>OU696667.1:1250000-2500000 GCA_916049575.1 Ancistrocerus nigricornis
CTTTCGGCCGTGGATAATGACGAGAACGTGAGGCACGAGAGAGAAAGAGAAGGGGTTGGGGGTATACCTCGATAGGCAATTTCTTGGATACCCAATATATTAAAATCGACTTCGCCGCGGAGTAATCTCGTTTTTATCGGCTCTCGCAAAATCCTCCAATTAGCGCGCATAACATTACCGTAATTGCGGTAGCAACCTGCCAAGCGAGTAAGTTCGCTAGGCTCACCGCAAGATATTTCGATCGTTCTTCTCATCGAAATTACGTTAGGCGTGGGTACTTCTTCCGGATTGGTCCAGGTTTCTCAAAATTATCGAAACGGCTATGGAGTAGAGAAACCATCGTGAAAAAGATTGCTGCTCTTCAAGGTTTTTGGTAAAAAAAGACAACGGATGTGGGCGGTTGGCTTTTAGAGGATATAAATATAAAAAAAAGAACAAAGCAGGGGAAAAAGAGAAAGAATATAAAAGGGACTCAACGGTCATAAGTCTGCCGAGCTACTTTGTAACGCGATCAGCCGCTGGTCCGACTCTGTGAGTCAAGCCAGGTCGCGTGTGTGGCGCTAACGTGAGAAAATTTACGAGCCAACGTCGTCTACCACTGCCAACGACTGAACGCGAGTTCTCGGACAGTGGCTTGCGAGAAACCAAAGGAGAGAGAGAGAGAAGGAAAGCGAGATAGCGAACCAAAGTGACCAGACTAGGAGAAACTTGCAAGTTTGATCCTACTACAACGGTCTGGCCTTACAAGTCGACGGGGATTCAACTTCGTTGAGTCAATTAAACGTACACCGTCGAACTTGTAGTAGCGGTCTTATTAACCGGATCTTGTCTTCCTCGTTAAAACGATACCGGTAGCTCTGGCAAGATCCTCTCACGCAGATTTACGCAAAACTATCAATAAACGTATCTATGTTTACTACCTATCATCGATTTTCCCTACCAACCAAAAAACACAATTCATCGCAGATACGCTAATGCGTGTTCTTGGTTTTTAATTTTATTTTCTGTGTACATGCATCGACACGAATAATCATAGGTGTATAAGTAATCTCGAAAGTTCAATTTCCCGGCACGAGCGCGTGTCGTGATTTATAGTCGACGTTATACACGCACATGGATATTATTTACCGACGACGTGACGTTTCCTCGCCGTGGGTATTCGATATTTCCAAAGAGTGGAATTCCACATTTCTGGAAGGCAGAAATAGTTACGCATTTATTATTTGTGAATACATCACAAAGTTGAGTGTTGCTCGAATAGGTCTATGGCTGGGTATAGAGAGACGCGTATAAAACGTTAGGAACGCCGTACAGTACATTTCTGATAATTACGAGCGAAGCTGGACGGGGTAGAAAAGGAGGAACTCCTCGATCGGCGATATTTATGAGACGAATAAGCGGAAAGGTACTCGGTTAAAAATGAAATATTAACGTCCGTTCGAAGTGGCACGTATATCTTCACGAGTTTGAAAGCCAATGGAAGGCTTAACCAATAATAATCCTGAAGCCAAACGTCGTAACTTTGAAAGAAGATAGCCATCTCCGTGACTCTCTAAGGTATCCCCGAATACTTAGCCCCACGTATGGAAACATTGTCTTTCGAGTAAAATACTGTTTACATTAGGCTCCTCAAATACCGACGATGTGAGACGATAAATCTAGCGGGCGCGCCCTTTGGAAGAACTTCTCGGCCGGCTTCTCTTTTTCTCTCGGTCAGTTCGAGCGAACGTATGCCGATAAATAACAACTTTTTACATCGCTGTGAGAGAATCCGAATTTATTTATTTTTCTTTTACATAAGTCTTCCACTCTGAATTGCTACCCGTTTGATTCTTTCAACAATTAACATCGTCACTCCTTTCATCGGGGATAATTCGATAATTTAAAGGATAAAGAAACCTGTCGAAACGTTTGGCTCCTTCATCAAGTACAACTCGTCCTATCGGTGGTTCGATCGGAACAATGTTGGGGTAATCAAAGTGCTACAGCGTTGGTTTCTTTTAAAAGACACCACGTTGGAGTCAAGTTTACGTCCACTTCTCTTCCAAAGCAGCGTTATCTATTATCAAGAAGAAGCCGGCAGCACGGCATGATGGGCTGGTTCTTCCAGCTGTGGCGTCGAGTTGTCGATCGCATCGAAAGCGGCGCGTATTAAGGGTAAAATAAAATTATCGGAAATCGAGAGAGAGAATTCGGCGTAGCTGGTAGACGGGAGTCGAACGAAGGAAGAAGCTGGGTTTGATATAAAACAGGTACGTTCATCAAGACTCCTCTCTCTCCTCTTGCTGCTGTCGTTCTTCTCCTTTCTTTCTTCTTTTCCTCGTTCTCTCGCACGAGGATGGCCAGCTTTCGATAGCATTATGTTCGCGAGAGAACTCCTTCGTCTCCTCCCGTATTCCCTCTCTTTCTTTTCATCCTTTGTCCTCTCCGCAACGTGCCGGGAGTCCGCGACGACGTTTGTCACCAGGACCGAGAGAAGGACAAAGGCCATTATCGAGAGAGCGGCCCAATTATCCGTGCGCTCTCCCGCGAAGGCTCCGAGGATGCAAAGTAGACCCGATCCTCTCCTTTCTTCCCCTCCACCATGCTTCCAGAAGCGTAACTAGACTCTCGCTAAACTCCGAAGAAGCTTCTCCGGTGTGTATATACTTTGTGCGTCGCGTTGCCCTCTTGCGATCTCCGTTCCATGGAATTTATGCGACTTCGCCGATTTATAGCCTACCGTTTGCCTCGGGCCCGTCACAGTTCTCAAAGAGAGAGAGAGAGAGAGGGAGAGAAAGAGGACAATATAGCGATCTTTTCGTTTGGGACAATAAACCTGGTCCAAGGAGCCCTCGAATATAGGGCTTCTCCCCTACTCGAGGGTACGAGATCTGGTAAGAAGATCGAGATACGTGTTGGCTATAGGAATAATATAATAAATTCTTCAAGACTTCTTTGAGTTTTTTCTTGGGACAGTGTTCGACGGTGCTAGGCCTGTTTGATCGAATCAGTGAGGAATCTTACCTCTTTTACCGGTCCATTATTCTTAATTATGAATATTGAATAACAAGAAGCAGGGAAATTCAGATTGTTATGTTTAAGATTATCATTACGCGTCATCTTGTATAACAAATATTTTAACATCACAAACCCATCCCTCTATAATTCCTTAATACCCCAAAACTTCGTCATTTAACAAGCAAATCGTTGGAATCTCACTCGCTATATCTTTCTTATTACTCTTTACGATCTTCCCAAGCGAATTTTTAATATCAATTCCCACTTAGGCCAGTTCTCTTGCTCTCTCTCTCTCCTTTTCTCTTATCGGCATGGGCCTTCGGATCGCGAAATCGCCATACTACGCGCGCCCTCGAGATTTCGAGGAAGCACACGCCTTTCGAGGAAGGTACGAGAGGCTCTTCGCAAAGGAGTCGATTAGCCAGAGAGCCTTTCAGCAATGCGGTTTTATCTGCGTAATGATATCTTCGTAGCGGAAGGAGTCGGGGTTTAAAGGGGGATATCGAGGAGAGGGAAGAAGTAGAGAAAAAAAGGGGTGGGGGGAAACGCCAGCGGGGTCTCCTTTCGGTCGCTGAATCCCTCGATGCGGATTACCCCGTAGTCGTCGGTTAGGTGAGACCTCGGGCATGCTCTTACGAGGCCCACCGCATTCTCGGCATGAGTAAATAATTCTCAGCGCTCGGAGAAAACGTGCCTCCATTACGGCGTGCCAGAGTTAAGGCATCGTCCTCCTCATCCTCCTCATCCGCCTTCTCCTCTTCTTTCTCCTTTCGCTGTGGTTATCTTTCTCTCTCTTTTCTCTCAGCTTCTACTATAACGATAGAACGTTTCAGAGGGCAGATCCTATCCTCGTCGAGGCCAAGAGCTTGACCGAGCTAAAAGGTTCCAAAGATATCCTTGACTTTTGTCTCTGACGAGAAATATGTTGGTGAGCGATGATAATGTTCTTTGTTTCAAAGTTTAGGGATATAGAGTGATCGTATATTCTGTCCGAAAGCTCGCAGGCATATTCCATACGTTTTGTAGTAATCCGTCAATGTTCTGGACCCTCTTCAAACAATCTGCAGCCGCTGTAACGTACCAATTCCGCAAAAATTTGTATCGTTAAAGATAATCAAAGAATCCAATACTCGTCAGGGATTTTATCTTGAAACACGAGAAAGTTCCCAGATCCAGGTGCGGTGCCGAGGGCACGAGGCGCCGATTCTGTTAGCGTTCTCGCTAACAGACTGACGCGTGACCGGCTCAGGTGGCCAAGCTCTCCTCGCCGAGTTGGGTAACCGTAACTCGTATTTACATACCGGTATCCACACGGTGCATGAATAAATACGTCCAAACGAGAGAGAGAGTAAGAGAGAGGGGGGGAGTGACTTAAGCAGTCTAAACATCGGATCGCGCGATAAACTCGCTCTTAAGAGCGCCATTACACGGACGACGACGCTACCCTCCGGAGAATCCGGTTCCTTCCTTTAAATCTGCAAGCGGACCCGATAAACGTCCGCTTAGAGTCCTCGAGAAACCTCGACTAGATCGTGAAATCTCACGAGGTCTCATCGTGATGCATATACCAGTGTACACGAAGTCTAACGAGCGTGAGACTTCTTTTCCTTCTTTGAGACTCATCCCCGATACTGAAAGAATAATCTCAGGGTTCCTGTTTCCTTGGATCTGAAAGCTCGCCAAGAGGATGAACGAAAGAAAGTAGTAGAAACCAGTTTAAATTGAAGATTGCCTAGATCAAGAGGCACCGTTGCTTCGGCCGAAAATTTAACCGAACGCTCGACGACGACGAGTCAAACGGCAATTAGAGCGTACAGCTGGCCGAACGATGATCGCCATTTAAATCCTTGAAATGAGATTTACGTCGCGTGGTTTGAGCTAACTTCACGAATATTTCATTTTAATCGTTCGACGCCAGCCGACGACGACAAGGACGTTGAAACTGGTGGAAGCATCTTTAAGCTTTGCTTCCTCATCGTGGAATTCACGATTTATTCAACGCCCAGCAAAAATATTCGCTCTTTCCGGGCCTCGGGTTGCATTTCATTGTTCTCTTATCGTATGTATTGTGCAATGACTTTCATCCTCGATCGAGTAGGTACAGTCAAACATGACTATGATCGGACATGCTCGCACATCACCATTGTATTCGGAATCTCTGGCAAAGTCATCTTTGCTCTTCGAAAAGGGACACAGTCATTTCGTAAAGAAATCATCATATTTTTTTTTACTCTCTCTGGCATTTTTTATTCGCATAAATACTAAGAAAATCTTGTATAATGATGAAAAAGAAGTAACAGATCTTATATTCTTCCATTCTAAACGCAAGAGTAAACTCCAGAAATCAATTCAGGCAAGATTTTCAACCAGCCTTCAAACATTGGTTTCTTCCCCGGCAATCCTGTTCCTCCTTCGACACAATGAAAACAATTACGCCGTTCTAACAGTCTCCTTACGGTGAAGCCTTGCGGACGTCGTTTTCAACGAGTTCCGTCGAAGAACGCTTACAATTTTCTCCAACTGCTCGTGTTCCCCGCGTTTTCGACTCTCCATCATTGTGTCTCCGCGTGCTGTCGCACGTTAACCCGCAGTATGCACTTTCGTCTCGAACGCACCAATGCCCTCGGCTTTCTAAAGATTCTGTTTTTTTTTCCTTCTCTCTCTCTCTCTCTCTTTCTCCAATAACAATGCTTCGCCTTCCGACGGTATTCAACAAGCAACAGTACAGTACCACAGAATACAAAGAAGCGCGTTACATAATGGGGAAAATTACATTATATTTTAACCTGTAGGTATTACGATAGCTTCCTAGTCTTGTTTTTATGAGCGACGAATTATTCGTCGTGTAAGGTGTATTTGGATTACATTAATAGGTGTGTGAACACCGAACTTCTTTCCTCATAGAATTTTAAGAACGATAATCACTGATAACCCTAATAGCACCACGTAGGTACAATGTGGAGAGACGAAGTGGAACGCAACATTTACATTTCTACGCTTTTTCGAGCATTCGCGCATCATTGTACCCAATCCAACACCCTGAACACGAAGATTCAACAGGCACATACTTACATACGTACACCCCATCACGCGAATCCCTTGTTTTTCTTGGACTTTCGTTGTCCGGACACTTCGCGATAGATAAACATTCGTCTTTGCGAAGTGCTTCTGAAATCTCGAAGGACCACTCGAGAATCACATGGGTCAGCCTTTTCACCGGCTTGGAGATCATCGGGCAGCAACGTGCCGCTTTGTGCGAGCTATCCAGCATCTTCGAAAGCAAAGAGAGAGGGGGGCAGGGTGCAACGTGCATAAGTAAGTGAGTTAGCAAGTTCGTCGGAGCAGCTCTCTAGCCCTTGTTTGTCTTCTCCGTGGTCGCGGGAGGTGTTTGCATTGGCTCCGCACCTTTGCGTCGTACGATGACTGACTGAAATGATTTGGTCGAAGCGGCTATGCATCCTCTCACGTCTCGAGTGCACTTTTGCAGACGATGAAGGGTGAAGTGCCTGCGATGGTTCCACCTCTTTTCTTCGCGCCCAGTCCTTTCCATACGTTCTTGCGATTTTCTTCTAGAGTATATCAGAAGAATTTAATCTTCATAGGTATATGATGGGTATTAAACATAATACTTTAAGACCAAACCAAAAGCAGTATGTAATAATTATTTTAATAAATCGGCAAACCCAAGAAAAAAAGAGACAATTCGTGAAAACCCACAATGTCAAATATTCAAATTTATAATCGTAGAAGCTGTCGAACAACACGGGGGGCATCGGTCTCGTCGCACGTCGAATCGAAATTTCAATTGTTTTATATGCAACGGCAAGAGGCTACAGAAATCGTAAACCGCATCGATGTATCTGTGACGAATCCAGCGAACAGGGATTCCATATTGATCGCGCGCGCACGATGTTTCGTTTCGAGAGCTCGCTATTGTTTCGCACTACACGCGATGGATGCGGGACGGCGGCGGTGTGGTTTCGGTTACGGTTATCCGATTACGATTAAATTGAAACTGTAGAAACCTGTGGAAAGTGGGCCGAGAGGGGAGGATGAAAAAAGTTGGCGGACAAAGAGTTAGAGATTGCCATTGCGTTTCGGGGAAACGATCAAATTCGGTAGGCCAAGGTGGGAGTTAAAACTGGTAGCGTATCGTTTTAGTTACCCTAGTAAATTGCTGATCTACTTGATCGTTCTACTTTTCACTTTAATCGTTGTGTCATCGGCAGGTGTGCGAAATTTCACGGCACGTTGTTGTTACGAAGCTAACAGAGTAGTTGAATCAAGAAGGCAGAAGATTAAATTGTGAAATGGGACATGTGCATAAAAAAAAGAGAAAATCTGGCCTCGAATACGACTTGGAAATCCTCGAGGAGTAACTAGCCTAGCCTGCTCAGAGGCTGACGCAGCGTGCGTTAAAAAAGTTTATCCGTTCTTCAGGATTACGGTACGTCGTAGGAGTTTATAGTTGCGCGGTGCGATGCCCGCTACGAAATGGCGCGTAATTTGAAATCCCAGGAGCCTTGGCGTCGACGCGTCTACGGAGGATTAGCGCGAGAAATATATTATTTTGTTAGCACCGCCGAAAGACTTACGGGAGGTTTTAAAGCGAGGGGGGACGGATCTTGGAAAGATCGAAACAAATTTGCGCTAGCTCTTGCGGGAAATCACTTTTCTTTTTCTTACGGAAAGAAAGGATTCGTCGCTGTCTCGACGATCCAGGGTCAAGGGGTCGTGTAAAAAATGTTGTCCAGATGGTAAGTAAATAATTACGTATCTCGTTAAGGCGTCTTCGATGAAGGAGGACCATCGAGGGTTTGTAGTTAACCAACACCCACCATCTTTTCGAGCCTGTCTGACATTTCCTTCGCGATTCTCTTCCCCACACCCTCCACCACCTATTCCTCGTTGCAGAGGCGCGCGCGTCGCCTTTCTTCTCTACAACACCGCTACCTTCCCTCGCAGCAACACGTTCCTTGACAGAAAGTTAATAAAGTTTTCCAACTCGCATAAATCAACAACCTTCTTTAACCTGGGCTTTACGATGTGGCGAGTGCGTAGCGGCAGCCTGGCGACCCGGAGGCTTGGCAATAAAAGCAACAAACTTTAATGCGTTTCAATAAATTACTCAAGAAATGTTTCTCTCTCTTTCTCTCTCTTTCCTTTCTCGTCTGGCCGTCTCCTTTTCACCATCACACCTCGGACTCCTTTTACAGCTTCCTCGAAACTTCAACCGACCAGACGCACTCTCTCTCTCTCTCTCTCTCGAGTTAGCCTAGCTAGCTATACGTTTATCTCGATAAAGTCGTTAGAATCGACGTCGTGGGGATCTTAAGAAAAGTAGAAGTGGACCTATCCTCGGATTTTTACGGATTACCAAATCGTTTGAGAGGAAAAGTTCTCCTCCAATTTATTCTTGGGCTGTTCTAAAACGTATATAATCACGGAATGGGGGAAAGAAGCTATTGAAAGCATCCATATCCATCTTGTGCGAGTGTATCACTTTAACAGTAGAAAACATTTATCTATTTGACAGTTTTGATAGTTCTAGTCTTAAGAAGGAATCTAGAAGATATTCAAGGTTATTAATCTTTTTGTTTTCATTTGATTAAATCAAATGATGACGACTAGTAATTAATGTTCAAATATTCGAGTCTGTATCCTTATCCTGAAGTTAGCGTGAGATGAAGGACTCGTGTAACAAAAAGAAAGTTAATCTCTGCCATCCCCATCGTCATTATTACAGGCACATCTTCATTTTTCATTATTCGTTATTGTTACTCCGCGTGCGTGGAGGCCGTTGAAGGAAATACGTATCGCAGGTGGCACGGGAATCGTTACAGGGATATATAAACCTTCGCGAGCATAGCCCTTTTTAACGTAACGTCGCACACCACCGGTCCGCAATCTTTCTTCGGTAAGACCGACAATGACGGAGGAGATTTCCCGCGTCGTCTGTTAATCTTCATTTTTGTGCTTTGTCTCCTCCCAGGAGGAGGGTCCAAGACGAGAACCATCTCGTAAACGAAGAAATGTTGAAGAGAACTTCGAAATCCGGCCTAACAGATATCCTCCGAACGATCGTTTTATCCTGATTAATAGACCGTCCACTTTTTCCGTCAAGTCTTTGCTAGAATCGTGTGATTTAACAGGGATGACACATTCGTATGTCCTGCTAAAAATGTTCTAGTTTTTTCTCGTTGATTGATGTACAAATCTCTTGGCATTTCTAGCACAATGGACCTGCCAAGTTATAGACAATATTTCATTTCTAATTTTATAAAGTTGTTAGATTTAGAGAACCTAAACATTGAAATCGGCGGTGGTGATCATTTTGGCAAAAATCATGATGCATAGGTCAGGATTTTTGTCAAAAATCGATGCATCTCGAACTTGCCCGATCAAATACTCGTTCGAAAGAGGAAAGTCTCTAATTTACGAATATGCAAGTCGCGTTTCGATAGGATGACTGGTTAAAAAGTTACAGCAATTTTTCTCTTGAAAACTACCCATACTCCGACACTTCAAAAATTAATATCTCAACACTCCGCAACGATATCGAAAAACGGACAACGGGACAGTATTCTGCATGCTTTCTTCTTTCTAAATCTTGATCCATACATCAGGATTTTTGTCAAAAATCGATGCACCTCAAATTTGCCCGATCAAATACTCGTTCGAAAGAGGAAAGTCTCTTCTTTACGAATATGCAAGTCGCGTTTCGATAGGATGGCTGGTTCGAAAGATACAGCAGTTTAAAGCTTGCAAAAGACCCATACTCCGACACTTAAAATATTAATTTCTCATCATTGCTTAGCGATATCGAAAAACGGACAACGGAACATTATTCTGCATGCTTTTATCTTTAAAATGAGCCATTAAACATTAAAATCGGCGGTGGTGACCATTTTGGCAAAAATCATGATGCATAGGTCAGGATTTTTGTCAAAAATCGAAATATCTCGGATTTGCCTGATCAAATACTCGTTCGAAAGAGGAAAGTCTCTAATTTACGAATATGGCAGTGCGGCTTCGATAGGATGACTGGTTAAAAAGTTACAGCAATTTTTCTCTTGAAAACGACCCATACTCCGACACTTAAAAAATTTATTTTTCAACACTCCGCAATGATATCGAAAAACGGACAACGGGACAGTATTCTGCATGCCTTTTTCTTTAAAATGGGCCATTAAACATTGAAATCGGCGGTGGTGACCATTTTGGCAAAAATCATGATGCATAGGTCAGGATTTTTCCTTGGAAACCTTGTTAAAAACTTCTCAATGCAAGCGGAAAGATTTCTATGTATTGCTAAGAAGTTGAACTTTACGATGGTCACCAAAAAATTCGAAAATATAAGCTACAGAAATCTGTAGAAACAAAAAACCTAAAATTGAGACAATCAGCCCCGGTCTCCCCTACTTCACTAAGGAAGTTGTTGACACGGAGTTATTTCACGAAGCATGCCATCGAACGGAATCTATGCGTTTCAATGCTGAGAAATTTCCGGGTAAATACATCTCTCTTGATGAAAAAGAAGGTGAGAAATGAAGTGGAGGGATATTGCGAAGAAACGGGTGGGCGACCGGAGGCAAGATGTTTCAGATCTCTCGCGATTTTAATCCAAAGATGTTGCTATGAATTACGGGCATCGAGGTTAAAGAAAAAAAAAAGTCTCGACGAGCGTGTCTGAGTTCTGTTCTCTCTCTCTCTCTCTCTTTTTCTTATTCTCACACTGAGAGTTAATCAAAGCGTTTCTTTATGCCGCTCGGAGCGGCACTCGCGAATCTTCTCTCCGGCGCGAATTAACTCTCGCGCACTGCCAGTCCGCAAACTCGAAGTGCGCCCGAACTGGAGCGCGGCACTTCGCGTTTCGATCAAAGAAATTACGGAAAATTTCCGTCTCCGTGCTCGTGAATATTCCCTTTGTACTCGTCCATTGTTAATCCGACTTTTTATTCTCGCACATTTTCGTCACTTTCTCGGCCACCAATTCGACTAATCAATTGTAACCATACTTATTAAATTTTTTTTTGATAAATTGGACCTATCGATCGATGATTAATAACGAATAAAAAGCAAATGATTAAGTACGTATATGTATGTCTGTGAGGGTACATAATAGACGGGCAGGCAAACGAGTTTATTATTCCCACGAGATCGCATCCCCCGGTGGAGATTTAATATTGGAAATTATCACGCTCGATTAGGCTATAGACTGATTCCTTCCTTTACTAGAACTCGTTCGGGAAGAAAAGGAATTCTGCGTGGAAATCAATTAAATTGGGAATCGAATAGTTGAGAGATTATGAAATATACGATTTTTTATCATTTTGATAAATTTTTTATAATTTAGTAGGAAGTAACGAGAATCATGGTAAAAGTAGAACAAAAAATAAAAAAGAAGATCCGTACGTAATCCCATTTTCTACGAAAGAATCGATACATCGGAGCGAGAATTCGCAAGAAAACACTTTTAATTAACGTCACTCCGGAACGGCATCGCATCGACACCTATTTTCGAAGATACACGATCTTCTTTTCTAGGTGTGCCGTTTCCCTAGGCTCGTCACCGCCCACATTTTTCTTTTTCTTTCAACAAAGATACCTTCGATCGAACGTTTTCCCCTGGCACTCGTAAATTGAATCTCCAGTGGAGAAAAGGTAGAGAGAGGGAGGTGGTTGAGTCTAGCGATGTCGCTAATCACCTTCGAGATACGCTCGAATGCGGGTCACATCCGGTGGCAAGGTCAGTGCGGTTTCCGGCGAGACGGTCTCGTTACAAGAGACCCTGGCCAAGCCAATTATCGAATCCACGAGATTGCGAGAGGTTCCATCGTCTTGAGAATATTCCTTGCGGTTACCTCGCACACCAGCCTCTCTTTCCACTCGATCCATATTTCGACGCTTCTTCCTTCCCACCGATGTGGTTACTTCGTTGTCAGTGGGATAATTTCCCTCTTGGTGGCTGATCCATGATCGCATGATACCTTTGTAAGCTCGAATCGGCTCGTACGAAAACCTTTTAGCTCTTCGAAACTGTGATCTTCAATATTTTACGAATTTGTGTCAGCTAAAATCATCGTAACACCACTCAGCGTGATAATCTTGACAACACATTAAAATATTATCGAAATATGTTGGGTGGGTTTCCTGTTTTTGCATCTTTACCTCTTATTTGGAACCAAGTTCAACTACCTGAGTCAACGAGCTAGAGTTAAAAGCGTCTAACCAGCGAACAACGCAGCGTTAAATGGCTACGAGCAATTTCTTGAATCTCGAAAGGGTCGTAGAGCCATCGGCTTTGAAAGAATTTGCGCTCCAAGTTCAGAGAGAGATTATGCCGATATCCCTCGAAGTTCCCGCGTGTGTCCGTCTCTCTATATAGGAGAGGAACGTACACGCGCCAACGACTCGGTCTGAGAGATAATCGAGCCTCTCGCTGAAATTAAAAGCGCACTCGGGCGTGCTCTTCGAGGACCGGTTTAATTACCACTGGATTCGATCTTTCGCGCGGAAACGATGAGACAAACGTTTAAGTACCATCCAGAAAGAGAGAGAGGAACATGATAAAAAGAGGACTTTTTATGCAGTAGTGTTAATAAAATTAACATTTTAATAATTTATCTCATGCCCTGACTGAGTTTTATTAAGTTCCACTGAAATCTTAGAGTTGTATCTCATTAGGTATAATAAGTTTCAAACTTTTACATTCCCGAGTCTGAATATACTTAATAGTAGCAATTACAGTCAAATAAGTATAAAGAAATGAGTAAAATACTAATGATAGTCTGCATGCTTAAAAAAACCTTCAAGTTTAAAGCTATTCCATAGAGAAACTTTGATGCTTATTAGCAGAAGGTTTTCATCTATTCTTCGTCTGTCATCTTCATAGTCATTAATCGAGGAAGAATCCTTTCAAGTAATATCACCGATAGTGAGAACCTTTCTGTCTGTTTTTCCATGAAAAACGTTCATACTCGTTTGACCGTCTTTCTACAAGTTAAACGTTCGAATATTCGTTCGATCGTTCCTTCTTTAGCTCGTGAAAACAAACTTTTCGATAGTGACGGGCTTTCGTCCACTTTGCAATGTGCGCAACTAAAGACGAGTTTCTTTTGAATAAAGCCTTAGAGAAGAGAAAGGCCCCGGGGTTTTAATTAAACTCCACTCGAATCGAGTGTCTTCGTAACGGCGCGGACGAGTAGCCTTTTGAAATCGCGATCGATTGATAAAAAGGTATTGGTGGAATCGGTGGCTGCTCTTTCTCACGAGTATTGTGCGAGTTATAAATGAAGAGGACAGGCGACTAGACAAACAAAAGTATTTTCGAATACGGAAAGAAAATTAATCATTTTTGGCAAACGACGGTGGCTGTTTTATCAAAATTTCAGAAGAACCCGAAAACTGAATAATAAAAGGTACGAGAATCACGGACGAGGTACAATTTAACGATTCGTTTTCGATACGGGTTGAACGTTCGAAGATATCGAGCATGATATCCGCAAATGCTTTAGCCATTGGTTATACCGTCGTAATCGCGATGATTCCTCGGGTCAAGAGGACTTTAATTCAAGCGTTGTGCCCGCGGTTTCTCTTTCCATTCGTTCTTTTTTTATTCTTCTTTTCAAAATGTCCCTTTTTCGTGCTATTCTCTAGACTCCCGAAGTATAGAAGCGCAATATGCTTAATGGACCAACACGACAGTCGTTCGCTTCAACGCGATGCTCTTTCTCAACGTTGCGATATTGCGCGTCTGGATCGAGCTTATCCCCTCTCTTCTTTATTCTGTTCTTACTCCATTAACTAATTGATGCCATCACGAGTCCGTAATATCGTCAAAAATAATTTCAAGTTTCGTCGTATCAACGAGAAATTTTCCAGTGACTCGGTTGAAAATATTATGAATGCTCCTCAAAAACATGATCCGGATATAAGGGTCCGTATCTCCGAGGCTCTTTTATTATTTCATGATGAACATCTACACACATACTTAATTTTCATTTTTTTTCTTCAAGAATCTTTGCGTCACAATGTAATACAATGTTTGTAATGTAATTCACCATAAGGTTTACCTGTTTAATAAATGAATAAATAAAGTAATCCCCAAAAAAATAATTTTTTTTCAATATACCGTAGATATATCTTGAAAAAGAAGTGATATATAAAAAAATCTATTTAACTAAATAACTAAATGAATTAAATTTAATTAAATATTTCTACATCATTAATTTTATCTATTCTGTATCGAGAGCCAGAGGCTCTTCCATCCGTTTGTGTTAAAAAGTTATTCAATCCAGATGAAAGTTAATCTTACAAAAAATATATCCGTCCTTTCCCATGCACTTTTATTTTTATACAACGAATAAAAAGCTGTATCCCATTCGATATCGGTTGTCAAGCGAATCAGTTAACTAACTACATATACGCAACGAAGAAAAATAGAATCCTGTAGATTGACATAACTATCATAGGAGTAGACGAGTCATGGATCTAAATTTTTCAACGTTCGTATATTTTCGTTCTCTTCGAAACCGAATCTTCCATCTCGTTGCACACCTTCCTTCTTCGTCGGACATATCTTTTGCATTCGCGTGCGTTCCACACAGTCGGCTTTTCGAGAAAAGAAAGAAGGAAGAAAGACGATAGGGGGGTTTCTATTTCGACTCGACGTTCGATATAGACGTACAACATACGATGAGAATTTGCTCCTATCCAAATTTCACGTCGTTCTCGCTATTCCTCTACGTCTGCGTCAATATCCAATGCGAGCTTTGTATATCCCGTGGAAGGAATATTATTGCATGGGACGTGCAACATTAACCTTTTATGGTTGAACAAGTTTCGTATAGATCGATATATTCCTTTCATTTCTTTTTCATGATCTCAAATTTACTGTCCCATTTTTTTTATAACATTTTTGATGCAAAAGAAAAATAAAGAATTTCACGAGCTCGTCAAAAGGAATCTCAAATAGGTAATAAGACGCGTATAACGTCCTCGATATCACCCAAGATAGGACGATAATCCAAGGAAGTGTCGAAGTAGACGGAGATATCGTCGATGGAGGAACTAACGAGCGACGGGACGGTCGAACGAGCAAGAAAGTGATCGTCGAGAACGTAAGAAAAGCGAAGTCTGTCATGGCTGCACGATCCATAAACGCTGAAGTGGCGATAAATCAGACGTGGTCGCGCCCATGGCTTATCAGTCACGCCATATTCATAGAGGCTGGTTCTGTGCTTCTGACCGGACCGTTGCCGTATCCGGTAGATGATGCCTCTGTACGAATATCACCGATATTCTCGACATTTTTAATTGACTTTTTTTAAATCGAATGGGTATCTGATTTGTTTAAAGACATTTGGAGTGATGTGGAGATTGTGAAATTATAGAAAATTTGGTATAGATGTTTTTTAAATGCAAGTAACTTATTTAAAATAAAAATGTAATTGTAATAAATTAAGTAACGGACAAAGAATATTTAGATAGATATATTACTTTGTTAGTGTCTTTGTTTTTTTTTGTTACGAGCTTAATTAAACATTTTTCCGGTTAATGGGTTTAAAATACTTTACTGTGATTAAAATAATTCCAACTTAGTTGAAAGAAACTAAATTTTCTCACCCCTAAAATTAATTCCGTGATAACACAAATGCAGATCATATTTCAACACAAAAAAGAACTTAACGCATTCTTGAAAACGAACATCCTGGATATTCTTTCTTTTATCATAAAACGTAGGTATCTTGGACCATTTGTTAATCCAGTCGACCGAAGACGATAAAAGTTATCAGAAAGCGCGGAGGAAGAAAAGGAAGAAGTAAGGATTCGAGGAAAAGTCCTTGGAAGGATCATGGAATTCGCATGTAACGCTTAAATCACAAAACCCGTACGATCAATCTCGATCTTCGCTGCTGCATTTAAGTAGTCATGCAAACGCACGTGCGTTTCAACCCCCGCGAGTGCCTTCGCTTGCATTGTCTTATACTCGACCCTCTTGGGTTCATAGATCACGCCCTTCCTGGACTAGTCCTGCTATATAAATCATCGCTCGCTGCTCGGCCTTAGCGAATTTATCGTTCGCGTCCGAGGCACTTAATTTATCAACGGACAACGAACGACATGCAACGAAATATCTTCCTTTTCTATCTATCCATCCATCTCTCTCTTTCCGTCGCGATGGACATCGGTAGGACGATGAACACATCCCTTTTCCTATGAAAGATTCTCCTCCCCTCGTTCGAAAAGCTCAACGATCTCGTAATTTCATTTCTGACGTTTCTAACCTAACGATTTTCTTATCGCCGAGAGAGATCAGCGACTTTTCATCGTAAAAATTCAGTTTCTGTAGGTCTCGGAGTGTCGTCGTCTCGTAGCCGAGGAAATTACGAATATCCATCTTCTTCGAGACATCGGAAGGACCGAAAGCCCCTATCTTCTCCCGTGTGGGACAGATCGAGAGAGAGGGAGGAGGCATTAGCCGGAAACGCGAGTAACCATCAATCTCGAAGCGTGAAATATCTATGAGGATACTTCAACGGAGTTTTACTCCTTTCGCCTTTACCTGCTGTCTCGAACCTTTCGAATAATCCAAGAAGTATCCTATCTATGAAAAAGTTTTCTTTAAGGTCCGTACGTCAAAAACGTAACGGAGAAACAAGGAGAACGATTTTTTTTCTTACCTCGTCATCGGTCTCGCTCGATCGTGTCTCGAATAACCCGAACGAAACGCTATACTCTGGCTATGGTCTATATCTATGGATTAAGCGTCTTGCCAATGTATCCACCCTTTTCTTCGAGGTCTTTCAAACGATAACGTTGAAGATGCGGTACACGTATCGGTCGCGTATCCATCCGGAATAATCGAACGAACTATCCAGCTCGATCCATGGAAGGTCTCAGGCACGTAGTATGATTTCGGCTCACGCAACAGTTTGTCGTGTAGTCCGAGCTGATGTATAGCAACGATACGATTACTACGTGTTTGTAAAAAAGTTGTTCTCGATGCCACTTCGAGTCGTTGCCCGATACTCCGTGTCTTTAATAATTTTGCTAAGAACGATTTTGGTTTCTATATTGGAATAAAAATGTCGAACGAACGATATAGATTTGGTTGGTAGTCGTAGGGCTAACGCGTTGGGTATCTCTCGAGAGATCGAACATAGATTTCGTGGCATCGTTTTTCCATCGGCAGGGAGACAGACCAACCGACACCTTTTTCCACCACGGCTGAACCTCCCCGGAGAAATACGCTGGCATAACCGAAAGCAATTCCCGGATTGTTTTGACTTCGAGAGGAAACGTTCTCGCGGAATTAAAGGGACGATATTATATAGCGTCTTTCAGCTTTTCTTGCCCTTTTGTTTCGTTCGTTTCTTCGATCGTCTTTTCTTTCTTCTCTCTCTTTTTTTTGTTCTCTCTTTTTCTTTTCCTTCTTTCATCCCACCGAACGAATCGTCAGGACCCAAAGTGCCCGGGGAGGTCCCCGAGGCGCTCTAAACTCTCTCAGCGCGCTTTGAAACGTAGATTAAAGAAGGCAAGCACGTTCCGACGCGAGGCCCGGCCAATTTCGCGATACTTCGAAGCGAGAAGCGTCCTTTATTACTTTCTTTTCTCGACTCTCTCGAACATCGCGACGACGCGAGCCATTTTATTCTGTTCAGGGCAGGTGGACGCCGACTCGAGAACATGGAAAAATATGTTTCTCAAGTATCATGAGTTCTCGTGATACTATTGGGTATGCAGCTAAATTTAAACGAAACCAAAAAGGTTACCAACGTAAAATTTCATCATTAAAAAATACTTCCGCGAGAAACGTGGAACGGTTTCTCCTATCAAGGGATTCGTTTAATTACTTTACGAACGACAGAAGTTGTTAATACGTTCGCGGACAGTAAACATTTCAGGGAGCTGCGCGAGTAGACAGGCAATCCTTTTAAAATTAATTGGGATATCTGAAATTTGATTAGAAACATTTTTGTAAAAGTAGTTAGAATACCACATTTTAATATTTATATACGATGAATGCATCCACGGAAAAAAATTATTTCATTTAAGATCAAATGAATAATAACTGCTTTTAAATTTGAATGCTACAGACATTCATATCATTCTGCAACATAGTAAAAGTGACTGTTACGGTATTCGCGTCCGCGAACTGTTATGCCAGCACCGCCATATGCCCATTACGTATCCGTTTCCTATCTTTCTTTCGACCATTTATGTATCTTCTTCCCACGGACAAACCTTGCATATCTTAAACACTTGACTTTAACCCCAGATGCTCCTACCTGTCCTTGACTACTCTTTCTAGACCCTAAAAGATCCCCACTACTCATTCGAGGTTTCCTTATTTCTAAAATCCTTCCGAATTTCAGTTTTTCTTCTTCATCGAATCTCGAAAAGCATAGTACGCAAAGAACACCTTTAATAAGATTAACGATGAAAAATTGAACGAAATTATTTGCTAATCACGAATTCGACTAAAGTCGGCCAAGCTACTCGTAATCCTTCTTTTTGCCTAGTTTATACCGATGAAAAGCTCTAGCCTAGTAATTCGTATCGGAGTGTAAAGAGGCACTCTGGAAATGAACAGACGAATAACGCGATATCCGGGAGGACACGCGGCAGAGGAGACGTCGGTAGTTTCAGAGCCCGATTCAAATTAGCTGGAACTAACGAGCGGACGGGGAACGCTGCCGTGTTGAGAGAAAGAGGAAAAGAGAAGACGAAAAGGGAGAAAGAGATAGAAAGAGATACTCGTGGACGAAACGAGCGTGCACTTTATGCTCCTGCACTTTGTTTGTGAGCGCGTCTACGTGCACGAGTGGGAGAGAGAGATAGAAAGAGATGGGATGATAAAGGGAGAGACAAAGTGAGAGAGAGAGATACATCATTTCGAGCGGGTTGTTGCATTTTCAAGAGCGATACTCGTCGGCCCGTTTGCAGCTCTCTTTCTCTCGTTCCGTGCAACCGAGAGAAGAAAAAGACGGAATAGGAGAGAAACGCTGCACGTCGTTATTCTTTAATCGGTCGGCTCAACGAGCTGTCGAATTGCGCGTGGTCGTCGCTCGTTTTCGAGAACGATTTCACGGCTAGTGGACAGGTTAAAAGAATAATTCTTCTTTTGAAGTCTTATATTTATTTCCCTTTAAAAAAATACTTTTCATGGATAATCTTTCTCTGCTTTTTTACTAGCTTAAAACAATTTTTCATAAATGACCGTAATGACAAAAATGTAACTTCTCGTTTGATTTTCATTATAAATGATAAATAATTGAGAGAAAAGAGAAATAATAATATATTGTTCAAAGATGTCAGAACGAACCGTCTCGAAAAGTGAACGGATCTAGAAGCGACGGTGGTGGATGTAACTCGCTCGAATGGAATCGAACATCTAGGCCCGATCGACGAAGACATTCGAAGGTCTCCTAGCATCGATGGGCTCAGACAACCCTCCATTTCGGTGGCTCGTACCATCAGCATCCGGCCAACCCATTTCCCATTCCTCGCGAACACCGCTGTACATTTCCCAGACGTGCCCCTAGCCGGCAGTCAAATGCCAATACGGCACTTATCCCTGAACTAAAGCTTCCACCTCGAAAGCTTTTAAACCATTATGGGGAATGATGCATCGCGGGGTCGTCCTGAGAATTCTCCAAGCTCCTACACCCATCCCCCTTCCTCCCACTCTTCTCTTCCTCTCTTCGTCCATCTCTCTATATTCGTCATACGTCTTCGAGAGTACTTCAGGACCATTTATGTAGATGAATATCTCGCGATGGAGGTACGACGTTGGATGGGATGCACCCGAGGTTGTACGTCACGTGGATGATTCTTCCTTCGTAAATGCGATCGGTTCGACGTGTTTCTTGTTTTTTTTTTGTGTGTATGAAATATGATGTCTTTTATTTTCGTAATTAGATGGTACAATGATTTATTTTTGTAATGACCGAATGAGTGAAATGTTTAAAAAATACCAGAGTCGCTAGACTATTATTCAAATTACACTCATCGGAATATGTATCCATCACGAATGTAATAACGTGATCGTTTAATCCTTAAGTAGACGCATTAGCAAAATCACAATTGCTTTTTTATGATAAATCAAAAAGTATTGACAAGTAAGAACAATATATGTTCATTAATCAACACTGATTAAACATTTCTTATAAACCTTGACCCCATGCGTCTACTTAAAGGTTAAATTAGAACTCAAGAAAACAAGAAACTACTTCAAAGAATTACTCAAAGCCTAAAATTTCGATAGATACAGATCTCGATTCATCTTCGGCAAAGATAACCCTACCAAGCCGAGGAATATAACCGAATGATAGCCGTCAAAGATGGGTGCGTCGATGGACACGTTGGTTAATGTTTCCATTAAGCGTTAAAGCTGATTGAAGCGAGGGCGTATCCACCTTTCGTGTTTTATTACCAACCTTTTCTCGTAGGCGCGGCCTACGAGCTTGACACACGAACACCCGCGTCCCTTTGAAAAGGGTCACCACTTTTTCCCCCCCTCTCCCTAAGAAAGTTTATACGTTAGGAGGTAGCAGTTTTTCGTGCTAAGCAATTATCGTGTTAAGAGTCCGATTTTATGAGAGAAAAAAAAGAAAAAACTGGGTACGATACCCCAAGTTGCGTTCTATCTCGCGGAGTGCTCGCCGAAAGTAATATTCCGAATCGACGCAAAGGAAGTTTTAATAAAAAGAGAGGAAAGTCAAAGTCGTTCAGGGGAGAACGGGGCTTTGAAAGTGAAGGAAATATCTTGGTGGTTTGAGAAGGAAAGAGAGAGAGAGAGACGGAGAGACATAGAAAGAGTCTCGGGTAACTTTACGGGAAATAACGCGAATGCTACCTTCTTTCAAGCCCCTCTTTTTCGTTTTGTTAGAAAGTGGCCTCGAGAGATTTAGATTCTCGTCTCTAGGGGTTACGTTGCTAGGGTGAAATTTTTAGCTGCTCGCAACGAGGAGTTTGCGGCCATTAGAGTCCCGCAAAGTAGAAATTGCTCGTAGCGATAAAGGATCGTTAATTGCAACGAGATTAGTCGTTAACGAAGCAAGTCCAGAAGACAACAAATTTTAGGAACAAGCGTTACCTCTCTCTCTTCATTCTCGTTTATTTGCGAGACGAAGGACAATAGGAGAATTTCATCTGTGTCATTTGAAGAACGAAGAAACAAACAAGGGCCACTTCTTCCGGCTTACAGAACAAGACCATTAACCAATTGGCCTTGCTCTTGTCGAATGCCAAGCAGGTTGGAGAAAGAGCGTGTATTTAAACGTCTCGTCTAGTAGTAGCCAAGAGATACGTTGCTCGTCCAGCATCCCGGTATCTCTGGCCTCGATCCAAAAGCTAGTAACTAATGAAAAGCATCGTGGACTTTTGGGGCAGAAAGGGACTATTCGAGTAGCTGACCGGTTTTGATTGATATTAAAGGGATCTCAAAGGGAAGAGAGAATTGGCACGAGCTTGAGAAATTGTGAAAAGTTGGAGGAAAGAATGGTAGCTTGTCTTTTAAAGTACTTATCTCATTTTATATCAAAATGTAAAATGCGTGCGAATATTTAAATAAAACTCATTATTCATTCCAGTAATTGTACATTTTAAACCACCTTATACATCTTCAAAAAATTTGGATCAACCCTTATCAAACGAATCGGGACTTTGGTGATTTCTACAAATTATTTCGCGAGCTAAAAAGACTAAAATATTCCATGACATTTTCAGCAAGTTTCTTAAGAATGTCAAAAGTTCACGAATTCAGTTTTCGATAGCAAGGAAAAAGAGAGAGAAGGTCGAGTGTAATATCCGTCGGACAAAGGAGAACGGTCGCGATGCCTATGAGAAAAGAGGGGGTTGATAGGTATAAAAAGAAAGAGCGGGATGGTGCTGCGGTCCAGAGGAAAAGCTTTGTACGTATGCCGAGAGAGCGATGCCGCTACACTTTCATTTCGTTTCAATGGAAGCGCGCTTATCGTGTGTTTATCTTACTCCGCATTGTTATTTCGTCTCTCCGGGCCCGGAAGAAAGGAACGAGGATAATTGAACCGTATCCTATCGCGAATTCCCGTTATCCCACTGGCTAAGGCAACGGCTAAGATCTCACTCTCGGACCATTATGCGAACGCGTTCGCGAGGAATCCTCTCTCTTTCTCTTATACACACCACCCACACTTTCTGCCCACGGTATTTCGTTTCGCTTGCTATTGTTCGCGCCCTGGATTAATTAAAAGATGCATTTTCCTCGCGGCCTGAATCCGAGCCGTTAATACGAGCATAATCGCGATCGCGAAGGACGATGTGATCGGGAAGGTTCTTTCAAAGGAGCATTCTCCGTTGGAGCTGCATAAAGGATTTCTCTTTTCTTTTTTTTTTATTTACGAATTCCTATAAAACAAACACAAAGTAATTTTTATACTCGAAGACACTTGTTCCGGTATCGTCGGGTGGATCGTCTAAATTCAACATCGCTCGAATTACGATTCTCATTTGACTAGGCATTCGATCATCGAAACGGGAATGATAATTCGAATAACGTCATTCGTAAGGATTCCAGAGATTGCGCGTGCTCGTCCCAAAAGCAATATCGTACGTCATGGCGCCGGTCAACGGGTTTCGATATTTATGTCTAGCTGCGTGGGATAAATATGGAAAGGATCTCGCAACGTGCCAAACAGATTTACGAGCTTGTCCCTAAGGTGTGGCGTAGGTGTACGAATAAAAAAAGGCACGATGACCCGCTTCCGAGTTTGCTTCCCCACCTTCGAAGACCCTCTCGAATGTGGGTCGTATCGAGGAATCGTGTTATCGGACCCCGCTACTTTTGCATTAGCTAATACTGTTTCGGATATCGAGTTTCGTATGATATCTCGATACCTGTTCTAAAATATTCAAAACTCGAATGAACGTGTCGAGCTTGTCACGTCTAATTAGACTTGAGATAATTAATTAAACTTTTACACGAATTCATCGATCGATATAATCAGAGAGATTAAATCGAGCCGTTAATTACGGTGCTATATCGTAGTCTCTTCGAAGGAGTGAGAAATTCTAAATAAAATTAAGGTATAAGGGAGGTTCGTATAAAAGGCGAACCGAGAAGTGCGTTGGAAGATGCTCTTATAGAAACGAGAGTCGAGTCAAGCTATTGTCCCTTCCTCTCTCTCTCTTGTGAAATTAACGAGTGCAATCCGTCGGCTATTTCCGGCGTGTTAAACAAGCTGAAAGCACGACGACAAATCCACGATTTATCATCGACGAGAGTGCAAGAGAATGAGAAGAGGGCCAAGAAGGACGTCTGTAAAGAAGACGACGACAACGGCTCGGCTAGGAAAAGGGGTAGGTACTTGATTAATATTCGGATTAATTCGAGTCGCCTAATCCAAGACGTAATTAATGACGCACGTCGAGAAACTAAATATACGTCGGAGGGAGCTCCCAAAGGGACAAGACGGAACTGGACGATGAGATCGAGTGAAAAGTATCGCGTTAACGATCGTGCCTGAAACTATTAATCGTCATTATGCCGGTCGATCGTGAAAAAAAAAATTATTCTATTAT
Source organism: Ancistrocerus nigricornis (assembly GCA_916049575.1). Classification (NCBI taxonomy): domain Eukaryota; kingdom Metazoa; phylum Arthropoda; class Insecta; order Hymenoptera; family Vespidae; genus Ancistrocerus; species Ancistrocerus nigricornis. The sequence goes on from OU696667.1 coordinate 1,273,569, forward strand.
CCTTTGTCGAGTTGAGTGATTCACGTCCTATATCTCGTTCGTCTCTAGAACCTTTCGATGCTAAAATATGAAGCTAGGAGATTTCTAGCTACGATTTTACGTCGATCCCTTTACAGACTTTTGTCATAAAAGAAAAAAAAATAGCATTCCATTATTGCATTCAAAATGAATTAATTAATCGTTTCTTCACTCAAAGTCAACGTTTAATCCAACGTGTATAATACGATGCATATCGGGTATGACACGACATCGCCGTCGATCTAATCCACGTCAAATATTTTCGAGCTCGACGCGTGTCGTACGCCTCGTCGATACGCTTTCCTTGTTTGAATACGTAATGAGCGAGGGAGAGAGATAAAAATTGCGTTCCGAGTGGCGACGGAGATACGTAGCGAACGCGTAACTCATAACCGGAAGCTTTAATTAACGCGTTAAAAGATATAAGGATGGATTACATGGAAAAATTCTAAAAGAAATCTCACAGTCTCTTTAACTCGCACGACTCTACGTAATCATTTTTTTTTTTTCTTTTCTGTTTTATGAAATTACGAGACAGGGTTTTATTAGCCAACGGGATTCGTTAATTAAAGACTTTTTAGGCGAGCATCGAATTCTCCAATGTCATCTACGATGTAATACGAGTGCGGAACGTTCGATGAATTTCACGAATAAATCCGTATCGAGCAATTAAACGAACCAGGCTTCACTTTTAGTAAAGAAAATTTATCAAAGGAAGATCGTAATTGCTTCGGGGAAATTTTCAAAGGTTCGTCGTCATCTATGAGAACGATGACACGTGTACATATACATACCTACACGTTATAAGAGTTACCTATCGTTGATAGAAACGCTGCCATGTCAAAGCAATCGCACTCGCTTCCAGCTCACCTCTCTTTTCCTTCCGTAAAGAAGCATCACGAATTTACGGCGAATTTCCGTTTACGTTGTATCTTTCACGTTGATAAAACTAGCATTCCCCGCGTCAAATGGTTATATCATGTAGATCTAAATTTCTTGATTAGGTATAACCTTAAGGGAAGATACCTGAGAAAGAATTTATAGTAGAAGAAGTGTTGATTTGATTATATTCGATTTGTTTCTATTGCAAAGTATGGTAGGTACATTAAGGTATATTCAAGAATTTTTTCATTAAGGTTCTCGACTAAAAACGCAATTGTGATCAGAGTGAGATATGTTTTTCGCTGGCACGGTTTCCGGTGATAGGAATTCCAGACTAGGTTCCTCTTCTGGTTTAATACAGAGAGAAATTATTGAGTAAAAATAAAAACTTTCCAGTCAAATTTAAGAAAATTGCTAAAAAGATACCAGACGACTGAAAAAAGTTTGATATCGAGAAAATGATGAAACGGCAAGGTACTTAAAACCGATCGAGAAGGTATACATCCCATGGGATAGAGAAAAGAGTAAATATCGTTAAGGGTGTTTGACGACATTTTTCCTTCAAGTGTGTCCGATAAACGTAGCGATAACTCAGCTACGTACGTTTTAATGGTGATGCATTATCGGTGGTCCGTGCTAGCGTTAGATACATACAGGTATGCGAAGGCGTAGGCGCATCGATAAGCAACCGGTACACCGGATTTCGCTTTTAATGCGTAAACAGAAAGGCCGCCGGGTGTTAATGTGCTAAAGCCACCTGCCGCGTTAAATTCCATAAATCGTATTTTACCTTTTGACCACCCGCGAAGAGTTCCTCTACTCGCTGACGAAACACGTAGGACGCTGTTGCTTACCTGTAAGAGAAAAACAAATTATCAATGATGATTGAACGATTAAGAGTTTATGGAAAACAGTAATCTCTCAGTAATCCGGCAAATGTCAAACGAAAGGACTGCCGGATTAGGGAAGGTTCATTAAGAAAAAAAATGCATTTTAATAGAAAAATCTGATATTGAAGATATTGAATTTTTCTGTAGTTTACGTAACTTTGACCAGGCATTCGTCAGGTTCACGTTAGAGCAAAAAAATCACATTTCTGCACTGCATTTGTATTATTCTTTTGAGATTTCTTTTCTGAAAACGCCGGATTACTGGAAGGGCCGAATTACAGAGAGGGCTACTGAGAGAAAAAAAAAAAAAAATGTTTATGGTAAGTTTAAAGCCAGGAAATCGAGAAATCGATGAGAAGAGAGAATCGTCGGAAAGGAAGATCGATAAGAGCAGGCGGAGAAAACGATCTTCCCCTTAATATTCTATCCTTTTCCTTCTCATCTTCTCTCGCTATGTATATACATATATATAGGTATATATTTTAGGTCTCGAAAACGTTTTCACGCGGAATTGAACCCCGACGACGAGTGCAAGTACCGATCCTTTTCTTCTCCTCTCGGCATTTTCTTTTCCTTCATCCCACCATTTTCCTTCTCGCACCCTTTACACCTTTCTCTCTCATTCTCTATCGAATACGTCGAGCCACGCCTGAATTGTCGTAGATTTTCTATGGGTGCCATAGACCACGGAGAAAATTCGTTCCAGAGAAGCTGTTTATATTCGCGCGGTGGGAAAAATCGCAGAAGTTTATCTCTACGAGCACCCAATGTCGCATACGCGCGAACCGCCACCTTCCCTCCTCTTTTCTTTTTTTATTTTCCACGGCCTCGTTCCTTTTCGATTCAACGCCGCGAGCCAGTGGAAAGCCAGTGGAAAGAGCGCAATGATCGTTAAGGACTTCAAAGCGAGACCCGGGCTCGCGATTTATTAGCTCGAGTCCGATAGTAGAAGAGCGAAGAGCACTGGCGCATTCGTATCACGCTCGTTCATTCGTTTCTACTTTCGTTCGTTCGTCTTATCGTCGTCGAAGGTTTTACGATTCCTTTGTCGTTGAAAGTTCAACGTTTCGTGAAAATCGTCGACCATAAACAATTCGTAAAATTTTCGATCGATGAAAAGAGAAGGAAATGATCGTCGTGGAAATTGCATACGCGCACGTATCCCGTACAATGCGAGTGATAAGGCATGCTTAAATTAACCCTTAAGTAGTCGCACGAAGAAAATGATTTGACTATTTGCATTTTTGCGGTGCATGTTATATACCTACTCTAATGTTAGTTCATTTTTTAGAAAATGTTTAGGTCGACGACGGAAGAAAGAAAAATTAGTTTCATGAAACGAAATGTATTTTTGCAAGGGTTTTAAACTCATGTTTCTGCAGATTAGGTCTTATTACTCGCAAGTATTTCATATATTTGTCGTAGATGTTAGAATTTTCGGTTCCTCGACCCCGCTCGAATTTCCCAGCCGGAAATTCGTCCGTTTCTCTCGAGCGAGCTTCCAGAAAACCGCGCCCGTATTTTCCGCTTTGTACCAACCTCGAAGCTTTTACCTATGCAAATGCCAAGTTCCTCTCGAAAGTGCACCGATAAATCCGATATTTATACTTCCACAACGACGCTTTTCCACAATTTTTTTACCCTTCCTACCGTCTCCATCACGATCAAATTAAATTTTCGTGACGATATCCGTTCTGGTTTCACCCGTCATCGGGTGAAAAGTGAACATTTCACGAACAGAATGGAAAACGAGGAGTATGATTATAAAAACGGATGTACTAATCCATTAACTATGTTTCAAGAATATAAAATAAGTAGAGCAAGTCTAGGTATTTAATATAAAATCGAGGCTAGGGTGATGTTACTGTTTTACATACTATAAATTTTCAAATAAAAAACAATATATCCATCCGGGTATATTTATACGGTACCACAACCTACACGGAAAAACGCACGTTCCACGAGACGGAACGCCGCCGGTCTGGATGCGCGAGCGTGAAATTCGACGAAAGGAAAGAAGAAGAAGAGGAGGAAGGAGACCAGGAGGAGATCGACTCGCGTGAAATCGAGCCGTCGATGGTGCGTAACGGCCGCGAGAGAAGGTTGAGCAAGAGAGGAGAAAAGGTGAAGCAAGAGAGGTGAAGCGTAGAGATGAAGCAAAAGGGTGGAGGAAGAAGAGGGGTAAAGCAAGCGAAGTGGCAAAAGGAGCGGAAGATTTTTACGAGGGCGATAAATCCGTGGCCTGGTGCAAGTTACGTCTCTCTACCAATACACGCGTTATACCTACGTGCATTTATACATTTCTATATAGATATACGTGTCCACACGTAACTACGGCAGGTAGGTAAATTCGATTTACGCCCGGCAATAAATAATACCGCGGAGACACGTTTCAATTACTCCGAACGATGTATGTCCCCGGAGGATAACTGACTATTCTCCATCGTCTATCATGCTAGGATGACCAATCGGTTCTCGTTTACGGTGCTCGCAGCCACGGCTCCTGATTTATCGCGGTCGCGTTAAGACAGACCGTGTAACGACTCCATTTAGCTCGTCTTCTCTCTCTGTCTCACTTGCTTGCACCACCCACGTAACGCACAATTCGCTTTAATTAACGAAATCTCTTTAACCGTTCACCGAACAAAACAATCCACGATTTCGTTCAACTCCGTCTTCCCATACCTAACGCATCTTTTCTATTCTCTTCGTATCGGGCGAATGGTTGCGCGATAGAGCGACGAAAAAATGGCTCGTATTTCTCCTGGCAAGCTACGCGTTTGACGATATAAAAAATTTCAGATAAATCACGCGCACGTACACCCCACGTAATCGAGGCACCGACACGTTTTCGCGGTTTCGAGGACTTTCCAAAGTTTGGACCACCGAAAAAAAAAATCCGTAATGGCGTATTTCGGTACCATCGTTCAACGTCGACGACAGAAGTCCAGATTGAGTTATTTCTTCTTTAAATTTTGTCCATTTTTAGTTCACTCTCTTCTTTTTTTTTTTTTTGAAACAGAAACAAAAAGACATTTCGGAAATAAAGGGTATGCGAAGTTCGATACATTGCAGTGGATTCAATTCTGTATTGCATATCGATGTAAACGCTTGACTATTTTTATTTCCCATGCGTCGTAAATATTTGTCGTATAAACAAACATATATTTCATATAATATGAATAAAAATGTAAAAAGGGACTAAGGGAAGCACGGTGATCGTTAATCAAAAATTAATGATGTTTAACGCTAGAATTAACGAAGTCGTCGAAATGACGGAATTGTACGTTTATCAATGTGTCGAATAATGAAATCCCTTTTGCACAAAATTTATTATAAATTTCATTTCTTCAATTATAGTAAATTTTAAGTACTCGTTACATATATAGAAATGATGGAAATAACTATACGTTTAATACCGGTAGTTGTAGTAGTCTCACTTTTTTGAGTCAAAGTTAAAGATTTGCATTTGCTTGATCCTTGCACGGTATTCCTACTTCGTGTGCCAAAGTTAAGAGTGTTGCAAAGAAACGTATGAATACGCGTATCTCGATTGCAGGTACACGCCGTACTGACAAATAACTCGCATCTTCGAACTTTGCCGAGGCTTCGCTGACCGATTCGAGAAAGAAAGAGAGAGAAAGCTTTCACGTGCTTCCTCGAATTCCTATATCGAAAGTACCATCACTCGAGGAGTACTTTCCTCAGCTTCTAACGCTTCTACCATCCTCTCATTCTATTTCTCCTTTCGTTTCACTATTTCACTAAAGGATGCAATCGTAGCGGCGTAAAACGAGCCAGGAAGTTTTACAACGGAATAGAACGGACCAAAGAGAGTGGATTTTAAAAAGACAAGAACGCGACTAACTCGAAATAAACGTTCCACGTGTAAACCTCTCGCGAGTATCGCTATCGGTGCAATCTAGATGGAAAATTGTTTGGGAAAAAATGTTAGACTAGGGAAATGCAATGGAGAGAACGAAATTGTGTAGCTTCTTTTTTTTGTATTCAAACGTTTGTAGCTCTCGTTTTTCAAGCTTTAATGTCTTTATTAAAGTTTATTAGAAGTTTCATACAACCAGTCACAAATAGACGTTACTAGCTCAACATTTGCTGAATGTAAAGAAAAAAAAATCTCTTCCTGTATTTCATCGAAAAAATTCGGTTGTTTTTTATGAAAAACAAAAAAAAAAATCACGAATATTAACGTTCTTTGATAGTGGAAAAGCCAACGAGAGTTTGAAAGTTCATTTTCTCAAAATCAATATGCATGACTCTGAAAGCTTCGCGCTACTTTGTCTCGGGAAAGGGGTAACACGTTCGCGCTCGTGTTCTTGCGCGTGCGAGCATAACCGCTATTGACGCTGCTGCACGTGTACCACGGTGACTCCTGATAACGTCAAATGGGAGTGCGTTCCGCGTAGAGAGTCTAAAATGCGCGTGAATATGTATTTCGAGTGAGAGGATATAGGAAATTAGACGAACGTGTTTATAGGATTTGTAGATATGACAAATGAAAGGTGTATACAATTGTGATAAATAACTACCGCAAATATTAAAACTAAAATAGTACAAAATCATGCATTAAAAAATAAATATTTTTTCGCAAAAATAATGGACTTGGAATATCGCGATAAAAGTGAAAAATAAATGTAACCTTTAAGGATTAAAGACTATTCTAATTCCAGTAGTACGAGTCAATTTGGTGAAAAATGCATTTACGAAAATACAGCATCCAAGGGGGGATTCTCGAAAGTGAATGGCGTTGCTTGCTTGTATCGGGGTAAGCAAATTGTAATTTGTATGCATGCACGGCACCGAACGTAATGTCCTTCGAAACGCCAGCACCGAAGAGCTTAATTTTCGAGGACTCGACAGCCCGGAGGACACACTTTTCTCACCGAACGATCCATTGAGAATTCAACGTTTTCCCGGTTACTAAAGCGCTCCGTTTCTCCACCGTAAATTCGCGAATAATGAAGATTATAATGTACGCTGGTATAACGAACGTCGTTCTCGCGGAAATTTCGTTTTAAGCCGGTAATATCGTTGACAGAGATATTACCGACGTCATAATAGAAATATTTAGTAGTAACGCGTATACCTCGGTTACTCTTTGTTACGATATTGTAAAATTGTTCGAAATCATCACGGAAAAATAATATTCTTTCGCTCGTAAAAAAGATTACGTTGATGACACGTAAATTAATATTAAGTAAACGCAGCATTGTTTACAGGGACGGTATTAACCATCATTATATCTCCATGATAATTTTTCATATCGATCGCGATTAACCGCACGAATGCGATGAAAGCCGTAACGATAAACGCTGTATACCAGCATTCGAAGAAAATCATGGACGCGTCCCGACGCGGTCGAATCATTGTACGACGCCACGGAATCCCGATGATTAATGGCTGTGCACAGAGATTAGCTTTTCATTAACGCGTTGCAACATCGTAAAAATAAGAAACGGGAGAGCCGATGGTACCGCTCGCCGCGGCACGATGATTTATCGAAGGATTAATCAGGTTTGTCCTGATCGTTATCGTTCCCTCCCTCCACGAAATGATCGCGCGTTACTCGACGATCGAGAACGTATCGTTCAATTTACAGACCCTTGGACAAAGTCAATCACTTTGCGCGTCGTTCCGAAGAAATTCCGAGAGGATAATTAAATTAATTATGACGGTAGACATTAGCATGTGCTCAACGAACAAAAAAAAAGAAGGGAAAGAAGAAATTGGAATTTATAATAAAGATAGTGCGAAGAGGTATTGTGATTTTAATGATCGACGACTCGTTCGAGAGGTAAACGATGGGTAATGATTTTTACTTTGTGTCGGTGATAATTATTATTGTTTAAGAATGCTATAGCTTTACAATGAGCCTTCGATCGCTAAAATCGGCCACGAGTTACGAGCTGAGCAATCGTTTGAATAAACCCTTGCCTAATAGTCGAATTTCAAAGACACCTTTTTTCCAGAGTTTGTTAAAATTTGTTAAAAAAATTCTCCTGCTTGTAATTGTTGATCGATTTTAAAGATCGAAGATTCTTGATCCTCGGTGTTGTATCGAGTCGATGATTCCACACAAATATGCTTCGATCGGTCAACAGTATCTATCTCTGCGTAATTAGCTTTGATCGTTCGCCTGCGATCAATCGAGAGTTCATAAACCGCGTTACGGTGAATGAACGCGACTATCGATGCTTTAAGTACTCTCCCTCTCTCTCTTTCTATCGAATACCTCTTTAAAGAGGGCAATGGTATACCACTAACGCGATCAGGACTCTCGAAAGAGTCCAATGATCGGAACGAGCGTTCGACGAGTATCGACGAGTTCTCTAGTCCGACCTCTTCCATTCCACTTTCCCCAACCCCTTCGAATCACCTATCCTTTTATTCTACCTTCTTCGCTACGTTCTTTGCCCTTCCATTTGCGTAAACCGTTGAGTGGGATTGTAGGATCACAGTGTGAACGGTACTTACGATCATAAGAAATCTCGTTTTATCCAATAGTCACGAATCTGTCATAAAATCTATTCGATTGAAAGCGAATGTCTTGACTTATGATATTTCAATTTTTCTTTAAGAAATTATTAATCAATGTTACGTAATAGCTTTATTATACCGTGGTTCCCCTACTTGTAGAAAAATGTAATTATGCTAATTCGACAGCAATGTCGCATGCATACTTACAAACATATTGGAAATTCTAAACACCCTGGGTCATTTTGACCCGATGACACCGGGTTAAAATAGACAGAAATATTCACGGTGCTCATATATGAGTAGTTACCTGTGAACTGGTTTGTAAAAGATTAGACGTTAATAATATCCAGTCAATATATATATTTCGTAACGATTTACGTTTACAATCTTGCAGGGCGTGCAAATTGAGCGCCGGTCAGCGATGACCCCCTGGGGTATCCGACGCGTTAAATCGGCCGTGTAGCGTCGAGGGTGCGAATGCAAATACGCGCGAGACACGGCCGTCGTTCGCAGGCAAGAAGGTTTACGAGGAGCTATGCAAGTACTCGGTGAGTCGACTTAAGTTCGTGGTTATTACTAGCGCCAGGTGAGAGAGACGGAGAGTGGATTTGTGCGCGGGTACGCTATGACTTTGGTATGAAAGACGTCTGGGTTTTGATCTACGAGCAAATTTCTCATGCTCGTATGGTACATAACAAAGATTTTAGGTAAATTTTCAAAGTTAAATGAAATTTAATGCAAATTTCTTCAAACGTAAGACGTTCCAAGGAATATCCTCTCGCGCGCTTTGTTTTCCGAACGGATACGGCATGTCGAAGTAAAAGGTGGAAAAAAAAAAATCATCGAGGAAACGTTCCAACCACCCCTTGTTACCGGTCATTGTCTTGTCTATCAATGGCCTTTTAGAGTCAACAGCGCCGACGTAATACCCCTGATTATTAATTGATCTTTCCTTTGATACCGTGTGGCCCACGAGAACCACACTAACGAGGGGAAACTTAATTAATGCGAGACGACCACACGTTCGAGGAATTCGTCTTTTACTTCGATCCAATGTCCGTCAGTGAATCGTTGAGACGCAGGGATTGTTCGTAAGAAACGTTTCCGTTTGAGTATTTTTTTTTTTTTTTAAATAAAAAAGTAGAGAAAACTCTAGTGAACGTCGGCATATGGTCGGTAAAAGCTGGGAGAAGCCAAAATTGAGAAATTATGCGATCCGGAGGAGGTTAATAACCTCGGCCTCGCGCTTTCAAGCTCTCCCAGGTTTCCACACTTTGGCGTATCGTAGAAACGCGATTTTCTAGAACGTTGGCGTGGTGCTCGTGCACTCACCACGGAAGTTTATTGGCATCCGCATTCTGCATATCAACGTAACTCGGCGCTGCCTGCAGCTGCGAAACGGCATAAAGGGTGCCAGGATTGCCATGGCCCTTGCAAACAAATCGTGCGTGGAATTTTCAAGACTGAAAGCCGTCTCCCTCGCTTGCTGCGCAAACACGCACCACCCAGGATTCATAAACTTCTTTATAAAGATTTTTCCGTTGTAATTAGACGAACGAATTAACGTCTACGTCTCATAAATCGTTCATAGATTTCTAAAGTGTTCTTCACTCGCGGATGACTTCATCCAAGCTTTTAAATCCCACTAGAGAAGTCGTAGACAATTATAGCCGAGGACTGACGTAACCACCGGCAATGGTTAAATTGAAAGCTCATGAGATTCGATTCGCTCGTACCTTCCTCGTTCATCGAACGTATTCCTCCTGTCCGACTAGAAAACTTCCTCCTCCTGACTAGCAATCATAATAAACATGTCAGCCTCTTGCAAGACAATAATAAATGTCGTCGCGTAGGTTCGCGTTCTAAATCATAACGTCCGATGCATCAAGCGTCGACTCGGTGTCATCGTCAGGCGACCCTCGCTATTTTCCACGACACTTTTCACGAAGACGGATGCCATTGTACCGAGCTAATCGAAAATTTGCCTTTTTTAAACGACAAAAATACAGTGGAGACAAAAAAGTTATTTATCGATATTGCCACTTTCTTATCACGTATTTATGGTGAACGCGTAGACACCTGGAAGCTCGTTCGTACGATCTGATCGATCCCGAGCGTTCAGCCAGCACGAGGCAACGGGAACTCATCAGTCAAGAAAACAGAATTCTGTATTCCCATTGGAGACGAGCATCTAGATATTCCATTAAAAGCATGGACAAACTTATGTTCGGTCCAAAATCGAATTTCAATGTCTGAGAACTGGCTATCCCGTTCCACTTGGAATAAAGATCCTTCCTGTGAATTTATTTCCGTCTTTCTGTCTCCCTCTTTTTCTACCAAGCACTCGAGCTTGCGGCGTAACTTAAAAGGCAGTCTCGTTTAACGGTTCATTAGTTCCACCATTTCCTCGGACTGCAAATTATGCAAAGAGGAAACGAGGGAAGAGAGGACTCTCTTTTCTATCTTTCTCGCGCTTCTCCAACGTCTTATCTCGATCTTCCGGTGGTGCACGCCGATGAACACGTTCCTACCCGCGAAACATTCGGCTATCTTGCTCGGAAGATCTTCGTCGATCGAGAGACGCGAAATTCCACGCTCGGGAAGCATGGAATTCTCGAAAAGCGCGCGATCGTGCCACGAATACTCGAGGTTACCCGCTTCTGTCTTCGCTTCAACCGTCTCGTTAATTTTCTCATATTTTACACTCCCTCTAAAGTTCCAACGGAAATCATCTACGTATCCCGGAATTCTTATCCCGTTCGTTATAATCGTGCAATGTCGTATTACGAGAAGAATTTGAACAAAAATATGGGTACGTATCGTCGTGAAACGAAATATCGTAAGATCAAACAACGAGAATACGAATTGATGCGAAAATAAAGGAAGACAAGAACGTAGAGTCCCATGCGAAATAAACGAAAGTTGGCGACAGTTCGAGGTGATATTCCAATTTCCGAGTTTCTCGACATCTTTCATCAATTTTGAATCTCGATCCAAGGAGAGAAGCAAAGAGAACGAGAGGACCACTCCTATCGGCTACACAGTGTGACGCTTTAGGAAAGCTGCTGTCAGAACGTAAGCCGCGAACTTTCACGGAAGTAGAGCCACCCTGTACATGCTCGCCGCCAGCAGAAAGGGACGATATCTTTATTCATCGCTTTTGTTCCGGCCGGCGCGTAATTTGCATGGAATCTATATGTATGAGTAGGAAGATATAGCGTGTATACGAAGAGAGGAGAAGGGGGCTGGGGTGATTCTTGTTAAAAAATATATGACGCCAAAGATTTTAGTCATGGACCAAAACTTTTTTAAAGCTCCCGGAATTTAATGAGTTTTACAAATTTTTCCTGCCGATAACCACCATTTGTACGCGCAGTACGAACGCTCTCTGCGATGTTCGGAAACGTGGGAAGAAAAAATTTGTTGAAAAGGGTATACGATAGCATTATTTTATATTTATTATAGAGAATTTATCAAGTACAAGTTTAAGGAAAATGAATTACGAGCAGCAACACCCCTGCGTATAAAATAATTAATAAAACCTCAAAAGATTAAAACGCATTCAAGCCGGACGATGCAACCAACATTTGATGTCGTCGTCACGAAGACGCATCCTTTTCGCGGGCGTTTCAAACTTTTATGGATACGTGGCGTTTTCGCCTGCGAAAGTAGAAAACGTACCGTGGAAACGCCGTAGCTTTATTCTACGAAATCAACGTAGACGCCGAACGACGAGGAAACGAGAACTCGTTGCGTGCTCGTTTCACGAGCGAAAGGGAAATTTCGAGGAAAAAGAGATTCCCAAGAAAGAAAAATATTCAAGTGGAATCTTTTATGTTATATTCATCCTTTACCCGAGTCATGCGAATCAACAAAAATTGATCAGAATTTTGCAAGGATAATATTTTCATTTTATTTTTTGTTTAAATGAGCTACTGTAAAAATTATAATAGTCTTTGAAAGTTAACAAATTTGCCAAAAATTGCTTCGTTTATTATCTTATTAATATGAATTTGACATACTGCATCCAGAGATTGGTAGCACTCCACACTTCGTGGATGGAGTATTGCCTTACTTCAGGCGCGTTATAGAACAGTAGTTAACATTTAACTGAATTATACATGAATAACTAACTATGATCTTAAACCAATAGACTTCGACTCATTTAACGCAGGTTCGATAAAAGGAACTTCAACATAGTCACGTCTTTCACTTCCGAGGTAAACGTCGACTTCTTCGTACCTCCGGGAAATCAATGTCCTCCGTCTTCGCGTATCTTCGAACTTTCGAATACTTTCACCGAACTTTGTCCTTCCCGAAGAGAAGGAAAAATATTATCGAGAGGCACTGTGTATAATCTCGTTAAGGATTCATCCAAGCTGTTCTCTTCCCACACGTTTATAAGAACGCATACCAGCAGCAAAAAAATAAAAAGAAGACATCGAACTTCGTCAGGTTATCAGAAAAAGAGAAGACAAAACTCTCGTGACATTTTTGTTGAACGAAATCCACCTGGACCGATCTATCAATCTTTTCGAAGCAAAGATAAAATGTAGAACCAACCGATCTGACCGAGACAAGAGGAAAATGCTTCAGAGATATTAATCTCGTTGTCCTCGGATACGCGACGTTTTCACTTTGATTCCAACGAGCGTTGCCTCTGATTCTTTTATTACACGGAGACGACGACGGACGGCAACTCCCCTTGCCGCATAACGAGCTTAGATTAAATTTGTGGCCTACCCGGTCCCCGTTAGCCAGTTCCCTTTTCTCTCTTCTTTCTCTTCGTCTATCTCTCGCTCTACCAACGGACATCGAGATGAAACGTGTTCGTTTCAACGTCCTAGCATTTCTGCCAAAAGAAAGGATAGCTTAATCTCGGTCAGATTTCCATGTGGTTCACCGCTTTCATGAATTCAACAACGATAATGAATCTTCGATCTTATCAGAGATTTTATTAGGTATTTATTCGATTCAATGTATAGAAAAAATATCTAACAGTTTAGGAGATAGAAAAGAAGAAAGTTATTCTAATCAGCTAATATAGATCATACAAAAATACTGACAGATATTCATGTAGTATTACTAATAGACACGGTACGTTTAAATATAAGTCTTCTTTATTCGCAACTCGTCGTCATCTTTACGACACGAGCCAATCAGCTCCGTAACAAGTTCCACGTGACGTCTCAACGTTCGTACTTAGTCATTCATTACGTTCACGCGTAGCAGATGTTCCTCTCGTAAACGGGAACACGAGAATAAAATTATCTCACGAAAGAAGCATACAAGGATTTCCGCGAGGCTCGTCGCAAAAGCGATAATACTCCGACTCCCGTGGGCGCGATAACGGCAGCGAAGAATCGACGTTTAAACGGCACGAGGTCAGGAAGCCGAAGATAAGGCCGAACGAGGAGACACCTAAATGGTAAAGACGCCAGGGCCTTGCCTCGGTGAAACGATGAATAAAAACGGTTCGATCGACTCGCCGAACTCTTATCGTTCGATTCACGATATACCACGATCGTTCTACCAGCTCTTGCTGGATTACGTCCGATCGAACGAGACTACTCCTCCTGGATTACGCGATTATGACTATCCTTTTTTAAAAAGGATCACCAAGATCTTATGTATATCCAAAGTAACGGTTATTACTGATGTGGTATATCTGGAAATCTATTTTTAACCCCTTGCATTATGATTTAATTCGATACTTAATAAAATTAATACTAGAAATTGAGAAAAAGAATTTAAAAAAATACAAATTTGTAAATATTAAGCAACGTCCGACGCGTGTTTTTTATGTTTGGCACGACATCCGTACCACGACTTTCAGATATTATAAGGCAAAAGGTAAACCATAAAAAAATAATTTTAATTAGAAAAAAGAACGAATTCTCTATAATTGAATTCCACTTTACTTAATGATTAAACGCACGATCACAAAAACTTGGCAGTCTTGGAAATAGACACGGCAAGTAGATTACGAAAAATTGGTTACTTCCACCTGTCCTTGGAAACAAGGATTCCAGAAGACGAGAAACGTTAAAAACGTACGTCCAGCAAACGTTGAGCTTCTTTTTTTTTCCTCGCAATTAGTGAGAAACTTCGCATGGCCGGGGTTATTATCCAAGACTCGTCGTTAATTCGCGAGAGTCTGACCTTTGCGGCGTCTAACAGCCATAAAGGTGGATCGATATTACTTCGTCGAAATTGGCTCGACGCACGAGTCCGACGCTAACGAGCTTGTCCGACCAAACTAATTACGACAACGTCGTAATTGTGCTTTTCGCCGAGATATCCACTTCGCGCTTTAGCCCGATTGGATTCCTCGTAGTCTTCTTTTCCTAATTCTTCCCGAGAGAGAACATCGCTCCCGATTACGCGTCCGCGATATTTTTAGATGTTACGTCCTTCGAGATTGATAACAATTTATCGTAGGTATACTTTTAATCTACAGGGTGTCCAAGCGAAAAACTACATGCGTACATCAATAATTTGAGTCGAAAAGTCTAATACTATTTTCCGAAATTCGGACACCTTGTATAGGTAGGTACATATTACAAAACTGAAGAACACCTACACCTACCTCTTAAATCGAAAATTTTGCATATGTGAAAATTGATATTTAGATTCTTCTTTCAAAATAAAAAACACGAAATCGCGAGCATAGCTAGTCATTAATAAAACTTTGAGTTAACGCCTTGATTTTTTGTTCAAATGCTCGTTCGGTCGATACAGTCGGTATCGTTTATACCGGTAGAACGATCCAATCGTTCTCGTCACGGTTCTTTTCCTCTTGTAATTATTTAAATACCCAATCCTCGACGATAGTCGCTTGATTTAATTAGCTCGGCCGTTACGCGTTCCTTTAGTTGTCTAATGAAACGTATTAAGTACCTCGTAAACGTCAATCTTTATCTACCACTTTGCACTCTCTCTTTCGTTCTAATAATAAATTGTGCATTTTATTGTTTGCGATCCGTGCTCACTTTCCGATAGTTTCTTTATCTTTTCGTAATGTAAATACACTTGGCAGTGAATCGATTAAATGGAATATGTGATTTTAAATCTAAATCGGTATATCCGACTTAAATATTCGGAGTAAGTCAATATCCTACCGGTTGGTTCTATCAAGAGACGTTTTAAATGAATCATGTTGCAATAGAAGGTAGGTACCCGTCGAAACGAATGTAATGGGATTCTTTTATATCTCATATTTAATTAAAAAAGGTCATTATTATCGATAAGAAGTTCTTTTATTAGACTACAGTTCTTATAGACTCACCCTGTGTAATATGGAGTGTATGTATTGTAAAACCGTAGATAGCCAAGAAAAGCTGTTGTTAATCCTTTTCTACGAACCGACAAAACCATGTACTGGCTGGTACTCTCGATAAAAGGGCACAAAGAAAGAAAGCCGTTGGAAGCTGCGGGGAGAACGGACAAAAGTTTTTCCGATGCCGGTAATGAAACTTTAAAGGAGAACCGACTTGACCGCCCGTGGCAAATTGTCCGTGAAAAGATCGCTATCGGAACGTATATTTCAGAGGAGGGCGCACCTCGTCTCGGGGCTAAATATTCACGGAGAGAACCCCGAGAGTATCGAAAATTTCTTTTCCTCAAAGCAAATGCTCGACCGTTCGTTGGAAACGAAAAAGAAAGAAGAATAAAAAGTATACTCGTACGAGATTAATCGTGTGCTTTTTATCGACTTGCTGGCTACGATAAAGTCAATCGAAATATGTATTTTAAAAAGTACGAAAACTTAAGTGAATATCTTTAATTCTTAATGAATCGTTCCACGATAAAAGTCGCTTTGGTCCGTTCATCTAAACGCATTCCCTCATCAAAGGATCGAGAAACGTAAGAAAGAGTTCTCAATGCAAAATCCTGAATACGTTTCACTAGGATTCCTCGAATCAACCTAATCGTGAAGGACAGCTTTAAGAGATTCGAAAAGCTAATAACGTCTGGAGACGCTCCTCTCCGGGAGATTCCACAGGGATTATCGATCTTCGCGTTCGGAATCTCTAATCCTTGGTTCTCGATTTCTTGTGTCAACGACGTTTGTGACATTAGCATTTGATTCTATGTTAAAGAAGAGGCACAGAAGCGTTTTTTGTGGAATTCTTTTGAAAAGATATTAATCTGATCCTTTATTTTACGCATTTCTAATTTCAAGAGTTAGGAGATACCAAATATAGAGCATTAGTCCACTTAACCCACAAAACAGATAACTTAGCGATAAAAAAGAAAGCATAGACGATTTACAAGACCCTCAAAAGTGCAGGACACGTTGTCGTCATCCACCGATCGTTTCAAAGACTCGAAAGATAAAAATACGAGGGCATGAGGAGGATAGCTCTCAAGAAAGAGAGAGAGGGGATACCGAGAGGAAGAAGTTAAGTCAGTTAATATGCGAGAACGGCCATGTAAAGCGTCAATCCGTGCAACGTTCGGTAATATTCAAGGCTGGAGTCTGCCGTCAATCAGCGTAAGCCTCTTTTCGGAGGCTTAAGATCGTCATCGTCGATTCGAAGATGGGAAAAGGAAAAAAGCAAGATATAGAGATGGTGGAAGAAAAGAAGGAGGCAAATGTTTTGGAGACAGTTTTGGAACCAATCGTAAAGCCTCTTTGTGCTCGGCTCGTCGAGCAACCTCCGATAGCATTTTTCGTGGTAGAAGGATCTTCCTTTACGGATTATCGATCGTCTAACCCTCGAGACGTACTTTTTAAACGTTACTCTCTCTTCTCGAGCTACCGCTGGTGTTGCTGCTCGATCGCTCGAACCCATAAAAACAGTGATTAATTACTCTTCTATACTTTGTACCAAGTAGTCCATGGGCCGTATCGAACGAATACGAGGATTTTTCTACATCTCCTCTTTCGCGCATCTCCTCGATGCCGGTAAGAAAATTTCACTAATGCGGACATTAATCATGCCCGTCCGGTTGGAAGATAAATCGGGCATTTTCCTCGGTTAGAAAGTGTCCGAGAGCTTAGCTCTTACATCGTATCGATACCCCCCCAGAAGTTGATACGAGGCGATATCGGTCAGATTCGAGATAACGTCTAAATGTGTAAGAATCTTATCGTCTTTCCATGATAGTTCCACTAGAGATATATTTTATATCACAAAATTCTCCTTCATAGCTCGGATAACCTACTAGATTTCTCTCCTTATTCCCGAGATTTCCCGTAACGGCGTTGATACGAGATCGGAGATAACGAGCGTTTACGCCTGGAGAGGATTCGAACTTTGGCACAAAGCGAGTGGCTCTCGTTTGAACCCCTTCAACCTGGCGAGAGAGCACCCCAACCCCTGATCCCAAAACCCCCGGAAATACTCGTCCCAAACTCACCCACTTCGTTCCTTCGTTCGTTCGTTGCACATTGTCCTAACGCAAGTTGCGGCTTGTAATTAGAGTAACAATGCAAGGCACTCCTTGTAACCGCGAACTCTGCCGTTGGCGTATTATGCAATTATTATAACTCAGCTGAGCGTTCGAGACTTTCCAACAATCGAAACTGCGTATCTCCTGTTGATACGGTATATCCCGTATGTGGAATGATATCACCGAATCCTGGTGCTTTTCCAACAGCGCTATCACCTTGGGTACTCGACTTCCGTCTCGCCATCAACGTTTCCGTAATATTGCTGCCTGTTGGAGTTTCGCGAAGTTCTCAAGTGGCAGCAGCGTCTGTGCTCACCGACGTTATGACTTTTACCTCTCGTTGAGGATGATTCTTCTTTCGACTTCTTATAACATTGTTTTGGGAAAGTTATATTGGCTCGATTTACCACAAAAATTGGATCGATTGGATCGTAACATTTGGTACTTGTTGTATATTAGTATGTTATGTTCATCATTTACTCATATAGAGTCTGTTTAATATGTGTAGGGGAGTCCGGGGCTAGTTGTCCCAATTTTAGGTTTTTTGTTTCTACAGATTTCTGTAGCTTATATTTTCGAAATTTTTGGTGACCATCATAAAGTTCAATTTCTTAACAATACGTAGCGCAGCGGGGCAAGTTGTCTCACGCCATGGGGCAAGTTTTCCAAGGAAAAATCCTGATGTATGCATCATGATTTTTGCCAAAATGGTCACCACCGACGATTTCAATGTTTAATGGCTCATTTTAAAGACAAAAGCATGCAGAATAATGTTCCGTTGTCCGTTTTTCGATATCGTTAAGCAATGATGAGAAATTAATCTTTTAAGTGTCGAAGTATGGGTCTTTTTCAAGCTTTAAACTGCTGTATCTTTCGAACCAGTCATCCTATCGAAACGCGACTTGCATATTCGTAAATTAGAGACTTTTCTCTTTCGAACGAGTATTTGATCGGGCAAATTCGAGATGCATCGATTTTTTGACAAAAATCCTGATGTATGAATCAAGATTTAGAAAAAAGAAAGCATGCAGAATACTGTCCCGGTGTCCGTTTTTCGATATCGTTGCGGAGTGTCGAAAAATAAATTTTTTAAGTGTCGGAGTATGGGTCGTTTTCAAGCTTAAAACTGCTGTATCTTTCGAACCAGCCATTCTATCGAACCGCGACTTGCATATTCGTAAAGAAGAGGCTTTCACCTTTCGAACGAGTATTTGATCGGGCAAATTCGAGATACTTCGATTTTTGACAAAAATCCTGACCTATGCATCATGATTTTTGTCAAAATAGTCACCACCGCCGATTTCAATGTTTAATGGCTCATTTTAAAGATAAAAGCATGCAGAATAATGTTCCGTTGTCCGTTTTTCGATATCGCTAAGCAATGATGAGAAATTAATATTTTAAGTGTCAGAGTATGGGTCTTTTGCAAGCTTTAAACTGCTGTATCTTTCGAACCAGCCATCCTATCGAAACGCGACTTGCATATTCGTAAAGAAGAGACTTTCCTCTTTCGAACGAGTATTTGATCGGGCAAATTTGAGGTGCATCGATTTTTGACAAAAATCCTGATGTATGGATCAAGATTTAGAAAGAAGAAAGCATGCAGAATACTGTCCCGTTGTCCGTTTTTCGATATCGTTGCGGAGTGTTGAAAAATAAATTTTTTAAGTGTCGGAGTGTGGGTCGTTTTCAAGAGAAAAATTGCTGTAACTTTTTAACCAGTCATCCTATCGAAGCCACACTGCCATATTCGTAAATTAGAGACTTTCCTCTTTCGAACGAGTATTTGATCGGGCAAATTCGAGATGCATCGATTTTTGACAAAAATCCTGATGTACCATGGAAAAAATCCGTACTTTCGAAAGAAAATGTTTAAGAGCATGTTTGAATAAATACAGGTCTTCCGAATCCAATTATATCAAATATATACCTAATACTAAAATTTACAAAGAAGCTAAAATCATGAGAATAGAGCTATTCATGTTAAAGCTCATTAGGAACCACTGGGCAAACGCAAGACTTGTTAAAGATAACAGTCTAATTTTCGGACCTACCTACCGGAATCCTTTATACTACGAGAAATGTATGCTGACGGGTTACCTCTCCCAGACGCTTTCATATATCTAGACTATAAAAAATTAATCCAAAATAAAAGGATCACATACCTCTTCTATACCATATTGTTAGAAAAGCAAATATTGGTGGCTGCAGCTTAAACCATTTATTCAATTTAAATCATATTGTATTTTTTTTCTACTAAATTTTAAATTTACTCAGTAGCCTTTCCTATTTTTTGACTCTGAATTACCTAGAAAGGTATGTTTGAAAGACGTTGTTACACGAGCGCAAAACCGATCAAAAGCGAATAGTCTGGTTGCAATCAAGGAAACTGAATATCGTATTAGGTACGTCAAAATATGATTTTCATTTTACTGGGCTTCGTTAGTACAACGCGCGAATACCAGCGCTGTAAATTTTGTGAAGGATCTAATGAGCACCCATTGTTTCAACCTTCGGCTAGTACCTACGCTCGTACGGGAATGGAGTTATCGAAAGAAAAGTTGGAGTTCCACGAACAAACAAAAAGAGAAAAAGGATCGTCTCCGATCCTTCTTATCACGAAGTAAAAAAAATTAGCCTTAGAATCCAAACTCTCGCGATCGTTGTCGCAAAGTTCATTAAGGCGTATTGAGAAGCTCCCTTCGCTTCAAATTTTCGTAAACGAGTATAAAATTCAATTAAGTCTACCCCGTTCGTTCGACGCTGCACTGACTTGGCTGACTTGAAAAAATGCCGGGTTATTCTCTTTAATACCGCTTCTGCCACCTCTCGCGTGCCGTTCACACTACGAGTTCTCCTGGTATTATTTAACGATAACAAGATTCTTCGCAATAGGATGTTACGTTCGTTGGTGCTCCGGTTTAATTGCGAAAGGAGCCTTGCGGATTCCGCAAGTGGGACATTACGGTAGATTGGGTACCGTTTAATGTGAGTCTTCCTTGCTCTCTTGCAAGCTACCACTATTTTTTATTAAAGTTAATCATCGATGTCCTCGATGATAGCTATCTGCAAGCCTACGTAAACTCGATCGCTACTTGGAGTACTTACTACTTCTAATTTGTACAGATACGTTAAGAGATCTCTAAGATATCACACATGGACATTTTGTAAGAACTACGAATCTGGAAACTTTCTCCTTCGGTTGATGCTATCTACGCAAAGATTGGATCACTCCCGTTTGCTCGAATTCTCAACATACCCACAAAAAAAAAAACGATTAGAATCCCACAACCGACCAAATCAATTTCGAAATTTCTTTGATGTCTGTCAATACCAAAGATCGTTCAAAAAGCAAGTGGGTTAGCGGTATCGCGCGATAGAAGGTAGATCACGATATCAGATAGCTATTTCAAGGTATGTACCTGCCCGATCAGTGATCCGACTCCCGCTTAATTACGCAACTAAACATCAAGCCGGTGCGCGCATGTTAACGAGCTAGAAACGAGGAGCTAACGACGGGAGATAGTGTCGGCATGTAAACGGACTTATCGATATCTTCCGACTCACGACGATCGATCGATGATCTCTACTACGAATGCCGAGAACTCGAACGTAAGAGCGTAATCCACCTGGCGTCTATTACCCAATTGCACCATTCGCTATATAGGATTTCGAGCTTGGGGGGGAATCGATCGCGTGCAAATTCCGTGGCAAACTTACACTCGAGATATTTTCTGAACGAAAGTTCCGAAGAAGTTCTCAGAGAACGTGGAAATAGTCTATGGATTTCGTGAGACGGTCAAATTTGGTTGGATTGAACTGTAAAATTATCTGGCTATTACTGGCGAAAGGTTCTCGTATTATCTGTTAAGCAAGAATAGTATGGAAAATCAATGTGCTAAATGTCAAGACAAAGAAGTCTGTCCACGATAAATACACCTCGATTACTGATTTTTTTTAGATACTTTTAAATCAGTATCGATTAATACTCCAGAGATTAACTAACGAAATAGCAAAACTTTCGAAATCGCGGTAACGCGACTAGAATATCAAGTTTATCAGATCGATCAATTAGGACACATCGCGTCCGGGTAATAACGTTGCCAAACGAAGCACGAAGTAATCGATAGATCGGTTTTTGCGAGCTGGAGAAAGAATCGAAAGTCGAGCCTTTGGAGCACGTCCGTTCGTATCGATATCAACGATTTTCACGCATGATCGACAACGACGCGCACAAAACTCATTCATGGTAATAAGAAAAGAAGAGAGAGGAAGATGTGCGTTCGATTAATCGATAAAATCAGGTTGCCAGTCGACCACGACGTGGGAAATATTTACATAACTGTATAATTAACTTAATATGCATTTATTAATCACCTTGTTTCGTGGAAATGACTTTTTTACATTTTAGTATAAAATGAAATTTGTCGTTGGTACGATTAAGTAAATAACTTAAAATATCAAGAAATGTATTAAATTGAAACCCGTGACTCATTAGTGACACGTAAAATTAATTTAACTCGCAAGATACTGCCTTCCCCGATCTTAGAGTTATATCGGGCAGATGACGCAAGTTGCAAACACGTAAGACATACATCTCTACCAAGACGAGTTCGTCGGGCCGAAGTAATAGTTTCAAAATCTTCGAGAAGGGAAAGGAGGCACGAGGCGTTCAAGTGGAATTCTAAAAGCGAACTTCGAGCTTCATTTCCCGACTAATCGTAGGATTATGTTTTACGACAGCGTCAGCTCGCGCGTATCGGTGCTAATTCGCAACCTCCTCTTACAAGAAGTAGGGCTCACGTTTTGTCAACGACAATGTTACCTTCTCTACCGACGTGTTTCGTGATATTACACAGACCGGTTCTCTTATCATCCCGAACATTGAATGATGTTTATGACTCTTCATTCATTTTGTTTTTATCTCGCAATTTTTAATAAAACGAGAGAAAGCAGCTCGAATTTTCCTAGAAACGATTTTCCTTCGAAGAAAGGAAAGAAAAATCAAAGCACAAAGGAAGGAAAAAACAGACAAGAAATGCACTCGTCACGCTTCCTTATTTCGTTCGGCTTCCTTTACCGTCGCCTATCGAAGAGAACGGTACCAGACGATGAGTTTTCCTACCCTTATTTGCCTTCGTCCAATAAGCGAAAAACGAGTGTGCGATTTCGTTCGACCTTCACGAAGAGAAGAGCTTTTACGACGAGAGTCCATCTTTCGTACGACCAACGTAAGATTTAAATCTGTCAGCTCAAAGAAATAAGACTGGCGGTTAACCGTGAAAAAATTCGAAAGAGAAATCTGAAATTGCAACTCGCAAAAAAAGGTACGTCCCTTCGTTCCCGAGCTTCGCGATATAACTTCACTCTCTTTCTCGCGATAATCCAGAAACGATATACTCTTATTACGGGCTCTCTCTCTCTCTTTCTCCTTATAAGGAGGTACTGTAATTATCAGTATATTACAAAGTTGCGCGATCTTCTTCGATATTTAACTTTCGAATGGGTCGTCTTAAACGAAAACTGCCGAGGGAAGAGATCACGAAAAGGGAGAAGGTTCTTATCGGGTATAATATCGTAACAATAAACCGCTTATTACGATGATGAAGTCTTACGATTTTAATAACTCGCACGGTCTACCACCAATAAAATCAAGGAGCAATGAAATAAAGCTCTTTCCATCTCTCTTTATTTTTCCTCTTTCTCCGGCTCGCTCGTTAAATCAGGACCGTTCATTTTGCCTGTCCGCCCAAAGACATCAAACAGCGAAATCTGTGTGGCGTCAGCCGCCGCACAATGCTGGACCATCTCGTGATCTCGTCTCGGCAGCAATATTAAGTTTCACCTTGCGTGTGCACGCAGATTATGCAACCATGTTGCCGGTGGTTCTTCGATTCGACGGTTGGAAGTATCCCCGTTTTCGCAGGGATGCGAGATATAAAGGAAGATCGAGAGGAGAATCTCTCGAGTCGTGCCAAGGAAGAAGAAACTTTCATGAGAGCACGCTGTGCGCAGCTCACGGAGATGCCGATGCACAACGATGCCGAGACGTTCAATTTTCTTGCACTTTTACGGTATCCTTCGTGTCAAAATGTTACTTCATTTTTCTTAATCCAGTTAACTCAGCTGAATCGTAACAGGAAATGTATTTCTTTTATGTGAATGACCGTAATTCCGAACGTACGAAGAAAATTCTCATCTCGACTTTTGTTATATTATTATTATTGTTATTATCATCGTCTAAAAACCATTAAGTACGACTATCGATCTTTCGATATCCCAAGTAAAACATCGGCATTAAAAAGCTAACGATCGATAGTCGCATTCGATCGACCTCAAACTCCATTATCTACGAACGAAATCATACCTTTTCTACCCAGCTAGGATAAAAAGAGAAGCACGAATACTTTTCTACTCTTCTTATTCCTCTCGTAAACACGAAGGACGATATTTGCGTATCGCGTTCGCGAGACGTCACGCTCGTACGCGGACGTGGCAATTCTTAGCTCCATTATTACGGTGCAACGTTATTATGGCGTGGATCGCGCCGTACTTCGAGTCAAAGTCCGAAACGTTCACGGAACACGACCGTCTCGAATCGATAAAGCCGAGATCCCAGACGTTCTTTGGTACTAACCCACCCCCGACCTTCGTGCAGAAAGAATTCATTCTCGATGGCGCACTTTGTCATTTTCTTCAGTGATATGTACCAATGTCCTCGCTTCTTAAAGATCTTTATTTGAAAGATATAAATTTCGACGATCGCGACATGATAATTTTGGATACCAAGAGAAATTATAAGGCGACATTCTGATCGTGGAAATTATATATTATAATTGATCATTTCCATCGTTAACTACCTACGTATAGCAATATGAAATTAACGAAATGGGATGAAAATGAAGCGTTTAATTCGTTATTAATTATGCAAAACCTTCCGACATAACGAGGCATCGCGGTTCGACACAAACACGTCCCGTAATATCGAGTAAAACGGTTGAACGAACTCGCACGCACCATATAAAAGATTTCGAAGCTGTAGTCTTTCCAAAGTTCCCGCCAACAACGGAGCGATACGAATCTGTAGACCGCGGTATCCGACAAATGTAATGTCCGACTAAAAACGTGGCTTAGAGCTTTTTATCGATGTCCCGACCCCACCTCCGTGTTTCGTTCGTACAGCTGTGCCGAGATTCCTGCGACCTGCGCCGTGTCTGGGATCGGCATTGTACCGCGGTTGACAAAAACTTTGCAAAATTCTTCGGTAAACTTCGGCTTCGTAAAACATTTCAGCTTAAAGACCTAACCGTATCAGGAATATTCACGAGACTATACGTGAATGATAGAAAAGATGTTGGGCTCTTTGGTACATCGTTTAATCCAACAGGTGGTTCGTATTAAATTAAATTAGGAGATTAAGATGAAATTAAGATTTGGAATAATAGATATAGTTGGACTGCTCGGTGCCACGAAAGTATCAAAGGTAAGTAAAATATTAAGAAGGATGAAAATATACCTAGATAGAAACCGAAGTACCAACCAAGCAAGAGCTCCAAACTACGTAAGAAGCGTAACAATGTGGTCGACAAGTGGTCCAGAAACAAGGAGTATCCCCTCCCCATGTCGGTCCCAAAGGACAAGACCACTACAGGTAATTATCTTAGTTCCAGCTTTAATAGACGCTCGGTATTTCGGATTGGCCCTAATGACGGCGTTTACCGAATTTATATCGCCGTGCCGGCGTAGCAGCCTCAAATTGCCCTCTCGAAACGATCTGCCCTTCTTTCCTCTTCTTCGTTGGATCCCAGCACGGTGTACCATCGTCAACGTGCTGGAACCAAAACCAGGAGCACGTGGTTCGAATCTCGCTTGGAAGACCATCAACAGCTTGTAGACTTGACAATGACAAAGGCACTCTCGCTAGCTGGGATGAGAAAGACATTTATTATCGTCAGAATCGAGCAGGGGTCTTCTCCTGCGCGAAAGAATCTCAAAAAGGACGCTCGGGTTGCCGATAATATGCGCCTCGATCCTTTCCACCCGTTCCTGCGGGCCTACATTACTACGCCGTTGCTGTTGGTGCTCCCAGCTCGATGGCATGCGCCTGTAGCTACGACAACACGACGTAAAGGGGGAAAAAGCGCCGGAGAACAAAGAGTACGAGCGAAAGTTCCTGTTCCCGATGGACGAGAAAAAGTCCATTGGGTCTGGCTGGTTGGATAGCTGGCTGGCTGGGTGCCGTCGACGTGGCGCTGCTACAGAGAGAGAGAGACCGAGAAAGAGAGTGAAGCCTCAGCTAAACGTAGAAAGAGACGACAAGAGAAAGAGGGAGACACTTGTCATTGGAATTTTAATAGTACTTCTCTTCGCGTAGGGCAGCGTCCTCCTTCGTGTCGCATCAGTTGGACGGACGGAGTACATTCGAGGGTATTGAACGCCTAAATTACGTGACGACGAAGGAAGGACACTGTGCAAGATGTAGTATGTATTTGTATCGAGAAGCATAACGGTCAAACTATGCTGAATAAAAAGCATCAGTCATTAACATTGGCCTACCGCAGCGGCATAAGGCACCTCTTCCTTCCTTTTACTTTCTTCTCTTGCTTACTCTCTTTTCATCTCGGAGAACGTATCGATTCGTCCCGAGCGTTCAACTAATACGTACCACCGAGTAATCGCCAAGATAAAGATAGGAAACGTGATACGGCTGGGCCAGAAGTAAAAGTTGCGATAAAGTACGAGGGCACTTAAAGTCCACGATGAAAGACTCGCGGATGCTCCGGGCAACCGTAAGAAAACCAAGAGGAATGGCCCATTCGAAACGATATTGCCGTTAACGCGTGCTGAATGGTTAAGTATGAATTTCTCAGTTAGCGATCCGACCTAACCGTTTGCCAGCGAGAGCTCAGCCAACATCACTGTTGCAGAAAGAGATGCTCGTGGAATGCAAAACGGATGCTTCGAATTCTGCGATCGTATGCCGATTCTACGGTCTCGTGGAACGATATAGAGAATGTATGCGTGGTGGATGAAAAAAAAAAAATCTCGACAAGAAGATCTCATGTGGTTCGGCAGCATTAAATAAAACAGGGCTTAGGAAGGATTTGGTTTTCGTTCCAGACTCGAACTCGTATCATATTTTTAAAGGTACCTACAATGTTATAAATAATGATTATGTGATCTGGATACTGACTGGTAGTTGCAGAGAGCAAATAGAGGATGGAGAGAAAGAGAAATCGGTGCCAGAATAATCCTAGTATCAGAAAAGAGCCAAAGAGATGAAAAAGGAAAGGGCTAGGAGAATGTATAGAGTCGATGGAGGCGCTAGCTCGAAGACAATGAGCGATGCCACATTAATATTCGTGGCATGTGGTGGCCAACCTCTACTTCCCTCTCTCTAACCCCCTCCCACCCCCCTCTACACACCTACAGACACACATATACTTTCCTTTTCCGTCTCTTTTTCCCTCTCCTCCATTCTCCTCGCTCGCCCGAAGCGGCTCGTGCGCCAGATTGCGATCGCAACAGCTTCGTTAATTACTAGATCTTTCGTACTCCCTCCAATATACTCTCCCTTCAATGGAACGGACACCACATCAATGATTTACACGCGATCGCTCCCTCATAATGCCAGTTATACTCTCACCAATACCGTAGGTGTCTGATCCTTTCGTTCTAGCCCGATTATCTTTCATTAATTATCCATCCTAGAGAAAACAAATATGTGAGAACCTTTTACGATATAACAAAAAGATAGAAAATGAGGGTAATGAATGTTCGTGAAAGTATACAAGTGAGATCTTGTATATCACTATAGAGAATAGATTTCATGTTAGTTCCACTTCGAAGATCCGCTGTCCGTGATTGGAAAAACGTTTTCCTCTTTCTAGGATTCTTCTTCAAACTCACAAAGAGCAAGATCGTTCACGAAGAGTGGGAAGAAAGAAAGGGACGAAGAAACGGTACGTCATTATCTCAAAGCAAACAGGCAAGAAGGGTATGGTAGTCTGGCTTTGGTTGGACCGTCGGTTACACACGGTGCATTTTCTAAAAGAATGAAGTACCGTTGGTGGAAACAGCACTCGTTGAAGCACCACGTTTCTCCTCCTTCGCCTTTCCTCGTCTTCTACCTTAAGAGAAAACAACGGCCAGTTTAAAGACCGTTCATTAGTATCTCTAAGGACACATAGACTCCTGGAATGTCGTTGTAAGGAAGAGAATACAACGAAGTGTCCTTTCTCTCTCGAGAATCCTCTCGCGTGTCTCCCCTTTTTTAGTCGCGTCCTCGCTCCTTCTGCTCAGGTCTGACGACACCTGTTCGATTCGAGGGAACCTTTTCTCCGCGCCTCCGTGCGAGAAGAAACCTGTTCGATCGCTATAGTTAGCACGTTCGTTGACGAGTATCGATCAAGAACGTAAAGGGTTTGACCCTTAAGGGGGGAACTTTGAATTCGTAGACTTTTTTACGCCCCGATTGATCACCGATCGGCGAACATCGATAGTATTTGATCTTTTTGTAAAAAAAAAACAAGAATCCAAGATGTATGAACTTTTTTCCTGATTCGACTAGCCAAACATCCAAATTTTGGCTATATTATTAGTAACGATCCATCGAGAAACTTTATATTCCGATCTTTTTATAAGAAAATATCTTGAACAATGTCCGAATGCGTCAACTAAGCGTGGAATCACGACGATCGGAAAAGTAGGTGAGAGGACTTCCGGGATTAAGTAATTTTTTCGTAACGTGACTTCAAGAGAGAGAGTCGGCTTGGTGCGAGACTCCCGTTGCAAGAGAAGCTTCTTCTCGCGAGGCTTATCAAGACTGTCTTTCTCCCAGACGGTCTAACCCGATTACGAGGAGGATTTGGTAAATCATTCCTTTGTGACCTTGCTAAGAAGACTTCGCATTGAGATAACCCCGCTTTCAAGGATAAGTATGATCTTGGAAGGAGTAAATGATCGAATGTCATTCTTGATATTATTCATTGTGGCGAAAAAAGGGAAACAGACGTCTGCTGCAAAAAGGTAAGAGCGTCGGTTAGTAAACAAACGTCTTTCTTTGGTTTCTTTCTCTCTCGTATATTTCGCTAAGTCACTCTTCCCCTCGGGACTGTTTTGATAAAGCACGTTTGCTGTTACCGTACCAAGGAACGTTCTCAAAGGGCAGTGCCCTATCGTGCTCGACCTCGAGTAGTGGCGCAGTCCGTTAAAAACTTCTCTTTGCTACGCGCTGTCGCGAAATTACGAACACTCCGTGCTATTCGTTTCCCACTATTTTATACTCCAGAAAACTTACGAGATAAAAATCAGGCTGGTCGACCCGCTGGAAGGTGAGCGTAATCTCGACGAATATAAATTTGATCTTTTTCTCAATTTTCTTATTATCCCCTGTTGGTCTTGCTCTTTTTACTTTTATCCGTCTCAAAATTCTGTGCTTTTTTTAAAAGGATTACCAGATGCCTGTCAAGTTTGGATTAATTAATTATACATTTTATTATTACTTCATGTCAATTCGTATATCTTCGTGTAACTTTAATAAATTACGATCCATGATAGTAAATTGAATTCGTCCTCTTGTAGAAACGGTCGAATTTCGAGTCTTTCCTAAATTAGACCAATCATGGAAAAAGTCTGTCCCACGATTATGATCTCGCACAGTAACGAGCTAAGACGACGACGAACAGTCTTGATAGACGTCAGAGAACGTTCTTACAGTCGAAATCAATTTACTCGCTCGATCTCTCGCGTTCCCAGCTTGAAAAGCTGACTACGACGATGAGACGTCGTCCTCTTATTCCCCGTGACGTTTTCGAGATAATCGAGGTAATCGTCGAGGGATAAACTTTATGCTCGTCGTTCTATTTCGTATTCTTTCAGGTAGAGAATATCGCACGGTGTGCCGAGGCGAGCCTGACGAATGCGTTTTACGGCACAACGCGCGATTACTTGTCATCGACGAATTGCCGAAGCTCTCGCGTGACAAATGTCGAGAAGAGTGGAGGAATGCGTTTCTTCAAAGAACTCACCGACATTTTTATTGATATCGTACTTACAATATTTCTCAAACATTACTTTCTCACATAGATGCTTAGAGACAGTAGACCTAATCGGAGGACATAACTGTTCCGATAATAGTATAGTTACTTTATTGATGTTCATCTTTATATGTGTATTTAAAAAAAGAATTCATAAGCCACCCAACGATATATATCCTAAAAGATTCACAAATGTGACTTCAAAGAAAAAATGCAGTATTTAGAAATTTCATTCCTCGACACGTGCAAAGAGAAGGACAGAATGGCTACTGGTTCTGAGTGGTACGTTCGATCCCAAGAGCCACCGATTTCGGCGTAGTGTCCGGGGCCCTGTCTGGCTACGTGATGGAATGTTCTGCTTACCGTGAACGAAGCCAAGAACGGCTTTGGGTCCGTCAGTCACAGTTGGGACAGTGATTCGGCGGGGAGCACTTACTTCGGTCTTTATAGCCTCCGATTCGGTACCATTAGCCTTATACCATCGGATAGGCATCTTGTAATTTCTTGTATTCTCGAAGCCGATCGACATTGAAGAACGGCGTCGACATGCTTTCACCCTGTACTTTTTCCTACACCGTGACACGATGTTTCGAGCAGGTAAAATACTTCGAACGGCTTCGAGTGGTTGAGAGACTCGGCTGGCTTTGGGAAAAGGATTAATAGCGGGGGTTCGATGGAAAAACGATCGGAGATTCGACTTGGAGATCCCCGATAGTTGATAGATCATTATTCTTTGGGATTGATCGGATCTAGAGAAAAGGTTGGGATGTATAAAAATTGTCCTCTTTGTGAGTTCGATATTTGGAATACAATTAAGTCGAGATGAGCGTTAAATTTGGTCTAATAATCGTTTCAATTGAGGGAATCAATTTATATCAATGATTTTCAATTCAATAATATCAAAATTAATTCACCTATAATTTCGCATTACATTTAATTTTTTTACGATACCGCTATAACTTCATTAGTTCAAATAGCATGAACAGGCTAGGGATCGAAGGTATAATGCTAGGGTTAAGTGACTGGTATAAGGGTCACGATCTAATTGAGGATTAGGTGGCGAGACGTGGTACCGCTTTCATGATCCAATAACAGTCGATGCTTCCTCCTTTCCTAACGTCGGCGCTTCGCCAATCGAAAACGAGCCCGGCTTGTAAACCCTTCGCTTTGAACTCAAAACGAGCTCGATAACGATATTGTTTTCCTGACTCAAATAGACTCGCTTATATGGTTGCAATTGCAGGAGTTTCTCATGTTGTAAGAGAACAAATCCGTTTTCAAAGCAAATTATATTCGTTTACTTTTACAAGCATTTTTCTTCGTTAAGTTCTTCGTCCGAGGATCAAGTTTTATTTCCCTTGTTTATTATAAAACCATATAAAAATAAAACAGTCGAGTTCTGTGATTTTATCTTGGATTAAATAAAACCTAGTATTCTTTTAATATTATTACTAATTATTTGCTATTTTTCAGAGCTATAAAAATGAAAAATGTGTTCAATTTCGAAAACAAAACAGGGCTCTAGAAAAATCGTGATAATTCGGCTGGTGAAAAGAACCGAGCTCCGTATAATTTGTTCGCAATCTCCAAGAAGACCAGCAGCCCACTGTTTCTCTCCTTCTTTCTCTCTTTATTTCCTTCTCTCCCTCTCTTTGCAGTGGTTCAACACTGGAATGAAATGCAAATTTAAACGCGTTTTCGCAAATCCATCGACCTCCGGCCGACGGAAGTAGGATGTAATAGAGACCTCGATTTCCTACTCGAACAAAATTTTCTACAACGTTGCGGAAATTATTCGACGCATCGCGGCATCGTTGCCGACCGTCTACGGTTTTTAACGGCTTGTCTTGAACAAACCTAAAGAAAAAACGCGTTTGCATCGTGGAAAAAAAGAAGATTAGAGTGCGAGATTTACAAAACGTTTCTCCTGCTTGTATTAGAAAATAAGAGCCTTAACGTCGTAAAGTTCCGTCGTTGTTACTCGATTAAGCAATTGCCTTTGCGAGGTGTGCTAGCCTACAAAGCCGATGATTTCAACGAGTCGTTACGTCACTTAAAAGGACCTTTATTTAACCCGATTGTATTAGAACGATAAGCCGGTGGTATCAAGTGACTAGAGAAGCTATACTTGAATGGAAACCAAGTGGATGACTTTTCTGTTATCCCTTATTAAACTATTTTATTTAATTTTCCGTAATCTCTGGACTAGCACATCGTTTACAGAATGAACTAATTATCAACGATATTTAACGAATTAATAACTTTAACGAGGAGGAGGTAAAGCAAAGCTACGGAACGTGACTGAAGATCGATCAGGATACGAGAGCGAAAGTGCGAATATAAATTGGTGTCGCGACTTTTACCGAGATAAAAGCCGAGCGCCATCTTCGAGGATCGATTTCTCCAGGACGAGAACCAGTTCTAGAACACCGAGATGTGACCTCGGCGAGAGTTCGAGACTCGAGAGCGAAAGTGCCCGACAAAATTTCCGGCTCTCAAGGAAGAAGAAACTCGTACTTTGGAATTCTCGAGTTTCGATATACACTCGAATTAGATCGATTGTCGATACGATTTAATCAAATTTATTTCAAGGGTTTCTCGTAACAATCAAGAATTAACACCTCAACCTTTTCTCGTAGTTGTTCAATTCTCGAATGATCTAACTTAAAACTTCGAGGATAGAAAATTGTGATCAAGTTTGAGTTATTATACGTAACGGTAGAGTTGTTTAATTGATTAATACGGTGTTACAAGTTTGTAACTTTCTTGGATATAATCTAATATCGTGGACGTTATCGAATTATCTCACTGGATGGCAAGAGAATGAGAGAGGGAGGAAGAGAAATAAATGAATGACAGCACTATAATCGTGCGGTCGGGATTTCGGTCCAGCTGTATTCATAGCCGATGGCGGGATAATTAGCCGAGCTGAATGGACTCTCCGGATTCACGCAGTTATTTTCGCGGTTACCGCTTGCGACGGGTTCAAATATTACGTCGCGGTTTCCACCGATTACGCCCCGGTAATATGTTTAATGATAGCAAACCGGTGCTTAATTTTAGTTACCACTCTCTCTATCTACAGTTTAAATCTTAGATAACGATTTAACCAAGTTGAATACGATCCCGTGATAACACATCCCATCGATCACTAATTTTACATTCATTTTATGGACAATTTTTAAGGTCTGAACATTTTGTTTTAGTTAATTTCGAAATTAATTTAAATTTGATGCGTTTTAGACTGCACTGTCACGTATTTTACTTTGGGTCCCTTATTTTCCGTCAAATCCAAAACCCTCGAGTAGCAGTGTAGAATTCTGGTCACTGCTCTTTATTTAACCTTAACTTTGCTTCATTTTATTTACTTTATTTCATTTTAATTAGCAACCCCGTAATATAAATTTTAATATGAAAAATAATCAAGGATCGCGTAAGTATGTAGGAGCGACTATCGGTTTTCTTTCGAGTTCATCACCTTTCCAAAGGTCAGAACCAATAGAAAAAGGTAAACTGGCTAATCGACGCATCGTAACGCAACGCATCGCGAACTTTTGACCTCCTCGGAATTTCACCGCGAATTCGTAACATAATCCTTTCCATCCATGCGTTCTCACGTGTATTGTAAGTCGTCGACCTTCCCTCTTTCTCTCTCTCAGAAACGAACATCAATTCCTCGAAAGATCAAGGAATTCAATCGGCTCTGTTTGCTCGCCAAGAATTCCAATCGATTAATCGACTTACCATGACGATTAAATTTCAAGAAAAGATACCGGGATTCTTGCTTAGGTATACGCTTTTTAATAGGATTGTTATGTCCTTGAAAGAGCAGCCATATGTACGCCCGACGTTCGGAGTTATCGGATGTGTATGAAACTCGCTACGGAATGCTTGGTACGATATACATAAACGTTTCGTGCAATCGAAACTCTCCTTCGAGCGAGTTATTCTTTTTCAGTCTGGAATGTTTGATAACGCAGGAAGCAAAATATATATCTACGAGATATTCGAAATGTTTATAAAAGATTATCGAACGTGGGAGACACGAAGAAAAAAAAATGAGATAGTTTTTTCAACGATGAAAAAGACCACCCCCTAAACGTAAAATAATATAATATAACGCGTGAGCATGAAGCGAAAAAAATTTATTAGCACGAAAATCACTAAAGTTCGACCATTTAATTTACACGTACCAGTACGAAACGACCGGACACGGTTGTAAATTTTTTACGACTATCAAAAAAAGGAAACGAGCGTGGTCGTATTTTTTTTTTCTTTTTCAAGTTTTTTTTTTTTTTGGAACACGAAAGAGGAACACCATCGAACTCGTTATGACGAGGCGATGGCTCGAAATTCTCGCACGCCCAAGCCGGGGTTATTTAATTACCGTTCCCCAAATCGTCGTCGTCGTCGTCGGTGACGCTTTGGCGGCCGAATAAATATGAGAAAATAAATATGAAAATCTCCATGGCGGGTGTGGCGAGAAAAAAAGAGTGCGCTAATGCGCGAAGCGTTGACTCACCGGCGTACAGGATATTTGCATTTAACCGACTGTTACGTGTATGTTCACTCCCCCACCCCCAAATTCCCTACCCTCTTCAAACCCACCCGTTCTCTCGCTGGACCATTTAATATTGATCATTACGGCTATTTCGTGCAAACACGAACGCCATAGAATACGTTTGACGCGCTGGGATAAAGAGAGAGAGAGGAGAGAAAGAGAGAAATGGCTATTTTCGAGCACGATATACGTTCGAGGGAGAGAGAGAAAGCTTTTGGCACGTTTCCGACACCAGTTCACGACGGCTCCATTAATTTACAGTTTGCCGATTTTCGAAAATAGCTTTAACGAGTAGTCGAGAAAAATCACGGATACTTGACTGATTTATACCCACGATAGGTTATTAACTTCATTTTTAATACCTTCTGGAAACGTCTAGCCCATTTTAATGTCTTGATAGATAATGAAATCTTGAAGAAACTCTGTGAGATATAAACTCACGCAAAATCGATTAGCCGATTATACGGAAATATCTGTAGACATTTGGCGATAAAATACAATTCTATTTATGATTATACATCTTTTCTGTGCCCCATTTTTCGTTTTTTCGAAGTTCGACTCTTATTTATTTGTTTGTTAACCGTCCAAACATCAGTGACGATACCTATCAGTAACGAATATTTTATTAGTCTGCGATAGAATATGCGATTTGAATTATAAGAAAGAAAGATACGTATAACCGATAAGCTAACCTCGTAACGTACGAAACAATTTCTTAATTTTTGCCAACTTTTATCGGCACCCCCACCCATTTAATACCAAGCTGTCGAGTTTAATCGCGAGCCTCGAAGGGAAAGAAAACGAACGACTCCGATAATATTCCCGCGTACACGCGTTTTCGACTCGCCATTTGTTTGTTTGTCCGGGAAAGACCGATAAATCGGCGATGACCGATCGAGAATGAAAAAAACGCGTTGAAAAACGCGTTGACCGAGGGTGGGGGCAAAACGGGGTGAAACTACAGGGGGGTAAAAAAACGATCGAGAAACAGAATGACTCGTCTCTTTCGCGTACATACAAAGGACGAACGGGTGAAGGGAAAAAAGGGGTTGGCGTTTGCATCGGGGGTAATAACTCGCTCTCAGAGTTCGATATTCAAATTCGGCCGATGCAAACTTCTCTCTCTCTCTCTCTTTCATGCACACATACTCTCGAACGTGCATCATCCGTACGAGCAACGCAGGAAAAATCTATGCATAGACATATACGTAGCGAAGCGTAATAAAAGGCGTGAACGATGGCCATGGAAAAAGTCATAATCCACTTTTGTTTGCGGAGTTATCGGCCTTCCGTGATACTTCACCGACGTCCCCTTATCGGTACCGGCCACCGGAATAAACGAGCAGTGGTGTAACGAGCCCGAAAAAACGAGCAATGACAAAAAATCCGGCATTTTTCGATCTCACCGTTTCCGTTTCTCTCTCTCTCTTCCTCTCGCTTGCTTTTCTCATCGAGCTTCCCTCATTTTCCTTCTTTTATTCATCCCCCAAGTTCGTTTCTTTTTTTTGCACTCGGGAGAGAAAAATTCGAAAGGTGACTTCGCGTGTCACGATGGTTCAAGAATATTTCGTGTTCGACTACTATGCTCGTAGGAAGTTATAAAAATGTTTTATATCATCTACGAGCTTATCACTGCGATGAGTCAGTTATAGTTGGCGAAACATGGGGAAAAAAACGATGGATTTACTCCTTTATTATGAGCGTAATTCTTTACACGCTTGATGAGTCAACTCTTCTGTCTCCTCGGTCAACGGGTTCCTGCTTAATAACTGCTATCGGTAATGCGGTTAACGCTACTGCGAATATCTTAATTGTATAATTAAGGTATGATAATGCATTAACACGTTGACTGCCACTCTGGTCACACGTGACCACTACCTATTTTTTCAGTGAGATTGCGATGGTTATGACTAACCACGTGCGATATAAATGAATCTTAAACAGTTTTTCAATTTTACTATTTCTATTCTAAGTTTCTAATTTCTTCAATCTACATTTGTAACGTCTACAGTTTTGGCGATATTAAATAACAAATGATTTTTATTCCTATTTAAAGCAAATTTGTCAACGATATTCATTCGTTTCCACTTTCATATTAATCTCAAAACCCTGCCATATTTAGCTAAGACTCTCGCGAAAGAATAACCTGTAAAAAAAAAAATATTAAAAAGTTAAGAAGCCATCGCGAGTAAATAAAAATAATACTCGAACATGAGCGCGAAGATTTTCCAGCAACGATAGCAGAAATATCACGATTTATAGGGCGCTCGGCTAAACGTCAAATTCATATCCCCCCCCTTCCCTCCCACGATCCCATGGTCCAGCTCGCGTCCATTTCTTCTTTCCTTCCTTCCTTCCTTTCCCAGCTTTCCATTTTTCAAGTCTACGCGGCGCGCCGACGTTACCCGCGAAATGATTACAAACGAGCGAGGATAACGTCCAATAAAACGTCTCCATTTTGCCTTCCACACACGTACCGCGATCGGTGCCGCACGAAAAACCACCGACTAAACCCACGACTACCGTACCTATCATCTGTTTTATTCTTTTACCACCGGCAAAATATCGTTGCCAGAATGTTTTACAAAACCTATCAGTATTTTATTGATGCTCGATGAAAAGAAAACCGATTATCTGCTTGGTGATATGAAAATCGGTCCAATTTTATTATAACTTACGCTGACAGGCGAATTTTCGAATTTGCATCACTGAGCCACAATACCAATTTTATATTTAAAATTTTATTATAGAAAAACATTGGACAATATATTATAATAACACGGTATAATATTGCCAATAGTACATTTTTCTTATTGGTGGTCACCGGTTACCACCTCGACCCAAATGAAAAGATAAACGCCGATCCCATGGGACCACAGCCAAAGTGTTAATATCGTTAATGTCTTTATCAAGAGTATTTCTTTTATATTTCGTGCATGGTGCTGTATATTTTGTATGCTATAATTTTTATGAAATTATGAACACTAAAAATGAAGCAGATTGACGGAGACGCGTGTCCGCCACGCGCTACGAATCGCAATAAACACGCGCGCGGTGATTTCGTTACGCGCGGAAACGCGTGAAAATGTAGTAAAAAGTATATAATCGGCGTGATGCGGACACTTTGGTTGATTTTCTTGAAACTCGAAAGACATAACACGTGTTCCGTTCTTGTTGAGAGACGGACGCATTTTGGACAGAACTTCCATTACTTCTTGCAAACGTGGTGAGTGAAAACCAAATGCGATATTTAAATAAAACAATTCACGTTTGTATTAAAATGGAATTTTTAAAGAGTATAGAACTTAAATTATCCAAACTTCGTTTTAAATAAAACAATTATATTGGAACAAAGTAATGTAATCGTTTTAAAGTAGAAGATTGTATGTTAAAAAGGTAACGAGTGCAGAATAAATGCGAAACGTATTTTTGAAAAATATTCTACTTTTATATTTAAAAGAAAATTGTAACAATGACGAGCTTTGAAGAAAAATTTTCTAAATTTACTTTGTCAAGTACTTTGTTTAACGCTCAAACATCTCCGTTTAAATTTCACACGCTTTGTTATAGCTACTTGTACGTAAAAGGATTATTAAAGAACATGAAATAATGCAGTTGCTTTAACATGAGAAAATGTATGTCAAACACTCTCTCGTTTTACAATAATAATACAAGATTCTCAACAAAATAGGAGTGGAACGGGCTCGAGAGATACATTTTCAATTCGATAATCGGATGACGCGATAATCTCGGTGGACACCGAGAGATACCGTTGAAACAGGCGCATTTCATAATATCATCGGCCTTAATACACGCTATAAAATGTTCCCTTTTCCTACTCTACGTTTGGCTGCGCGACAAACGCAAATCCCGGTCGCGCACTACCCGCTTTTCCGATGAAATTTAAATCAAGACGCGTTACTACACGCGTGAGTCAATAAAAATCAACGAGATGTCGATAGAGCGTGTATACATAAAAGTAAAAGGATAGAAGGGACGAAAAAAAAACAAAGTGACTGGTAAAAATCGTGAGTAAAAAAAAAATTGCACGATCGCGAACCTTTCACGTCTCATTTCTGAAGATTACAGTCATCGCTCGAGTCAATACTATGTCATTAATCACTTAACAGGTGTATTTTAATATTCGTACGATAACTCGTGTCCTCACTGTGAAAAAGTGAAAGAAAGAGATAGGCAGATAGACAGATGGATAGATAGAGAGTGAGAGAGAAATGGGTGCACGCACCGCAATAACTTCGTGTTGCATTCGTTAAACCACTTTGCGTGCAATCCAAAAGCGGATTTATTCAATTTTACAAGCAATACGTTTCACCTATCGCGATCACGTAGATTAATCCGATAACCGCCTCATCGTGGATCCATCTCGAACGTGTTGAAATGCTTTATACGCTTAGGAAAATTTGTTGGGAAGAAAATAACAAGGAATTTTTGCGAACAATATCGGTACGAATGGACGTTCACGTAGTTTAAATAAAAGTTAATCGCGTTCAACGAGATACGTGCGTAGGTAAATCCCACTGCAAATAAATCCCATTGCTTTTGGTGTAGTTCGATATTCGAGATTTGGGAACGATACAATTTTTATAACGACGAGAGAGAGGAAATGGTAGTAGATATGCACGAACGATGACCGATTTTAAAAATATTGTAGCGGACTTTTTTCTTCTTCCGTTCTTTTTTCCCCAGTTTTCTCTCACTGAGAGAACAATTATACGCGGTGCGTTCGAAGCAAACACGATTCACCATCGAGTCAGCCTAGTTTCATGCACCTGACCTAGCTGAGAACATGCGGAAACCGTTAATCGCACGTTCCGGGAGCCGCTCGGCAACTTTTCCCGCGCGAATCGACTCCTGGAGTATCGAATTCGATCCTCGCTTCGAGTTTCTTCCACTAGGAACGTTTAACCGCTTATCGATATTATTAATATTTATAATTTTTTTTTTAGATCCTCATAAAACACATTATCATAGCTCTCGTATTATTCTCAACAATGTTCATACCTTTGCTAGTTGTTTTATTATAGAATTATTCAACGAATTAGTCGCTTCGTAATTATTCACGCTCATTTGAAACTCGATCGAATACGGAATATCCCTCTGGATTAAATATATATACTAGATATATCTGAAATGAGCTTAAATTTCATACTAAACGAATAATAAACCTATTCGTAGATAGAGACTAACACAAATTAATAACATCATATATTCACGAGCAATTTCGGATAATTTAGCTTTAGCACACGTTAATTATGTACTACGTGGGATCGATTGACCAAAGTATTCGCCGACGCGACGATAAAGGATCGACGACGACGGTGGGCGTCGGGTATCAAACGGTATCAAAAATATTTCAAGTTCTTTGGATGCTGCGAAAATCCGTCGCGAGGTGGCGCCTCCGACCAATTCTTTCGCCCGCGGAAATTTAAGCAAGGAAACACGCTCTATTTGTAATTAAAGAGAAGAAAAGATTTTAAATAATCTCGCTACTCTAAAATAGGAGGAACGATTGAGCAAAGCTGAAATCGCGAAACGTCATAAAACTCGCTTTGAACTCTGACAGAGAGAGACGATTCCATTCATAGGAAGCTTTTGATCGACGTAGACAAAAAGCTATCTCGAAATTTTCCGATCACTCGACACACTCTCTCTCTCCTTTTTTTCGAGTCGGGATAGAATCGAATTGATCGATCATCGAACAAAACGTAAAAGCGAGAGAAAGAGGAGGGATGATAGTTTCGCAGAGTCGCCTTCCTTCCGCAGTTTACACGCGAGTGATTAACCAAAGCCAGCTCGTGTCGCGCTCGCAGTTCCCGCGCGTTTTCAAACCTCGAGACGTGCTGACGGACGTAAACAATGGATGGTAAACGAACCTATTTACTCGACCGTCCGTACTCGGTCTTCTATTTTTTCTCTGGTTAGAATTTATCGATAATTTCGAAGCGATACTATAAAAAATTTCATATTTCATAGTTTATAACAATATTAAAAACTTTTCCTACATTTAAACCCAACTAAATTCTTTTCAAAAGATCTAAAACGCAGAAAAGACAAGAGAGGAATATCGGATAAAAAAGTACGCGTATCAATTGTTCTTTCAAAAGTTCACAGTCTCAAAAATTCATCGAAAAAGAGGACGATTTCGATCGTCTCTAAATTTTTTGATCATTTTCCGTCATTATTGTATCCATATGCACGGACACTAGCCATTCTAACGGGATTAATGACCCAAACTACCTTGGAACTACGAAGAGCTCGAATCTCCGAATGCAAATACAAGTGTGAATTTGCAAATGCGAATTCGCCAAGCTGTTCCTCGCACCCAGTGTATATATCGACACGCTCGTGAAACGGAAGAACAAGCGAACGCAATCAACGACAGTGACGGAAAGGGGCTTTCGGACAATGACATGTGCGCGCGAGCGCACGAATGTTCGGGCCACATCCGAATCGCAACTAATTAAACGTAATCACATATATACGCGTTTTTCCGCGTCGAACTTTCGGAATGACAATTAAAAAGAAAAATGAGGTCAAACGCGTGTCGATGGATAAATCGAAAATCATTCCTATGCTCGTTAATGTAGATTCATCGTAATTTTGACCTAAATTTATTCGCTATTTTACATCAATCATTAACCCTTCGCACTGGAATGTTTTTCTCATTCCTATTATTAGCTACTCGAAGCAATTTCAATAAGAATTTTTTTTTTAATTTAATTAACGGGTAGTAAACCCTTTAGTATACGGTAATGGATATACAAGTTTTATAACAATGGAATAATACAATAAAGAAAGAAGAGAGAAACTCAAAATGAACAATAATTAAACATCATCGTGTTCTTTTCTCGATTGTTTTATATAATTAATATTTTTATGATAAAAACTTTGGGTAGGACTCATCGGTTCGACCGAAATCAATTTGAAACAATGTATAGGACGCGTAGAAACGAAATACGCAAATTCGCTGGGAATGAAACATGAATGATGAGCTTCCTCACTTATCCCGGATATACCGATGGCACCTAATGGCTCGATAAATAGATAATGCAGCGACGGCCGCGAGATCGTTGGCTAGAGAGAGATCTCGAATAAAAAAAAAAAGTTCGCGCGTCGATCGTCGGATGGAATCGAAACGACTAACGTTTACGTGCGAGATAAACCGACAACGGTGAGAATTTATTTAAAAATTCTACCCCCCCGAAGCCATTGACAAATCGTTTGAACCACACGAATTGCTGTATTACGAGTGGACCGATGAGATTAAAAAACAATCGATGCTGAGGTTTCATGCTACGAAATAGAATGGAATTTTAACGTTTGAGAGTACAGAATGGAGAGATAAGAATAATATGTGATAATAATCGATAAGCGAAATGTACTACAGAGATTGTAGAAACGATCTTTTACTAATCAGTGATAGGTATGACTTTGTTATCGTTTAACTAACCTGTTGGATACCTCCTACAGCGATAGACTTAAACCTTATAGAGTCCTCAAAAAATCCGAGCCATTAATGGAAAGACAATGAAAATTCTCATTAATATAAAAGAATAGCTCGTAGAAAAGTCTTTACGATCTGTACAGAAGCTATTTGCATGCAAAGCGAGCCATTGTATTCTACGACAACGGATCGAACCTTTCGTGGTCTATTTAAAAATCCTACCTCATTATTTCCCGCTCGATAACGAAGAACGATATCGACGCGGAAAACTTCGATACAAATTTTATGCATCGATTGTCGTAATTAATAGCTTTGTCATTATTCAATTAATGTCAATAATAGGTTTGAAACATAGTAACCAAATTTATTCAGACTACTGGAACGTGTCTAACAGTACGAACATTTAATTAATAGCGATCACTAACCTCTTTAACTTTGTTCCTGCGTTCTCTGGCAATAGGATCCTTGTCCTCTCCTCCGATGGTTAAAGGAAGTCTCACTGACGGTGCAGGTGGCACAGTTTGCAAAACTTGTTCGTTACGTGGCACTACGATGGAAGACGAACTACTCGTATGCACTCGCGTATCACCAATCACTTCTGGTTTCTCTAATGTCTTCTGTTGCTGATACTCCTCGTCGATTTTAGCCTGAAATTGGTTTAATGCTTGGAAACCTAGCCCTAGGCTCACGCTTTGTCGAGATCATTTGTCGAATGGTTACAAATAATAATCTCGTTCAAATGTGACAAGCCTAACCTCCACTCGCTTAAAATTTCAATATCCCATAAGAAAGCAAAATAAATCATTCGAATAAGAAAAAATTCCGAAAGAGAGTCGCGATAGAAGACAACAGTGAACAAATAAATCATTCGAGCACTCAAAGAACTTAAAAAAGCATCGATATAAAAAAATAAAACAACCAATTCCCGCCAATAAGTAAAAACCCGATAGAAAGGACGCATGTGCGGGACACGATCGCGCGCGTTGGCCGGCACGTGATTCGCTCTCGTGCGTCATCGGAGCGGCGAAGAGGGTGGAGAGGGCGAACGTAAACAAACGGGGAAGGACGGAGACGCACGAACGCGTGTAGTACACACAGCGCCACTCGCCCTTCTCCCTCGCGGCCAGATGGCCACGTGACATACACACCAAAGATGGGCCAACTTGACGTTTCATCACCATTTAAATAAAGCGAGCGGAGGTAGAGATAAAATAAATAACAAGAATCTAACCTGAAGCTTTAACCTGTCCTCGATAAGATGTACATCGAGGTTACCGGCAGCCTCGTGCCCGAGAGGCATAGGAAGAGCGTTCGGATGATGAGAGGACAACGAATCCTCGTCCATGTTATCACCGCGTCGCGGTGGTGCCGGAATCAACAAATCCGGACCAGCTTTTTGCATATGCCGGTAAACACGATAGACGCTATCGACGGCGACGCCACCGGCGCCAAAGTCCGGGAGGAAGAAGAACGCGCCGAAGCAGACGACGGCAAAGGTTAAGAATACCAAAAGGATCAGGTACTTTTCCCGCGGGCGAAAGGACCGTCTCGCGAAGAGCGATGCCGGCGCCCCACCGTTCGCCAGTCTTTGGTACGACGGGAGGATGCCTCCGCTAGCGGACGTCATTGCACTCTGCTGTTAGTATTACTATTGCTATTAGGGTTACTACTATCCTACTAAGGTATTATTGTTAGGAGACACCCTAGATTCCGGTGTCGGTCTATGCTTTCTCTTTTTCACACTCGTTCACTCGAAGAAACGGTGATATCTTCTTGTCACTGGAACTCTGTCTCTTTCACTCCTTTTACTATGACAACTCGACGTACACCAAAAAAGAGAGAGGCCACACTTCACTGTCTCTCTCTTTCTCTCTCTCTCTTTCTTATACTTTTCCTTAGTCCTTTATTTTTCCTTCTCCTCGTTTCGTCCCTTTTTCTCTTCCTTACTCTCTTCTCTTCTCTTCTTTCTTTTTAATCGCGAAAGACACGACCAGACGGGGCACACTCGCGTGTGCGTCTTTGCAACGTTTTACTTTGGCCCTCGCACGCCATTACGGACATGGTGCTGCAGCAGCTCCACCTGACATCATCGCTCGCAACAGTTTTATTCCGTCGACTCGAGTGCCCTCTAGTCATTCGAACGTGAACATTACACTCAGCCTACGCTCGTGCGACATCTCTTTCTCGACCTCGCTACTCATTGACCAGGACTCGTCTGACCGATCGTGAAACTCGCTACTTGTTTTACCACTTCTTCTTTATTTCTGTCGGTATCATAGAAGGTTTTTACACGATAGATATGTTCCAATGAAAAGTTTGTAAAAGAAAACCATGGACACGACAGTTGTTCATTTTATTCTGATTCCTACTCGTATACTTGGTGTGTAATTTAGTTTGCATATTTAGATATTTTATGTAAGACAGTAAAAATATGAAATTTGGTTTTTAATTATACAACAAATAATGCACAAAAAAAACCGAGTATTTGATCTTCTTTATGGACTGTGTTATTTCAACATCGTGTAAAAAAAAACTTATCGAATGCCTTGCTTCGTGATAATGACGCGGGAATTTTTAAATCGATTCATTACTTCGTTCTTACTAATTATGACCGAATGCAGTTTGTTGAATTGAAATTTTAATGTCAATGTAAATCATGGCTTATATAATATTATGGCATTTCATAAAAGTGTACCGTAGCCAATCATCCTTTATTTTACCGTCACGATCCATCGCGCGTAGGTTGCACCGATCTGTCGACCACGAGTGATCTTTAGTCTTGCTTTAGTCAGAAACGACGAATGCAACGCTTCGACGAGGCTCTCTTTCCTTCCTACAAATTAGAATTGACATCTTCGTTCTTTAAAAATGATGTCTTTTAACAAGTTTACGTAAGTTTAATATAAACATACCGTAGAAAGCTCTTTTACTGCGATTTAATTATGAAAATCATTTTAATAGATTAATAAGAAACATTTTTGTTATGATATGCCAAGTTATTGGCATTAGCACTAATCAATAATTTTGATTTAGACGTTTCCTAACACTTCATCTAGCTTTATGGTACATCAATCGATTAG
The DNA here is from genome assembly GCA_916049575.1 of Ancistrocerus nigricornis. Taxonomy (NCBI): domain Eukaryota; kingdom Metazoa; phylum Arthropoda; class Insecta; order Hymenoptera; family Vespidae; genus Ancistrocerus; species Ancistrocerus nigricornis. The sequence continues at coordinate 1,318,397 of OU696667.1, forward strand.
CATACGTCACAGCGAGGACATGTCAGACGAAGTACTGTTATGAGTTTGGTACGTTTCTAAACCTAATCAAGCTTTCAATGTTAAAATAAAGACCTCTGTTTTATAAATGTTATATAGCAAAAAGGATTACAATGAGCATGAACACCAGTATCGATCCATGCACGGATTTTTATGAATACTCTTGCGGATCTTGGAAACTACACAATCCCTTGCCCGAAGGCGAGCTACAATGGTCCGCTGATAATATATTATCAGAGGATACTTTAAAAAAAATTCGTCGTAAGAAATAAATCTCATTTTATTCACTAATTTAATATAATTATTAACGAAATAATAAACGAAATGGAACTTTTGTTAATAGATATTGTTGAGGAGCCAAGCAAGCCTGACGACATAGATTCCATTAAAAAAATGAAAAGATTCTACCAATCATGTATGGACACGGGTAAAGAAATATCGTTAATAAGAATTACTCGAGTATTAGGGGAGACCGGGGCTAAAGTCCCAGGGGCAAGTTGTCCCAGTCGTAGTTTTGGTATCTTAAGGTGGAAGGGGAAACGCGTCCGGTGCATGGTGTACAGGTCTTAGTGAGTAAAAGAAAACGAATATGCAAGTCGCGTTTCGATAGGATGGCTGGTTGGAGAGATACAGCAGTTTTAAGCTTGAAAACGACCCACTCCGACACTTAAAAAATTAATTTCTCATCATTGCGTAAAGATATCGAAAAACGGACAACGGGACAGTATTTTGCATGCTTTCTTTTTTCTAAATCTTGATGCATACATCAAGATTTTTGTCAAAAATCGATGCATCTCGAATTTGCCCGATCAAATACTCGTTCGAAAGAGGAAAGTCTCTTCTTTACGAATATGCAAGTCCCGTTTCGATAGGATGGCTGGTTGGAAAGATACAGCAGTTTAAAGCTTGAAAAAGACCCATGCTCCGACCCTTAAAAGATTAATTTCTCATCACTGCTTAACGATATCGAAAAACGGACAACGGAACATTATTCTGCATACTTTTATCTTTAAAATGAGCCATTAAACATTAAAATCGGCGGTGGTGACCATTTTGGCAAAAATCATGATGCATAGGTCAGGATTTTTGTCAAAAATCGAAGTATCTCGAATTTGCCCGATCAAATACTCGTTCGAAAGGGGAAAGTCTCTACTTTACGAATATGGCAGTGCGGCTTCGATAGGATGACTGGTTAAAAAGTTACAGCAATTTGTCTCTTGAAAACGACCCACACTCCGACACTTAAAAAATTTATTTTTCGACACTCCGCAATGATATCGAAAAACGGACACCGGGACAGTATTCTGCATGCTTTTATCTTTCTGAATCTTGATTCATACATCAGGATTTTTGAACAAAAATCAATGCATCTCGAATTCGCCCGATCAAATACTCGTTCGAAAGGGGAAAGTCTCTTCTTTACGAATATGCAAGTCGCGTTCCGATAGGATGACTGGTTAAAAAGTTACAGCAGTTTAAAGCTCGAAAATTACCCATACTCCGACACTTAAAACATTAATTTCTCATCATTGCTTAACGATATCGAAAAACGGACAACGGAACATTATTCTGCATGATTTTATCTTTAAAATGAGCCATTAAACATTGAAATCGGCGGTGGTGACCATTTTGGCAAAAATCGTGATGCATAGGTCAGGATTTTTCCTTGGAAACCTTGTTAAAAACTTCTCAATGCAAGTGGAAAGATTTCTATGTATTGCTAAGAAGTTGAAGTTTATGATAGTCACCAAAAAATTCGAAAATATAAGCTACAGAAATCTGTAGAAACAAAAAACCTAAAATTGGGACAACTAGCCCCGGTCTCCCCTACCCTAATTTAATAAAATTCTACATTTTAGAAAGACTCGAGGAGAATGGTATAGCTTCTCTGGTAGAAATCATAGAGAGTACGGGAGGCTGGCCAATGGTTACACCAAAATCAATGGACGATTCAGATATTGTGCAGTGGCAACAGGTGGATGAGGCTTATAGCAACATCGATGGTAGAAATGCGTTTTTCAGTATATTGTATACCCACGATGACGTCGACTTGTCACGATATGTCCTTCTTGTAAGCCTTCTATTTAAAATTTACGGAATCTTCATTTAGTAAACTCTACTTAAACGTCGTATTCGCAGCTGGACGAGCAAGCTTCGTATCCTCTTCTTAAAGATAATAAAGAAACCGAAGCCGATGCGGAAACCATAATTAAGGCCTTTGCCGAGGTTATAGCCAAGACTGTAAAAGCAATAATGAATTATAAAGGAGTCAAAGTCGACAAAGATCAATTCGGCCAAGATGTGATGAACATTCTTCTATTCGAATTCTCACTTCGCAACGTAATTGATATTTCTATTCTTTAATATAAAGTTATTTGTTGGAACCTTTGATGTTCAATTTTTCTATAGATCACCGATGAAGATAAAAAAGGAGAAAAAAATGATATCGAAAAAATGACGGTCGGAAGCTTGCAAGAGTGGTACGATTCGTTACCGCATACAAACCCTACCAGCAATGTAAGGCCTCCCATTTGAGTTCATATTACAATTAGAGAATAGACTGAAATATTTTTTTATTGATCGTCTTCAGATAGATTGGTTGGAGCTGTTACAATTCTCGTTTCAAATGATAAATGAAACATTAGAACCAAGCGAGCCGATCTTCGTCACCAGTAAGGAGAGTTTAAGAAAATTGTCAGCTTTACTCGACGAAACGTCGCAACGAACGATCGGTAATGGAAACATTCGCTTGACATCGAGATTCCTAGTGTACTAATCATAGAAAAATACCGATAATTGCAGTGAATTACATTCAGTGGGTTTTCATTAGTCGTTACATCGCGTTTACGACGAAAGAACTAAGAGAAGCAAAGTACGTGATGTACTCGACGGTGTATAACACGACCTTCCAAGTTCCACGGTATGTTTAAAGTATTAAAAATTAAAAACCCTTTTTACAAACTCTTCATAATTCAATGTTTTATTGTAAGATGGAAAGAGTGCATCAAGCAAATAGGAATGCAAGATGCTATATCTTATGCATTCGTGGAGAAATATTTTTCTAAACGTGGTAAACTTGAGGTAAGACGTTTTGTTATCGCACTCTATTGATATTATGATTTGGAAATATAAATTTTTATCAGGCCGAAGACATGGTAGACAGAATTAAAGAGCAAATTTCTTTGGGTATATATAAATCTCTATGGACGACCTCTTCCATGAAAACTCATATGATAGAGAAATTGCATGCGATAAAGGAACAAATAGGCTATCCCGAATGGTATACGAATAAGACGAATATCGAGATGCTTTACGACGAGGCATGAAATTTCTTAGTAAGCCAGATAACCAAAGATTCTCTTATTTTTATCATATTTATTGCAGTTGGAAATTACGGATGACTTTTTCCAAAATATTTTAAATTACGGAAGGTACACTGTGACAGCACGAATAGAACAATTTTTTGAGCCTATCGACAAAGAGACGTAAGTATCAATGCATTTCGTAATTTTATTGTTACCGTCAATTATTTTCGATTTATTCAGCTGGCTCGAATACCCAACTACGGTTAATGCATTTTATTCGGAACGAGACAATATCATAGGTGAGTCTACCTAATCCCGTTATTTTGATTAATATAATTGCGTGTATCAAGTGCACATAATTACGTATGTGTATCTTATGAACATTTTAATGATCATCTTCGTTCGCAGTCATTCCCGCAGCGGAACTCCAAGAACCGTTTTTTACACCAGGGTTACCCGAGTGAGTTTCATAACATTCTAGCTGTCAATTTTACCAACAGGCAATTTTTTCTTTTTTTTAATCCACCCATTGCATTTCATAGTGCTATTAATTACGGGAGTGTTGGTTTCATAATCGGACACGAACTAAGTCATGGTTTCGATCACGTAGGTAAGTTCACTCGTGATGTAAGAGTCATTAGTCAATTTTCTACTAGGTTAATTTCCTAATACATTCCAGGAATCAAGTATGACAAACACGGAAATAACGTAATAAAAAAGGTAGAAGAACTGTTGGCCATTTACAAATGCAAAGCCAACTGCTTCGTCGAACAATTCAATAGGTTCGCTTTTAATCACACGGATGAAAATGGCGACCCGATACTGGTACGTTCGTGATAATTCAGATTGACATGTATGTAAATAAATTGAATAATTCGTTACAGCTTAACGGGAATTTGACGGAGAATGAGAATATAGCTGACTCGACTGGTATTAAAGTCGCTTATTTAGCTTATAAACAAAAAGCGGAAGAAACGGAACAACTCAGAGTACGTCGAAGTCTTCCATATCTGAACGATTTTAGCGAAGATCAACTTTTCTTCCTGTCCTTTGCCACGGTGAGACAGCTTGCTTTGGGTTCGAGTAGTGATTTTCAGAATTACAAACATAATTATTTCCATTTTTTAGAGCTGGTGCGGCATCATGCATCCAATCTATGAGAAATTATCGATTAACCTTGACGTGCATAGTCCTTCTAACTTTCGAATCATCGGATCACTCAAGAACATGCGCTCCTTTGCAACTGCATTCAATTGTCCGCTAGGAAGTCCCATGAATCCTCGCAAAAAGTGTACTATCTGGTCATAGGATATTTGCTAAGATGAATTCTTACCAGAATGTTGCAAGATCTAAATTACATAATTACCTGCGATGTGTAGATGATAAAGAATTTCCACAAATATTTTAAAAAAGTCTTTTCAACCTGTAATTTAACAGTGCTATGATAGATGCAGGATGGGTGAAGACAAACAGAACGTACACGGACTAATTTGTTTTTTTATGAGAGGAAATAAAGTATTTTTAAAACAAAATACTTATACAAAAAGTATAAAAAAACGAAGGTTTGTACATTGATCTAACGTGTAAACGAGAATGCGACGTAACATGATACATAAGTACATAATATGTAACATTAACATTCATTAACATAAGATAAAATTCACGCTTACTTGGAGATCAAAGCTTTTTCACTATTTCATCCTCTATCTCTCTCTCCCATGCATACACTCACTCACTCACGGACACACACACACTTATTTTCTCTTGCAATCTTTCTAATCGCATTTCCTAATCGCGTATTTCGTCTTTTGCGGAGAATAACTCTACGTATTTTTCCTAACTTAGCGAGTAAGTCCTACGTAGCATGGCTAGTATCACAATTCTGTATTTTGTCTCGACTAACTACCTCGGAATACCATTATTCGTTTGTAACAGATTCGAAAATACGTTCTAATCAACAACTTTCGTAATAACAATTTGCAGAGTTCTATAAAACTCGATTTACCATAGCGCAAGCTATTTACAACTGATAATTAAAATTACAAAGGCGCGATGGACTTAAAAAAATATTAATAACTTTATCTCGCACGATACGACAAGCCAGTTATTGTAAATTTATATGCAATTCGAACGCTGTCTATACTTTATATACGTTTCCGTATGGCGATGAATTAAAACTAAATATTAAAATTAAAAAAAAAATGGGACTTGTAAAATAATACATCAAAATAGTACATAATAATACATACAATAATACGAATATCAATGCGTTATAGCTGCACGACGAAGGTCTTCGACTTAATATTACACATCTAATTATCTTCTGTACAAAACAATTATCGTAATACAATTTATACGATGGGATTAAAACTAATCTATCGATCTATCACCTAAAACTTGAATCCTAATCAGGATTAGATCAAGTAAGGACATGGGTTCAGTTCTTCGGCTGGAAACGAGCCATGTAAAAATCACAATCGGTACAATACTTCGCAGGTTCCATCACCTGTTTGCTTCGGCAAAGATCGCAAAGTACAGTTCTAGACGACAATGATGCAGGTATGGTTGATTTTTGTATGGAAGACGATGATTGGCCAATAGGTGGACTTCCTTTCGAGCTGGTAAGGAAGTGTATTTGTTTATTCTGTTTAGGTGGAGGTGGATGCTGATAAGCTGGGTACTTCATGTTCGATTGGATCTGTCCACTTTGCAGAGGGTTTGGATAAGTTTGGTTAGGTGCCAAAACGTTTTGCTGATCTTTCTGCGGCGGTCTCTGATAATTCTCGTGCCTCTGCTGATAATTATGAACGCTTTGCTGTTTTTGTTGATAAGATAGACTCGTTGACGATGGTGGGTTAGGTGGTGGCTGGTACTGAGGCAAGGGTTGATTCATTCTGTTCTGCTGAGGTACGGATTGATAAGGATAGGTTTGACAATTATTGTGAGGATACTGGTTCTGATAAGGGTTTGGTGATTGATTCGAGGGATAGCCCAGTTGTTGAGAATATTGAACAGTTATTGGACTGGCGTTGTGATTGGAGATCCTCTGGTTAAGACCATTTTGATGTTGTTGCAACGCACTCGCCGATAATTGCTTGTTCATCTGATTGTGTTGCTGTTCCAGCTGATAGTACTTCTGATAAGTATTCTTTTGGGATAGATTCTTTTGTTGTTGAGACGCAGACGGGATGTACTGGGTACTATGCATTTGAGTTGGGTAAGGACTAGCCGGTTTTTGCGTTTGTGATAAAGGAACCGTCTGATTTCTAGGGTGAGACGTTTGGGTTGGTGTATAAGAAGTTTGGGAGGGTACATATTGAGGATATCCATTTTGAGAATAGCGTATTTGTTGTTGGAGTTGTGGTGAATAAGATGTGGGTGGTGGATTGGAGGCTGACACCAGCATACCAGAATAAGTGTCCCTGGTGATATCCTGCGTTTCGTTAGCGTACGAACCACACAATTTTTTTTCCACCGTAGTGCCAATCGAGTCGTTGGAATTTTGTCTGCCAAACGTCGGTTTTATAGTCTCGGAAATTGAGATTGGATTGACGCTTCTCAGTTGATCCTGAAACGGCGTAGCTGGCATGCTATCAGCTTCGCATTTCAAAGGAAGAGTTTGCTGTTGAAACCTCGGTGTACTTTCTCTGTTCATCTCAGCTTCTTGAAGATTCCTAATTTCTCGAAGAACTTGAGCAGATTCCGGTTTGTTCATTGCTGAACGTAAAACTCTTTCCAATATAGGATTAGGTATGTAGGAATCTTTCTCATCGTCTTCAGCTGTAGCAACGAGAACGACTTGGTCGCAGAAAGACACGCTTTTCTTCTTGCCTATCCTTCTTTTAACTTTTCTTAACTCGATGTCTTCTTCATTTGGGAGTATGGTTTTGTTCTGTATGGTATTTTGCATGGCCACCTCACTGATGTCATCCTCGGGATAATCGACAGGTAGACCATTCTCATGTGGCAGTGTCAAGGACATCGATAAAATAGCTGCGTTTAATCCGCTCTGTTGGACACCACAATTGTCAGATGTCACAGTTGACACATATGTATCTTGACTGGGTGTAGATTCGAAACTTGGACTTGGAACTGGTTGATTCGTGAAGTTATTTACTTTGGGGAAAGCGTTTATACCGTCACAGGAATACTTTAATCTCGTATCCTCGGTTTGCTGATTGTCATGCGATGTCTCAGCCATCAGAGTAGCAGGTGAACCTGAACTTTGTTGCTTCGTAAGAGTCTTAACTTCGGACTCCGATTTTAAACTTGCTTGTAATTTGTTCTGTTCGAACCTCGCTGCCATATCTTTCACAGATGAAATTACTCTAGGACAATCGGTAACGTCGCGACCTACAGTGTCGTATCCAAGGCTGTTCATCATGAGATCGCTAGTTCTCCTTGCTATACTCGACATCTGTCCATTGCTGTTAACAGGTGGTGACCTGAGTTTTGGTATGTCCTGATCTAAAGAGGCTTGCTTTTTCATTCTTTTCTCAGCCTGTTTCGCTTGAAGTTCCTTTAGCCAAGTCTCGCTCGCAGATTTTTCATCCTTCTCTTGTTCCTCGCTAATTTTCACATCCTTCGTGTCTTGTTCACTCTTCATTTGCAGCTGAGCAAGTAGGCTACTAATCTGTTGAGTTTCAAGTCGGTGTTGCCGTTGCTGTGCGGAAACGAACTGCTGTTGAAGGGATTGCTGTTGATTCTCTTGAACGTGAGCATTATTGGTATCGTCAATGGGTGGAGGTGGTGGTGGAAAATCTTCGCTAGCTTGTCTCGAGTGCGAGACAGAATGAATGGACGGATATGGCGGTGGTGGGAACTCCTCGCTCGGTTGTCTCGAATGAGAGATACTCCCATTTTCCGGATATGGTGGTAAGGAATCCAAAGAACCTTGCTGCTTTATAGGACTTTGTTCACTGTGAACATCCGCGCGAGTAACCACGTAGGTAGGCTCATAGAGAATACCATTAGCGTATTGAACGACGTCGTCCTGAATTCTAGGCTTGTTGTTGTAATTGTTCGGAATATTTGTGGAATTTCCATTCTGTTCCATACCGTATGACGGAATGAAGGGTAAGGAATGCGATTCCGTCGAGTAATCAACATAATTGGAGCTGCGATTCGACGGGTTCACCGAATTTCCAGTATGATTCCAATAACCGTTGGTCTGGTCCTGTGATCCCGTTCCAGGATTACCTGCACATTTCCCGTCAGTGGACGGATATACGGACTTATCGATTTGCTGATCGCCATGCACTTCACCCGAACACTTAGACTTGCTAAGCTGAGAAGTGGTTCTGACCGGTGGTGGTGGTGGCACCTTCGCTACGTGTAACACTTTACCAGCGCTACCGTGGAAACTCTTCCTCATTAAACGACTTCTCTCCAAGTTTGGGTTGCTCGTATTACCAATGCTGTTGTTGGAGTTGCCAGCGAATTCTAAATGACCTTCGGACAGATAACCGCTCAAGGATTGAGCGATCTCGTTGCCCTTCAGACCAACGCCAGAGTCGTCCACGGACTGCTTAGGCAAAGCGCTCGAGGTACCTTCCGTATTAATATTCGCTTGGTTGTCCTGTCCTTCTCTTAAGTCTGGCATACTTCTGTTCTTTCTCTTTATCAATCCACCCATCAACAGCTTCCTCCGAATTTTATGTTGCTTTTTACCCTGCTTCTGCTCCGTCACGTTCGTATTACCTTGTTGAGAAGCTCTCGAGTTTGTTGGAGCAACTTCAACGTTCTCTTTCGGTTTCTCGGCTTTAATACCTTTCGGGGAGGGTGAAGTGCGCGAAGGTGCGATGGAAAAATCTTTTGCTATATTCTTATTCCTTTCTTCGCTCCTCGCTCGTTTTTTATCCTTTTTGTCATCGTCACAACGTTTGGTTCTACCGAACAAACCTGTTCTCTGTGTTGGACGATCATAAAGCATATATTCTTCATCCTCGATCACGTTCACAGCAGTAGCCTTGCTTCGTAAGGTTTTCTTCTTCGGCAGGGTCGCGTAAATCTCAATACTCTTTGTTGCTGGTTTCTCCACAACTGTTACCGGTGCGTTTACCAAAAGCTCACGACTATTTTGTCGAGAATGATTACCCTTGTCGCGTGAACTTTGTCGCGAGTGTTGACCAGATTTGCTGTTCTCTCTTGAATGTCGGCCTTCATTTGCTCCTTCTAAAGATACATGTCTGTTAGAATCTTTGTCAAATGTTTCAAACTATAATTAAAAAGAATGATGTACACCTACCTTCTTTTTCACCATTAGCTGACGCTTGCTCCTGTAACATTCTTCTGTGTAAGCTCCTAGTCTTCATAACACACGTATTGTGTTTCATTCTTGCTGTGGAAATAGTGTGGTCATTATTGTATGGAGCTTCCATGGCTGCCCTAGCCTTATTACTGGCTGCTTTGCACAAGGCCACAGCCGTACTGAGATCACCAGCTTCTTCAGCGGCTCGTGACTTGTCCAAGAGGGCATCCGTCTCTTTGCAAAGACGTTCGCAATCGTCTTTCGAAGAGGGTTGGTAGCATTCCGGGATTTGAGCAAGCTGCGATGATAAATTTTGTATAAAAACCATGTAAAAGATAAATATTGGTGGTCATATGAATTTGTTAAAAGATCTAACCTGTAAATTGTGCTTTAGACCCTGCTGAAGCGGAAGACTGTCCGTAGAAGACAAGGAATAAGAATCGTACCCTGCGTCATAGTGACCGCTACTACTGCTAGACAATTCACCGGACTTGCTGGTCGGACTTTTAGGAACTCCAGAGTTTCTCTGTACTTTATTAACAAAGTATAAGTACGGATTTTCCATAGTCGTGGACGAACTGGAAGACGCACTGTTCCTATCGCCAGACCAATTTCCGGAATCCCGTCTTCGTGGTACGTTCAAGTGTTCAGGAATGCTGATACCATCAGAAGGGGTTGAACCAGCGCTGAGACTCCTGGTCAATTGCATTTGTTGCTTCTTTTGTTGCTGCATTACAGTTTCTACCGTTCGACGACTAATATATTTAGATTCTGTCTCGCCGTCAACTACGTCAACCCCCTTTTGAAAAAACGCAATTGTTATTGATTATAACACAAATTATTTTATACAGAATAAGAGATTTTTTTTTAACGAATAAGATTACACACCTGATTATCGAAGATATTATTTTGTATCTCCGTCAGATTTTGATAATCGCTATAAATCCGTTGCGCGTAAAGATGAGGTGGACTATCCGGATTAGGAGTAATGGCACGTCTTGCTGTACTGTTGATCAAGGGTTTTTCAGGACTAGGCGTGATTGATCTACGGACATTGTTCTTCGGTGGCGTCTTCAAGACATTTCCACTTGGAAATCGCGTGACAGTTTTTGGTGCGTTTTCGGTATTCACCGGAGTTCCATCTGGTGTTGCATAAAGTAGCAACAAAGGCTGATATCTACCCCTTCTACATTTCTCGACCACTTGCTCCCACCGTGGTCCTATCTCCTTGACTGTGGCATCATCGAAGTAAATCCAAACCTAGTCAAGAACAAATAAATTAATCAATTTCTTGGGACAAAATTTGTGATTTTCAAAACCAACGTATCTTCATTAACACCAACCTTGAGTTTAGTATGAAAAAAGAAGGTGGAGTAGTGCTTGCCATAGTAAGTAACCACACCCACAAGATTGTGTATCGTCGAAGCACCCCAAGAAGAGTCAACCACGCTGTGAAACACATCAGTGAGCCTAAGAGACGTCCCTACTGTAGCAAATACATCCATGATATGATCCAGGGACGGTCTTTCACTGTCCCAGACGACACCAACGGAAACAATTTCCGGTCGATTGATGAGTGTCCTGCAGATCTGGATTTTGGCTCCACACGAGCTCTAAAATACGAGAAAACGTATTTCTTAATGAACAAGGATCCTGTTATTTCGTTCGTCTTGGTGGAGAAAGTTGTGGTTACTAATTCCAAGAAGGATTGGACCGGTCAATGAGAATGAGTCAACTGTGAGCTATCCTGAATTTCTAAAGGGGAAATACGATGAGGTGTCTAACTTACTGGACAGTCACGAATGTCTCCCATTCCACCGGCTCTCCTCAGAAGTTGCCCGAAGAGATCTGGACTAGCTCGTGAATTAGGTGGCGTCTGACGAGCTTGCGAAGTTAGCGCCGATGCTGACACGTAATGGACCATCTAAAACAACGATAAAAATCTTACTTTCATCCTCTAATTAACAATAATTCGCAACTCCGATCTTTGACATTTTCACCGTTCATAATTATGTCATGAAAGCGGAGACAATGGCTGTCTTGGATCATATTAATGATCGAGCAATCAATTATCGTCGCCGATCGTTAGTTGCGTTCTCGAAGACAATGTGACTATAAGTTCGAACTTCGAGTCTCGCGTGGAATAGAATTTCGCAACTGGTAGAACGAGTATTCACCATAATGCACTTTCAAAGGCGGTATAATAAATAGTTTTACGGGGCGTATAGTAGCCTAGAATGGATCTAGAGTAGAGTAGACACGAGTCCACGTGGGTGGAGCCGTTTCCCTGAGGTTCTAGAGGCCTTTTGTCTCTTGGCTAGAGTAAGAAAGAGAGACAGAGCAAAAGTTTACTGCCTATGACTCGTGTGCATCGGTCATGGCCGATTACTTTTACCGTGTCCCCGCAAATGTTCTTGATTGATAGATCGAACGAGCCACTTTCACGGTGTTTTATGGTCTGCCCTTTCGAGTCACGTTGAACTCGCTGGAAGGTCTCTTTAATTTTTCTTATACACGACATCAACGGAAGGAAATGTCTCTTGTGTTTCCCAACGAGTGTGGTAACTTTAACGAGCGATAAAAGGAAATCCCATATATCGTGAGTTTGGCTCCAATTAATGGCAAACAAAAAGAGTTATTAAGAAGGTAGGAACAATCGTTCAATTTTCTTCGCGAGAAATTCTTTATAAGGTAAGACTTGGAAATTCTATTTCCAACGTGACAGGGTTAATATCGTTCCACCCCAGCATCGACCAAACGAACCGTTCTAATCCCGATTGGCTAATCCGTCTACGATTCTGTAGCAAAAATGGCTTCCGGCCTAAGTCGCTTAAATCGAATATGGATGAAGAAAGGTACATGGCCCTTTTTCGCACGCACTCACAGGGAACCCACCCACGCGCAAGGACCCTTTTGCTTTCTTCTCATCGTCAACCGTGCCGAATAAAGGTTAGCCAGGCCCTGGAGCCTTGGGTTTATGTGTTCTTGGTAGAACCCACCATCGGGAATCCGCCATATTGCTTTTACCTGAGAATCTCATCGTGGGAAACCTACAAGAATTCTGGAGCAGGCCCAACGAATAAAGAAACGTTTCCTTTATTCGCATGATTTCTTCCAGGTCTCGTATATATCGATTCGACCATCGCTCCTAGACCATGAATATATTATATTTTCAAGGGACGAACCTGCGTAAAGGGTAGAGGCTCCGAAGTAGCTCCGCACGCACCACAAACGCTCTGCTCGACGAGGGTCATAGCAAACTTTTGATGTGGCACGCAATGTCCTGCACTACACATGTCCTCGGCTTGGCCACTCGCGATGTGCAGGTGTATGCGTAACAAAATGTTTTCCTAAAAAAGGGTGAACAAAAACATGAAAAATCAATGACTTGTTTTAACAACGTTATGACAAATAAAAATTGTCAACAATTCCAGTACAAAATACAAAAATACTTTATCAGAAGAGTCTCATCGTTTATTCATCCAGGAATGGCAAAAAGTGCACGAGGGAAGCTTCGTTAATCGACGTTACGCGCAACGAGCTCGGTATCCGTTGGATTGATGTCGACACACGTGCATAGATATTCGCGTTAAACGTGACCACGGTGTAAACGAGAAAGTGGACTCTCGTCGGCATTTGCCAGTGTCTCAAGGATCGTTCGAACCGCACGGCTCGTTAACTAGGAACCATTAGATCGCTCGGCCGCAACCGAAGAAAATATATTCGAGGGATCGGCATTTGCCGATGAAATTCTCCCTCCTTTTTGTCTGATAATCGCGCGAATGGAAAATCGCGACACGTTTCTTGGAACGAGATGCTTATTACAGCATCCAGGAAATTACGGAGATCGTTTTTGTATGCCTACTTGAGAAAGTACCGAACGTTTCTGGTTTGATTTAATTACTAAGATTTGAAAGCCGTTAATTAGATGTTTATCCTGATTGTATATAAGATAAAAAGCATGCTGTTTGTTCGGATATAGCTACTTGATATTCCAGATCGATAAGACGGCCCAAATTTTTAAATAAGAATGACAAGCTTGCAACGAAAACGTATAAAGTGCAAAGTACACGCGAATATGTCGAAACGAGGTTGAACGAGATAGATTTGTACGGGTATCGAGACTGAATAGCACGTGAATGGTAGAAAATGGTGATACTTACGAAACATTCCGCGGCATCGTCCATGAATCCAAGCTGGAACCTTTGCTGATCGAGAAAGCTCTCGGCGAGGGCGCGACGTAGTGTGTCGGGTGGCAAGGCACTTTTTTGCGAGGATTGCAGCTCCGAGAACAGCTCCTGCGACACACAACGTGACGAAGATTTAGTGCCGGTCGTTCGTGAAGGGTGCACGAGAGAGAAAGAGAGAAAGGGAAGAAAAAGGAAGAAAGAAAAGACGAGTTGTTGAATCGCGGTTCGAATCGGCACCGATCCGCTTGAAAAGAGCCTTGCTTTTCTTACCCGCGTAAGAACGAACGCAAATGGAATCGTTTCACGAGATAAATCTTTCAGGTGACAATGTTTTTTCCATTTTTTACTTCACTTTGAACTCGACGCATCGATGTTCAAAGTTCCTTTGATCTTTTCAACAATTTTCATTTTATTAGTATATTTTACAGGTTAACTGTACAATTATTTTAGGTTTTTTCACGTTTGTGCTAACCTTTGTGAGCATAAGCATCGTTATTTTACAGAAACCATGTCGCGCGTTATCTCTTTTTGTAAGGCAGACTCGAGTTGGAAGGAACACCGTCGATGACCCCGTTTAGACTCTCGATTCTAAAGACTACATTTAGAATGTTTCTTTTCTCATTGATTCAACGATATCGGCAGTGGTATCGACGTTATTGTGTCGTTTGAAAGGAACCCATGGAATAAAAGGAGTCAACAGAATTGTATTTTCTTTCCTAGTTAGCAGACACTTGCGAAATATCGAGCTGTCAATCAGAGCTAAGAAGATATCTAAACTCTTCATATTTACAAGTTTTTGGACAACGTGAGACACCAAGAGTACCAGATTGTTACTTGAAATTAACACGAATGTGGCAGTAGAATTACCTTTTAATTACTCATTCACAAACTTTCCCGGATTTTGCAAAAGCGCTACGGTATTTCAAGACGGACGATATCTCGCTGGGAAGACAATCGATTCGAGGAATCGCGGGCGATTTCAAAAGAGGATGCTAGCGAAAGCGCGAGGAACCGGGTCTCTGCGAACTCGCGAAAGGTGTCGATCCTTATTTCCTTCTGAATAAAACAGAGAGAGAGCAAATAATCATTTCACTCGATCTTGGTCCAACAAAACTGCAAAAAATAGTCAAGTATTTCGTAATTAATTTTTGAACGAACAACCGGACAAAGATCGTGCGTAGAAAGTTGCCAGCAAGTTGCCACGACTAGCCCACTCTTGCTCAACCTAACATTTCGAGAGACGATGCTGGTAAAGAAAAATCAATGGAAGATAAAAACGCTGTCGAGGATGCTTACGCAAGGAAAATTTGCACATTCGCTGGATGTACTTTTTACTTGGAGGATAAAAACGAAAATTCCATGTAACTCACGACATTCCTCCGAGACATAGAGACGTGATCGACGTTCAAAGAATATTAGCGATATTTTTGTCAATTAAAATAGTAAATGAGTGTTCCCCCTACGCAATCACTTCTTAGTAATATCGACCGGATCGCTAACGAGCCTATTCACTACCAGTTAACATTAAGTGAGTTGAAAAGCTAGAATGGATCTCACAAAGACCGGATTCAAAGTGATCTAAACCTGATCTATGAATATGTCCAAAGAAAGAGTCGGTGAAAACTCTTCCTGTGATACAGGATACGATCGCTTTCGCGATGAAAGTTTTCCTGATAAGACAAGAAGTAACGATACTAGGAAACACGAAAAACGTTTGGGGAAAGGGTCCAAATCCGTGCAGGATCGATCAGTGATTTTTTCTCATAAAAGGTAGTACTCTTTTCTTTGGAAATCCTTTCTCGAAAACATCTTTTTTGGCAAAATACAATGTTTAGGGTAACATCGATGATCTGTTCGATGTACATTTACGGGAAGTCGAAATTGCAGGGCGTGAGTCGCGAAGAGTGACTATCATTTACCGGTTCGAGTGAAATTCTTGAATGAAAGCCGTTCGATCGACTTTTGTGGCAAGGTATAGTAATGGAAGTGACAGATGTGTTACGGAGACCGGTATATATGTATACATATATACAAGTATGATGATACTACCGGAACGATCACGTGCAAGCGTGGAGGATGTCGCACCTGTTCGAGGCTGGTTAGACGTGCGTTCGTTAAAAAAAGAAAAGAGCCAGCCGGTTTTGTAGAAACCATACTGTAGGGCCTCGACGTATGGGGAAGTGAAATCGACGAATAAGATCTACCGCATCATTACTCGTATTTTCTATTTTATAAAAATAATATGAGTTTGTTACTTTCGAGTCATTTAAAAAATAATGTTATTGTTCTCTCAGCGTTAGAATGTTTTTTAAATGTCATTGGACTAATGAGTTTTCGTTGAGCCATGTGTTCTCTCAAGTGCTTTCTACAGGTTCCTACTTTAACGACGTTATTAAGAGCGTAATTATGTCATTAGGATTATCGACCCCATTTAGTAAACGTCGTTGAAGAACAATTTATATTACTAGATCTAACGTTCCTAAATAATGTTATCTATATTATAAGATCCATTAAATGCAAATAATCTGAATCACGACAGAAAAAAAAAATTGGATGAAAATGAACTGAAAAAGTATTCGAGCCTACTTTCTTCAAATCGTTCAGGTCCATATTCGATGGTGAATCTTCCCTTTCCATTCCACTATCCTCTTCCTCTTCCCTTTTCGCCGTAACTTCATCTTGATTCCTATCTTCCTCTTTCAAACGTAGCGACGAAGCCGTAGAAAGCGTGGACGAAGCGTCCTGCCGTACTTTAATCCACTTCAACATTGTCCCCGTGTTTTAAAGGTCACAAAAAGATGATACTACTTCTTTTCTCGATCAAAACGAATGACTACGCCGAAAACACTTCTTGGAAGTGCTCCAGTCTTTATCAAAAAGGCGAAAGAACGTAGATCATTTCTAAACTCGAGGATTTTTTTATGGAGATAGGAAAAACCCGTTGATAGCACCGTTCATCCAATGGACTCGTTGCCAGCTTCATGGATAATTTCACGTTTGCTTCGTAATCCTGCATGATGTTCCTCGTTGCATCAAGACACGGTTTTATGATCTTCCTATGACACAGCGTGCTGTTACTTGTTCTAAACGGAATACCCTTTACCCAACGCTAGGAAAAAGAGATAAAGCAACGATTCCTTAGCACGTTTCCAAGATCATCACACTTTTCGGCACTTTCTTCATGCATTTCCGGGACATTTGTATCCTTTTTTCACACAACGGCAAAGTTGCAGCAGCGAGCAACGCATACCAGACACTTTCTATCCTTATATAACGCAAACAGGCTCAAGGATCAAGGAAAGAAATATCCGTGAGTTAATATCAATGCGATTTTCTCGGAAGGTGGGATTGAGAAAATGACGGCAACTTGGATTGGATTGAAGTGCTCTTTCTCTTATAGGAGGAAGATGTTCACGAGAGGAGGGATCATAACCAAGGTGATCGCACGGTGAACACGCTTACTAGAACCCGTTGCTAGACTAGTCACAGACTCGATTAAAAACATAAACTCGTTTGGTCGGTAAAGCTCTCGAGTTATCCTCCTATTGGTCCTGCTGAATGCAAATGTATCCTATCTTCCTGGATCCTTGCCTTCCAACAAATTTCTACAGGTAATTGCGACTACCAGGTAAGGAACAAGACTAGCCTGGTAAACCATGAAATCGATCGAACCTCTCGTTGGTAATCGGAATTCTCTTAAATTCGTTGTTTGATGTATACAGCTTGAAGGAAACGTTTGCGGAAGACCTGGAAGAGCTAGGCTCGGGTTGCTCTTCCGGAGCTTAACGCCTCGTCGCGTTTCGTGCCAAGTACGCCACTTCCACCTACCACGTGCTTGCTACCACACTCTTCCTTCCAAAAGCCACGAATTCGTCTTGAATCTTCCGTAGATCGACTCTGCGATCCTCCCAAAAAAAAAACATTCGTGCTATGAGTACCTTGAGTAGTGAAAGGCACTGGTAGACGGACGCAAATGACGATATCCAAAAGCACCGTTCACTTTTCGATCCTTCACGATCACATCTCTCATTATAAAATTATGAACAAGGACAGATACTTAATTGGGACAACACTTTCCAAGTCACCTCGATAAATCTTTGATCTTTATAACACTTTTTTCACGATTATTAATTTTAGAAACAATAGATCAATGGAAACGAATATCAGGAAATCGATTAGCACTTTCACGTCACTGTTTAGATCGCTATGGTCTTCTTATTGTTACGAGTATTATATCAGAGAGTTTGGATTAGGTAAGAGCCTCAGAAAAGCGCGTGCGAGAACCCGATAAAGGCGAACGCGTTCGGATGGAGTCGATCGTGGTCGAGGAACGTGGACAACGAGCACGAGACTACCTGCACGGCGAAGGCAGCGACTCGCGGAGTGCCGCCGAACCTCCCCCACCCTTCTTTTCCTCGTCTCTTCCCGTTCTCCTCTTCTTTCTAAGAGGCCGCAGCACACGGTGCCCCAACCCCCGATACCCCCGTTGCCCCTTCACCGATAGAACCGAGAAGCCAATGACGTCACCCGGTTAGCTGTCCTACGCTCACCAACCTGGCCGACTACTCGCCCAGGATCGTATCACGATCAAGAAAGAAAAAGACCTTAATTTCCTACAATCACCATCTTTTTGCACAAGTTTTGGACAATTGGGTTTAGTTTGAAAATATTAGGTATTTAAATTTCCAACATTAGATATGTAGTTCTAGGGGACTCTAGTAAAAGGATAAAGTCTTGAATCTTTATTTAAATTTTTGTTAAAAATAACAACTGTCTAATCGTGCCCAATAATTCCGTAACGTGATAAGAAATTTATCTCAAAAATATAGTAACGGTACCCATCATCACTGTTCATAGTTACGCTCCTGGACCCCATAAGCGTTCAGAAAGGAACACTAAGGCCCAAGTTCTCTACACCAATAGCGTGATCATCACATTTATGAATCGTAGAAGAGTATGTAGGTATAACACCGTGACGCGGATTAAGAAGATTCGAACAAAGCCAAAGGCAGCTTCCATGTAGGCCCTTGGTGTCGACCGTGCACGAAAGCAGGCCCACGCTGCTCGACGAAAAAGTATCGAGGACGGAAAAAGTGGTCGCGACTGC
This sequence comes from Ancistrocerus nigricornis, assembly GCA_916049575.1. Lineage (NCBI taxonomy): Eukaryota > Metazoa > Arthropoda > Insecta > Hymenoptera > Vespidae > Ancistrocerus > Ancistrocerus nigricornis. The sequence continues at coordinate 1,337,267 of OU696667.1, forward strand.
GGCAAGCGTACCTGGGCCGTGCTCATAGACTGTAAAATCGACCCATATGTACTGCCAGCTAACCAGCAAGCTGTTCGAAACGACACGGGAGCAAGTTATATGGAAATGCGTTCATGTTCAACGTGGAAAGCGCATTTGTGGGACATTGTTTTCAATTAACTGTACATTTTCTGGAAAATCAATGAAACTGATAAACATCTTTTCAAGGTTTTCAAGTAATTTCGATATTTATCACCTTCGTAGTTAAGACAAACCATATGGGTTTCTGAGACACTATCAGTCGTCCCGTTAATGAGTTTATAATAGCCAAAGTCAAAGGAATATTTGAAAGTTACTAGCCAGGAAACACACCGTAGCATTCCTTTAAAAATTTCTGCTTTTATTGTTAGAACACTTATGTAAACTTGGGTAACTTTGATTAGCTGATCCAGAACGCGAATGTCGCTCGTAAAGATTATTTAACAGCGTGTACGTGGGTAGTGTGGCGTAAAGGAGGTAGCCGTTCACATTATGTAGGCTTCGATCAGATTATCAATATTTCTTCCTCTCTGTGTAGGATAGGATGTAAATGTGGTCCTGTTTGCGTAGGTAGGGCCAAAAATGATAGCTCGGATTGAAACATTCAATCTTACGAATTCTTGAACGTGTGAACTCGCGTGAATCATAAGTGATGGAATGAAAAAGGGTGAAGGAAGAGTTGCATCCGAAGAATTCGACTTCGTCCTTCGAGGTGTGCACGTTAACCCCAAAGGGTTCAAAGTAAGACGAGAATGGTCCATCTTGGCACACGACGAAGGGTCTTCGTACCGCGGAGATGCCACGACCTCCGAATGTGTCCGGGATGAATCACCGTAAGAATTTCCTACGGACGATCTCTTGGGTCAGCTACGTGCTCTTGCTCAGCCAACCAAAGATGATTTCGTTTCTTCCTTTATTCTAATAAATACGAAACTTTTCACGAACGTCAACGTCAGTTCACTAAAAATAACTTGAATATTATGAATATCGTAATTCAACCGTCGACTAGATATTTTTTATGTAAAATACAACGCAGCATTTTAAAATGGACACCATTGTTACCGAACACCCTTAAGCCCGAGTCACACGAAACGGATCATCGTGCGTGCATCGGAGTAGCGCTTTCATGGCGTCCAAAGAAGAACAAATTTCTCGTAGGTGTACGTGAGCGTTCCCTGAAAACCTGTTCCCTCGTTTCTGATACGTGAGCAACAGGTAGATTTCCTTAGGGCTCGGCTTATACCTTTTCTAGGCTCTTCGGGATAATTTTGTTGGGTCGACCCGTAGTTTCGAAAGTTTCCCTGGCTTAACCACGAAGTTACCTGTGCGGGAACGTCGCTTAGAAGAGATTAGATACACCAAGGGTCTCAATTTTTGGAAGAAAACTCGAAAATCGTTACAGTGGCTAATAACAGAATTTTTATGTTCAGTGCATCCAGCGATAAAAACGATGTTGGTAACTTCGTAACTGCGCCACGTATCGTGATATCTTCTGTTGGATGTCATTATGTGACATAATAGACGTCTTATCTTTTATTTCAGCTTAGGTGAAACAGCACACAATGGAGCTCATGTTCGAGAGCGATATGCATACTCTACTTTCAGTGGTTCTCAACGCAAACTTGCTTCGTGAATTAATCGGATGTGAAATTTGACAATTTTTGGGGGAAATTATATGCGAATTACATTGACGTTATGCGGAAATAACTAGCGATAATGACGCTTTATTTACATAAAGCGTTACACCATTTTAAGGATATGACGAAAGAAGGAAAACGATGTTTCTGTAGACACATGCTAATTTATCTCTAGTGTCTATCGAGTTAGAGCAATCACGAGCCGAAATTGGCTTAGAGCCAAGTTCCGCGAGAGTCCTTTCGACTACGAACTCTTTCCTGCGAATTTCACGCGAGGCATAGTACTCTTTTCGCCCGAGGCAATTAGCTCTCGAGATTTCTAATTAACCCCGTGAGAAGATCTCAGAGACTCCGGTGTTAGAATCTTTTTATTCGGTTTTTGATGGACACCGAACACTAGACCCTCTTCTAACTCCCTTTCGAGGTAGGTACTCGGTCTCTGATAACGAGGATATGAATTTAATGAACGAAAAATAACTTTCTTTCATCGAAGGTTATTCCACGCGAGACCAGTTTTAAGAATCACAATTTTATCTTCGTTTTCTATCAACAAAACAGCTGACCTCCTACAACAAAGACCGGTCCAGTGTAGTAAGTACGTACGTTTACTACAGAAGCGAGTGGAGTAGGAGAGAAAAGAAGAAGGAGGAGGAGTAGAGGAGAGAAACCTTCAATCCTCTCGACCAATCGGAGCCGGAGAACAAGAATCTCGCAGGAGAAAGGTTCTTGGTCCGGCGGATCCGTTACAATGGCTCCCCGTGTATCTATACGAGTTGTAAAGCGAACGAGGGAACGCTGATATATCCTGACAGTCGAGTAGAATCGAAAAGACCGAACGATCGAGCGGCCATTTTTAGCTGAATTCTAATTCGTTGCATTTGAGATGTCAAATAATTTATATATCGTTACATTTGCAAACGTTGTACTCTATTGTTGGGCAAAATACGTTTCTAAGATAATCATACATGTTTTTTTAAAACGATAACTCACCACGAATAATCAGAATAATCCTGTACCAAGCTTCCATAAAAGCAAATAACACAAAACACCAAAGTTTGCTTATATTTTTCTTTTTTTATCACAGATCAAAGCAAACGACCAGAACAGAATATTTCTTGATCGACTTATCTCCGACACTTCAGCGAATGGCATAGAAAGCACTCAAGTTCTCTTTCTGAAGTGGCACCATCTTGAGAGACTAAGCAGGCATTAGATAAGAATACGAGCGGTTCGCTTTTACGTGAGAAGATATAACGAAAATGTGTCTCCGTGGCTCGTATACCGTAAAACATGAGAGAACTCGGCAATATGGAAAAGTGTCAAGGCGATTTGTAAGTAAACGAAAGAGAGAGTCTCGTGTGTGACTTCCTTCGTTGCAATCTCGTGTAACGATTACTCTCATATTGGTAATAAGGTATAATCAACCGGTATTGGTATGTAATTTCAAAAGATTTTCAAGCGATCAACGAATGATCGAATCAGCTAGGAACGAACTCGTCCGATTTTCTTCGCATTTACACTGAAATTTTTTCTACGTTGTCTCATCGCGTTGCTTACCTTGAGTGCACAGAAGATACAGGATTCAGGCATACAAGCATGACCGGAGAGTTCCCTGAAGCTACGCCTGAAGATATCCAAATGCCACAAGACCTGAAAACAAACCAGTAGAGTTATACTTAACGATTCGTGATGCATTCTTTACGGTGATTATTACGAAAAAAGGTATAAGAGTAATTAAAATACGAGAACCAAAGACATATACATTTCTTTTCCTCTCTCGTTGAAGTAAAAGTGGGTCGATCCTAATTACTTCTAATTAACTCAGCACAAACCGATAAATCAGGGACCGGCAACGGAGAGCGACTTTAATTTCCATAAAAATCTAACTCTCGATTCTCGTTGCGGGAATGCAGTAACGAAGGCCACGCAAACGCGGGAATTTTTAAACGCGTTCGACATGAATGAATTTATACGTGCAACGTACGAGCTTTGATATGTCTGCATCGCGAGACGTACGAGAAAATGTTTTGCATGGGAGAAGAGGAAAGAGAGGGGATAGAAGCGAGGAATAGGTGGAAGAGGGGGTACTACTACAAGGAAATATGCAAATGTAGCTGAAAGTCCCCGGTACACACTGTGGTAGCACCGACCCATAACCATACATGATAGTAGCCCACCGTATCGTGAGTACATTATTATGCTGAGGGAAAGTAAATCACAATTTCCGCGGGCGTGAGCGTCGTGTCGCGCGTAGCGGAACATAATTTTCCCTTTTCCGCTATAGTCGAGAACAAATATCCGGCGCCATTAGCCCTTTCGCCGTACGAGAATTTGTCTTCCCGCCGAAATTTAATACACGTGATCGTTATATCGTGCAAATATTCGAAATTGAGGTATACTTAACTCTAATTTTATAAAAAGTACTTTATAGTGTCCATTATTTATATTTTTCATGTGTAGGTATGTAAAACTGTCTATCTAACGAAGAATGTTGCATTAATTGAAAATTAATATTTTATAACATTAGGTTTAACAAATAAAATACTGTCTATATCAGTATTTATTTTTGTTTTAGCCGTCGAATGGTCCATAAAACATTTCTTCCATTTCGCCGGTCTGCAGGTATTATAAGGAATTACCTGCGGTCGTGCTCAAGAAGGGTTGAAGAACGCGTGTCGAACTTTTTTACAAAGAAATGCAATCCAGTGTCAGCCAATTTGAAAAATGATCAATTTTTCCCTCAAAATATGCGGTTTTGCATAAAGGCTAGCCTTATTGCAAATAAAAAACAAATTTCGTAACAAAGTTGCGACGTATTAAAATTAAAAAGGATGAGTCATACAAAGTTTGTTACATATTAACACCTCTTTTGCATGTTTTCAACGAGGGGAGACTCGCACGAAGACATCTGGTACGATCTAAAGCGAAAGTAATTATTGATCTCGTAATAGAAGGGAAGAACGCGATAGGTTTACGTTAGACTGGTAACATCATAGACTAGAGACTCACGCGGGAAAGTGTTTTCGTTGAATGAACGCGTTTCGAAAGAATCGTGGGAGCCGACAGGTGAAGAGGGGTCATTTTCGAGCTGGCCCTCATAGGTCACGGACTTGTACACATATGTATATAGGTACAATAACTTCGTAAAACAAGTGCAGCGTTCGCTCGTTTACACGCGAACCCTCGGTTAACATCGAAATATAAAACACAGAGATGCAATTGGAAATTTAAATGAGCGAATTGTACAACCTGCATTTGCGTTTCATTAGCGTTATTAAAATTAAAAAAAAAGAGAGAAAAGGGTTTTATAGACTCTTTGAGATCTTCTTTTAATCAAGATCATTTCTTTTGCAACGCAAATGATACATGTAAATATTATCAGGAGCCTCATAAAACCTCAAGATCTTTAGTATTTTTAATTAAATCCAAACTATGAGCAATTTAAACGGTATATTCAAAACCACAGGATTCGCGTTTAGTAGAAAATGAGCCTCGAGCGATAGGAGAAACATTTTTTTTACCGTTATTACGAAAGGAGCCTAAGTACATACTTCTTGGTAAATTCAATTGGAGAATGGTAGGTACGAGCGTAGTCTCGAATTTTTGTTATTTTATCTTTTACATGTACAATCTAAAATCACGATTAACAATAAGTAACGTTACTATAATTCGCACCTTGCTAGATGGACACGGTCAAACGCGCGCTAATTACTTGACGTTCAACGTGCGAACTAATAAGATAGTGAATGCTCCAAGGACGAGTGACAGCAGTCGTCATAATTGATTTTTAATGATAACAACAAATTATAAATATTATTCTGCATAAATTTAGTGCTACTTTATTCTGATAGTCGTAAAATATCTCACGGAAAGAATGCATAACGATTACCAACCATTGTTTAAGTTAATTACCATTTTTTGTGTTAATTAACAGAGGAATTCAGGAAGACAGAACAAAAAGAGTAATCGGAATGGCGTTATTTAGAGCGTCTATGTGCTCCGAATACCTAGTTACTCCTCCGTGACGATCGCAGTCTTTTGCCTTGAAATTTTTCACGAACGATCTAAGGATACAAAGCTTTCGACATCTAATTATCGTTGGTCAAGAGACCGAAACGTTATTGACTTTCGGTTAATTAATAAAAATAGGCATACTCGATCTAACTACAACGTTGTCTGCATAATTACCAAACGACTAAAACTTCGTAGTTAAATAAACGATCGCATAAACGGAGTTATATTTTAGCAAGTAGCCTCGACGGATCAATTATTTGGATGGAACGTGTCGAGAGAGAAGGAAAAGAGAAAACCCGTGCCTCGACTAGAACCGCCATCGTGTTATTAACAGAAAATTGCGTAAATAAAACGAGCAGAAACACGGCCGCGCCTTTCGAGCCGGTCTCGACTATTCCTATGATTTCTATCCCGGAGCCCCTTGCCCTTTTTCCAAAGTTTAATAATCTCGCGTGCGAATTGCAATAATTGCCTGTAACGAACATGCGATATCTCGTAAATTGCACGAATCTGACAATAGCTGTTAGAGATAAACGTTTGTTTAAAAGCAGAAGATCTAATCATAACTCGATAACCGGTAAAAATCACGATCCATATCTTTCATATCATAATTACTATAAATAAAAAAGAATCACAAAGGAGTTTAAAGTTAAACGAGGATAAAATCTTATTCCGTCGACCTAATTGAACAACAACTTCGCACCAACCGTGATAATAAATTCGCGATTAATCACGATAGTAACGAAGCGTGCATAACGGTACGCACGTGAACCGTGCATCTCTCACAGCTATCTTTATATATTTTTTTAACCAGAGAATGAGAGAATAAAACAAAGACAATAAAGAAAATAAAAAGAACCTTAGCGATCTGGAAGAGGGCCTGCCTCCTTGGCCTCTGATCCTGCTTCATGACTCGAAGCTTCTCTCGGAGAAGACGATGGCTCGTGCGAATTCTATCTCGATAAACCGTTATGACGGTGTTTCATCCAATAAATCAACGAGAATCATCGATGACGAGTCGTTGGAAGAACTTGGATGTTAAAAATGACATAACTCGCGTATATAGCGTATCGAAGTAAAACACAGGACGCGAGGGCGCGTTCGAAGTACCTCACTTGGCCGGGCGTCGATGCAACAATGCCCGGATAGGGCTGGGACTGGTTTACGGCGACTGCAGCGCCACCAGGGACTCCCGTGGCCAGGTAACGAAACTTGACGAGCGCGGGCCTTCGGTATACGGCCCCGTAGTAGCCTATAGTACGCTATAGTACGCTATAGTACGTTGTAGTAAGCTGTAGTAAGCCTTCTATAGTACGATCGCACGTTCGGCTACCGGCGGCGGTTCGTGCCTTTTGACAGGGACGAACGAAACGAACAGGATAGCCGTTTCCGTCGCAGCGTGATTTCATGGCTCTTGCTCAGCGGGAACGTTCGATGGGAAAAAAGGGCGAGGTACTTTTGCCGATGGCCTCTTAAAGATCCACCCTCGATGACCTTCGTGTACGATTTTACAAAGTTCGAGATGCAACATTCTTCGCGAATGCTAATCGGAGAAAATTTCTTATAGCAGTTGCATAAATTTCCGACTTAATTGCTAGATGATCCAGTGAAATGTCATAAACGAAAGAGAGAGGTAAAAGGAGAAGGATTCATGAATAAAACAATAACCATTTGACCCAAGCTTGGATTCGTTCAAAAAGATCAAAAGATAAAAGATACGTAGAACCGTCCCTGTTGTTTACTACAGTATACGCGCGGCAGCCATCTTTACTACGAGGCCATGTCGTGGGTGCGAAAGGCCTGGGGTCAGTTGAGACCGGTCGAGCGGTAGCGATGGAGGGGATGGGGGGAGTCTTACGAGGAACCGACAACTCGGGCTCGGAGAAAACATCGAGGTTTTTGGTGAAACGGAAGGGGTAAATGGCGGATAGGAAGAGAGATACGGGAAAAAGTTGTAGAGAGGAAGGAGGGTGAGTCAAAGGAAATTATGGGACCAACTTTTGCGTCAATCCGCGATGCTACGAGATCGTTACGCAATTTGATTCGGGAAACAAAGGGGGAGAATGGGAAAGAGGGAACTTTCGCCTTTTTTCGATGAGATCGATGGTTATCTCTAGATCGTGATGCGATATACCGTTGTTCTTCTAACGACTCTTTGAACGTTTCGTCGAATTGAATTAGGGTATATTTATATTTTTATTATAGGTATATCTAGTATATATCTGTCATTGTTTTATGCTTTTTATAAATATCATTTTTATAGTCTCACACGTGCGTTTGCATGTGGAACGCGTGAAACGAGCCATTATTATTGCGCTACCGCTGTTACAACAGAACCGGTATAACAGTACAATAGTTTGCAAAGAGATTGGACGAGAGAACATTGAATTATTCCGAAGGTGAAAGATGTATGTATGTGTGTAAATTACAAGGATATCCCGTCCTGCATTCGTTGAAATATCAAAGACCAGAAGCTATGATAGGATTGAAAGAAGAAAAATCTCAATTTCAGTGCGTGACTCGAGTCATAGAATTCATTCGGTGACGCATAAAAATATTAGACGGATAATACCGAAAAATTACTTTCATATATGGTATTATAGATTAATAGCGCGTTGGTCGATTTAATCACTATGCTAACCGGTTCCAAGCCCACGTGGCGCCATAGGTGTCAGACTATTATAGATAACAAGACAGTCGTTTGAATAAAAGACAACTCGTCTTTTGTCTCTGAGTACCTAATAGAGAATGGAGTTGCAAGATCGATCAAAGTTGCTTCATGAAAATGAATCAAGGTGTTAACGGATTGTTACTCATTTTTTTAATACATAATTTATCGTAACGACTTTGTTCTGATTATTTTTTTGGAGTTACTAAGACAAATGATAATATTTAATTTATAAATTAAAAATAATCAAGTCAATTAACTAAAACGCTCTGCTCGTTTTGACGCCAGCTTTGGACACGGTAAGAGGAAACTTCCACTCTGTTTTTCTTTGAAAATCCCTTAGGATTTCTTTTGAAAGAAAAATTCGTCTCTGTTACGGACACTTTAATTGCGATAGGTTATTCCGAAGCACGTAGGGCACCAGAGTTTTCCATGAGCTGGCGATGCTCGAAGATAACCAGACGCCACCACTTGCCGAGTTACTCCACAATGAGATCTTTCTACTCCCGAAGGCAAAGGGAAATGCGAGAACAAAGAGTCTACCGACCCTAGGGTTTTCTCCACTCGAGAGATTAACCTTGACGCTTCACGAATCTTTTCTACGAAAAGTTCATCGATATTCAACTAAAGAGACACTCTCCTTCAAGTGCATCTACTAAGGTCCACCAAGTTACGTAAACTCTACGACAGACTAAACACCTAACGAAAGATAATTTATTTAATGAGAACCAAAGAAACTTCGAATCGATGTCTACTTCCATCGCTTAATTAACACGAATAATCCTTTTCAAATGTAAAAAAGAGTAGACGATAACCAACCTCAACTGGAATTTCACTCAGAGACTTTCGCGTTATTATCCAGTACTTGGGCGTTGGAAGGACGTCGTATGATTCTATTGTTTGTCGAAGAGAAGCTAGAGGTAAGAGTTGGTGCGAGAGACGTTAATTCCATCCAGAGGAGGAGAAAAAAAAAATTGAAGAAAAGCTTGTGGGCGGAAGGAACGATGAAAGGACGCTTGTTACCCGAACGACGTTACGTGTACCAATATATACGCGTTTACTCGCGATGCCGATGAACCGGGTATATAATGTCAGGATGGGAAAGTGATCGGCACTCGTATCTCTTCGCGCGTTCATTAGTCGCAATCCGCCGTTATGCACCCACGGTTATCCTCGCACCTTTCTTCACGGTTAAGATTCTTGACAGGCTAACTCGATCGTGAGACTCGTGAGTGTCGCGATCGGCTTTCGAATCCAGAACTCTACTTTTTTTTTTCCTTCTGTCAGACGAACGTCATATCAACGCGAACAAATTATCATCCTGGTGTACGCGTAAGATTTTCGATCAAAACGATTTTTTGTCAAGGTTTTTTGTTTCCTTAAGAAAAGAACGGCTGGTCCTCTCGAACCATTGGGCACTAGTCCTGCGTAAGACAGCCGGACCCTTCTCTCTTTCCTTCTTTTCACCGAGCTCTTTAAACGCATTATATACGCACGTTCCAGGCAGTAATTCAACTGCCTCTCAATGTGCACACCCCTTCAAGGGTTTCGCAAACGCATCTGCCATTGTGCGTTTTTCTCTAGACAAGCTCTCCTATATCGAGCTAGTGGGCGTACGTTCGATCGAGAGAAATAAGATGTACGTTCTTGTTTTTTGAATTTTTGCAACGTTGAAAAATCACATGTTTTTATTTAATTTTAGAGAAGTACCTGTTCGTGGGTAATTTGTTCTTTTTATCAATTTTTCTAAAGTTTGAAGTTTGGAGAATATTGTGTAGAAATTTGTTCTCGAGATATAAATTCATTTATTTTTATAGCCGTCTACTAAGATACTTCATCTTATGAGACCCAACGAGGGTTGAAATATTTGCTTCTATCTTTTCTATAAAATCTCAATCTTTTTTATATCGTTACACATAATACCTGAAACCTGCTTCCAAGGGAAGGTTCGTTAAAATTTGAAGTCACGTTCGGCTTAAGTCACCCTCGAGGCCACGACAAGTGCTACAGAAGATACACGAGAGAGAGAAGGACAGGTTCCACCGAAGGGAAGGGAACCAATTCTTCAGGTACAAAGAAACAGGTAAGAGACTTTGGGGTTGGAAGAGCCTACCAGCCTGAGAAGAGTGAGTTTAAGCCAAGATAAATTCTACCGGAGTTGCAGGTGCATCGATCCGGTGCACGTCTCGATTCTACCATTCGTAGTCAGCGATGTGTGACTTCGTAGCAGGCTTCGTCCGATCTCCTGAACGAAGAATCCTTGCGTATATCCTTTTTTCATTAATTTCATTCAAGAAAATCCAATTTATTAATAAATACAATAAGTATAATCATTAATAATGTTTCATCGTTCGTCGTAGACGAATTTATTAAAATTAACGACTTAATCTTCCCTTTTCATCAATTTGAATATACAAGTTGGAAGTCAGGGAGGGCTTCCCCTCTTATTATACCATCAATTAATTTCTCTATATAATACACATTTGATCTCAATTAAATTGAACAGATTCTTTTTCGCTTTAAAACAATTCGTGATTCAGCATTGGTGTTGCAATAGATTACGAACTGAAGGAACAAGCAGATCAGAAACACTCAATGACGTTACGTAATAGGAGGATGAGAGAAGTCGTGTCCAATGATGCTGGCATTCTATGCTAGACGCTTTTCCATACGCGAAATCTTCCCTTTCACCGCGATCCGATCTACGAGAAGCGAGAATGCGTCGATGGCTCCTCTCTGCTCCCTCGGATTGACATTTATTCTCGATTCAAACCCCGTTGACCTATGGAACACCTGTAGCGCGCCTCACTGACCCCTCGTCCATGTAAGATTCATTGCATCGTCGGCACGTGCTCGTGAATAACATCATAAATTTCTCTTTGATCGTCATTAGATTCGATTAGTTCAACGTTTGTCGTATAATCGATAGCTTCGACTGATCATATCCAATGGTTACGAGATCTGGACTACTAGCTAGATACTAGCGAATAGCAAATCGTGATCTTTCAGAAAAGTCAACGTTAACATTTTTTTTTAAATAAATTGCTTACTCAGCTTTCAAAAACGTGAATGATACCGATGCTAGTTTGCGGTAGGTGTGGTCCTTATCTAAAAACCGATAAGATTCCCCGCAACGCGTTTCGAAGAAAACGTCGCGCAAAGAAAACTTGTTTGATCGATGACATCGTCGCGTTAGAATATACCAAGTGCAAAGACCCGTGTTTTTTTTCAGCAAAAAATGACTATACATAGTGCAGGACTCGAATAGATTCAGCGGTCGAAGCGTTACTGAAAAAAATTACTAGGCAAATGTATGCGCATGAACTTCCCAGTGGAAGCTAACAGGCCGAAAACTATTACCGCTAACATCCGCTTCCCTCGAGAGTTCTCGTGGTCTATAGTTTTACGCGAAGACTGTTATAATCGTACGATATTAATGTGCAAGCAGGACCTGAACTTTATGAATCGAGATGCAACGTAAATGTAAAAAAAATAAAAGAAAGAAATTCTTGGAAAGATGGGACAGGTCAGATATCGCACGATTCGCCCAAAGATTTATACGATGTTCCAACCGATCTCTCTAAAGTTCTCTAGAAGACACGGGACTCTATCGTTTCTCTCGCGCGTGCCTCTCTGGAAAGTCTGGATCTCCTAGGCTAGTTCTCCATTTACCAAGGTGCTGCTCGCACGTGCGCCGTTCACCACGATAAGAGTAGAAGGCAAGAGCAAAAGAAAAGGATGAAAAAGGTACAAACAAAATACGAAGAGCCGGCACAAAGAGACGGAGCACGAAGATTGAGAGGACTGGTGGGGAGATGAAAGAGAGACAGAAGTAGTCAAACAGGTTTTCACCAAACGATGTACCAAAGGATTGCGCACTGGTAGGGGACTTACGATGTAAACGTAACGCTCGCGCGCACGTGGTACCCGCCAACTCGCAGAGATATCGACGAAAGGATTATGCCTATCTCGTGATTTAATGACGACCGTTTAAACTTACGCGTCTCTAATCTGCTCGCATTAGGGGACGCAATTTACGCAAGCTGAGACGATTTCGTAAGATTTCGATGTCCTGAGTTTTATAGCTGCTCGGACGAGAGAATGTAAATTGATCGCAAATGTGAAATAATTATTAGCTATCTCGTTGATGGATTTAAGAGACTTAACGGCAATCGATGAGACCGATTTAAGATTTTATACGTTTGTTAAAGATAGATGACAGATTTTTATATCTATTTTGGAAAGACATATCAACGAGAATGGAAAAAATGAATGTAGAAAGAGAGAGAGAGAAAGGTACGTAAAAAAAGATAGAGAATGTAAAATGGTGGGAGAATGGACGATAGAGCGGTAGAAAGATAGAAAGGAAAGGAGTAGGAATACTCGAAGGAGAACTGGTTCCACGAGAAGCAAGAGAAATGAGAGACGGAGAAGGAGGACACTACGATGTACCAAAGGAGGCTAGCGTGGTCTGTTACGAGAGAGAAAACCGGTTTTACGATTCAAACTGGAGTAAAAGTGTATTGCATCGTCGCCGGGATTCGCCAAACCGAACCGCCGCGCGTTTCCATGTTTACGAGCCAAGTTCTGGGAGCTTACACGTCCAAAAATAGATGGGATTCTCTTGTTTTCTTAAAAAATGCCATTCCAACACCCACGGGAATAAAGATATCAACTGCATTTCATTGTAAGATCGCATTCTTGGAAACTGCATACGAATAATGCAAATTTGAAGATAAAGGCTTCACAAAAAACTAATCATCAATTTCTCTTTTATATTTAGGTATAAGATCGTAAGGAATTTTCGAAATAATTGATAGCAGAACTTTCCAAAGTAATCCTCGAAAGAAAATTTAAAACACAGAGAAGAATCGATCCGTGCTTGACGCCATTGCATTTGGCATTGAAATCACCGGAGAAGCACCCTTCGAGAATTCACGGGAGTACCCAACCAATCGTATCGATTCCCGCGCTAACCGCCATTGTCCTTGGTAGTGCAGAATTTTTTCGAAAGTGCAGAAGAGATCATGAATTTCTCTCGTAACCCCGTACTTTGTACGACGGTTCCATCTCGCGTGGGCGTGAGACTCCGCGACTCTTTCGTGCTCTTTAGCGGCAATTAACATCGTTATCGCTCGATGTGCGACTCCGTGAATAATGAATTAACCAGTAAGTAATTAGCTCTGGCGGTAGTCGCGTTCCTTTGTGTATCTCTTAACGCTTCCTCTTTACAGAAATAGAGTAATTTCATGTTGCAAGATTTACTACTACCACCTCAATTTTGCAACAAGATTTCAATTTACAAAATATACTTTTCAAAGTGTCAAAGCTTAAAAATCGGATTATTTCGACAGCTGTGCTCATGGACCACTCGCTGGAATCGTTCGAAGACGGTTAAGCTACGTTGCTTTGTTTCGTTGGATGCGGACCGAGGTCAAACGAGAGCCAGCGACTGGACCACGATCTTAGCTGGAGAAACCAGTTTCCGTTAAAAAGCTCGATCGTGGCGCCAACAAGCGGCGTTTCTTCGCGATCTTCCTCGAGAGCTCTCGCTGAGTCCAGGGCGGGAGGATGTTGACCCTCCTGCGCCATCTTGAATGACGGGATCCCGTCGATCGTAGTACTACTCACAGCTGGTATCGCGACAACGTTTCACATACACGGAAAGAAACGCGGAGACGTGTGCGCGTCATCGCACACGAGTGGCACGTATCAGGCTTCGTACGAGAGTAGCTTTCGAATTTACGTGACACCAATCGAAGATTCGATCTTCGACGTTACCACAGACTCGTGGTTATATCCATTAAACTTTTACGTTCTCGACGTAAAAATTTCGATAAACTCAACCTTGACTTTATACGCATACACTTTCCATAGTATTTTATTCATTTATTTATTTATTTATGTGTTATGTAACCTTTTTGCATACAATACAAATTATAAGCTACCAGTCTGTTGTACAACTTTTGAAGCAGATTGGAGCAGAAAAAGTCAATGGAATTTTTAATAAATTCATGTTGCATAGGTTCGTTCACGATTACTCTAAACTATTATTTTCATTTGTGACAACAGCTATTCTCGCGCTATCTTTGATCGATGAACCTTCGACGGACAACAGAAATGCGAAACGGGCCAATAGCAGATACGTTAATCTCTAAATGCACCGGTATAATTTATAGTCATAGAGTATCATTAATACGTGTCGGGGTGTGAACAGAGCGCATGGTTGAACGTAAACGTTGCTGGCATATACTGTTTCTATCGCATGGATCGAATAACATCGATGAGACGCGGTACTCGTGCCCACGATATGTCGAAATAAAAATGTTAGAAATGTTCTATCGGTACTAGAGATCGATTATGATCAGAGATAATAATATATTGTATGCAAAGTGTGGACAAGTAGCGGAATAAATACGACCGATCCCGTCGTGAAGCGCCTGAAAGGAACCTCGATGCTCACTGCCGCTTACCGGTTGCGTTCGTACAGGCGCAGGGGACTAGTAATCGCTAGATAAACGTATCATCGTTAATGCTTAATATATTTTGACAATAGATATATCGACAGGCTTCTTTGATGTATACGAACTAATTAACTTGTCAAATTTTCGAACTATCGTTTGTCTCGTTATTTTTAATTGGCTAACATCTACTCCACGTATCGATGTGCCCATTTTAATCAGAAAAAAATTCGTAACGCAATCTCATTCGTATTTATATCAACGATAGAAACCTACGCGAGCAAATGGGAATACGAAATGGAATATTGCTCGAGGGCATGTTACAAAAACCTTTCAGTGTACACCTGTTCGTGCCCTACGGGGTATTTAAATCAACATTTACCGCACGTCATGTAGATAAACTGACCTATTTACTCTACGTGCTACATGTTCAGATTGGAAGACGATCTTTTTAAGTATAGATCGTTAATTCGAGCATAGATTTCATTGTGACGATTGGTAGTTCGATTTTTGTGGAATAAGCCACGATCAAAGTTCTCCAGATTTTATGAAACGACTGTACTCTTTGATTTAAGTATACGAGTCTTTTCGCAACGAAGCTCACAGTCCGTGAAAACGCATCCTCCAAAGGGCTAGCGAGTTAATGATCCGTATTAAAACGTTGCTGGGTAGACGAGCGTAACCACGATAGAATAAAATAGAACCAAACGAATCTAAAGGTGCATCGATTTGAATATAATCCATTACAAAATATAATTTCGCAGAAAAATTGGCAAAAAAGTTGTTACAGAAAGAAAAATGGGTTCGGTCTAGCAGGTGAGTTATCACGGTATAAAAGTTGCCCTTTAAGCGACGTTCGTGCACCTGCAACCGATGAAGTTATCTTGACCTCAGGGAAGAGCTCACGGCAGCGGTGGCCATGTGAACCTGGCAAGGAGAGGTTGTTCCGGTAGCGACTTCCGGTTAGAGTTAACCTCCGTGAGCCCCTCCGTGAGTCTCTCTCTTTGCCGGCTAGCTCGTTCTTCCTTCTGACTTTAGCCTTCCATTCAACCGCCATCATCGTGACTTCTATCTCACTAGCGTTTACTATCGCTTTACCACGTGGTCACGGTTGCTGAACCACGTGAGAGCTGGCGCTTCGCGCTTACTTCTTTAATAATATCACGCTGCTACCCTCCTCGCTCTGCTTTAGTTAGCATAGAGAACGATCCAAGGAACAATACCCTCTGCCTTCTCTCTCTCTCTTTCTTTATACCTTATATTCTCTACTTTTGTCGGTTAGTCCGTAGTAGTCTTACCAGATGTAAGAAACACTTTGCCCTTAATTATTACCATCCACGCTCTTCCCGCGCTCTTAATAGAACTAACCTGGCACGGTTTTCTTTGAATGCACCTTCGGATCCACCTCGTTTCCGTTCATCAGAGCCTACTCTACCACCTTCGATGGATCGCTTAATGCTAAAGAAGAAGGTATCGGACCGGTCGGAGGTGCTAGTTAGAAGAATTGTGAAACACACGGATGTACCTACCGATCGATCGACCTCAACCGAACGATAGACAAAGGTGCACGAAC
Organism: Ancistrocerus nigricornis; assembly: GCA_916049575.1. Classification (NCBI taxonomy): domain Eukaryota; kingdom Metazoa; phylum Arthropoda; class Insecta; order Hymenoptera; family Vespidae; genus Ancistrocerus; species Ancistrocerus nigricornis. Next base: position 1,353,638 of record OU696667.1, read on the forward strand.
GATTATGAAATCTTATGATCGAGGGAAACAATCGGAGTTCCTCGACTCGAAGGCGTCGTAAGTTCTTCACTCCCACGTGGAGTAACTACCGTGACCACGTTGGAGGATCCTTTCGTCATTATTTCGTTTCTCAAAGATTTGATTATCGGTTTGTTAAAATACGATTTTAAATCGGATGGAAATTGTATCTTCTCTGTAGAAAGAGAGAGACAATGAAGAAGTCTCGAACGAGACCCAGTAAAAATGACTCGTCAAGTTGCTATACTCGTTAGCAAGGATCTTATCGGTCTTATCGCGGCACATTACCTTACCAAATCGCGCATAATGGCGGGGGCGTTGACGCGCCGTGAGAGCCACGAAATTACGTGGACGATTACAACGTCTGGCGTTAATTCTGGTACAAACAATTACGAGTCGGTGAATTCCCACGGGATTCCAAACTCGAGGGGGAGACTCATCCTCCTTGCTCGTCTCGTACAAACGAGTGTTTACTCACCCGTAGGTACGAAGGATTTTCGCTTTTGCCCGTTCCACCTTCCTTGTTGGAAACTAGAGAGAATTTTCTTGTCATCAAGAGTGAGTATTTAGAAACCCTTGCCTTCGAAAGAAAGTTTCTTGAACACAAAAATTCACGGATAGCCGTCGGTTGAAAGAAAAATGACGAGACTAACGGACAATGTCTTCAAGTGTTTCCACGTAAATTTGCTTGACTTTTTATTGAAATTCTCCGAGAGAAAGAAAGAGATAAAAAGTAGTAAAGGAGGGGAATAAACGTTTACTCAGGCTATCTTCCTCCAAGGTGGACCAGCTCGGTGTCGCGAAGAAGCAACAAAGAAATAACAGCAGTGATTTGCTATTTTCTCGAACGTAAAAGCAAACGTACGTTCTACCTAGAACGTAGTGAGATGTAATCCTGCCTGCTAGGAATTCCGAAGGAGGCTCTTGGCTAAAAATCAAGCGCATAAAGAGCAACGTTTTACGAGGAAACTCTTCCGCGAGAGTTCTTCGAAAATGAGGAGAGGTTTTTTTCGAATTAGCTCCGGTGTTACGATCGGCACGAGCCCGGAGCAAGAAAAGCCCTTAGAATCATTGTCATTAGCGGTGGTATGCCAGGGAGGACGATGAGCTTGACCATGAAGTTACCACTCGAATGTTGCAAAAGCCAACTCAGGCTTGATGATTCAAAAGTTCTTCAAGATATTTACGAACATTTGGGATCCTTAACACGATGTAAAAATCGACGAGCGATGACAGTCGGAGTATCTAGTAGCAACCGGTACGTTTTTATGATCGATGAGTTCTCGATAAGGACAAGATCGTTTATTGATCTTCGTGGAAGAGAAAGGAGGAACGTAAAACGATCGTACCGAATGTAGAAAACTCCTAACTAATTACTTGACTCCCCTTTTTTCCAGTTTTGCGAGTTCTCCTGAACCTTGAAACGTTGGAATGCTACTGTGGAAAGGAAAGAGAACCGCAAGAACCAATAGCAAGGAGTTGATCGTTGCTTCGATTCTGTTTTTCTATTTCTCCTTCTCTCTCTTTCCTTTTCCTGCTCAGGGAACCACGCCTTGGATGTTACCGTTTGAAGTTCAAAAGCCGCGCGCTCGCATTAACGGTTCTAATGGTGATCGAAGTTTCTATATTTTGTTCCAAACCAACCAAATTTAGGATAGGGTGGCTGGATGGAAAGATACAGCAGTTTTAAGCCTGAAAACGACCCATACTCCGACACTTCAAAAATTAATTTCTCATCATTGGTTAACGATATCGAAAAACGGACAACGGGACATTATTCTGCATGCTTTCTTCTTTCTAAATCTTGATGCATCTACATCAGGATTTTTGTCAAAAATCGATGCATCTCGAATTTGCCCGATCAAATACTTGTTCGAAAGAGTAAAGTCTCCTCTTTACGAATATGTAAGTCGCGTTTCGATAGGATGACTGGTTCGAAAGATACAGCAGTTTAAAGCTTGAAAAAGACCCATACTCCGACACTTAAAAGATTAATTTCTCATCATTGCTTAACGATATCGAAAAACGGACAACAGAACATTATTCTGCATGCTTTTATCTTTAAAATGAGCCATTAAACATTAAAATCGGCGGTGGTGACCATTTTGGCAAAAATCATGATGCATAGGTCAGGATTTTTGTCAAAAATCGAAGTATCTCGAATTTGCCCGATCAAATACTCGTTCGAAAGGGGAAAGTCTCTTCTTTACGAATATGCAAGTCGCGTTCCGATAGGATGACTGGTTAAAAAGTTACAGCAATTTTTCTCTTGAAAACGACCCACACTCCGACACTTAAAAAATTTATTTTTCGACACTCCGCAATGATATCGAAAAACGGACACCGGGACAGTATTCTGCATGTTTTCTTCTTTCTAAATCTTGATTCATACATCAGGATTTTTGAACAAAAATCAATGCATCTCGAATTTGCCCAATCAAATACTCGTTCGAAAGAGAAAAGTCTCCTCTTTACGAATATGCAAGTCGCGGTTCGATAGGATGGCTGGTTCGAAAGATACAGCAGTTTAAAGCTTGAAAAAGACCCATACTCCGACACTTAAAAGATTAATTTCTCATCATTGCTTAGCGATATCGAAAAACGGACAACGGAACATTATTCTGCATGCATTTATCTTTAAAATGAGCCATTAAACATTAAAATCGGCGGTGGTGACCATTTTGGCAAAAATCATGATGCATACATCAGGATTTTTCCTTGGAAACCTTGTTAAAAACTTCTCAATGCAAGCGGAAAGATTTCTATATATTGCTAAGAAGTTGAAGTTTATGATGGTCCCTAAAAAATTCGAAAATATAAGCTACAGAAATCTGTAGAAACAAAAAACCTAAAATTGGGACAACTAGCCCCGGTCTCCCCTAAAGATTTAACATTGAGATTTGATCTAAACACCTTTGTCGATGAAGGCACCTAGTCTCGTTCGAAGATATCGCTATCGTACCCAAGGATACGATCCTCGATGTGTGAGTCACGCTATCCGAGCATTATCGTTTTCGCAATGAGACCTAGTAATGGTCTTTCTCTCCCTCGCTTGCGTGGGAGTAAGTACGCGAAGACGATGACGTCAGTGATATGTCGGCATAAATAAGTAGATCGTTCACGGCTGGGCAGCCTCCGGTAAGGAAATCATACCGGTTCTGATAGGACAAATACAGGGTGTTTCTAAAGAGGATTGTCGCCTTAAAAAAAATGGAAAAAGGAAATCATACAATTTTGTTTTTCGAAGACCGCTTTATATGATTCCATATATGGACCAGAAATGATCGGTATCACGACCGATGAGTTAAAAATCCAATACACCAAGGAGACAGACGATAGCTCTACATTCTTCTTCTTTGCCCGGAACACGAGATGAGTGGGACGGTTCTGGTCCACTAAAACGAGGAGACCGATGTACGAGAAGGAGACTCACGGGAAAGGGTTCGTGGAATCGTCGAAGCGTCGAGAGCGTTAGATTTCACAGGCTGATCCTCTCCCTGCCAAGAGAAGCCGCTGGAGCACGAAGATAGGAACTCAGATAGATCCTTGATCTAGAGTCACTCGAATTAGTGCGCTAGGCCATGCATGAGTCGTATAGCCAGTAACGTCCTGAGATACTTTTGCCCTACGATATGCCTCAGGATCGGTCGAGCTCGGCTAATCGGACATGACCAAACGAGCCATCTCGAATTATCGATCATGCAAACAATGATCTTTTGTTTTTCTTGCCGTAGGAATAAAAATTCAATTTAAACGCTGCTGCTTCGGTTTCTGAGTTATACAGGACGTAACTTTAGTAGACGATCGCGTGATCGGACGACGGCGTTGTCCTATAAAAATCGACTGGAAGGAACTCGAGGCATTGGATCGGCTTAACGGGCGACAGTCTGGCGACTACATAGACGTAAGACATCGTGGGTGTTGGTACCGATCAAGTACGTGCGTTTCTGCACCTAGGAAAAGGCAACGACGCTCATGCACGTGCGAACTCGAGATCGAACGCACGCGTTTCTCAGTCTCGCATCGCGGAGCTTTCCCACATGTGATTCTTACGGGAGAAGAGGAAAGAAAGAACGAGACCTAGTCATAAAACTCCCTTTGCCCTCGCTCTCTTGAGTAGTCACAACACTACCACGTCTTCGTTGTGCTATATTTTTATAGATGCACGCGAATGCATAAGAGAATCGATAACGGTGAGAGAAACTAATCTCCTTTGAAAAATTGGACCACTGGATTGAGAATAAAAATTGATTTATCAATCTAGGGAAGTTATTTTAGTTAATAAAAATTCCACCCATTCTGGACACTCAGTTATTGATTGGTAGTAGTTCGTATCAGTCTATATTAGGGTTTCCCGATTATGTTCCGCTTAACCTGAATAGGTTCCATCATCAAGTTCAAAACTTTTCAAACGACCCTCGTTGATCGTAAGGCAAGAAAAAGTAAAAGTCAACGAGCGAGCGAACCCCTCTGAAAGTGAAGAAAGAGAAACGGCTTGACTCGCGCACACGAGCTTCCGGTTCCTTCCCGAACAAGGCAAGCTCATCACCTGGCGATGAGTCAGAGAAGTTAGCTCGCTTCCCATACACCTGCTGCCCCGAGCCCGAATTGCGTAGCAGGTTCCATCCGCCATTAGACATGCGCGGACGTTTTTCCTCGAGGGTTGAGAACGATTACTCTCTTTCTTCCTCGCTAGCAACGTGCCACCATCTTCTTACATTGTCCCCGAAACGAGTCCCGGATTCATGGGCCAGCGACTTATGACATTAGGGAACCTTTAGGGTCACCGAGACACACTTGATTCCTCACCTCGGCCCTGACTCGTCTATTACCCGTGGAAACTCATCAAACCTAGCATTATACACCGGATCCCTTGTGTCTTGGTTTATGAAAATCTTGGGTCAAGAAAAAAAAAGTCATGCTTCGAAAATTATTCGTTTATATGAGAAAGTAGATTGGCTTCTACGAATATACTAGAACAATCTAATAATAGGAGGCAATGAAAGTTTGCGGTTTGATGCTCCAGTAACCTGTTGATTCCATTTCAATGTCCTAAATAGTATATCCTTCATCCATTGAACGATAGCGACTCTCTAGAATTTTAAAGAGATCGGAATTGATCCCTTTCGTTCAACAAGTATCGACAAACTTATTTCCAAAGCCGAGAAACGTGACAAACGCAGCTGGCTGTACTTTGCAATGGATCCGTGACATCGGAAGCCGACCGTAGGATCTAATTAGTCGAGAGATGAGCGAAAAGACGCATCTGTATTCCCTGTCCTAGCACAAAGCAGCTGTTTCCTAGCGACGGCACGTGCTCTGCTCAAGGTAGGTACGACAGCGTGCCACCAATCACAGAAGCAAAATCCCGAAGATCGGGTCAGGTGCGAATCGAACTCGTGCCGTCAGCTGGGTTGCCTCGATAGTTTCTCGACAGATTCCTTCAAATTGCTGCACTGTCGAAGAAAAATGTGCCAAAAAAAAAGACTACTCGCGTTACGTATCTACTCATAAGCGAACCTTTCCTCGCACGTGTTATAAGATTTTCCTTTTGTAAATGGCAATGGCAAAGCGTTCCAACGTTAATTAACATCGCAATAAATATCTCAAAAGTTTCATTTCAGCTAGTATCATCGTGTTTCTTAATCCTTGGGACGGAAGGTCGAGCGAAGCGTTGGTACATCGCAAAAATAATGAATCTACGTTGGTACTGGTACAACACAGAGTTCGGAAGCGCAGACGACGTCTTGTGCACGTTCCGGTGAACGAGTCAGGCACGATCGTTCAAGGATGAAATACATCGTCTGGGACGGAACGAGGAAACACTCTCGGATACGACGTTGTTCATTAGGTAGCGAAACGGAACTCGATTATTTAAGTTGAAATAGCGAACAAGACGATTTTCGACTTGGTAGAAAAGATTTTGACAAATTCTTCGAAAGTTTGAAATCTCTAGAGTTTCATCGTTCGATAGAACGATTGATCTTGATGCAAATGTACCGGTAGAACCGTGCGGTGAATTACCACCTATGGGTTTATTTTTTATTCGTAACACGAGACAAAGCAGTTACCACACCCTGGCTGCGTACGCGGTTTACGCTTAAAACACTTGTATCGCGTGTCACGTAAGACGCGGTATAGCTAACGCGTGCTCCATGCCGATCGACGTATACTACTCGATAAACTAATGGAATGTTGCCGTTGCTTCGATTAGAATTTCTACTTCGTCGAATCGATTTCGTTTACATTCGATCTCTCGATTAGAAAATATAGTTAAATATTCTTTCGTACGTTTGCTTATTCGTAGCAAAAAAATTATGTTTTTTTTTCTTACCAAGACCTTGAAATACGCGTGACATTAAGAACATTTCGTGGTCACGAATGCAAGCTTCTTTATTATGCTTTCGGCATACAAATGATATTTTATTTGAACCGTACACGCTTTTACCTACTTTTTGCAGTGACTTAATGTCACGATCAAACGTGTCTGACCTTTAGCTCGACTTCGGAATCGGCACGACCAGCTAGGAGCATGACTATGCTGTGAGTTTGTATATCGAACGATGGAGAGGAATAAAAATTATTGTTTTTGAAATGATAGATCGCATTTGAGATAACATTACACTTTTAGAAAGCAGTATAGATACATTTTTTCTAGAAGAAAAAACTGATCGTGAAGGAAAGTAAGTCGACTCGCGTTTAACATCACCTACGTAGCTGCTTCGTCACACGGCGGATTCGAATAACGGGTTTCATATCGCCAGGCGCGCGTTGCTCGCAGTTGGAGCATAGTCACGAAATCTCTAGACTGTTTACCAATTCGTTTTTTCTTTAAAAATCTTGTAACTACAAGAAACTAGATATACAGGGTGAACCACAAATATAATTTTATTTTTCATCTGAGTCGAGAAAAATATATAAACTTTGTATTACAAAGAGCTCTATTTTGCGATAAAGTATTCTTTACGGACTAATCGACGTTTACAAATCATGTTAAAACTTTCTTGGAAGCATGCAAAAACTGATAAAAACATTTTCGATCGGACTGCTGATAACAGAGTAATCTCCATTGATCACGACTCGTGGTTCACCCTCTATACGACTACAGAAAAAAATTGTGATACATAATTAATGACATTTTCTTTAATAGCACTTACCTGGACGGCGCTGTTAAGGAAGCAATTGTTCTGCCCAGGTCCATTGAGTAAACCTTTCGTACTAGTAAAGCTCGTATTATGATCCCTGTGTGGTGATTTTTGTTCAACTTGTGACTGCGGGACCGCACGGCTTTCGTGAACCTGATGATACTGCGTCGATGATTTCAAGTAATCAGCAAAGTCCACGGTATCCTGAGATGCAGCTTGCTGCTGCAACCCCATGATGATAGGCATCCTCGTAAAGCTACGTCCTTGTCATCTACGAAAGAAGCACAAATGGTAGAAATTAAAATCAGTCCGAGATTCTCGACTTAGGAGGTCTGAAAATCACGTTGAAACGTTTCTCTCGCTTTGATCGGAGTATTATTTTCTGTCTTCTCAAAGCATTGCCAAGCCTAGCTGGGTAGTAGGGATAACGAGAATCGTTCGATTTCATTGAAAAGCTCTGTAAATGGCGATACATCGAGGTTATCGAATGATCGATCGATCGTGCGGGATAATTCGCGGCCATGAAGCTTTCGTGCTCGATGCATCGTTGCAATTGACGTTACACCATTCTATCGGCATCCGTTCGGCTAACAACGACGCATTCAACGATTCTATGGGCTTGAAGTGGGAAGGACCAGTTTCATTTTATCGAATCATTTCGATGTTTTGAACGCACCTTTCGATTAGCGAGTATCAACAATTTTGTGGGATTACAAAACGGAATAACGTGAAGAAAATTAGAGTCCAAGAGTATCGTGATAGTTTAGGCTTGGTTAATTAAAAAGCTAAACGGTGAATGACTCAAATTCGCATACTCGTTCGCAGACACGATCGTTTCGAGTAACTAATTAAGCAATTCCTTCGACTAAAAGAGACGAGCGAGGGGCAGTTCGTTCGTTCCAGTTCCTAGTTATCGCTTCGAGGGACAGTCCTTGACAATTTCCTGCTCGGAAACGAATCCTTTTCGAGAGTTCTCGCTTCGGGCGTTTATATCTATGCGTACTTTCAAAGCAAACACGGCTGTACCGAGTTTATTCAATTTTCAAAGAAGGCACCAAACCAGGGACACGTGTTTCATCGATTTCGAACGTTTCGTTAATTAACTCGCCTTCCCGCCATCCCCTATCGATACAAAGTCGTAGCAATGAAGTATTGTTACGGGCTGATCGAATACCAGATAATGTCGTCGCGAAATCGCGTTGCTCGAGTTCCGAAAATTCGATAAATGAAACGCGTTGCTGATAACGAGGAAGTAGATTTTCAAAGATATTTGTTTCCGTTTCTTTAATTAAGCGGAATGTAGATAGACTTTTGATTAAAAGTTAGGCGATAAGGATTTCTTAGAAATCAGGTTAGTTAAACAATAGGCGAATATTCTATTACGTCTTGCAAATGAAATTTATATAAGTTAATATATGAAACGAGGAGTTCCAAGTACAATTAAATGTGTTAAAAAAAATTAAACAAAATATTTTTTTATTTAAAAATAAAAGTTGAATTTTGCGTTTAAAAAACAAGACAAAAAATAATTCCGGTACCGGGAATCGAACCCGAGCCTCCTGGGTGAGAGCCAGGTATCCTAGCCACTAGACCATACCGGAGAAGTTGTAAGAGATTCTGACTTTCTCACTCCATTTATGAACAGAAAAATAATATAATATAATTATTATTTTTAACACAACTAAATATATGCCTTTTACAAATTCAGTATCTCCTCAACAATTCAAGCACATAAGAGCAATTAAAGAATAAAATAAACAATTGGAGTAAAATTTTTCATTCAAGTACCTTCATTTATCACGAATACAATGAACAGATGCTTGTAGAACATTCATTTACATAGACATAGAATATTATTTTTTAACCAGATATGAAAAGATTCAAAACTGAAAGAAAGTATCATATTTCTAAAAAAAATAATTTGAAATCACTAAAAGAGCAGCCTTCCAAAAAACCTGGTAACCATCGTCCCGCCGTAAAACGCCATACTATACTCTCTCTTCACGGCCAAGCCGTACGTGTTACGCGTGGTAACGTAACAGAGCCACGTTGTTCTGAATGACAATGGTAAGCGAGCGTATTTATAGACGATCGTCGACCATACGTTTTACTTGGAGGCAGAGCAACCGTTTTCTCAGACTTCTTCCCATCCTTTCCAGTTTTCTCCTTTTTTTACGAATCTCTCCCTCGACGATAACAATATAATTTCAATGTCAAAACGTAAGAATTTAGTATTCCCAATCGTATATTATTTCTTTTCCATGTGATAACATTCTAACACGTTACGTTACTTTTCACAGAGACAAAGTTTGCAAGTGAAAATTTGAGAGTAAAAATTCTTAAAATGTTAAATCAAATCTAAAGATTTCACGTTTCGAGTTTAAGTACTTTGGACACTCTGTCCTACGGGTTCGGCCCATGTTGCATGCTCATATTTTGTGTGGCACTTAAGTCGACCCTGCTTTCAACCGAGAGAGTGCCTTTTGTGCTACGTGGTCCAACCTTTAAAACGCTTTACCTCTCTCTCTCCCTCTTGGACTCTTTTCGTTTCTCTCTATAAGCGTGAAAACTTAAACAACAGGACACGAGTGACATAGTTTTTTATTCGCGATGACGAGTCATCGTCGCGATGGGAAAAAAAGTCGAACGACGAGAACGGAAAAGCCGAGAAATTGGAATCGTTCGAGAGAAGAGGTTATTCAGGCCGTCGTCGAAGAGAAGCGTGCGTTCTGGACGAGACTTTCTCGATAAAGCAGAAACGTGACAGTTCGTCTTGTAGAACGGAAAAGAGCCGTGCTTTTAGCAGGCCGCGTCGTAGCTGCAAGAGTCAGCAAGAAACGTGAGAGCCTAGGTCGATTGTGAGCCGATGCTCGAAACTATCCTGTCTTTCTCACACTCTTTTACTCGCTCATCTCGAAAATTTATTCTAACGGATGACAAAAATCACTATAGTGTAAAATAAAATTTCAGTTATATACATATAAGATTTTGTGTTTTCTCGAAAAAAAAAACAAGAAGACTTTTTGATTAAACCTAGAATAATTCATTATTATTCGTGACTCGACCTAGAATTATTATTTTTTTTTTAATTCTGCTTGGTCCAAGTAACGACGAATCATGATTATCATTCAAAGGATCACTCGTTAAAAGAAAAAACATAGTAAATATATTCACTCTTATTCAGAAATCAAAGTTGTCTAGGTGCGAGAGGTTTCGCGAGGTCGTAGAGAGTCATGAAAATAACGGAATCGAGACATCGAAGTGGCGAGCGAATGTGCCGTTCCACGTTTACCTAACCAACCAAACAAACTCGATAGACTACCTCCCCGAGCGTTACATCTTCTCCTTGGCACCTTCTGACGAATTTAACGCGAGACGAAGTAAACGGAGGATGGATCGTAATAAAGGAGGGTGCCTTTTCTCCCGAGTAGCATTTTTCGAGGCTTCTCGAAACCGACCACGTACGGAGCCAAGACGTATCGTATGTTGCCGACTTGCACATCGTGCTTGCGGTCTTCGGGAAAAACTCGTTCGACTGGTTGCCAGTAAAATATACCGGAGAGTTCTCCCTGACAGAGGTAGCGAAGAAATGCAAAGGATCTCCGCGAGCACGAGACTGCGGTAAATGCGTCAAACATACCTGAATCGTCTTTTTGCAGTATCGTATCCCGTCTGTAAACATCTCCTATATAAACATTAGAATCGATAGAGAAAGGATAAGAGAAATGGTCATCCTCCGTTAGAAATCGCAAGATTCTCCCGTAAGATTTGAAAATACAATAATCCGGACTTAGAAATTGATAGAAAGTGAAATCGACCGTCGCAAATGTCTTTGACAATTTCTTTTTATATAGACAAGTGGATGATTGGATCATTTAATAGATCATTAACTCTTCTGGAAGCTATAACTCGACTCTAACCGCTAGTTCCAAGTACATAAAATCGTATTTCTGAATGAAGATGATTGAGTCACGATGAAAGTACTACTCGTACCGATACATATACACCAGACTACAGCGGTCCATATTCACGAACGCGTGCGAGCGATAGACGCAAAAAGAAGTGTTATCGCTCGTACACGATGATTCGACAAACGGTCGAGCGTCACGTCGGTCAAGCTCGGATGGAACTCGTCGAACAGGTGGAACGGCTAACCGAGTGTCGGTATTCAACGGTTTAAACAAATGGCAGAACCTGTCTCCGAACGTAAACACAGGCCGTTCATAGAATTCGTAGACGCAAATCGAATGACGCGTCTCTAACGAACCGAGAAGCAAAGCCGTGTCACCGAGCATTTCATTTTTTTCCCTTTTTTTCACGAAGCGCGAAATCGAAAGATGCGCGAAGCGTGCTTACCCGGTCACTAAGCATTTTATCGTAGCTCGTGGATTCGTGCACCAATTCAAAACGATCGGCAGATTTTAATGAAGCTCCAACGAGTTCGTTCGTTCCTTCGCTCTCACGGACGATAATAATTACGTACGGCTCATAATTTACGAGCATTAATTAAGGCGAAAACGCTAGACGAGCAGCTTCCAACCGGGAACCGCGTATCACTGTGTTCTCTTGGCAATTCCGTTAAACATAAAGTTTTTTTTTTCTTTTGTAAATAATTTATGCCAAACGTTATCCTCGAAGTTGTAACCTTGGCTCTTGAAAACCTGACTTATTTCGAAATTAAGACTTTAAAAGGTTCTGTGTTAAGCCTAGAAAGTTGGAATAAAAGTTATCGAGTGATGTAATTTGATCCTTCGAGAGGCTGGGAAAGTGCGAATAAAATCAATTAGCAATTTTGGAGAGTAATTGCCAACTGAACAGTATTTCTTCCTCTTCCAAAATCCACTCTTCTCATCTCAACCTATTCTAGCTGTAACGCGGTTACATTATATCGATTGTGTTTCAAAAATGTTCTCCCAAGAGAGAGAAAGGGTGGGACGAGCTTATGGGTCTTTTTTTAAGCAACAATCTCGAATCCCGTCTATCGGGATTCTTACGGTACGCCATCGCAACATTTTTCTTCTACACGAAGAACTTTACGGTTTACACCTGAGCTGAGAGAGCCTGTCTTCCCTCTCCCCTTTTATCTCTCCCTCTCTTTCTCTCTCCAAACGATAATATTGCCTTCTGATTATCCTGCAGACCCTCCGGGGCTGTAGGGTCGCTTAAGTTACATCGTAACGATGCCACGGTCCACGAACCGGTTGTGGGCCCTCGGGCCCTGCCACTGCACTTATTTGGCCCCGAGTGTGCCCTTCATCAAGGTACCCAATGGAGGACGAGAGAAAAAAGAAGTATCGAAAATTCGACGAAATCGACAAAAAGTAAAAATGTTATTCACGCTTGCACCTGGCCGAAAGAGTAAAAAGCGGAAGATTTAAACGTAAATGAATTTCTTTCTTTGTTTTCCTGTAAAAGAAATTATATTTGATATACCGTTCCAGTTGGATACCGCACTCGAATACCGCATTACATTTAACGAATGAAAAATTCGTTTTTTTCGGCTGGAAAGATATACCTACGAATAAATCTATCGAGAAGCACGAGTTGGCCAATATTGCAGCAATGGCCGGTTGCCAGAAGCGGACTTCAACTTGTGTTCCCCGGACTCGCATTATGCAGTCGGATGCAAAGCCGTAGATACTCGGTCTCCGTTCGTTCCCCATTCTCGTTATCTCTCTTTCACCCTCTCTCTCTCTATCTTTCTCTCGCACGTTGGACGAACGCTCGCAGAATGAATCGTGATTTATTCCGACCGCGCTATTTCTATCTTCTGCCCTCAACTCGTTGTTCATCCGGCTTGAGACCCTTGAAATGGTACTTCCAAGGTCAAGCTATTTTCCTTTGTCCGTTCGTTCGTCGATCTTAGATGTTGTTTTATCTCTCATTCTTCTTTTATATTACATTATTAAAGACAACGAAAAGAAGTAGTATGCAAAAAAGCCACGCCTTCCGATGAAACGAGCACTCTACCAAATGAAAGAGTCGCGTGTCGGGGCGTGCGCGCGCCATAGTTAACGCGGAACGTTCGTTTTGACGTATACCAAGGTGTCAAATTCCCAAAGGAATCGGGGAAGAACGAGCAGCCCGCAAAGTGCTGCCTCTCGGTTTAGTATCCACCAGGTGCGCGCACGAGTTACAAAACTTAACGAGAAGTTCATCGAGTAGACCGTAAACTCTGATGTACGTTCACGAACGACGGAATATTTAAAATTTGACGAGACTTGAAGAAAATTAGCAGAAGGACGATGCTCGAGGAAGCCTGAGTCGTTGGGATGATCTTACAGGGAAGCGGAGCATCTTTTTCGTTCGAGGAGATTCCAAAATTCACCGACACGATGCCTAGAATTCGAAGCGATCCGATAATTACGACCGAATCAACGCAGATCAATGTTATCACGATAAATATCTCGGACAACGCGCGAGATACCATCGACTTGTTTCTATCGTTACTAGGACTCTCTTTGAATCTATCGATAATTATCCTAGTGGCTCTCAATTCCTCTTTACGCGTGTCTACGAGCTGCTACATCATCAGTTTGGTTACCTCGAACTTGGTGATTCTGATCGAGCCGATTCGAAGGATTCTCCGTTCGTTTTTCGAGTTAAATTTCCCTGTGAATCTTGACTACGTCTTCCACGTTAGTTTCTACACCTCGATTCTAACGTTAGTGATGTTCACCATCGAGAATTACATCGCTGCTTGCGACAGACACGTGACCTTGTACGAGTCTTACACGGTCATATCGAAATCCTTCAGAAGGATGATCATCGTGTGGTTCGTGTCCGTATTGCTCACGGCAATGGAACTTCATCTTTACCAACATTTCGAGTGGCAGGATATGCATGAAATATTTGCAGCTTCGACCATCATATTTATCGGCTTGTCGTTCTTCACTCTCGCTCTCGTTCTATGCGCGATTTTCTATGAATTGGTCTTGCTGAAATTGATCGAGGGACATTGGAGGCAAGAGGAGCTCGATAATTTCCGTTTCTCGCGTAAGATAATGGTTAAAATATGATGTAATTTTTTCACAACGAACGGAATTAAATAGTTGTCTTTTTTTTTTATAGTTGTCCTAACAATCGTGTACATTTTCACCATGGTGCCATACAGGGTCGCAAAAGTGATAACGGCTTTAAATCCAAAAGCAACTTGGTGCTGCTCGGATAAACAGCTGGAGCTTCTCTATTTCCTAATTAAAACCTTCCCTAGCGTGTGTCCGATGACTTGCTACACCGTGTATCAGAAATTTCGTAAGGCGCTTCAGGTTCGTTAATATTGATAATCACTTTTTGACTATAACAGGATAATATAATCGTTATTTTGTCTACAGTATACCGTGCGTCCAAGATGCTGCCAGAATTCATCGTCTCCATCGTGAATATTAAAATAGAATTAATTAAGAAAAAAAAAGAGAGAGAAAACAAGACAATAAATATATTTCTTGAACGAAAGAATAAATAAAATTGTCAGTAACGTCGGAAAGATGGGAATAAAACTTGAACAAAATTGCATTTCAATTTATAGAAATATATTTGATAAAGATAAAAGACCGGTCGAACTCGAGACGATAACAATCGAAAGGAACATAAATTTAATCCTGCAAGGAAGTACCTATCCTCGCGAGAGTTGTTCTTCGAGGATTGATCGTTGTGCGGATCGCAGATAAAATCAAATTTTCAAACGTCGCCGTACTACGTCCTTCCACCCACCCCTCTTCCATGATTACAAATTCCTCTCACGAGCCTTTCTCTATTCCTTTCGACGAAACACCGCGTGACAGCATCCAAGAAGGACGAGGGGAGCTGTCGGCATAAGTACTCGTTCAAGGAGCACGACTGCATTCTACTCGAGGCTGCGTTTTCGTGGTGCATCACCGAAGGAAGATGTATCGTACGTGCAGTATATTTTCGATGGGTAGATCGAATAGAAAGGAAAAGAAAAGAAGGAAGTAGCTTCCGGTTTAAACATTTTCACTCCTCATTTTCAATATCGTTAGCCAAGTTGTCAAATCAAATTTGTCAAATAAAAATTGTATAATACTAAAAGAAACAGTGATGCAGTGATTCACGTACACATATATTCTCGTATATACCACATTTTATATATTTTCGAAATATCATGGGACAGATAGGAAACCATAGTCGATAGGAGGAAGCGTACACGAGCGTTAGGTATACCATTGTAAGGTTAAGATAATTCATACACGCGCCGAAAAATTTCCAATTGAAGTCTCGTCTCGTTTGCTTATTCTACCGTCCGAATTTATGCGGGTGTTTCGAAAGATCATGCACGCGAGCCTCTTCGAGGTACTAAATTTGCTTATGAATACGAGCTTGACTCGTCCGAATACGCTTATAAACCGATGATCCAAAGACGAAGTCGGTCCGAACCAGCGAGGAATAACAAAAGCAATATAGCAACGAATTGCTCGAAGAAATCGAAAGAGGCGACGAAATCGTGCCACGCTGCGTGACAAAAGGTATCACTTAATTCGACGAATTACGCATAAACCATGGAACTCCCACGTTTCATGACTCTCACAGTCGTATTTTACATGGGAATAATAGTTAAGAACGATGGAGACAGAACGTTCCTTTCGTGGGACGCTGAGGCGAACAAAGAAAGTTCCACCCTATAATATGGGTCAGTGTTTAACTTTCTCCATTTGCCGGTTCCTACGTTCTTTTCGCCATTTTTTCGCTCGAACGAGTGTCACCGGCTTTCGAACTGTTTTAACGGAACGTTCTCATTTTTATGAATCTTCTTAATCAACTTCAAGAATCTTTTTCTTTTCTATAGAATCATACTGGTCCATAGTCTCTCTCTTTCTCTAATATATTCTTTACCTGTTTTTTTTTTTTTTTCGTTTTTGAGTTTGGAAAGGTCAAATTTGGATATTTCTTGAAATTTTTATATTCCCGTGCTAATCTTTTCGCTCGAAAGCCATTGACATAAATTAAGATTAAAATCATCGACTTATTATCATACCGAAGAAAGTTTCTTTTTGAGTCCTCCGATAATGCCAAAGTTTATGGCATAATCTCGATGTGTAAAAACATAACGAAGAAAGGAGCAACGATTCGCGTTGCCTGGTGTGTTGCTCGTTGTTGCATATTCTATAAATACCAACCACCAAGCACATCAATTTAAAAGGCCCGGAGACAGTAATAGCCGCCTCTGTGTCGTGTAACCATAATAAAAGTGCCAAGAGTTTCGACTGTGATGGGATGAGAGCATAAAAATTCGTCGTGTCGTTCGAAACGTGTTTTACAACGAACGAAGGCAATATTTCCTTCGCGTAATTCGCGTAATCGCAAGGTAAATAATGATTCACTGATTTTTAATACAAACAAAATGTACGTGGGTGATGTCAACAAACATGCAAAAATGAATAAGTAACTTGCCGAGAAGATAGTCTCGACTTAGATATAGTAATAAATCCTAGGATTCGGTTCTTTCATTCGATCCATCAAACCTCCAAATCGGAACAGTAATTTCCTCATGATCTCAATTACACTAAACAGGATAATCCACCCACCTTCTATTTATAAATGCTTTGTTATATGAAAAAAAGGGTTCAAACAGAAGTTACATTGTTCAAGGAAAATAATTTGTTGCTATTTTATGTGATACCATATCGTTCTTTATCGTGTAGTCAAGAGTTTACAACTAATTTAGATAAATCACCCTATATATAACATTGGCCATGAATGAAAACGATCTAAAGTAATTTTCTTTGAAGCAAAGCTGATCCAACGTACGTACACACACCTTTGAACCTTTATCGAGCTGGAACTCGTTAAATCTCCCACCCTTCATACGTCTCCCAATACGTAATAAATTAACGTGTCCCCTATTTTCTCACGTGAGAAGCAAAACAGAGGTAGAATAGATCGAGAAAGGAAGAGAAAAGACGGGAGCTTCGCAAGAAAATATTGTATCAAGTGCAGACGCTCTAAAGGCACGTGAAATTATTATCTAGCGCGTTCGCGCGCGCGTTAATGAATTCGAAACCGTAGCAGGAAGCCCGCGGAAAACTTGGAAGAAGTGCAACGAGCCAGCGGATTTGCCACGGCGCGTGCGACCACGATATTCTTTAGTAGTAGCTTTTGATTAAAAATTTTAATTAAGTTTCCAAAGCAGCTTCAAAATTTTTCCTGGGAAAATAAAAAAGTTTTGCGAACGTTTCGCTTCTTTTACGAGCGTGAGAAAGTCAAGAAAACTCGATCGTGGAAAATAATTAACGCTGACGATCAAATTTCGGTTTCTCTAATTGACATTATCAATTAACGGATTACGATTCATCGAAGAGACAAATAAATAAAAAACGATCAACGAAACTTACAAATAAGGATACGTTTACTCGAAATTGTTATTCGATGACGAAGCGGTAGATTGCTTCATTTGTTTGTTTGTTAAACAAAATATGGCTAAGTCTGGCTCGAATCAACCCACGCGATGATTCAGTAATCACACGAATTCCAGATCGCTGCTTGCTCATACTCGTCAAAAAAAGCTGGATTATAAGCTCGAAAGGCCTCCGTCCGATAAGGCAAACGACCAAATGTTAAAAGACAAGAAAAGGTAGATAAGCGAGGTAATGGTATGTGCATATATACATATCTACCTTGTGTATCCATGTTAGGTATTTCTAAACGCTAATCAGCACGGGAAATGTACAAAATCATTCTATAAAAAAGTAACATATTTTAATAGAAATGAATATTGAAATAAAAAGAGAATAACAAGAGAATACATAAAAGGAGATAGCGTTGAAGCACGCAACGTTGTAAAGGATCTCGCGAGATATCTGACGATTGCATCGCCAAGTTTAGAATCCGCGTTTCTATTCTCGTCTTTCGCTCTCCTTTTTCTCATTTCTCTCTCTCTCCGCGAATGAAGTTAAAAAGTCGAGACATCGCGAGGGTGTATTAAAATCAGCTGCGGCACCCACGAAACGTTGATACGCCGTAGATAGAAAGTTCAAGTACAATGATCCGAAGGACGTTCTTGGTAAACGATCGAGTACTCCTTCCAGTGAAAGTGCAAGGTCCTTTACAACCATTACCATCTTCCATTTTTCTTCCATCTACACCTTCAAGAATACTACTCTTTCAATGGTCTTCGATCACCCTCGCTAAACTCGCTCCGTACAAGGACAAGATCGCTCATCACGAAAACCGATAATGACGTTGGCCATGACGCTAATTGGACGTTAATTATCGTAAGATCGATCGAGGCTAGCAAACTAATTGGTATTTTTCCACTCGCGATATCCAAACTTCGATATCGATTCTTCGAATTCTATTCTATCGAGCTCGTGCTATGTTTTGTTACATTTTGGCGAAAAGACACGTACACCTTGGTTTCTATAGTCGAGGAGAATGTATACTCACGTGTGGTGCCGATCGCGAAAGATCTTTCGCGGTGACACGAGCTTAGGTTTATCGGAGCTCGAGTTTATGGCCCGTACGGACGAAACGCAAAAACGAAAACGGCCGCGTTTAGCATTAAACTCCGTCGACGACGTACGGATACGAGCCGATACGTGACTATAATATAAACATTTCCTGGCGCCTCTCCGTCCTTCCTTCGATGGTACATATGTATATGTAGATACGATTGGCATAAGTAGATATCGTAGTGAACATTTTCGTACCGACAGTTGCAACGTTTAGAAAATTGGAACATGTTCAATTGAATTTCTTTAGTTCTTATAGTATCTTGTTAGACATTCATTTAAAAGTGATATAGGATATATTGCATCTTTTAAATCCACTAAATTTATAGCGGGCGTCGCGATCCCTTTGGCACGCTTTTACGTTTGGAGATGATAAGAGATACAGTATCTCTCGAAGTTTCAGTGTAAACAGCTGTAACTTTCCTGCATATTGACGATACTTCCGTTCGAGTCTTCTCTATATTATGCGTAGGTAACTTTTTTTGTTTTGTAAATGGTATTAGAAAAGAATTTTTCGAACTAGTTTATTTCAGTCAATGATAAATGACTTTTGTCGATTCTAACAATCGTTAACATACGATTTTACGCTTCTTCAGTATGTAAACATAATCAATATATTAACACCAAACCTACCAAGCCGGTCAATACACGTGTTTCTTACTTCCCGATTATCTTAACAAAGTTACTTTCGTAGAAATTTATTATCAATATTATTTATTAATAACAAAAAACATATTTTTGTATAAGTATTTGTGAAATAGATAAATGTGATGAAAATAAGTATGCGTTTAACGTCAGTAGGCTTAGCGTTAAAACGAAAAACTAAAGAATTTAGAAATTTTCTTGTAATACTAAACGAGACAAGAAACTTCCGCACACCACGAGTCTTCCCCCCACCATTCCACCTCATCGCGCTACCGCCATTTGCATCTTGCGCCAAGGATAAACACAGAAGCCCATACTATCGATGATCATCGAATTTTTATTTTTACAATAAAAAAAACATAAAAACGGGACTTACTTTCTTCATGATCCAAAAGAGTTATAAGATGTCTTGATTGTGATCGGACGATACGCCGTCGTGTTTCCGGTGATCTTGGTATCGTATCCACGCGATTCACGGTGGTATGGGCAATTAAAGTGCAAGAGATGCACGTAATAAACGAAGAGGCAATCTCAAGGATGCCGTTTCTGCCAACGAACCAGCAACCAGCAATTAAAAACACACGGGAAAAATGTACGCCTAAACGATCGGCGTGTTTATTATAACTTTGTACGCACATTCACAAACACACATTTGTGTATATATTTATTTATATAGATACACTGATAAACATTCAACGTACGTAATATGTATTAACGAAAGTACTGTCATTGTTACGAAGCCACAAAAATGTTAAAACTCCTTGATGATATGCGCTGAAGGAAATGTTTAGAGACTCGTTCGAGCCTCTCTCTTTTGTTTATTCGTAAAAGACACTTTTTTCTTTCGAACAAGGTGAAAAAAACAACGTAAAGAGAAGCGTCCAGGCACGTAACGTCTCACTTCGACTCGGCTCGGCACTACGACGCGCACTGCGAACCCCTCGACGAACGTCCGCCGCCACGCGACTACCAACTCGAACGGCAAACCGCGCAAGATGGCTGCCGGACACGGACCATTCCGATTGGCTATGTCCGATGACGCTCAGGTGCTTTTAAGAGCCCGCTCTTATCTCGTGCGCACTCGCGTTCTGACGGACCAGTCGTTACGATAACGAGCAACTAACGTTGACAAAATATAGTTTTTAAGTTATTGTATTTGTTTAAGTGGTTTTCTTCAAATCTTTGCTTTTTATTATATCAATGGTTAAAAAAGAAGTCTAATCGTGTCACACAATGTTTTTTTTTTAATAATTAAACTAGTTTCATTAATTTTTCATTATTAATCTTTTAGCTAGAAGAGAAACTTTTTTCAAATAATATCGTCGGACTTATATCTCCTGTGTAATCTTCGCACTTATGGAATGTGAAAACAAATGGTTCGACATTTATTATACACGAGGGATCACCTGTGATTACGAAAGAAGTTTCATCGTGTCACGTATTGTTTTTTTAAATAATTAAACTAGTTAATTAATTAATTGATCATGTTTAATCTTTTAGCTACACCAAGAGATAATCATTTCAAACGATACCTACCATAAAATTTATTTCTTATTACATTTCACGCACATTCTTCGGAATCATCGGATATGAAAGCAAATGTTACGACACTTATTATATCTTTCACGTGTTTTGTACCACATTGTACCTCCGTTCATCGCGTTTCACGCACAAAAGCAGAGAAATTCCTGATAGGGGGTCGCACGCGCCTAAATACAGGCTTATACTCTCTATTCTTGCACGCAACAGGAAGCGTGACGGTGGTTCCACCGACAATACTGTCAAAATAAATGCTTCGACAATACGGTCCAAAACGCACACGCAGAAAAAAAGAAAGAGTATACGGTTCGTTCGCCTCGTACGCAGGAAATTCAGGATCCACGTTTTGATGATGCCGATGAAACGCGATGCATATGTTATTATACTTTCTAGTATTATAAGCAAGCGAATATTTCGTTGGATATGTACCTACAATTTATGATCATGGATATTGTTAATTGTTTTTAATGCATTCGAACGATTTCACATTAATACGAATTCATTTCCTTCTTGAAGAGTAATCATTTATAATTATTAAATTATAATGTATACGTGTTTTCAATTTTAATAATATTTTCTACATGAAATAACCGAGTGTAGAGAACTAGAACAGATAATTGAATAAAATAGGAATAAATTCCCTTAGGCTTCCAGCATCCGTTCAAATGTAGTAAAGACACCTTTATCCGCTACTCTCGGCACGAAAGAGCATATTGTTCGCAGTTTGTCCGCCGCATCGAAGAAATGCGTTTCTTTTGTGCATCTCTCAACAAAGGGTGCAGCGAATACAAAGGTACACGCGACTTAAAAGTATACCGAGAAATGCATCGAGCACCTTTGCATCGCGGTAGACATCGCACGGAGAGCAAGCTCAAAGCGAAATTAATCAAGGTTTTCTTCGCATGCTACGGAGTTATTATTTTCAGCTCATTATTAAGTAAAACTATGGTATCCTGAAAGCTAATCCTGCATTCTGGCATAAAATATATTTTGTAAGGATGCAGTTTATTGATCGAAGAAGACTGGAAGAATTTCGATATTGTTTCTATACTCATTTACAAATATAAATAAAATTATTTTTATCGTAATTGTATTTTTTGGGTATTATGTAGTATATGATTTAAATTCGAAGTCGGTAAATACGATTTCTATGAGAAATAGATTTGATGCTTAAGACGTTCCTTGTTCTTTCTGTAGAGAACGCCACTCGCAATTATTTCTGGCGACGAATCAATGTAGCTGTAGAAGTAGGTAGTACCACAGACGAGGTATAGGATAGACGTATCATGCAATGTAAATTTTTGTCCCACGGTTTTGGGGCTACGTAGCCCCATTACCATTTTAGTGTCGCATGCGACAATATCGGTTTAGAATGGAAAAGGGCAACAGCGCTACCGAATCGGTAGGAATCAAAAAGAAAATCGTTTCTCGCGGTAGCTTCATTGCAGATAGTGATCGATTTTTAACAAAAATCCTGATGTATGCATCATGATTTTTGCGAAAATAGACACCACCGCCGATTTCAATGTTTAATGGCTCATTTTAAAGAAGAAAGCATGCAGAATAATGTCCCGTTGTCCGTTTTTCGATATCGTTGCGGAGTGATAAGAAATAAATTTTTTAAGTGTCGGAGTATGGGTCGTTTTCAAGAGAAAAATAGCTGTAACTTTTTAACCAGTCATCCTATCGAACCGCGACTTGCATATTCGTAAAGAGGAGACTTTTCTCTTTCGAACGAGTATTTGATCGGGCAAATTCGAGATGCATTGATTTTTGTTCAAAAATCCTGATGTATGAATCAAGATTTAGAAAGAAGAAAGCATGCAGAATACTGTCCCGGTGTCCGTTTTTCGATATCATTGCGGAGTGTCGAAAAATAAATTTTTTAAGTGTCGGAGTGTGGGTCGTTTTCAAGAGAAAAATTGCTGTAACTTTTTAACCAGTCATCCTATCGGAACGCGACTTGCATATTCGTAAAGAAGAGACTTTCCCCTTTCGAACGAGTATTTGATCGGGCAAATTCGAGATACTTCGATTTTTGACAAAAATCCTGACCTATGCATCATGATTTTTGCCAAAATGGTCACCACCGCCGATTTCAATGTTTAATGGCTCATTTTAAAGATAAAATCATGCAGAACAATGTTCCGTTGTCCGTTTTTTGATATCGCTAAGCAATGATGAGAAATTAATTTTTGAAGTGTCGGAGTATGGGTCTTTTTCAAGCTTTAAACTGCTGTATCTTTCGAACCAGTCATCCTATCGAACCGCGACTTGCATATTCGTAAAGAGGAGACTTTACTCTTTCGAACAAGTATTTGATCGGGCAAATTCGAGATGCATCGATTTTTGACAAAAATCTTGATGTGTGCATCAAGATTTAGAAAAAAGAAAGCATGCAAAATAATGTCCCGTTGTCCGTTTTTCGATATCGTTGCGGAGTGATGAGAAATTAATATTTTAAGTGTCGAAGTATGGATTATTTTCAAGGAGGGATGAGATTCTCGTCTTTTATCGCAACAGATCTATTGATGTTACCAACTTCGATTATTGAGTCGAATATGATTCCTAAATTCACCGCTCCATATGGTAGAGGGCGTAAATAAAGTCTGTTGTTTTGCACGATCGGTATTTCAGTATATGAGACACGAAGTCCCATAAGATGCCAGGTCTATTCTTATACCTCGTCTGTGGTAGTTCCCTTGCATAGAATGACTTCCGATGCGTAGGCTCCATATATACAGAACTAAGATGTTACGGAGTGTAACGTGATCGTACGTTCATTAATACGATTGGTATTGACTTTGAAGTTTCGATCAGTCAAACGTCAAGCAATTGTTTCACGTGTATAGTACCTCTGTTTGAAACGTAAACAGTGGTAACAAAATTATAAAGTTCGCACAATGGTAAGGAAAAAGGTTTAGATTATTTTTAAAAATCTAGGTTGGCTCGAATATTTCTGCCTGTAGCTTTATAAGGAAAAGGAATAGCTGAAAATAGAAATTCCAAATTGTTTAGTCCGAGACTAATAGAGATTTTATTTTTTGTTATTTGGAGTTTTGTGATTGTAAATTTGACCACAGTTTATTTAAGTAATATAGTTTTTGGTTTACAAGTTATTTCTTTTTCAGCAAGACCCAAACGAAGATACGCAATGGAACGACATTCTCAGGAGTAAGGGTATCATTCCTGAAAAAACCAAAGAGAAAGAGATAACGGAAGAACAAATATTGGATATTGTAGAAAATACAATAAATGAAAAAACTGGACGTAGTAAGTACTTTAATCTAGAATAATAAATAAAGTTGAACAAAGAGTACAAAGTTCCTAATCTTTTTTAGCCACTAGCGATTTGGAGAGTAAAAACTTGGATGAGTTGGATGAATTGGAGGATGAAGAAGATGAGAGAGTCCTTTTAGAATATAGACGTAAAAGGATAGCAGAGATGCAAGAGTTAGCTAGGAAGGGCAAATATGGTGAGGTGAAAGAAATATCTGCCAAGGATTATGTTCAAGAAGTTAATAATGCTGGAGAAGAAGTTTCGGTAGTTCTGCATTTATATAAATCTGGGTAAGTTAATAGAGACTGAAATAGAGTTATTTCTAAATTTTATCTAATTTATTTTCTATGCTTTGTGTTTTAGTATTCCTCTATGCTCGCTTATCAATCAGTACATGGCTAGCTTAGCAAGGAAATTTCCTGGGACCAAATTTCTAAAAAGTATTTCTACCACTTGTATACCTAATTGGCCGGACATCAATCTTCCTACAATTTTCATTTATCAGAACGGTAATATGGTTAAGCAAATTATAGGACCTATAGAATTACGTGGTATGAAGCTTACGGAAGCAGGTACGAAATTATTTAAATGCGTTATGTAAATCCAGGAAAAGTGGCAAAAGGACTAGCATAAATTGTGAGTAATTTATTTTACAGAACTGGAATGGATGCTTGGTCAAGCAAAAGCGGTACCGTCACAAATTACGGAAGACCCGCATCCAAAAATAAAAGATGTTTTATTTTCTACATTAAAAATTGATGATACCAATGATTGGTAACTTTTGAAATAGGTAATTATAAAGACTAATATAAAAATGTCGAAAGTGTAAATATGTACCAACATTTCGCATTTCATTAATTTATATCTCTGCAAATCTTAAAGCCAACGTCTTCTAATGCAATAAAATATTTAATTTTCATATTTTATATATTCCTCAATTATCTTATTTATCCATTTACTTTCGGCGTATATATATGAACAAAAATTTGAAAAAATGATGGGTATGATTTTTGTAATGAAAAAAAGCATAATCGATCGATATCGAGATCGGTATTCGTATGAAAAAAAGAAAAGAAAGTGTATTGCGGTTGACCACCATGCTCGATAATTAGTGCACCGAGTTCCCTATATTCTCGTTAGAGCAAAAACCGTAACAGACAATTATTCTATGAGTGATATCATGTATCATGTGAATCGTCTGCAAGAAATAATTCGTCTAAGCCCTATTTTTCGTTTCTATATAAATCGATAACCATCATTTGTGATCGTGATGTGATCATGTATAGCACGAGTGAGTTTAATCTAAATATTTACAAATCACTGTGTGACATTCGACTGATGATTGGCGCTAAAACTGCCGGCGATAGGCTGTTGTTTTTATACGAAACGCTCGGCAGGTTAAGCTTACGTAAATGGATATTATCTAGTAATTACACACTAATATTTACGTTATAAATAATGTACGGCTAATTATTAGTTTGTCTCAAAAAATTTGTAGTAGGTTCGAGACTCGACCGAAATGTGCCTGTATTTTTTTCAGTTTGTTTACGTTTTATCGCCAAGGACTTCTCGGGTTTCTTTCTCGCGTAACCAAAGCACTCTATCTCTTTCATCGTTTTCTAAGGAGTCCACTCAGCTTCTCCCTTGCGCCTTGTGAGAAAAAAAAAATCAGTCGCTATTCGTCAGCGTAAGGGAACGTTTGTCCGAGATATGTAACTTACCACTGATGTATCAGTTTGAGCGTTTATCTACGGAAGCATTGTTCTCCTTTCTTCTAATCCTTTGTTACATTATTTTGGAAACTTCTGTGTTCGGCGGACGTACTTACAGTGCATACGCATTCATACTTTTTACGTATGGATATCAATAGTTTTGACTATAATTGCAGTGATGTTAAGCTGAATCAATTATAGTTTTTATACGCGTTATACTTTATAAGCACTATGAATTTTGATGAAAGTTTAATGAGTATTTTGGAAGAAGACACTTGGACGTCTTCGAATTGTTTAGAAGAAAACGAAGCGGATTGTGCTATTGATATTTCTGATTTTCCTAAAAAACGATGTGACTTCACAATAGATGTTCTTAATAGTGAACTAGAAGTAGTATTACAAACAGAGGCTGAGAAAGAAAATGAGTGTGTTGTGAAAACAGCAGATTTTATTATGGATGGAAATATCTCTAATAACAGTACTTCTGTTTCAAATACACCAATATGGATTATGGTAAATAAAAAGGCACGAGTTAATGGAAAAGTTAAATCTGTTGGTACACACATTTTGGGCTCGTCACAGTTGGAGGCAACCAAAGCTGTTTCTCATCTATCAGATAAGTTTGATTTAACAACAAACAATGAATTAATAATATCAAAACTATTTGATGATACATCTATGCATAATAATATATCTAATACTCGTAATTTGCCTAATATATTAAGAGGTCCCAAAATACTTTCCAAAAGTAATATGTCTTCTCCTATTCCATTTGAAATGGAAGAAAATTTTCTTGGTATTAATAATGCACTTGAAAATGACATTTCTGAGGAAGAGAAGAATAAGAATAATAAAAAATATCATCGTAAGAGAAAGCAGATTCATAATCCATTGGTGATACGGGAAGATACAATGGACTTGGCGGTCGATAAGAAACTTAATTATTTTGATAAGTCTATGGAAAAGAACAAATTTGATTCAAAGAAAACAAAAAAATTTGCTATAAACAATCGAAAAGAAAGTAATTGTAAAGAGAAGCCACTTACAGATAAACAAATAGGAAAGGAAATATCTTTTTCACCTACACCTATGGAAGAGGCTGCTGTCCAGAACTCAAGCATCATTGCAAATGTTACTCCTGAACAAACCGAAGATCCAATGAATGGTTTAAATCTTTCTTCTGAATTTGATGAATTTTACAAAGAGCAGTTTCATGAAGATTACACAGATCACATTGACATCTTAGCGGATGCCCTGAAAGGATATCAAGATTTAAATGAGAGTTACGATCATGAATTTTATGACATGAATTCTAATTACATTTTAAATTCCAATGATATGGAATGTTCAAAATTACAGTACAAAGAATCTCAAGAATATGATGGTAGAGAACAAAGTGAATATCCTTGGGTCCCAAGCATTATTGGAAGTAATTACCTTTCAGATTACGAAGACTATTTAAATCGCAACAATAATTTTCTTACATCTGCTAAAGATTTAGAGTCTGAGTATGCTTCTTCAAGTGATTATAACTTAGAACAAGCAAGTATTCACAATTCGTACAATACAAATTGTTTATCAAGCTTTCTCAATGATTCATCAAATGATGAGTTGTGCTTAAAGAACCTACCATATAATGATCTCCAAAATTCTTTTAATAAAGATGAAACTAGGAATTTAGATACCTTATTACTTGAAGAGAAGAAATGTGAAACAAATTTGGAAAATCATTTAAATAATGATTTAAATTCTTCAAAGACTAATTTTAAACTTATAAATGATACTCAAAATACTATACCAACTTCTTTAAGTAACGGTGTAGAACATTCAACTACTATAAGTCAAGATGAGATGGAGCAACAGAACGACCAATGCGACGTACTTCTTAACGCAGACCTTCCTGCAAACATATCGTCAGACTATCCAGAATATACAGAACTTAATAATATAAATTTAACAGAAGAAAATCAGTTGCTTATACAAAATAACATTCAAGAAGAAGTTGAAGCATTTTATAATTATACAGTGGAGTTAAATTACGAGAAAAGAGGCGGTAAGCATCCATTGCAAGTGGAAAGCAATGAGATTGCAGTGACCAATAAAGATTTAAATAAAATAAATAAATCAAAGATAGTTATAGAAACGTAAGTTGTATACATCTAAATATACATATATATAATATAAGAATTCATATATAACATGCCATTAAACATATTTGCAGATTACAGTGCGTACTATGTGCATTAACATTTACATCCAAACGTTCATTAGCATTACACCTAGCAGGAGCACACGGAGGTAGCAAATATGTTTTCTATGCATGTACTTATCAATTCTTTATCTTTATTATTACAAGAACTTTTTTAGGTATTTACGTGATATTATGTGAACGTTGCGGCCGACTTTTCAATAAAAAATGCCTTTTTAATAGGCACTTTATACATTGTGGCTGCGTTAAACTGCCTTTTGGTTGCCAGCAATGTAATAGAACATACAGGTAAGGAATGGTTTCACTTTGTTTTTTTCATTGTAACAGAATTAAACATGTTTAATGGTGTATTAATTTTTTTAGGCATAAATCATCTCTGTTACACCATCTCAAAACGGTGCATAACATCGAGCGTAATCGAGATACAACAAAGTTGTATAAATGTGATATTTGTTCCAAAATATATAGAAAATATGGTGCTTTTGAAAAGCACTTGGGTATGCATATTAATTCTTAAGAAACTCTCAATTCTGAAGAGTAAGAATATTTTTATATATTTAATTATTTTATGTTCAAGACGATAATATTATAATCAGTGATAATAACGATTAGATGTGATATTAACAACAATGAATTACTAGAATAAGAAATGTAAATAATAGTATACTTATGAGATAATTTTATGAGCAACTTTACGTGACACTATTTTTATAGATATACAACATTACTTTTTTTTACATATTTGATAAATCTGATTGAACAATGGTATATTATTTAATTTTAGTTTTATAAAGTTACTTTTTTTTACTTTTCGTTTAAGCTTAAAAGGAAAGCAGCTCGATATTTTCATTATTACGTAAAACTTATTTATGTAAGCCTAAATGAATATAAAACTATATTAATATAGTATATATTTTTGTAGTTTTATATTATTCTAAAGTGCTATGATCGTTACGTTATTAAACGTATATGCATATATGGTTGTAATAATTGGCATAATTTTTCGCATTCTATTTTATCGCTTTAAGAACGGATATGTAAGACATCGAAGTCGTTATGATCTGCCATACGACAAAGTAAAAATATAATCGTCAGTATTACAAGATGTAATTATCGAACGACTTGTACTTACTTTTTTATAATAAGACAGCCTCATTACGGAGAATCGCCCCGCTGTGATTTTACAAGAGAATCCTGAACGAATGAGTAAAATAAGAGGAGACGCTGAGTGGGCTGAAAGTCTGTACCACTTCAAATTGTATGCAGTATTCCTGATATCCTCAGCCTTGATGTACATATATATCGAATATTAAACTATGCTATACTTTGCTAATACAAAATAACAACAAATCACCTGTTCAATGATGTACTCTCCAAGATAACAGTATATATAAAGACTGTACGTAGCAGCTATCGCGTAAGTGGTATAAGTGAGAATACCACTGATATCGTTCTTTTCTGCGTTCTAAGTAACGTTGAATTAATAATAATCATTCATTATTATTTCAAATTATACCTACCACTACGAACAAATAGCCCTCCACACTGAGAAGAAAAGAATTGCCCAACAATTGGAATAGTATCATACCGCTGAAAGAGTCCTCTATAACGTTAATATATCTAAAAATAACAGAACATTAATTTATTATTACTGAAACAAAAAAGGAAAAAAAAAACAAAGTTCTTGAAACTTACTTTATAAGTGACACGTGATTTTTGACGATGCAACTCAGACAAGCACATTCTCTATTGTTCCTATTACCTTCTTTGTGTTTGATAATACCCGTATAATCGTTTAAAATTTTTGACAGTACAGCAAGTTGTCCGCACGCGTGAAGAACCACAACGCTTAGAAAAGAATCCGTCGCTAAAGTCACGCTACCAAGAAAGAACGTCTGTATCATTTGCGTTATATAAGTTATTTCGAAAAGGGGTGACTGTTTCTCATCGAACGGAAACCATCCTTCGGCTGGTAATTTTTTTAGCGTCAAATTTAATCGCAACGTACCCGTACCCTCGTTCATCGGTGCGAGTACAAACGCTAAGTAACATAAAATTCGACGTTACGAAAGACTAAAAGAATTGACAAATTTTTCGACTTTACGATAAAATCATGCCATTACCAAAATACGATAACGTCGTGCAAACAATGCAGATTACGTTCATGCGTCTCGCTTTCTTAGCATAAAAAGTCACGATTCTCTTACTCCCTTCGGATAAATGATAAAAATCGTTCCAATCCTCTCTCATACGCTTGATAATGATGCCATAGCTTCTCAATTTCAGTTTCGCAAAGAGAAATTTCGAAAAAGCAGGAATACTAGCGAAGATCAATAAAATGGCGTCCATCGATACGTTTCGATCCTTTACTATATATACATAAGGATGAATAAACAACCCGTAAGACAGTGCAAACAAGAAGAAATATCTCGCGGTTGCATATCGACTAGTCCCGGGCCACAAACCCAACAATTTCATACTCCACTGAGCTAAAGCAATGGCATGATCGAAAGTACCTTCCTTCTTTGCCAGTTCGACCATTTTGAAACAACGCGCCGTCTTTGACTGATCCTTCCTACCGATGCCAGAGATAAATACCCAAGCGGGTATCGTTTTCTTACGTCGCTTTACGCGCGTTAACGAAAGTGGGCGTGAATCGTTACGCCTCGGCTAATTAGTTGTCCTAATGACTGAGAAAATTAGGGGTGTACCGGTTGAAAATTAATGGGTGTGTTTTAAATATGTACGTAACTCGTTTCCCTTGATTCCGTCTACGTTCTGGTGCGACGTTAACGATCGCGTCATGGTTAAGTAGTAAACAAATTTTATGATAATAAAAGAAAAGTTGGATTATAAATTCAAATAAAAATCTCACTCTCAAATAAGAATCCCACTCTTCTAAAATAAACATTTTAGAATATTGTATCCTTATAAATCATGTACATATACGATTCGAAATCTTCACCAGCTCTGCTTTACGTTCCCCACAATCGCGCATAGACTCCGTCCTCGAAAATAGCGCAGTTCCTTTTTCACAGTTCCTCTTTCGCTTCCGTAATTTGACAGTGATAGATGGCGCATAGCTTATAAGGGTAAGACAACCGTGACACACTTCGGAACTCCTTTTTTTTTTTTACACTCTCATTCAAATGTATACAAGGCAAGGAACAGTCCCCTTTTTTCGTAAATTTTAAGAACACGATCCGCCAGTTCTCCGAGACAGCTTAATCTACATGTGCCTGTGATAGCCCCGAACGAAAGTAGATTTTTTTTAAATTCAAACAGTTCGAGTAAACTTTGAAGGTCCCATAGGTATTCCCGTTGGAATAAAAATTAACACGTTAACTTACACGCCACACAATTTTTCAAGTTGTAGTAGTCATGCTTATGAGTATCGTTTATTGATAACGGTCTGATGTAAAAAATGTGATTGGAAATTCTTCCATATCTTAATTCTCAAAAGAATTATAAACAAAATTAGATAAATATGCAAGTTTATACAAAATTGCTGCGATAGTCAACGTGTTAATTACTAAATGAAAAAAAAAAACGGCATACTGCTAAACAAATATGATTTATTATAATAGATATCGAAAGAAAGGACTTGAGAAATTTTTCCAAATTAACGAAAATAAAAAAGAGGAAAGCTTATGAACGTCAAAAGAGTGCAAAGCGAAACGATAAAAATCATAGATAATCTTAGATCGAATCCTTTGATGCTTAACGAAAAACGACCCCCATGAATGCAAGGGATGAAAGAAGGAAGCTGTAAAGCGATGGTGACGCCGCAAACGGTGAAAAATGGAACGAGAGCTTAGGCCGGAACCGCGCAGATCGTCCTCAGTAGTTGCCCAGACGCTGTCACGGGCGTAGCTGGATGCTGGGTTGTCTCTCTCTCTCTCGCGCGCGCGCGTGCCGCAGGGAGGTGCTTCCTTTTCTTCTTCCTCTTCCTCCTAACCTACCTCTTCCCTTGCCGTCTCCTCCCGTCGTCGTTGTCGTCGTCATCACCGCTACCTTTCTCAAAAACGATAAATAATCAATAATTAACAAGATCAAGAAAGCAACAGCAGCGGGAACAAGAGTAACACAGTAACATCAACACCAAGCAGCAACAATTTGACTTCGTCCCTCTCCTCTTCCTCTCCACTGTCTCCTTCCACCCTCGTCTACGGTGTCTGTATATATATATATATATATATAGTATATAGTATATATACATACATATATATATATATATATATCGGCTCTCGTCCGTTTTCGCTTGCCGGCCGGGAGGAAGAGAGAAAAGGAGAGAGAGAGAAGCTTCGTCTGCAAGGGGAAGGAGGAGAGAGAGAGAGAGAGATAGATAGAGGGATAGTTTTCTTGCCGGTCACCCAGAGTGAGTGAGACAGATAGAGAGAGAGAGAGAGAGAACTAATAACCGAGGATAAGAAAGAAGAAGAGTAGGTGACGAAAGGTTAAGAAGTGTGCTTCTGTGTATGGTGCAGTGCGGTGCCGGTGCTTCTCGAGAGAATCAAGAAGAGAAGGTAAAGAGAGGGAGAAAGAAAAAGAGCATGGCGTGGTCGGATTTCGCGTGCGCCTCCTCGCCGTGACGTGGAAAGGTAAGTGACTTCAATCTGACTTACGTTCTACTCCATTTACTATCTCTATCTCTTTCTCTCTTTCGAATCTCCGAGAGAACCGGTGTCATTCCCGTACGAGGTCGTTAGACCAGGACACGCGACGCATACTTCATT
Organism: Ancistrocerus nigricornis; assembly: GCA_916049575.1. Lineage (NCBI taxonomy): Eukaryota > Metazoa > Arthropoda > Insecta > Hymenoptera > Vespidae > Ancistrocerus > Ancistrocerus nigricornis. The sequence continues at coordinate 1,386,387 of OU696667.1, forward strand.
CCGGTCCATGCATCCGTGCATATCCGGATCGAACCCATGGATGCTATACAATTCGAGGGGTTGATTCGATAAGGGGTTCGGTGCGCTGCTTCTCGTGATATCGAAGATCATAGCTACGTGCTCGGCCGCGTGCTTTAGAACAGACCGAAATATAGCAAATAGAATTTCGATTATATTTCAACGAGTCCAAAAGTCCCTAAATTCATTTGGGGATGTTTTAATCCGAATACACAGTCATGTTCACCATAGAGGAATAACGTATAACCTCAATTATCTCGAAATATCTTTTTTAGACTAAGGAACTTTTGGAACTGGGCCCTTTCTTTTATTAAGTAGTCATGACTATTTACGATCTCGCGACAATGGAATAGCAATGGAGTGGGATAGAATGATGTTTTATGGTACGAGTACGGTAACGATACGACGCGTTGATAGAGGGTGAAGAGAAAAGAGAGAGAGAGACAGATGGTTAAAAGTAAACGACGGACATGGCGTTTTCCAGCAGCACTTTGCGATTCTCATTCGATATTCTCTTTCTTTATCTACACGCGTGGTCGAATTTAAACGAATTCTAGCCATGCCGTTAAATCTTTCCTCTTTTATATTTCACAAAGTGGAAAAAGTTTTATACGATAAGTTAATCGTGCAAGCGTGTGCGAGCTATCGATAACGTAACCACATGGACCAGCGTGGACGTGCCAGATCTACTTCTCGTTGATTTTATCGCGATTTATCGAACTCGAGTAACTTTAGTATATAGGTGTATATTACCTACGTACTCTCCAGTTTTTTTTAAATAAATTGACACGATGTATTTTATATATTTTGTAAATTTGTTAGAAAAGCTTACGTTCTGTCGAGTAACTTTGGTATACGTATTCTTGATGATTTTTAATTCCTTGCTTTATAATAGCACGAGTCAGACATGGTTTAATTTTAACAAATTAATAAATTCGTTAAGAATACTTTTGGATTTTGTAGTCTTCCTTAATCTCTGTTTGGGCAAACTTATGAACTGTAATCCTTGTGATTCGTTTTCATTCGTTTGTCATAATATTAATTTCATTGTGTGTCAAATTTAATCATAAGGGGTTCAAATAAATCCACACGATATACTTGGTAAATTTGTAGGAAAGCTTACGTCCTATCAAGAATCCTCCGTTTTATCGAAAGCTTCTCACAAGGGTTACTCAAAATCGACAACGTCGACGATATCGATAATGTAACTTTTATAGTTTTCGATATAACGATTCGTGAAAAATTGTTGCAAAATATTCTCTACCTATGAGACACACCTTGATGTATATCATCTCCAACTCATTTCCGTTTCTCGGTTGAAATGAGCAAATTTGCATCCAACGCACCTCGTCTATATTCCTCTTTCAAAATTTGAATATACTATATTTATATGTATGTATATGAAGGGTATCGTGTTGTCGAGTCGCGTGTTTGACATGCCTGATGTAGACAGTATCTATTAATCGTCTAAAGTTTTCATACGCTTGCACAATTTCAGCAATTTTTTAGTCACAAGGGAAAAAAAAAGAGGTATTGAAACTATTTTAACGTGAATATTAATTTTCTTCGTAATTTAAAAACGCGGCCGACTCCCAGGGGGAAATTTTTCGCTGAAAGAGAGAAAGGAGGATTCGAATGTAATTTAGTGCCAGCGACGTTTCATAAATCTGGATATTCTCGCGTGTTCGCGAGATTGTTAACGTTTGCATTCGGAATCGGATATATACATATCTATACATAGACAGGGTGCGGGTATATTTTGAAAAGCAGATCCGTTCGTTGCGCGAGCCCATGAATCTCGATAGTTTTCGTGACTCTCGGTGATTTGTCGCTCGCATATCGTTTGCATCGTCTCGTCTATGTATAAGCGAGAAAAAAAAAAAAGAAGGTGTTTAAAATGTCGTTCCGTGAATTTAAATGGAAAAAAAAGCATATCTCTGTTCGATCATCGAGACCACTCGTCGGTAGGTACTCGTCGTTAGAACATATTTACATTTAGTAAGAAATATAATTCTAGTTCGTGCGATACGATTAACTATTAAATATAATATTTAAATTGAGTGAGGAAAGCGAGCGAGCGCCCGCCGCACGATCCTATTTCAAAGGGAAATCTTCTCGGGCATGCGATCGGCGTCAGCTTGTAGCTCGCTCGCTCGCAAGATGGCAAGGAACGTATTACCATGATAAAAGCACGCCGGTCGCATCGAAAATCAAGAGAAAATTGATCGTCGAGTAGCTCGTCGAATAGCTCATATCGAGCCTCCTACGCTCGAACGACGCGGACGTCGACTTAATAATCGGAGAAAATAGAATTCGATTATAATATAATAAGTCGTGGTTCCAGGAATATGGGATCGAGTCGAAAAATTTGATTGTCGATTTGAACTATTCGAGCTGGCTGATCGAATGGTTTTGAATTTATAAAAATAGAAGATCTTGGGTATATGCACGTTTTTTATTATTTCTTCGAAAATATACTTCCAAAAAGGTTATTGCTTCAACCATGTATCGAACATATATTGTTTAAGACATCGAAGTCTTTATAATCTGCCATACTACAAAGTTTTCTAAAGAAACAGAGAAGAATTTGCTATATCGTTATATTCTCGTAAATATTGAGAACAAATACTAATCAAAATTTCAAATGCGATATAACAAATCTAGCATTCAACGTGTTAATCATCGAACGTCTTGTAGTAGATACACGTTCACGAGCAGTAAAAATTTTAGTCAGCCACAAAAATAGACAGGCGATTCTTTTAAAATTAATTGCGATATCTGTAATGTAATTAGACACATTTTGTAAGAGTAATCGGAATATCACATTTTAATAGTTATATACAAGTAATGGTATTGCATTCATGAGAAGAAAAAAGAATGAATAATAACTGCTTTTTAATTGGAATGCTATAGCATTCCGCATCGCAATGAAAATGGATGTTATAACATTCGCGTCCGCGAACGTGTTAATCATACGAGCGGGCCGATCGAATGAATGGTTTCGAATTTATAAAAATAGAATATATCCACGTTTTTATGATTTCTTCGAAAAATCTTTCATGGTATACAGCGAAATGAGAGAAGAGCTAGGACGTTTAATATTGGCGAACTAGTTTCATATTTACTTTTCGGCATTTCCTCGGGGCCGAAGGCAAGGCCGATGAAAAAGTAACGCGTTTCGTTATCGTATTATTTATGAGGGAGGGAATTATTTATCTTGGCGGGTGTGGTCGACCGATGGAGAAAGAAAGAAAGAAAGAAAGAAGGAAGGAAGATAGAGCGAGCACAATAAAGGGGAGGCCCGGCGATATCTTAATACACTGTGCTCCGTTACTCTTCCTTGGCTGCACGATTTCGAGAAAATCGTGCGAAAAGTAAGATCGATACTTGCTCGTCAAAATTCATCCATCGTCCGATACCTTTCTCATTTTTTCTTTCAAATCGATTTTAAAAATAAACGCACTCTCTTCTTTCACGGGAGAACGGTTCTTTTTTTTTATAACCTCGAATCTCTCGAGTCGCGTTAACGAATGTATGCAAAATGAATAAACATTTGTACCGTGTAGTACATACGGTATGTACATTTACCATGGTCGTAAATACCTATTTGTAAATAAAAAACGCGATGTTAAAATATTTCATGGCACACTTCCATTTGTTCGATCGTTCCGTGACGGTTTATACAAAGTCCGTTTTATAACGCGTCATTTAAAGAGACATTAAACGTAATGACACGCGAAGCGTTTCGTTTCGTCTTGCTTACAAGCAGATTTTCTTCAATTTCGTGCGCATCCCGTGTGCGTTTAGTAGTTCGTTGCATATACCGATAAGTGACTTTGCTAATCGTACTTGGAGTACGAGTTGGATAAGTGTAGTTTAACTTTTGGATACTCGAGACTACGGCTGGTTAAGTCCATGCTCGTTATCGCGCGAAATCAAACGAAAAACGACCCCCCACTCTTTCCGACGTTTTCGTTATAAGTATGTTTTTTACGATAGCTTCGAATATTTTCTCTTTTTTTTTTTATGGAAGATTTATCACGCTTCATCGTCGAACGACGCGATACCAGATTTTTTGTCGCGCGTCTCGATGCTACTTTAACGCTATTTAAAGCGTTCGAGGTGAAAATATTCCGGACGAAAAAATGAAGTACCGAGCCATCGCTCTCGCGGACGAACATTTCCATTCGCGGTCGGCACTCTCTTGCATCGATGACGCTTAAACAAAGTAATTCGGCACGCAGTAAATCGGTTTTATCGGACGATTACACGATGGACAAATACACCCTTCTGGATTATTGTTTTTTTTTTTGTCACTCGCTTTACATCGATCCTATCTCGATTTCGATCGAACATTTAGATAAAAAATTATTGGTAATTAAACGTGGCAGAAGAAAGATTGTAGTTGTCGATGCGATTATCCATTCGAAAGACGTTTTTCCTGTGTATATTATAAGAGGATTTACCGTAAAACGATTTGCCGTGGTAGCTCGGCCAATAAAAAGAAAAGAACAGGGATAATACGTAAAAAGGAGAGACACGTATATAGGACATATGTGTTTTATATCCGCGAATACAGATAGACGGCATTATATTAAAACGCGAGGGAAGGACAGGCCAGGATCAAAGCGTTCTTTTCTACGAAGGCAACGTTGCATAAAATTCGGCAAGATAATAAGAAAAGAAAGGCTGCGTGAATGTATGTAAACGCACACCGGTATCCGTGTGTATATAGATGCGTATGTACCGTACGTAACATACGTCTCTCACTGTTTCTTTTCGTCGTGGAACGAACGGACGTCTTTTCCGCTCGATGAATTCGCACAAACGCAAGAAAAAGCGCTTCGTCTTATGCCCTCTAGCAGCTCTGTCTCTCTCCCGCTCTTCACGAGTTTAACGCACCGGCAAAAAGTTCCCTCTTCGTACAAGCTTGCGCGTACTTTTCTATATAATGGACGATCCACTTAATCTCGCGACCCGAAGAAGCTTTTAAAGCTTTAATTTTAGATAAAACCTACTCTATTGGAGAGAAATCTATCTTCTTTTTTTTAATGGCATTCGTCATTAGCGTTCTAAGTTTATTGTCACACTTTTTGACTTGCTTCATTTAAGGATATCGTATGTTTTTAGATTTATATAGTTCGTAAGAAAGATTTTTATTCCAAACAGAATTTATATAAAAATTGTGCAATTTTATATGTTCTGGGTTTAAAGGATCAGTTAAAGCATACGGTGTAAAAAAAGTGAGAACAAATTTCTAAGCCCCTGGAATAAAGCAATTTCTAGTTGGTCAGGTTACACGATTCACTTTGCATGGAGTTATCTCCGTTCAAGTAGTAACGGTCCACGTTAGACGCGCCGCGGAATAGAATGGAGAGAAATGCGAGAGACGCGAAGGAAACTTTCGACGTTCACGTTCCCGCTCGTTAAAACTTTCGAGTCGAGATCGTGCACGATCGAGAGCGGCATTTTAATCGGAAACGCTCGAAGGATGTTCAAAAGGAACCACCGCGAGACATCGATGAGTTTTTGCGTTGAGACAAAGACATGTGGCGGTGGCTTAGAAAATAATTGGAAATGTATAGAAATAGGTAATTAATATTTCATTGTTTCGTGATCGTCAATTCGTTCTATGATTAAATTCTGTCATTATTTTATCTTTTGTTTTAAAAACATACGAATTCTAAATACTTAGACAGAGTACGGTAATGTAACAAATTATTATACAAGAATAGAATTTATACCATCTAATAACAGTTTGATTTTATAACAACAAAAGATTACATAACGTTGTGAATTTTATTTCAAAAGAAATATTATAGAAATGGTCATTCCATACGCGGTAGGTCATTCTAGTGAAAAAGAAAAGAAAGTACGATGACTTCCTATTTCGTCAATTAAGGTTAAAACCGTTGGTTAAAGCTCTTTGGGGCTTTTTGTGCGATCTTTGCTCGGCAAATACGCAGAGCGAATCGACGTAATGAGATCGAGGTGAATCCAGAGGCGAGAACGTGCGTCGGTGTAATGTGATTTCGAATATGCGCGGGCTCCCTCGTGTATACGCTTCATGCCTCTCTCTCTCACACGTTCGTACTCACGGTGATGCTCCTCATATTAGAGACCATTTCGCGCGGCGTTCTTGGCAAGGTGCCGTCAACGTCTAACAACTATGCTCCTGGGAGTATAAGCCGTAACGAAAGTATGTACGTGACGCCTTTCTAATTTCTTCTAATCATCCATTTCCTTACTTTAAATCTCTTTCTCTAATTGAACTTTATAAACTTGTAATAAAAAATGGAAAAAAGCAAGTCCTATCGTATATCTTCGAAGGTCCGATCCTTCTAGCGAAAATAATTAATCAAAAATAAACAACGTTCGTGTTCCGGTACATTAAGGGGCTTATCTCAACGTAACGTCCGGCGATTTTCCAAACGCTTACCACTTCTAAGTGCATTTCCATGTAACCGTAGCCACGAACGCGCGCAGCTGTGTCCCTGTGTAAAAGAAATCGTTTCTGACGTAGCTCGACGTTATTATGCGAGAGCTTATGCTAAATTATAGAGAGCAGGACGCTTCAAGAGTCACGAGTGTGGGTGACCGGCCTTTCGTTGCTGAATGGAGAAGATGAAGGAGTTTGAAAAAAAGGGAAGACGACGATCCACTTTCATAATTTTTTCTTTCCTCATTCATTTTCGAGTACGCTCGAGTAGTCTATGAAAATTTATATACGTAATAAATATTTCTTTAGATAATCTCGAATTTTTCTTCCATCGGGAATTTAACGTATGTACCTTGGCAGCCTTTTACCACATCGTTCCGCTACTTTACTATAACGTAGGAGGTAGCTCTCGTTGAGAGTTTGCCAAGAAGAGGTACGATTCGATTTGGTAGCGGCGTCAAAGTCAAATTCGTGATAATGAAGCAAAAAAAGGAACGGGGTTGGAAACACAAAGTGCGAAAATGAAAAGCCAGCGAGTTTACAGGAGATAATGAAAGCGTGTCCGTCTGTCTGTGGTACCGTTAACGCCTTGCTCTTCTTCGTGATGTATGTATGTACTTAGGTACGTATATAGGTACGTACATGAGAAACTTTCGAGACCGAGGGCCGTTTCTCAGGAAACGTCTAACGACGGTTTGTGTTAGAAATTTTGTTGGATATACAGAATGAATTACGAGGAACGTGACGATAAACACGAATGCGTGCAAAAAGGGAATACGATCTCGTTTCATGCAATTTATAAAAATATGAGAGGGAATGTCAATGATACAATTTAAATAACCTCTCGAGTTTTTTCATACGTTAAGGATTTTTTTTTATAACAAAATATTTCCTACAACTAGAAATATGCATTGGGGAATTCAGAAAGAATCCATTGGCTCGCTATTCACCTGTAACATTTCCATACTGGATATCATTCCAATAATATAGGTAAACGCATACCGAGCACCTGTTCGAGCGGCACGTCACCGGCTGCAAACACACCGAAACGAGTCAATTACAGAAGGGATACGTTCTGCCGATGCAAATTTCGACGATCGAAATTCCTGTTAGTGCCTCGATTTCGCCGACGGATTCTTAATGGAAAGTGGAAACAATTAGCACGATCGTAATTTGCAGAAATCGTTTGGAAATGATCTGTGACGACAAGAGATGAAAAAAAAAATAGAAAAACAGGATATACATTTTTTGTTGAAAAATATTATATACCTACCTACATATCATATGTTGGTTTAGTAGAGCCATCGAAACTGAGTATAAACGTTCCAATCTCGGCAAGGGATCGATCAGAAAGATAGCCAGACTCTGATGCGCAATAGCAGCCACCCGACAATTTCGTGGATTCGTGTCGGCAAATCGACCATGGTCTGTTCGTGGCTAACAGAGAAATTGGTGAACAACGTTGGTTGAAAAGGTAACAACGTTTCGAGAGGAAGTATCAAGGGAAGAGGAGAGAATACAGTGTAGAGATGAATGGATTGGAGATGGTTGTTGGCAACGAGAGACGGTAATCCCGAACAAATTGTACACTAACGTTCACTGGTACAAGAATCGAACGTTTCCATCTTCCTGTTTCTTCCAAGTCTCTTTATTTCACAAAAATACCCACGATACGAAGATTTCCAGAGTAAGTTCACGAAAAATCAAGTAGATCGACATCTAGGATGGAAATCATGATGCTAAAAGCGTAGACGTGGGTGAGTAGTAGGGTGAAAAAGAAAAAGAGTCACGGTCAATAGTTTAGGAAACTTAATGGCGAATGTAAATATTGAAGGAAGACGAGGTCTCGGAGACTCCCTTCGAGGTGGTTCGTTTAGCACAGTGCCAGTGATTTCAGGAAAATCGACGAAGACTGGTTGGAGGGCTTCATATACGCGAAAGCTCGCCTAGTTTCCTTCTTTTAGGGTTTTCGCATCCTTTTTTTTGTCCTTTCTTTGTTCTTTGTTCTCCACCTTTTTATCTCTCTCGCTTTTGCCTTTCTTGGTAGGTACCTAGAATGAAGAGAGCTAGCTCGCCCCCGGCCTGACACCGTAGTTCACCCTTTCCTCGTAATATTCCAAAGACCAAAAACCCGTCAGCGTTGCATTGCTGCCGATATCAAACTGGGAAGTCTTTCCTTCGGCAATAGACCGCTTCCCCGTGAAAGGATATTCCTGGGAAACCCGGGAGGGAAGGAGACGGGGTAAAATGGTTTTAATTACAATCTCGTTACCTTACTCTTCCTTTTTCTCCTCTTACTCCTTGACTTCTACTTCTTCTTATTCGTCGCTCTTACCGAGTGATCCTCGAATCAGATTAATGTTACGAATTAATGGCAGTTAATAGAAACATCGAAGAGCCGCGAGTACTCGAGGGTACGGACGAAAATGTCAGAGCTAAGAGACGCTTCATCGTTGAACAATGGAACACCATTTTTGACGTAATTACATCGTCCCTAAGGAGTTGGCTAATGAAAGTAGGTAAAACTTCGGGTCTTTGCAACAGCGGTTCTGAATAAATGTACAAAATTATTCGTTAGGAAAAAGATATTCATCGGTAGACATTGAAATTTAGGAAGGAAATTGCTTGTGAAAATGTTTGTATTAATTGAATCAAACTTTTTCCAAAAGAAAGGATCTTTCCATTTCACGGCAAGAGATACTAAGTCTTTTTTTTCAATATAGCTAACTTGCAACGAGTTTGTACTGCATTCGATAATTCTACGCTCGGACGAGAAGTTTTATCTACTTTTCAAGCATTGAAACTGATCGAGTTCGTTCGAACGTCAAAGTCTTACCCAGAAATTCTTTTCCTTCCTCTTCTTCGAACTTGGAAGACACGATGCGTTTAATTGAACGATGAATTTTACAGTCGCTAGATAATTCCAAGTCATATATATCTTTCACGATTCGCTGGTTCCTGTTACTTTTTCAAAAATTATATATATATAATATATAGCTAGTCCCAGTGCACGATCAAAGGGGATAAATCTTTCACATCGAATTCAAAGAATCGCACCAGTTTCATTCTTTGGCTGTTTCAATCGGGGACACGTACGATTAAAAGTTGAACTTGTATCCGAGATAGTCTTGATAGCTCAGCAGTCTTCATGATTTAGAAGCCGTTATATCGCGACCTGTTGATGAAAAAAAATTCTCCCCCACGATAGATATCGCTAGATTCGTTCTCTTTTTCTCTATTCATCGCATGCACGTCCAGGAAATATTGATTTTCATTAACAAGTCGCAGACCCCTCTGATATATCAGAAATACATAGCAAGCGATAGCTATAAAAAGCTCGGCGTACGACGCGCGTATCGCACGTCACGTAACTTTTGCGCGTACCTTTTACGCTCTCACCGTCCCTCCTTCTCATTCTCTTTCTTCTCTTTCAATAAAGAACAATGTTGCGTCGTTCCACTTTGGGTATGTCGTAAACTAGCGTCTAGCATTTGAGAGAACGCAGAGTCGCCGGGATGTCCACCTTTACCGTCGTCATAGTCCATCGGTCGAAGTGGTTAGACTCTTGTCGGGTAATTTTGAAATAACACCGAGGCAACCCGTTGTAATTAAAAACGTAGCCCATGCCAGGCCTCTTTTTAGCCGGCCTATTTTTAGATCGCGTTTACCTTGATCGAGATTTTCGCTTCAGCGCTAGTTCGAGCGTAATCCACTCGCTCGGAGTCTCGTCGTTAATGCTTGAAAACAAGTTTTCGGATTTAACAGGCAATTTTCTCGAAGACAGCCGACTTTTTCGCGATTTTTCTATCGAATTCTAGGTCGGGGTGATCGTATAGACGAATCTCGATACGTCGAAATTGATTCGCGGATTCGAGGAAACCGAAGAAACTCGATTAAGTCGTACAAGGTACGAGATGAGACGAGAGAGAAAGAAAGAGTTAGAAACACGCCCCTGCGATATGCCGGCGCGGAGGGTGCAGAATTTGCATAATGTATGCGGAATGCAAATTTAACTGCATCTCTAACGTATATACTCGGCTCGCGCGATCGCCGTTTCAGCTTGGAATCCGTTCTCGCGACCAAACCGTCTTGACGGCCGCAAAAAGTTTCCGTGGAAATTTCCAAACGACAACAAAATTCGAGGTTTTTGACCCGGTGAAGGCCGAAACACTTTATATTTCGTTAAAGAGCGTTATCGAGAAAACTTGAAAGAGCTCGTCGCAGGAATTTTCTCTATTAAAAATGAATTCCGTAAAGAGGACAACGCGACCAAAAACTTGGGAAGTTTTTTCGGCGAGACACTCCATTATTTCTTCCCCGCATCAATTTCTCAATATTATTTTATTCATTTATCGGAATTTCACGATATCCTGTTTAATTAATAATCATTTATCGAATATGATATGACTTCGTACTAGCGCGAAACTCTCTCATCCTCTATTAGAATTCACGAAAAATGAGATAATCGATCAAACGTATTCGTGCTTGATATATGAGTCTTCCATAGGTGCACCGTAGCTCCTTATAAAATATGTAAATTACCTCTGGGACTGTGAGAATAATACGAAAATTTTAATCCCCTTTATAGAATCTACATTCTCTAAACGCCCGAAGCGAAATGTCTTCATCGAGCAACGAGACAAGCTTTCGATGCAAAAAAACCAACGGCAACGTGGATGGCACAATTTATTCGAATTATTTATTTGTTATCTCTCCTATCAAATTGATACGACATCGATGATAAACGTGCAACGAGCTAATCCTTATATTTCGATAATAACCCGGTACCGCTTACTTTAATTATTCGGATATTTTAGCAATCAGCATTGTAAAGAGCACAGCCGATATTTTAATCGTGCAATTTTCCCTCTCCTCATTCTTCTCCTTCTATACTTGGAATTTTATAATCCAGGCATCTGAAATTTTACCGGGAAAACTTTCGGGGAAAATTATTTATACGCATCTGCTCGAGTGGTAGGATCGAGAGCACATATTTTTGCATAGGCCAATATATAAATGGAGCCTTACTTTGGAGGATGCAGAAAGTGGATAACGATCAACACGTAACCGAGTCGGCGCTTGCGCGCTTTCCGTGACGTCATCAAAGCAACCCCCCTGTACCGTTAAGGGTGGCTCTGTATCTCCGCGTCTCGTTTCACGACACTTGCGCCGTCGGCTTCTCTCCTTGCTCGCTACCAAAACAGGTGTACGACATTTAACTCCGTGTTTAATGCGATATTTTACTTATTTCGAAATGACGGCAGCATTTTTTTCTTCTTTCTTTCAAAAATAAATTATCTAATATGCATAAATACTGTTAGATTTAATAAATATTTCATATTTTAATACTTATTCATCTCTGTTACGCGAACTTAACGATAGAAATTCATTTTGAGAAATGTGAACTTGGATTTTTAATTGGAAACTCACTTCTTTTTCTAGATTTTAATCTGCGAGAATCTTAATAGACGCAAGAACGTAATATATATATATATTCGCCAGAAGGGCAGGATCATGACAAATTATTCTCTAAAGCGCCAATCAAAAGGAAGTCAGAGTATATCCCCGTGGGAATCTGTTCGCACTCGTTTGACCTACGGAAAACTTAAGTCGCAAACCCACGTATTGTAGGTCAGACGGATAAGAAGACTTAAGGAGAGTTTTCTGTTCGAAAGAGAGAGAGAGAGGGGGCGAGCGAGACTCCTGGAAATTTCTCATGTTTATAAAAGAGGCTGGAATAATAACTTAGAAGGTTTACGAAAGTCGTTGAGTTCCTTAATGGAACAAAAGCGCGTTATAATTGGACGGTAACTTTGCGAGAAACGTACTCAGACCATTTTTTATAATTCCGAAACTAAGTGTACTTTGCATAATCGGCACGGTCGCCAAACAGAAAACTTTCGAAACGCTGGTGCTCCTCGCTCGAAACTATTTTACCTAACGACAATCTTTAATTAGGATATAAGTAAAGCGACGCGAAAGACAGCAAGTTCAGCAGGTTTTACATTATCGAAAATTGCGTGCTGATCTTCGTTGATTTTAGAATAAAAAATTCGTTTGTCGAGAGGAAAGAGAGTGAAAAAGGAAAAGAATTTGAAAGATTTCTCGTCGTCTCGATGGCGTACCTACGAAGCAAGTAACCGGTGAAACGAAATTGATGCGCCTAAGAAAAGCCATAATAATTCAGCGTAGCGTTCAGAGAACAATGGAAAATCAAGATTATTCTGGCTTTAACTGCGATTGTCGTGGCTCCACTCTCTCGCCAAAGGAGGAATTAGGTATTAAACGGAGCACGTCGGGCTACCTTCGGTCCGCGAAATTTACTAAGGACCGTCCGAGTCTCGGTAGACCGAATAAGCTTTAGCTTCGTCTTCTCTTTACCAATATTAATAATGAATTTCGTTCTTCGCTGTTGGTAGACTTTTCGTTGATTCACCGTTTCTCCACGTTAACTTTCCTTTCCTCGATCTTGCGAGCCTAACCTCTATCATTCCCCTCCCCCTCACACCTCTCCCTCTGATGTCTTGCCTACGATACAACGTAATTTTGCCCAAGAGATGCAGGACAGTCGACTCTTTTAGCTTTATTAAATATAAGACCATCCACGACACGATCCGCAAAGAGCAATTTTCTATCTCCACGAGATTACCTCGAGGCTGGACAATTTGGTTATATTAGAGAACGAAATTTATCGTCCCTCTTTACGATTGTCCCTTATCCACTTTCATTACTCGCATTCTTCCACTCCGGCCAATTACGTCGTTTCGCCGAGGGGCCAAGCGTACGCGAGCGTTCTGACGTACCTACTCGAAGAAGATGGTGTACGACGACGGTGCTGGCGGCAGCTCGCACCCTCGAGAATACCACGAATCTGTGTTTCACCTTTCGAAACCCTTACTTTCGAATTATGTATATCGTGATGTTATCGTTCGGGAATCGAGCTCATCATTTTTCCTGATATTTGATAAACACGAAGGGAGTTTCGATCTTTTCCTATAACTTTTCTTATTTCTCGTGGCAACTTATCCACATCTTAACTTCTTTGCTTTATGATTTAATTTGACACACCATGAAATTAATATTAGAAATAATATTAGTTCGACAGAGGAAAGTCTCTAATTTACGAATATACAAGTCGCGTTTCGATAGGATGACTGGTTAAAAAGTTACAGCAATTTTTCTCTTGAAAAAGACCCATACTCCGACACTTAAAAAATTTATTTTTCAACACTCCGAAACGATATCGAAAAACGGACAACGGGACAGTATTCTGCATGCTTTCTTCTTTCTAAATCTTTATGCATACATCAGGATTTTTGTCAAAAATCGATGCATCTCGAATTTGCCCGATCAAATACTTATTCGAAAGAGTAAAGTCTCCTCTTTACGAATATGCAAGTCGCGTTTCTATAGGATGGCTGGTTCGAAAGATACAGCAGTTTAAAGCTTGCAAAAAACCCATACTCCGACACTTAAAAGATTAATTTCTCATCATTGCTTAGCGATATCGAAAAACGGACAACGGAACATTATTCTGCATGCTTTTATCTTTAAAATGAGCCATTAAACATTAAAATCGGCGGTGGTGACCATTTTGGCAAAAATCATGATGCATAGGTCAGGATTTTTGTCAAAAATCGAAGTATCTCGAATTTGCCCGATCAAATACTCGTTCGAAAGGGGAAAGTCTCTTCTTTACGAATATGGCAGTGCGGCTTCGATAGGATGACTGGTTAAAAAGTTACAGCAATTTTTCTCTTGAAAACACCCATACTCCGACACTTAAAAAATTTATTTTTCAACACTCCGCAACGATATCGAAAAACGGACAACGGGACAGTATTCTGCATGCCTTTTTCTTTAAAATGGGCCATTAAACATTGAAATTGGCGGTGGTGTCCATTTTCGCAAAAATCATGATGTATACATCAAGATTTTTCCTTGGAAACCTTGTTAAAAACTTCCCAATGCAAGCGGAAAAATTTCAATGTATTGCTAAGAAGTTAAACTTTATGATGGTCACCAAAAAATTCGAAAATATAAGCTACAGAAATCTGTAGAAACAAAAAACCTAAAGTTGGGACAACTAGCCCCGGTCTCCCCTAGAACTCGTGCTTTAAATGTTTGTCGTGATATACGCACCACGAGTTCCACTCGATATTATAAGACGAGGGGTTAATTACACCACTCATCTATTTCATGCGACAGGCGCATCCCGAGATGTCGTGAAACGGGGTCGGCCGTTAAAAATACTTGCTTTTTTTATTTCACGGTAATAACCTTCCTATTTGCACCTCCTATCCTCTCGATTCATCGAGTATAAGAGAGCAATGTCTTGGAATAACGAGCAACCCTTCCCGAACTCGGCCGTGGCTGACGGCTTTTCGATGCGCGCGATCGAGCAAAATGAACGGAAAGTAAATCTTACCGGTTAATTACGAAGGAAATTATGTCTACAAGTATTTGTTTCGTTATTTCGCATGAGATGCTTCTAGTTATCCTTTCGAAGAAACCGATTTCGTTCGATGTACATATTTATCATCTGAGTATTATCATGAAATTACATCGTGAATTAGTATTTATTGGTATAATAATTTCCATATCGATGGTATTCATCGAGCCGTGGTATAACAATCTTAATTTCCGCGAAATTACACGGCCAAGTGATCCGTTAACACGATCCACATGCATTTATCTACACACACACACACACGTGTACACGCGTGAACGAAAGAAGAGGACAAAATAATTAAAACGTTCGTTTGTAATTGCGAGACATTGCCGAGCTTGCTCTCGCGACGCCGTGAACACGCTTATTCGTTTCCCGAGAGTACTTATCCTCCCCTAACGGTAACACTTTTTCTCGTTTCACGTCCTCCGTCGAGTCCATCCGAGCAACGAAGCTTTTCCTCTCTCCGTTACCGGAGTTTTATACGCGATTCGAGTAAAAACAATGAAGCCGTAAGTTACAACCTCATTGTATTTAACTTTCCTGGATGAAAAAGTGTAGAAAATCAGAGATAAAAAATCATCAAGGTTTTCGATCTGGCGTTGGTATAAAACATAGAGTCTATTCCACGTATAGACTTTTCGACGTAGATCCTTTTCCACGTAGAGCGAATGCATTCCATTTGACTAGTTGACCGGACCACGCATTGGCTCGTTCGCGTATCTATCGGTGAACGGTGGGAGTGTACGAGTGTCAACAGACCTCGCCTAGACGCGCAAACAACGTCGAAGGCCTTTGCCTTGCTTTGCTAGTGTTCCCAGCTTCTGAGCTTCGCTCAGCTTGTTTAATTAGAGAGACAGAGACAGACAAAGGAGGAGAGAGAGCTGTTAACGGCACTAGTCAACGACGTGGGTACCACACGTGACGCCATCGTCGTGTCAAAGTCATCATTGGTTTACCAACGATCGCTTCGATCATGGTTCCCTTAGTTACAAAACTTTCAAAGCGATTCGAAGAATTCTTTTAAACGAGTTACACCGTTCTTCGATATTCTCGCTGGAACCTGGTCTTATAGTTAAACGTTATTGTTCTTTAAAACCCGAGCGCGAAGATAAATTTGTGGGGAGAACTTTTAATGAAGTTGCTGATCCATTGGTAAATCACCTGATTACTCGCAATCTTATTATAAGAGTTTTATTTCCGAGAGGATTGATCTATCGTTGTCAGAGGTCAAAGTCGACTTAAAACCATGGCAAAGTATTGATATTTATTTAATGAATTGATCTCGTGCGATACCTATGTTGAGACATCAGAGCTCTTGATTTAGCATTAAACCAACGTCAAGCTCGGATTAGTAAATTCTTCAACGTGTCACGTAGGTACAAAATATCGATTGTCAATAGGATTAAAGTCAAATGAACGGAGTTTTTCTGGATTTCTACTTTGGTGAACATCGGAAGACATTCGCACGGTAACTCTTGAACATCGACGAAGTGGGCCAACCGACCAACCCACGTCGAAATACGGTAGGGTTTGCGGCGTATTATGGTAAATTTCGTGGACGTTAGCCCCCGTCATCGAGTTAACGAGAAGTTCGTTAAAGCGCGTTGAATTATCTACTTTCGCGTTTCCTACTAGCAGACACCAGCCAAGCAGATTCTCTTCGTCTATCTTCTCTGTCTCACGGTGGATACCCTTAGCGGGTCTGGTAATTAAGCGGAAATTAACGAAGCCACGGATAAGCGTCCTTTATTGACTCTCCGCTCGAGATTCATATCGTTCTGCACGATTCTAACCATCTTTTTTTTTTATATCTTCTCTCTCCCTTAAATGATACTACCAAGTTTTAGCTGAGCTTTTCATTTTATAGATAAATTTCTGATACTACATACTTAGCACGTGTTCCCGAAACGATGTCAGATAATTTAAAGAAATATTTTAAGACATTTCTACCGGTCTACGATGGGGTCGAGAGATTTTAAAACTTTATCACGATAATTGCAAGAATATTTGACTTGATAAGATAACTAGAAAGAGAAAGAAAGAAAAAGTAGCGTCTCTCTATCTCTGTTTCTCTCGTTCACATGTTTCCCGAACACGTTACCCCTTCGAGCGTCTCGAGTGTTTCGGCTATCTTTGCGAAGTACTCTCAAAAAACGCTCAACTTTTCACAAGAATATCAGCAAGTTCGGTCAACCACCTCGCCCCTCCCTCCCATCCTTGGATACTCCACTCGACCCGTCGTACCTTCCTCTCTCTCTCCGTTTTTCACCCTTCTATCTAACAAAGATGGCTATCGAGCGTTCCGTTATCGAGGACTGCCTCTGAGTGCTTCATTAACTCGTAGCTTTTTTTTCTTATCACGCGTTTAACGCGATATCACCACGTTGCACGATAAGCACGTTGAAAGGTAAAAATTCAATCGGCGAACATTAAATCAAACCTTTGGATATTGATAAGGGCGAAAAGTTTTCGAGTGGCTAGAATTATTCGTTCACCGGTATCGTTATGGCCGACGGTGGTGGTGTATGATGAAATACGAAAAGAGGGTCGGAGCGATAGACCGTGTTATACGCCAGGCTCGGCTCGAGGGTAAGCGGCACCCCAGATTTTCCTTATCGATGGAAAAACGCAAATTTTTATTTATTTCGAACGAATTTCGACCGTTTTGTTTCACGCGATTTAATGACCATGCGGAAAATATTATTTGGACCGTATCCGGTCATCGTGAAATTTCACGGTTTCGTTTCTCTTTGAAAACTCGAGTTTAAATCACGGTATTTCATTCAGAGATAGTACATGAAAAGAATAAAATGGAAATTGGTCCATCGTTTGACGGATGTCGCGTACCGTTACGTTAAGCACATGTTAACGTTATAAAAAAAAACTATTTGAAGACAATGATCGGTATATACCTGATTTTAGGTATAGTACAAAGGTATAAACGCCAACAAAAGGAACGAGCCATTACCGTTATCAGCCGAGAGAGAAATCCCTAGTGGGGAAAGAAGTTCTAATGAATCTCATGTTCGTTGCACCGAAAGGTGTACCTTGCAATCCGCGGCTCGAATTACACTGCGCGAAACGGATCGTTTTCCGATATTTCTCCTCTCTCTTTCTCCCTACGTTGAACCAGGTTATGCATCGAGGTCACGCTTGGAAACCCTAATCCATGGTGCGTCACGTGCCTTTCGAGGAATCCCTATCGACCATCGTTTTTGATCGCCCAATCTTTTAATCGACCGTTTTCCACCAAGCGAAGGAATACTTATTGTCGATAAAACCAGTTGGAAAGATTCGATATTACCGAATGAAAAATGTCATTGGAAAAACAATGAGGAACATGAGTCTCCCCGAGGACATACACGATCGCAGGACGATGGAATCTATCGTTCGTTAGTAATAAAAGGAGGTCTTCGAGACCATGACGATACGAATAGAACAATCGATATCTATCCTTGACGTCTGCTAATCTTTTTTTTATCCTTCGGAGAAAGAAAAAGGTGTCATAATTTCGCAGTCGCTTTCCGATGGCACGCTTGGCGAACGAAAGATTTAGAAAAATCGACATTTCCAAATGAGAAAATTTATGAGAAAGGGTCATTATCTGTCACAGAGAGCCAAAATCAGATTTAAACAAAAATTGTATGGCATTCGAAACCTTTTGGCAGTGTACTACGGTATGATTTTTATGGCGAGGTATCGAAAGGAGAGGCAGATATTTAATTTTTTTTTTGGACGCATTTGTAAAAAATACTAGCAAGGAAGACGAATCTAAATCGAAAATAGGAAGTAAGCGATTTTCACGAATTCCAAGTTCATACGGCATAACCTTGACTCTCCTATCCGGAAGGTAAACTCCATAGTTTAGTACGCGTGCCAAATATTTGGGGCTCGTAAACTCGGATCTATGGTCTACACGCGACTCCTATCAAAATCAATTTACCTCTAGCAAGTTCTCCGTCGACATCGTCAAGATGTCTCGTGGATCCTTCCCCCGGATATTCGAGTTTAAGTCTCGTCGATGAATCATCAGCGCCAGTTTTATTCGACGAATCGATAAGGTTCGTCGCTGATACGGAGTATAAAAAAAAACTGCTCTTTTTATAATATTTATTATTATATCGAAATGTTAAGGGTGATGTTTTACTTTCGACTATATATAAAAGTTCTGTAAAGTTTGCCAATTATTTTTTTGAATGACAGCATCGTGATATAATTAAAAATCGAATCTACGTGGTCTGTATTTGACGAGTGATGTACATCGAACATCTTTGTTAAACTACATACCCCAATTATTCTGCCAACACGGAACATAAATATTTCAAAGCGTTCCATTTCATCTCAAACAGCCCCGCAAAACGTAGTGACGCATAAGACAAGATACAAAACGCGTATGGAGATCGCGGCTCTTGGAAGTAGTCCAGCATAGTGAAAGTAAATTTTACGTAGTCGAAAGAGAAACGTGTTGTCGAAGAGCTAGGGAGGTGGGTGAGAGGTTAACGAAAAAAAGGGCCGGCGAAAGAGGGTCATCCAACTTTTTTTTTCTCCAGTCCGTGTTGGCGGAACCTTCCGTATTTTACCTTCTACCTTTTAGCCCGCGAGATTACGGAGACGTCGAAAGGAAGAAGAGAAGGACAGAAAGAAAGAGAGAGGGGACGCTGTGAGAGGGTGAAAGGGAAAAAGAGGGGGTGGACAGAAGGGAGAGCGAAAGGAAGGGATAAGGGAGGAAAGTGTAGGAGGCCAAAGCAACGCGGCGCTCGAGTGGATGTTGGCTCTTCCCTGCGGCCCGATATCGACCCAAGCACATTCAACCGATACTAAAGGGAAGCTGAGCTGGACCATCCGCCAGAAGAAACACGCCTCCCGTTACTTTACCAAATTTATTCCCATATCTTCCGTGCTATCTTCCCTTAGCCATCGCGCGACTCTCGATTCCTCGTCCAAAGTATTCGATTTCCTAAATCGAACTTCATCGTGTTCTCTCGATCCTTTTTTCCGTCGTGGCATTGCTTCGTTGAAACTTAACGAGGTTGTTTCCGTAAGCAGGTGATATGTTTAAGAAAAGAGAGGATTCTTAACAAAGGCATCGATCGATCGACGACGTTTGGAATATCAAACGATCCAAAAATGGAACGGAAAATAAGTCAAGAGGCCGTAGAGATGGTATGTGTGTATATGTATGAGATAGAGGAAGGGTGGCAGAGGGGGGAAGGACGAGCACGAGAATTTCACTGGGTGAACCTTTTAAATTTCGGGGACACGAGGAAGCAAGTAGAAAGAGCGAGAGTGAGCGAGAAAGAAAGAGAACGTTAAAGAGTACTCTCTTTAGCGTCGGTCGCACGTTTGAAACTGTTTAAAAGCCTAGAGTGGGACGCGAAATATTTCTGTTCTCCTTCATCACCCTTCTCTTTCTTTCTCTCTCATGCTTAATGGACTCCTCATAACGACACTGGCCCCTACACCTACTCCATCGAGCAACGTCGAGTGGCCGATGATGCGAGTTCGAAGAAACGAGAACTCGTAACTCCGAGAATGTCGCTCGTGTTCAATTTTATCCATGTGTGTGTGGACATATATATATATTATCTATGTATGTGTATCTCGATTAGACGGAAATACGGGCGAGAGGACGTAGCAAATGGATCTCATCGATCGTGGATTTTCTCTTCGACGACTTCCGGATCGCGCATCGTTGAACTCCCTTTATAAATGATCGTGATATATATTTGTTGCTTAGGGTGAAAAGATCGAAAATGTTTGCTCGGAAATACCCAGGGATTTATTTATATAGGGAGAGGAAAAAAGTTTATTATGCCGTGGACCGGATTTACATAACGAGCTTCATTGATTATTTAGTGGCTCGTACTTTTTTAAAAAGTAACATCCCGATGTTTATCGGTAATACGACTAAAGGGGCTCGCTCGAAAGTATAAATTTTAACGACGTATTATCCCGTTCGTTACTAGGAGTCCCGTAGCCTTGTTAACGAAGAAGAAAAGTTAAGAGAAGGGAGTAAAAGGAAAGAAGCGAGGGTCGAAGATTTCGAGTGGTGTTTCGAGCGAACCAACGAACGATAAAACCACTTTGCTTTTTTTTTTACTTGGGTAGCAAGTAAGTACGCGGATCAAGCAAAATATCAATGGTCGACATAAAAAGTAACGAAATCGTGAAAAGATAATGAAAAGGATTTTTAAATATAGATACACTTCAATGAATCCACAGTTTTTTCATCAAATTTTTCATAGATAGATCCGCAGGCAATACGACACAAGTCACATATTTTTCTTCTCAATATATTAAGCTTCGAATAACAATTTTGTATCATCACCGAGCGCATTTTCTTCTTTCCGATAAAACGAATACCATCTTCCTTGCCTCGATTAACGAGTAAAATAGAATTTGTAAAAAAATATGCTCAAAGAAATATTTCGAGGTGCGAAAAAAAAATTAATCTCGACGATAGAATATCGCAGTACCAAATAGGGAAGAAGAGCGTACCGTGAGGTAACGGTAAACGTATATAAGTGAAGTTAGCGTTGCCTCCGGCCTCGGCTAAGCTTATTCGCTCAAACTCGCGCAACACGCGAGTCCGTAACTTTGCTTGATTTTATTTCCCTCATACCACGTCGGCCGATAGCCGATGTTACTCGCTTGTAACAAGTTAAACCGTCTGGCGTGAACGTCTCTTAGTCATTTTAAAAGTTAAACCAAAATTCAAACGATCGCGAGAGACGACTCCGGTAATAAAAAGACATCCTATATATCGCGAATTAATGCAAAAGATTAAAGAAATTTCATGAAAGTTCACCAGAGACGGAAGGATCGATAATTCGATCGCGACGTGTCCCTCGATTTATCGTCGTTACACATCTAAAAGAGACGAGCCGCGAACTTTCGACTGACTGAAAGATAATTTGTCGAGATCGGCCCCTGTTGCCCTAATTCAAGATGTGTCCCGCGCAGGAAAAAGAGGCATCGATCTTCTCGAGGAGAATTCGCGCGTTCACCCGATGCTTTTCGAACTAATCAGCCGCTAATGGCCGCAGCTCTAGACGAAATTAACCTCCACGAGTTGGAAAAAGTTCGAGGAGCTATCGGTTCGATGCCGTTTTTCAGAGCATCGTGTCTTCTCCGTCTCTGATTTACTCGTACATACATTTTTTGCGATGACTTACCGGCGAACGAAGTTTAAAAAGTCGAATTTTTGGATTAATCGCATCACAATATGATTAATTTTCTACGATTATATTTGTTATATGAATTAAACTACGCATATATATATTTTTTTATATAGAATAGATATGAAACGTTGAAACATGATTTACTTGAAAAAACCTCTTACTAGAAAAAAAGCTTTAGGCAGAAACGCGTCATAGGTTTTTTTTTTGTACGAAATCGAGCGTGTTTTGATGGATACGTTAACGAGAAGAGTGGCATGCCAGCCATGTTTCTACCTTGAGGGTATACCGCGAATGGGAAGATGGAGCAAATTGGCTGAGAAACGAGATACGAGAAAGTAAAGTGAGATGAGTGGAAGATTGAAAGTACGAGAGAGTGAGAGAGGCTTGATTGCGTTTCTATTAATCCTTCGTATCTCTTATTAGTTAAGTAAATCTTAAGATCGTTGCGTGTCGGTCCGATCGAAATTTTATTAGAGATTCGGCTAATTCGATGAACAAGATCCAAAAGACAGTAGTACAAATTAATAACAACCGGTAATAGGTATTACAACGATCTGTGAAACGTGTTGGTTCGTTAGCGAGTCCGGAGGAAGTCAAGCGTAATGTGTCTCGTTTGGATTTCGTTAAACTTTATTCGGTTAGCAGCAGACCGAAAAATGCGAAGTTCGTCGCGATTACTCCTACTGCTTTTGTACTCGTGTTGTTTTCCCGTGTTAAAAGTAACGAACAAAAAAAAAAAAACTAAAACGTGGAAATACGGGCGAACTGCAATTGGATACGGCAGATTCTTTTTTTTTCTCGTAAACGTGGAAAACGAGCTTTTTACAGAGAATCGCGTTTTAACCGGAGCTACGATCCTTCTTTTTTTTTCCTTACTCTTCTTTCTCTCGTCGCTTTCCCTCTTCGTCGTCACTTTCAGCGTCCACGAACGCGCCCTTTTCTCCGACACGAGGGATGAATATTTAAGGGCGATAAAGAAGACCAACATCGTTTCCGAGCATCGACTTCATTGTTCCCACCCCTTCGGCCCTTTCTCGCGTCATAATATTTCCCCGGGACGACTTCTCCCGATCGCACAATGGCGTATGACAGGATCGGTGACTTCACGAAAGCTCGAGTCCTTCTCCCTTTTCTTCCATTTTTTCTCTCTCTCTCTCCTTTCACCCACCCCTTTCGTTTTAAACTGACACTCGATAATCCGACATCGATCTCTCGTGGAAGGAAAGAAAGAATTTCGATGAACCTTGCCATCCCTTTCAATGAAAAATGATAGTAAAAGAAGTTACGTGTCTGCATTTATGAACGTAATATGATCGATTAAGTACTACAATTTAGGCTGATTTTATTCGACAATTTTATTATCATAATCCTAAATTGTACGACCGATGAACATCGGCTGAACATTGCTCTTATTCCTTCCTTTATTAAAGCAGATTGAAAACATTTTTGCCTCTGGTGTTTTACGTAGGTGAAATAGTAATATACCGAGTACGATATTGAGCTGTACAAAAGCGTAGAAGCATTAATTTACATGTTTGTTAAAACCGTTCCACTCCCTGACCCTTCAATCGTATATTTTATAAGATAAAGTAATTAAATCGTTTCGAGAGTCGGAACGAATTTCCAGAGATGTCGATGGAAGACACATTTTTCGTTCGATTCGGAGAGCATCAAAGTCCCAACTGAAGGGAGCGTGAAAATCATGTCGGTTCGCGCGTAAACCAGCATCGTGCCACCGCGAACGGTCCATTCGGGGCGCGCTTCGTTCGACTGGAAGAGCACGATAAGTCCTTCTTATTTCGATGACGCGCTCTTCCGAACGTTTGCACTGGAAAAATAATCCCTGGTAAAATAAACGCACTGGACCGGTTAATACCGATCGCTTTTATCGCCTTTTGCATTTTTACTCGTATTTCTGTCGAATATCATCGACCGTGTTCTTTCTGTCACGACGTTGCTCCTCGAGTTGACTTTTTTCGTTTATTGAAACGTCTAGAAATTCTTTTGGAAACTGTTCCGTTACTACGAACGTGTGCGCCCGAAGATAGGCTACACTCCATACTTTGTCGATAATACGGCTTTTACGAACGCCATCTATCAGTAAGAAACTTTTTTGGGCATGGGGATACTCGTCGTTGCTGGACGCGTTTGCCAAGGTTCGTGCCAACAATTTTCCGGATCGCAATTCTTGATTGATTTTAATGATCAATAGCTTGCTGCAAAGCCAAAAGATCAGGCTACCTATGAGTATTATAGAACTTGTTTATGAAGTGTTACTTTGGTTGCAAAACTAGTAGCAGTTTTGAAGCTGAAGAAAAGTAATTTTTAAGAATAAGAAATAACATCTTTTTTTCATTTTAAAGGAACGTTCTTGTATATCGATTATTCAGCTTTCGAATAATATTTCATTGATCATAATTGGTGAAGAATTAAGACCAGGAGAAATGTTTATGTAAACTCTTGAACGACGAGCAACCCCCCAAAAAAGTTTCTCACTGATAGATGGCGCTAGCGAGCGATATTATCGACGGTGTATAGAGCGTTTCATATCTAGAGGCGTGATAATTATAAAAAATCAATATATTAACATAATAAAATAGCAATAATAACCTTGAATCAAACGGATCGATCATATCGAACCTAAGTGTACGATACGTCCCAGTTATTAATTTCGATTAAAAAGAGATATCTCACATTATTCCTCGATCTCATTGCTCGTTAATTGCTCCAAGAGAAAGGATCGGAGAGCTTGAATTCCGTTATTTTTCTCTCCGACGTTAGTCATATTTACACGCTCGGACAGACAAACAGCCGAGCCCCTTATTCCAGGGAGATAATTGCGACTTATCGAGCCTGCTCGATATAAGTACTCCCTGTGTTTTTCTTCAATCAAATTTCTTGTATCACGAGTTTTCCATATTCCATCGAAAGTTTTTGCATTCGTTCGTTCACGTATGTCTCGTAATGTAATACAACCAAATGTAATTCTTTTTTAATTAAAAATACTATTACGCACGGAATTTACTTTAACGGTACGTTAAAGAAAGAAAGAGAGAATGAAAGATGAAAAGAATGCTAGAGAAAATAAATTACATGCCTTCGATGAGTTTTACATTATAATTAAAATCGTAATAATGTTTCGAAGCAGTGGTGGAAGAGAATCGAGTTACCCGACGTGCCACGCCGTGGCACTTTACGCTTTCATTAGAATACACTTCGAGCCGGTCTCGCGGATTCATTCGATTTTCAGATAAAAACTATGCGGACGAGGACGCGTCTCGACGTCTCACCGATGCGTTTCCTCGTTTTATTGTAGAAAGATGCTGAAAGTAACGTTTCGATATATCAAAATTTGTTACAAATGGCGATACCTTTTTGTTTGAATAAAAAACGTTACTTGATCGTGGGAAAGCTCGTCGATGCTTTAGAGGCTTGAGAAACCGCAGTACCGAACCGCAAGCTTAAACTTAGACGTCTGTTTAGCCGCAGTAACGCGCCATTAAACGCACGTAAACTCCCGTAAGACGCGCGTATCGCGGTTCTGCACTCGACGTAGTTAGTTGCGATTTAGTTGTGAAATAAAGGTAACTTGAAATATTTGGTAAAAAACTTGGGAAATTAGTTAAGTCCACTTAAACTGTACGTGTTATATATTTGCGTAAGAAGTTTAAAATGATCAGTGAGGTTTATGGAATGGGACAAATATGTTTTAAATAAATATAGATTTGAACCTTCGATTGGTAATGTTATGTTTCCTCTAAATTCTATAAATAATTCTCTATTGCCACGTTACTATTAATTTCGACTTGGGATGAAAATAGATTATTTTTTAAATTTCTTATTCGGATGGCTACCAATATGTCAGAAACGAACTATAATATATCACTGTGTAAATCGAACATGTTATTTAAACAAGCAAAAAGCGTAATAGATTAAACACTAAACGATATTGAAACGAGTTCGAGATTTACTTGGACGATTTTCACAGGAACAGGAAATTCGTCGCACCGAAGGGTGTCCGATGGGAATCACCGTTTTCCTTTTCTCCTTCGTCCAAACCTAATCTTTTATCGAACGACTCGTCGTCGTCGCACTATCTAACGACCGTTATCGATCACCCCATTGCTAGTGCTTTCACTTTTATCTCGCGATCGCTCGACCTACGCCCCTATATACGCAGGCTATTTGCAGCTCTCGAGCGAGAGCGCACGAAGAAAATGAAAATGGCCAGGGTAAGGAAGAATGGGAGAGAAAGATAAAAGATCGAAGTATAATTTTTGGAAGAACGAAATTTATTCTTAAAAGGGAGAACACAAATTTCGTTCGTATAATATCACATATTTCCTAATATGATTATAAAGTTGTGTTAGTTTCGAAAGTCTGACATGCTTGATAAGTTTTTATGAATAAAAATATTACGTCGATTGTTTTTCTTCGCAAATTTATCTATCGTCTTTTTTTCTTTGCCTTAAAAAAAAAGTCAACAGTTCGGTTAAATCGAAGAATAGAGAGACGGACTAATCGATTAATTCCCGCTCTAAACTTGGAGATCGGCCGTTCGCGATTCAATTTGCATTCGAAACAGTCCCGATCGGCTACGAGTCGCGTTGGGATTTGGCTTCCCGTTAATCCAGATATATTTCGGTTCTCGTGATGTGGTCGGAAGTGGACGGTCCCGATCGATAGTGAAAATTATTAGCGGTGAGCACGTTGAGCCGGAAAATCTGTGGTTCGTGGGACACGATCTATGAACAACTAGAATCTCTGTGTGAGAGAGAGAACTAGAGAGCTTTAGAAACGATGGAATCTCGAGTACCGGTAAGAGAAAACGAAATTCGATCCTTTGGGTCGACGAATCACTATACATCACAATATATGATACCAATGATAGCGATATTTAATACGGTATCACATAAATGGAATGTACCAAGTGAAAATAACAACAACGTATATTTTTTTACTGAAATTTTTTAAAAAACTCTAACATGCCTTTATTAGAAATAAATAAAAGAATAACAAGTTGATTTCGAGTGATCATTCATTGACAATTGACCCGAAGGACTCCGAACGTTAAAGTCTCGACATTTCCCTTCACGGTACAAGTGCTGTACGGGAAAAAGAAAAGAAGGGTATACTAACAGGAGTATAAAAATAAGCGTGCAATCCTTTCCGCTTCGATGTAGGTTGCGATGTTCTTAAAATAAAAATCCAGCCGTTCGAAAGGCCGCGTGAAATGATTATCAATTCAAACGGCAAACGAGTGGCGCACGCATCACGCGAGAAATGCAGAAACGTCAAGTAATCGGGTACCGTGCGACCGGTCGAAAATGAATTAAACGATGCAATGAATTAATTTCCTTCTACACGTTTCTCTCGCGATAAAGCTAGAATATCAGCTTTAGTGCGCGTAAATCAGGCCACCTGTTTCCTTTTATAGCGCGTACTGCCATAAACGTAGCCTGAATCCTTATTCTTAAGAACGCAACTGCTTTTGATGACTATATATAATAGTCTTAATCGTGTAATGCGTTTAACTCCAAATTTCTTGGTTATAGTAATTATGAACTTGGACGTTTGTTGCTTTCTTCTTGCCGTCTAATTTGTAAGGCATAATACGCTTTCGTTAAAATTTCGTGCACAAAATGTATAAATAAAATAAAAGATACAATTTTCTTTAGTACGTTATATCTCAGAGAAATATGGTGAAAGTACAGTGATCCTTAAATCCTAAAACTCGTGGCTCAACTTTACACGACGGTATAAGACTTGGAACCTTTGGACACTCATGATCTTTGTGACAGAAAAGTCTACTTGTTGCTATTAAATACGAGCTCGGCATCATCAGGAGATAATTTAATTAGAAAGCTTCTATTTACGAAGTATTGGGTCTCCTGTGAAATTTCTCTTTAAGGTAAAATTGGAAATTCTTGGAAAAGACGCTCACAAAAGCTTTCTTGGTTCACGTAAGATTTCGATAGGAAGGAAATTTGCTAACGCGAGCGAAATGCATAGGAAAAGGGCGAAGGAAGATAGAAAGGTGGGTGTGATAGATAGATAGATAGATAGATCGAGATAGTTAGAAGGATAGAAAAAGAGAGAGGGAGAGGAAACGTGGGTGCAGCAAAAGTAGAACAAGAAGGACGTGTGCTAGGTGCACTCCCTTCTTCGTTATCGCGTTAAAGGGAAAAAATAGGTAGCTATTTATAAACCATTAGCGAAGAGTGAAGTTTAATCAGGCTCACGACGGCGGGCTCTCAGCGCGACTCTATTTATCGGCTACTACCCTGATCGATACGTTAAAACGTTGCCTCTACTCGTACATTCGCTCGCGATGCCTTTTTGGCCGAAGAAAAGAAAAGAGAAGAGGCTGGAGTAATGTGTGTTCGAAGAAGTTCTGTCGAGCCCAATTCCATCTATACACTGTGCCTACATAAAATATATTTTATCTTCGTATTTTAATCATCCACCTTGATCCCTCGCACTTCAATCAATTTGACTCGTGATTTAGAGTTGCGATATTAATTAAGTTAATACATACAGCGATTAAATTTAGAGATTGTGAAAAGATACAAAATGGAAGATGCCGAGTGTTCGACTTGCATCATCCCAAATCACTCCTTTGTTCTCTCTATCCCTGATATAAAAAGCAAACACGAGAAATACCCTCGATTCCTGTAATGCCAAGATAACAAGAAAAGATCGGGAACACAAAAGCTAAGATTACGGACGTAATCAAAGTGAAAGACGCGATGTGGCTTGGTCCAGTTGGCCGCTTCGGAATCGATATCGAAAATAGCATCCTCCTGGGCCACCTCAATGACTGCAACTTTTGAAAGCACAAACTAAATATTGATAACTAACAAAATAATCGAATCTCGTCCTACGTAATTATAATAACAATCCCGACACGATTACAAAACAGTATTAAGATTACCAATAAATTTCACGGGCTCATGGTTTATTTATTTCATTCATTCAATTTTGTAACATTTACCACTCTCTGTTCGCACATGCATGTGAACTATATTTCTTCCGATTACACTCATTCATTTGTTCTCAATTTCTAACATTAATTTCGACAAAGATAGAGGGTTAGCATCGATCCCCGTTGATCTAAAAAAATTTCCCCGGTATCTCTCCGAAAGGTCAGAATAATAAACAAATTAGTATAATCCTAATTACAGTATTTATTCAAGTCGTACATCGAGGCGTGATTTATCCCAGGCCAATCAAACAATTCTCTAAAAAAAAAAGAAAAAGTTCGAAGTATCTAAAAAAGTTATTCTACAATCAATTCGTAACGAAAGCAGTCACAGACCAATCACGCGAGCATGCAAGTGTTAAATTTACCCATATAGTAAACTTTTCCGCGTTGGAGTTCTCAGTGAACGGTGCACTCGTTGCTCCGCAACTCGCTCGTTGGCCGCGGCAAGGCTAACGACGACGACGACGACGACTACGATGTGGAGGGTGGAAGGTGAAGGGTAGCGGCGGTGGTGGTGGTTCTATTTATAGAAACGACGACCTATATATAGCCGTCGCGGGCTATGCATAGCCTGCCCCCGGCCGCCAACGAGGAGGAGGGTTGCACACCCCCGCCGCCACCTCGTCAAGCGGAGTGGAGCGGAGCTCAAGCAAAGCTCCGTCCAATCGGCCGCCACCGCCGCACTGCTGCGTAACACAGGGGTGCCTGCAGGTTCAATGAAACCAGGCCAGCTCGTTCCACTCCCCCCTCTAGCCCACCCCCATCCCCCCCTTATCACCCCTCGCAATGCGGCTCTCTCCTCTTACGCGAAAATACAGTCCCCATTCAGCGTCCTGAAGCTTCGTACACACGTGCGACGAACCTATACTACTTTTAAGTTTATACGTGTAACCCTGTGCTAGATGTGTTAGGTGCCTAAGTGTGTTCCATGTATGTACGTGAAAGTGTAGATTCTGCGACGAACGGATTCGTATTTACGAACCGTCCCAGGGGCCAATAAATTCAGACTCTCAATTCATTTAACCCCCGGAATGACTTCCGGCGAGTTTGGCTCCTGCCAACTCATCCCCTCTTTCTCCCTCGACACTTTCATGGACTTTGATTTTATTAGCTTTTAATCGGGTGGGTTTGTAGCGTCTAGTATTCGTTAAATAATTCGGAGGATAAGTAGAACTCTTTCCAAGTATGATCGGGGGTGTGAAGATTAAGTGAGAAACTGGAGAAACTGCTAAGGGTATAACTAGAGGGTATAATTGTAAGTATAATCTCGGTTGATGATATTGGATGTGGTCGTTGCATTTTTACTATTGCATTTATGAATAAGGTACGAATTTATGTAATGATTTCTTTAGTTAGAAATACATATATTTTTTGCAAGAATTATGCAACAATCTAATCTGAAAGATATAATTACACAGATATAAGACCGTAGTCCTCTGTTTTCGTGTCCGTGTAAACGACTTTCGAACAATTCCATTCTCGAAGGATACTACCAGAATTCCGTGGAGTGTCGCACGTGGCTGACCATGTACGACGTATACGAACATACGCTACTTCAAAGTTCTCTTTCCGGCTTAAATAGAACGTACAAGCACGAAGAACTTTTCGTATGAATCTTTCATTCCCACTCGCACGATACTTCTTTTTATCCTTTTTGGCGTCATCGTCAGGCCCAAATGTCTCTCTTCTCATAAATACACGAATGGAGCAGCATACGGTGGAAGGGTCGAAGAAGAAGGTAGAAAAGGAGAGGATGACACACGTGGATCGTGCACGTCCATGCATATGCAATGCCGTCTACGAAGATTAATTGGCTTCCATCGAACTTCATGCATTCGTGCCATCTTTGTTATCGGGTTCGCGTTAACTCACTTGCCAAGGAGCTATCTGTGATCTTTTGAATACTTGACAGGAAACTCATACGCGTCGATAAAACAATATTGGTTTTGATTATTTCCTTGAGAAACAAGTTCTCGTAGATAAATTATTACACATCGAGATGAACTTTGTGTATTTTATTTAAAAATAAATTTTTCTTCGAAAGGTACCAATTACTATAACTTTCTAACCGCGTGTTCACATTTATAGTTATACCAAAACGAATCGTATACTCCTTTGGGTAGAATAATCACGAAACGCAGCATCTTCCTTGCGGGAGATTAACTCGAAGAAAATTTGATCTATCTTTTGAGAAAGTTTTATCCAGAAGGAGGTCTCTCGTTCCTTCGTTGAATCCCATTGCCGAAAGCAATGATACTTTTCCCATGCGATTACACGGTGGAACTTACGTACACTCTTGCGTACGTAATTCGTTGAGTTACGATCGATAGCGAGACTCGAGCTCGTTTAATTACGAGAGATAACGGGCTCTCTCGCTCTCTCACTCATATCTCCGTCTCCTCATCTATCTATCCGTCTGTCTCCTATCTCTCTCTGGCTCGTTTCGTCTCGAGGCCCTGTCACCATCCCGTTGGACTCAATATTATCACCTAGCCGTTCCTCTACCAGCTCTTGAGAGAGTAGGATTCGCTCGAGGATTCGATCCATCATGGATCAGCGTGATCGAGTTACACTCCCGTACCCAATTATGCGAATTACATGCTCACTGCGTTTATTAATCGTAGATATCCAACTACCGAGACTAAAGTCGAAAGACGTCGATTTTTTTTTTTTTTCCCTCCACCAACCTCTACCGCAAATTTCCTTGGAGCTAATCTTTGCCCATGAAATAATGAACAAGACTAAAATTAGCGTCGGTACGGACAATGTTGATTAACATAACACGAACGAAACCAAAGATACATATGTGTATATTCGTACGCAAACGTAACCCCTGAACTTTCTCGAAAAATCAGGAGAAACTTTCCGAAAGATCCAATAATAACTTTTAACCCCAGGCTATGCACCGTATTCTCTATTTCTAATCTTCTATCTAAAAGCGATTAGAGAACCCAAAATCGAACGGTCGAAGAGAGAACGTAAGAATGAAAACGCGTTGATAATGACTATGCGGTAGGTCGATATTGTTGAAGAAAAGTGGAGTGAGTCCAACCTCCTTCCTTCCAGAATCGTCGAAGGAATGAAAAAGGAAAGAGAGGGAGGGGTCATAGAAGGGTCGTGGAAGTTTCTACGGCCGCTACACTGCCGTTCGTGCTCGCTACGCTGCCCGAAGCATGGTGGTTGTATGCCGCAATGCGGCTACCTTATCACACCATCGAACATCATCTTCCAGTTACGTATACGATACGTCCATCTCTCTTGCCTTCATTCAATTCGAATCGTGCAGCATCGTGCGTGTACTTACCGTTCGAATTATGGACCTTTGAGTTCGCGCCGTTTGAACGACTGCCTTGGCTTGGTAGCATGAATCCGGCTATGTGCTCTGTCTAATGTACAGATACGTTACCGTTAATGGCAGAATTGTTGTAATTATGGGATCATTGGCTTGTGTGTTCGAATAATTACTTAAATAAATGTTGATTAATACTGGAGTACGAACGGTGGGTCGGAGATTAGGGAAATTAGATTTAGTAGAACGAGTGATGGGTACGAGTAAATGAAAACTGGATTTTAAATAGAAATTGTACTTTTCAATATTTCTAGCATCGCTTCAAATGAATTTTATAACTCATGAGTTAGCGTCCGTCGATCTATAGAGATTTATGTATAACGTACCAATTGAAAATTTCGAGTTTAGATTAGAAAACTTGGGATCCCCGAGTTCGCTTTAGTTATCACCAAAGGACAAAAGGAAGCGTCATTCCAATCTTTCTCCTCCACAGGTGTAGGACCATTCGAATTCTCTCCAAGCATGAACGATAAATCGTTTCGAAGGCCAAAGAAAAGGGATTTCAATCTTTCAATTTCATTGCCGTCGTTCTCGAGCGTGCACTCGATTCGCTCGATAGAATATAAATTTTTCGTACAAGTATTCGAACGTGCGAGTACGCCGTTCCGGTATTATACATACGTGTGTATTAACGATTGAGAGGTAGCCTAATAAGAACTGGGCCAAAGGGTCAAGAAGAAATTTCTATGAACTCGTATGATTCGAGTAGCGAATGTTATTTGATCTCCCGAATTTGTTATTTTTAATAATATAGTTCGAGTAAATCTACCGTGATAATTGCAAAAGATTTTTATATGGGTCGACTTCGTTGTTTTGATATAAAAATTTAATACAACGAAATTATATAATGCGGTTAATCCTGGATATTTCAAAAACTATTACCCCACCGACAATCTCCCGGAACACATTGATATCGGAAAAAGGAAATCTCTTAACCTGGTCGACCAAAAATAACCGGATTTCGAAAGAAAGTCGAACCCTGAACTTTGAAGAAGCAACGAAACGTGTCATACATCCTGAATAAAGTCGAAAAAAAGAGGATCGAAGCAACGAACAGGGAGTATCGTGTCCGAGACACTCGGAAGGTACCAAGGAATAGATCAATGGACCCCAACCGTGCCGGATACTACTCTCACAATCAGTGAAGAAAGTGCGAGACACGAATCGGCCTTCAGGGATTTCCTTTACCCATCCAATCCTCTCTGATAGCGAAAAGATTCAGGGAGTACAGGGAATCGAACACGCTGAGAACGTGGAAACATAGCGATATAGGTTGGTGTGTTAGCTCGTGATGCAAGTTATCGAAGAAAAAAAGAACTTTGCTTTCTTCCGGCTTCTCCTCTGGTTTAGCAAAATTTCACGCGTTTTCCGCTTTCTGGTGACGTATCCTCGGATACGGTTTGACGTCACTGCGTGAAAATGGGCCACAGCCTCGTGCTGTCCCCTGCTCGCTTCCTGCGCGTTTCCACCCCCTTCGGTGACTCCCAGCCACCCCAACCAACCCGACTCTTACCCTTCTCTCGTGCTTTACGTTTTCCCCTTGTCGTCATTTTCTCTCTCATTCTCTCTTGTTCTTCATCCAGAATCTAGCTACATACGCAGGCTAACCCAAGCTAACCCGAGCTAACCTAAGCGCTGCAGGACACGGGATAGAACCGGATGCACGTTCCAGAGAGGTACTCGCTCCTGCTACAGGATTGAATTAAATCACTGACTCTCCTCTTCTCTCTCCCTCTCGTTTTTACTCTAGAGCAATGGCGATACCACCGCTACGATCTCCCACGTATATATACCGACAACGGTGTGTAGGTAAAGACCTCAGTGCGAGAAGCTTGCTGAAAGTGTGGATAATTTTAGAAGATAGACTCGAGAACGCGAGAATCTCCTAAGAGGGTTCGATCGACTGACTCGACGACTACTGGCTTCTTCGATGAGAGCAAGGACGCACGGAAGTGCTGGATGGAATCCTCGGTCTTAGAGAGGACGAGTGGAGTCTCTTTAATCAAGAAAAATCTTTCTCTTTTGTGAAACGAGAGAGAGAACTTCGTCTTTATTTATTGAGAATAATTTGTTATATCACATTGAATTCAAATAATTTAAGTTTTCGATCTTTATTAATCACCCGATTAACTTTTTAATGGTTAAAAATAAAAATGGTTAGATCGATTAGTTGTGTCCACTTTGATATTATTTTCTCTAGAAATACTAGAATTTATTTATTATATTTCACTCTTTTAATTTAAAGAGCTTTTTTTAAACCCGATGCAAAACCATTGTTCCATCATTTTGGAAATATTTCAAATTACCAAGCAGCAAATAACAGCGTTTAAAGTTCGTTATCAATATGCGTTCCAAAAATACACAGAACCCAAGGGATTAATAATAATATCTGACTATGATTATCTCCCGAGCAGAATATTAGTGCCCCGCGTAAATACACGATAGACAGGGAAACTTCTTCGTTACGGCCTCAGGCTAAATGCTTTATCTACGCGAAAGCTGATTATTAATTTCGGAGAGTAGCCACAGCTATAATGTCTGTGTGTATGTGCCTTCGCATGGTCACGGACCAATATCCTAAATACATTCGGCCTTTTGCTGGATTACATAAATCTGATGCCATGACGTATACACCTAAAGGATGCTCTTACGTATATAATACATAAAGTAACTTTGAAATACAAGTACATATATGCGAGTCTACGAGTAAATCACGTTACAAAGCAAACCGTGACGTGCACGCATCAACGTTCATTAATTTTCTTCGCTCCCTTCTTCGTTATCTAACATTGAGGGAGAGGTTTTATCTTAGCCAAGGTTTCGGACGAAAATTCAATTCTAATGGCTGCGAATTAGTTTTTGTATAGGGATGAAAGGTTGATTGAAATTAATAACACTCGTCCGTTCGGTCGAATTTTTTTTTTTTTGCTTTTATTATTCTTATCGGTACAATAAGCTTTTTGTTAAGAGAGAGAAGGTGTTACTATCGTCTTTTCCAATCTTTTATGTAATCTCTCACCAAGAACGGGTTACTAGTTTGGCACATCGCAAGTCGGAATATCAATGGCAAACTGGATTGTCAAGTTTACTCGCTTCGACCGAGTCACGCGGATTAGGATTAGCGCGAAGTTTGCAGTTGACGAGTGCACGCACACACACACGTACAAGAAGAGCCGTATCGCAAACAACGACGTAGTCGTGTGCTTCAAATTCTACGATTTAATGCAATTGACTCCGTGCTAGGCTGAACACGTTCGATAACTTGGACAAGAGTACTCCTTGCCTCTCTCTCACACACTCAAACTCTAAACATGTTCAAGACACTCGTTCCTTATACCGGACTTGTATCAAACTCTCTATTAATTATCCATCGATCGTTATCCATCCTTTCTTCCGCTTGTTCTATTGAAATCCTTTAACAAAGAACCATCATTCTCCTGCTCCATTACGTTCTCTCTACTTTTACAGGAAACAACGAGATAGTATATTTATACAGATTGCACGCGAACATCCTCCTTTGCTGCACTGTCCGCGAGTTAACTTGGTTTCTTTGTCTACCGTATCACTCGGGTCGTCGTTTTATTGCATCGATACGCTCAATGCACTACATGTTTCCTCAGCTGGCTTTGCTTCGATAGAAAAGTAAAGAAATGTTTTATAGAGTCAACGTTACGTTTCTTTCGATATACTCGCTCTAACGATAGAGAAATATGTTTTATGTTTCATTCGTTCTATTTACAATATCATCAAGTTCTCATCAATTGTTAGAACAGCGAGAAGTATTGCGTAGCTACTCGGTAGTATCGTGGAAAATTAATTAAATAAATTCTTTTTTAAGATCATATCAATTTGAATTATTATTCAAAATAACGAGACCAAGTCATTGTTACTTTAAAAGAAAACTCGAAGTGACAGAAAGTGTCCTAGCGTTTCTCTGAACGTGAACGCAACCTGGTCCTTCTTACCAGTTCCAGTGTGTATAGCGAACGGAGACGATAGGAGTCTCTTGTATTGACGAGTGATACTGAAAACGTGTAGCCGTTTATCGCACATGTCAGCCATGTCTTGCCGCTTTTCAGAGGAGTTCTCGCAGACGCGAGATATCCGTGTTGACAGCCGAGCACTTTTCGCGTGTCGAACGCGACTCGCAGATCGAATGCATTTTTCATGATGTCACAATAGAAAGAGAGAGAGAGAGAGCTCTGCTTGTTGTTGCGAAACCGATGAAAACAAAATACGTTTTCGTGCATCCACGTTGGTGCATCTACATGCTTATGTACCTATATGTGCATAAGAGTCTTGTCCCGATGGAGATTTCTTTCTAACATCTTTATTTCGTATGGAACTTTATCTTCGCTAGAATTCAGAAAGAGTAGAAGAAATTCTTTGAACACTTTTAAAACGTATTTTACAACGAAAAATTTATTACAAAAGTCATGAAATGAAAAGACGAGTGTAACTCGATGACGAGAAATGAGATCTTCCTTCAAGACTTAGCGCGGGATTAAACGTATTTCATTTCTGAAGAAGAAGATATCAATGAAATAGTTTGACAAGTCGAGAAAAAGGTGTCGCATTGCGGGATTACCAATACCCGAGCCTACCTCGAGACTTTTTCAATCTTTCCATCTCCCTCGCTCTCCTTCTGTCTCTCCCTCCCTCCCTCTTTCACGTCGTTCTCCAAGCGAAATTATGGACTCGGAGCGATATCACCGGAGAAAGTTTCTTTTCAATTTCTACGCGAATTTAAAGTACCTCGAACGACGAAGATTATATTTATTTGCTCGTACCTCCTCACCCCCTTCCCTCCCCCTCTATCGCTACCACCTTCCTCAGCAACTTAATGGATTCACGTTCGCGGCAGAAGATAATTTCTTTGGGATAGGGGTGAGGAGAGGGAGGATATATATTTTCTTGACGCCTCGAACTCGATTAACGAGTCAAAGATTTCTATGATAATTCTGAAAGCTCTCACTTTCTCTCTTTTGGTCGATGTCGGGCTTGGTTGATACCATGAGACGCGAAAGAAAAGGAGGGAAAAGTAAGAAAAAAGAGAGAGAGCACGCGAAAGCTTTTTTCTAATGTCGGACCATTAATCATTGGCTGCTCGAGTCTGCTCTGAAGGATGCCTGCCAGCCGGCGAGCCCTCGTGGATGGGATTACGTACCCTTTCCTTTCACCCTTGCTATCTCTTTCCCTCCCTCTTTCTCTCTGGTTTTATTTTTTTCACACACTCTCTTCTCGTTGACGAAGAGTGTCTATATGAGGTAAAATGACGGGCAGACTTTGCAAGAATTTTAGCCAACAATTTTGGCCCCCTTTTTGCACTCTACCACCGGTTTTATCCAAGTGCTATCGCTATTGATTAATAGGTCGTACCCGTGATAGGGACTTTCTCTTCTTTTTGCTCTATCTTCGTTCGTGCGTAAAAATTAGCGAATCAGCTTGATAAGATTTTAACGTGAAATAAGCTTTCGTAGTTAACTCAAGCTATAGGATGGATTAGCTGCGAAAATAGAATTGCGTTTGAAAAGTTTATTTCAAGCAACCGAGTTTTTTAGGACAACTTGCCCCGCTGCGGGGTAAGTTGTCTCACGCCATGGGGCAAGTTTTCCAAGGATTCCAAGAAAAAATCTTGATGTATACATCATGA
The DNA here is from genome assembly GCA_916049575.1 of Ancistrocerus nigricornis. Taxonomy (NCBI): domain Eukaryota; kingdom Metazoa; phylum Arthropoda; class Insecta; order Hymenoptera; family Vespidae; genus Ancistrocerus; species Ancistrocerus nigricornis. The sequence goes on from OU696667.1 coordinate 1,424,464, forward strand.
TTTTTGCCAAAATGGTCACCACCACCGATTTCAATGTTTAATGGCTCATTTTAAAGACAAAAGCATGCAGAATAATGTTCCGTTGTCCGTTTTTCGATATCGTTGCGGAGTGTTGAAAAATAAATTTTTTAAGTGTCGGAGTATGGGTGTTTTCAAGAGAAAAATTGCTGTAACTTTTTAACCAGTCATCCTATCGGAACGCGACTTGCATATTCGTAAAGAAGAGACTTTCCCCTTTCGAACGAGTATTTGATCGGGCAAATTCGAGATACTTCGATTTTTGACAAAAATCCTGACCTATGCATCATGATTTTTGCCAAAATGGTCACCACCGCCGATTTCAATGTTTAATGGCTCATTTTAAAGATAAAACCATGCAGAACAATGTTCCGTTGTCCGTTTTTCGATATCGTTAAGCAATGATGAGAAATTAATCTTTTAAGGGTCGGAGTATGGGTCTTTTGCAAGCTTTAAACTGCTGTATCTTTCGAACCAGCCATCCTATCGAAACGCGACTTGCATATTCGTAAAGAGGAGACTTTACTCTTTCAAACAAGTATTTGATCGGGCAAATTCGAGATGCATCGATTTTTGACAAAAATCCTGATGTGTGCATTAAGATTTAGAAAGAAGAAAGCATGCAGAATACTGTCCCGTTGTCCGTTTTTCGATATCGTTTCGGAATGTTGAAAAATAAATTTTTTAAGTGTCGGAGTATGGGTCGTTTTCAAGAGAAAAATTGCTGTAACTTTTTAACCAGTCATCCTATCGAAGCCGCACTGCCATATTCGTAAATTAGAGACTTTCCTCTTTCGAACGGGTATTTGATCGGGCAAATTCGAGATGCATCAATTTTTGACAAAAATCCTGATGTATGCATCATTTGCATGCATCCAATTAAACTACCAAGTCTCCCCTTTTTTAACAGGCATAACCAAACACACGACATTTCGAAACAGCTAAAAATGTAATCGCCATGATTACACCGGATCCACATAGATTTAGCAAGGAGATTTACGGCAAAAACAAGGTGATACGTGGCAAGGACGACAAATGGATGTCTTACCCTGGTTTAGGAAGTAAAATGTATGAAGCCTGTATATCAATTCGAGCCTTACTTATGCGCTATAGCCCAGGAGTAACGCTTGTTAGATACCACGAGCTTTTCTACGCTACGTCACTGCGGAAACTTTGGAGAGCTTCCCTTCCGCGATCCTGCGACGTTAGGTGATTTTTTACAGGCTCACGAGGATCGTATCGATCGTCTAACCAACCCTAGCGAACGCCTCGTGGCAACCGCGAAGAGATACTTGGAAAAACTAAACATACCAAATATCGAATTATCGCTGATTCGATCTTTATTAACTAATATTTATCTGCATACATATGTATGCACATTATTTACATTTTACCTATCGAAGAATCTTCAATATTCATGAAAAATATGAATCAATTCCGATATCCAGCGTGCCGGACTCTCGACGAGTGAAATAACCGACTCGAGAAACGAAAGAAACGTACGCGTTAACGTGCATTCCTAATATTCCTATGTTTTTCCGAATCATTTAGATATCGAACTCTATAAACGTAGCGACCGATAAAACAACACAAGGTCTTGCCAGCGATCGTTTAAAAAATATTTAAGGAATAAAGATGAGGATTATCTCGAACGAAGACAAAGAAGAAACTCACGGATCGGAACGGTTCATTTAGGTCTTTCAATTGACGTCACTTCCTCGTTGTTTCTACTCACCCGATAGAGCTAATAACTCTTTATCGGAAGTAACGAGATCTCATGAGGCGCAATCAAGCAAATAATAAGCGATATTACCGTGGCGTTTCATCGAGGGTGTACTATATACAATCAATAGCCCGATGCCGTTTAACCATTGACGTTGGTGGCTGTGAGGTAGTTAGAATGGTGAACCGATATCGTAAAACGTTATATTATCGTTATCATCGATACGGATATGGCTTTCGTGCCCGTCGCGTTTCTAATATCTCATTGTACACGATCGTAGACTCTTCATAAAGAACGATACATTAGTTCATTTTTATGATATAATTTTTTTCTTTGTTTAAATAATTTAATATTAGAGGTTGTCCATGACTTTCGTGCATTTGGCTATTTTGTAGATATTACAATTTTTATTGATACGTGTCTCAAAAAAATTCGTTCTACCCTCATCTCCGTTATTAATCTTGTCACATGTTCAATTTTGCGTTAGAGTGGTAATTTTCAATGAAAACATCAGATGCTAATGAATAAAGAATTGTAAAATACATATTTGAACTCGAATCGACAAAACCAATTTTTATAATTGTACGACATCGAATTTTTGTTCATTTCATTTACCAGCAACTCCGACATATTTTTTTCATAACGCAGTGAGTAATTGGAAATGGAATATTACAACGTTGGAAATATAGGCAACAGTTGATTGCTACGGGTTCAATCTTGCTAATATTGTAAAATAAATATTTTTTCATGTTTTTTCTTTTTACACTGCTCTATCCTCGTAGATATATTTCAAGTTTGGTAAGCGTTTCAAGAACCAATTAAATACGAGAGTCAAGGACCGTCCGTACGTAATGACGAACGTTCGTGAATATAAAAAAATATATTTGTTTTACATGTTTTTAGACCACTCTCATAATTACTAGCATGATTAGATTTCGTTTGAGGCACGATATCGCATGACCGGTCAGATTGAAAATGATTTCATCAGTTTTGAAAAGGCCACCTAACACGAATATTAGACCGACCCTTAAATAGCTCACATTTTGAGATTACACCGAAGTTGAGAGAGTTTTCATATCCATGGCGTAACAGCGTTATCCCGGGGTATTAGTTTCGCAATCTCATCAGGCATTATTTAAGGATGTCGGGAAAGGGGAAACCACTAAGGGGAAACCACTGTCAGCTCAGCTCAACTATCCAACGCTTCCAGAAGCCGAGAAATCGTTGCTACCGTGGTAATCGTGGCCGTTAGTCTGATTTACGCGAACGAAGGATCCTATACGCTCGTTTTCCCCGGCTACTGTCATACTACGGACCCTTCTAATATTTTGTACTTTGGTTTTGTTGGAGTCTTCTTAACGTAACACCCTTGACCCTTTAATATTTTCCTATATTTCAACGAACTGATCGTTTCAGGTTGGATTTATTCGAGGCATCTTCATCGAAACGCAACCATAAGGTCATAGTTGAAATTATGATGCGTTAAACCCTTGAATTAACCTATTTCGGGTTACACTATAATTGTTCCACACATTTTTAAGTAACCCAAACCAAACCAAACATCGTACTATAAATTTCCTAGACGGAAACTTTCGTTTCTTCAAGACGGTTCACCGTGAACTTAATAAGACTAGGCGACGTTAATTTAAACTGCGTGGAAACTCGATTTTAAAGTGCTCCCTCTCGAATCCGAAGCTTCAACGTGCATAAACGCGGGTTTACTTCGGGAACGTCTTGCTCGAAGTTACCATCGGCATTTTGGGAATTTGGAGAAACTGATAAGCAAATTTTGTACATCGTTTCGTCTTTTCGCGATAACTTGAGAGATTCTGTCTCTTGTGAAAGTAAAAAAAAAAACAAAAAAAACACTTCGAAGGTTGCGAGTACACTATTGTAGAAACGTGTGAACTTTAAATGAACGCTAGATTGTGTTTGCGCATCGCAAGAAATTACGTAGGCGTAACAAAATATGTATAACTCTATGTAAATGCAAGCTGTAGCAATTTCGCGAGTTTTCGCGTAAAACTTGAAGCATAATTTGAAATTTCACGAAAGAAAAAATAGAAAATGTTAACTCTTCTCTCATTTACAATTTCCCCTTTATCCATCTGGCATCTGTTTCTCGTAGTTTTACAAAAAATCGGGAAGAAATTGATGTAATGCAAAATCGATAAATAAGTTCTCGCGATCGAAACGGCAACGTGAAGTAAAAATCACGAAAGAAACGGAACTCCCGTTCCCGTTTATTTCTATGCCCGGCTTGAAGTGCTCCGGTATAGTTACCCGAGAGAATGCCTCAACGGTAGTAGTACTTTTCACAGAACGTATTCGCAAAGTTATAAAGACGTAAAGAGCCGACGATGGTGCCTCGGAGACGGCATTCGGCCGATTGTAGGTTAATAGCATCCGAGTAAAGACCCATCCGATACCATGTAACGATGTAACGAACTAACGATGCTTCTAACTGTACGTATAAGACCAATGAAAAAATAGAATGAAAAAAATACAATTTTCTCTCTTCTTCGCGAAAAATGTTATTATAAGATAGTTGAGTGAACAAAGAAAATTAAAAGTCACAAAAGAACGTTCGCGATCGATCGTTTTTTTTTTTATGGAAGCCTAGAAAGTCGACTAATGAAGAAAATTGAAGGGAAAAATCATATCGTGGAAAAAAAAACGATCTCAGACTTTCACTTATATTACTTTGAAATTTCCCGAAACCGAATAAGTATCTTCCTCGTTTAATCTTCTCACCGATGGAGAAATCGATACGTTCAAGGAATGAATTAATTCTCATCATAGTCGATACTCTCACGGCATGCCATTAACTCATCCGCCGTGATTATTCAACGATATCGTAGCATTGCGTCTTAAAGCTGACGCTTAGTGCACCGATTAATTAACATTCTCGTTGCTTCGAACGGAAGGTTATTGTCGAATTTGGCGAAGTGTATTAACTGGAACAAGAATGATACGTCCGACGTTGAAGTTTCCATCCGTTTCTGATATTAAACCAAGAATATTGACGAGTATGAAATTGTAGATCAGGTTTCGACGTTTGTAACAATCGTTTCTCAATTCATTCAAGTATTCTCAAATTAGGAAGATTTCATGTAAAAGATAACTCGGTTCGAGAGTTTATACGATTGCAAGTGGGCCAATTGACAATTGTATTACCGACTTAATCGTATAAACTTTCCGACGAAAGTTAGAAAGTGCGTGCAACCTCCCAAAGAGTTGTAACTTTAAAACTTCTTGGCTCTCTCACTTAGTAAGGTCGTTGAAACTTACTTGTTACCTCTTACAAAATGGATCGTTTGACGTGCCGAGACACGACGTCGCGACAGCTTCGCCTTTACAAATCGTGAGAGAAAAAAGACGTAAAAGAATTTTTTTTTTTCTTTGAAAGCCTACTCCAAGATTTGAAAGAAACACAATCGACGCGTTGATTCCGATATAAATTTTCCTTTCGGAAATATGCTGCCACGCGTAAAATCGAATTTCCTCGTTGGAAATTATGCCGAGGATCGGGATAAGAGGATTTCGATATGACTCCTTGTGCCTTAAAATATGCACCCCCCTTTCTGAACACGTATCTAGCGTTTAAGATTTCGACGAATAAATTCCGTGGAAAAACATCGTACTTTATGCGAGACGATTCCGTTTGCTGTCAACCTCGAAATTGAAACAAATTTTAAATGGGAATTTCCTTTAATACGAGGGAGGTCGTCGACGATTGCTTCTCTTGAATTTTGCTTTCCAAATTTTGTCATATCGTTTATTTATACTTCAACGTCAGTGTCTTCTCTTTTCATATCATTTCGTAAGATTTTCCAATTTATACGAACATCGAATCGTTCAGAAACTTAGAATTATATAAATATACCAAATCTAGTACCAACTTGTTCGAAGTATCTAACGAAAAAAAGATTACTAAGCTAATTTCTTAATCGTTTCAACGAAATCGGCGATTTCCACCGAAGATTTAGCACGGATAATAATCGAGAATTTTAATTGGATATCTCGTCGAACAAGAGGAAAAATAAGGCGATTCTAGATGGTCTAGTACCAATTACCGAGATCCCATTCGTGCCCTAGCTTGCTAGCCGTTCCTCGAAACACGAGTGCAACCCTTTGATATCGCAAGATAGGATCTTGCAGGGTAAGCCGCAAACATTCGCTTTGGTTCAAGCCCTTATGTTAGAAACGACCAAGACGACCATTGCAAACGTCACCTTTTTCGAATTTCGAGGAAAATTGTTCTTGCGAGTGTGTGTGCTAACACGGTGACCGAAACTCGATTTTTCAAGATAGTAAAAGAAAATTCTAATAATCGGTGACTTATTTTTAATTTTATCTAACAGATCAATCCATAATATATGTATCAGATCAGAATAAAATAACATACTTGGAAAATCGAGCACGCGCTCGAACGTAGTATAAACTGTACCTATATATATATAGACGAACAGTTAAATGAAATGTCTCGTTCCAATCGAACGAATCTTTCGAACGAATTTTTCTCAATCGATATATCCATTAAGGTGAAGGATAGCCAAGTGGAAGCAGGATGACACGCGGAACGTTAAAAGTACGACGACTTGCAATTTCTGTGCGTCGGCTGGTTCGAACACGAGACTTGGGAATGAGTTTCAAATTTAAGAACATGGAGAATGCCTCGCTCGTAAATATATCGAACTGCCATCAGAAATCTCTCAGTGATTCCTCGTATGCTCACCCCACTCTCTTAACTCTCAGAAGGATTTATCGTGTCCCGTTGGATCTAACTTATCGGACTTTTAACTTTAGTCGAACCGATCTACTTCGACCGTACGACTGTTTTCGCGAATGGCACTTCTTAAGGAAATTTATATGCTCTCCCTCGTGCTTACTTCTACCAGAGTTACTTTCTTAAAATAGCAATATAATATAATAAAGTATGATAATATTTAAAAATTATAACACGGGTGAAGAGAATATGAAAATTTAATTAATATTGGAAAACTTTTTCACATTCTCGTTTGATTATTAAATTAAACCCAATTTATTCAATTACGCTTACAATCATCGATCGAACGTTTTATGTTATTTTAAAAGCTTATTAATTAAAAAATAAAAGCCAGGCTTTACGATAACCTGAAAATATCGATTGCGAGTGATAGATAAAAAAAAAGAGAGAGAGAAAGATAGGGAAAGACGAAGAGTGGAGTTAGTTGAAAAAAAATGTAGACGATTGACAGGACTTACGAGTCTAATTTTAAGGTAATAACGAGCTTTACTCTTTTCATTTCAGTCGGTACTGAAACCGTCCGGCATTCTCAATTAAGGAATGGAGGGAACGTGGCAGTGGGAGCAGCGAAAGCACTGCCATATCATTCTGCTTAATCCTTTGTCGTACGTAAAGGAAAACCCGAGACAGGTTGCAGGTGAGTTTTTCCCACTTTATTTTCTATTTCTATCTACACTACCAGACCACTTTACTACTCTTCTCTCGTCCTTATTCCCTTCCTCTCCCTTTTCTCTCCTTTTTCATTTAACCTTTTTGCAAGACCCTTACCGGATGTTGTTAACCACGAAGAAGCAAAAGCGATGAAGTTTTAAAAGGCGAACCGAGACGATTATGAACGTTGCCTTGTCTCTCTCTCAAGTGAAATTCGATCTTCCGAAAGCGCATATTACTTTAACCCAGTTCGAAGTACTAAGTTTCACGAATCGTTCGCGGTGAAAATAATTTGTTTGAGTTATGAGAACGAGGATTCTGTTCCTATCGATATGGTAAAAGGAAGAAGAAGAGACGAATGTCTTGAGTATATAGCGCCTGAAAGCAGGCAACCCGTTATACCACCGCTGATAAAACCGCTTTACTGTTTCTGAAAAAATTTCCTCTCTGATAGATGGCGCTGCCAAGCGGAATTATCGACGATGTACGAAGGGTTGCGTGCTTTTAGGTACGATACTCGCTCTTTTACAAGCTTTCATTTAGTTTACTTAATTTCAGTCGCTTTATGAATAAACGATTTGCAAAGAGAACTTTTCCTGTACTAGAAATTTAATGTCCATTTAACCATTTCCAGCCAAATGATTCCATATGGAATCATTAATTCAAAATTTAATTTTTGTCAGTTTTACATTTTGTTAAAATTAAATGCATTTTACATTTTTTGTCATCTTTCCATATTTATACATAGTAGATGCCCAATATTGCCAAATGGAATCATACTCATTTTGTCTAAAGATATTTTTATAAAAAGAAAAGTGCTTTCAAAAATGTCTTCTTTTGAATCAAATTAATTTGGCTTGAAAGAGTTAAATAATCATAGAAGGACGTATATCCTTCTCGGTTTTCCTTTTTGCCAACGTGATCCATAAAATTGGTCCATAAAATCGAATCGTAAGATCTCGATCGCAGATAAACGAGAACGACTGCAGAACAGTCCCGGTAAGAAAGAAGACAGCAGCCCGAAGAACTGGAGCAACGAGGAAGGACTGTAGCGTTGAACGTGATCGTTGAAGAGGACGAAGGTGAATAATTTTGCGTGAAACGGGGGAAAAATATAGATAGACAGAGAGAGAGAGAGAGAGAGAAAGAGTGAAAGAAAAAGAGAAAAAAAAAGAGAGGCTCGTGATGGGCCCGGAAGACCAAAACGTAACTCATTGAGCGATGCAAGTAGTTAGGGCTGGGGCCCTGCTAGTGAGCATGTGGCTCACTAGAGAATGAAGAAACAAAACGTCCGGACCCTATCGTTGATCGTCTCTACATTCACCTACCTCCTCGTCGGCGCTGCGATCTTCGACGTTCTCGAGTCCGAGACGGAGAAACGACGCAAGGAAGCACTGGACGGTAAAATGAATATTCATTTTTAAATTGAAAAAAAATTATTATCGGTAAAGAATATTTTGTTGCAACTTCGTTAGGGGGAATAAATAATTGGCTGGGCTCGAGAATATTTTTAATTTCATTGATTTTTTTAGAATATTCCATGATATTACTCCTTTTTTTATCATGTTTTTCATCAGTGGGTCTAAAAAATCTTCTAGTCTTTTACGTTTCTTCTTCTTACGGTTGTTTTAGGGTTAAATATGTTAGTATATATCCCAATGTATAACACACCCCTAAATGTTAAAATATAACACATCAATTACATGTAAATTCTAATCGTGTTCACAGCCATTGAAAAAATGGTTATACGAAAATATAATATCAGCGAGGACGACTTTAAAATCATGGAAACCGTGGTTCTGAAAACGGAGCCGCACAAGGCTGGCCAACAATGGAAGTTTGCGGGTGCCTTCTACTACGCGACCACGGTTCTCACCACAATCGGTGATTATTTTCGAAATACTGTTTCGTTGCACTTCGAGGAGTCCTAAACGCGAGAACTTCTCAACAATGCAGGCACTGTCGTTAAACCAATGTCCCACTTTGGGAAGCTTTTCTGCCACTTTTCCTTATTGTCCCGGTAAAACTCGATCTGGGTATACGTATCTTGCATCAGTTCTCTTTTCTATTGAAATAATATAACACCTATGAACTGAATGTATGAATAGATTCAATGGAATTTTTTTTCTTTTTTTTTCTAATTCAGACGTTATTTTTTCAGGTTACGGGCACTCAACGCCAAATACTATAAGCGGTAAGCTTTTCACGATGTTCTATGGAATCGTTGGAATCCCGTTAGGACTCGTGATGTTCCAGAGCATAGGTGAACGCCTGAACAAATTCTCATCCGTCGTGATACGGAACGTTAAGAGGCTCCTCAATTGCAAGGATGTCCAGGTAAGCCAAGTAATTATGTGAATGGTCTAAAGTCACGAATTACTATGATTCCCGTAACAATAACGTTGAATTAGCAGTGAAGCCGAACATATAACGAGACTTAATGAAGAAGTAATCCTTTCGATAAAAAATCACACAGGTTTTTCGACGACTAGTCACAGAAATGATTTTTTTTTTTAATATTCTTAATCCCTTTCAACGTATTTTTAATTATTAAATCGCTATCGATTGAAAATGAATCAAATTAATTGCACAAGAAATTGGATAATTTTTTGTCAACTTTAAGAAGAATTCGTTCCCTTTGAATAATTAACAACATTATTAAAAAGTAGGAATCGTTTTCATCAATGAACCCTCTTTACAGGCTTCGGAGATAAATCTCATCTGCGTTGTAACAACGTTGTCCTGTCTCACAATCGCCGGTGGTGCCGCAGCGTTCTCCAGATACGAAGGGTGGTCTTACTTCGATTCCATCTATTATTGCTTCATCACACTAACAACCATCGGCTTCGGCGACATGGTGGCCCTGCAAAAGGACAACGCGTTGGACAACAAACCGGAGTACGTCATGTTCGCTTTGATATTCATCCTATTTGGGTTGGCTATCGTCGCAGCCTCCCTCAATTTGCTGGTATTGAGATTCGTAACGATGAACACGGAGGACGAGAGACGCGACGAGGCAGAAGCTTTGCAGGTAATTAAAAAGGATATTTAAAAGAAAGACTAATTAATCCTTCGAGTCTAGCAAATGTGTTAACATTGATATAATTTGTTAGTTACCATACTAATATATATTTTATTGAAATTTATGATACAGGCAGCACAAGGAGCAGTACGTTTAGAAGGTGACGTAATAACGGCGAATGGTTCAATACTGTCAGGCCGAGTTGGCAATCACGGTGAAACGGTATCGTTGGACGACGAGGCATCGGTTTGCAGCTGTCGCTGTAGCGGTTTCCAAAAGAAACGACGGAGACCACGGTTCACGGTCCGTCGCCTACCCGGTAAAATATCTCACCTTTTGCCGATGCAACAATTGCCGCCACCGTGCGAACAAGCGGAAGAGAGACCATCGGCACCGCTTACGCCGTTGCTTCAACTTCCAACATTGCACCAGCATCGTGCCAGCATCTGACAACTTCCATACGTTTCTTCGTTAACCTCCTTGCAACATCTGCCACGACGAGAGTCCGTCTGATCGTCCAAGAAGCAACAATCTCGATGTTCGATTCGCGAACGACGTTCTCGTGCGATTTGCAATGGCGGCTTTAGCGTTAACAGGTCCTGCGGATGAAACTGTGAGCTCTATGTCGCGTATGAGTTTAAATCGAAACGTCGGAAAGTTTAACGGAGCATTAACGGCTTGATTCTTCCATTTTTTTCTTCCACATATGTTTTCTATTCCTTTTAATCGCTCGGACGAAACGGTGTTCAAGAGAGATATTACAGATATATGGTCGAATAATATTCGCCACGTCTCCGATGCATTCCCTTAACGTTTCATTTGAAATTCGTTAACATAGACGTATATTGTGATCAATTTTCTATACCGTACAAGTATTTCAGATTTTTCTTTGCGTTCGATTCGTCGAGAAACTCTGACCATATAACAAAAAAGTAACCCATCGTGTATGTACATGATAGATAGAGAGACGTTCCACTTTGCGGAACAATTTTCTTGCCTTTCATCGAGAACTAGTGCGTATTTTTTAACGTAAACAAACAAATATATCCTTAGTGATCCATATTCGTGTGACGTGCGAGCCAGCGAACGGTACCGCTACTACGATAGAATTCGCAAATTGAAAATGGCGCGCGATGTCGGAGAGAGAGCCACCTATCGTGGCTACGAATTCAAAAAAAAAAAAAAAGAAGAAGCTTTATAAAGACGACCAAAAGAACGAACACGGATCGTTCGACGACTCGTTACGAAATATCGGAAGTATCGATCGAATTATCGATTGTCTTCAGCATTGTCTTCTAATGAACTCGTACCTGTGTATGTCGTGCATCCACCATCGAGAAAGTCGATTCGCCATCGGGAAAAATGAAAATCAAGCCAACGTTCACACCGAACAACACGTTCATCGTTCGATCGTGAAAGAGAATGAAAATAATAGAACTATTAAAATCTCCATACGTCTTCGTAATTATCGACTATAATAGCTAAGAGATGTATGAATTCGATTTGTAATATATTAGGATAGTTATAACGAGAAAAACAACGATCGTACGGATCGCAAGTCATTTTTACGAGGAGTTTGCATTCGCAAAGAACGAATTTGACAACAACAAACAGGCGTCTAGCTAAATTAGATTTTACATCCTCCCTTTCGTTCTGCTCTCCTCGAATTAATTTCTTCGATGAAGAAGAAGATGACGACGATGATCTTTTACGTTAGGTCCGATCTATTTGACGAATAATATTTATCCTCTTGTTTTTGCTTGTTAAACGTTTATAATACCGCGTTTTTCCTTCGAAACGTAAAGATAGATAGATATTATTCGATCTGCGAAAACGGTGAAGATCGATTCACACTGACTTTAAGGATTAGAACCTATCGACTAAATTCTTATTAGCATGCGCAAAATGTATGCGACACGTGAATGAGATATAAGAATTTTTTAATAAACCAAATATACATATTTCCTTTTTTAATCGTTAGTCAGAGAGAAATTTAAAACGAAAATTTTGAAGATTCGCGTAGCGTATTTCGTGCATATTTTTCCTCTTTATATAGCGACATCTCCTTCGAGAAAGTCGAGCGTGCTTGTGTACCCTTTCGCTTTTTGATGATGCTACAATGATGATGAATACGATGCCAGGTTTCACGGATAAAGTAGAAAAAGAGAGAGAGGACGGCCATCGAAATTATCTAAAACCCTGGAATCCGTTTTCCCGATAATATCTATTATTGGTAGCACCAAATGCCTTCTTTTTCAAAAAAAAAAAAAAAAACCATTTAAGATGAATATTTATCGATTGATGATACAATATTTTAACGTAAGATTCAAAATGCATTTAAAATCCGAATCCAAGCGAGTACATACACACATACGAATACACAATGAGAGAGAGAGAGAGAAAAAGTGGGAGAGAAAGGGAGAGAGAGAAAGAGAGAGTGAGAGTGTTACTTAACGCTAAGTAATAAACAAAACAAAAACAAAAAAAGAAAACTTCTTCGCTTAATGTTTAACATAGAAATTTGCCGCGTTAATCGGCATAACGAATTTGTTTATAATCTCGTTCAATTTATCATGATGTGCCTGCTTAAGTGTCAAAACCAATGAACGATGATTAAAAAAATTGCTCCTAAATGAATTAGTGCGGGCAAGTACAAAAGAGGACCCGTAGATAGTAAGACACAAAAGACGTTTTGCGAGTCTCTAGATTATAAAAGAAGAGTCATCTGGTGATCATTATATCGGAATCATTTCGTTTTAAGCGTTGGAAAGAGCATAGCTAGCTCAACAAATCAAGTATCAATCAAAATCAATAACGCGTTAAAGACGAAGTTGCGAACGGATCTCATCATGAACTTTATCCAAAATTACACGTCACGCGACACTGAAAGACATTTATCAAGGGATTAATTAACGAACGAATTAATCGTCCATTAACGATCGTTGAAATTAAAAATGTTAAATCGATCCATTAAATTATTGAGTAATAATAATTCTTATGTAAAATCTTGTTAATTTATGCGAAACAAAGAAAGAAGAATATAGTTCTTACAGTTTATACCACTAATTTCTTTATCATTTTTTCATAACACCGTCGTGCACATTCCATACGATCGAGATGAATGATACTCGTTTAGATTTATAATATAAAAACATGAGTATGTTTTCGGTGCGTCACGGTAGTTTTAAGAAAAAACAAAATGATTTTTTATCTACCGCAATATTAAAGAAAAATGACCATAATATCACATACAAAAAGAGAGAAAGAAAGAAAGAGCGAGAGAGAAATCTATTAAAAATAACCAGAAACCAGGGTGAATACATAAAATACGCTCGTCGTAAGACGTTACCTATCGATTGTAACATAATGTTGTAATATATTATTAAGATACACGAGAGGGTTGAAATTTCGAGTCTAGTTTCGAGAACTTGTAAATAAGCGTTTTGGATAATTAAAGGATACCACGTAAGATATGTACAATAAAAGTATGCTGGTATATATGTACATATACATATATATGTATGTATATGTATATGTATATGTATATATTTATATTATAAAACTCACCCTTCGACTTCTTTTTTTAGTAATTACGATTAATCTTTAATGTTAAAATCATAGATGACCGCTTAATCGAAACGCAAGGACAGCATTTTATCTCTAATATAATTATATATTTAAATTTTCTCTTATAAACAAACAAAAACACTGATTACGTCGAGAAGTGGTTTTTGAGCATGTTATAATAAATAAATTGTAATTTTCATTAAGATGACAGGGAGTCGGTATTCTTATAAGAAGGAAAACGATCCAACCTTTTCTTTATTTCACGCATATTTAGAAATGATACAGTCAAATTTCGGTAATCTATGTTATTCGGTCGAACGTACGTGCGAACAGCGAAGGAAACTTATGCTGTTTTATCACTTCCGCGAGGACGAGAAATTACGATAACGATGTATACATTTCCTTCTTATAATTTTTAACGTTTAAACGATAATCGTATCGAACGAGGAGTGTTTGAAAAAGGAAAGAAACGAATTGTTAGCAATATTCGCATGAAATTTTCCATTTTTTACCCTCTTCCGATAGAAGTACATATTCGCTTTTTGCATTTCCACCTCGCCGTGAGATAATAGAAAGCAGAAAATAATCATTCATTCGAATTCCTTCGACTAAGGTTTTTTCACTTAACCAGCGCAATCGGTTTCTTTTTCTCGATGCACGTGGGACATTTATGTACATAATCTAAATACGAAATTATAAACAATACTTAGCGGTGATGCCGCGAGAGAAAACAACCCTTCAAATTTTCGCATTTTTAATCTCGCGTTAGCTGGTATCGAACACCATAAAGGAAAGACAAAAGCACTATTCGTATTATCTCCGGCGCATATACATACAATATATATACCCACACATACAGATAGACAGACACACACACACACACATACACAATAAATACAGATAATAGCTGTAAATTTACGTTAATACTGTTGGAGATGTGTAAAATGAACAAAAGAAAAAAAAAGAATTATTCAACACGCATTTATTCGCGCAATGTTGCTATTAGTGTTATAGCGTAAGTAGTCTAAGAGTACCTAGCTATGAAATTTTATAAGTGAGAAGACGAGTATAAATGGATAAAAAAAGAAGATTCGTTGATTACGTGCGAACAATGAACAGCATACGATTTTATTATAATGTTCATTCATTCGATGAGCGGAAACAAAATTGGTAGATAAAAGAATCGTACAAAAAAAAAGAAAGAAAACATTCACAAGTTCATGATACCACTATCTTCACGGTGATCGTAACTACTTTTTGTCAATATAACCTATTATGCTTCCTTACGAATTATGCTTTGTTTAATATCTAATTATTCTCCTTAGGGGTACTTATTATAATATCATTCGCTGTTGCGAAAAACGGTTCACTTATGACTTTTGTAAAATGAATGGAAAGAGAAGAAGAAAAAACAAAAGAGAGAGCGAGAGAGAGAAAGAGAACATTTGATCTTCCAGACCTTGTATTTAAAAAGAAAAAAAAAAATGTTCGGATACCTAAGATTTACGATACTCAACGGTACTTATTTCGATCTGACGTCGATCGATAGTTTGTACAAAATATTTCATTATACCGCTAGGAAATAGTGAAAACTCATCGTTCGGTTTCCCCTAACACCCCACCCCTCCTCCGCCTACCTTGGAAGGAGGTAGGAAAAAAAAGAAGTCGACAACTTAGTCCGAGGAATATACTTGTATAAAGACATATTATTTATAAAAAAAAAAAATATCCATTGTTACTTGTAAGATAACGGAGAACAAAATTTTCTGGCATAAAAAAAAAAAAAAAAAACAAAACGAACGAGAAAGAAAGTACGAAGGAGAGCAAAAAAAAGGAGCAAAGATTCTGAAAGGAGACCACATATCCCTAAAAACTTTCGTGTAACTTGTTATAAAAAAGAAAAAGGGGTGGGAAAAGAGTGATAAAATTCTTTTTCCGATGGCCGCCATCACCCGCCGCCGAATAAAATTATCGTAATAATGAATGAAAGAAAAGTGGGAAACGGTATCGAGTCTGGATATGTGTAAAGAGTAAATTCGCACGCGTTGAAACGCACCTAGGTAAACTGTACGTATACGCGTACATAAATAAATAAATAAATAACGTGTAAAGACATCGAGTTAAAACAACTGAATAATTAGGCGAAAAGGGGAAGGAGAAGATAAAGATGAAGACAAAACGCGTTCGAAATAGGTTCCAAAAATCTGCCTGCACACACCGCCACGTGTACTGATTTAAGTGGATCGTACTTTGTAAATTACTATGGACTTCCTAATTATATGCTGGTATATATATATAAAAATATTAAGTTATATATATATATATATATATATAAATACATGTGCTCTGCCACAATAAAGCAGTTTTTTCTAATCTAAAACGCAGTTGTGCTCTTTTCGAGACCCGAAACAAAGAAAATCCATAATGACGAAGATCGAAATTCACCTGATCACTCAGGTTCAACTGTGCTTTACGGATATATGCATATATGCGAGTATCAGCCGCGAAAACAAGACTGGAGCGCTGGAAAGGGCAGGACAGGTCATTGATATCTTTAACAGCATCAAGAGGTTACTCGCAAGCCGCAATAACAAAGAGACTAGTAGTGACGGCACTATGTTTATCCTCCTCCCACGATCCCGTGCGGCCATTGTTGAGTCGCTGTACTTGCAGTATCGTACTTGCAATTGTGAAATCCCGAGGATGAAAATGGAAGTAGGAAAAAAATGAAATTTTTATTTGATAGATAGATCGTACATCGGTGCTCTATATATTTATTGAATACGCGTATTACTTTGAAATCCGATAAATTTCGATATTTCGCCATATTGATTTTTTTTTTCATCTTCTTCACATTGCTTTTCATCTTTTTTTTTTTTTTATTATATCGTAAGAGTAGTCACATTGAAATATAATTCTACGTTAACTGCACTGATTTACAAATAGAATAAACGTTCGGTAATGTCATTTTTCTCCTGAATCAACCGATATCCGGTAATACGTTTAAACCTGGTACGATTTAACATACTCAACCTCTGCCAGGATCGTCGCTGACAGACGCTATTCGATCGTGTATCGTCGAATGTAACCGAAGGTGGGAGTAATAGGGCATGAAAACTTAATACGCAGCGGTAACTCGGACAACCTGTGAAACACCTGTTCGATCGATGAATCGAAATGAATACGTGCTACTTTCTTCGTTTTCTAACTCGCCTTAAGAGTATCGCACCGCTTATATTATAACAATTTTTTTTGTTTACGTACAAAACAATATTTAATTTAATATTTTCGTCCTTAAACTATTAATCGTCTTCTCGAAAGGGATACCGCCCAACTGACACGTAGATCCAAAACATTTGAAAAGTAAACGCGATAAAATACGACAAGAAAAACAATAAATCATTACTTATCAAGTTTAAAAGAAAGCGCGCGCTGCCTCCAGGACAAAGGAATGCCCTGATTGGTTGTAGGCTCTCCGTGGGGGTAAAATGGCGTCGCGCGTCTTTTACCAAAGCCCTCGTGTGTAAAGGCGGTTGGCTTCGGTCGTTTCCGATCGATAAGCGAACTGGTTCGGCTCGGAAACGAATGCAAGCGAAGAGTGCCGAATGGAGTCGGTGTTAAACGAAGAGTACCGAACGCGATCGAAAGGTAGAAGGGAGGAAACGACGCGTATGAGAACGACGCTGAGGTCTTCTCCGGCTTCGGTTGAAAGAGTGTTCGCGTCCACGGGCGCGGCTTTGGCGTCTCGAGCTGGCGTTTTACACGGGAAAATGTCCTCCCTCGACTATCTCGACCTGTGTCGACTCTGTCTCGTGAAGGATCGTGTCTCCGTGCCGATATTTGAAGGCGAGGGCGACGTAAGGCAAATTTTCCTCAAGATAACCGCCTGCCTGCCGGTCAAGGTAAGCCAACTGCGCCATAGTCTCTATCTCTTATGCGTTAACCTCCCTCCTTCCTCCCGCGAGAATTCGCCATCTTGTCTTTGGCGCCTCGCAGATTTATATTCTTCGATACGATGCTCCCTTACTTTTTAGACTCCCGGTAGATTCTACCGGATGCTAATGCTTTTCAGACTCAACATCTACGATCGAATGCCGTTAAGCAAATTTAAGGCGGTTCGACATTGTCGATGATCGCTGCGGATACGTCCTTTCGTTTTTTCGTGCTATCTCTTTCGCGCACACACGTCCACGTCTCCTTCTTACGACGCCATGAATTCCTCGATGCATTTTTGCCGCGCTTTTTTTCCGACTCGTTTTGATTTTAGCGATTTTATGCTATTTTGTTTTCTTGATCGATAAGTGGATTCGTAATATATCTTTATACTTAATAATTCGAGGATATTGGAAATAGGGGAGCATTCGTCGTGTTAATCGTTTCAACGCTTTGTTGAATCATCTGCATTTTTTATGATCGTTATACATGGTCATTTACGTTTAAGCTCGGACCTTTATATTATTATGTGTATTCATTGAAATTTGGTTTGTTTATAGGTTGACAGGGAAGACAAGTTACCTAAGAAAATATGTGATGACTGCGTGTATAAAGTAGAATTATTTTATCAATTTTGGAATACTACAGTTAACGCAGAAAAACAATTGTTACAATGGCTGGGAGAAGTCGGATTAGAAGGCAAACCGGATTACGTTACAAGTGTTCTCAATCAGGTAAGCGATTTGTTTTATCTCTTTGTAATTTTTAGAAAAATTACAATATTTCTATAGCTTGGAAGGAAGTTATCGATTGAGCGTTCAAAGATGTAGATAGTTTTTTGTTTCTTGGATGCTCTTTTGTATTTGTTTTCCTTGGCTACTGCCATAATACTCAAGATTCCTATTTCTGAGTATAAGTTCTCAAAAATAATGTCTTTGCTTCTTTTGTTGCTCATTATATAATTTATTCTATATGGTGTATTTACAAAAATATAGCTTAAAATCTTTGTACTTGTGATTTAATAGCATTATCTGGGTTACATAATTTTATCGAAGGATCAATAATTAAAATACTTTCTTTTCTTTGATATAGAACGTTATGAAGCCAGATCAAACGGGTGGAAACAGGTTAGATGGAAGTATGATGCAGCAAGTAAGCGGGCATCAAAACAACATGGGTATGAGTATGATGGACAACATGAGCATGAACATGCCCATGATGATACCCACGAACAATCAACAACAAATGACCTCAGTTCCTATGGATACAAGTGGAAGTTCCGTACAAAATGTGCAAGAAATGCCTGGCACCAGCAATCAAACCACGCACGATCAAATCACACAAAGTCAAACTAACACGAGCAGTCAACAAGAAGAGGAGGAGGAAAGCAGCGAAGAGGATGAAAACTCCGAAGATGAATGTGATGGAGATGAAGGTAATATTATTTTTTTTACAAAACAATGTTATCTCGCATTTTAAAAGTACAATCAGTGTTTTCACTCGAATGGATGCAATTGTTAAAACGGATATTGTATTTGTATTTAAGGCCTACCTGTTAAAGAAGAAAGCGAAGAAGATCCTAACAATAGCAGAGCCATTGAACCAACGACGTTTGTAAATGTTTCGTTAGCTTGCGACGAGGCGGGCCCATCGGGGCTTCAGCAGCAGAAAATTGCTGAAATGCCAGAAATGGCAATGCCACAAAACACGGATGGAGATCCCAAATCTGGGTAAGTCTTTTTTACATTATTTACACATATTAGGATCAAAGGTGCAGTAGTTGTGGCGCAATCACAAACAACGACGCAAACATTTACATAAAAATCCAATTTGTACACTTCTTGTATGATGAAGATCTTAAAAAATTTGCAATTTTTATACTTGAATGCGTTAGAAGTTTGAATTACAAAGTTCAAGACAAATTCATGTATTTAGCTTTCCCAGGAAACAAAAAATATTTTTGTACTTTATCAACTTATTTCATATCGTGATGATCATTGAACAAGCATATACGAGAAATGTATAACTAAAAAAACAAGTTCGATCGAATAGTAATCATTTCTTTTAACTCACGAATTGTTCGTTCGAATGAATTTATAATTTCAAGATACATTATTAGCTTAGGTGTAATAAACACAAGGTAAGTTTCAACACACGCCACAACCGCCTTTGATTCCGGATATTTAGCAATTTGCATTAACTTGCTGAAATTAATTATACAAAAAATCATTGCTAGAATAAATATATGTGTATTGCAACGTGTACTTGTTAATTCATTTATTACATGAATCGAATCACAGCATTATGAATAGAAAAAGTATTTAGCTAAAGTTTCAAATTGCTAGATACCTTTCCATATTTATATGTTATCGCATGTGCATAGTGTTCGTTCTAAGGGGAAAGCATAAAATAATTTCTATCCTTCACCGCGAATCATCATCCAGGGATCGATCTATACATACAAAACCCCGTTGTTCAGATCTTGGTTAACAATTCTCGTTAAAACGACCACTATCCTAGATATTGTATATACGTGTACGATCAATGGACAGAGGGTTCCTTTACGTACCGAGTTTTTGTTAAATCAACGTACAAATGTTGTATGTGTAATTTATGTTTTGAGGATAACATACCTACTTATCGTTGAGCCACAAACTTAATAAAACGTTCGAACTCTCTGTCCACCTCGAAGAAAGATGTTTACATGTTGTCGATATTAATATACCCACGCTTACGTGAAGGCACTAAATGCCGCACATGACCGTAAACTGGTCGACTCAAGTCACAAAACCGATTGATTATTTTATAAGTTTTAATCGTTCACGCTGGTTAAGAGGAAAAAAGCTTGGTCGATCGGTTCTTGATCGCCAAATTCGAATAACGTTATTATGAATATATTATATATATACATGTATATATATATATATATATATCGTTTATATCGTCATCCTCGTGCTTTCGAATGCCTCTGCTTTTATACAAAATATATAGTCAACGATTACATTGATCACATCGATTAGTTTACTGCGCTCGATCTATAAGTGCGATCACTCGATAAACGACGACGATCCACGCGATGCATATGTACATTGTCAAAACGTGTATCCTAATCTCGTCGTACGTATCCTAATCTTCACGTGAGACACGTCATTACATTGAAATCTTCGTCCTCGCATACAACATACACAAGATTTCGCTAAGTCCAATTTTTTGGAAACGAAGATTATTATGATAGTGCTTCGTAAGCTGGAAAAATATATCCCTTTGAGAAATTGAAATGACAAGAAATGCGGAAGAAGAGACGGCCAAAATTTGTACTCGAAACGCAGGAAGACCGAAGTGGAAATAGCGAGTGCAACGCGAACTCAAAAATTGGATACTACGAAGAGCGAATATTTCAGGCGAGTATTTTTAATCTATGTTACGAGACAATTGTTACTGTTTAAGTTTTAGATTATATTATTAATTAACTGCTATTCATAAGCATACGGTTTTTTTTTTGTTTTTTTTTTTAATATTTTCAAGATGGTAATCGACCGTAACGTCAATTTGACGTCGGTTATTTATTTTGTTTATCATCTTGATAAATATCCACCGACGTGCGCGTACGTGTGTCAATGAAGTTCTTGATTCTTAGTAGGGAAACTAGTGAATTTTTCACCTGTTTCATCGCGTTACGTTATTTATTATATTTACATGAAATTTATCTCGCAGGCGTGGCTTGCATTTTGCGCCATTCCTCGCGAGTTTTCTGACGTTCGCACATGTTTGCCTTTACGCGCCATTTTTATTTGGCAGCGATAGCAACGTTTGCAGTTTACTGCAAGTGTTAACATAATTTGCAACTATTTACAAACGTTATGTCGTTTCAACCTACGAAGCAACATTTTTTGTGGGACGATCATATTTTAATACGACCGGTTCTCGAAGCGTTCGAGACGTGCCTTTTGTACGTCTAACGCATAAATCGCGTTTAACGTTATTGTGAGAAGGAGATGAGCTTCTGGATATTTAAGAAAAATTCCAATTACCAGTCTGGGAGAGCCACCGCTCGAAGAATCGGTATGCCATGTCACAGAAAGGATCATTAAACAAAGGTGAGGCATCATTCCTTTTAAATAATTTTAATTTGAAATTTTGTTATATCTCTTTCAAGGATAAAGGAAGACCTCAGGGCGTGTTTTTTGAGATTTCGCTTCTATCGGATCATGCTGCCAAAGTTTTTCTCTCTATTTCTCATACTTTTTCTCTACATATACTATTCTCTCTAAGTACCCCATACAGAGTATAAATACTAAGGCAATAACGTGACATCGTTTGATCTTTAAAAGATTCTGGCGATGATTGAGGTTACAAATCGCGGATAGATTGTCGATCGTAAAATTTCTGGACGAATTGACATAATCAAAGAACTCGAACGTTGACAGAAATGACATCTACAATGACAGTGACGTTTCTAATTTAATTCGCACATGTGCTCTCGTTCCATGTCAATATACCACGATCTATATATATTCAATAATTCAGCAACACCCACGCACTTTGCACGATTATCACTTGGCAGAAATTACACACATATATCACACACATGGACACAAAGAAACACGTACTGGAGCAGCAATTCTTCTTTTCTCTATTATTTTTTTTCTCTCTGTCTCTATCTTTCTATTTCTATCTCTATCTTCCTCTCTATCTCTGGCTCTATCACTATCTGTTGCAAGATCAAAGCAAGCAAAAAACACGAAGAATCAAATGCGAAACAAAAAGCACATCTCGTGTGCGTGTTTAACGAAGAGGTACTCTCTTTGCCGCAATATCTTTGGCTTTTGTCGATTTCAGGGAAGGAGGTGGCGGGGGGAGTGGAAATGGTGAAGGAGGGGGATGTGAGACCTTTGGCGGATTGTCAGGGATGCTGCGTCAGATACTCTCGCCGTCGCCCTCACCCGAGACGGGAGAGTCTGGTATGCCGGTCGGTTGTAATTTCCTTCAGACAAATTCGATTTTTTCGAATCAGTCGTCGATTATGCAATCGACGTTACAAACGATACCGTCTCACCTCTCGATGATCTATCCAGATCAAGGGAGTCTCTTGATGGATCAATCTCAGCTCGTCCTTCCGGAATCCCATCCTTGTCCTACCTGTGGCCTCGAGTTCCGTAGCGTTCTCAAGTTAAATTATCACGTGAAAACGAGCCACCCAAGACGGCCAGAGTACGAGCATCAACATCATCATCATCATCATCAACAACAGCAGCAGCAACAACAACATCAAAACGTCGAGAGTACAGCGAGATACTCGTGCTCCGTTTGTCCAAGGAGCTTTTTCGTTCTCGCGCAACTCAGAATGCACGAGACGACGCACGAGATGATGACTACGCGCGAGATCACACACTCGTTAGCATCCTCCTCGAATTATTCGAATTCTTCTGGGCGTGGCACTAGCTCTAACACTGGCTTGATATCAGGTATGCCTATTGTTTCCACTGGTAGTGTCACGCCAGGAAATACCGAGAAAACATTTGGCTGTGACCGATGTCAAGCAAGTTTTCGTTATCGTACGCTCTTGGAGCGTCACAGAAGGATGCACGAGGTCGGCCAGGAGAAACCCTACTCCTGTCCAAGATGTCTCATGCGTTTCGAGACCCGTAATCTTTACAATCATCACGCTAAGACCCATAAACCAAGTATCGAAGCCAACGACAGATTAGCTGGTGACAGCAACCCTGTCTCTCTCGCTGCTGATCATCATCATCCCAATTTAACCGTTACCGGAGCTACCACCCCTCCTGTCATCGTTGGTCCTCCATCAGCGGCCGCCATTGTAGCTGCCGCTGCCGCTAATGCTGCCAACAAGTCCTTAACAACGGCATCCTATCCTTGCGACTCCTGCTCGAAACAATTTGCCACGATCGAATCCCTGACCAGCCACAAGGCTGTGCACAGATCCAGGCCCTTGGTTTGCGACGTTTGCGGCAAGGGTTTCACTCATCGCAAGTACTACGTCGTTCATCAGCGCATTCACACGGGCGAGAGGCCGTATTTGTGCGCTATGTGCGGCAAATCGTTTACGCAGGCCTCCACGCTCACTGTACATCGTCGTTATCATACCGGAGAACGACCATACACTTGCACGCTTTGTGGAAAGGGATTCGTTACGAGAACTATCATGCTCAATCATATGAAGAAGCATTGAATTGAATACTCGTACAAATCAGGGTTATTGTTTAAGCAATGGTTCGTCATTAGTTCGTCGTTCTCGAAATTTTCTTCTTTTCTTATAGTGATTTTAGAAAAAGCAGGGTTTTCAAGGTAAGAGAGAGAAAGAGAGTGTTGATACTCGAAGTTATACTTTGTTGATAGTTACTGAGCGCGGAAGATATAAAGGAATTTTTAGGTTGATAGAATCGTCATTGTTTTTGATTATTCGTATCGAGTATTATAGTGTCTAGGAACTGTAGGTTGTATAAAAGTTACAATGCGAGAGTCGTAAAAGGACAAGATTAGTAGATACTTAGTCGGTATTAGGAATATGGTCTCTGTGATATCGTTTGACGCATCTATCGTATTACATAATTATATAGTTGTATCGTTCGCGAGAAAAAATTTTATCGTTGAGATCGCGAGGCACATTGAAAATGTGTTTAGATTAAAGTAGGAATATAAAAAGCCGGATAACGATAGATATAAAAAAAAAAAGAAAAACAGAAAATATCAAATAGGAAAGATGTTTCGTACCTGTATAGGATATATTAAGGTTTAATTTCATATTTAACGTGCCTAAGACATGTGCCTAATTTTTCTTGTTAATCTTTAAAAACGTATGCATTAAACAATGAATAGGAATTTACTAGGACAAACTTAAGATTTATGAAATTGAATACAATTTTATTTGAAAGTGCAATATATAGGAATTTAAGACGTTTTTCATTCAAAGTTATAGATAAAATTAGGTGCTTTTAATGACTGCAAGCGGGCCAAATCTACCGCTAATGCGCTTAGTGGTTACAAAACGTAAGTATAAAAATGTTTATACATTTGTACCTAAACGATATTAGTAGTGACTGAAGAAAGAAAAATAGTATAATTATATATAATCGGAGAAACATTTTTCATCTATGGATGTACCTTATATGTCGAATCAAAATTATTGTAAAGCATATGAATGTTGTTGTAAAGTGTATGACCATATACCCTTTATTAGATGCCTATTTCACATTATCAAGTTCGTGGTCTCATTTTTTATAGTATTATTTGTATAGTTGTGAATTAGGTAATATTGAAGTTCTAGTCATGAGACACCACGTCGGTAAAGTCGTTTGATGTTATCGACGGACGGTAAGTCATTCATAATTTCCACGGTTTACTAAATTTAATTATTCATTACAGTAACAATACAGCATAAAGTTCATTCGATTTGTCCTTTCATCTTTATATGGTTTTTATATTGCTTAAAGTTATCATATGCATCGAATCGAAACAATTATATTTTGGTTCCATAATCTTAGCTCTAGCTAGCTAGTACCCCCGAACTATCCCTACAAATAAATAAATAAATAAATGCATAAAATAACCCGAGATATAAACTTTCTTTACCTAGATTGTAAATAAACAATTTTCCATATCCTTAACACACGACCTTGAAATGCGGGAAGAGAGACACAGGTATGCACGAAGGAAAGGAGTTGTCTACTTTCTGAGAGTTGAATTATCAAAGCACTTTTAATTAGTCCTTGTAAATATTCTACTTTGCATAAAACTCCCTTAAAAAGAAGAAGGTCGAAGTACGAAGGATTGACAGAGAACGAGCACTGATTGATACCCATTTGTGTCTCTCTTCTTTCCAGATATTTTGTGTCAAAGATCACGATACATCAGGGTCAGGATCAGCATCAACAACAATGCGGTATCAACGAAACGAAAAACATCTTTAGCCCCGAAAGCACCACCAATCCATTGATCTCCGATGCATTACACATAGCGAAGATGAAAGATGCCGAAGCAATGATGACGAATGAGGAGACAATCCTACGATGTACCTACTGCGGCGACTGTTTCGCATCCGAACAAGCACAAATTTTACATCTCCAAAGCCACGAGCAGATACCTGATGATTCCTTCGTTTGCGAGCATTGTGGTTGCAATTATCCAACATCGATGGCTCTGATAGAACATCAAGAAGAGCACGCGACACCCGAAGAGAGCTACAGGTGCGAATCGTGCGATTACGTGACCTTACACCGACCCAGTCTGATCGTCCATCAAAAACGTCATGATTCTCAATTAAGGTATCAATGCGAGACCTGTGGCGTGGGTTTCATTACACGTGCCACTTATCAAGATCACCAGCTGTTGCATTCGCGCGAGAAGCCTTTCCAATGCGAGATTTGTAATGCCACATTTCGATACCGGCAGGGTCTTAGGCTGCACGCGAAACTTCACCAGCCGGATTATGTTCCACCACAGAAGAAACATCACTGCGAGTTATGTAATAAACGTTTCTCCAGGAAACAAGTATTGCTGGTACATATGAAAACCCATGGCAACGTAGGGCCATCGAATGAATATGTTTGCCCGATTTGCGGTAAGGCCGTTTCCAGTAAAACATATTTAACGGTACACCTGCGAAAACATACCGGTGAGAAACCACACGTTTGTGATCTTTGCGGTAAGGGCTTCATCTCGCAGAATTATCTGAGCGTACATCGACGCACGCACACGGGCGAACGCCCACATAAATGCACCCACTGTGAGAAAAGATTCACGCAACGTACCACTTTAGTCGTCCACTTGCGCGGACACACGGGTGATAGGCCATACCCTTGCACGTATTGTCATAAATCTTTCGCATCGAAAACTATGCTGAACTCGCATTTGAAAACTCACGCCAAGCAGAACGCGCGACAACAACAGGAACAGCAACGGAGAGAGTTGCAACAGCAACAACTGCAGCAGCATGAGCAGCAACAAAGTTTGGATACTGTCACGATTTTGTTGCCCAGTTAAAAATCATTCTGTACCATTATTTTGCTCTCTTTAAAAATTGTTAAGTACCGATAGGTGCTGTTATAGCATTTTGTTCTTGAAGCTTTCTTTTTATATTAATTTTTTCAGAGTTACGCGTTAAGAACGTAGAGGAGATCATGATAAGTTTTTTCATTTATTATGGAACAGTATTTTCATGTAGGGACCACTATTCATTCAATCGTACGTCCAAAGTATGATGGTAAAGCTGATATTAGATACGTTTATATAGTGTAATGTTATGTATTATTTATTGTATTTTATTTGAAAGCGTTTAAAGCAATCGTATGGGGCTGAAAGTCCCTGCTGCATGAGCATTCTTCTGACGGATAAGTAATCTATGAGATTATTACGAAGTCTATCCAAGTTATTGCTTTTATTTTAAAGACTATTTATTGTATTTCTCCTGGAGAAAAGCTATTTCTATCGATAGATGTTACTTGGCCTATTCCAAGTATTAAGCCGTCCATTGTCTTTACTTTTAATATACAGTATTTACCTTTTAATACTCAATCTTGCTTCTAGTGTAGGGTTAGAATTATTGTACTCGTATTTCGTTCCTATTTTAATAGCGATGATGAGCTATTTAGTTTCATTTCGAAGATATGACAGTGCCTTACATTTGAGGATATACACATTTTCTAATATTCTATTTAAAAATGCATATATCGATTAGAGAATATGAATTACGGTTTTTTCGATCTAAGCAAATAAAGAATTGTAATTGATAATTATATTTGTGTGCCGGTGACCGTGTTAATTCTTATGAATTGCAACAAGAAATAGTAGAAGCGGATCATGTATTTATTGCAAAAAATTTGTAAAAAGGATAATTCTTAGCGATTAATAACAATAGAAGTGTATACATTTATTTTACAACTATTCTACAAGTTTTCTAAACTATCCATACCTTGAATACACTATATTCTATATTTTTTTGCAACAACTCTTAACAAATTACTTATTACCTTGCCTGATAATAATATACATTTTCAAAAGACGAAATAAAAATCTATTTCCACGAATAAATATCCATTTATATATTTTATTACTGTGGCGTGTCTTTATGTAAAAAAAATCACTTGAATAAAGTTATATTCTTTTTTAAATCCATAATTAATACACATCAGAAACTGGTCCTTTTAATAATAATTTTATGAGTTCTTCGTTCTGAACATAATATATTATAATATTCAATATTCACATAATCCAGATAATCGTTTATACAAAACGTAACATAGTCCCTTGAAGAACTGGAAAAATCATGCATCGTCGATCAAAGGCAATTCAAGCACGTCGAAGTAAGTAATAAATTAATAATACATTCTCTTCGTCCATTCTGTTAAATAATATTAACCATTAACGATGAACGTACTGTCGGCCATTATTTCTTTAAATGCCTGGTCGTTTTGTTCGAGGAAGAAAACAAATTAATTTAAAATACAATAAGTCTCGTTGTTTATTTCTATAGGTGCATCGACATAATTTTAAAAAAAGAAAGAAAACCAAATAACACTTAAGCGAAGTTAAGACTGGTCGATGATGATTTCTCGTTACTCTCAACGTGTTTTCTCATCTTTACAGGTGTACCACGACAACAGTACGTACAAGATTACGTCAACAGACAACCCACGTGAAATCAATGAACCTACAAAACGAAAAATCATCATTCCTTATACTGCAGGACAACGCGGATACAAATTTCATCGTGCAAGAGTTATCAACGTACCAATGTGAATCGTGTAGTGAAGAATTCAACACGGAAGCCAATTTATTGGTACATCGTACTGAAAAATCAATCCTTAGAACACGCGAAGCTTTACGTACAGCTGAAAAGAAATACGAGTGTGATACATGCAATGAGAAATTTTCTAAAAAGTTACTGTTAATCAAACATCGACGTACGCATTCTAAAGATATCGTATCGGTAGAACGAAAGAAGCAAAAGAGTCGAGAAAAAGTAACGAAATTGAAAACAAAGCAACGATTGATCACCGAGCCCACCAACGGACCCATTGAATGTAACATATGTCACAAGGTGTTCAAGAAAAAGAAATATCTGAATGTCCATAAGACACTTCACGGTGCACCACACATTTGTCATGTGTGTGGGGCTAAATTAACATCCGAGTATTACCTAAAAATTCATATACGACGTCACAACAAAGAATTCACTGAATTTTGTAAAATCTGTAACAAAGGATTCTATCTAAAGGCAACCTTGAAAACCCACATGAGCGTGCACACGGATGACAAACCGTGCACTTGCGAGATTTGTCACAAATCTTTTGGCAATCGCGTTTATTTGAGAAGTCACATGAAGATACACAGTCAGCCTGGTACAAGGAAGAAGTACAAATGCGACATATGTGGATTCGAAACTTTCTACAGTTATTGTTATAAGGAACACCTTTGGACTCACACGGGCGAGAGTCAAGTCGCTTGTGAGGTTTGTGGGAAATTGATAAGGAGACAGTACATGAAAACGCATATCAGAATACACACGGGAGAGAAGCCTGAAATTTGTGAGTTTTGTGGTAAAGCGTTTAGTTCGAGAAAGTACCTGATCAAGCATCGACGAACTCACACTGGTGAGAGACCTTATAAGTGTAAGATTTGTGAAAAGAGATTCACGCAGCGAGGTACTCTAAGTGCGCATCTTCGCAGACACGACAGTGCAAAGTGATTACAAATTACCTAGGATTTATTGGGTGCATTCATCAGACTAGAGAACATTGTAGTTACTAAAATCTAAATTAGTTAATATTCATAGTTTTTTTTTATAGGTTTTATTAATAATAGACAGTTATATTATCTTTTCGAGTAGAATTTATTACTTTGACGTGTGAAAAAGAATCAAGTTGATTCAAGAAAAGATCACAGCACATGGAGAAGGATGCCAGGTAATAATGAAGTTAATTTTAAACATTATACTCCAGGATTTCACATATATTAGTTATTTAGGATACTTATTATGTCGACAAACTAGTAGCAATTATATATAGAATGTAATCGTATTTTTCTACAACGTGTCCAAGTAACAAATTTCATCCGCTTATCGTTGTAAATCTGTTTTAGCGTATATTTTGTAAATAACCCAATAAATAGCTATAGTATTATCGAATAAATTATAATATTACTTATAATCTACAAAGAGTTTTGCATTATTTTCTCACTATTACACGCAATTTTGCAACGATATCTTTATCTCGAGTCCACGGGTTGACACAGATCAGCAAGATTTGACGTCTTTAGCAATCGAATGTTAACGAAAGATCAATTGAGAGTTTAATCGTCTAATCGTTGTCGGAAGAAGGAATAAATGACAGGGAGAACAGATTTCGAACGAGTACATACCGCCCATTTTCCTTTTTATTCTCTCCGTACGCTTCTCCATGTGTTGACGTATATTATTTATTGCAGGTACGACAGGATAAAGCTCGAAG
Source organism: Ancistrocerus nigricornis (assembly GCA_916049575.1). NCBI lineage: Eukaryota > Metazoa > Arthropoda > Insecta > Hymenoptera > Vespidae > Ancistrocerus > Ancistrocerus nigricornis. The sequence continues at coordinate 1,454,634 of OU696667.1, forward strand.
AAGGCTGTATATTGGAACTAGCCAAACACGAGAACGATGATTGCACGATTGATGAGTTCCAGACTATCGAAAATCAAGAAGTGACAGTGAACGATTCCCTTCAATATTCGAATCGGGTGACAAAGATTTATTGTAGATCAACCGTGGAAAGAAGCAAAAGGGAAACTCGTTATCAGAACAAGTTTCCCACGGGTCGTAAATATTGTACAATTTACGAGTGCGACGTTTGCGGTAAAACATTTCGAAAGAAGCTTCAACTTCAAAAACATAAGCAGCAAGATCACGAAGAAAGATCCGAAGAAACTGACGATTATGAGAATCGTTGCGAGGAATGCGACAGATTGTTCTTGAACGAGAAAAAATTACAGAAGCACATGATTAAGGTACATCAACAGGAGAAACCTTTTCAGTGCGCTCTCTGCGGTAAATGCTTCAAAACGGAAGAATTCTTAAAAACTCATTTGAAGCAGCACAACAAACGCTTCACCTGTGACATTTGTGGAGTCTCGAAAGTATCCGGATACGACCTACGCTTGCACAAGAAGAAACACAATCAGGAATACGTGACCCACTGTGAAATTTGCGGGAAAGGATTTTACACGAACCAGACACTCGAGAGGCATTTACTAACGCATACGGGCGAGAAACCTTTTATTTGTAAAATTTGTAATACACCTTACGCTAGTGCTGCATACTTGAACTTGCACATCAAATCTCACGGGCAACGAGAGAAACACAAATGTAATATCTGTAATTTCGAGAGCTACTGGAAGGCTGCCTTAAAGGTACACCTCAAGATACACAGCGGTGAGAATCAGATAACTTGTGAGATTTGCGGGAAATCGGTATCCAGCAAAACTTATTTACAAATCCACATGAGAATACATTCCGGCGAAAAACCTCACGTATGTGAGATATGTGGCAAGGCATTTAGCGTAAGGAAGTATCTTATCGTTCATTTAAGAACGCACACAGGAGAAAAACCTTATGAATGTAAAGTGTGTCAGAAGAGATTCACGCAACAGGGTTCACTGAACTCGCACATGAAGTCGCACAACGAAAGCAAGTAAAAACCAAAGATCACCCAGTCGGATTTGTGCAAATTCCAAACGGAATGTTCTACTTAGCACAAACGGTTCTCTTGCCGTCCATGTTATAGTGTTTATGTTTACAAAATTGCTATTAATTGAAATAAGATATTAAAAGGCATTGTGTCTCATAAAATCGATTAAAGGATGAACTATATGATTGGACTCTTTAATAAAAGTGCGAGTTTAAAATTAATTCAATTAACTCTGCATCTGTGAAGTGAACTTTGAGGCAGAGAAGAAAGAAGCTTCCAATTTTTTGTATTTCCGTAGTGCCATATAATAAGTTAGTCCAATTTCATATTTGGATTGCAATCAACTTTTTACATAGTATATAAAAGATTTAATTACGTAATTAATGTAAATAACTCGATTTTCGTTAGAAGAGCACGCTGTCAAAGAAATAACTGCTTTGTATGTTGCGTTATTTATACCGTCATGTACACCATACTTCAGAAATGACGAATAAGTACCTACAATACTAGAAATACTCATACAATAGATATTGCTTTTTTGAAGTGCATTATAAAAATATAAATACATCTTTAGATAGTTACCATTATGGTGCTTTTTTATCGAATAAAAAAGATATCATAATCATACAAATTAATCTATTCAATATGTTTTGTAATCGACCAATAAGAGAATCATGAGCACATTATCAAACAAAAATATATGGTTTCTTTCGACTTTGATATCTGTAATCCTGTTATTTAAATCCTTGCTAACATTTCTTATTTTGTACATATTCGAAGTGGAAAGTTATCAGGTAAGTTTCAATTTAATGGCATGTGTAAATTAATATAATGATTAAATCAATTTTCAGATCTAGATTGGTACAAAGTTGATACCAAGACACAAGGAAAATAAAGGACGTACATAGGGCTGACTATTTATCGATATCTAAAAAATTACATGGTATCTTACTATGTATCAATAAAATTGTACATTTAATTTAAATAAACATTTTTTGTTGCTATTTCCATAATAGATACTCAACCGTCTAGGTTTATTAAATAAGAAAGCTGACATAAAATATATACTATTATTTTAAGTGCTGTCAAAATAGTGAAAGCTGTGGCCCCGATAAACCAAAAACGAAGAAAGAAGAGTATATGAAGCGTAAGAATCTGTGTGAATCTTAATAGATCTAAAACTTCTCTTTATGCCAATTCCAAAAAATAATTTATAAAAGATTCTATCGCCCCGCAATAAACTGATCGAGAACAAAATATCGGTTTATGGTAATACAACGCGTACGCATAGCAATGCATCGCCACTGATCTGATCGACGGAACTTTTATTTTCATTACAGGTACGAAAACATTTCGGAAAGTGATGATGTGACAGAGACCACAGAAGATACTACCAAAGATACAATATGGATAACATCCTTCGTAAAAAAGGAGCAAATCACAATAGAAATAGAAGAAGAAAAAGAAGAGAATCCAATAGTAAAGAACAACTCGATAGAAGCAATGTACGAGGAAAATGAAGAAAAAAAATGGGAAGATAATACAGAATCGACTTCGCTGAAAGCATGGCGACAACCGGGATATTATCAGTGCCAAATCTGTATGAAACGTTTCAAGCTGAAGAACCTTTTCGAGGGGCACTTAGTGGCCCACAGTGTCGCTCGACCCTATTTATGCGACATTTGTGGAAAATCCTTCAAAAGAACAAACACATTGGCCGTACACAAAAGGATCCACACGCGCGAGAGGAATTTCGTTTGCGATGTATGCGGCCGAGCATTCGTACAAGCTTCGCAATTGGCGACTCATCAGAGACGACACTTCGATAGCTACACTAGACATTGCGAGATTTGTAACAAGGGTTTCTTCACGAATGCCGAGCTGCACGGTCACATGAATGTGAAACATGACGCTAAAGAACACGTTTGTCATGCCTGTGGTAAATCGTTCCCTAACAACCATAGTTTAGTACGACATACAAAGGTGCATGATCCAAATTTTAAACCTATGAAACATCAGTGTGAAATTTGTGGCAAGATATTCGTTTATAAGAACTCCCTGGTTGTACACGTCAAGTCCCACACGGGTGAAAACAAATACGATTGTGATCTCTGCGGTAAATCTGTTTCCTCCAAAGGATCGCTTCAAGATCATCTTAGACTTCATGGTGGTGAGAAATCATTGGTTTGCGACGTCTGTGGGAAGGCTTTTCACAAGAAGACAACTCTGCTTGTGCACAAAAGGACCCATACCGGTGAAAAGCCATACTCGTGTGACACCTGTGGGAAATCGTTCACTCAACATTCCACTTTGGTCATTCACAAGAGATATCACACCGGACAAAGACCCTACCAGTGCAACTTGTGCAGCAAATCTTTCGTCTCGAAAGCGTTATTGAAGACCCACGGCAAGACACACACGTTAAACGTGCCAATTTTCCAAAGTGTTAACAAAAGAACACATTAGGATTATTTGATTTTTAACATACTTTAATAAGCGGGAGCGTAGAACGTGCGAAATAGCGTAATTAAAAAAATATTAAGCGTGTTATAGGAGATAATATTTTTCTGCAGTATTTGCATTTATAAAGTTGAGCTTGTCTACGAAGAGAAGACAAAATTGTGTAACCCCTTTAAAATATAGGAGAATAAATGTCTTTCGTATTATCTTTCCATGCGAAGTTCTTGTTAATTGAATAAACTGTGTGATCGATACGTGAGACATTTTTGAGAACCAATTAACTGAAAGAAATTTGATAACGTGCTTCCCTTTTCGAATAAACACTGTTATAAGTTATTATCACGAAGTCGTAAACAAAATCGAACATTAGCTGTCTAATCCTTCGGATTATCATATTCGAATAGGTAGCTCTTTCTATCCGTTGAATTCTTGTTTAGAACAAAAAAAAAAAACGATGTCGCTTTCAGGTCGTGCAGACGACTAGTTGCGATTATGTCGAATGCCCAAAGATTCGCGAAAGAGAGAGATCGAAAAAAAATAGATCGTCGTCATCGAGTACGTCAGAGCGGGATATGAGATACTGATGTGGCCATTTGAATTTTCACATTTCAGGTACAACCGGCTACCCTTCTCCGAAGAATATGACCCGATGGAAATGTTCGCGAAACTCGACCTGGTAAAGAAGGATGCTGTGCCTGTGCGGAGATCGGCTGCGGCTAAGTGTCCCGAAAAAGCAAAGACCACTGGAAATGATTTATCGATCGGTGCCATGGACGGGGTGCAAAAGGTTATTAAACAAGAGTTGGACGCTGAGGACGAAGAGGATGATCTTTCATTAACCTACATCTGCAAACTCTGCGGCGTCTTTTTTGCATCTAAAACATTGTTGGAGAATCACGAAATCGAGCACAAGGGTAAGCGTAAGAACACCTGCGCGCAATGTGGTCGCGTATTTCGGACTTACGTGAATCTACGAAAGCACATGAAGAAACACAACAATCGTAAGGACTCGCGAAAATCTAGTGGCACGTCGGTGGTCGGTAGGTCAACCACCCTGAAGAAAGTGAAGAAAGAACAACCAGAAGAAGAGTTACTCTGCAAGACCTGCAACAAGGTCTTCCGGCATAAAAGCAATTACCAAAAACACTTGTTGCGGCATACGGTGGGCGATCTCACGTGCAAACACTGCCCGAAGAAGTTCCGTCTATTCCGCGATCTCACCAGGCACGAGAAGACGCACTTCTCCCCGAGCTACACGTGCAAGCAATGCGATTACGAGACGACGGTGCTTGCAGCACTTAGCATTCACATGTTACGACATACGGATAAAACAGATCTACCATTCAAGTGTAACGAGTGCGACAAGCACTTCCGAAAAGCTATAGACCTACAGGAACACTACAATATTCATTCCGGTGACAAGCCATTTGGATGTCAAATATGTGGTACCTCTTTCTACTTGAGACGACAATTATCAGCCCACTGTCGTCGAATGCATCCCGAGATAAAAGCTAACAAAATGACCAGCACGACTTGTGACATTTGTGGACGCGTTCTGGCCACTAAAAGATCACTGTTCCGTCACAAGGAGAGTCACAATCCCACGAAGCTGTATCTTTGCGATTACTGCGGTAAAAGTCTAAGCAGTGCGGAACATCTGAAGAAGCATCGTCGAATACACACCGGCGAAAAGCCCTACGTATGCGACATTTGTGGTAAGGGATTCACCGACTCCGAGAATCTCAGGATGCACAGGCGCGTTCACACCGGCGAGAAGCCCTACAAGTGCGATCAGTGCCCAAAAGCATTCTCTCAAAGATCGACATTGACCATACATAGACGAGGACACACCGGGGAAAGACCGTACGTCTGTCAGATCTGCCACCGTGGCTTTTCCTGCCAAGGCAATCTCACGGCTCATCAGAAGTCCACCTGCGTTTAAATCAGTTGACCTTTGATCTATCTCCTCGAGAACTTCTACAATCTGTCTAAGATCACTTCCTTTGTGACACGAACGCGTTATTCGAAATCCGCGTGTGCTACTGCTATTATTACGTGCGCATTATGTATGTGTGTAGGTGTCTGTGTGCGAGTTGAACGTTACGCTGATGGATCGAATGGATTTCGTCTATGATTTCGTGGTTGATTTAGTAATAACTTGTATCCGTGAGTTCATATCTGTATTATTTTTCTCGATTCCCTTCGCTTGTTCAAAGTACCATACATACATACACTTCGAGCGTTCGCCATTAGTGTAAACGATTAGATTATGTTACAACTCAAGGCTTCCTTGATGCATAACGCTATATCATCACTTCATTTCTTGCGTGTACTCTTGTGTGTACTCATTATCAGTGAGACTAACTGTCCTTTGTGTTTTTCTTATTTTTCTTATTTTTTTTTTTACTCTTCGTAGAAAACATTCGTACATTAAGTCGATTCCTTTTTTTTAGAGATGGATAGATCGAATGACAGTTTGTAAATCATCGTTAGGAGTATTAATTATTATTATTACTATTATTATTATTACTATGATTATTATTATTATTATTATTATTATTATAGTTTAATAAAAAGTAACGATAAATGAACCAACCGAGTATGACCAACCATATCGACACTCGAAATTATCGATCTTCTCGAGTCTAGCTAAAAACAGAGTTATCCATCAATATTTGTATGTATATGTATATTATATATTATATATTATATATATGTATATATACATATATGTATATATATATATATATACACATTTTGTATCAGGATTTGATTTGTATCAGGAACGAGAAAGAGGTAGGCAAGACGATCGTGTGACGACACGGTCGTGTATTGTGCTGTAAACTCATTGTTATTGGTTCCAGAATTACCAAGATTGAATATGAAGAGTGTGAAGGAGAAGAAGAGGAATTTGTGTGCTTGCTAGGCTATCGTCAGAATTGTTGTTATTGGAAAATGAAAAAGAACATCTACTTGCCTTTGATAACACAACGAAGAAATAAATGCACTTTATACTTAATTAAAAAAATTCTAAAACATCGATCCGTACGAACTTAATATTCGAAGTTCTCCTTTTTTTTTAAGTTTTAATCCGATTTTCGTTATAGGAGTTTGATGAACGTTCTAATTTTCGAGAGAACCGAATGTATGATTTCTAGATATTAGTAAATAATTTTGAAACGGTCACAAGATTTTATACTATCGTCGAATATATTCGCATAATGTTGTGTTATAAACGTGAGTGAGAATGAAATGGCACTAATAAAAAAGTATCATATAAGTAAAGCGAAAGTATCCGTAAAATGTATATGCTTTAATCTATGTACAGACGTTTAGAACTTATGGTTAGATAGCGACGATGTAACAAATGACATTTAATCGAGACACAATAAGTCCAAGTTTTATAATTTTTTTTCTCCTAACTGAAACGGATTTGCTCACGATATGTACTTAATGTCATCTTGCAAAAACGTAAAATTCCAATTTCAATATTTTGTGTATAACCGGACAAAGCAGTGAGCTTTGAGAAGATCCACCGTTCGTTCAAGTGAATTTTCAAATTTTTGCACTAGCTCTGTCAAATAAGTTATGTAAAATATACGTAATAATCGCTGAAAGACCATGTTGTCTGTACACGTACATATGTGAGTGCAGGGAAATGAGATTGTTAATAAATTATAAAAATCTTAAAGACCAAACGAGAACCCATTAAAAAGAGTGTAAATAAATCCGAGGGAGTATTCCTGCAAATAAACTTTGTTCCCATATACTCGCAATTATGCTCCTTTACATATATTTCTTTATTCATTAAATTATTGGATGTTTCAGGTAGTCTATATTGATTAATCGATATAATTAATCAGGAAAAAATTGGGATATTATCAAGTGAGAATGTAAACATTGGTGGTCTAATTGTCTACAACAACGAAGGAAAAAATACATCCACCGTTCCCGATTCGGCCGTGAAGAAGTTTTTTTATATACTTTTTATGTATTTCTAGAAATTTATTATTGTTGCTGGATTAATTTCATTATTTTTCTGAAAATAAGTTAGTCCAAAGATTAGACATATTTTTCAAGTAATGATCCAACGTTCTCTATTATAAAATTTAAATGAAAGTTATTTTCATAATTGTAAAATACAAGATTTCCATTTTTCAGATACTCGTGCTGAAACGCAGGACGTAAATAAAAAATAATCATACTTGTACATACAATGAATTTCTTCCATACATATGCATGTTGGTTGAAACGAACATTTTTTCTACGGCTTTTGCTATTTTTTCCTACTAACAATAATTATGCTTGTTTCAGAAAAAAATGTATACGAAAGCAGAGAAAAAGAAGAGACATAAAGCAAGAACAAACATCGGAAGAAGAAGTGCATCGGGAAGACACCTTTGTTATTTTCCGATATATTAATTCGAGTGATCCCATTCCAAAAGTTAACTCAACATTAAACAATGAAACGGGTTCTTCATCGAAAAAACAAGATAAATCAGAAGTGTGCAAAAAGAATGACTTAGAAGTTTGCAAAAAAAATGAATTAGAAGATTGCAAAGAAAATGAGGCAGCAGTTTGCAAAGAAAACATCGATATGGATGTCTTGAATAAAATCCGAAACATTTGCCCATTCTGTGAAAAGCAATTCAGTAGTGAGCTAAACGTCGAGAGGCACGTAATAGCGGTGCATCGAAAACGGTTCAAGTGTGACATGTGTAAGAAGTCGTACAGTACTCGAACTAAACTGGGTTTACACGAGGCAGTGCACAGACCAGATAATTTCTTCGAATGTTCAACGTGCCACGTGAAATACAGAAGTGATAATGCTCTACAACGACATCAAATGAGAGCCCACGATAAAGACAATACCATTTACGTGTGCGAACACTGCGGTAAGAATTACAAGCTAAAGTCAGACCTAGCAATTCATATAAAAAAAACTCATCCTTTCGAGCTACAAATCTGTCGATACTGCGGAAAAGAAGTAAAAGATATCGCTGGCCACGAATATAGTCATCAAAGGCGAGCACGTAAAAAGCCCTGCAATTATACGTGCCATCTTTGCCTGCAAAAATTTTGTCACAGAAGCCGATTAGACAAACATTTGTCGAAACACGAGAGCGGGTTCAAGTGCACCTATTGTGAATTGACATTTCTGGGTAACAGAGAACTGAAGAATCACAAACGCATAAAACATAGTCAATCTAGTAGTTTAACTTGTATCTTCTGCCAAAAACCGTTTACGTGCTCTAGTAATTTTTATCAGCACGTGCTAACTCATGCAGGAATTCGACCATATAAATGTGATATCTGTGAGGAAGATTTTACGCAACGCTCCAGTCTTCTGAGACATCGTAGAAATCATCCTGGACCACTTCCTCAGTTAGCATTGGTCCGTCCACAAGTTGCTGATCTCGCGAGATGTTACATGCAGAAGTTTCAGGATGGTCAGATAGACAAAGCATCTCGTTGACTGTTATCATGAATCTAACGATGTATTTATATCAGCGTGCTTCGGATTATTAAATAATTTATTTTGAAGGAAAAAGAACAAGAGAGAGAGATATATTTCTACTATTGCTAGTTCAATTGTAGATGTATATTAGAGTTTATTGGTGGAGTACAAGCAATGTACGAAGAAGGAAACCTTTATTTTTTTTCGTTTTAATCCTGTTCAAATTTCTAGTAGAGAATTAAATAAGAAAGGTTTCTTTTCTTTACTTTGTTGACAATCAAAACTATGTATTTTGTTTCTGTATTTCGTTATCGTATTTTGTTGATTTTAAAAAATTGAGTGTTTTAGTTTTTATTCTCTCTTCACAGGAAATAAGTTATGCAATATTTTTTTTTTCACCATAAGTGCTTAAATGAAGATGTACAATACCAGATTTATATCGTTATCATATACAATGGTACCAATGGTTAGAATATTATTGTACGATCTAAACTTTTATATATGTATATATATTTCATAAAATTACCATGATTTTTAAAACAACATAAATAATGTACATGCCATAAATAAAATATTAGTACACCTCATAAAACTTTATTTTGAGTATGTATTATATGCAACTTGTAGTGACTTGCGACTATCACTTTTACTATACCGTACTTGTAATGTGAACCCAGTAAGTTTTCTATTACTATAGAAATCGATGTACTACAGCAAAGTTACAATAATCGTGAGTCTATCCAACCCACAGTAATAAAAAATAGTGAATACCTGATTATAATTGCGTTTCATTGTTTTAGGACTACCAATAACAACGATCCGTTATACATCCAACCACGTATAACGATGACAGTGGGTAATGAGCCATTCTTCGTAGCATCACAGAATGGAGCACAGAATATCGGTGATGATAATATCGTTGATCTACCTAATGCATCATTGAATAACTCAAGCCAATCCGTAAGGTAGGATGATTAAAAATCTCTGCAACTATTCAATGCTTATCAAAATTGCAAAAGAATGTGAGACACCTCCAATTGCATGCTAAATACACAATAATCTTTTGTAAAAGAAATCGAGAATGTAAATCAGACAATACCTGATTGGAAAATTGGCTTTATAATGTTTCTAGGTGTAACTCGCTCAACTTACTCGGTCCATCTTTTCTCACAGTGAAACTGGGAGATGACTATTTTCGCATTCCAAAATCCCTAAGCGTTTTTATGATGAAAGAACCAAAACCAGATGAAAAGGATAATGCTGTGTCAGAAAAAGATGAAATAAAAGAAGAAAACGAGGCGAGCTCTATCCAAACGAGAAGTAAACAAAAACGTGTCAAATATGAGCCTGAGACTTTTGATGATCTTGACGATACACCTCTAGATTTTAGAAAAATGTATGAAGAAAAAAACCGGAAGAGTAAAACCGATAGAATAATTAGATTGAAAAAGAAACCGCATACATGTGAAATCTGTTACCTCAGCTTCGATCGCAAGAGTAAACTCACCAGCCATATGTTCAAACACAGCAATTCGAGGCCACATAAGTGTCGAATTTGTTCTAAAGGATTTAAAACTGGTGCTTATTTGTCCAGACACATGGAAATACACGACGAACCAGCGCAATTGCATGCCTGCACCTTGTGTGATTTTAAGGCACGCACAAAACCATATTTGAAGATTCATTATATTAGAAAACACACGGAAGATTATAATTATAGTTGCGAGCAATGCGGAAAAATGTTCAAAGTTCAATCGGACTATACCACTCATATGAAAGATCACGATACGGAGTCTTGCGTTTGTGATATTTGTGGCTCATCCTATCCCAGTAAAAGTTCCCTCTATTTTCACAAACATTATAAGCACAAGACTAAAGTTAAGGAATTCGAATGTTCGACGTGTCGAAAGAAGTTCAAGAGTCAAAAGAATCTCGATAATCATGCGGAACTGCACAAGATGAAGTACGTTTGTGAGCAATGTGGGATGGAATTTAAGTTCAAGTACGGCCTAACGAAGCACTTGAGAACTCATTCTGGCGAGAAATCCTATCTTTGCGCCATTTGTGGGAAAACCTTTGGCTGCTTGAGTTCACAAAAGATTCATCTTCTAACTCATGTCGGTGAACGTCCATACGTTTGTGATATTTGCGGGCAAAGTTTCACGCAGAGATCTCCGATGATGTTACACAGAAGGAAACATCCCGGTGCACATCCACCACCTCCGCCGATAAAAATAACTAATTTGTTGCATGGCGTACAAGACAAGATCATTGTGAACAAGAACATAAAATAAGTTTATTGTGGTACCATCTTATTTCTTCTTTTCAAAGAGGAATACGCACAAGCATAGTTTGTGTTCATTATATACCTTTGTTCAGTTTACATTTTCTAAATTATTTGAAAAAGTGAACATTAAAATAGTTCATGCTTTCGATAAATTATTTAGCAGTTGTTTTTGAATTAGCAAAAGCGTTTATATGTTATATTTTGTATTAGATCTGAAACGAATCTTTATATTCTGTTAAATGACTATAAACAAAAGCCAACGGTTGTGAAACTTTCTCATTAACTATAAAATTATTCTTTGATATTCGTAAATTAAATTCATGAATTTCATGAAAACGTAAATTTATATTTTAGCCTTTGGGAAAAGTAAACAAGAACTATCTTCGTATACTTCTTAAGCACGAAGTATATTCGTGGGGTGATGCAATGTACAGCATAGACTTAATGTGATATATATTTGAGCTAAATGTATACATGTATGTTTTTGATAAATGAATATAATACGTACTGTTACCACCAAATTAATTTTACCATCGAACATCTTTTTTTTAACAACTCGTAAATATTATAACTATGTCTATCAGAATCCGATAGAAAATAAGATTACTGCGGTAATTATGATTTGTAATTCGTTTGCACCCTGCCATTAATGATAAATTTATTGTAAATACATTCGATCTAGACATATAAAATATAATTTTGTAAATACATATATGCCATTTACTATTTAATATTTAAAATAAAAATTAATTTTAATATTACATATAATGCCGAACTAAGAAAATAAGTTCTAAATTGATAACAGCTCGCGAAAACGTATAGATTAATTATTTCTTATGAAATTGATGGCAACATTGTTTTGTAGGTCCATGACGCAAGATCCGCTCCAGCAAAATTATCTTGTGGTAAAGACAAGTGATCAATTCTTCCTTCTACCAGTGATGTCGAATCAACCATCTGCGAAAGAAGAACAAGATAGGATGAATAGGCCATTCGATACACAGGAACCCAAATTGGAAATGAAATCTGAACCTCCCGACGAGTACATTGTCCCGGATAAACCACCTGCCATCGACACATTTGATAGTGTATTTATGTGTAGTGTGTGTAAACAAATTTTCTACACAAGTTTGGATCTGCAGATTCACATGAACAATCACAATGTTGCGACAAGTGCGATGAACAATCACAATGTTGCGACAAGTGCGATGAACAATCACAATGTTGCGACAAGTGCGATGAACAATCACAATGTTGCGACAAGTGATAGTTGCAGTTTTGTATACAGTGATGGTCATAATATTATTAGCGGTTATAAGTGTCCAGATTGCAATTGTGTGTTCGCAGACGAAAATAACTTGAAATTACATATACAACAAATACACCAGAAACCGAAGAAGGTGTATTACTGCATAGACTGTGAATTCAAGACAACAATAAATTCATTTTTGCAGAAACATCGCATAGAAGAACACGCGAACACGTTTCGCACGATTAGGAATATCAGAGATGAGTTTAATGAATACATGCTGAAGCATTCTAAAAAAAATGGTAACACACGTTCTTTACAATCTAAAAGTTTAAAGCAACCTAACATGTCTAAGCTTAAGAAGAGAGAACGCCAAAAAAAGAACCCGTACCAATGTACTCAATGTAGATCGTCCTTTCGCTCGTCATCTTTACTTGACCTACATATGAAACATCATATACACAATTTTAAGTGTCCAAAGTGTGGTATCGTATTCAAGTACGAACGTTCGTTCTTGAAACATAAAGCTGGGCATAGTTGTTAAGATTATTTTCTAAGACAGACATAGAATATGTGAATTTCTTTTTGTTATATTTTACTTAGACATTTAAATCGTACATTTTGTATTATTTTTCTTAGACTTTTGGTTTCTCATTATTTTTATAATTTGGTTGTCAAGTTCGTTTCGTTTTTCAGAGCAAAATGTAAATACATGTTTAAATATATAATTGTTTTAAATAACTTTTTCCTACCAGAGCTCACTTGATCATGTTCCATAATATTGTAATTGCACCAAGTAATATGTACGAAAGTGAGAATTATTAAACAGCAATGTAAGTAATTGGGTGATTACACAAAATACTTAATATAAAAATGGATATCACGTTAGGGAATGTATCTCTGATAAAATATTTGAACATTTATAAAGCAATATTCCCACTGTTTAGGTCTAATCAAGAGGACGAAGACACAGTGAGAAAACAAATCAAAGGAAAAATCAAAATGAATGTGCTAAAGTTAAAAGTGTGTCCCAAAAAAGCTACACCGACGAGACAATTGATAAGAAGAAAAACAAGAGCAAAATCACGAAACAGTATTCGAAGATCAGCATTTTGAAAATTCATGTAAAATCTTTACAAACTTTGTATTTTTCAATGTGATGTATGTTTGAAGAAGTTCAAAGACAAACATAATATGCAGAGAGATAAAGCCCAAGTTGACAGGAAAGCTCCACTTTACATCTATCATACTGTGATTTTACCACGTTATATTGCTTCTATCTACAGGTAAGTTGTATTACTAGCTCTATATACACTTTTCAAAAAGGACAAAATGAAAGCACACTATAAATTGTTATTATTTCTGCGATAATTGTAATCCTAAATTCCGAATCAGGGATTATTGCAACAAACATCTGCGATGTTTGTGGTACTTTACCTTACATTACCAATTATCTTTTTGCACTTTTACAAGAACTACAACCATAGAGTTACTAGTGCTCCACATGCAAGAAGAAATTTAAATCTCACAAGGACCTGGATAAAACGAGTAACTAGGAACAAAAATATCCTAGCTGCTCCGTGGCTTCACTCGCGATTTTTATAAAGGACATCATTGGAACTATTACAGGGAACCCAACAACAAAAAATCTGTACTTAAGAAATAATATAAGTATAGCGATTCTTTTGTGTTACTAATTATTAAGATATGACGTTCCACTTTGTTAGACAATATTAAGATCATTTCTTTTTTTATCAATACTCTGAACTCCGTAGTATAAGCAATATCGATAATGTGCAATTTTCGTAATAGATAAAAATAAATATAAAAAAAACTGTATAATTCACATATTTGACATGTATTATTAGTCCTTTACTTGTTAAAGACTAGAGTAGATTTAGAGTTCGTGAGTGGTATTTTCAGAATGTGATAAAACAATAAGAAGACAGGATAATCTTCATCATCGATAATGCATACCTTCATTTAACCTTAGCAATAATGCTAGTGTTTTTAGTCATGTAGACCAATACGTCTATCTCAATTATCTACGCATACTGACACTCGTAATTCTTGTTTTAGGAGATCGTCATCATCGCGTCGATTAAACAAAGGAAGTCATTTCTGTGGAAGCACAGAGAGCAAAGATCAAGCTGTTGTTCTGTACAAAGAACGAAAAAAAATGATACGTCAAAGATGGACACAAATTTCCCACAATAAAGATACTCATCTTAAAAATATAAATTGTCGATACAAACGGAAAGCTGGAACGAAAAAGTTAAGACCTTTGAAAATGAAAAATTGTACGAAAGAAGAACATTTCTTGGACACTGTTACAGAAAACATTTGTACGGACATTGACATGAACAATAAATTGCTATCAACTAGTAAAGATATTCAAGATGTTCTCTACAAAAAACGAAACGATGGAAACTACACGTGTGATATTTGTCAAACAATATTTGAACAAAAGAGCAAGATACTTCGGCACATACTAAGCAAGCATAGTTTTCACAGACCTTTCAAGTGTAACGCGTGCGGTAAATCTTTCAAGTACAAGTGTGATTTGAAAGCACATAAACTGATACATCAGGAAGTGGATTCAAGTTTATTACATTGCTGCGACAAGTGTGATTATAGAACCAAAACGAAGAACAACCTGAAGTCTCATTATATCAGAAAACACACAGATGATTACAAGTTTGCCTGTGAACATTGTGGGAAACGTTTCAAGATGGAGTGGGATTTGAAGTTTCACGTTGGAACACATGGTACTTCGCAGCATATGTGTGACATTTGTGGGAAATTTTATACCAGTGATTATTCTCTCTACAAGCACAGAAAAGTTGCTCACTTGAACGAGTACAAGTTTCAATGCGATGTTTGTAATAAAAGACTACTCACGCAAGAGAATCTTGACAATCATATGCGACAACATGACAAAACGTACGAGTGCAAGGAATGTGGCAAAGTTTTTGCATCGAAAAGATATTTAGCTACACACATGACCACACACACGGGTGTCAAACCCTACGTCTGTCAAATTTGCAAGAAGAACTTTCGCACATCTCACATGCGTAATACACATTTGTTGACGCATTCAGCGGATCGGCCACATATTTGTGATCTTTGCGGGCAAGCTTTTAAGAGACGATATTATATGATTGAACATCGAAGAAAACATCCAGATTCTCATTTGTCTTCACCTCCTATGCCTTTTGGAAAAAATAGTAATTTCGAATCGAAGTCGAACATTGTAAATTAATAATACTCTTGATCCTAATACTCATTTAATTAAAGCTATTTATATTAGTTAATTAATTCGAATTATTGTCGTAGTTTAGGTGTACATACATTTACGTCCGACGTGAGATTAATTTCGTAGTTGTGTACTATATGTGAATTTATAGCGATAACATTATTTAAATATATATTTTATATTCGTATAATTGTGATAATCCTATTGAAAATAATAAAAATTGTACTTATTATTTGAAAACGCTCCCATTCGAACAAACGGAATTAAAATTTCTTTGCATAATAAATCGCATCGAGAATTTTAATGCACAATCGGCTCTTAGTCGCGGAGTAAGTAATGCCAGCATATGATCAACGTCATGTAATTTCGCAAGGTAGTAATCATTATTTTGTAATTCTGTTTTAGTGGAGAAAATTTCGCTACGGAGATTCCGGAAACGCATAAACTTGGCCGACCAGCTGAAAAGACGGATTCACTGTACTTTCTGGAATGTGGGAGTCCTGCCAACAAATTGGAATATTCATCAATCGTATCGGTTCATAGAAGAAAGGAAGAAATCCAGGTGGGATTATCGGTGAAAACAGAAATGGAAGAACCTGTTGGTATTCAAGGAAATGCGACAATAAACTACCACAGTTGCACTAATTGTGGAATGAAGTTTCCTTTAAAAACTATGCTGAACAGACACAAATTATCTCACAGTTTAAAACGTACCACGGTAAGAATTAAACATCTCAGAGAGAACTATGGATACTTAAAAAATTCAGATTTACGAAGATACAGTAAACCAATGCTTGGACAGATTGCCAAACGCGAATACGCTTGCACTCTATGTAATTTTACTTGTGGAAGAAGCATCAGCTTGAACGTTCACTTGAAAAGAAAACACAGGATAAATGACGTCAAACCCGTGGAGAAAAATATAACGCGTGCGCACAAATGTTCGAAAGAAACCAATTCGAGTAAACGTATGTCTACAAGAAAGAACACAAATGTGTTCTATTTCTGCGACGTTTGTGACTTCGAGTGTAAGAAGAGTGACGTTTTAGACGCCCACGTGGCACGATGTCGTAGAAAAGCAGAAAAAAGGGTACACAATACTTCGAGCAAGTCGAACAAGTGGAATTGTAAGGTTACGAAGACTGAAGAGGACAAATTAAAAAATGAAGTACTTCAAAGTACTCCAATGTTCTCTTGTTCGTCCTGTACGTTTCGATGTAAAAAAAGATCGACCATGACAAGTCATGTTGCCAAAAAACATAACAATAAGACCAATCTGGAGGAACGCTGTGATCTTTGTGACTTCAAATGTGCAAAGAAGAGTACGCTATACTCTCATAAACGTCAACATAAAATTGAAGCCTTAAACGAGGTGTACGCGTGCAACGAGTGCGACTTCAAGACAATCAAGAGAACATCCCTTTACTCCCACATCAAAAGAAAGCATAAAACAACTAGATCGTGTACGGGTGCGGCTCAACCTGAACTCTTTTACTGTAGTCAATGTGATTATAAGAACAAGAACAAATACGAGCTGAAGGTTCACGTCGCTAGAAAACACACAGACGATTTCAAATTTTCTTGTGAGACTTGTGGAAAAAAATTCAAGGTCAAAGGTGATTTGACGAACCATATAAGGTTCAGTCACCGAGAGCAACCGGTTATTTGCGATGTTTGTGGAAAAACTTGTCTGAATAGCAACTCTCTTTACGTGCATCAAAAGTTTGCTCATTATAAAGCAAAGTATGAGTGCCAAGTATGTAAAAGACGAATGGTGAGCCAAGAGAACTTGAACGAGCACATGATAAGACAACATGAACGAAAGGAAAACGTTGTTTGTGAAGAATGTGGGAAGACCTTCTCTCGAAACAGCAGGTTGAAAGTTCACATGAGAATCCACACTGGCGACAAGCCTTATAGTTGCACCATTTGTAGCAAAGCTTTTGCTCGTAGGACAGCACTGAAGCAACACCTTCTTATCCATACTGGAATGAGGCCATACGTATGCGATATTTGTGGAAAAGCTTTCACACAAAAACCCGGACTGATCAGTCATCGAAAATCTCATCCAGGATCCCATCCGCCATTACCGAGAGTTCTGATCGATCATATATTGAACGACGTTATGAACAATTGAGACTGATAAGTTTTTGTGCGATGCAAAGTGGTGACTGTGCGAGTCAGCGAAGTACTTTCTGTCGTGCTTTTTATTATAGCTAAGTGCTTGTCTTTCTGTCGTATCTTATTATGTTCGTTTGGAAAGTTCAGATAGCTGAGATGATCTGTTGATCAGGGGGAACTTTTACACGGGTGAATGTGTATAGATCGTTTCAATCAAAGTGCAATGTTTATATACTGTTAGTAGGGTTCATATTGGATTTGGCTGTACGTTTGACAGGTCACTTACAGTCGTTGACAAATTTTCTATAGTAATGTGTCTTCGTCTATCTTACGGTGTTTCTGTATTATCGATGTTCTTCGTACTACTAAGATGTTATATTTTACACGAAGTATCTATTGAATTTATTCCTTGATATTGCACGGATATTTATAACAAATTAATTATGATTGTAATTGTCGGATCTATATTTTCATCTCACGTTGATATTGTATGCGATAAAACCTGCGTCTTTCACAGATTACACGATGATTTTTGATATAGGAATATTTTTGTGAGATTCGAAAAAAATTCGAATTCTTTTTAATGCGAAAATTACCTTACGATTCACTATTGAACTATCGCTTTCATAATTCAATCTCGTCGTTAACTACATTAATGTATTGTAATATAAATGACCGCAATATAAAGCATAAACTTGAAATATTCCAAAGAAAGTAGTTTGTAATGGATCCTTACATATACAAAATTAACACGAAGGAATTTTTTTTATCGTCCTCCATTTTACGTTTCACAACTAATCTGACATGAACGTATAATTTTCAGGGTTCTAAACGGAGATGGGCGTTTCGTATATGGCAAAGAATCGATCCAAATGCAGCCGTGGCAAATCGTCGATTTGGAAGGCTGTCTTTACTACGCATTCGTGCCAGCTAAGCAAGGTAAAGGATTGATCGAAAGTAGCAAGATCGATTTAAAAGTGGACGAAATCACAAAGAAGAATGTGATTAATACCGAAGAAACACTACCTATGTCCAAGGAAAGCTCGGAAGAGCTCGACACGTTTTATTCCGTAAAAATTAAAAAAGAAGAGTCCTCTGCCGATGAACAGGCAATTGTGGATGATCAAGATACCACATTTAACGAAGCCGACAAAATTTATGCTTGCGAAGAATGCAACATTTGCTTCCCTGTATTCCAAATGTTGAAACGTCATCGCAACGCAGTGCATGAACAAGCTCAGCGATACAAGTGCAAAGTCTGTTTCAAAATCTGTCATAGTTTAATAGCTTTTAAAATGCACGTGGCATTAGAACACAAACCCGAGCAAGAGGAACATGTTAAAGACCTAGAAAGCCTGACATATACTTGCAATTTCTGTAATTACGAGAGCACGAACAAATCAACACTATATTCTCACATCAGTAGGAAACATTCGACACGTCGGACTAGTAGAAGAAAATCCAATCGAGGGATACTTTCAGAACAGGAGGAATATGCATGCGATGTATGTGAGTTCAAGTGTCAGACCAGGAGACGTTTGAAGGAACATCTCGAACGTAAGCACGCCTCAGAGTACAAGTACGATTGTGAGTTTTGTGGAAAGAAATTCAAGGTCAAAGGAGATATGAGGCTTCACGTACGTTTCAAACATAAAGAAGGCCCAATAGTTTGCGATGTATGTGGAAAAACTTGTTCTAACAGTAATTCCTTGTACGTGCATCAAAAGTGGGCCCACTTTAAACCAAAGTACGAATGCGAAATTTGTAAAAGGAGAATGGTCACGCAAGAGAATCTCGATCAGCATATACTACTTCAACACGAGAGAAGAGAAAGTTTCGTTTGTGAGGAATGTGGGAAATCATTTTCGGAAAATCATCGATTAAAACAACACATGATGACCCACACTGGTGACAGGCCATACGATTGTCACATCTGTGGGAAGGCCTTCGCTCGTCGTACAGCTTATAGGCAGCATCTTTTAATACACACTGGAAAACGGCCGTATATTTGTGATATTTGTGGAAAAGCTTTCACACAGAAACCTGGCTTAATTTGTCATCGGAAATCTCACCCTGGAGTTCATCCACCATTACCGGTCGTGCATATTGAACATATACTAAGTGATTTTATGAAGAAGGACTAACGCTATTTAAAACAAAAATGATACGTCGTACTTAGTTTCTAAAATGAACAAAAAATGAAATAATTCTAAGAGATTGGGTAAATTGTTGCAAATTTGTGTACCTCCAAAAACGAAGATAGTTGATAAACTCAAAAGCAATATGAACCTTTGATAATACTGTAATAACGAGATTCTTCTTAATGGCAAGATATAATTAATTTTTTACGTGACGACCTAATGATATCTGCAAGTTTATATAATTAATGTGATTCGAATATAAATGTAAAATATTAAAACTTCCTTTTTATTAATTTAAATTTATTACTATGCATCAGTGTTTCGACTTTATCGTATAAATTTGTTTTGTACATGTGTACAAATAATTAAATTAGATATGTATAGGAAATAAAGATCTGGTATCGTTGAGTCGTCTGAAAATTCCTATGTAAATTGTTTTCGTTGTATAATCGATTGCAGGAATGTACGTTGTAAAGTTGACGATTTGTAGAACTTTTAAATTAACTCATAAATTGTATCATAGCACGTAATGCTTTTTGAAGAGTCGGCAACGTTGATAGCACATATATAATTACGATAATCATAGAAAGTAGCATTTATTATAAGTGCAGGACCCGTTTTTAATAAAGTACATTAAAAGGAAGATAAAAAAAGTACATTTTTTATCAGTAAAACACTATCATTGCAAAGTTTTTACAAACTCAGGTTGTGAGATAATTTTAGTTTCTCGTATCACATTGTTCGTGAGCTATAACTTCGAAAGTAAGTAGTCGTTGATTAGAAATCTCTGTTAAATTCAAACAATCATAAATATGTCCCTTTTTCTGTTTTAGAGATTCATCAATAAATGATCGTCCCAAAGACATGAAAGTCTCACAAAATCATATCCTACCAAGTGGTGATTCTAAACCTGTAAAGCATAAAGAATTATCAAACAGTGATTGTCCAAGAAAATTGAACACCAAGTGTCACTTGAAGAAGCATAGATTGAAATTAGAAAATCGAAAATACGAATTACGACAGACGAAATCAATAATCAATTGTACGGACACATTATCTGGGAATCAAGAAGCTTTAACCTGCGTAACATGTGATTTCCGATGCAGCAAGAGATCAGCAATGATTGCCCACCTAGCCGAAAAACATGATGATAATAGCGCAATAAATGATGACGAAAACTACAAAAAGGAACGTAAATTCGTTTGTATCGTCTGCGGCCTCGTTTGTGCCAGAAAGGAAACACTGCGATCTCACTTCGTACGAAAACATACACAACACTATTGCTATTCCTGTGAATATTGCGGCAAAGAATTCAAGATCAAGGGCGATCTTACGACTCACACGAGATTAAATCATCGAGAATCGCCAGTAATATGCGATGTTTGTGGTAAAACATGCAGGAACAGTCACAGTTTGTACACTCATCAAAAACATGCTCATTACAAAGCAAAGTTCGAGTGTCCAGTTTGCCACAGACGGTTGGTAACGAAAGAAAATTTGGACCAGCACATTTTGACTCAGCACGAAAGGAAAGAAAAATCTGTTTGCGAGGAATGCGGCAAAACCTTTTTTGAGAATTATTATCTTAGGAAACACATGAGAATCCATACTGGTGATAAACCCTACAGTTGTACAGTTTGCAACAGAGCTTTTGCTACGCATAGTAGCCTCAGTCAGCATCTTCTTTTACACACTGGTGAACGAATTTATGTTTGTGACGTCTGTGGAAAATCATTTGCACAAAAAGCTGGTCTTATATGCCATAGGAAGATTCATTCTGGAACTTTGCCACCATTACCTGTCATACATATCGATCATATCTTGAAAGACTTTATGAAGAAATGAAGGAACTTGTCGAAACACTGTGCCTTCTGTTTCTGAGATATTCGTAGTTATAGTTTTTATACAATTTATATTTTTATAGTTATGACAATTTCAAATGCGTGCCAGTTCGAAATTATTCTCGAGAGAATGAGATTATTTTTTTGAAACCGAATAGTTTATGCTATATTACTACTATTATATATTATATCACTATGTTTTCCAATGATATTGTTTTATTATTAATAAAATTTATATATTATTATACTGTATAAGGGCTTCCGAACAAAGAACGGAAGCAAAGCATAATACATAACTAATTAAAAATTACTTTAACCACCTATGCAGAAATTAAAAGGGTAAGAGTTAGATTCGAAACTATCCCAACAATTCTAATTCTTGCCCTAAAAAAACTAAGGAATAACACATTACTCTTTTGTGACTTGGTATCTCACAAAATATTTCTATACACACCCACAAAATTAAATAAAAAAAATTTGAATCACAATCCCTGGAAAAATAGCAATTAAAACGACTGAACAAAATTTATAATGACAATTTTATCAGTAATTCATCACAAACAACGTCATTTTTTCGTATTTTTATAACATATTTCATCGTCAATGTTTCAGGTACGAACAACATCAGGCTACTTTCGACTCTCGCGGTATATTCATCTACGATAAAGAAACTGTGGTAATGAGGAAATGGCAGATTTTAGAGTTCGATGGAAAACCATATTACGCATTCGTGGCAGAAGATGACACACCTTTACCTGATGAGGATATTCCGGCGGAATTAGAAGAAGTCATGGAGAATGAGGAAGAATTAATAGTAGGGATTGATGAGGACGGTGAAGAAGACATAGAAGAAGAAGAGGAGGAGGAGGAGGAGGAAAAATGTAACAAGATGCCAAAAGTGGAATGCCTTTACGAAGAGAGTTTGCACTACGATTCGATGGACGAAAAACTTTACGAAGATGGGAATCTTTTCAATGGCAATTATGAGCAAAAGGAAGAAGAACTTGATATAAAACCGATTATACTGAACGGAAGTAATGGCTTAGATGGTAAAAACACAGTTGGTGATTTATACCAAGTGAAACTCCAAGGAAGTATGGTAACCATCGAGAAACTTTTTTCAGCGGACACCACTGCAAAGTCGAACAATAGTTTTCAATCTGAGGAAATGTATAATAAAGATGATGGGGAGGAAGGTGAAGTTGAATATCTTGAAAGTGAAATTTTAGGATCTACGAATGAACCAACTACACCGACGAAAGGTCGAAAAAAGGTCTCCAACACAGCACTAAAGTGTAAACTGTGCTCCGAAATGTTCAACTCGGCGATATCCTTCCGAAAGCACGTAGCGTGGACCCACAAGAAAAAAGTGTGCATTCAAGAAGACGGTGCATACATATGTGCCGTGTGTGATTACAGAACATTGAAGAAAAGCTTATTTGCAGCACACTTGGAGAGAAAACACGAAACATGGTCGAGAAAGCGACCAAATAATTTGTTATTCCCGTGTGCCGCTTGTGGATTCGTTTGCAGGTCGAAGCACTCGTTGCAGTCTCATTTTATCAGGAAACACACAGATCGATATGAGCATCAGTGTAAGTTCTGTCCCAAAAAATTCAAAGTCAAGGGAGATCTTACGAATCACGTGAGATTCCACCACAAAGAGAAACCATTGAATTGTGATGTGTGCGGGAAGCTCTGTCAGAACAGTGGATCCCTTTACGTTCATCAAAAGTGGGCTCATTACAAGCCCAAGTATGAATGTCACATTTGTAAAAGGCGGATGGTAACTCAAGAGAACTTGGACCAGCATCTCCTGACGCAACACGAGAAAAGAGAGAAAATTGTGTGCGCGGAATGTGGGAAAACCTTCACGAAAAAGGATTCCTTCAAGAGACACATGGCCGTCCACACGGGCTGTAAACCACACTCTTGCCTGATCTGCAACAAACCCTTCGCGAGAAGGTCCCAATTAAGACAACACTTACTCATACACACGGGCAAGCGACCATTCGTTTGTGATATTTGTGGAAAAGCGTTTACACAAAAACCGGGCTTGATTTGCCACAGGAAAACCCATCCTGGTCCTCATCCACCGTTACCTGTGATGCCAATTGCGGATATCGTGAAGGAATTCACTGAGGGATACGTGCAGGAAATCAGTGCACGTGAAAACGAAGAGAGAATAGTCGATGAAACGTAAAGTGTCTTTTACAAGCGATTGGACCTTGCGATTGTAGGTAGTTTTTGGTTATCGGAGTTTTCAATTACCTGTTAAGATCCACAAACTGTTACCTGTTGTTGGCACCTGTCTCGAGGAGAACGGCATAGCACATTGCAGACGTTTATTATAATAAAGGGGGGAGAAGTAAAATGGACTTATTAGAGATTTCGACGAAAACGGGATTGATAATATGATTTTATTTCAATTTTTTTTTTTAATATGTGATCCTTCCTCGATAAATTGAAACACAACGATCAACGTGGTTCAAATGTGTGCTAGTGTGAAATGAAAATTAAGCAAAGTAAATTTCTTAAGTACAATATATATTAATAATATTTTATAATTATACCGTTCGTTTGCCTCCCATAATTGAAAATAAATATGTAAATATATCTGTACAAGTCACACCTGTCACGTTCATCGTAGTACAAGCAGATTCTCATCTAGATAAGCTAAAACGCGAGATTGGCATTAGAAAATCTGAAAATTCGTATCAGCGAGTACATCGAGAATCTACTTTTTGTTACCGTAGGATAAGGATAATAAGCGAGAAATAATAAACGTCTTCTCCTATTAAGATAGTTATATCGAGAGAGAGAGAGAGAGAGAGAGAGAGAGAGAGAGAGAGAGAGAAAAAGAGAAAGAGAGAGAGAGCATAGTTTATAAGTATGATGTAAAAAGCAAACATACGAGAACGTTCTTCGTTACGTTAAAAAGATCCAGATTTTTTAATCGAGGGATTCACGATAACCTAAGAAAGATTTTAACTTTTCCTAATGCGACGATAGATTTTAAATGTAGTTTAAAATAAACAGCACTTTATTCTATCAAGGAATAATATCGGTGCCACATATAGATTTTAAAAGACACGATTTCCAAGTCATCGAAGGTGAGTGATTGGAGGATGAGTTGTACCTTTAACATTTGTCATGTATTTCGAGAATGTAGAACGATTAAAGATGTTAAATTTCTAAAAGTAAATAATAATATTTCATCCCTAACCAGCCAAATGATAAAAAAATACCTTCATCGTTAGAAACGAAGTAAGTAAGCACACTAAGCATGATAGTAATCACGCGTAAAGATCTCGGACTGAGATTATTTTATTTGTTATAGATCTCTCATCAGATCAGCTGATTGGTGTAGGTGCCATAAATACTGTAAAATCTAAATAAACAAAGATGACTCGTACACGAGTAATTAACATTACATATTATATATATAAACTATAAAATAATGAAATGCTTCGCTTGTATGTTTTAGAATATCCGATCCACTAAGTGTTGATGTAAAAATCACTCATCCAGTATCACCAAAACTGGAAGACATATCTCACGAAGCGAGGTGCCTAAAACAAATTGATCTTGAAGATAACTCTCAAAAGAAAACGTCTACTGTTTTCGCAAAGAACCGTGAAACCGAGATCACGAGAACATCAAAGAAAAGAACCGACAAAAGCGTGGAATGTGATCACTGTCGAAGGAAATTCTTAAAAAAGAGCAACCTAGCTGAACATTTAAAACAACATAGACACAAATGTACGGATTGTTCAAAAACGTTCAGCCTTCGACGTTATTTAATTTCCCACGTGGAGAGAATTCATCGTCGTCAAGTGTACGAGTGCAGCGTGTGTGAATACAAAAGTAACAACAAGGGTACCCTTAAAAATCACTATATTCGTTTACATACTAGTAGCTACGATTACTCATGCGATACATGTGGCAAACAGTTCAAAATCAAGAAAGCCTTGAATCATCACGTGAAACAGAATCATAGTGGGGCACCACCAATCGTTTGCGACGTATGTGGTCACTTTAGCAAAAATCTCCACGCCCTGAAAGCTCACATGAAGTACAGACACTATAAACCCGAATTTGTGTGTCGTATATGTAGACGTGGGATGACAACGCGCGAGAATCTTGAACAGCACCTCGCTTGGCACGAGACCAGAGAAAAGGTGCTGTGCCCGACTTGTGGAAAGAGATTTCGTGGCCGTGACCTTGACTCGCATATGCGAGTACATACCGGTGTGAAACCTTTCCCCTGTCCAGTTTGTGGGAAATCGTTTAGAAGACAAACTGCTCAGGAACAGCATGTACTTATACATACTGGAAAGAGACCCTATGTTTGTGATATTTGTGGCCAGGCGTTCGCACAGAAACCTGGACTGATCTGTCACAGGAAAAGACATCCTGGTCCCTTGCCACCTTTACCGGTTGTGTCCGTGAAAAGTATAGTCACCGAGTTCACTAGAGAATACACCACAAAGAACACGATAAAAATGGAATGAAGAGATGTTAATCAAATGAAAATTGGATTTTTTCGATCTCAACAATTTAAGCTTGCCAAGTGTGTATTGTTAAATAAGATGATTATATCAGGAAGAAATGAAGTTGATTTTTTTACAAATAGAATTAGCCCTTTTCTCAACGTGCTAAATTCTGGATAGTTTGAGGAACACATTTTTCTAATACCGTGGCACAAAGTCATATTCATTCATTTTTCTTATTGGAAACAGCTGTATCTTTTTTCACACAATTAGAAGTTAGATTTTAGTAGAATATTAAGGTAATCGTCTCGATATTTTTCACTAGGAATATTAATACATTAATTCGGAATGTGTCGATCTTGTTACTACGATAAAAATAAAATCTCATTTTATAAAAATAAAGAAATTTATTTAATCTATTTAATTCCGAAAAGAACTGAAACACCATTGTGATACCTTCTTAACTTTACCAAACTGAATCTGCAATTGTTATTGACACTAAATCTGATAAAAATTATATTGGTAGGTAGATATTATTCAATAATTAATTAATTGATCATCAAATGACCGGAACAATTCCATCAATCTATATTTCTATTTTTATCTCTTTCGTTCCAGACAAGGAAGAAACAAATCACGAGGTATGCACGAGTGCATCAAATGCAGGGCACATTTTTGTAACATGAGGAAATTAGTTGAACATCTAAAAAATCTTCACGATATCGAGCGAGCTTTCAATTGTGATGAGTGTGGCAAGGCATTTCGTAGTCCCATGAACATAACTCGTCACAAACTTATCCACACCGGTGAAAAAAAGTTCTCTTGCGATCTCTGCGATTACGCCTCCAATCAAAAATCAAACTTGGAGTTTCATCGTCGTAGACATAGAAAGGAATATATTTACAAGTGTGAAAAGTGTAACAAAGGATTTGTTGGTAGAACCGAATACATGGAACATGTTAACGTGCACACGAAAGATAAATTCTATCGCTGCGAATACTGTGTGAAATCGTATCCCTATAAGAAAAATTTGATAGCTCATTTGAGAAGTAATCATGCCAATTTATTAAGATTTAGGAGTAAACCCTTGATAGACCACGAACCTACAAAAATAAGAGTGCCAAGCAAAAAAGTTGAAGCGTCTTCCAAGTATTTGTGTGATTTATGCGGTAAAACATTGTCTTCGCAAAAAAGACTGACGATCCACAGACGTGGACACACTGGAGAAAAGATAGCCCAATGTGAAATGTGTACCAAAAAATTTAGCAGTAAAGAAAACTTAAAAATTCACATGCGAGTTCACACTGGAGAGAAACCCTACGTTTGTTCGAAATGTGGTAGACGTTTTACTCAAAGAACTTCCTTGGTTATACACCTACGATATCATTCGGGAGTGAGACCTTTTCAATGTACTGATTGTGAAAAAAGTTTTATTTCTGGCACATTACTTAAAAATCATAGTAAAGTTCATCAGAAGGATCCTGTTGGTAAATCATCAGTTAGTGCTTTTCTAAAACTTAATAGTTTATCAGTTTCTTTAAAAGATTTCTCGTTAGGTAAATAATTTTATGTACGTGCTGTATTATTTATTTATGAGGGAATTAAATATTTCTTTACATCTAATACCTTGTTCAAGTTCCTTTCTATAACAATTGTAATAATTAATAAAATCGTGACACGGGTAAGTAATATATCTAATCTAAGTAGGATTATTTCCGCGATTAGGATAAAAATACAAAGTGAAAAAATATAATAAAATTAGTAATGTTTAGGACAACGTTAAACATAATATTCAAGATTCAATCTCAACATTTAAACACTTAATAACGCATTTTTACAGATACGAGGCCAATGAGAAAGTTTGCGAACTCTGCGAGCAAAAATTTCACTTCGTAACGAGACTGGTGGCCCATCTGAGGATCGTTCACGGTATCCATCGTCCGTTCAAGTGCACAATTTGTGGAAAAAATTATCCACAGCAATTCATGTTAAATGCTCACGTAAAAAAGTGTCATACGCCTAAAACAGTGCAATGTGGGCAATGCACATTCATGGGGGTTGACAGCAATGACGTGGAGAGACACAAAAGACGTCATCATCGTGAAACGAAGTTCACTTGTGAGATTTGCAGCGAGATCTTTACTGAAAAGGTTGCACTGGTCACACATACAGCTATGCACAATTTTATGGAGTATCATCAGTGTAACGCTTGTGGTGGGACCTTTAATGACGTTTACAGGTACACATTAATTTTTTTATTAATTAACATTAATGAGAATTATTGGTATCATAAAAAGGTTTATCATGATTTCAGTCTAAAAGAACATAATCGTTTGTACCACTACGATCCCGCTAACGTAATGACGGATGAAAAACACGAGCAGTCGGATAATCACACTTTGGAACATAAATGTGAGATTTGTGGTAAGGTTTACAAATACAAATCCATGTTAAAGCAGCACAAAGTGAAGGCACACGGCGATGCACCGAATTACGAGAGACGTCGATATCTTTGTGCTCTTTGCGGGAAAGAATTAAAAACAGCAAAAGGTCTTGAAATTCACAACAGATCACACACCGGTGAGAAACCATATACGTGCGAGGTTTGTGGCAAGTGTTTCGCTTGTGAGACGCTATTAAGGACTCACAACGTCACTCACACTGGTGAAAGAAAATATTCTTGCGATCAATGTGGAAAAGCATTTACTCAAAGGTCCACTCTCGTCGTTCACAAGAGATATCACACTGGCGAACGGCCTTACGTGTGTTCACAATGTGGCAAAGGCTTTGTCACGAGGACGGTTTTGAATACTCACATGAAATCCTGTCGATAGAAAATATTAGAAATCGATTGAGTTTTATTTTGTGATATTTTTTAAAAGTAGGATCACATTTTACATTTTCCTAATTTCCTTTTATTTATTTAAAATTTTACTTCGTATTCTCTGATCTCGAACGTGCAATTTTGCTTTTATTTTTTTTTTTATGGAAATCTGATCCATAAACCGTCCCAATGTTTGATCATAGTGTTTGATGTGATAAAAAGATCGTTTCCTTCGATTTATACCTTTATACTCATCAATTTCTATAATATTTACACGAATACGTAATCTCGAATGCATTTACGCCAATAGAATAAGTTTTTATACGCGGACTTAACAAGTTCCTCCCGGGTGGAATCGAACTTCCATTAATATTAAGATTTTCACGAGTGTGCAATGGTGATTTCAACTCTCTCGATAATTGTGCACACGATTCTTATCAATATGAAAGTAAAAACTACCACAAGTGTAAGCAAAGTGCAATTTTCTAATAGTTTTGTATAAATTAAAAAAAAGAATTATAAGTTTTTTACTGGATATAAACAATAGTCGTATATCATCTAAACCTTTTTGCCTTTAAGTAAAATAAAAAAATAGCAGAATAACTAAATATATATAAACAATTCACTTGAAGTAAGATGGCAGTTGATTATACTTTATTTTCTGATGTTATAAATTGAGAGACGTGGATCAAATACTTAGATCGTGGATCGTTACAGAGACAACTATCGTGATCAATAATATAAAAAGATCGAAGCTGGGTCTTCGATGCGAAAGTCAACTTCTTGCTCGAGCATCTTAGAAACGTAGTGATAGTTTATTTCATCCAATATAGCACGATTCCGAAAATTAACGGTACGTGGCTTTATGTGAACCGTACGGAAGTCTATAATAAAAAAAAAAAGATATCTTAGTGAGAAAAGATAAAACCTTGTATAACATCATACTTACAGGTTTTACGTTCAGCTTGCAGTTGACAAATATCACGCAAAGTATCTAAATTTCTCATAATACCGTCGTACTGCAGTCTGGTTAAATTTTTACACTTAACGAGCATGGAAACTAGTAAATCGTCTAGCAACTCTCGATTATTCTTAAGCTGCAGCATCACTTCGGCTGAAGAATGCATTTTTTTCTCTTCTTCAATTTAAATATCTTTATAATATTACTTATTAATACTATTAATATTACCTAACGTATTCGTGTAATGAGAAATTAACAATCCAACGGTGCCTCGGAAATTGCGAGACCTACTCTGGTCCCAGACATATCCACTAAATAATTGGAATTTCGCAAGTGGGACACTGGGTAGTAACAGATAGCACATATCCTCGTAATGTGAGATATTCACTGAAAGTCAATAATGAGAAATTAAATGCCGTATACAAAAGATATTAAAAATATACCTATGGTGTAAGAAACTTCCAAGTTTGGACAAACACGTGCTAAATTATTCCAAGAACTATCCGTAACAGTATGTTGTCTGGAATCTGAGTCACGAACGGATATGTGTAATATTTTTAGAACTTTCGGGGCACCAATAGCCAAAGCATTTAAAGTATTATCCGATATAGCTGGATAATCCAGTTTTAGGACAGTTAATGCGTGGAATCGACCCAACAGCCGTAAGTATCTGAAATATAAAAAAGAAAAGGTAGTCTCAGTTCTATGGACAAGTTCTGTATACAATATGCAGTAATATGTATTTTAACGAGACCTTGGATTGCTGTGAGGAGTTTGCCATTGTCTAAATGCACCACGAAGATCTAACAATGTCAATTTTTCGCTGCATCCTCGTGCAACTGTTCCTAAGAGCCGCAGAACATCGCTCACTCCAAAATTAGCGTTGAGCAAGCTTAAAGTTTCAAGATTATATTGACACCTGTAAGAAACAAAATAAGTTTTTTCTTATTTCTATCGATTTAGAACTATTTACTCACCCAAGAAAATTTGCCAGAGCATATAAGAGTTTCCCCCTGTCGCCCCATTTATAACTGAAGACCCAGTTGGTTAATATGAGTTGTCTTAATTGCACATTTTTGGCTCGTACAACGGCAAGAAAGTCGGCACCAGCTTCCGCTTGAATATTACGGCCTACTCGTGTTTCGCGTGGTAGAATGTATGATCTGGACCAGGCAAGTTCTAAACTTCTCATATGTTGTCCATATTTCACCTGAAAAATAATATAAAGGATTACGCTTTTGAATTTGCCACCATGATCCAGGACCTTGTCATGCGATTTTATCGACTAGAAGGTAAGACATTGACAATATTTGCCAAGTATTCTAATGATTGCCGATAAAGAAGGGCTCTACTTACGAATCTCACGCGATACAAATAATAAATGTTTATGAAAGCAAGGACAGATTAGGATCGTACTTACGGCCAATTCTCCTGCAAGAGGAAAAGTCCCTCTAAGATCGCGATCGATGAGGACTGTGACAGAACGCCAGAGTATTGGCGACGAAGCCGCTAGATTCCACGATCGACAAACCTTACCGACACTGACACGATCCCCACGATCGAGATAACTGAAAATTTGAATTAATATCAGCTCCGGCAGCTGATCCCACATCTCCCAGATTCAACTTGGCCAGTCTTCATTTCCTTTAAACTAAAACATCCACCATTGCAACTTTATACATACTTTCTTGTTAAATTCCATTGCCATCGTGATCTTTTGCTATTTTTCAAACATTCGACGAACGATAACTAGAATTTTATTTCAGATCTAAATCAATAATAGTATATAATTGCATCGATTATAATCTAAATGCGTTAAAAATTAAGAAATAAATTCACTGATATTTTATCGGAGTTATCAAAATCTGTTTGACCATGCGGAAAAAAGTATCAAGTAAAAGTTCAGTATTTCATCACTACTTTGTCATTAACCACTCGTCAGATGGCATTTCCATCGTCGACGGTATTTCTTTCAACACTTTGCGATACTCTGGCACGAGTGCAAGTTGCTTCAATGAGTGTTCGTCACTGTTCAGTAGAGGAATATATGCATGCAAAAGTAGTAGGAGGGTTTTGTTACATTGCTTGCTGACGAAATTGTCATCTCGAGAAAGATGACAGGTTTTACAGAAAGTGCTCTTGTGAAGAGACTGATGGATTTAAATCCTTCCCAACAAAGCATCCAAACACTTTCTCTTTGGTTAATTCATCACAGAAAACATCATCCAACCATCGTAAAAGTCTGGTTTAGAGAAATGTGCAAAGGTATGTTACAATAAATTTTTTTTAACACGACACTACCCGTTTTTACGCACTGCGCATCTCGTTTGTACGAACCTGTGTAATACTTCAGTGAAAATAATTTTGAACGATGTGTCAGAACGTATTCACAGTTTGTCGTACAAATCGATATTTTTAGGTTAGGAGATAGAATACTTGTTTTAACACGTAACCATAAGCAGATTTTTCCTAACATTCTACTAATACAATTTCTACATTTCGTATTTCTTATTTCTTTTATTATATATATTTTGTTTCACATAATAAATCAATGGAAATTTAAAGGATCACTTTTTGCATCATGTCCAGCAATTTTATAAAACGCACATCTCACTGTTAAATAACATTTGTTTTCTTTTTTATCAATAACAAATAAATTTCTACAATACATTTATTCCTTTAAATTATTATTTTCATTCTGAAACTAATTATCTAATTTTTTTAAATTATATCATTTATTTTATTATATGAAATACCAATGCGATCTTTTGTATAGTAGTTTGTTCAAAACAATAAGAGTTTCGATAAACCAGAAATATAGTTTTTTATTATATTTTTTTTTTTTTGATACCTCATAATATTTCAAACGTATAATCTTTCCAGTGAAGGACAATCGTAAGTTAATGTTTATGTATTTGGCAAATGATGTTATTCAGAATAGTAAAAAGAAAGGTCCTGAATTTGGCAAAGAATTTGAAACAGTCTTACCGAAAGCATTTGAACATATGAAAGGATTTGATAAAAACACCAGGGAAAGGTTAAATAGGCTATTACAAATTTGGGAGGAGAGAGGTGTCTATGATAAGGCACAAATATCAGAGTTCAAAGCATCTTTTTCGGATACTGTAAAAGATCCTGGTACTCCGCCTCCGAAAAAGAAACCAAAAAATGACATAGAGAAGGTAAAAACAAAGTTTTATCGCATACAAGCATTTTACCGTAACAGGATTATCTAAAACATGATTCAATCCATACATTTTTATTTTTTCAGAAAGAGAAAAAGGAGAGAAAGAAGTCAGAGACTGAAGTCGAAGTAGATGGTACCAAAGAACTTCATGTGACGCTAAGTCCACGTACTCCGGCTGGAGATCCACCAGAAACAGAGGAACTAATCAAAGCTTTAATGGTTAATGTTAATTTTCAAAGAAATAATCGTGCGGAATATGTATCATCGCTAATAAAATATTATATTCATAGAAAAATACATCTTGAGTCCATAAGATACATTAAATGCATGCATTCATTTTCATACTCTAATGTGATCTTTCTTTCACATTATAATACATCCAATTCCAATGATAAATAATCTTACTATCTCCTAATTATAACTTACCCTATTTATTTCTTTATTGTTCCTTTATGCCTTATTTGAAAATAGAAGTTATCAAAATTATGTACAAACAAAACTTTTCATTTGCTTACCATAGATATCACATGTGTTTCTTTTCCTACTTTTCTAAGAAAGCTTTATTTTAGTTAAACATAGTCTGTACTTAAATATTTTCCAAAGCAGAGATTCGGAAGGCATATACTAATAAAAGGCCTCTGTATTTCAGGATTTAGAAAATACAGCATCGTCGGATGCTGGTGTTAGAGAGCGTATCGCATCCTTACCACCAGAAGTTTCAGAAGTATCGCTTTTGGCAAACCTTGCAGACAGATCGGCGGCTGATCAGTTAAGCATAGCAGTTAATGAAGCTGCTGCATTGTTGGCTGATTATAATGGAAGATTGCAAGCAGAAATGGAAGACAGGAGAAGATTATTAACTATGCTTAGAGACTACACATTAGCGCAAAGACAGTTACTTCAACAAGCACAAGCGACTCTGGAGGTATATTTTGTTTGTTTTAATAATTAGGTTTGTTGATATATTTGATAATTTTAAATGATATATATATATTTATATATGTGTGTTATTATCTGCTTAGGATTATAAAGAAAAATTGAAGAAAGTTTGTGCTGTCCGATCAGAAGTGAAGTCCCATATTTCTAATTTACCAGACTTGACACAATTACCAGATGTAACAGGAGGCCTTGCTCCACTCCCTTCCGCCGGTGACTTATTTTCTATGCATTAGTGTAATACACGGTGCAGCATAATCATGTAAGAATTTTGCATTCTTATTTGAGTTTTATGCAGTACAATTGTATAATCATTTTATGCTGGCTTAATCATTTGTGATAGAAGGGAATCACATATAACTGTTTATTTTCGAAAATGTAACAGTCAATAATTATTGATTATTATTCTCTTGTATGAATCAGAAATATACAGCAAAAAAGCTATTATTGATATTTGATCACTGACAAATAGTAACAAATTAAAAAAAAAATGTGCAAGTTAAATATTGCAGACATCTTTAATGAGCTGTTACTATCGAATAATGCACGTGAAACGAAACAATTAATATCAGAGGACAAATTTATTACTATGTTAAAAAGTATTAATTGTTAAAATGTTACTGTAGTTCTCAGTTGTTTCCTTTGGATGATGGATTACTGACTATCCGTAAAATTTTATTTACAGTAGGATAATTATAGTAATCTGGCAAGGTTCCTAGATTAATGTATTCTTCAATACCATCATTATAATAATTATTAAATTTTAAGTCATATGTACAATGTGAATTTATTTAGTTTAGTAAAACTTCATTAAAACAGTTCTTCCAGTTCATCGCATTAACCTATTTATATGTATAAAATATTTGCTGACTTTTGGGAGATGTGCCAGATTACTACAAATGTTCTGAATACCTGCAAAATTAATGAAAATATTATTTATTACAAATAAGCACTTGTAGATAAATATATTGCGTCTTAAAAATAAATTGTTCCTGCATCACAGCATATTTAAAGGATATATTTTTATTTTATACTACTGAACGATTTCATTTTTCTAACAAAATGAAAAAAGAATATATGAAATAATTTGATTGAGATCAAAATTATAAAACCAATATAAATTTATAAATACGTATCACAACATTAAATCAACGAATTTCGAACAATGCGAAGATGAAGGCATTGGCGCGTTTTTATATGCGTGCATAATTTTTAATTTATATAAGTTGTCAAGTGCAACATGTTTTTTTAACTATACTCTCGCATGTTTGGTTGAAAATCAATGATCAATACTGTTTAATATCATAGTATTGTATCATTCAACGTGTTACAGTGTAACATGAAATATTTAAAAAATAAATTGCATGATTGTGTAAAGGAAAGACTGTAATAATTATCAAGAACATTAATATGAATAAATGTTTTGAACGTTATTGTTGTGTTTATTAATAAGATGTGTTCTTTTGGTGAAAGGTAAGGAGCAAAAAGTTTTGATTTCTTACATAACTGTATAAAAGTATAGGACATAGGAGGAAAATGTGGTTTGAATGATGAATGTCTTGATAAGAATAGTAACAACTACAATTGAAAAGCTTTACTATATTAATATTAATGTAATACATTTAAACATAGTTATACTCATATAGTACAAGAATTAAAGAAGTTTATTATTAATTCTATATATTAATCAATTCTTTTTTGCATTTTCTAAGTCGTTTAACAATATATTTTTATTTATATTTAAGAAAGATAATAATTGTGAGATCACATTTATGTTCACACTTCAGTAAACAATCCCTTTCATTCTCCTGTAAAATGCGAAAAAATACGAACTACTAGATATTGATACAAAATTGTACTAGATAAGGATATATAGATATGAGAAACAACCAACATAATGTTTTTCGAAAATTATTTCTGACAGACATTAATAACTTAATTATCTATTGCTATTCTAAAGTTTATGTACAATATGTACAAAAAAATTAACTATCACCAACCATGTTTTCTGTTATAGTTCCAAAAGTACTCAATAAACATTGTAAATATTCATGTTGGGTCAACATCATAATTTGTACATAAATTTACTGGTCGTGAGTGAAAAAAAAAGACAAGTTCTTCATAGTTTTATGGAACCTATGTTACTTAACTTGATACAGCAAATTTATTATACAGTCAATTAGAGTGTTCAGAATGAATGTATGTATAGACTTATGATATCGTTTTTAACGATGGATGGTAGCAAAAATATATATTTTCTGCTTCTTGCACAATTTTGCAAAAAATGTATTACCTTATACGCATCATGTAATAAAAAAGTATCCCGACTTAAAACAGTATAAAATCTTACACTTACAAATTCTAAGCAGTTCAATTTTGTACTATCTGCTTTGTATCATGGAACGTAAAAATTAAACACACCAAATTATATACCCATTATTATAAAAATATATGTTTGACATATACATTCCTTTTGGACACCCTACGTAACAATCCAGGCATTTGTGAACGTCTTATGACTTTATATAAATTGTACACATTGCCCTTAAGTCTCATGAGGATGTGTAGGCCTTTTTGGTTTAAGAATAAGCTTCCCGGTATCGTCGCAGCTCATGTTAAAGTCTCCTAATACGCTTCTTGCCCTTTGAGTTATGATACTAGGTGCAATCACGCGCCTATGTACTCCCATCATAAATAATATCACTAAAATTAAAAAAAGAGTATCTTATTATCTACTTTTATACTATATTTATATTTTGTCATATACTATTTCTCTACCTAATATAACACTAGCAATCGTAAAGAATGGATGATTGCAAAGACTTTGTGTAAAAGAGACTGCTGATGTGTTCGGATCGGTCAACCAGTGCCAGGCACCAACTGCCGTGCAAACGGAGATAATACCTAGTAACACTGTAATCATATGGATATTCTTTAATACTCATTAGTTAGTTCGTCGTTTGATTCCTCACAATTGCTCTTAAATACAAGAATGGATTACATATAAGTACATTTAAGATGATGACCACTCTCATAGGTTTGAGCTTAATGTTAATAAAAAATAATGTTAAATTTAACGTACTTCTCCATCGTAAAGTAGCCGGCTGTAAACTCGCGATAACCTCGGTGAGGCGTCTCTCAAACGCCTTCAAATCTGAAAATTAATTGAAGTACGATTATAACTGCAGTTGTGTTATTTCAAGCCGGTGACATGTCATCGTATTTTTGAGATTCTCTATAAGGTCTTTGTACTTTACTATAAATAATAGGGTAAATTTGTTGTTTTACTATCGTTAATATTCATCTTTACCTTCGCATACAGTTTGGTCCAAAGACATTTCCGCTGACTGCAGCACAATACACATTCGATTGTCATCAAGAAATCAGGGCCACTAGATGAAGTTTTGGTAACATACTAGATAGCGGGTTGCCACCAGTTGCCACTCAGGCTGGGTTGTTCCAGTTTCCCCGTAAAGTTACGGGAAGAATAATTGCTTAAATCCCTAGAGATTGACCATTTAAAAGCCACGTATAGACATTTACAGGCCGACTAATTTTACGGAGAGGTTGGAACAACCCGGCCTAAGTGTATAAGTTTATATGTATTATTTTTGAATACCCTATATATTGGGATTTGAACGATAGCGCTATCTGATATCGTTGAATTGAACTAGCGGGAAGTTACTCTTCTATATAAGTATGGAAAATAATCCATACTTCGACACTTAAAATATTAATTTCTCATCATTGCGTAACGATATCGAAAAACGGACAACGGGACAGTATTCTGCATACTTTATTCTTTCTAAATCATGATGCATAGGTCAGGATTTTTATCAAAAATCGAAGCACCTCGAATTTGCCCGATCAAATACTCGTTCGAAAGAGAAACGTCTCCTCTTTACGAAAATGCAAGTCGCGTTTCGATAGGACGGCTGGTTCGAAAGATACAGCAGTTTTAAGCTTGAAAAAGACCCATACTCCGACACTTAAAAGATTAATTTCTCATCATTGCTTAACGATATCGAAAAACGGACAACGGAACATTATTCTCTATGCTTTTATCTTTAAAATGAGCCATTAAACATTGAAATCGGCGGTGGTGACCATTTTGGCAAAAATCATGATGCATAGGTCAGGATTTTTGTCAAAAATCGAAACATCTCGAATTTGCCCGATCAAATACTCGTTCGAAAGGGGAGAGTCTCTTCTTTACGAATATGCAAGTCGCGTTTCGATAGGATGGCTGGTTGGAAAGATACAGCAGTTTTAAGCTCGAAAACGACCCATACTCCGTCACTTAAAAGATTAATTTCTCATCATTGCTTAACGATATCGAAAAACGGACAACGGAACATTATTCTGCATGCTTTTATCTTTCAAATGAGCCATTAAACATTGAAATCGGCGGTGGTGACCATTTTGGCAAAAATCCTTATGTATGCACAGGATTCGAAAGAGAAAAGTCTCCTCTTTACGAAAATGCAAGTCGCGTTTCGATAGGATGGCTGGTTCGAAAGATACAGCAGTTTAAATCTTGCAAAAGACCCATACTCCGACACTTAAAAGATTAATTTCTCATCATTGCTTAACGATATCGAAAAACGGACAACGGAACATTATTCTGCATGCTTTTATCTTTAAAATGAGCCATTAAACATTGAAATCGGCGGTGGTGACCATTTTGACAAAAATCATGATGCATACATCAGGATTTTTGTCAAAAATCGAA
Organism: Ancistrocerus nigricornis; assembly: GCA_916049575.1. Taxonomy (NCBI): domain Eukaryota; kingdom Metazoa; phylum Arthropoda; class Insecta; order Hymenoptera; family Vespidae; genus Ancistrocerus; species Ancistrocerus nigricornis. The sequence continues at coordinate 1,493,643 of OU696667.1, forward strand.
GCACCCCGAATTTGCCCGATCAAATAATCGTTCGAAAGAGAAAAGTCTCCTCTTTACGAAAATGCAAGTCGCGTTTCGATAGAATGGCTGGTTCGAAAGATACAGCAGTTTTAAGCTTGAAAACGACCCATACTCCGACACTTAAAAGATTAATTTCTCATCATTGCTTAACGATATCGAAAAACGGACAACGGGACAGTATTCTGCATGCTTTCTTCTTTAAGATGAGCCATTAAACATTGAAATCTGCGATGGTGACCATTTTGGCAAAAATCATGATGCATACATCAGGATTTTTGTTAAAAATCGATCACTATCTGCAATGAAGTTACCGCGAAAAACGATTTTCTTTTTAATTCCTACCGATTCGGTAGCGCTGTTGCCTTTTTCCATTCTAAACCGATATTGTTGCATGCGACACTAAAATGATAATGGGGCTTGGAAGCCCTAGGACTGTGGGACAAAACTTTACAATGCATATCCGGTCTATCTTATACGTCGTCTATGCTGAGTTGTAGCGGAATATTTAAAAATGGCTGCTAAGTCTGAGGTTATATTTTCACATGACTCTAGTCTGGTAGACCAGGCAAAGAAAGAAACGAAAACGTCTACCAAGGATATTGAGAAAGAGAAGGAGAAATTTTACGGTATGTTTAAGTCACAATTATTTGTATCGATTAATTTACACAAATTTTTTAATAAGGATAACCTTACACATATATAAAGAAGTAAATACCACTCTATGTTCCTTGTTACGTGTTTCTTGTCAATAAAACTTTATGTTGTTTCTTAATAGACTTTAATTTACTATATTTATCGTATTGCAAGTACAGCAGCAATATTTTTGAGCACCGTGACTGGCATATCTGCTCTTATCGGGTTTGGTACGACACTTGCATCTGCAAGGAAACAAGATCCAAAATATTTCAATGAGGGACTAAGCGGATCTAAAGGACTTCAAGAGACTGGTGCTTCATTAGCTCTCAGAGCGCTTGGATGGGGCACATTTTATGCTGTAACAGGATGCGGACTCCTGTTCTACGGTATTTGGAAGATATCCGGTGCAAAAAATGCGGAGGAATTTAGATATAAAATGGGATCACTTTTGCCAAGAATACCAAAGAACGATCCCCCACAAAGTAGAACAGAATTTGAAGGCTTGACCGATCTTCTTACTTACTTGGCAGACGATTGGGGTAAAAAGAAGGTAAGAATACATATAGATATATATTGTTATCTTGACTTTCGCATTAATTTCTGTTTCTATTTACAGGACTGAAATATTCTACATTCGATCAACAAAAGTGGACTTGGCAAAAATGCAGAATAGATGGATATTAGAAAATTGTAATTTATGTGAAGTGATAATACTACAAAAACTATGTGCAACTTAAGCGTGATAACAGTAATTTACATAAAACGGTTGCTTCAAAGTGTACTCTTTAAGAAAGCGTAATTTTGAATAAAAACAAATTACTCATAAGTAATATAATAATTACAAGCAATATCGGCAGAAACGCGGAACATTTCAGTATAACGCGTTAATAAAAGTCACACGATGTTTGTAGTTTTTATGTAAGGAAAGATATTTATGTTGTAAAAATAGTGTGATAAAACAATTTACAATTGCAGACTATGCTTCGTGACTAGAGTGTGATAACTTGTAACGGCGATGGCACACAAAGAGTAATCAGTAATTTCTAAACGTATATTTATCATATCATACGTACGATGACCTCACATACGTACACCAACTATCGTGCCACTTAGCTCGGAGATTTTGCAATGGACTTTATGTCTAGCTTCTAGGAAGACTTGACAATTAATTATCATTTTCCATATCTCTTTTTCTTTCTATACACGCCACTTATTTCACGCATCTATTTCATTTATCTTACTCTTTGCGGAGCCATCGTGGTCTCGCTCTTTAAGCCTTTGTAAATAAAATTTCAAGTCCAAGAGCGAAGCTGTCGATCGTTCTATAACTCCTTTAGTTGTGGTATGTGTTCACGTTCATGAATGGCTTCGGTTGACTACAAGTCGACGATGCGATTAACTGCTAAACGCATTACAACGCATCGGCCCAGACGGATTACGACAAACGCCGAGTTCTTTTAGCGTAACAGGGTTAAATAGCGTCAGTCATTGAACACATTCATTTGATTTTAAATCTGATTCGAATTTAAACGATCGTGTATTTTTTCGACATTTGTCAATCGTAAGGCCTGCTTCACGCATGTGATAGATACTAAAATTATATGTAAAACAATTACAAGTCGGAGTGTCGTCGTCTGAATGCTCTAATTGTTTAATATGTTTCTTCAACATCTTTCATACGCGTATCCTTGTGTGGAGCGGGTCTAAAAGTGCGGCAATTTTATGATAAGATAAAGTAAGGCCACCTCGAATGACTGGCTCACGACAAAATGCACTTTAATTTTCCTTAAAAATGAAGTAAAGAGGTGACCCTCGGATAACACTGTTAGAAAATTATTTTAAAAGATAGGGTAATTTGCAAACTAATGCAACAAACAGAATTGAATACTAGAAATTAGCTTTTCCTTGTGTAATATAGGCATTTAAAATTTTCGTCACGCGTCGTCTCGTACGGGATTTTCACAATTTTCTAAGGGTGTTATACGAGGGTTACCTGTACATTTAATACATATTTACTTAAAATGAATTTCTTAGTACAATATTAATAATTACATCGCACAATCATCGTTTAAAATTTATTTAAAACAATTTTTTTTAACTATTTTACCCAACGGGAGAAGGATTCAAAAATATTGTGTGAGCACTTGGGTGGGTCTGGGTCATCGACCTCCTACGATGTAACGCTTTCTTGAATAGATTTAGCTTAAATCTTAAGGTTCAAAGTAATAATTATGAAGTTCAAGGTCGTGAAGCCGAATATTTTCTTTCAACCTCGAACATTTTGACGCTTGCTTGAATAACGAACCTGGACGGTGTTCGATCAGTGAAAACAAGTATGTTAATTTGTTCAAAGAAGCTTCAGAAGCATATAAAAAAACTTCCTCAGTTTTTTCAACAAGACGTGCTTTTAATCGAACCCGCAAAATATTGTTGCGCAGGTAGAAGAATTAAGACATTCTGGCCGAACCGGATAAGCAAAAATGAAGGGATATACATACATACGTATACGTATATGTATGTATGTATATACTTATTTGCATTAACGACTTACGTCATTTCTTTGTAATGCTTACTTTTGCATTCGTTTACACAAAGCCACTCGTTGATTTAAAACACAAACGATAAAAATGTTAAAAGTCATATTTAACACGTTGAATGCCATGGGGGTCATCGGTGATCGGCACTCGTTTATTAATATTGTTTATCGATATTTAGAAGATTGCAACCCTTGTCCATAAAAAGTGTGAGGTCTGATATAAGAGATGTGACCAAGAAGAGTATCATGTACACGATGGTAATCAATGAAAATGTTAGACAACGTCGACCGTCCTACATCCATTTTTCTTAAAGATATTCTCCATTATTTATCAGCAATCGGTTCAAGGTGTACACGATCGAAAGTTAATGTGATGTAGGAAGAATTCCACATTTTTTGCTTTTGTCGTATAAGAAACTTTGTTTATTCGCGTTATAGATACACCTACTATACGTGTTTGGATCAAACTTTAAATGACGTCTAGCGTATAAAAATGATCAGAAAAAGTTTCTTCCGTTTCTTCATTCGATCGTACTACCGATTTTATCGTTTTAAAACGCTCAACAGGTGCTTCTCAACAGGTGATTGCAATTTCTATGCTCGAAGCTAGAAGGAAGAAATTTGCTACGAAAGCGCAACTAAGTAAATCGCTGCCTCGTCATCGCAATTTCACAATTTCGCAATACAAAATGTGAATATAATTTAATCTTGTATAGATTTTTATAAACTATTTTCTTATTTTGCTAAATACAAATTACGTCTGTCATATGCATTGGGTGAACTTTTAATAAACAAACATCGATGATCGGTAAAATGTTGATAACCCTTGCCACGTTGAATGTACATACGCGCGCAGAGCATGGATTTTAAAACAATTAGCGTGTTTTTATAAGTTCGTGTGATGAGGTCACCAACTTTTATTTTAACCAGATAAGCTAAATAAAGTCGTGTACACTATATAAAAAAAAAGACGTGCACACATCGATATTTTATGATTATGCTTAGTAGTACTTTCACTGAAAAACGCGACCAACTTCAAAAAACGATTAAAATAAGAATCAATTAATAAAACCTTATTGCCGGTGAAATAAATTATTTATTACTTTTACAAAGTATATTTGCCCAAAGAAACGTATAATACTTTAAAGTACGTCTGGCAACCCTATTATGGAGTAAAATATTCAGAGGACAAAAGACGGAAATTTGCGTAACTAATTACAATATTCAATATTGGTAGACACGCAAATCGAATACAAGACGGTGCCGATAATAAGATGAAATTTTTTAAACGTCGCTGTTTTTGTTCCACGAAACATGACGCCATGGCGGGCTTACAAAAAAAGAGGTAGATACGAGTAACTTTTTATTGTAAATATTTGAAATAGATGTTTCTTTTCAAAATCTATTTGCTGCTCGTCGTACAAACCATGATTTTAACAAGCCGAGTGCGGGCTCGACGTATACCTTTCCTCATTTGGTATTCAGGTAAAAAAAGAGGAAAAACCCCGTAACTTTTTTTCAGGTTACATTAGGTAGCTATATAGTAATGAATAAATAAATGACCGCCAATATAAGCCCGTATTCAACGTGTTAAGAAATATCATGAAACCTGCAGAAAACAATTGTGAAATTGCAGAATATGAAAACATATTTCTTCATCGCGTTCCTCTACATCCAAATTCTTTGACACCAAGACACTTTCACCGCTGGAACAACGCAATCGACGTTATTTAATATTTGTTACTACATCTCATTTCTGTTGCTCGCGAACTTTATCAAATTACGTGAACATTACGATATGATACGAATTAAAAGAAAAGAAAAAATCAGAACATGTTTAACAAATGAATAATAGAAGTTCATATTTAGCATAATAATTCGTGCTATAGGTACTCCTCGTCCAAAACAGTAAATAAAAAAAGTCATTTCACCGGTCAACAGTTAATTATTCATAGTCATTCAATATGAAAACTAGTATAACAGTAATCCTGCTAAGTATGCATGAAGTTTTGGCACGGGCATGAACTTTGATATGACCCAATTCTCTTCCTCTCTCGCTCGACTTTTAAATTAATGTACGTGTCCCATCTTCTTCTATCTCCATTTCTCCGTCTCTATTTTCAAGGTAGCACACTTCACAGAATCTATATACGTGTTGATAAGTGCACACATATATAGGTATATACATTCACACGTCGAGTTTTCCGGCTTAGTCACCTTGAAAAGCGAGAGGCTTGTCTCCAACGATAAGAAAAGTCGAGGAGGAAGATTCTAGTTAGAGCAAAGATGAGACAAAAAAAAAACATTATCAAATAGGAAGGAGTGCCGACCTCAAGTACCATGTATGCCATATAGCCTGTCTCCAAAATAATATAACTACGAAGGGTCTGCTAATAAACAGCAAACTCAGCAAAAGCTTTGTACCAAAAATGTATATACATCTAGATAGCTTTCATTATATTATTATCGCAGGAGAGATTTTAAAAGTGGCTTCTATTTGATCGCTTGGGACATTTCAAATCAGCTGATATTGCATCAATCCGATAACACTTATACAATGAATGTTTATTCCATCGGTTTGTTCTATCCGTGCTAACTATCTCCATGTCAATATTAACATCTCTCGTAGTTTTAAAGTGAAGTGCTCGAGAAGACCACGTGCTCCGATACTTACATTATTCACAATTTTTCTTTTTAAATTTTCCACGATACTTTGGATTTCTTTTTCTTTCTAAAAAGACAGAGAGAGGGACACACAATAGAAGAACTTCTATTACGTATTCTCGTTTTAATGTGTACACGCTGTAACGATAATTGAACGATGACGTATGCGTGTACGCGAGTTTTTCTCATTTTCGTGGTAATAACACCGATGCTGCGTAGCAAATTATTATAATGAAATGGTAGTTCTGTTGCTTTCATAAAAAGTAATGTAGTCTCTACATAATATTTAAATAAATGCATACTTTCACGTATAAGTGACCGTGTATCTCATTTAAATTGTTACATTTTATCTTCCGTTATGATCACGATCGCTAACATATATGTAAAATACGTTTTTTTTTTCCTTTTTTTGCTCTTTTTCTATTCAATACGTAGTAATGTGTAGGCAATTAAGAGCAGGTAAATTTATAAAATTTATTCATATCCTCATACTCGCCGACGTTTCGGTCAAATACTTTGACCCTTCTCGAGGCGATTCTACAATCGGAAAAACACATTTCGTAAACATTATAGAGGTCGGACAAACCGTACTTTATAAAGATTTTTTCAGTGTTTACCTTAAGCGGAATAGAACATATAATAGAAAGAATATGAATAAATTTGAATTTGATATGAATAAATGTTATCAAAATTCAAAATTGACCTGCTAACAATTGCCTACACATTACTACGTAGCTAACATATATGCTTTACAGCGAATGATTCGGATAAATAGCACAAAAGAGTATGAAAATGATCGACATGCGTTTAACGATGACAGTTGTTTTCAAAATACGATCTAAATGACCGAATAACGTTACCTTGCGTTATACATAAGCCGTTTCTTAAAAAAAAATTTTCGATGAGTCTTAAAAAAAGTTTGGAAACTTCTGACGTCCATGAAAGCATTAAAGGTTCATTTATTCTTTTCTAAAAGATGTAAACAAGAGCCGGTTCTCTTAAAGCAGTCGATTGTATAACGATCCAAGGATCTTGGAATTTCATCGGCAGGTGGGATTGAGTAATTCCGAGGTACAAGAGGCAGAAAAGACGCAAGTTTGAATCGTTTGGAACCTGTTCGCGAGAATTCGAAACACGTCGCGAGCGGAAACCACGTGGGCAGTTGTGTGCTTGATAAAAAGCGTTGACCTAGACCGTGAACTTGCCTGGTACGTTCCGATCGAAAGAACGACTAGAGTCCGATACTTATCTATTTATGTATATTCTAGGTGTATTACGAATAAGGGGGCAAATTGAAACATGGTTCGGTTGAAACAAGTCGAATATTTCGAAAATGACAAACGTCAGCAGCTGAAGTCCAAGGGAGGAAAAGAGCACTTAGGCTTAACATGTCGGTCATTGTTCGGTGTCGCTAAAAACCTACCATAGTAGGTTTTACTACTCTACTAAAAAACCTACCATAGTAGGTAGGTATAGTATTTGCATATAGTTCGGCGAATACGCAATATTAGGCGAATATTCGTGTAATCGAATACGAATATGAGTATTCGGAACACCCCTAGTATTTTCATATATATATATATATACTCACATAAAGAATAAATTGTACGACGATGATGCATGTGTATAGCGCCGCTAGGCGTTGATAATCGATTCCGTTGAAAAAATACGTAATAAATACTGAACAAAGTCTAACGTTCGTCGTTAGACTTTGTTTATCTTGAAAGTGGTATAAGTCCAAATTTCTAAGAAAACTGTTCATGATATTTATGCTTGGATTTTGATTTTTGCATAAAAATTCAACTCATAAAAAATGGACTTCTATCATTTAAAATACACGGTTTACATGCAACTGACATACCTATAATTCAAATGTTTTATACAAACTATGACTTATCGTTTCATTTGTTGTTGCATAAACATGCAAAGGGGTCAAGGATATATTGCGTAATAATCATAACCCTTGTATCATCACATTTCTCTTCGTAACAATGGGTTTATTTTGACTAATAATTTATTTAAATACAATTACCCCAGTTTTCTCTTCATTTTCTTTGACTTTCTCACTTTTTAGTCTCGCTCATTCATATTTTCTCTCGCGCACACACACACTCACTTTTTTCAAGCACTGATTACGAAACGTTTATAATAATATTTTTAAATGACTTTTGTAATAATTGTTCTCTTCGAAAACATCTTTAAATATTATACACTGCGGAGAACTGGAGGAGCTTTTTTTCGATTCGCAGGATGAGAGTTAACAATTTACATACCTTCGTTTATCGTTATTGCTGCTTATCGTAGCGATTTTCTGGTAAGTTTCTATACGGGATAAGAACGCTTAGAATCGTCGTTATTTATAAAGTGCTGCTTTGTTTCTCTCTAATTCGTGGCGCAGCCGGCGCCGAGGAAAAAAACGGCAACCTTTGCGAGCGCAAAACGTGACGCGCGCCGCGCAACGAGGACTTTTTCTTCTCGAGTATCAAAAATAAAGTGGGCGAGGTTCGCTTATCATTCAGACAAACTGTCGGTATAAAAAGTTATTCCTTTAGCCGTGAGAAATTCGAGAATCGCGAATTTCGTTAATGGAACCGAAACGTTCGAGCGAATCCCGCAAATTCGAAAAACCCGCCTATCGTACTCGATCGAGAGGCGTTCGAACGTTCCCGCTTTAAAATGTTCACTTCTCTCATGATCGAAGGGTTTGCAGTTATAAAGGGGCACTTTAACATTTTTTCTCGCGTTTCTAGCGTTACGTTATTATTAAATACATGTGGCCTAGCGCGATAAGTATAATTTTTATATCAAATTTCGGCCAGAGTACATTTCTATTCCGTTAGAGACCAACCAGAATAATTGTTCATTTGGTTAAAATGCTTTAATTTACTTTGGTGTAACCAAAAAGTTAAAAAATGTTCATTTTCAATAAATCCCTTTTCATTTGCGCTTACATTTGATAGACGGTGCCACCTAGTTTATTAGACATCTCGTGCACTAGACCACAACGAAAACTACGCAAACGTGAAGAGCATCTGATCGTCTAGTGCACGAGATACTTTACGGTAAACCTTTCGATCGTCTTCTTCGCTTGAACAAACACCCAACTAACTAGTCCATAACGATGACGAACGAAAGCGTTGCTATAATTGCCTATCGTGCGTTACTCGTGTAAGCTCGAATATATAAAAAGGTAAATAAATATTACTTGGAATTATAGTTTTCGGCGAAATTGAGCAATAAATAAATATTATCTTGAATAATACAAGGACGATTTGCTTACGCCGTGAAACGCACTCTTATGTCATCCACGGATGATTGCAATGTTGCCTTAACCGTCACGATCATCGCTGTGTAAGGGCTCAGTTACACAAGAAGAGTTTCTCGAATGCGAGCGACGAGAAATCGTAAGCGATTATGTTTACATTAGGCGATAAGATCATTGCCTAGCAAGAAACTGCTACTCGCATCCGAGATACTCTTCTTGTGTAACTGAGCCTTAACTCTCGAAACTTTAAAAGGTAACGCTAGTCGTGTCAACTTTGTGATTCTTGATAACGATGACTCGCGTATCGACGAAATGTTCTTTTCCTAAATTGTTTGAACGATTTTACGTCAGTTTACTTTCCTACATGTTTTATGCTAATTATTAGGGTTATTGAAAAATCGAATTTCGACCCTTTCTAATCGTTCTAATCGTCTGTTTTAAACGTCTGACTTACGAAATTATTTCTTTTAGTCTTTTGTAATCTAAAGTGATCACAAGTGTCATCACAACGAATTTTGTATTCACATGCGTCTAGTAGAAGTTTCTAATGTTTGAAAATTGTCTAGTTTAGAAAAATTTAACTCGTATTAAATTATTCCTCTAATTTCATTGTTCTTTTCCTTCGTTATTTGTTTAATTCGAAGGTTCGCTAAAAATCTCGAGTCGCCTGGACCGATGCAGCGTAAAACATCATAAAACCTCGATGTATTTTCGTAAGATTTCGAGGAAAGATATCCAGTTGGAGTGATTCACCGAATACTTACATATTTCCTTTAAACCTGAGACCTTTAAAAAATAATGTCTAAAATTGTGTCTTATTTATATCACTTCATACGTATAGTCGTTTTCAAAATTGATTTTGAAATCTCTAGTATTTCATGGATCACTCCGTAGAACGCATACCAAAGATCACGAGCGACGAAAGAAAATTTTCTTGTTAGAATGCATTCAACAGAAAAAAATGAATATTTTCGATGGAGTCAACCGAAAAAGAATTGACGCATTCCATACATGTATATATCAATGTGATGTATATGTGCACGAACCGTGGTATAGTCGTTCTTACTTGCAATACAAATCACGACGTGCCTCTCGCTAAATGGGCCAGCTGACTTTTACTCCGTGAGACGCTCATTAACGTCACGATATCGCCGTTAGGTCGACAAACAATTTCGAGCCGTCGGATTTCGTTTGAAGACTCGTTTTGGGAAGCACCGATTGGAAAAGAAGAACAAAAGTGAAAGAAAGAGGAAGCTTTCCTCTTCTCAAAAAAACAGGATCGTTTGAAACTTAGCCGGAGAAAGTATCGTACGGTCTTGCTTACTTTTTGAAAAAAATTCCATTTTATTTTCTCTTCATCGTATTTCAGTGATTTCAATGAGTCTGTTCGAAAGGGAGCAACGTATAATAAGCGAAACACGGTTTCCCTCTTTTCACGACCCTCGCTCTTCCGACACGACAGAATTGATTAGCGGTATTTGACCAAACCGGATCTCTTCTGAGAACTTTCCTCTTATACGTCCTTTTCAACTAAATTGAAAACAACTATGACGTTTTTTTTTGGTATCCTTTCTTTCGTGATGTAACTTGCAAATTGCAAGTAATACGCCCTTGCCATACCGGTGTCCCATTTTTTTTCATTGGATCGTCCTATAGATCTTTGGAGCGTGTCCCTCGCATTTAAACGTCATTAGCATCACCATAAATATTATTGTAATGTTATTAGCATTGTAGACGTAACACTGGCTCGACTTTATTCATCATTATTTATCAGGAAAGTCTCAAGTGGATGAGTCGAACAAGACTCTTTTTATGACAATCTTGTTCTAACGAACGTCATACAGAAATGAATAAAACATCTAATAAGTTCTTGCTCGTTCGCATTGAAATGATCTTAGACCCGAAACTTAACAGATTTCTAATATTTTAATATTCGCACTCGCGTTGAGAACCTCGTTTCTCAACGCTGAACACTTTTGCCTATCGTCCATAACCATAGTGACATCGCGAAATCGTTCCAAGAAAGAACCATGACGAAAAGGGAGTTAGGAAGCTTTTTAGAACGGTATTTGTCCGTATTAACGCGTGAAAATCATCGAGGATGACGACGTCGTCGTAAAATGGTCGGACGTTAAAAGATGAAATATATTTTCTACGTTAATAAATGATAGCCTACGCGCAACAAGGGATATATATACATATACCTCGTCCAAATAGAAATTATTATTATTATTACATAGTATTTGTATATAATCCCAAAACTTGGACAATGACAAGAATCCATAACAATTGGTACGCCAAGTAGAATACAAATGGCTGGTCGATCCGGCGCGATCTCGAACTGTCTTGTTTGTTTGTTTTTTCTTTTCTTTTTTATACGTCTTCTCTTCGAAGCGTCGACGAATGAACAACGCTACGAACACATTTTACGATAAATCGGAGCGAAATAAAGATCTTGTTCTCTTGTGCAACTTTATTTTTTGAATCTTATGTATATATATAAAAAAAGGGCGCGCCGAAAACCGTTTTCCCCTTTTTTTTCTTCTTCTGTTTCACGAAAAATGCATCACAGCTCTCTTTTTTTCATTTTGCACGCACACATGCGCGAACATACACACACGCAATCTCTCTCCTTCTCTTTCTCTTTTCTGTCACGAGCGCGATTGCAAAAAGACGCTCGATACAGATATCGAGGTAGTAGAAAACAAAAAAAAAACAGGAAGGAAACGAACAATATATTAGATCGTCTAACGAGTAGCAAATCTTGTTGAAAAAAATTTTGAAAAAAAAGAAATAATAAAAGTATTAAAAAATGATATCTAAAATGTATTTATCAGAACGTTTGCACAATGACGCGTGAATCGATACTCGTTGGACGATCTAACGGTCCAGATAAAAGAAAGATCGAGGGTAGGGTAGCTCTCAACGAGCATGATCTTTTTGATAGATCTTTAGACGTGGCTCGTGAAATTGAGCCTACGCCAATAGCACTTTACAGAGTACACTGGTTAATACAAATATCCCGATCTCTCTTTCATACTATCTCTCTCCCTCACATATACACACAACACCCATCCTCCGTCACATATCCTGCATCGTCTAAATCTCGTTTAGCACGTGCTAACGGACACGATCTCGTGGTTGACAGCATCGTTCGTCGTGCGAAGATACCAGTAGTCCCTCATTGGCGTAGCAGCCAAAGTAATATTACAACTTTTATTTCTTAACACAATTTTCGCACGTCGATCGAAATTAATAATAAAAGGCTCGGGAACGCGAACGATTCGTATATTACAAATTTCATCGCATCGCGTAGGAGCTTGTAAAAAATTGATCGTGCTAATCTACGGAATGCCTAAAAAAAAAAAACAAAAAAGATCATTCGATTCGATCACGCTTGTTTATCGTTATCTCTAAATCTTCGAGCTTTTATATATGTATATACAGGGTGTCCGGTTCCAGGTGGTCAAGCGGAAAACTACATGTACGCATCAATGACTTGAGTCGAAAAGTCTAATAACATTTTTCGAAATTCGGCTCAGTTAAATGTTTATTAATTAAGAGAGATTGACGAACCACGACGCGCGAGCTGCCATCGTAAGGTAACGCCGTGGAGGAAAGGAAGAGAGAGTAAGGAAAAGGGAAAGTAAACGCGATGCTCGAGCGATCCGCCCGCCGCTCCACTCGCGCCTAGTCTTCAGCTTAGGTATGGCGGCCTCTTGCCGCCTACCGCTTCGTGGTTCGCTTATCTCTCTTAATTCATAACTCGTTAACGAGGCCGAATTTCGAAAAAGTTTATTAGACTTTTCGACTCAAATCATTCATGCGAACATACCGATTATCCTGTGGACCGCTAGTTTGGGACACCCTGTATATATATAACTAAATTAATTTTTTTAATTATAAACTCGATCGTAATAACGTGATCGAATCGATAGATTCAGATATTTTGGTTATCGATTGTGGTTATAAAAGAAAAGAAAAATAAAGTGGAGCCCTTGGTAATGAATTACCAATAAAAAAGCAAGATCAATTTAAAAGGTTCTCGACATAGTACGCGCGGTGCCATTATACCTACAGTCGCCGTATGCAATATAAAGTTAGAGAGATTCAACTTGTTCTCTCTCGCAAGTTATCTCTTCCATTTCAGCCAAAGAACATTCGGTTAATAAATACGCGTACTCTTTCGTCATTCGTAAATATAAGCTAGCGAGGACAGTTTCGAGCGCAGCTCGTAATGTCTCGTTGCTGAGATTCTTTCTTTTTCTTTCTCTCTTTTTCTTCCCGACTTCAATATCATAGACGTTACATTCAAGTAGAACACACGTCAAACTAACGTCGTCGATATAACAAATCGTTTCGCGCCGAGTTTTCCCCGTTTTGCCATGTGAAAATGCACGACACCGATCGCGACAACGTTTTATTACCATTTTTTTTGTTATCTTTTCTAAACACGACGGGCACCTGCCGTTTCATTCTCGTAACGGTATATAATGAACGTAATGAAGTAGTCGAAGAAATTGGGCGCATGGTGTTAAGCTATTGCGTAAGAACTGACGCGATAATAATTGTAGACGGAAAACCAGATGAAGAAAAGACGAAAGTAAAAGTTGCCTAATATGTTTCCTACGTTTACAGGATGAAAATAAAAGGATTTTAGAGTGCAATAAGTCTCTTACTGGGATAATTGTCCACTGGAGTACACTCACACTGTTTTTTAACGTATATTTTTTAATATCTCGTTTTAGAGAGGGGTAGATAGGCAAGGATAGGAAAATCTAAAAGACGGGAAGAAAATTATTATTCCTCCTGACGAATATAAAATCCCGCGATCTTAAATAAAAAAAAAATAAGTGCGAGACAGCGGATCTGAACCGTTCGAGTAAAATTTGTGCAAAATCGCGAGGACCATGTCGAGACTTCGTACTTAGCAATAATATAATCACTATCATTACTCCTTGACAAGATGGACTAGGGAATTAATAAAAGATAAGAAAGTAGAAAAAAACAAGAAAGAAAGAAGATAAGAAAGGTCTCGCGACGCGGACTCATCCTCATCATCATTATTACATCTAAAGTTCGTAAATAGTATTAACACGGATACCGCGAGAAAGAGACGTTCCGAGTACGGAACGACTTACGAGAAAAAAAAAGTATCCCCAATAAGGCGCTGAAACTTGCGCGAGCCACCATATTTCTAATTCGATCATTATAGTTATGGTTCGCGTACATTCGAGGATTGCCTTTTATTCGTTCTTTTTTTTTTTTTTTAACGAGCACCGGAGCGTATGCGTGTCTGTGTTCCCCGTCCGCGTGTGCTATTAACAACCAAGCACATGGTATATAATCCCTCGTATTTAATTCTCTTTCAGTTTGCCATTCGCGTATTCCGTTGGCACGATGTGTTCCGTCGTGCCATTCGCGTAAAGCTTCTTGCTGGATTTACTATTGGACCTGCCGCCTAGATAGGCCTTGTGGAAGAAGCGTGCGAAGAGGACGAAGTAGCTGAAGTACATCGCCAGGCTGAATCTTATGTTGAGCCGCGAGATGTGACAGTCCGCCTGCCCTCGGTTCAGGTACTGATATGCCCATAGGTTGATCGCGCAACCGATCACCATTTGTGTCAATTGTAGCGCGGTGATCAGCATCGAGATCCACTTTGGTGGGTTGTAACGCATCGCTTTTAAAGCGAAATAGCTGTACATCAAGGAGTGCACGCAATAATTCATCACAACGAACCATCTCGCGGAGGCCGTGTACTCCGTATAAGAGAACCAGGAGTACAGTAACACGGTGATGTGGTGATACCAGTGTAAGAATATCAACGGTTGCTTGCGTAGCACGATGAACACTGTGTCACCGAGTTCGGGTAACTTTGACAGCACGAACATCCACGTCCAAAATCCCGATACCCTGTCCTGTTCGATGAAACTGAAACATGCAAGGTGATGGTACTCTGCTAAATCCTCTTTTTTTTTCCTTTGTTACCTATTTTTCATTTATTTCATGTCCTTTGAGATTTTTTGTTATGGGGGGTCGATGGGTAGAGTTAAGAACTTTCTATGCTTATTATGTCTCTCTTTCTTTCTCTTTGACGCGCATGCGTCATCGGCACCTGACACGTTTGGTGAAAGTTGTATAAAGTATGCGTTTCCGAGCAGACTGATTTGACTCGTCGGATGGTAAGAAGATTAAGATTCTTTTCATTTAGAAAATATAATTACTATTAGGAAGCTTATTTATAATTCTAAGTGTTTTTTTTTTTTAATTAAAAACGAAGATTGTTTTTGATGCAGGTCTTCTACTAAACAAGTGCATTCCATTACCATGTTAATGGAATAATGTTTAAAAATAATAAAAATATTTGTCTCCAATTATCCTGATAAAATGCAATTTTTCGCTCAATTTACTAAAATACCTCGAGCTTTATTTCTTTCTCTTTCCCTCTTACTCACTTTCTCTGTCAGTAAGCCGATAAGAGAACGTGATACGAGAATCGAACTGTGTTTAAGTAACACACGACAAGTAGATTTAAATGTATATACAAATGAAGCATGATATATATAGCAGATAAACTGTTTACTTTTTCCTTCCTTCCGATAATTAAACTACGCGAGTTTGCAATTTCAAATTGACTCACTTCGCCATACCACATATTTTATTCATAAGTGACAACAAGAAGTTCGTATTAGCCGCGACTGATAACCATAAAATTCGTTTTTATAATTAATGTTCACTGATTACGAAAAGAATAAAATATTGGGGATAAACAAAAGAAAATGGTAATGCACTTAGTCGTTCGTTACGTTAAGCCTCGCATCGATTATAGATATAATTGGGATGCTCGGTGTAGTATAAATAAAACATATAAACGTATCGTGTATCTAAATGAGAAAATAAACGTAGGTATAAATTGCATTCGGTCAGCTGTACTACGATCGATAAGGACTACGAGCGATATATCGAGATAAGCACCGAATGTCACAGATTTTTATCGATCGGAGATAACAGATACCTATTACATATTACTTCGATTAGTTCACCTTGTACTATAACGTTAGACAAACCTATAGGTTAACTGTAGGGCACTTTCTCATGAATAAGATCGACAAAAGATAAACCGTAAATCACGCTCGTAAACTAAATGACGCAAAAAAAACAATAGCAATCGATGAGCTCCTTCGATCATTTAAAATATGAATGCTTACATTATGTAATTTTTTTTTTAGTAATAATGACGTAAATACATATCATAGTGCATTCGTAATGATTTTTTTTTTAAGACATTATTACATCAATACGCGATCGAGCATGCAAATTGATATTATCAATTATCAAAGTCGATAAACTCTAATTAAAATGATCTATATAGATACTCTAATTCGAATAAAATTCTCGTACGTTAAAGCAACTTTACGACACAAACTACCGGAAGGCTCTTATATCAGCCATCAAATTTTCGCGCATACTACGATCGATTATAAAAGGATCAACGAATATACAATGACCTCTCGAAGCGATACGACCGATTACATAATATCATGAATATCGGTGAATGAATCTGTAAGTCAATTAAATTCAATCGAAAAAAAAAAAAACAGAAAGAAAAACAGGTCTGTGTAACAAAAATTTCTGTATTTCGGATTAATAAAAGAGCCGGAAATTTATCGGATAAAACTTATTTCTACGCTTAATAGAATTGAACTGATCGATTATGCTTACCTTGGTATACAAACGCTGTGATAAAGACCGTAATTCCTAAGCACGTGAATAAGTTCAGGTGCGGTTCTGGTAAAGCCGATAATGGAGAACGACGCTAAGAGGGTGTTCCATAGGCTGAGTATACCACGTAGTTCATACTTCGGTCTACTAGCCATGTAATGTTGACCTCCAAAAATGAATATCATATATATACCACAGTAATAAAATCCGTTCGTCCAGTGGTTCGTCATCCAGACCCTGGTGTCCTGATGTATAAACTTCTCCTCGAAGTTGAATACGTACGAGTAATTCGGTAACGTTACCTCCATGTAATCCATTTTGTTCATCTTGACACTCTTTTTTCCTTGTCACCACGATATTCTGCGACAGAGAGAAAGAGAGAGAGAGATAGAAAGAGTGAAAGGGAAAGAAACCTATTAGTCGACCGTGTTACGGTATAAAAATCATAATGAGGGCTCATTTAGAAGGGTCAAGAACGAGTGGCTCCTTATTAGAAATGTTAATTATCATATTAAATTGAATGTAACTATTCTCTCCATTATATTCCCATTGTTTTTTTTCTTATTAACCGTAAGAAAGTTTTTCTCACTTAACGATGTGTTCTTTATTTAAAAAATTCCTAAACGGTTGACACTCGTAAAAGATCGTACAACGGGGTTATGTTTCTATTAAAAGTGAATTAGCCGATGGTGATTAGATTAACATGTTAATGGTTTGAATTAAAAGAGGATGTAGATTAGGCTGAATACGACCTTGGGTTTTGTAAACAGATACACCTGCGTGAGAAAAGAAGGCACGTAAGTGTGACTGGGAAAACATTGAAAGCCATACACATGCTCATCGCGCGTATACGTTGTAGGTGTCTGTGTAAAGCCGATCATAGCCTATAGACGGAGGACGATTACTTACGATGTAATCTATGCGATTAAAGTAAAACGATCGCACCTCGATAAAAATTTACTTCTCTCAATTCGTTTTATTCATAAAATTTATATATTAAAAAGATATAAGAACGTAATCTAATTATAAAGTTCGCAATGTATGCATCGAGTCGCTCGTTATCGATCAAAACCATCCAGAGTATCTAGTTCATTGCTATGCGGTCTTCGAGCTTTCCATTTGGCAACTCGTGAAATTCTTCCGTATAGCGCAAGCCATCCGGGATTGATCCAGCCGGAAATCTCGGCCACTCTTTGAAGGACGCGCTCGTATCTTTTTTTTTAGTTATTTTAACACTAAACCAATCACGACCGGTCAAATGACCGGTTATGAGATTCTTGTTTCTCGATTATTCAAATAATAAAGTCTAATTTATAGAAATTTATTATCTATTTTATTTATCCAATATTATTTATTAACGATAGCAGATAATACGTTTTTGTTTAGGTATTTTGTAAATAGATACATGTGATAAGAATAAGCATGCGTGCTTTCGACATGTTATAGTGTATTTAAAACGTTTATTAATATTTACGATCATCAACTATCGATACATAATATAAGAGATATGATAGTCAATACTTCCATATGATTATTATTAACAAAATTACATAAATCCACGGGTTCACTGCAAAAATTAGCACGGCACTCAACGTGTTAATCTCTAATTCGACGGTTACTTAGAAATCAGGCAAGGAAAATAAACATCGATCGAACGATCCATCGATACGATAAGCATTCGTACGGTTCTTTCTAATTAAATTCACGGTTTCTCTACACGAAGTACCATAAAATGATGTATATATTAAAAAAGGTAAGTAAACGTACCAAATTGACAAAAATTCATAAACACTACAAAGTACATATGAACAAAAAAAACACTTAACCAAGCGTGATAAAAGAAGCTTTAAAACTTAATTCATTTTAATCTCCACGCATTAACCCCGATACTTTCCACACCTACTTAACATACATACAGCCCATTTTCTAATGCACAACACGTTTTACATTCCAACGCGCGCGAATAACTTGTGATAAAATAAGAAGAAATATTTCTGATAAAAAAAAAGCAGGGGAAACAATTGACGATAAATAAAAGTTATTAACTTCTATGTAAAAACGAAGGCGCGCGCGCGAACTGTGCGCGTTTTGAACGAATCACGGAAGAGGAGAGCGCGACTTGCGCGACGGAAGTGCACGATCGCGTGTTAAAAGGACGAAAGGTGATAGGCTGACGTTCGTCCGTCGTGCCGTCGAACCGGTACGGCCACCGCCACCATCGCACGATTCGCCGAAAGAAATGTATTGTACAGGTTAGAGTGCATGATCCCGGTCGCGTCCTCGAATTAAGGTCGAGGGCCCTCGTGTGAAAATATATACATCTTTATATGTCTTTTCCTCTTGTGGTGGGAGTGAATTGAAAAGAGAAACATAGAGTGAGCAAGAAATCTATATACGTTATAAGCGGTAATGAGTGCGAGAGAGAGATAGGAAAGGCATCGAACGCGATTTTGAGATATTAGGACAAGTCAGACGTTGAATCATCTCCCACATCACGCCACTCGCGGCCTCGATAACGTGTCACCGGATTTACTTACTTTGGGAAGTGAAAATTCAGAAAGGGTGGACGACTCCACTCTATCGGCTCGTCCGAACGGTATGTGTGAGAAGGAGGAAAGCTCGCTAAAACGATGCTAAAGAAACTCTCTCTCTTTCTCTCTTGTACGTTTAGCTATCTTTATCTCTTTCATACACATAGACACATAACTTACACATATTACACGGAAAATCGAAATACACGCTATAATCGTGCGTTAACTTACCAACGAGAGTTATATAGGCTCGTCCCACGAGAAAACTTCCACACCAGCAACTCCTCCCTTCCTTCCTTCTTCTTCTTCCGTTTTCTCCTGACCGAAGCGTGACTATAAAAATTGTTTCTCCTCGTTGCTGGTTAAGAGTTTCACTGAAGGAAGATCCCTCGTTAGTTTTTATTTCGAGTGAGACTTTGTAGAATGGATTTTTCGCACGGTCGTTATCTTCTTCTTTTACGTTCTGTCTTTCTCTCTCTTGCTCCCACTCTGTCTCGTACGATTTTCGAGGGAGTATTCCAAACACAGGATCGTTGGCTCCGTTTACTACGAGACGCGATGTCCGGTTACGTTCTCTCCTCTTCACGGTAGAAAATCGATAGATAAACAAATACGAGGATGGCCTACCTTCGAATACGAAAGCAACGTGCGCGCTCGTTACGAGACACACTCGTAATTTACACCCGCATACTCTTGTTACCGAAAAAGCCGCGTGTTAAAATCGTTTTTATTTACTTGTTTTTTTTTTTTTTATCTTTTAATTCCTCTTTGTAAATGCATTAACGTACTCGAAAAGTTCGCGTCAAAACCCGGTGTGTGCCTCAACTCTCGGACAACGGACTCAACTTATTCATACTCTCGCGTCCAACACCGTGCAATGTGCTGCGCGAGACTACCGCTCCTCACCTTTTACGCTCGGAGAATAAGCGGCGCCACCGGCCTGCCGTTTGCCAGTGGGTGGGACGATCGACCTCTCGCTTGACGTTCATTGGCCCCACGCAATGGTCCGTGGCAATTGACCAATCAACCGATAGCGCGCGATCGATCGACCCTCTTGATACGTTCGCCACTCTGCATGGGGTAACGCGTGATCACCGGTCCTTCGTGGGACTTGCGCGAGCGTCTACCAACTTATAACTAAAAGTTCGTAGAATCGTCATTCTTTTTCTTTCTTGAAAATATCAGGGAACGCCCTCTTACGGCGAGACGGAGAAACGATGTTTGTTAATTATTTAAGTAATTCTTCATATGTGTAATATTCATGTTTTCTTGTTTCGATTATCCTGATTTATGGTTGTGGCGTATATGTTGATCTTGTGTACTATTTGTCTATATAATATTATTCTATTGAAAAAACCGTGTTACAGTTTCGACACCCGTTAGACAAATGAACGCTGCAACATCGCCTTCTAGCGGTCAATGTAGTAAATTATCGATGGGATTCCTTCTTTTCGAATAAACGGCGAACACGATTGGCTCCTCGAGATTAGTCCGTGAGATCATTAACAATGAAATGATGATATCATTTATTTTATTCGATTGCATCCAATGTTTTTTGATTTTGCTAAGTCCTCAAGTTCATTGTCAATAATTTGTACGTACAGCTAAAACGTACATAACCTATATTATGTTACAATTTGGAAAATTATTCTGTATTTTGGAAATTAAAGACTAAAATTATACACGATTAAGAATTCTATGATTAAATGAAATAACAAGTAAGTATTTTATAATACTGAGCATCGAATAAACTATGACTTTACGTATAGCGTAGCAATGTTAGATTGATGTTATTTTCATAATCGCTTATAAGTACGTCTACTAATTCTTTAAATTTATGATGCTTCATACTAAAAATAAATACCTTTGCCATCGCGCTTTCCATTCAAATGACGTCATTATTTTATTTGTTTTTGTATAATTTGCATATATACCATGTTACAAAAAACTACCAGTGATTCGAATTCGAATGAAATCAATTCATTATAAATGCAGCATTTGTATTGTAGTAAATCATCGTCAGTTCATTGGACAAAATTATAGTATACACTTAACACTGTACATCTTTCTTATCTATCATCATTGCCTTTGTCTCTTTGGGTACATACATCAAAGATCTTAAATATTTCAACTCTTACAACTCTTACTTCAACTCTTACTTCAACTTTTACAACTCTTCTCTATTATATTCGTATATTGCAGGGGCCCCTGAAGTTCGGTATTGTCCTTCCGCGTTGGATCGTAAATAAATA
Organism: Ancistrocerus nigricornis; assembly: GCA_916049575.1. Lineage (NCBI taxonomy): Eukaryota > Metazoa > Arthropoda > Insecta > Hymenoptera > Vespidae > Ancistrocerus > Ancistrocerus nigricornis. The sequence continues at coordinate 1,515,270 of OU696667.1, forward strand.
ACGAGAAGGTAGCTCGATATCAAGTTGGTAGTTTCCAGTGACATATTTTCACCATGCAAATGTTATCATGCTCTTTATATTCTTAGGTAGAATTGTTTAAATCCGAACGAATTCAAAAGGGGATTCCCCGAATCGTCTCTATTGGTATCTTTTTGGGTAACAGATATATTTACGACTTAGTATAATGACAGTGCTAATAAAGTACAAGCACTTGCGCGATGAGTTCGTAAAAATTTCCAAGCCATGCTTGAATCCAGAGTCGCTGGAAGAAATAAAATACGAATACTCTTGCGACATAGGCTCTAAACGAAAAATAAGTAGTATAAAGGATCTCGAGAAGTTGATAAAAGTGTTAGAGAAGTGCGCTATTCTTAGTTATGACAATATCCAAGTTTTTCATTATATTGAGAAAAAATATATAAATGCATTGTATTTACAAACTAAGTTAAGAAATTATGAAGATTGGCTTGAGATGTTAAAGATTCCAGCTCATTATAATATGTATTTAAATGATGATAGTGAGTATTTAATATTTTGATCGTACATTGCAAAAATAATGGACTTTTTGGCATCAATAATTATTTCAATTAAAAATAAATTCTACAATTCACGCATTATAGTACAACCTTCGACGAGCAATCATGACCAAGAAACGTGCGATCGAACGATTGTGCCAAATTCGTTAAAAGACTGTGTTTATGGTTCAAAATCGAACAAAACACCACAAAATTTGGAAACTAGCAAACATAAAGCTGCTCCTGAAACTCAACTGAAAGAATCAAAATTGAAGCAAATTGGTAATGATCAACATTTGAAATAACTTATTTAAATAAGATTAACATGATACATTAATATGACATTCTTAACTTACTTATATCATATATATTTCAAGTGATACTCAAAGTCAGCGAGCTATTGGGACGTTCTTGGAGAGATGTTTGTAGACATATGGATTTAAAGGAATATCAGATAGATGAAATACAAGGTAGATACCCATACGATTTAAAAGAACAAAGTTTTCAGGTAACATATTCTTACATAGTTCTATATGAAAAATACACAAATGTCATAGTACGTTAATATTCACACATTTAATTGCTTTCCAGGCTTTGCAAATTTGTATATCACAGTATGATTCAGAGTGGAAAATAAATATATTACATGCGTTAGAAAAAGGTAGACGGAAGGATATTAAAGAAGTAATTGAAAAAATTATACTATGCGAAACAATGTAAAATGTTGCAAAATAATATTAACCGCGGTATTCTAATTATTACGTATCAAAGGAAGTGGACGCAAAGTCATTAAGAGAAACATATGCGTATAGCAATATATATTTTCTTAAATATATTTTATAAGAAAGGCTTAAATATAATTGTCTGTCAAACAATTGTGTAAACATCACACATCTTTAATACATTTTAGAAGAATAAAGCAAGGTGCTGCATTTCGTTGAACATTTCTAGTTTAGTCTTGGAGACTAATAAACAAATATAGAGTTTAAGTAGCTATTCTATATGCGTATGCAAGAAATATAGCGAACAAAAAGAATCCCTAATACCTTTCGAAATAAAAATAGAAATAGATCTTTATTTCATGCAATAAGAAATTATACGTTTAAATGACGAATAATAATTACATAACACATATGTCAAAAGTAGAAAAATACAGCAGCCTGCGCGTATCTTTCATAAACTACCTCTAAGCTATGTATTATACATTAATGTACGTTTTTATATTAATGTGATATTAATCTGCTTCATTTAATATCCATTTATTAACCTTCGTTCAATCGCTTATTACCAGGGGAAATATGAAGTTACGATTTAAAAAAAAAATTTCTTTTAGCTGTTTCCAAACGAATCAATGGATTATGTATTGATATTCTTATCTATCAATGAAAATTTGTCCGTTTATCGTTTGACATCTATTACTTGATGATCGGTGCGACAATGAAATTTGAGGAATCCTGGACTTCTTGGTGTACTTAGATTGTGTAAGTATTTTTTGTTTGACTTCCTTTCTTAATCATGGTATCTTTATGTATTTGATATACTATAGCAGCTTTGGATGTAATCCTCAACCTTTCTTTTAATTTATGTCTATAGATAGAAAAAAATATTCACTTGATGACAGCTGTCAAAAGTATTTATTAATTATAGGAAATCAAAACTTACCCTATTTCCATAACGCTATCTTCATTATTGGAATTAGCTACCCATACACCAATTTTATCAGTTTTGGGTCTTACATTTACAACAGCACCGCACACCTCGTCGGAGTATTCGTTAAATGCTTCCCCGATCATACATAGGAGAATTTCTAACCAAAAATGATCTAAATCGGTAGCTCTCTGTTTTTTATCTAAATTTATTAGCCATCTCCCACCTAATTTATTTGCGGCATCTTCCCACATAGGTCGGATTCCTTGTTTGAACATGCCATAATCGCAACCTTGCCTTAATTCGGATGGAAGTTTTATGTGATTGTATAAACTGCCAACAGAAATGATTTCATGATCAGCGCAATTTCAAAACTCCAAGCATGTTACTAACTTTACCTCCAGAAATCTTCTACCGTATCAAAACTGGTTATGTCACGCTGACTCTCCTCCCATGCTTTACTTTTATCTGGTTCATAATACCAAAGTGTCCAGGTATGTTGTAGGGGATGCTTTATCAAAACTTCTGGTGGAAATTCATCAAAATTAATATCCCCTTGCTCCTTTCGTTCGATCTCCTAGAAATCAAATTTGAATTAACATTTTAACCACGTATCACGGACTCGAACTTTATCATACACAATCTGTTAATCTAGTATGTCTTTTCGTAACATAAACCAGAAGAACGGAACCCTAGAATGAAAGTTGCTTAACCTAGAAAACCGTATTCCCGTTGCCCTCGTACCACGAGTACAGGCGTTCACGTAACATCGAACATCGTTTGGCACATAAACACCGGACGAAAATGAAGAAACACAGCTGTACGCGTCATTAGAATACGTTGCCGATAAATCTGGCCTACTCTACCGATTTTCCTCACTAAATAGACAGTTTCGGTAATGCGTGAGAAACAGATGTAGGCGCACACGACATAGGAGGGGTAAGGAACGAACCGATGAAGCGACCATGCTGGTGCTCGAAACCAGGCTCTACTTTTGAAACCATTACAAAAATTGATCGTTCTAGTATCAACTATTATCTCAACGCTCTTGCTTATGTCACGATACGCTTAACTTTTCCATAAATACCTTAATTTCTTCCGTATTGCTTGTAGCCATGTTACATCAAACTACACGAACAAGATCGCTCACCGAACTGACAGTGACGGCATCTATCGGCAAAACTTTCACCAGGGCTATCCTTTCCACGAGGAAAGGAGAAAGGATGGTGGGGGCAGCAAAATTCGGATCGCGATGATCCTATACACAAATTTTTTTCGTTAGATTATGAATGTTATTTTGCGTTCAATGACAATAAAAGAATGTAACAAAAAAAACATGGACTTTTTCCTTCTTTCTTGATCTTCTTTCACTGCACCGACCAAAAATTAAAGGGAATTACTGCTCAATACAGCGAAGAATTTTCTTTGATAGGAAACATTATTTTTATATTGAATCGATACTATGGATGACCTCTTGTATGTTTTTGTTTACATGTTTGTTATTTTGTTTAGAGCGAGCGCGTTTGTTATTTTTTTTTTTTTGTCTTTTGTCAGAATAAACTAGTCGATTTGAGGTATACAATGTGTAAAAAAGAATGATAGAAAACATAAAGTAGCACTGAAAACACCGTATTGTTATGTCATGTAAAAATATATTTATATTTACCATCATCAAACACTGAATTGTACTGTTTTAATACATCTTATAAAAAACACAAGTCCTAGGCATCAAGACTTATAAAACTTGAATTTACAGGGTTTTTTTTATGCAGTCATCCCCCCAGCCCTCAGTAATATCTTAAGTTCTAAGCTTGAATATGAATGACTATGCAGGAGAATTTTATAATTTGAAGAGTTAATAACATTTTACAAGGAAAACCAAGGAAATAAATAATGACAATAACTTATTCAAACTATCAAGATTCAGTTACCTCTTTAACTTAGCTATAATAGGATTATGGTACCACAACATACTTAAAAAGTTATGGTTGATAATACTTATCTACATTTGAACTTAAACATCATACATTTATAATGTCAGTCAGATTATGTCCTAATTTTATAGCAAAATATTTTGTATAAATTAAAGCCATTATTTTTACATTTTTTCTTCATCTCTCCAGGAAAATAGTAATGTTAGAAAATATATATGTGCAGCATAGAAATCACGGATGTACAAAACTCACTTAAAATTTCTTTAAAATCAGTTTGTCTTATTGTCCTTGCATGTTTTTCCTTATAATCGCATTGTAACATTAAGTTGATTATCCAGAGACTAATGCAGGCTCGCTGCATTAGTATCCCAGCAATAATTGCAAATATGTTGAACATGATACTCGCATCGCGGGTAGAGATCTTGCTGGTATTGCTGGTGAGAATCAAAGATGTTATGGTTCTACAGCATGTGAAAGCTCGTCTATAGATTCCAAATGCACTCCCCTGTCCTGGCTGGTCTCTGCTCATATTGGCCTATACTTTTGTATTTTGACAGAGACCACTTTGCATCCATTGCAATCACTTTCCACATGGAATCGCATCATAAATTAGCTTGTAATGTCTTTCGTATGGGTCATGAAACAAGCTGCAAATAGTAATGTCATATGCCTAACAACAATAGCAGATGTAGTAGCAAAATGGTATTATTTTAATGTGGAATATCTTATTACCAAAGGGATCCCTGAGTCTAATTTCCAGGTTGTATGCCAGTTAGGCATGAAAACCTACCACAATGTTTTTGGGATTATACATAGCTCTATGATAAAGTTGAGACAGTATTCCAATTGGACTTATCTCTGTACCTACATAAAGAAACAGCTGCCAAAAGATTCAGCCTTTGGAGGGTATAGGGACAAAGCAGTGGCTAGGTGTTTTCAAAGTACCTCTACTTTGAAATTATTGGCCACTGACTTGTGGCACGTGTCAGGCGAAGTGTTTTTCGTAATTGAAGACTTGACTACTCATTATACATTGCATAGGGCTGCTGATCGAAAAATGTTTAAAATCATCAAGGAAGAATTATTTGAGTACACGTAAAAAAATATACAAGCAGATGGAACAGCTGTAACCTAGGGTATAGCTGCTCCAGAAGAAGTGGTAAGTCTGGAAAAGCAAACTGATCTGGAGTAGCAAAATGTTTGCTCACTAATGTTAACAAATAATATAATAAACTTAAATGCAATGCAATCGTCACTGCTGGTCATGCTTGACACGTTTACAGAGAATAGAAATTATATAGTTTTAAACATATAGCTTGTAATCATTTTCTTTTCTAGATACACAATTGCAAGTAATGTTGCAATATGGAATGTGGCTCAACATTTATCAACAACAAGGAAATAAAGTTTAATAATATAAAAATTCATTCTTTTAAGCATTGATTGTTATAAAGAATGTATTACACATTCACTCAGTTATGTGGTTTTATGTTATCATCAGAATTAAAAGCTTTTAGATCTCTTTGCTTAACTTTAATGTACTGATCTATTGCCGCCATACTTGGGTCTATAACAATGGAATTTGTAAACCCTTGTTCTGATAAGTAAGCATTTGTTTTGATTAGCATTGGAGTGGGTAGAATAGTTGTCAGTTCTGGCAGTTTCTGTTTCAGTTCTTTGTTTAATGTATCTGCTAGTTCTATATGTGAATTTTCAACCGTTTTAGAACATTTTGCACGATTGATATCCCTAGAAACATCCTTCACAAAAGATTTTATTTTTTCAATTGAAGTATCAGAAAGCACTTTAGCTTCGACTTCGTTCGCATCAGTGACTTCTCGTTTCTCTCTTTCATGATTTTCTAATATATCTCTCCTCAGTACCTGGACATCATTGTCACTTTTGTTTATCATTTCTTCAGGTTTTTTATTAACATTAGTTTCATTCCTAAGTTGCAGTATAATAGGCACAGCATTCTGATTTTGTGTAACTGTTTTGTCAGCCTTTAATTCTGGAGTTTCTTCTTGTTTACCCTGTAAACTTTGTATATCTTTAAATAAGGTATCCTGTGATGCAGGCTTCGCTAAAATTCCTTTAGTTAAAGCATTTAAAATAGTTCCTTTTGACTTCTCTGAAATACTATCAGTTTTTACAGCTATCTTCTCCTCATAATTTGATATGGTATGTGTGACTTCTTGAACTGTATCTTTGTCTTTATTAGAAAGGACTCTTGGTTTCAATTCCATTTGCAAATTTTGAATATCATTATTATATACTATATTTTCTGAACCATTTTTATCCTGCACAATTTTAGTATCTACATTTTGGTTATCTGCTGTTCTCAAAATACTTCCATTAATGTTTGTTCTAGTTATATACCTCTTTTTAGTTCTGTTTCTAATATTTTCCATGTCTTTGAAATTAGAATTTGGTAGGATATTTACTTCATTGTTGTTGGTGTCCTTCTCATTTTGCTTATGTTCTTCTATATTTATCTCCATTCTCAGTTTTTCTTTTTCCAATTCTTGTTTTTGTTCTTTCATATTTTTTAAACGTTTTTTTCGTTCTTGGAGCATTTGCAGCCCTTCTAATGTGTGCTTTTCTAAAGTTTTTCTAAGTTGTTCGTGTCTTTCTGCTACCATCATATTAGCAGCTTCTCTTTCAGCAGCTATTTCTGATTCTTCTTTTTTTATTGCATCAGAATTTATGAGATTATCATTTTTCTGTATATCATTAGTTCCTTCTTTGATTACTGTTATATCTTCACTAGCCTTTAATGTTATAGGATCCACAGGTTTTATCATTTCCTTATTCTCTATAACAGAATTAGGTTCTTTGTTTAAATCAGCATTCATTGTTTTTATTTTCTCAACAATTTTTTTAATTTCTGGAGCATAGCTAGCTGCTATATTTTTAGCAGAATTTTGTTTCTCTATTATTGGCTTTTCTGTGACGATAATACGTTCGACTGGAACTGGAGGTTCTTGACGAATATCTTCTACATGTTTGTTTGTATCAATTATTTTTATTTCAGGCAACGTATCTATCTTCTCTGAAATTGGAAAAAGTATACCACAGTCAAATACAAATATTATGATATATCATTAAAGAATTTCTTATACTCTCTGCATACCTTTAACATTTGGTAAAATTCCAGGATTATTAGGAACATTTGGTATCATATGAATATCATCCTTAATCAGATTTAATGGTAAATTATCCATTTGACTGAGCGATTTAGTAGTTGTTACCAAAACTTTGGTATTAGAAGATTCTTCCATTGCATACAAATTAGCATATGTACCAAGTATCATTATCCAAATACCAACAAATATAATTACCTTAAATGAGAAATAATTCATAAGTAATCAAATATGATTAATAGGATATACAATATAACTTTTGCATAAAAATGGTCACCTGTGCTAATAGTCTTTCATTTGTGTGTTTACTGCTTATGGATATGAAAAATGCTGCAGGAAATATTAGGCATATCATTACTCCAATTGTGGATCCAACTAAACCAAGTACAAACTCAATGTTTGGCATCAGTATACCAGTAATTGCAGAAAAAGAAACTATTGCTACAGTAAGACATCTGAATCGTGCTTCTGGCATATAATTTATAGAAGGTTCATGTGTATATACCTAAAATTTTTAATCATAATCACCATCTTCAATAAGTTTAGCATATAATTAGTATACATACTCGGCGAAATAGAAGAGAATTCAGACTTGCACGACATGGGAAGATGACTAGTGGAAAACTAAAAGCTACAGAGAATACAAATCCCATTTTTATCATTTCAGATGACAAACTAGGTTCAAAACTCATCAGTATATTTCCTGTTTAAAAAAGTTTGTTGTTAAACATTGATACTTATATCATTCAATTGTGTGAGTGTGTATGTGTATAAATAAAAGAATACCTGTAAATGGTTGAGTACAGAATGCAATATAGCCGAAGAAACCAACACATAAATATACAAAAGTACAAATGTTTAATGCACCCCGTACAACTTCATTCATCTTGTCAAGAGATACATTTGGAATTGCTTCATATATTTCAAATAACTGTGTTTGGCAAAAAAGTGCCATAGAAAAAATTGGCAAGCATTGAAGAATGCCACCAGGTTTCCAATAAAACACACTATTCGTCCAATCTCCTGCAAAAATGTGTTGGGTTGACTCAGCAATTACCTGTTAATAAACAATTACAAGAAACATTGTAAATCTAACGGGTATAAAATGAATAATGCAATATTTAAAATGTTTACCTTCAAAACAAGGCAGGCATAAAAAACAATGGTAGCAGTACAAATGCTTGATAAACTATCGATATTTCGAAGTAAACCCAATGGTAATACTATAAAACCGCTTGTTATTATAAGTAGACTAGTTCTGATATCTTCAGGCCTCTTGTCTATTATTTTTCCAACTATTTGTGGTCCCAAGTCACCCACAACGACAAAGAATGCGATGCATGTTCCCACAAGGAAGCCAATTATAAAAAGTTCAACTAAAAACTTTCCCATATGGCCAAATGCATGGAACCCAAGTAATTCAAAATTACGTCGCCTTGACATTACAGCTGACTTTATAAGAAAATGACAAGCAAGACGAGATAAAAAACTACATAGCAAAAGAACTAAAGCAGCCAATATAATGCCACATTGCTTGAAACAGAATGGCATTGCAAGAACACTTACACCAATAATGCTATTGGCAAGTGTCATAACATGAGATATATGGGACAACATTTTTGGTAATAGTAAATATACGTTTTACAATTTTCCCAAAATTTCTCAACATTTATTTTTTGGAGACAAATATTTTCTTCATAAAAGTTCTCTTGAATTATTATCCTCAGCTTTTTTATAAGTCTCCTAATAAATTTGTTTACTCCTCGTTGTTAGTCTTAAAAATATTGTATCATTATATAATAAATAATCGTGATTTATTTATACGTATATTTGTCGCCCTTACGTATAATTATTCATCGATAGTAAAATTATATAAAATTATATTGCTTTAATGATAGGTTAGAATATGAAACTTGAACCAACGTAGTATATGTTCGACTAGTAGATAAGAGAGACAGGTTATAGAAACTTTTATCATGCTAAACGAAGCAATATTACACGTACAAAATGTACGTCACGTTTCTGATAAAGATCATCATTTGCTACGCGTACTTTACAAAACCATGAAGACGATTGCCGACACTTCGGAACTGTCACCATTTTGGTAAACAAACGTGTTACACGCGCATATTTGTAGAGATGTTCTTTGAATCACAAGAGTATACCACACATACAAACAACACGCATTCACTCACAGTGAAGTGAATAATTATATCCACATATAAGTTTCTTTATTTTTTTATTATAAATATTTAAAAACATCCGTGTATTTAATATTTGGGCATAAATATATCATTACTTCATCTATCTCAATCCGGCATAAGTATATTATTATTACATCGAATTTGTCTCTTTGTGTGGTGGGCAATTAATTACCAACTAAGTAAATGAACATTTCTTTTGTGACTGATCATTCATAGTCGCGCGCTGGTCCGATCTTTGCGGTGGAAAAAGTAGATTTCTGTACATATGGTTAGCAATGGACGTTCGCTCTTACAAGAAAGATTAAAACCATGCATAGTAAACGGATGGTAGTACATTTCTAATAATTTTAATATTAGCTAATAGCCTACCAGAGGCAGTTTTAGCATTTATAGTTTATGTTCTCCTTCTCACGAGAGCGATTTAACATCCATTAACGTTGAATAAAAGTCGGTCTAGTCGCATTGACAAATTTGAACTCTTACAATTACTTTCTCTTATTTAATGTTCTCATATCCTATACCTACACTTGAAATCAGTATGTCGTTTGACAGCCCTAATCTGACTTTGCCTTTTCCCCTGTCAATGATTTCATATCCTCACATACAAAATAATATATTTTACATGCCAAAATGAATGTGACTCCTTCTGTTTTCTTGTTTTTTTTTTTTTTTTTTTTGTTAACATCATTATTATAATTATAATAATAATTATTAATATTATTATTGCGTGTAGAACTTCATTTAATATTAGCATTGATATTATGTACAAGAATAGGAAGCAAAAAATTTAATATCCCATGATCCTTGCAGTAGCTAATCTACTGCTTCTTTTTCTATGGTAAATTGCGCGTTAGCCTGTCATATGGCTCAGTCAAAATCACATCGTGAGAAGTGGATAAGAAGATATATATATATATATAATCGATTCGATCGTGGAAAATTTTTAAATCGATATATACTATATATATGAAATTTACAGGACATAAACACGAGCATACGAAGAGCTGACTTGGTGTCTCGATGAATAAACGATTTCATGATCTCGTCCATTATCCATACATACCTAAGTATCTCAAGAAACTAATCGGTATTTTTGAAAGATAAAGAATGAGCGATCGGAGCATCAATGTCAGTTAATTCATCAGGACACCGTGCATTACATGATTTCAAGGACTTTTTGTTACATTCCTAAATTTCGTTTCTCAAAGAATCATCCATCGAATATGAACGATAAAGAAGTTTGTTAATTAAATGGCGTGATAATTAAAAATACGAAGCGTTAATATCACGCTTGCACATGTACATCCCAATATCGATATTACACATCACGAACGTATATGATCAAATAATCATACTAAAGTATGTCTCTTTGTATTATATAAAGTACGAAGATAAGTGATTTAAGATTATGGGATGATCTTAGGGTAACGAACATCTGTACACCACGTGCTCTTTGCACTTAAGTTACCTAAACTTATCTAGACTTGATTTAAATAAAGACCTCTCCAATGTTTCCGGCGAGAAGATGCTATTATTTATCAGGGATTCGCACCGCCATCTTTTTTCGCCTCCTCATTTGTGGCATTCATCTTTTCGTCCTTTTCATTTTCTATAAACAAGATCATTTTCATTAGATTACTGTGATAATATTATACTTAACAATTCTAACAATAATGTGAACAGCATACCTTTTGCTTCAGATTTTATATCCTCCTCCTTTTTTATGTCACTTTCCATACCTTCCTGACCTTTTTCTAGTCTAGGTCGCTTTCTGGAGCTCTTTTAAAAAAAAAAAAAAAAAAACATTGCAATGTAGGAAAAATGTAAAGTATAATAACTATCTATATGATGTAATAGCAAAGTAGAACATACTTTGAACGATCTATTATCTCTTCTTCCACCGTCACCCTCTTCTTCACTATCGCTGTATTCATTTTCATGTTGTATCCTCTTGTCCAAATCTCTTTGTGGTAATCTTTCGTCGGGATTCACTTTTTCTTCTGCTTCTGAATCTTCAATGACAGCACCATCCTCTGGTATTGGTTGCACTTGAACACCCGGCGCATGAGGTAACATTCTCAAGTTTTCAAATAATCTAGTTCTACAGTGAAAAAAAAATGGTAAATATATATTCTCGTAAGTAACTGTAAATAGTAAGTCATTAGTTGATAATTACTTAATCTTCTCAAGATATTCGGGAGTATTTTGATTGGCCATATTTGATGGGCTTATATGTAATTTGAAATCAGGACCAAAGTACTCAAAATAATCATTATATGGAAGTTCATTAGCAATTTCTGATCCTAAAGCTACAGATGTTTCATATGTCCAACATCTAGATACATTCCTAATTGTATATCCTCCTCCTCCAACCATCAGGAATGGTAAATTATATTTTTTTACAAATTCCACACATTTACCATGGCCCCTTACAGTTAAATTAAAACAACCAAGTCGATCGCCTATAAAAAATTTATGGATTAATTTTCAATGATAAGTACAAAAGAACTTTATTATATACATATATGTATATATAATGTACCTGTCAAGGAGTCTGCTCCACATTGTAATACAACTGCTGATGGTTGGAAAGTTTCCATTACTTTTGAAATTATAGGTACAAATATGGATTCATAACTTTCATCATCCATACCATCCCGTAAAGGTATATTGACTGCATAATACTTTCCCTATACGTAAAGAAAAATAGTTCATTTATAGATGATCAATTGTACGTAGGTAAATTAGATTTAACTCTTTTTTTTTTATTTAATGTTTTACCTTTCCAGCACCAATATCCCTAAGGTCTCCTGTACCAGGAAAATATTCTCCATACTTATGAAATGAAACAGTCATCACTCTATCTGTTGTATAGAAAGCTTCCTCAACACCATCGCCATGATGAACATCAATATCAATATATAAAACTCTTTGATGATATTTGAGTAACTCCAAAATTCCAAGCACAATGTCATTTACATAACAGAAACCTGATGCTTCGCTCTTCTTGGCATGATGTAAACCACCACCCCAATTTATACAGATTTCTGATGCTTGCTTATTAAGTTTTACTGCAGCTGCTACTGAACCACCCGCTGACAATTGGCAGAATTCATATAACCCATCAAAAACAGGGCAGTCCTCACCTACATTAACTGTTCATAAAATATTTAACATTATTTTCTCCATGTATATGAAATGTTCCATGTAAAATACACAATAGATAAGAAAAATGTATGGGAGTCTTACATCTTTGCATTTGCTTATTATATTCTGACATATTATCTGGCCTGATTGATCTCAAAAATCTAATGTACTCATCGCTATGAAATTTTGTCATTTCATCAGCAGTAGCTTTATGAGGTCTCTAAAAATAAGAAATTTGTATTAATACAAATTATACAAAATACTGAATACTTGTATGATACTAGTTAATAAAGTACATAATGTCACTATACAACTCTATTTCTATTATATTACATTTTTTTTTTATAATACTTGAATTAAAGATCGCAGATTCTTACATATATTTCCATTTTTCTATAAAGACCATAATTAAGTAATAAATTATGTGTCATCCTTATACGATGTGGTTTCATAGGATGACCTTGGCCATAATAGTAATTCCCTATATCACCTAAAAATGAATTATTTTATTGTTAGTTTAATATATATTTCATACAGAAAAAACATGTAATAAAAGTAGCACAAGACATTTGAACACATTGAGTCAGCTTTGTAACAAAATTTTCATTACAGTTTGTTTTAACGTACGGTATACGGTGTACCGAAGTTCATCTGAAGATTTGATGGTTTGTATAAGTAAACGTTCAAATATCTATAGTAACACATCTCTAGATGAAACATTTTTCGCGTACAAATATAAAAATCGACAAACAAATTTATTTAAACAGACATTAGTAAGTATATCAATTCAATTTTGTGAGAAATTTTCGATTCTCATATAACCTACAATTTTCTTCGGAAACATGAGACCGCCAGTCCGAGAAATTTATAAAATACTATTTTGTTGCGAGTGAATGAAAGGTAAAATACTGTAAAAAAAGAAATATGCTCTGGACTATCAAAATTAATAAACTGCATTAAATTTCTTAGAAAACAATAAACCGTAAATACATTATACTTCCATATAACGGCATTCCAGATTTATAACAATGCAAAGAAGATCATATTTAATAATGCAAAGTCAAGAAATTTTATTTCGTTAATAATTAAGGTTAAATGATTAAGTTTATCAAAAAATGTCATAATAATTGGAAAGACTCTCAAGTGTACTACGGTGATCCGTACTGTTATGGCTGACGCCAGCTTGCCTCCGAAAAGTACGGTGACATGAAGCGGCACTTAAGAATCTCTCAGCTTAACGATGAGAAAATCGTGCAAATGGACAAAAAATGTGCTGAATTTCAATAGATAGTACAGGTAGCACGATATCGTCGCGTATTTTGAAATAATATTTGATCGCCGCAATTATTAAATGATAAAATGCTAGTATAAAAATGTAAATGCTGTGTACGTGATACAAGCGCGAACGGCACAAACACATTTTGACAATCTCTCCGTGTGTGTATGAGACTTTTCGCGGGTTCACCAAGCACTTAACAAATTTTTATTATTTTAAACTCACTGTCGTAGTAGTAGCAGACTCGCTTCTTGCTATGCGGTAATGTAGACATTTTTCGAGGTTCTCTTCAAATAATTGTAATTCCGAATACGAATCAAACGTGAACCGCGGACCGTCGCGGCACCGATCAACTACCAACAGGCCACAGCGTCACTGGATCTTCTCTATGCGCATGCGCTTCTTCTCGAAGCTCATGTTCCAAGTTTAGTGCATAGATGGCGGTAAATCGAGATTTATTGCCCATAAAGACATTTTGGATACAATAATATACAAACTATTTAATTTGTTTTATAATATGAATTTCATAAGCATGGTATACTTATTCATGGGCAGATTTTTTCAAATCTAAACCATCAACTTGATATTCTAGAAACATGTTAATTCAAATATCATGAGTGATTTACAATAAGTATATATTAGTTTCTGGTAGTTAATGAGGAGAGAAATGATTGGTCAATTATAATGGAATTTTCTCGATTCATGAAAATGAAATTTCTGTCATTGGTTAAAGCATAATGTTACTGTGTGTTCACCAGTTCAAATTTGTTCGATATTTCTAATATATACATATATACTTATACACATCAATACATGTCATGCATAAAACCCGCGCATTTCATAATTTAAAACTATTTTACCGTTATTTAAAAATTTTCCTTTTTGCATTTTCTCAATCAGATTTTTGATGGAGCAGCAAGGATTGAAATACATTATATTTAAAATTTTTGAGAATTTTGTTCACGCTAAGGAAGCATTTATATTATATACAGTACATATTTAAATAAATTTATTTTGCAGTTTGTACAACATCGCTGTACACATATCAGCTTAGATATAAATAAAATAAATCTGATTATAGAATCATTTTATAATGATAATTTACTGACTTCAGTTCATCGAAGTTTCATAATCAGCTGCCAAAACTCGGAGTTACTACGTTACTTTTTATAATGACTAGGTTAGTAAACTATGGTAGGTCATGCAACGATCTTAAAAGGCTACATGAATAAAAAAGGAAAACAAGTATCCAAAAAATTACATTTTTCCTAAACGAAAGTTTTATAAAGAATTTGTTCAATTCATGTAAATGCAATAGCATCCGCATTGGCAGTATAATTTTCCTTTTTCTTCGATCAATCAATTGTAATACTTGTATATTGATGATAACTTATAGAGATTTTAAAAACTGTTCGTCATTATAGCTAAATGAGTACATATGTATAATAAATGTATACCGAGCAGTATAAATAGGATCTCATTTTGTACGATTATGCAGAATGCCATAGTTAGTTCATACACTGTTTACATATCCCAACTGAAGTACTTTATATTTGTAAAGAGAAAATACTTCATGATTTGTCCGAATTTCCTTGGTGTATGATTGCATTTTATATATCATAATTTAATACCTATGCACATAACGAAGCATATATACATATAAAGACAATGTGGAAATTGTCTCTTCAATATTTGCAATTCTGACATAGATTATGGTAAAGCCAAAATTTACTGAATTACTTCTTGTTAGTAAATATTTTATGTAAATAGAAAAATGGAACATATTTATGAGAATCAAGATATGTCATACCTTTACCGCTATCATATAAAGTGTATAAAAAAATGCATAAAATTACTCTTGCAACATTAAGAAAAAGCTTATCAAGCATTAAATATTTTTACATGGAAACAAGAATAATTATATCTAATAGGTTCAATTAAATGTTACAAAGAGCTTTCAATAGTACCAAAAGGATTGTTATAAACACTTGCAAAAAAGTCAGATTTACGATTTATAAGAAATATTTGCCCGTTATTAGATATCACATATTTGTAAAAAATATCTATAAAAATGTAGCTTGGTACAATATGAAAACTCAATAGTCTATTATAATACTATGACAGTCAACCAAGATAAATCACTGAAAATGCATTTTGAATGCTATTACTAATCAAAATATATATATAATGGATTATAGCAAATTACAACCAAGTTTTCTTTAAACAAGTCTATTACGTTTTGCTTGGCAGGATTATTTTGGTTGATAAAATAGATATTTTTTGGATAAAAACAATATCATTCTATATTCTTATCTTTGCTGCATATAAAAATGCAGCACCTAACAGACAGTCACAGACAGATTTTCGTAAGGAAGATAAAAACCCTGAAAGCCTATCTTTACAATTCGATACCTTTTGCGTGTTTCTTAAAACACACATAAAATACCATCTAACGATCAACATTTGAATACGACTAGCACTTATCATCCACGAGTTATTACGACTATCATAATTTTAGAAATTATAGAAATATACTTCACAATTTGGGAAGTAGTTTCCATTATAACTTTGAAAGGGAAGGTAGCATTCTATGAATTTTGCACGTCTAAAGCTTCATCTTATACCAAAAGTTCCTGGCATATCCAATCATAATATGTTGGATAGAACTTATATTATGGGTCTGTCTCTCTCTCTCTCTCTCTCTCTCTCTAAAGGGTGATGATAAGATTTCTACGTGCAATATAACTTTTAGATATTCTTATTTTCTCTGCTATATATTATCCGTATGCCATCTGCATGATTAAAAGTGTTTGTTTGTCGATCACATTCGTCATATTTTCTGATTTTCATAATCTATATCTTTCTCCTTTCGTCTTCTTATCATTCTCTTGCTTTTTTATCTCTTTTACAAACGTACACGTAAATGTACACGTGTTGTTGCATTTCTATGTACTCTGCTTTCGGGACACTTAACAAGAAATCTTCACAGCGAGAAAAACTTGAGGAAAGTTTGAGGAGGGATTGGAACATGAAGAGAAGCTTGATCTACATCAGCCAACTTTTCTTGAAAGGCTGGATCTTGGTCCGCGATGCAGGGATGTCCCAATGATCTCCAAAATAAACAACGACAATTGCGGCATAGTTGTATCATCTCGGCGTATTCTTCTCGTAAGCCAAATGATCTATATAACAGTAATTACAAATGAATTTATTATTTACCCTACTATACCTGTTATATCTCGTCTTTAATTATAAATATCGACCTCCTAGCGATAGTAAATATAGTTTTCCAATCTTTTCCCGGATTGTTCTGTCTGGTAGTAGTTATCTGCTGTGGAGTGAAATGATACTGTGCAAGCTCTCGCCATATTCTTTGTTCTTGAGCCAAGATAGCGAGGTGCTCGCATGCTTCGGACGAAGCTTCGATATCTCGTGGATCGCTCAACCGAAGGAGAACTTCACGCCGACATTCCGGAGGTAAATCCGACCATTGTGGTTGCTGTTCTTCGTCCGGCTATTACCATGGAAATAATAATTTTTATTATTAATTTACACAAACTTAACAGGCAAAATTATTAACTTACCTGAGTGATAGTAATAGATGATGCTATTTGTAAAATCCTTTCTAAAGCTGCCTTATGCTTTTCCCAAAGAATTACAGAGCCCAGAGGTCTTCCACCCCAACAGCAACCAGCGCTAAATGCACGAACTCTCTCGATCAGTCGTCGGAGTCTTCCTGTTTGTTGTTGCGATAACGATACTGTAAAAAAGTACACGAAAGGATAGTAAGAAATGGAACGGTATAAATAGCTGCATACGATCTCGTCTTTGACATCAAAATCTGTTTCCTTCTCACCTTCTAAAGCTACTTCCTCTAACATGTTGAAGAGAACACGCTGCGCGCAGCCACTCAAACCACCCATTCTGTGACTAACGAGAAGGTCCAAAAGTCTTACGATGTAATTAAATCGACGACAGTCGTGGACCGCTGATAGAAAGTCCAGTCTCTTCAAAGCGTCGCTCAGCCCATTAAAACCAGCGATCTGTGAAATGGTTTCCAGATATCATTAATAACATAGACTGAGTGAAGAGATGAATTGATACCAAGTATATTGTTGCAAGATATTAAAATAGAGGTAGTCCCTAACTTAAAGTGATATATATTACATCAAATAAAATGTCCATTTTATTTCTAGAGACAATTCAATTTAATTTATGACTCGTACTTTACAGATACGATTGGTTGGAGAACCAAAAACGTAGAAAATCTATAAATATCAAGCGTATGTATCACCACAGACTATTTCTAATTTCAAACGTTCGTAGCTCGTATTTCTTTTCTTCCCCCTCATACGAATTTCACCCTCTAGAAAGTGCGAGACAGACGGACGACCGCCTTCTTAAGAGGCCAATCCCATTTCTTCCATCTTTCACGAGCCCGTGCTAAAAATAAAGAGATCGGCGGAAAGAGTCACTCACCTCACGTGTGCACTTCAACGTGATGTGGCAATGCGGCTGGACGGCGTTTTCTGAAATCATTCAAAAGCTTGAAAAAAAAGAAGTGAGCGTGTTTAGCAATACTTAAGCATGCCTTTATAATATGAATTTTATCCGGATTATTAAGCGACGGATTGGAAGCGTACTTTCTCTCTCTCTTTTTTAATTCTTCACAACGATCTTCCTACTCCAAACCAACGAACTTGAAATTGCGGTGGGTTGAAGACGAAGGTCGGAACTCTGTCGATCGATAACATCCCTCTACTCTCTCTTTCTCATTGTCTTTTTACTTTCGTTCAAAATTTATTCCGCGACCGTGATTATTGTCCGCTCAGGTAAGTAATAAATGCGAACAGTATTTTTTTTGTGCTTTATAAACGACTGCTATGGTATAAGGATTATGAATAATAATCGTCGTTAGTGATGAGAGTAAATAAAATATGAGTATATACACCCACAACAAATATTGATTTATGAGTGTACATTAAATTTAGTCTCATCTCTAATCAGTACGTAACAAACGTGAGATTATCATAATATTTACCCTTCTTTCTATCCTTATCCTTCTTATCGGCAGCATCTTTGTCGCCTCTGAAAAAGAAACAACGAATTTATCAATGATGTAGTCTCAACGATGATCTATGTATGAATTACGTGGTACAACGTCTTTAATTTATCGATTTTAGCTTCTTTCGTACGATATCAAAAAAGTAGCAGGTGTTCGTTGCCCTTCTCGTTGTGATTCTGAATGTCCAATGAGTTAAGGTCGATGAATCGTTGATGAGGTCGTTTGGAGAGACCTTGCACTAATCCGCTTACGTAGTACAGGGAGAGAAACCTCACACCATTAATCCACGACATTATGTAACCAATAATACTTCATGACACATATAACAAAACGATTTCTGTTACGGATATCGTACTAATCCGTATCAAACGAATGAAAACCAAGAATTTTCTGATTTTTCCAACTTTTCTTTTTAAATAATCGGACATTACAAAGGCGTACCTCGTTGCTACCGATACAATGTAAATATTATTTTATGAATTTCTCCTCTGATTGTTCTTTATAAGGTGTCAAGGTTGATTTAGACGAAACAATTATTTCCATGGCTTTGTAACACGCGATCTGTTTAATACAATCGCAGTATGCCGTTTCAGTACGATACTTCGTTCGTTTCTATTGATTTTTTTTGTACTTTTCATGTCCATTCTTCATAACGTAGTAGAATTGTATAATTTCCCCGTCAGAATAATCATGTATAAATAGTAAGAATGTAACACTAATGTTAAATGTTTTAGAGTAGCTAAGTAATTATAAATAGAGAAAAGAAAAATATAACAATCGGGTATATAAGATTGTCATTGTAAAAGAGTAAGTGGATCACTGGTGAAAAGAATTCTCTCAAAGGATGAACATAATGGTCGCTCCATTTCCAGTGGATCGCTGTAGCGAAATCGTGCAAAAAACAAAAGAAAGTCATAGCCCCGTGAGTGACACTAGAATAGAATTATTTTTCAAACAAAACTATAATCGAGATAAAAAAGAAAAAATAGAAAGAAAGGGAAGAAAAAAAAAATGGATGGCCTTGAAATGTCCATCTAGTTGTTCTTAAAACGACCGAAGGCACGTAATCCTTTCAAGCTATATTTATTTTCTACGAGATACTCGAAGCATTTCGCTCGCTATGCGCTATTACGCTCTTAAAGTGACAAATTATTAGGGGGTTGATTTGTCAAGGCCGAGAGTGCAGCCGGTGTACCGAGAGGAATCACGAAAATAGGTAGAGATCGTATTAGCTAGGTCATGACCTACTTCCACATTCGCATCCGACATACAGACGTCTTCTCGATTTTGAGGATTCCTGCTATCTCATTCAAGGGTATGCATCTATATGTATATATATACAATATATATGCACATATGTACATATATACGTGCATCTAACTCCATTCCCACATTTTTTCCCATCTGTCCTTATCTCGATCTTACGTGGTTATATATTCCTGAACTTTTTTGCAGTGATATTATAGAATGGAGTGACCCAACTTGAAAAATTAATGAGATTATCTTTGTAAAACAAAGAATAAACTAAGAATCATTGTTTCACCCGATTGAGACGAGTGAACTAGTTTCTGTTTTTTATTATGATACGTCACACACAGGGTCTTTTCAAAAAGTTGTTAAATAATGGAAGTTAAGAAGACAATGTTTACATTCTGATTTAATCAGAAGAATTTAAAAAGTGCTAATACTATAATATCTCTCTTCTTTACTACTATATTCCTCGGGAAGATAATCTATGCTTTTTTCTATGTGATACCACTTTTTTCACATCGATAAGAAACGTACCAATCGTTTCCTATAAAACCATATCGCGATTCGATATAGTACGTGACTTTTGAATGTTATACATACCGTAATACTCTACAATACGTTGCTATTCTTTTGTATAAGAATAGCGAGATAAGAATTGAAGGTGTCTTCGTTATTTTTACGCGTATATTCGCATGTTCGCTGTGCTGTCTAACTCGATACGGATGTTCAACCATCTGGATACCTAGATCGGAATATATGTGTATGCAGAACGTATCGAACCGTTCGACGCGGGAGGACGAGTCGATTTTCTAAGCGAAATGCAATTTGAAGGTGAAAGAGAGTGCTTGAAGTAGTTCGCAAATAGCTTCATTTCGTTATATTAATTGCTCGGCGTCATTGATAAAGGGCTTTTAAGCGTTTACATCAAATATCTTCACTCCGTTGCGTTCATAAAGTGTATGAAATTAATTCGATTAGGAGAATGCCTTTTTTTTTGCACAATCATTGGCTCTTTAGCGACATTTTTTAATTCGAATTAAACGCTTGCGGGCTTTCGACAAAGTGAACGTGTTCACAATGTTTGATTATTATGTTAGTTCATGTTTTTATATTTAATATATTACATACTTTTTTTATTATATTTTATATTATTACTAGACTATCTGTAAATTATTAATATTATTATATTATACGTAAATATGATACCATTATTTATTAGAAACTGTTTTTTGTTTTTATAAATCATAAGGATGCCCATTATTCAGTCACTATTCTAAATGGTATAAATGAACGAGGAAGTCGAGCCAAAGGATACAAAAGCTTGAATGGGATGTAAAATTATCGTCTAAATCCAGATCGAGATCAAGGTGATTGATACACCTATTATTTGTTAAAGTTCAAAATTACTGTAAAGTCGCGAACGACATGATTAACTTTCTCCTACTTTTCGCCATCGTTGAAGGTCGACATCGCGATGGGAACGGAGAAAGGGAGAATCCTTTCTCCCGCGAACGGTAAAAGAATCGTAGAATAATAATAAAGATCAGATGATCTGACCTACGAGGAAACATTATCGTGACACTCTAATATTGATAAGTTCGAGATTAGTTATTTAGACAAGAGATACATAAGTATATTTCGAGCAACGAAAATTTTCTTAAATTATAAAAGAAACGAAAAAAGTGAGAAAGTAAACTTCAAGAGTTATCTGTAATAAGGAACTCCCTACGGTCGTGCTTAAAAATGTAATTGGTTAATTTTTGTCCGGATGCATTTCATGCACCACCGTCGATAATCCAAGCCGAGTTTAGTTACTTCAAGCCCGTCGTGACTTTCTTCGTTACTCGAGGTAGTTGCCCTTATATAATAAAGAAAAAAAAAAAAAAAAAGGAAAACTAGACTGAACTCTCGAGTGCAGTGAGGGGAACGCGATCTATCGTTGGGCAACATAGAAAGTCTTCCACCTTGTGGTCTCTAGCTCCGCTGTTACAAATTCGCGTCTATCCATAATTAAATAAGATATAAAACAAACAATAATTCGATGATAAAACATAAGTTCTCCTAAAGCAACGTCACTCCGTTCGTTCATTCGATGCACGGAACGCTATATATACGTGTATGCATCCAACGAAATGCGTCATAACAAACGCGAGCAGCAAGACGTGTACAGGCTCATTACGGTATAACGTTAGAAAGAGATGGACTGATCTGCAGCAGATACCGAAAACAGAAGCACCGTTTAGCTCCGTTACTCGCTATCCTTGTTGTTTCTAACACGGATCCTGCGCTTTACGACACTTCGATGCAACTATCTACCTATCAACTTCGACCAACTAGACAGCTGATTTTCGAAGGAGACGGTACGTCGTAAGCGTACATCGTTGACAGGACGTTATTTGTATTAACGAGAACCGTCAAATGTATGCAGAAATCGAGAATCTTGGTATATAGAGTATCGAGAGAAAATCGTTTTGAAGGGAAGAAAAATATAATGCTTGTACGAGACTCACCGTAGGAGAAGCGACAACGTCTTGTTATTCGCGCACTCGAGTATTTTCTTCTTTTCCCAGCCTTCGACGGTCTTAACCCATTCCTCACCTGGGCTGCGCCAGTCTTTCGATATGAACGGCATCCCTGTCTCGTTGTCGTCGAATTTTGTAAATAAAGGAAGAGTGAGAGAGATGACACAAAGACTGAGGAAAAAGGATAGAGTATGTGTGTGTGCGTGAGAGAGAGAAGCGAGCGTCGTCGCGCTCGCCTACGCGAAACGCACCGAACAACACCGGCGTTGTCGTTGTTCCTTGTCGAGAGAAGTGAGCTCTAACGAGACGCTCCGCAAACGTCACGTTTTCTCGACGCGATCGCGGCCAGGACCGTGCGCTTTCTTTCGCGGTCGTACGATCGACCGCGCATGGCTTTGTTTCCGTGACGTCAGTCAAGCATCAGCTGTGCGCGAGAAACAAACGCGGTGTTGCCGGATCGCCAACGCGCGTACTAGCTACCCATGATGGGAGATGATATGCGCGCGCATTTTTAAAACACCGATTTTCATGTTTTCGTTTGTTTGTAGAATATTTCTTGAAATTCTTTTATGAAATTAAGGATTCGCTTTGTTGGCGATAATTGTACTTGTTACGAAGAAATGTTATAGTCTAGATTCTGGTAGATCATAAGTCGAAACGTTTCTTCATAATTTATATTCACGTTTTTACATCTTGCAGTTTTGCACTTATTTCAGTAACTTTATCGTTGTCTTCTTTTTCCGTGTCTTCTTCTTCGGATTCCGTATCACTCGGTGGAAAATCAGGTTGTTCTAGGAATATGAAATGAGTGTATTGTTTTTAAGAAATTTTGGAAAGAAAATCATTGATGTATTTACCTTGTCTATCTATTTTTTCTTGCCTAGCATCTTTAAGGAACTTTTCTTGGGCAGCTATAATTTCTTCGGCGTTTGTACATGCTGCATATTTTTCCAACAACTCCTTGTTTAATTCCAGAAACGAATGACCCCATGAAAACTTTCCAAGATAAAAGTTAGCTTCTTCTGAAAATCCTGTTATGATCAGCGTAGCTGCTATGGCTTCTACGCAACTTAATTGACAAGGTTTCCCATAATTTATAGGATTTGCAGCGACAAGGAAAGGTAACAGACGTGGATTGGGTGTTCTCATTTGTCCAAATGGCGTGTCATCTATGCGAGCCCAACTACAATCCACAACTGCACAGCCAAAATCTTGTACAATGTTACGGTCTGTCGGGCTAACGCACTGCAATTTAATGATGGTCATGAATCTGTTATATTTTATTATAGTGTAGTCAAAGTTTTTTTAGAACTTACTCTTTTACCCACAGGAGTGAGTACTAAGCCTGGGAAGCGTGTACCTAACCTCAATGTTTTTATTAACCCATGCCTAGACAGTTTTCTACCGGAACATTTCTTCGGATCGCAATGTTCTAGATCCCACATAGCAACGGGGAACGATATTGGCCATTCTTCCTCCGGCTCTGTAAGTTTGACAGAAGATGGATATTGTCAAAATCATTGAAGAACGAAAGGTATTCCTAACCTGACTCTTCCTTATCCGATTTATCATGCTCTTGACGATACTTCTCTTCTTTTCCTAACACATGACGAGTCCTCTTTCCCATCATTTTATTTTTATTTTTTTTTCGTGCTGACATCTTCGAAATTTCAAAATTTGTCCCACCTGTTTGTCCCACGTGTCACGTTTCTTGCACGAAAAGTACACAAATATACGTTCGCTAATGAAATAAAGTGCTACGTGAGTTTTGTCTCATGAATTAATATCTAAACATCGAGACGATTATGCATAACATTGTGCAAGTTAATTATGCACAATTATCTAACCTATTTATAGGTATGATCTGGTTCGATAGACATTACTACTATCGGTATCTGGCGGAAAAATATTCGAATTAATACGAAAACATGCCCCTAATGACAGACTATTTGTTTGCGCACGTGTATACTCGCAGTCATATATTGTCCGAAAAGTCAGTAGATTTCTAATGGGCTTTTCCTCAGATCTCTTATTCCTTTCATATACGTATATATAGTTATAGTTGTTTTCATCAATAAAAAATGTAAAACGATATTATATTTTAAATGAAAATCTTTATTACTATTTTACTAACTTCAATACTAAATGAAATTACAAATGTATTACTGCAAATTCAAGTACATATTTTTGGTTTAGGCAGCTGCACATTCGAGAGGTACAGTCATCATTTCTGTAGCTGATGGAGTAAGTTGGGTAAGATCAGGATTGGCTCCTTGTTCGACTCGTCTTTTCATTCCCAAGCTAATTGAGCCCTTCTCCATACAGTAAAGTTGATATTTCTTTGGTTTCGTTTCCACAGGTACACAACCCTCGGAGCACATTGGTACAGGTCTCATGGTAAAGCAGATCTTATCATCCTTGGTGATAATCTTGGTTCGGTAACTGTTGCACTGCTTGGTAACACCCTTCTTGTGGTAACCCCATTGTTTCCAATTAGTCGTAGATCGTCCTGCTTCTGCATCGCTGATCACATCGCTTAAACGTATAAACTTTTTCGCGCACATAGATGTTTCAGCCCTTTTAGCATTCTTCAAGATTTCTCCTTCGCATTGGTCTTTCAAGGCGTACGTGGCTGTGAATTCTTCCGGTTTCTTCAAGATACAGTTCTTCGGTGTCAAGAAATCATTCTCTGATTGGCCATCGAAATCACCGCAAAGACCGCGGACAGATTTGCGATAATCCGAAGAGAGCTAAAATCAGAGGATAGTAAGATATGAATGATCATTTCAAGAATTGTTTAAAACTCGTGCTAAGTAATTAGATAATTTTTTATATACCTTAACTTCGACGCGTTTTCCATCGTAGGTCACATCGACGAATAACGATGTTAATCTGATGGCTGGTCCAGGAAGTTCATAAATCTCGAAGATAGTGTCGTCGTCCTTGACTTTTTTATAACTTGATACTCGTGAACAATCAACGGCCTCACCATTAACCATAACTTGGATTTGCGAGCCAGATGGTTTCAGCACAATTTCGTCCTCGCCTAGTACGATTTTAACTTCTTTCTTCTCATTCTCTATTTCTCGTGCAATAATGCTTAATTTCATATCCTTAGGGATACTCCATACTTTGTCAGGATTTGATGGATCTATCTTAGAGAAGGTGGTCGCCAAAACGTGAGAGCATTTACCAAGTTTCACTGGGTACGTTTTACCGTCAAAGGTTATTGCTCCGTTTGTATCAATGGTACAGATACCTAAACAAAAGAAATTTAAATTAAGGATGTAATAGAGCGTATAGTTGAAAATATTATCAAATGTTCGCTGAGATATATCTCTTACCTCTTGAACTTAACATATCGTCACTTTGTAAATCCAGTATATCATCGCTGTCCAGTGTCAATTCTTCAAGATCAACATCCGAGAAAGTCAAGGTTTTTTCACCTGCAGACATCGAACCGTCGATCGTTGTCAAATCAGGTGACAATCTTACGTAAAGCCTTATAGCATTATCGCGATCACTCTTATAACTGCGAACTGCTACTAGGCTTTCCTCAGTGTCAAGTGTATTCTTCAACGTAGCGATAACGTTGCTCATAACAGAGTTCACTACTTCCGAATCGTAATTCATTGTCAGCTCGAGTTCGTCCAAAATTTTAGCATACCTATCAACTTTCTCGCAGTCCTCCAAGACTTTGACACCACTCGTCGCCATTTTCTTGCATCTCTTAGCGATGTCCATATCTCTCACGTACTTTTTAAAGTCTTCACTTTGCTTAATGTTTCCTACCATGGTCATCTCTCCACCTTCGGAGCATTTCTGTCCGTATCGAATGTTCATTTGTATCTCTTCCATAGGATTGCTGCTGAGTATCTTTTCAAAGTCGAAAGGTGCCATTGCGCTTCTTTTCATTTGAGTGTTACCACATATTTCAGACTTTATATCGCTATTCGGTACTTCCATGCGCCAATAGAAGAGAACTCGGTATTTTCCTTCGGCGTCACTCTCAGCAGTAGACACGGTTAAGATCTGACGACTCTTCAATGTTCCAGGTAATTCCAAAGACGCGTCTAATACGTACGCTTTACCAGAGTTCATGCCAACGGCAACGTCCCGTAAGAAGTTGGATCTTCGTTCACTGCTATCAGGTCCGTTAAGCGTCACGAGGGGTGCTTTGGTACCATGCTTCCAAGTCTTATCATCCGATCCGCTAGGATTATTCGTTTCGATGTTCTTGTCTTGGAGTTTAGCTTTGAAAATGACAGCTTGGTTCTCGTCGCTACCAGGCCTCAAATAGAAGTCGAGTTTTTCGAGTGCGCCACGTCCTAAGGTCAATGGGAACATCAACCAATCCGTCACGTCATCTTCTTGCGTCCACCAGCCCATATTTTTAACAATATCTTCAGAGTTAATTTCTAGAAGGAACATGCTGTTGTCATCATCCTCCGGGATTCTTATACGAGTTGGTTCTGTATTCGATATTATCTGCGTGTTCTTTTCCAAAAGTAAAGGACGAAGTGATAGAACGCTGTGTTGCGATGTGTATGGTACAACACTGACGTGTAACATCCTGATATTCTCATTTTGTCTTGATGCTCTAAGGCCAACCTCTATTTCTAGTCCCTCTTTGTCCGTCTTCAGATTAACTTTTACTTTGGCTGGTATGGTAGCTTGTACCTTCATATCGATACCCGATACGAAGTGTTGTTGATCGAATGGCGTTACGAATCCGACTCTTCCTTGGACCTTTGAAGCCATTACGGCACGGAAGTTCACTTCCATGTCCTTTGCTGTAGCACTCAACTTCAGTAAGGATGGTATTCTCAAAGAATAGACGAAGGGCAAACCAGTCTCAGTTGGATAGCTCAAGTTGATGTCGTAACTCATCAATCTGTTCCTGTTAACGTGACGACCCTGTTTCATGGGCAAAAATTGCTCCAAAAGAACTGGAAAAGTAAAAAAATATACGTCAGAATTATGGTATTTCAGTGAATGCGAGTGGTACATAAATGAGAAATAATTTACCTGTTCGTAAGTTTTGAAGAGTATGATTATCGAAAGCGAAGAAGTGATTCATGTACTTTGTATTTAAGAAATAATTTCCTTCGACTTGTTCAGTATAATCTGATTCGATGTTGAGCATTTTCGCGATTTCGTCTACAACCGTGTTTTTATCCTCCCCTTTGTTTACTTTCTTCTGCCGGTACAAATCAATCATGCTCTTAATGCTGGATACCATGAAACCAAGTTCTTCCGTGGGTGCAACGAAATTACCATAAGTTGATTGTAAAGAAAGATAACCGGCTGATGGCCAGAAGCTGTCGTCGCTGCCGATGTAATCGAAAATAATTCTAAAAGCCAGATCCTTGCTGGTTAATTTGGTATCCCTAATGGTGCTTGCCGAATACGGGAAGTCATAAATTGTTGGAGTTAGAAACTCTTGAGCCTGTTTAGCGTATTCCTGCCATCCAGAGTTCTCCAATTCGGCGGCTTCGTTGATAGCCGATTTTACGGCGGAATTAACGTGCAAACTGTAGTCGTAGTTCGTGAATTTAGCCATTCGTAAGACCATGTCCAATGGAGGATTCATTTTCATTAAAAGAAATACAGCAGCGCAACGAACTTGATGAGCTTCCCAGGTGTTCAGGTAAACCTTGTATAGAACGGAACGTGTCAGAGTAGGTCTGTGTTCTGCTAATTTTCCTAAGCACGCGACCATCATCAAACGTTGGAAAGTGGAAACTCCGTAGGCACCTTCGAGGTAGGGTTCGAAAACGCTTAGAATCTTAGGGTGACCAGTGGAACCAAGTGCCAAGATGTATACTTGTATCCTAGGACTGTCTCCGTCCTTGATAGCTTGTCTCAATTGTTCTGCCATGAATGGAATGTATTTCGTTACAACCACGTCGTTGTGCCTAGACGATGGACGGCCAAAACTGTGGACTGGGTAGTTGTTGTGAATACTGCTGTTGGAAACTTGAGCTAGGTAAACTAGCTCGGCGAAAGATAAAATGGCCGATGAGTTGAGGAACATCTCCTTTTGGACTTCTGGATTGGATGCTATTGACTGGAAATGAAACACAAAAAATGTGTCATTAAAGTAGGAACTTGAAACATTTTTTTTATCGATCATGTACAAAATATAGAATAATGATACTCACGAAGAAAGTATCGATGTACGCGGCCGTAGGCATTCGTGCTGTTTTTGGAAGACGCGCCACGACGTTAGCAGCTTCCATTCCTTCCAACTTTTTCTTTTCGATCCACTTCTTGATGGTCAACAAAGCTGGTCCAGTTCCTGCATCAGTAACGGCATCACGGAATATAGATACAGCATTCTCTTTCTTAACTTGATCACCCGTGCCGATTTCATTCCAGAAGGAATTAAGATCTCTTTCAACATTTTGGATTTGCTCGAAACTCATGCTACCGATCAGTCTGGACAAAATTGTGAATTTTTCTAGGGTGTCTTTGTCCGGCATGGTATTTGGTTCTTCAAGTTCGTTCGCGATTTCTTCCGTAAGTCTTTTCACGTTCTTAGCAACGTCTATTTTATCGGACATCAAAACTGCTTTGCCTTTGTTGCCAATGAACAATGGTAGTAAAGGATTTTCTGGTGCTTCTTCCAAGGTAGGCTTTGATTGCCAGATTGTTGTGTCTTCGTCGCTGGCGATAGCATCTCCAGAATTTTTGTCGGAATCCGTCCAAACGTCATCATCGTCGAATTCAATTGAATTGGAGTTAGGACTCACACTGGGTCGCCTCAAACGTCTATGTTGGGTTGCGGAGAAGGGCTTGTTGTAAGCGTAGACCAGACTGCCAGTTGATTCAGGAGTACTTGGTGCTGGTATAGGCATAGACACTTTGTCGATGCTAGCAAGAGTCAAATTCATTTTATTCATCACGACGCTGTCCTGATCATCCATGAGCCTTGGCTTGATAATAATTTGATTCCTTGTTACGGAAGATTGTATGGCGAAAGATTTGAGGTTTCCTGAGATTACGATGCTGCTACTTGAGGATTTCTATAAATTGAAAAATTATAAAAAAAGTAAAATTAATGATCAAGTTAACTCAATTTGGGCAGTCATTACGAACATAATTAATTTACTTACCGTCATGAAGTTCCTGTCACTTTTACGATGAGCATCCCAGTCCCTATTTCCACTAATACCAAAGTGATAGTCTACACGTTCCTCACATTTTTCATAGTTCTTCGTCTTCATGATGTAAATGTGTTCACCGTCGCCCTTTAATTCTGGTTTCGGCACGAGTTCAGGATGGTCTTGAAGAACGTAATCCGGAAGTGGTGTGATGTCGTAAAGAACCTCGCATTTACCACCAACACTATCTTCCATTACATGGAACATTGCGAATGGGTTCTTCTCTTTTGGTACTTGAATGTCCTTAGTTCTTCTACCGTTTTCTCCTTGAGTGTCGGCTTGGAGTTGACTGACGATACTCTTGATGATGTTAACTTCCCAAGTTGGTACATTCTTGTCCATAATCAGATCCCTGACGACTCCGTGCTTCATCTTTATGACGAAGGGTTGTCTAGAGATCGGTAGATCCTTGTATTCCAACATCTGATCAGAGATGTGAGTTTCCCAACCGTCCGGTAGTTCTTTGTGGATTTGGGCATACTGTGGCGTCATTAATTTCGCCCTCAGCGTGTCCGGTGAGTTACATTGGATCTTGAGTATTGCTTTCATTACGATACCGGTGTACTGATCAGATAGAGTATTCAAAGCTGTCAGGGTACGACTTCGCACAAGGTATTGGTATTCCTGTCCAACTTTCCATCCATGTTCGTTAGCGATGTTTGCGAGACTGCTCACGGCAGCTCCAACTGTAAAACAAAGGATAATTTATAAGATTTAGTACTCGAAGATTATTTTATTTATTTATTTCGTTAGAGTATTATGGAAAATTATAAAGTATTGGATATATGATAGAAACTGTAAATCTTACCAAGGAGAAGTAGAACAAAACGAGACCGCATATTGGCAAATGCTTCCGCGGGTAAGCCAAAAGGGAATGGTAATTCACGTACCTAAGACGTATTTATATTCTTGTGATTTTTGTCGCTTCAGCATGACTTTTGACCCCATCGACTAATCATCCATTTCTTGCAACTAAGTTTATTTCGTGTGACATTTGCAACTCTCTAGAACGAATCCTATATTTTGTTAAGATTACAAGACTGAACTCATGAGCTAACTATGAAATAATTATTTTTTATTTCTTACCATTATTTAATTACGAAGATAAAGCATTTACTATCCATTTTCTTATTGTGCCCCTCTCTGTTATATTGACGGTGAACTTATTGTTTTATTTTATTTGTATTAAAGTTCAGAGAATTTTAATCTTCATCGTAACATTTTAACTGCACTTGCCAGGGAGTCACGGAATGAGAATTGTTGATAACTCTTTGTCCTTGACTTTTTAAATAAATCGTATTATTATCGATCTATCTCAAATTATCGTTTTATTAGAACCGCGATAGTATTGAAGTCATTACATAATGAGCGTAGCTGATTTTATAATTTTAAAAAACTGTATGAAATTGTGGAGAAAGTAAAAAATTCGAGATACGTGTTTTGTATGATAAAATAAGGGATAGTAAGGAAAGAATAAATAATTCTTTGAAGAAAATTCATATATTCGTCATATTTAAGTATGATGCCAAACATTTTCGTCATTTTCGTGCTTTCGTTGGACGTTACATGATTTCACCAGAAATCATTAATTTAAATAATAAGGATTCTATACATTCGTATGGTATATTACAAAAATTAATGTTTATAAAATAATTTAGAAAGTTCTATATACAGGCGCGCACGATTCTTATAATAATAAAATATCTTTCTTAATAACAATATCATTGTAGAGTACGATTATTATACAACGGGTAATACTTGGTAAATGTAACATTATTCCTTCGGTATAAATAAATAATTAACTAGCACGAACGAGGACTGGATTAGTTTTAGTACAGGTCCCGTTACTGTCTAGATCCATTTGCGAAATTGTTGCTTTGATGACCGTACGTGTAACCTCTGGTTCCTGTAATGAACATTTATAATTAACACCTGTTAAAAGGGATCAAACGATCAGGACGAGATACAAATATGTTTAATTAATAAAATTTAGAAAATCATTGGCACGTGTCATAGAAAAGAAAAATGTAACACAAAAAAAGCAAATTAGTGAACATGACGTAAAAGAACGTTTCCACGCGCGGTATTATAAATTAAAAAAACCCGCTATCGCAAAAAATGCTGATGTCTTCGTCATGCGTTCAACAAATCTGAAACATTTCACGAGAATTCGTAGAAAGCAAAGTATCAGTTTTCGTGATTTCTAATCAATATGTGTGCGTATGTGCTTCAGACACTTCACGGCTGAATGGAAATAGCTGTCAGAGGCCAAATATTTTTCTCCAGTAGAGATTTACGTCAGTACTTGCATCTGTTTTGCAATAACCGATTATCTACATATGGATATTAGGAAAAATAAAGACTGAAAGTAAAATCACCTCTTCGGTATCGATCTCGATTTCTTGCAAGACCTCGTCGAGAACGGCTACGAAATCGTTTGCATTTTCGATCGTGAAAACCATAGGTGGCTTTAATTTGAGAATATTTTCATCTGGGCCATCGCTGCTCACGAGAATCTTTCTGTCCTTCATTCTGGAAACAACGTGCTTGGCTTCTGCAGTAGCTGGTGTTCTTTTTGTTCTATTTCGAACTAATTCGATACCGACAAACAGGCCAACGCCACGAATGTCACCAATAATCTTCCTACGTTTTGCCAATTTTCTTAATTCATTAATCAAATGTTTTCCAACTCGGCAAGCGTTTTCTTGGAGATTGTCACGTTCGATTACTTCCATGACTGCGTTGGCAACCGCACAGGACACGGGATTACCACCGTACTATAAATAAAATATGATAAATAATTAGTAGATATATTTTAACAATTGTGTCTCACCAGATTTTATTTGTTATTTCCTTGGGAAAATTACCGTGTTAAAATATTCGATTCCAGTGTTTTTAAAGCTGGTTGCAATCTCAGGTGTAGTGATCACAGCTGCAACAGGGTGCCCATTACCCATTGGTTTGCCAACGGTCACGATATCTGGTACAACGTCCTCGCCATAAAGTTGGAAAGCCCACGCGTGGCTACCGACTCGTCCGAAGCCAACTTGAACTTCGTCGGCGATACATACGCCACCAGCTTCTCGAACGTACCTGTAAATTGTAGTTATTGCTATTAATATTTAAGTTTTGATATCAATATCTAACTTTACGATTCTTGTGGAATATATTTATGTGTATATGATAAATGATGTACCATAAAAACAGGAAACTTTCTTTAGGGAATACCCAATTGATAACAGATTCTTAATTAGTGAACAAAGACTCTTTCGAAAGTTAAAAATGTCAAGTTATAAGATCCGTCTAGTAGAATTTAAAACAAAAAATGTAGAAAACTCTATCCTATTCTATTATAGCTTCTTCAATTTTCTAACTAATTATCAATCATTAAAATCAGTTAAGAATGGTAATTCGAAGAATTAATCCATTTACAGTCGGACCTAATAATACAATACAATAGAGTAATACAATAAAGTTTGGGATATTACGAATCTAATTGATTACATGAAAAGTTATTTCTCAATTACCTGTACACGTTTTTAAAATAATTTTTAGGCGGAAGTATTTGTCCACCCACGGACATCAAGCTTTCCGCGATATATGCGCAAACTCCTCGACCTTTAGTCTTCAGGTCATCGCAAATGTGTTTTACGTCCTCGGCATATTTTACACCGAGATCTTGATTAGGATATTCGTTGTCTGGATATTTACCACGATACACATCCGGGCAGGGTGCCTATAAATGTAACAAATGTCATTAGTTAAAAGGGTCAGATAGTATCTCCAAAAAAATTGGTAAGCGAGCAAGTTTATGTCATACCACGTGAACCCAATCCTTCTT
The DNA here is from genome assembly GCA_916049575.1 of Ancistrocerus nigricornis. NCBI lineage: Eukaryota > Metazoa > Arthropoda > Insecta > Hymenoptera > Vespidae > Ancistrocerus > Ancistrocerus nigricornis. Next base: position 1,548,981 of record OU696667.1, read on the forward strand.
TCCATCCTTCATCTTATTAAACTTGTATGGTGAGATATCGATCATCGACGTCAAGTGGCCATGATATGCACTATAAAAAAAAATAATAATTATATATAATCGTTACTATCATCACTGACCTTATCAACATTATTTTATTAAAAAAACAAAAAATTATAGGGGAGACCGGGGCTAAAAGTCCCAGGGGCAAGTTGTCCCAGTCATAGTTTTGGTATCTTAGGGTGGAAGGGGAAACGCGTCCGGTGCATGGTGTGCAGGTCTTAGTGAGTAAAAGAAAACGAATATGCAAGTCGCGTTTCGATAGGATGGCTGGTTGGAAAGATACAGCAGTTTTAAGCTTGAAAACGACCCATACTCCGACACTTAAAAAATTAATTTCTCATCGTTGCTTAACGATATCGAAAAACGGACAACGGGACAGTATTTTGCATGCTTTCTTTTTTCTAAATCTTGATGCATACATCAAGATTTTTGTCAAAAATCGATGCATCTCGAATTTGCCCGATCAAATACTCGTTCGAAAGAGTAAAGTCTCCTCTTTAAGAATATGCAAGTCGCGTTTCGATAGGATGGCTGGTTCGAAAGATACAGCAGTTTAAAGCTTGCAAAAAACCCATGCTCCGACCCTTAAAAGATTAATTTCTCATCACTGCTTAACGATATCGAAAAACGGACAACGGAACATTATTCTGCATGCTTTTATCTTTAAAATGAGCCATTAAACATTAAAATCGGCGGTGGTGACCATTTTGGCAAAAATCATGATGCATAGGTCAGGATTTTTGTCAAAAATCGATGTATCTCAGATTTGCCCGATCAAATACTCGTTCGAAAGAGGAAAGTCTCTAATTTACGAATATCGCTGTGCGGCTTCGATAGGATGACTGGTTAAAAAGTTACAGCAATTTTTCTCTTGAAAACGACCCATACTCCGACACTTAAAAAATTAATATCTCATCACACCGTCACGATATCGAAAAACGGACAACGGAACATTATTCTGCATGCTTTTATCTTTCAAATGAGCCATTAAACATTGAAATCAGCGGTGGTGACCATTTTGGCAAAAATCCTTATGTATGCACAGGATTCGAAAGAGGAAAATCTCTACTTTACGAATATGCAAGTCGCGTTTCGATAGGATAGCTGGTTGGAAAGATACATCAGTTTGAAGCTTGAAAAAAACCCATACTCCGACACTTAAAAGATTAATTTCTCACCATTGCTTAACGATATCGAAAAACGGACAACGGAACATTGTTCTGCATAATTTTATCTTTAAAATGAGCCATTAAACATTGAAATCGGCGGTGGTGACCATTTTGGCAAAAATCATGATGCATAGGTCAGGATTTTTGTCAAAAATCGAAACATGTCGAATTTGCCCGATCAAATACTCGTTCGAAAGAGGAAAGTCTCTTCTTTACGTATATGGCAGTGTGGCTTCGATAGGATGACTGGTTAAAAAGTTACAGCAATTTTTCTCTTGAAAACGACCCATACTCCGACACTTAAAAAATTTATTTTTCAACACTCCGTAACGATATCGAAAAACGGACAACGGAACATTATTCTGCATGCTTTCTTCTTTAAAATGAGCCATTAAACATTGAAATCGGCGGTGGTGACCATTTTCGCAAAAATCATGATTTATACATCATGATTTTTCCTTGGAAACCTTGGAAAACTTGCCCCATGGCGTGAGACAACTTGCCCCGCTGCGGGGTCCAAAAAACTCGTTTGCTTGGAATTGAAAAAACACGTGTTAAAAACGTCCCAATGCAAGCGGAAAAATTTCCATGTATTGCTAAGAAGTTGAACTTTATGATGGTCACCAAAAAATTCGAAAATATAAGCTACAGAAATCTGTAAAAACAAAAAACCTAAAATTGGGACAACTAGCCCCGGTCTCCCCTATGATAATAATTACTTACTGATCAAGTGTAATGATGTCCTTGTTGCCAGTATGCGTTTGAGCGAGACGAAGCGCGAGATCATTGGCCTCGCTCCCGGAATTAACGAAAAAACAAACAGACAAAGGTTCCGGCATCAACGAGGTCAAACGTCTCGCGCAAACGACGATATTATCGTGCAAAAAACGATTGTTCGTTGATAATAACGCCATTTGTTCTTGGCCGGCTTTTACGACATCAGGATGACAGTGACCAACTATAAAGAAAACAGGTTTTTATAATTGTTAAACGAGTCAATAAAAAGATTTTTTTGTTAAATTATTTAATGGATCGTACCATGTGCAACGTTGTTTATACAATCCAAATAACGTCCACCTTTTTCATCGAACATGTACTGCCCCTCTGCTTTGACGATTTTCAAAGGGCTCGACTTGTAGAAGAGCTTACATGATTGTCTGGGAAATTAATCGATATATATTTTTAAGTGTCATTCACAAGAGACAACGATGAGTGAAATGTGGAAAAGAAAAGAAAAGGGTGGTAAAAATTGAAGCACAGGCAATTTAGATAACGGCACGGTCGGACGTGATAAGTGCCTTCGTAAATTGATCAACGTTAGAGATAAAGAGTTTACAAGTACCGATAGGTATATAGTAATAGAGTTAACGATAAGAGCGAAGAACTTACCCGATGTGCCGTTCACGAAGTTTAATCGTATCAGTTTTTGGCATCTGCTCGAGGGATTCCGTCATGATGACACGCTATCTTGTTTTCTCGGTCTCTGTAATAGCAAATGATTGCTAAGTAGCATAGCTTTTTTTAATCAATAATTATCTTTTTTTTTTAAATGAAAAATATTTTCGTAGTATAGGTATACCTGATCGTTTTGTATGATTTATAATAAACGCGATAAGACAATTAACGTTACGTTCGGATAAAAATGATAATTTGTCGTAAGAGTTTCGGAAATACAGCGAGGAGTCATTGTACGGAGTCAATGTCAGGGGTCTATTGAGATATTACGATAATAAATGGAATTGGTAGCCTCGTTAATTGACAAAAATTATATTTGTCCTAATAACATTAACGATACTTAAAGGTAAAATGTAGTCACTTGTAAACTAATAAATAAAAACATTTATTAACATTAAACAATCTGTAGCTCAAGAAATATGAAAAAAAAATATAATTCATCGTCACTCGATTACGTAATGGATAAACAAATTTTCTTCCTCGATAATATAAAACCACTAAAATCACTGCAAATAAATTCGCAATAAAAATGACAAGCAGGCAGCACGTGTGCCAAGAAGATAAATAACACGCGCATGCACGCGTGACCTTTCTTAAGTTCAAGATCACTGTCTTTCTTTTTCTCCATAATGGCGGCCGACTCGTGGCGGGAAAATCATGAATGAATGTGTAGTGGGGTAGATACACGTGGAGTGAGTTGAAAAAAGGATAATCGCGAGATAAAGGAAGCAAATCGATTACGTTTGGAAATACATTACCAATTATCGTAGTTTCGGGTAAAGGAATCGAGATAACCTTTACAAAAGATTATCTTCAAGATGGTGAACGGCTGACTCGAAGGTATGTATAATCGTACCTGTATAAATGTGTCGAGTACGTCGAGGAGGAGGGTTCCTCGACTTCTGAATGCAACTCCTAAGCTGAGTGCCACGACCTACTCCGGTGACGTCATATATAGCACGCTCGTAACTTGGGAGAGACTGAGAGAGAGAGAGAAAGGAAAAAATGGGGAGATGCGCGCGCATCCAAGTTCTTCACCCTCCTCCCATCGTTTTTCGACACGATTCTTGTACTATCTATCTATCTCTTTCTATTCCCGTCTCTCTTTCTCTTTTGCCTATCCCACCTCTACATCTCCTCCTTTTTTTGCTTTTGCAAATGTCATCATCGTGTCGTTGATTGACAATATACTGGAAATTGTAATAATTTGCTTTGTGATAAGCACGTTGTTTTAACCGTGCGTCGTTCTTTATTTTTTACATTATCTTTGTTGGTAAAACAAACTGTGTTAAACGTTTGTAAAGTGGAAAAGATTATTTTTAAGGATGTGGATAAGGGATTTATAAGATGGTAGATGTCTTAGAAAATGTCGCTCTTCAGCAAGATTTCTAATACTCGATTTTTAATTTGGATCACATCTTTTGATTGAAATTCTAAAGCAATTTTGGTTTATCCTGATTTCCTAGCTATCCTGCTTGATGGGAAATGAAGGAGTAAAAGGCCGAGCGTTCGTTTCGCACAGCCGATATGCACCCGACTAGTTTGCAATTGGATTTCACGGCACGAGAGTCATTGAGAAGCGTTTGCCGGCTTGAGGTCACGTGTAACGCATTTGCGATCGCATGTGACCGGTTGACATTGCAAGGAGGAGGAAATGTGCTCGATTGATTCGCGATTGGTCGAGTGGAATTGATCGCGTGCGTGTGACAAAAAATAGACTAATGAGGAGTTGTTTAGACGTAATAAGAGTGTTTCTTATCTCTTTATCGCTTTTATGAGCACGAGTTATGTCAGAGAATAATCGATAAGCACATAAAACTCCACGTTCGCATTGATCGTCGTTACGCATCGAGAATACGAACGTTTGAACGGCGTGAATTTTTAAACGACGGTCTTGACCAAATGTTTCATTTGTTATTTATAATTAATATAGTTCTTACGAATAAAAATTTTGAAATTATTAGAATATAAATGTAAAATAATACCGATGTTATGTTATACGTTATAAAAATGAAATAATTTTTAACTCGTAGATGTTGAAAGTCGGATTTCTTGTTGCTCGTTGAATCTGTTTGGCCTTTATTCATTATCAGTAGATAAAAATATATATTTATAACCATATTATTTATACGCAATTAAAATTTATGATTAAATGAAACGAAGAACGAACAATCTGACAAACACAAATTTTTATTTAATGCTAGCAACAAAAACAGGTTGTTTGCTAAGACCAGGCGGACTTCACGATCTAATTCTAGCATGATCGTGTCCTTGCGGTCGTTAATAGAAACCAGAGTGCATGAGTGTGTTCGCACGTGTCATTCACAAGCGCAAATAGTATTCTCGCTCGTAAAAATCGCACGCACCACTTCGGAGCCACGAAGATAGTATAGAGAGACGGGGAGCCCGGTAAAATTCCACTCTCGATGGCAAAGACGAATGCCAACCGTTGTTCATATGCTCGTGACGAAAGGAATGAAAGAAAGTGAACTTTCGATCAATTTCTCCTTCCGTTAGTCCTGCCATTTCCTTTTATATTAATTTCGCAATAATTCAAATAGTTTCAATTCAATTTTGTTTATTGTATTATTTCACGTTTTTTTGCATAATTATTTTATTTTATCTATATATATTGTATCTATTGCGTTAGCTCAATCTCTTGGATTTGTTCCACTATTTTACATTTTTTTTCGTTTAATGCAATCTCCACTAAATTTTCCATTAAAATTTTTTTTGACAAGTTATTTCGTTTATTATAATTTGTAATATTAATCAGTATGTTATTTTTTATTAGTTAAGATAGTATTTATAGATAATACGAATAGCTCAAAGCAAGGCGGGAGTGCCTTTGTATAAACGTGCATGCTGATAAAGGCCGCACGTGGACGATAGGCGTGCACACGTGATATTCGTTATCGTGTCACTGCTTAGAAGGGTACCCTCTCGTGATTGATGCTAATAGTAAAGTGCGTTTCGATTCAATGTGTCAAACATACTGCATCGTGATGGATGACGCACGCATTCATACGAGAGAGACACTAGGGATGGGAAAGAAAGGGGAAGGAATTTCGAAAATTTCTAAGTTTCTTCAAGTGACTTAGCAAAACTAATAACTTTGGTAATTTGAAATCGATCGAGATCGAGGTGGGAGATCATTGACGTCAAACGTGAGAGAAAAAAATACGTTTATCAATGGTGTTATCGGAAAGGTGGAGTTATCATTATCAAAGATCGTTTTAACGTGATCATGGTGTTTACTCCTTGTGATATTCCATTAATAGGGATTCACGTTAGTTCTTTTGGTAGAATGGGAATTCGATATTCGCCTTTCGTTTGATTTATTATGAACGAGTTTTAGATTTCACGTTCACCAGTCATTCGAAATATGATCGATCACTCGATACTTGGTTATGATGAAGCTCCTAAAGAAATTCGTGCATGGTTGCTATAACGTAGGCATAAAACTTTGTTTTTTTCCTTGGTGAGTATCGTTATCGTTCGTCAATGTGAGCAAAAAATATCGTGATAATCGTTATCATGCCTGTAAAATTATATTTGATATTAACTTTCGATGTCACTTACGAAAGAGAACAAAATTGTGGAATTTTCAAATTCATGATTATTCCATTCGGTACTGATAGTTACCATGATGCATTTAAGGATTGTAATTGGATGTTATTTTTAGTTCAAGATTACCGAGAAGGAATTACGCATGGTGTGAATAGATATCTGACATTATTTCATATAATTAATCTAATATCTTCCGTTCTTGTAATTAAAGATACCACTTTGGTTGAATCATTCGTTTGTAAGTTCATCAAACTATGTTTCTAGGAAGGCACGATTTATGTCCAGGAAAGACATTGTTTAAAGCAGAGAATAATTTGTTTGATATTAATAAAGGAATTATTATTAATATACATACATTTTGTTAATGTAGATAAATAATTTCTACGTCTTTGAAGTTGACTTTTCTGTAATATATTATTTGTACCTAATATGTAAAAATCTTAATTTATTTAAAGAGATAATTAGTTCAAATTATTTCTAATGTATTGCGGAAGAAAGTATCAGAAATGTTTAAAAAAAATTGCAACTTCAACCGCAGTCGGTAGGACTCGAACCTACGCTCCCAGAGGGAATCTGATTTCTAGTCAGACGCCTTAACCACTCGGCCACGACTGCTACATTTGCAGTTATGTTGATATCATCCATATCCGTAACTTCAAAAAGCAAATTTAAATCTACCAACTTGTTACTATATCTCAACACTTTTACATAAGTCTACGTGAATATTTCCTCTTATTGTTAAAATAAAAAAGGCATATAAAATAATGTAGTATATTTAACAACAAATTTCAATGAATCTAATATTTAATTATTGCTCGATTGTTCATATACTATTCTATCTCTAATAATGAAAATAATAAATCTTCTTCGCAAGATAGTTCGTATAAAAGGAACTCATAATGAATTATTTAATAAATCGATTATATATTTTATTAAATTTGAATATTTTATTAGAATGAAGGACGAGGATGGTTAGGTTTTAAAAAGATTATTGCGATAGACTTGAAGTGTTCTATTAAAAGTCACGCAGAACACGTTTGATTACATTAACGATCGACGGATTCATAAATAAATCCACTCCACAACATTCATGATTACCATGTCGTAATAGCCACAATAATAGTAATAATTATCTCGGTTAGGAGTAATGACAAATTTTACATACTCTTGCACAGTCCTTAGAAGAGTAAGCGAGTGGCCCCCCATTTCATAGAGCACACCGAGGCCACTGAAGGATATTATCATTTCTATAACAATGTTATATCCACACGATCTTGTGAAATTGTACATGCCGGTATATGCTTATAACATTCATATCGTGTTATACTCGGAAAAAATGTTTTTATCCGTTACGTATTACAGACACATGCATATGTATATGCGTGTGTGTCTATAAATATATACATAGGCTTATAAAATATTTTTTGTTCGTCTTTTATAACACCTAGAAATTGAAAAAAGGCTATGCACTACGATTTCACGAGTTTCCAAGAATAATCCTGATATTAAATACGATGATCATGGCCTCATGACGATTATATTTTTATATAATGAAATTGCCGTTGAGCAATGGTAGGATAGACTTAACGGAGCTTGCAAATCGTTCTTAAAAACTTAAATACTACGTTTTTTAATAAAAGAGAAATATTGAGTTTTGGAATATTTATTTAATTAGTTTGTATTCTTTTTTATTTTCTATTATTTGGTCTATCCTACATGATTCGTACGCCTGATCGTAGTTTTTCTGAATTTTTCAATAGTTTAGCATCTAATAGACTAATCATTTCTCATACATACATATTTCATTTGTACGAAATGCACTTATTTCGTAAAAAAAAGGAACGTGTCAAGTTTGAGATAAGAGTATATCTTATGAACTTACTGCTCAGATGTTTTCTCGGCTTGTTTCTTATCAACAAACAAGAAAAAATTCTTAAGAAATGTCTTCTCGATTACATTGCAGATCAAATTCCAACCTTTGTCTATCGTCGACGATTAGAACTATAGAAAATATAGACTTCGATTAGGCGTTCGTATCGATTCACGTTCAACGACACTACATTTTTCACTTTTTTTTTTTTCACTTAAATTACACAGTAAATGTGCTGACAAAGAGGACCAGTGCAATCATCTTCAAATGAGGCGGGCCATCCAAAAGGAATTTTTCATATTCACTCTCCTTCTTTCGTATTTCATTACTCGTACCGTCATTTTATTGTGATCCAGCCAATCGCTTCTATATTTCATTATTATCGAGCACCGGTCAGAGAACATCCTTGCACTGTCCTCATCCTTAATTAAATATCTCGATAATTCAAACCTCGTACTTAACTTACGTTTTTATTGGTACGTCCCAGGATAACTTCGTGTCAATTATGATCGACAAGTGAAAATTGGATTATTTTGTAAAAGGTTTTAAAATAGCAGCTGGCAAATTGTCATTCTTCTACGTTAATTAAAATACATGTTTGTTCTCTTGTGTACGATATAGCAGGTTCCATTTAATTTGCGTGTAAAATGCAAACAGAATTGTTGCTTTCGAAACATTTTTACTGGCACCATTTGAAAAAGACACAATTTTACCTTGCAACGAAACGATCCTGCGACGTAACATTACTTTCCTATGCCTTATAAGGAATTTCAGATTTGATGAGACTACGCGTACGTCATTTTGAGTTGTCTCGATGATCGATACTCCAATACTTTTTCATACTATTCCCTTTTTTTCAATATGTAATTTTCTTATTTTTTCCCTGTCACTCAAGATAGCGTTCGCGCAATTTCATAAATGAAACCTTTCTCTGGAAAGTGCTGAAAGCAGACGTACGATTCGCTACAACATCGCTCGATAGAAAATTCTGTCCTTTTTTTCTTTATTTTCTTTCTTTTTTTCCTTAGTAATGATAGATATCCATATCGCACGAGCGATCCGCTTTTTTGATTCGTCGACGGATCTAGTCCCGTTCTATACACTCGAGATTTCTCTCTCTCTCTCTCTCTCTTTCATACTGATCGTACGCAGAAAAATATCTTTCATCTTACGGCAAAGTGAGAGGGAGGGGTGGGGGGACAAGAGAGTTCTTAAGATTTATTTTATGTTACCACGGAAAGTTCGTACCGCAATTTGAAATTTGATAGACAGATCCTACAAGGATTGCGGCTTTTTTTACTTTTTTTCTCTATCTACTCCTTTTCTCTTTCTTTTTTTTTTGTCTTTTTAATTTTTTGTTTTCATTTATTTCTCTTTCTCTCTCTCTCTCTTTCTTTCATTATCATAATCGTGATTATACCTGAGCTGTTGGCGATCGACTCTAAACGCGCGAACTACGCTAAAACTTACTCGTCTCTAAAACGTCCCTACGTTTTTTTCAATTTCGGAAAGAGGATTCATCGCCCTAAGAATTTTTTTTTCCATCGACGCACACGGTACGTGAATTATTTAATTATGTATGCATGTATGCACTTTTCGCGAGAGGATTACGACATAATGAAATCGCGGAAAACTCGCAAGAGCCGAGATCGACTCTTTTTTTCCTCATCTCTAATTAATTTATTTTTATATTAATTTGTTGAACACATCCTTGAACGTAGAACCGAGATCATTGTCATGATTTTTATTCTTTTTCCTTATTGTATTTTAATATGGTCAAAATAACTGAGAAATTTTAATTGCCAAATAATACCAGATAAAATTGCTGTTAGTTGTATTGCTGTCTTTCTGAATTTCGATAATTATTTTGTAATTTTCACGAAAATTTAATAATTGACACATTAAAGATCTCTTGCAGAGTATTTCCCGTAAATGACCTCTCGCGTTTCTACGATACGCTAGTACGGTTACTCGATCCTTAAATAAGACTAAAAACGAAAGATTCCAACGTCGCCCCGCGGCGTTAGATCTTCATCTTTTTCTCCTTTTTTTTTCTCCTCCTATCTCTCTTTCTCTTTATTTTTTTTGTCGCGTACTGCTTATTTCAGCTTTTTTCAGATCAAGTGTAAAAATATAATTCTCATCGTGCCATCTCATGCTCTCCGTTTTCTTATCAATTTTTTCTTTCTCTTTGTTTCTGTCGTTCTATCTAATACACAACACTCTCTCTCTCTCTCTTTCTTCCTGGTTTTCTACGTTTCGCGATCGTTAGAAATGTAGAGAATAAAATCAACTTTCGAACGACGGTCGAGTAGAAACGGGCATGCGCTCATCTCCTCGATTCGTGATCGCTTAAAAAGATCTATAGATCTTGTTATCTACGATCGAACTCGTTAGAATCACGAGAATTGTGGAACACGTGTGATATTGCGATTGTTTCCAAGAGATTTGTCGCGTGGACGTTCGAACGATGACGCCATTATACTAGATGTATAACAATTACACGTATCATTAATTAATTTTTTTACTTATAATCAGTAGAAGTTGATATTAAAAATGAATGAAACAAAATGAAATACCTTGAAGATTGAAGCCGAGTTATCTTTACTAATGACGAATTTGAAAATCATCCGATATAAAGCATCTCTGCATAATTTGTATACATCACGCAAATGAATAGTTCGTTTCGATGTCTTTAACGATACATTAACTCTACCGTTTCTAATGATTGCTCTCCCTTTCTCGAGTGAATGATTCAGAATGATACTTTCCCATTCTTTCGCATAACCGTATTACTTATATTCATAATTATGTGCTTCATACATACAAGTACTTCATCGTTCGTATATATATATGTATGTATATATAATATATAATAATATATTTACGTGTGCACGTATTCACACATATTATGTGTATATAAGTAAACATTCGACAGAGATAAATAGGATGTCTAGCGATCTACGTGAGGACTTTCTGTGTATACTTGCCTGTGTGTATGTATCTTTCTATAATATGTCTGATCATTTTGACGAGATTGTGTACCTTCTCAAACAGCTAGTATGTTATCCTTTCCTCTACTTATCTTCCCATATCCGTCGTATTTCATTCACCGAAAAATGCTGATCTTTTTTTTTTTTATACCGTTTTTATAAAGAGTCTGCTAATAAAGTAGGCTACTTAGATAGTAGGTATACTATACGGATAACGTTATTGATCATACGCACTGTACACGTGTTAGTAGACTTCATAGCAGAAATCTCTCTCTCTCTCTATTTCTTGAATTGTTTTAATAATAAAAAGGAATAAAAAATAGAAAAAGAATTTCAATTTTCGATTGTCATTGATTTTTTATAGTTCTCTAATTTGAAACAAGAAAATTCTTTATGCGATAATCGATATACACACGATTGACAAACTTTCCGCTGTTTACGTCTTATCGCATCCGAGCAAAGAGTGCTATTCTTTATTTAAGAGTATAAAGAAAGGAAGTGATAAGAAGAGAAATTATCTTTGCAGATCCTCGAGAGAGTTTACCTTATCAGTAATACTAACGTTTGTCTTTCTTTCTTACTCTCTTGCTCTTTCAAACATTCATTAATACACACACGTACATACATACATAGGCACACAGACAGACACACAGAGAAACTTTTTTTCGCGTTATACCGTGTACGTACCACGTTCGAAGATCATTCCGAAATCATGGTTGCTTTACACATTTACTTTGCGTAATCACATGAGTGACGTCTTAATGATGGAACAGCGTATAATTTTTTCGTATGTATAATAACACTGGCAAATGATACAGAGTAATTAAAGACGAGTTTTTTTCTTTTTTTCTGTTTCCCTTCTCCTGTCTTTTTTTTTCGTTTCTTTCTTCAGTTTCTTCTTCTTCTTTATCATCTTCTTCTAATCCCCATTTGGACAATACACCGGTCATTTTCTTATTAGAACTTTCTCGGCTTGCGTAAAGTGTTTTTTACAGATTTCGACGAGGCACTGTTTAGAGTTTCATACTAAAAACAATAACAATTACATATATTATATCGACGCACGTGGGCGCGCACATTTGCAGAGTACAGCATTGTTTCCTTAGTAATCTTCTTCTTCTTTTTTTTTATCTTATTACATATTGAAAATAAATCTCTTCTTCTCTTACCGTTTATCTCGAGGACTTTTATTTCTTTTTTTTTTTAATCTCGATCTCTTAATCTTAATAATCCACTTAGGCTACCGAATTTCAAGTTAGACATGAATGTGGTTCCTTTTCCTATTTGAATTGTTATTTCATTCCTTTAGTATCTTTTTTTTTTCTTCTTATTTCAACCCTAGATAGCGCGAGAACGAGATGTAAGTTTATCGTTAAATAAACTAATCTGTAACGTACTTCCATTTTTTGTTATTTAGGAGCCACCAGTTCGAAAATTGAGAATTTAGAATTATATGTTCTCGTTTCTCGCGTGATTCCGAGGATTAATGCAGAAATAGTGTGTCGAGGATACGGTAATTGTTAATTTTCTAATTGCACAGGGTTAGCTTGTAATTTCGTATTGGTATTAATAAAAAAAAAAAGACAAAAAAGAACAAGGCGGAAAATTAATATAGTATAAAGTTAACATCGTCGTCGTTACCTGTGACGTGCAATTTTGGGTAGGTGGCTCAAATTTCGAAGTGATATGTCAGCTATAACTTTGATTCCTTTATTTATATATTTCAAATTATATTTTATAGTTTAAAAATTACAGAGATCATTTCCTTTACGGATTGTCGATAATGACAAACATGATTATGCAGCTGTGTGTAATATATGGTACGTCTACGATATAGTAAAAAAGAAACTAAAGTAAGATATAATTAAGTGTAAATAAAAAAAAAGAATGAAAGGAAGAGAGAAAGAGAAAGAGAAAAGAAAGAAGAAAGCCAAGTGTAGAAAGGAAAAAAAGAGTGTAGTGACGAAAAGAGATCGGTCTCCGCTGTTGAATTAATTAAACGTTACGTCTACCATAAAAAATGTTGATCAAGCGCGATCAAGCGATTTATCACTTTGTTTTTTTTTTCTATTATTATGCGAATGGGGTGAAAACATTCTGATCTTTTCATATATTTGCATTTCTTTTCGTTCTTCTAACCGATGTCATTATAAATAGGCGTCTCATCGATATTAAAAATTTGTTAACTCGTTTACAAAAATAAAAGAAGACGCAAGGAGAATTCGTTCTATCTATGAATCAAAATAAAATTTCCTATCTAATTGCGGCTAATAATAATGACGTCGGGACGATCCAACTAAAAAATAAGAGAGTTGTTTCGCGAAAGTGATTCTTTCCGCATTATTCCCGTTCATTCATTTATATTTATTCATTTACTCTGCCTTTTTTTTTATCTCTTTTTCTGTTTTACTACTGCTTTCGAGTCTCATCCGCGGGCGTGCGCGATAATACGTGCGTACGTACGTTTACGTACGATCATTGAAAATACGTGAATTTTGATTGATCGATTGATTGACATAGGTGATAGAAATTGGTATCGTTCCTGAAAAAACGTGGACGACGATATCGGATACAACGTGGCTGCATGATTAAGTTGATAATCTGCATCTGCAGGGAGGATCCAAATGCGATCTGATGAATGCTCGATAATCCTCAGATTAATGAAATTTTTTTTTTTTTTTAAACTAAGGAATCAGCTTTTTTGTCACCGTAGACACAGTGCGATGTTCAAGCTCGATCAAATGGCTACCGCTGGTGAGCTTCGAAGTGATTCTTCCATGAGCGTGGATCCTGAGACGGTTCCCGTCGTACGAGTTGGACGTTGCCACATACACGATGCTTCCACGAGGACGATCGTCGACAGACACTATGGCGATCCTGTCCGAGATGTGATCGTTGCGGATGACCGGCACGTGACCGCGTGTGATGTTTTCGACGAGGACGGCGGGGAAATTGTTGTTGTCGCACCATTAAACTCGATGTGCTCGTTGTCGTCACCGTGGCTGTCGTTAATGAAATTGGTGGTAGCGGTGGTGGTGGTGGTGGAGGTGGGGGTGGTGGTGGCGGTGGTTGTGGTACCGGCACCGATGCTGCTGTTGATGGTGGTGATGAGGGTGTTGCTACCACGATTGCAGTGCTCACTGAAGTTGGTGCTGTGGTTGGATGGGGTAATGATGTGAGTCGCGTCACGCCTGGTTCCGCTCTGTGTCATTTGCCATTTTGTTGTAGTGCCGCGTTGATTTGTGCCCAGAGGTCTTTGTTGCACGATTGAGATCTGAAAGCATTAAAGAATCGATTAGTTTTGTTTCGAGTTCTTCTTGCGTCTCTGACAAACCAGCTATGTACCTTTTAATGGACTGAAGCCATTCCTTGAACTGTGTGTGACCTTCAGGGGTGATATGAAACGCTGCCCTCGCCACGCAAACTATACTTGCAAAATCCTCGTAATCACCTGGTACTAAGTGATAAAGCTTCTGATGCATACACTGGATGTACCTAAAAAATTCATCAAGAACAATTAGTCAATTACTTTATCTCCTTGACACGAGTGAAAATATAACAAAAATGATTAATCACTAACATTTGTTGACATTTGTGTACAAGCGGAGCTAGAGGAGCCGATCGCAAGTGTTGCAATACCAACGCTGGGTTATTCCGAGCCAAGTAATGCGCTGCTTCTAATGCCACGTCATGAAGAACGAACGGGCTGACGATACTGTTTACCGTGCAGACGCACATCTGATGAAGGTACTGCGTACCGAGACGTTTCGAGACTCTTAACAACCACTTTACATCCTCTCCGTATGGAGGGTTTCTTGCATACTTTGCCTGCGGTCTGTCGTCGTGAACTCTGCGAGCTAACGTCTCCAAAGCTAGCATACCTACGCGATAAGCCGCTACTAACGCTCGAAATTGTTGCTGTCTGAATGGCTGGTTTTGTTGTCTATGAACCTGTTAACAAAAAGATTCTTCATAAAAAAACTCTGGTGTTCCAATAAAAATAGCACCTACTCTACATAGTATATATTAACCTGTGGTTGCGTTCTTACGGTTGAAATAATCGGTTGCGCCTCTACCAAAGCAGGACCAGGCATAACATTCTGACCAGGAATTGGACCATGTGTCACTCCCGCTTGAACCTGAGCAAAGAAACACTTATATCAAGACTAGTACATCATTAATGATCAGTTATATAAGTTCAATGAAATATAACTGTAATCTTCATACATTAACCGGTATGGTTTGATGCATGGTGAACAAATTCGTTCTTGGCGGAGGCGGAGATTGCGGTGCGTAATATTGCGGCACTGGTGGCGGTTGTGCAGCTGGCGATGGATGATGAGGATGCTTTGGGCATCTTGGATGAGGTGGAAAGGCATGATACATTTGCATGTGTGGCGGTGCTGTAGGTAGAGTTACTCTATGCGAAGGCATCGGTCCACCGAACGTTGGAATCGAATGATGAGGATGCACGAAACTGTAGGGAGCTACCGCATAGGGCATGCCAACTCCTGTAAAAAAAGAAGCAGAAGGTTATACGCATTACTGGGTGTTTCAATATACGTATCACGCATAGACGTTATAAATAATTAATTCGTTAAGTAATTCACGAAAAAAATTTAATTCTTATGTCATCAAAGAACATAAAAATAATAAGAGAATACTTGTATCTAAACACCTGGTTGTTGCATTATTTGTGCTTCGTGATTGTAATACTGCTGTACTGTACCCAACGGTGCCAGAGTCGTTATAGTGGTATGTGCAGGATATGGCTGAGGAGCTGGTTGCGTACTAGTTACAACGACAGCCTGTGTTGTACCTGTTATCCTTTGACCTGCCGATAGATCCACCGGCGGTCCGGGTTCTACTAAAAGTGCACCGTTAAGATCTAACTGTAAAGAATCGTGGGGCATCTCATCTTGTTGCTCTCCGCCGGGTGTGTGCTATATATAGAAACCAAATCAATCTTTAATTCATGGCATAAGCACAGAAAGACTACATAACACGTTATTGCAGAAACTTACACGGAGATACAACTCATACCAATACTTGGCAACTTGAAAAAGTACTTCTGGGTAAACACCACCACCTTTCGCTGTGTTTTCTACAGTGATGCAAGCTTTCTCCAGCATGAGATCACTTTGTTCTTTACACTGCAATGTGAAATTTCGGTAACGCCGGTAAAACACAAAACGAATATAAATTCAACGTCACAAATTTACCTGCAAAAATGCTCTCTGTACTTCGTTTGGATTGAGAGCGTGAGCATGTGGCAGACACGAAAGTGCCAATTCTGCGGCTGCTCTGACCATATTTGGATCACTCCCTCTTGAAGACTTATCCGCAATGCTAACAGCTTCCGGAGGGGTAAGATGCCCTTCCCAACTCTCGATCAGGAACCATATAGCCGGTGCACCAATTTCCACGGCCTGTCCGGTGATCCAAGAGACGTGAGTGGAGTAAGTACGACTTAACCAATTTGGACTGACGCAATTGTGAAGACCAAGGGCGTATAGGCCCAGTTGAAAGGCGCACATGTGCAATGCTCTATGTGGTACATGGTGATTCTGACTTGTTGATACTTGAGTGAACAACGAAGTTGAGCTACTACCACCAGCTTTAGCTAATACAGTCTTGGCTAGTTCACACATGAAATGTGCACCAGCTTCTGATGGTTGGTTGGGCATGGATGGATATACTCTTTTGCTCTTGTACCTGTGCACAGTGCTCAAGATGTTAAGAACAAAGTGTAGTAAGATTATTTATCAGGTGTTGTTGGTATAGTACAAACCTCATTTCTTTAGTTCTGGTTGGAACAGGTTGCTGCACCAATGGTGGTTGAATCGTCACTGCACTCATGCCGTTTTCTAATTCCGCGCTGGTGCTACTGTGCGGTCTACTGTTGTTACCGATAAGACTGTCGCTACTTCCACCAGCGTCAGTGCCTGTCAATGGTGACAAACATTCGTCTTCTGGCAAATACGTGGTCGCCTAAAGGAAAAAATATTGTAAATCTTTTTAATCGATCTAGTTACGAAAAGATGCTGATTTAATTTATCCCAATTTCTTACCTTAGGCTTGCTGGTAGGATTAGTAGTGTAGTAACTACTGAGAATGGGAGTTTTAATTAATTGATGAACGTCACGATCCAAAAGTTTGTTCATTATTCTGGCTAGTTTTGTTGGTACGTCTTTGTAATGTACAAGAAGAGTAAGTGCTAAATCGCCTCTGTAAGAAATGAAGATAAAAGTTAGAATTTTATTTATTTTCTTGGTCATGTCAATTTCTAATCACGATTTGAATACCTCTGCCGTCTGGTTCCTTCACATAATAATGGATGATCAGCTTCGCTTACGTTTGCCTTAAGTCCTAACGCAGCGACTGCTGCATCGAAACCAATATTTTCATCGGCTTGTCTCGTGAGTTGCGATCCTCCTGAAAAATGTTTTCTTTTTTAACCTCATCCATTATACTTTACAATACTCACTTAATGCGTGGTAAGGGTCAACTTACTTGGTGTATTTAAAGTGTCAAATATGAAACTGGCCAAAATAATTGGAGGTAACGCGTGACCTCTTGACCTTAATACTCCATATCGCAATTGGGCTGCTCTCTGTCTTACCATGTTCAGTTCTGCTGGACCTAGGGGGATCTTTTTCAGCAAGCCTACAAGTTCACTTTCCTGGTGAGCTAACTTAACCTGAATGGTAATAATACATTAATTTGATACAAAGAAAAATACGTTAATTACCGAAAAATTGTCACTGAAACAAATTTTACCTCTAAAGGTTTCGTATTTGCCGGTGGTCTCGCCATTTCTAAACCATAGAGACCAACTCGGAATGCGAGATTATGATATTCAGGATTTTCGGCAAGTACCGTGCATAAAAAGCAACATTTAGCTAAGGTGGCGGAGGCAAGGCACGTGAGCTGATGTGATGCCGGATTCACTTGTTGCTAAAACGTTATATACTCATTATTACTTGATAACTAGAACGAGTAGCTTAAATCAGTCTAATCTCGGTTGAATCGTACCCTTTTCTTTTTTCCTTTTACCAACACGGGAGGTCCTCCGATCATTAAATCCGGAGGATTGGCTAATAACTCTTCAGCTAATTGAACTCCAAGTATGCAAGCCTCTCGAGTATGACCATGGGCGTACAGACCTTCGGCTCTGGCAAGAAGTATTCCCCAGGGATCTTCCATTTTCTTCAGATTGCCCAATATTGCACTAGCACTGGGTGCAATAGTGAGATGCGACTCGGTTTTCGAATCGTTGCCAGCGTTATTCACCGCGGCTTTAGTATCATAATAATACACGTTATATTCATCGCTAGATGGGCTATCACTGCTAAAGGACGAACTCTCGTCCTTTGATTGCCTCCTCGAGGCATCCTTCTCTTGCTCGGATTCTTGTTCAGTTTTAGAACTCGTTCCCTTCGCATTCACCGTTCGCGGTTTATCACGATACTCGTCGAAATTCGTCCTGCCACACTTCACTTCATTAGCAGCCTTATTGTTACTACTTTCACTACTGTCACTGTGAGTCTCGGACGAGGCATTCGAGCAATGCTTATGCGAGCCCTGAGGGTTCTTCAAACTCACGTTACTGTTCGACGAGGACTCGCTACCTCCACCCTCCTAAAAATATAGTCATCAGTTAGTTTATAAATAAAAATTATTTTCGTAAGGTTCTATGTTAGATTTGATTTAATATCAAAGCGTCAACCTGTGAATCCGTGTCTCCGCAATTATTTAACCTCGTACATCCTCGTCTGAGCAAAAGTTGAGGCTCCGAGATGTCGGGCATGTCCGTATCATTTTCACAAAAACCTTCAGAACTAACACTACTGCGATTTCCATCTCCACCGCTGCTTCTTGAACACAAACCTGGAAATTCTCGCGGGTTCAGCCTTCGTCTATCCATATAACCAAATTCTACTAGACCTAACGAGACGGGTCGTCTGCTATGATGATGAGAGATGGGTGGCTGACAATTCAATACAGCAGAACTCGAATTCACCTATGCCACATACACGTTTCAATACCGTGAAAATGTATTCAATAGCAAGAATCATAAATAATATAAATAAAGAAACGAACCTGATTTACTTCAGTCCCAGCATCACCGACATGTCGAAAGCACGTAAATGGACAATGATACATAGGATTGCTCTCAGCTGTGTAAGTGATACCCGGCAAAGTATATTCCTCCCAATCCAAATAGCAAGCTTCGAGAGCCGATTTGAAGCCTACGAAGACGGCCAGGTCATCTTTCAATGAGTCCGTATGACTACTACTATTATATCTATTATTTGAATTATGCGATACTGAAGTACCACGGCTCTTGGTGACCTAAAAGAGAGATAGAAAGAAAATTCTCATTTACCGCATTGTTTTCCAGAATGTGGACACTTCAGACAGGTATTTCGAATATTACCTTGTCTATAATTTTCATGTGCCATGCTGTAAACTGTTCATGTAGCATCTCGCGCTCAGATGGCGATAAACCAGGGTTCAGAGCAGCCAATCTCCAAAGTACAACGATTTCGTCGCAAAGAGACGAGCACGCGTGCTGTGACGCGTGGACATTGCTGTTCATGTTACCGTGTCTACCACCACCATGACCAGTGCTGTTCAACAGAGCAACTTTAGTGTTAAACCACCAAACGATTATTTGCTCGCATGCCATGCACTCTTCCGTGATGATCTCTAAAAGCGGAATCGCGTTGCGATCCGTCCTCTTGAACATCTCACGTACGATCGAGAGGAGGTTCCACATTCCCTCTGGTTCTCGACCTCTCAATGGTCTAAGAAGCGACGACCACTCGGCAGCAGCCGGAGGTGCGGTGGTGCTCAAATAGTTGACGTCGCTGAAATACGTTGTCCAACAGGATTAAATACCCCAAATACATATACCCAAGCTTAATGAGTTAATACCCAATAGGATTAACATACAAGTAGCACAATTTTTCAAATACCTGAACACAATAGGCGCTGGTACACAGAACTTGATAAGAATTTTCTTAATGTTGTCGTGCAAAGTCTTCTCATCCAAATACCATGATGTCTGATCATGAGCAGAGGCACCTGCCGTTGGGTCAGGAGCACCGCAATAGCTATTGATGGCGTTTGGCTGAGCTGACAGTAGCTCGTCCAAGAGTAACTGAGCAGTGGGAAGAATCTGCTGTGGCAATTCGCTTATGAGATACTGTGCGAATTTTTGCAACTGGTCTCGATGCAGTCGCGACAGGGATTCGCTCACTGGTGCTCTTAGGCAAACTTGCGTCGACTGAAAATTTGTTACATATCATTTTCGATAGATCCTCGGTCTGATGTGGCATGTCACGAGTGAACGAACGATTGAGTATTTACCATGTGTATTCTATGAAGACAGACGGCTACGACGTGCGCGCACCAGTAAGCTTTGGAGGAGCAGGTGCAGTTGCACGAAGTGATCTTCCGGCGATCGAAAGTTACTGCTACATTGAATTGAGATCTAGCGACACCGGATGTTGCGGAGATCATTTGTGGATTCACGCTGGCGCTTAGATGGAAGCCTATACGCAAAATGATTCGTGTGTTATAACAATTTATGGACATTGGTATAATAAAGAGTGTATATATTTATTCAAAATTTACCTATTTGCAATGGATTCTTGACGCTTCTCGAACGAAAGAGCTGTTCGCCACGTTGAAACTCATCGGCGCTGCCATTTGCAAGACAAGAATACAATCTGATGTCTTCCTCGTTGTCGGGAAAACTCCAGAAAGCTATCCTCAGCTGCAATTGTTCCGGCACGGGTGGATAAACGTGCTCAACCAGCTCGAAGGGTATATGGGAGGCAACGCTTCGTGCCGAGAGCTCGCATAACGTCGGCACTGTTTGACCATCTGCAAAAAAGTATCATAACACTATCTTGTTTTTCTATCCTTATTAATTGTTAACGTGTGATAAATGATTACTGATTTTATTAATTTTTTTTTATAGAAATTTAAATAAATATCGAATGATAATCTTAAGATATATCTATCGCCGAGGCGTGTATATTTAAGCGAAAAGAGAATAAAATATACGAGATCTTTGAAGAAGGTGCTCGAAGAAGTATGGAGTGGGGTTGATAGCGTGCTATGTCGGGGTTCAACGCACGGTCAAAGCGAATGCGTAGGGTGCGCCTCCCTTGCATCCCCGATTTCATTGCTTTTTATTCGTATTATCAGCGTTTTATACCTAGCAGATATTATCGCGGCTCGGCCATTCTCGTCCGAGCGAAATAATATTTTAAATTAGCGAAAACGAAGCGAAGAACATTAACCTCGTACTTTTTTCTAATCATTTTAAAATCAAGGGAATTATCAAAGGATTTCCTTATTAATGTGATTAGTACATGTAACAGAGTTACGTAGGTATATATTTTATACCTGATAATAAATGAACAGCTTTTATATGTATCTATTTAAAACTTTAAACGAGATACATGTATAATATATATATATTTATTTTGTCTTTATAGAAAAATCATATTGACTATTCCAGGTATCATTTATTTGCATAAATGAATCGATCGATATAATTTGGTATCATTAATAAATAGTTTTAAGCTGATACTAGGATAAAAGAAAGGAAAGAAAGTATACCATCGTTACGCTCTCGTGAAAAAAAGACAGACTGGTGGAGGGAAGGTGTATACGAAGGTCTACAGGCTACGTAATAACGGATCGGTGCTATTTGATACCGTTAATGAGCGGCATTAATTATCGTCCTCGTTACGATAGTCACGCAATTATTGTTCCCCGTTTTCCAGCGTTAACGGTCACTGCCAAGAAGGCTGATCGATATTTCAATAAACAAGGACACAGATCTTCATAAATTTTCAATCCAATATCTCATTTATTTATTAAAAAGAAAACGCATTTAGACGCACTTAAAATTTCGATCTCGATAAAGTGTTTACGCAAGTATTTGAACTTTCTACGCAAAAATAGCGCGATGGTTGAAATGACATTAACTTTTAATAATGTTTCCCAGTTTAATAAAGGAAGGTTTTATACTAAATCAAATCGGCGTGGGATATATCCGTTTTAGAGCATCCGTTTGGATGCAATTCCGGTGCGAGCCCTTAGCCTGACTACCCCCCTTCCAGTATACTCGACCCCCCGGTTACCCATTTACGATGGGTAGAATGTAAATAAAATTTTCTGCCCGCAATCTCTCACGACTCTCGCGTTAATATCGTGGTATTTGTACGAAAAGGAAACTCGACTCAGAATAAATCTTCGGTGGGGGAAGCGCGGGAGAAACGCGAAACGAAGGAAGATTCATGCGCGTTTACGCAAATACGAAGTTATTAATCCCTCGGCTTTCTCAGGAAAATAAGGGTTGGAGATTTCGACGGGGGATCTACGTGATTCATTGGGTCTGATGCAAATTTCCGCGAATTATGGAAGAAGAAGGAAACGCAGCGTCTAGGATAATCATTTTATCCAACGAATCACGTACATTCAACCATTATAAAAAAAAGGCTGACTCAATTCTAAAATTTTTTATAATTTTTTATAAACTTTGCAATATTCACCCGTTCGTTGGTTCGCACGAAGGAAGTGTTCGTTAAAAACCAATTTCTTTGACTTTTGTTCTTTCCTTGTTACGATGATAATGATATGATTAAACTAATAAGAATATAAATATCGAAACAATTTTTATGTCAAAATGCTGAAACAACAGTCAGGCAGGGACGATAATATAAACTCGGTTCCAAGTTTCTGATTTAAACACGCGTAAATTTAATCGACCATCCCGGATACGAGCGAATCTCTCCTCGTAACTTCCGGCAAACTTGGATTTCCTCCTAGCACTTCCGTTTTTCCCAGGGCGAGGGAAAACGATTTCCCTTTAGTTTCATTTTCGCTTTACGAATTCAACGAAGCGAGAGCGAATCGATCACGATACCACCACGGTTTCACGATTGCAAGATTTTGCGCCTTGACGGGATCGATGTAGTCTCGCTCGATGAAAGTAAAGGAAAAATATAAGAGCGAGAAGATGGGGCGGGGGAGCGGACTCTTTTCTCGCTCGATTTGCAGTCGCAACGAATTTTTAAAACGCTTCGTTCCAGGAAAGCAAGAGAGAGAAAAAAGAGGAGAGGAAACGGAAAATGAATTTCACGAAGTGTAAGGGTTGGTTCACCGACCTCGTCGAGCCGATCGATATTGCGGCCAGTTTGCGATGCAGAAAGCAAGCGGACGAATGGGAAGGTACACCGTAGAGAGTGAAAGAAAGAGAGAAAAAAGAAAAGTTGCAATTTTTTTACCTGTTCTTTCTTTCTTCCATCTCCATAAAAAAAAAAAAAACGTTCAAATTGTGTTTCCCTTTTTTGCTTTTCTCGTCTCACTCGAGCTCCGTCGTCGATCGTCCGCGCAAAAAGAATTTTTCTTCCACACACCTATTTTCGAAATATCAAAGAGAGCAATTTCACTCGACCTTGCCCCTTTCAATCCATTCTACTCGCTTTAATTATTCCAAACAATCGGGAATTGGGGTCGAGACGAGCTTGAGATAAGTAAATGTTGTTTTATCTCGTAAATTGATCGACCGAAACGTATAATTTAAGTGAAAAAAATTCAGTGCTTGTAGCATTTCAGTGACGAGTCGTATAACATAATGTTGAGTTGATGGATACACGTGCAGCCTGGTTAATGCGTTAATTTAGTAAGGAACCGTGTAATACTCCGGGACACGACTGAAATACTGTGTATTCCGAAGTGGAAAGACTGGTTCGTGAACACATTTCTGGTTAAAACTCGGTCACTTTGTATGCGACACCACCGAACCCAATATGTAGGTGTATATATAGTTATATTAAATTTCATTTTTAATGGTTGAACTATATAAATAATTGTCCAATACGATTATCAAACCGACAAGAATGATAAAATAGAAATTGAATTTAACTTTTCGATTGATCAAAGCAATTATTAATAAAATTTGTAAGCAATAATATTTGTCTTGCGGTTGAGAACCCCATTGATCTTTTATTTCATTGATATTCACTATTTCTCTGAGCTACACTAACGTCTTCATCGAACGATCGTCGGATCCACCCACCACGTTGATGTACGAAGATTAATGGGATCGTTTTATCTAACGGATACGATGAAACTGTGGTAGAACTTGAAAAGACCAAACTGAAAGAAACGTATAGACAAAGAAATGTTCATTCATGAAGGCATCAAAAGCTTTAGCATTATTGTTATCTCACGAAGGAAATATCGATTCGAGCTAAGTTCCACCGTTCCAAGTAAAACAATTACTAGTCGTTACTGGCAATTTAAGCGTGGTCTAAGCCCGTACTGTTCTGTAAGAAAAAGTTTTCAAGTTTCCAAGGTAACTATAACGCTACACTCTTTAACACAAATGAGTTTTGTTTCTTTTGTTAGACAAATCATACATTTTATTAGATTTTATAATACGAGTGATAAACTGTCTGTCATCTGAATGTCATATTTTTATATTTTTCTTCGATTTTATTGAAAAGGACAAAATATCGAACTAAAGCCTTTTGATTGGTAAAGGTCGCGAAATATAATCTTTAAAACGTAAGCGGTTCAATGTAATTTAGTTGAGTTTACTTTGTTTGAAAGAGTAAAAGAGTGCAAGGAGGGGAGAGGGGTGCAGGGGGTGAAAGGGGAAGCTTAAAACGCAGACTGCACCATACATAGAACTTCATTCAGCATCGCTGCCATAAAACTTTCACGACATGGATAAAATAACGACCGCTTTGTTTCATCCTGTATAACGGGAGCTTGTTAAACAAACAGCGTTCCCATAGAACTTTCGGATATCTTCGTATTTCCAAATCGTTACGGTGAATCTACCTCTCGAGGTTCTTTGGATTATTCATCAAAAATTGATTCGTCAATTTCGAAACCGTTTACTATTTCATGGGTTATCCATTTTGAAGAATTCCAAAGATATATTTATAAAATCTCTAAATTTATAATATGGTTATTAATTTTGATGAAACTAATGCTTATCGGCAGCTTAAATGTTTAGTAATATCATACATAGAATTTTTACTCGGACGTTTATTAAATTTTAATGCCACGGGTTGCTCTTTTATAATAATCTAAGACGTAGGAAGAAGATTGAAGAGCTTTTCCTTACTGGGGGTGAACGAGGTATACTTTTATAATTATTATGACTTTTCACTGTACATAAAACACTAATAGACTAGAAGAACAGTCAGTGATGAAGCGGAAAGGTCAGGTGGTTGTCCGAAGGAGATTAGATAGGACGAAGAAGAGAAAAGGCTTAGTCAGCATTTTCCGTCACCTCATCTCTTTCTTCTTCGGTCGAAATGAAACACCAGGTAGGTTTGGCTCATGGCAGCTGGCAGGTTGTTAAAAAAAAGAAAAAACCTTTCTAAAGACAGAATTGCTAACCAAAATCTATTGGATTTTCTTTAATGCCTTTACCACGCTACATTATGCATAAATAATATTTTTTTTTTTTTAAGTAAAGAAACAACCAATCTCAGTGAGAGTGAACGAAGGAGCTATACTTTCGTATTCTCTCGAAGATGTCTTTGGAAACCAGCGCGTGGAATTCATCTTCTAATAGAAGACGAAACGAGCCTTTGTCCGGAATTCATATCGTAATGGCGGCCGAACGAGGCCGGTGGCTTCTTTCCCCCTCTTCGCTGCAAGCTTGAGACATTTTTTTCTCTTTAGTCGACCGATTGCCATTACGAGAAAAAGAAATGAAACATTTGTACGCATGGAGCTTTGTTTAGTCTCGCTGGAGCTACCCGCACAAGTTTTACACCTGGAACGGCGAAGCTCGAGGAACTCGCAACCTTCGGCTCGTGTGATCTTGAAAAAGGCAAAAAAAGAGAAAAGGGAAAAAGCCTCGCGCGAAGGGGTCGAGATCAGCTGTCGCACCTGTCACGCTTTGTAATTGAATTCCATCGGTTCACCTCCGATCGCTTATTCTTTTCAGAATGTCGATATTGCCCTCAGGCTCGGAATACCACCATAGATATTTCTCCTACGGGATATATTTCGTGGTAGTGGTAGCTACTTTCGTATCTCGACATACCAGAACGACGATATTTTCGACTCTCCAGACTCTACTACAGGAACGAGCCCGTGAAACGAAACGAGATTATCGAAAGTTTAAAAAGAAAAAGATCTTGTAGTGAAAGTGGGGAATTACGATACTGTGCTTGGTCAAATGTATAAAAATATGCTGAGAGTCAAAATCGATGAGTTAAAAATAAGTCGGACGTGTGTAGAATTTAAGTGTTAAAATTCTTTTTATATTGGTACATAATATGATGATACATGTTTGGCCTGGAAGACCATAAAACCGGTTTATGCACATACATGATAAACGCACACGAGTATATTACTTGTATCATAACAACATTCCCGAATGCTTCAAACATGCCTACCCCCATATTCCCACTAACATAATTAATGGAATTAGCTATTAAAGTTTGATCCTACATTTCACCAACAGCCCCTATACATCCATTTTCACTTTCATTTCGACTCGCCACTCGTGACTTGTTATTACTTTCTATAATTACAAAAAAAGAGAAAGAGAAAATGCAAGAAGAGAAAGAAAGGAAAATGAGACGCTGATATGAAGTTAGAGTTCGAAGGATTGGAAAAAAGAAAACTAAGACTAAGAAAAAGAAAGTGTAAGAGAAAGAGGAGAAGAGAAAGCAGCGGATACTGTGAAGAGAAGAGTCGGGGAGAGCCTCGTATTGAGATGTATCCCTGTATCCGTTCGGGAGGTATAGAGGAGCCTCGGGTTACCATGGCAACCGTATCGATCCTCACCGGCCTCAGAGATGTACTAAACGATTCACAGCCAGCGAATTCTCTACTCGGGGCGTTAATGCGAGTAGGCTCGTAGTTTTGAGCCAGTAACATATTCGATACACCTCACATGTTCTGATCATCATTGTAGTGTAATTGGCTACCTCTTTATTCTGACTCTTGATATGAAGATTCCATCGATTTTTTCGGAAAAAGCGTTCAACAGGGAATACTAATCCCTGGTATAACTCGCTAATCAATTTTTCTCAATTTTTATTTATTTATGATCGATATAGCATGCTCCCAAATTTACCCATTGCACTGGGCTAACTACATAGAGCATTAGAATTATTTGAAAAGTTTGTTTAGAGTATTTGTTAATCCAGGTCAATGTTAACTCTATTTTTAAATAATAAAGCTCCCCAATTTAAATTAAACGATAATTCTTTCTTTCTTTTTTCTTTTGGTCTAACCGCGCTCGTTAGTCGTCCCCGAGCAGCTTTCGAGATGAACCTCCTTGTCAACGACCTACGATTATCTCACGATGGTGGTTCCGTTGTGGAAAAAGAGAGGAAGCTATCAGCTGGATCATGGACACGGCATAAATGGACGAAACGAAGATGAACGAACAACTATTCTAATTGAACGCGCCTTTATGTTTTTATCGCTCATTCGCAGGAACCTAAAACCGTTCACTCGGATGATCTGATGCTTTTACAACAAGAAAGAAAGAAGGTCTTTGTCAGTTTTTTCCCTTGTTAAAAATGTTCCCTGATCGACAATACAGAAGTATTTATGAAATTTAGAAAATATGAACAAACATGAACGTTACAGCGACCAAAAGTAATTTTTATGTATAGAAATAATAAAATCAAATTCACGTGTTAGAAACGGTGTGATACGATGCGTAAATTTTCTTCTTCGTCCGTAAGTTCAGCTTTATTACCAACTTCCTTCCTTCCATTCTCGTTATGTCGCACGTTGTAAAAGGGAACGGTATCGCTAGGATGCACGCAAACACGCCGAGTGAATTTAGCAAGGAGTTTACCTGCGCTCTTCTATTACTCCACCGACTTAATTAGCAGTTTTCCTATTAAATTAAATCCACCGACTGGTGTCTATGACATTACCTGCTGGCATCTCATTACAAGAAGCCTGTGTGTCCCTGGAGGAACCGTCGCGAGCAAATTACGTTTAACACCGAACGACGTTTTCATTGAAAACCGAAAGTGAAAGTGATATTGACTTCTAAACGCGATATGACTATTCAATTCCACACAAAGTATTCGTGAAAAATAAAAAAAAAAAAATAATGTACTCGTGTTTATCATGTTAAACATCATCAATGTTAAATAACAGAGATATAGACCTAATGATTAATGTTCGAAAGTTACTAACACTTTTAGATAACTCTAGAGCACGAGAATCGATCATGCATGAAATTCTCACGAAGCAGCGTGAACCGGTATAATAAATGACCAGTGTTCTTATCTTGGAAGATTTTTCTGGCTTTCCCGGTGTTATACCTACGTAATAATTCCAAGCCCCGAATTAGTTTCTCCCCTGCGATTTCCTTATATTTGGAGATCGGGTAAATTTGGAAAGAGATATTATGGAAGACGGTGAGAAAGAGAGAGAAAGGAATCTCCTTGACATTTGGCACCCTTCAACGAGCCCCGATCCAAATGAGATTCGCCTCGTTTCCTTCGCCTTCCATCAAACTTAATCTATTTATCGATAACTCGTCCAAGCAAGTTCAACGACAATGAAGGAGCCCAGATAGTACAGCTCGGTAATGGGGATAAGTGTGCACCGAACCGCGATGTTTCGCGAATGGGATTAAAAAAGCCTTTAAAAAAAAGAAATAAAATTAGAGCTCGAAGCAATGGAATGTCCTGATTAAAAGTGCCAGGGTGCACACGTAATCTGAAACTTGCTGATAGCTGGGAATACACTAATCCAATGACTGTACCTAGAGCAAACGCAATTAGAGGACAAAGTGGATATATAGAAGAGTAAAGCGAGTGAGTAGTTTAACGGTTTAAACTTTATTGTTTCTTATAGAATTAAATGCCTTTTGTAAATGATTGGATTCAATTTTGGAAATTTGTGAAATACCGTAGACCGCCAGAAAAAAAAACGGCAGTACAAAGTGACTTTCTTTCATTCAAAGTAAATAAGGTATTTCAATAAAATGTGAAAAAGTTTTTCTAAAAGTCGAAACCGCAGGGTTCGTCAACAGAGGGCCGAAGAACACACAATCGTGTCAGCAGCCCTACCATTTGAGGGCCCTTAGTAGGCATGCCGCGAGCCTCTCACTCGTAAACCGCCACCATCTGTCGCAGGAGAAATAAAATCGTCGTGTGTGCAAGCGAATGGTTCGACGTCGCGACTCGTCCGAGCCGCAAACACGGCTTCGTTTGACGCTGACAAAACGAAGGATGGGAGGGGGCAACTGTATGGAGGAAAATATATACGTTGTACGTCTGCCCGTTCTGTTTGCTTGAACCAACTTTGTTTTTTTTTTATTTATTGATTCTCCGACTTTTGGCCATTCTCTTGGTCGAAATATTTCATCGAGTAGGTATGTGTGTTGTAAAAAGTATAAAAAGATCAGTTTTGTGACGAGCAAATTGATTGATGAACATCTTCAAATGATTTTATAATTTAAGATATACCACCATGCTGATTGTTAGGTTTATGCTTAAAGAATAGAAGTGGAAAATGTAGATCAATTAAAACACATGTGTATCAATGTATATAAAGATTGTCTTGACAAGTATATGTTTTATACTCTTTTTCCTATGGCTGACTTTCGCGCGACTCGTGTCACCTCGATGCTGTATATCATAAATTCAAATCGATATTACAATCGCGCCACTTTAGAACGCACCGAGGTCGTGATACGTTTCTTCGAAAAGCTACTCGATTCTCCTAGATCGCGAAACCATCCATTAGCATCTACCCTTAACCATCTGGTCAGTTGCTATGTACTATGTATGTAGGTACTACATACATTCTGAATGCTTCCTTCTTGGACATAGAAATAAAGAAGCACTAAAAAGCAGCGGTTACCCGCAGCCATATGTTTTCTTCGAACGATGATAAATGTTTCCTTTTACCCCACATTGGTACGTATGTAGCATTTTAATTACGTGGGATTAATACGTGGGTTAAAAGAATTTGTAGTTCGATCTCAATTAGTAAATTCAAGTTCCCCAATTGTCATACGAATCATATACAAAATAAATTAATAACAACTACTTTGAAAATAAGTAAGTGCTCTTGATGCAACGAGAGTTCATTAACCATCTATTTTCCGATCTTTCATTTCTAAGATGCTCACCCACACATTTATCGATTATTTATAAAAAAAAAGCAAGTTCTGCGCAAAGGTCAGCACGCAGTTATGGTAACGTTGTATTTCCGCGAAAAAGGCGGTTAAGTTGAACCGAGGCAAGGTAGCCAGAACTCGGTGCAAGAAGGAGCAACATTTTCCCCGCGCGAAGCCACGTCCGCTGGTTTTCTATGAATAAGTGATTCCCCTTTGTGCTCGAACGTGAAAACTCTCGAGCGCGATGCACAGTTGCGTCAATTCTCACGGCTTCCTCTCATCGTACTTGCGACCCTAGCCATTCGCGTTCGCCATCGCGTCTCTCAAATCCTGGCGAACAAGCGCGCAAAAAATGGCATCATAAAGCTTCCCGCATATGGCTTTTTAAAATTAACATAATATTAGCATATCTTGTTTTTCAAACCAATTAAATAGAATATTTTGTAGCAATGGTATTAACCATTAGCCATAATTGTATAAAATAGAGTACACGCGATGCGGCCTCACTAAGAACCTACAATTTACTTTCAAAACAACAACTTGCACATGTATTCGCGAAAACCTTGGCGATAGCCATCGAATAT
This sequence comes from Ancistrocerus nigricornis, assembly GCA_916049575.1. Lineage (NCBI taxonomy): Eukaryota > Metazoa > Arthropoda > Insecta > Hymenoptera > Vespidae > Ancistrocerus > Ancistrocerus nigricornis. The sequence continues at coordinate 1,579,823 of OU696667.1, forward strand.
GGTTTATACAACATATTCCTAAGCTTTCCGTGAGTTGATAGTCGATCGGTAGTTTGTGAGCAGAGCCCAGAAAGTAGCATTTCGGTCAAGAAGGATCGAAAAGGCAAAGAAACGCGACGAAGAATGATGGAAGGCCAACGAGGAGAGGCTCGAGGAGATAGAAAGGGACTATGAGTCCGTGGTGGTAATACCGATCCTAGGTAGCGATGGAAACAAGCGTGCTTTTATAGCGGTAATCGATACTTTACAACAAAGTGGACTCATAAAGTGGTATCCCGGAATGGTGGTCGGGCTTTGATGATAAATCGAGATTGAATCGGCGAGAGGGTGATTACGTCGAATGTGATATTAATTCGAACAATATTTATCCGTTATATCGAAGAACGATACTTCAAAAATGAAGTGCCATTACAATCGACGTTCTATCAATTTCGATATGCTGGCTATGATAATTTTTCAGCGTATAGGAAATAAATTTTCGACCGTTCTATAACTGTCCTAATTACTGTGAACTGATTAATTATGTCTCTATTTTGAGAAACGTAGATTCAAAGTAAATATATGAATGACATGTAATAACTATCACTAAACTTATTGCAATGTATCTAAGTCATGTTAATAAAACATATTTCACTGGAATACAGTTAATATTTAACTTCAACGTTTCTCCGTTTAAATATAAAAAAAGAAACACGGAGAACGTGATTTGATCAAAAGCGAATGAGTGAATCATACCCATCGCTAGTGAAGGGAGAGTGAAGAAGCAGCAGCATCGAAGAAGTCGACCGTGCCTCTTTGTGAGGTTCACGGCCGTTTCCTTTCAGGGACCACGGATCGATGCTGCAACGAGGTTCAGGAAGACGAACCGAGAGCGTGCTCGTGATCATCCTTCACCGTGACTCATTCTTCCATGCATAGAAATGTACAAAAAAAATATCTTTGAGCGTGAAGCACAAAAGAAGCGATGAAATAAAACACACGGTCATATAAATTGAGGTTTCACTAGGTAATACGAGTTACGACATGACGTTCTGAAGGATCACCGGAAACGGGAAACGAAGCTGCGAATCTGATACCGAGTTTCGAAAAACCTGTACCCAGCTATCGTTGAAAGGAAAGGAAAGAAGGGAAGAATCGATTTCTCACAACAAGTGTCAGCGAAACTCTTTTTCCGCGATGTCAGGTAAAAGAGGGGAAAACAGCAGCCGGCAGCGGGACAGTTTGCGTAAGAAAAAGAGAAAACTCGAGGATCGGTTCGACGGGTAAGAGGGGCCAGGTGCATTGACTCTCCTCACTCCATGACAAACCGGATATCGGACTCGACTGCGCTACCTGCCCTACCCCCTCGCTTTTCTGGAGATTCGTCTCCGTCCGGAGTATCTGCTACGGATTATGGACCGGCATTTGTGCGCGCGCGCTCACGCTGCGATCCTGATGCCTTTAGGGATCCTTTGTTCAAGCCCGAAACGCAACGAAGGACTCGGGAAAAGTCAAATTTTCAATAGGGGATGCTATAAATCAACGATTTATCTTCTTTCAATCCTATTTGTACTTTGCGCTGATCGCATCTATAAGAATAGCCCACAATGCTACTATGACTGTGATGAAATAGTTTTTTTTCTGAAAAAACTTATGTTCTTTAACTTTAACTCAAACTTTGACTCAAACTTTGTCTCAAACTTTGGCTCAAACTTTGACTCAAACTTTAATTCTACGGGTAATATTGGAAAAACTTCTTTTTTTACTTGGAGACATGAAACAACGATGATTTCCCAAGAAGGTTTTTTCATGTTTTATCCGCAATTGATTGTTAATTCTATACCCAGTAAAAATTCGAATGACGGAATAACTCTAACGAGAAGTCAAAGTGATTTGTCATCGGCACAATGAAGGGAACGTTTGAATCATCGTCACGTATGATGCACAGTCATCCTTTTTTCTTACTATCCTCGCCCTTCTCTCGACCACTAGGGAACTCGTCCGACCCGTTTAACGAAAAAAGAGATCACGAATATCGTTAAACCGGATGAAAATCTCTTCCCGGTGATAATATTTATCCGATCGTTTAATCCGTTGGGTTTATCGATTAGCAAACATGCTCTCAGCACGATCGCGTTTTTGAGGCGTAGAAAGAGATAAGGAATCGAGCGTTTGCTGCTCGAACGATGACTGTGGTTCAAGGTCGGACATTGCACTTTTGTGCTTCCGATGTAACAAAGGGAGCGAAACGGGGCTGTTTCCAATTCTCCATTTTCATCGTCTGATCCTCTTCTTCATGATGAGTAATCGTGAGAGGCACATGGTCGTTTTAATTTCTGGATCATAAACGGGGTCATAGAACGATGAAACATAAAAAACTTACGATTAACCAACTCACTCTAGCGAGCGTAATAAATTGTCCCCATGATTCATGTTCGAGCATGAACGCGGCGCAGCGAATGAACATGAATGTACAGCATTCATTATTTCTTGAATGTAATAACGTTCTATACCACAGCATCGGTGGTTCAGTGGTAGAATGCTCGCCTGCCACGCGGGCGGCCCGGGTTCGATTCCCGGCCGATGCAGACTTTTTTATTTTTCTGTGTAAATGTTAGTATTAAAATAATTGCACTTGGAAACGACAGCTGATAAATAAATTGCAAAATTTTTTCGCTGTTTTTGGACGCCTTCTCCAAAACCATATGTTAAACTTTCAATAGTATACTTCGTTCCATCTGTTACACTTTCTACAACAGAATACGTTTTACGTCACGGTACAGGCGTAATCCTTGAACTTTTTTTTCTCAGTTCGTTCGAGTATTGACATGGCTGACCTAAGGCAACATGATGGCTGACCTAAACGTTTTATTTTTCTACATATATCCTGAGTTACCTTATATCGTATCCGGGTCTAGCATTTCCTTAACGGAATCGATTTGAAACAATGTAAGATCTTAAAGTAGAAATCGCATGCGCGAGTAAATGGGGGTAGGTGAAGTTACGCTTATAGAGAGGATCATAACCTCGTTGCTGTGCACGGGGAAACTGACTTTCCGTGAAACACGTAGAAACGTTCATGGCTCCGGTAATTAAAAGCAAGCGACATATAGGTAGACTGTAACGACTTTGCTCGAGCCGCGACGTCGTTCCAGCTTGTGGAATTATACGCTCGTCGTGCCTCTTTTAATGCATACCTTCTTCCTGAAACGGCTCGATCCAGAGATACCTGGATTTTATGACTCACGTACTAAAATTTAGCACCATACAATACCGATTTTTGCAATACCGTAAGACTGACAAGGTTTAATACAACGGTAAAACTTTTTCTTTTATTTACGCGACTACATAATTCCAAACGTGTGGAATCGGCAACTTGATAAGTATCTATCTGAAAGTACATTTGCTTTCGAGTAATATGAAATAACAAAAAAATTGTTATCATTACATAGAAAAATGAATCATCTCTTCCAATAAAATGATACGTCCGAGAAAAGAATAGCATTGCTTCAGATTTCTCGAGAGTGATTAATATGTACACGCACGAGCGGAAGTAAAAGTTCCTGCTGCTTTGCGTTCCTGACAAAGATAGAAAGTGATAACGATGGTAGCTCGAGGAAATCGAACGGAGGCAGACGATTGCAAAGTTTCTTCTTTTATTTAATCCGTAGTCCTCGAGTCCAACCTCTCAACGCGAAATTCGAAGGAGCTTTAATAAGACATCCGCCAAGTGTTCAATGAAACTCTGGGTTTGTCCTTTCTCTTCCTTAGCTTTTCTTCCATCTCTCTCTCCCTCTCTCTCTATTTCTCTCTGCCTGGCTTTTCTTAACCTCTCTTCGATTTACTCGAAGACTTTTGGAAGACAAAATGGAATTACACCTTAAGGCGAGGCCATGAAGGACAAAGAAGTTCCTACCTTCTGGGATGGCGACAACTAAAATGGCTCCTAAGAGAGTTCACGGAGTATTTGCAATAATAGTTATTAAGTAGTTCGTTTGTATTAAAGAATTCGCTTTCAAAATATGTTCCTCCATTCTCATTAATTTTTTTACCAAACAGATTTTTTTTGAAATTCAGTTTTAATCCACGTCTTTGTAGAAACAGAAACCTAGAACAATGACCAAGCCGACAGTGCGTCATCTTCCTGTTCCGTTCGTATTCAGTCACCCAGAAATGATGCTCAAGTTGGACACGGACAGACACATACACGCGTGGATGCACTTTCGTCCTTGGCATGAACGCTTATGTGCATTTTCTTAGAAGTACACGGGTCAGATAGCGATATCTAGCAACCTACCTGCCTACCCACTCACCATCTTACCCTATGGCGCAATTACCCAGAGAGAAAGGGTCACAAACCTCGGTTTCAAGGGACACAACCTCTACTCGGGTTACTTTCGTCTACCACCATAGTCCTTTGACTCGACTCGTTGCCTCTCTGCTATGCCCAGGATAATAAAAGGGCTGGAACTTTAAAGATCCCGTGTATGTGGGTACATTTACCGGTTCTTTAGAAACAGGATGCTAAACGGATCAAGGAAGTAGAACCAGTCGAAAGTGAATATTATAAACGGGAAATCAGTAACACCAAAAACCAATTAGAAATTACCTTTCCTCGTCGATAGATCGATGTGCCTGTTTGCAAGATGCATCAACGGTTACACGCTGTTTGCGACATGCACCGTCCTATTTTACAGCCAATCAATGAACTCCGCTCTCAAATGTCAATCCATCACCTACGTTAACGCGCTCGTCGATCGACGTGCTCCGTGTAAAAGGTTGCTGATTGAATTAGTTGTCCCTTTGGAAATTAGTAGAAGCTGAAGGTATCTAATTCAATTGCACTATTGAAACTACACTCTTACTAATCATGTGAAAGTATTTTGTAGTAAGAGTACTTTATAAATATGTTATCCAATTTGTCTCAAACGCTACACGACATACCAGCCTCCGATATGGACCAATGGCTTCTATATCCTTTCTCTAAAACTATATCACAGCATCGGTGGTTCAGTGGTAGAATGCTCGCCTGCCACGCGGGCGGCCCGGGTTCGATTCCCGGCCGATGCAGAATGAATTTCTTTTACTCCGATTAGATTAAATAGAATTTTTTTTGTGCAACTATAATGTAACCTTTCATCAATAATATTCCAAATAACCCATTTTTTCTTAAAAAATAACGATAAGGTGGTAAGGGAGATAAAGGGAGTAAAATAGCTTGGGAATGAGAGTCTTTTTTGAAAATACGAACTAGGAAAGTATATTCTTTACGTGCTCGGAGGGTCATTACCAACGCCCTGTGATCTAATTTATAAATTCACCCAAATGACACGATGATGACAATCAAGCAGAACATTTTATAAATGTATTATCCAATTTGATTCAAATGCTAGATGATATATCAGCCTCCGATATGAACCAATAGCCACTATCTCTATTCTGTAAGCCTCTCTCACAGCATCGGTGGTTCAGTGGTAGAATGCTCGCCTGCCACGCGGGCGGCCCGGGTTCGATTCCCGGCCGATGCAAAATAAATTTCTTTTTGCTATCTCTCATCAAATTTAACGGATTTTGTTTGGTAACGATAACATAACATAACTATGGAAGCAATGATAGCTCGCAATTCAAGCAGAATAGACCAACTATTTAACGCAATAGGAGAACATATACAATACGAATAATGGATCTACACAACCCAACATCCCACAAACAGACAAATCACACTTGCAGTGAACCACAAACTGGCAGCTCATTAAAAAGAGCAGAAGCAGAAGAATTTTCAAAAAAAACCTTCAACCCTGACACCAGAGCACGTGTTGCGAAGCAACCAAGCCCTGCGACGTAATTTATAGATTCTCACAAATGACAAGGTGGTGACAATCATGCAGAACATTTTATAAATGTATTATCTAATTTGATTCAAATGCTGGACGATATATCAGCCTCCGATATGAACCAATAGCCACTATCTCTATTCTGTAAACCTCTCTCACAACATCGGTGGTTCAGTGGTAGAATGCTCGCCTGCCACGCGGGCGGCCCGGGTTCGATTCCCGGGATTCGCGCGGCGGACGTGAACGTGATCGGACGTGCGCGAAGCAGAGTCGCATGTGGGTCCTAACCTTAAAGTCACGTGCTTGAAAGTACTTTCTCGGCGTTATAAATGCGAAAGAAAAGCTGAAAAGGCGGAAAGTTTATATTTACGTTTGTTTTTGTCTTTATTTTTATTGCTTTATTTAATCTTTTTCTTTGAATCTTAATATAAAAAAAATCGGTTAGTTGAATAAGTGTGACTAAGGAAGACAATAGGCCAGCATGGCCTCAAATACTAAAAGAAAGCATGACACCTCGCACAATAAAGATACGGCAAACAAAGTAACCAAAACACAACACAACATTGGCGTGATCAAAGGTCACGCCAAAGGTGATAAAGAGAAGAAGTTAAGACCCCCACCAATTCACATTGTAAGCGTTGATTTACGAGAAACAATTAATTTGTTAATGACTAACAACATAAACAAAGGAGAATTTAGACTTAAACAGTTAAACGGTCCCGACTCTACCTTAACAATATATGCCAACAACGTTGACATATACGAAAAAATCATTGAGTTGTTAACATTAAACAAGAAAAATTATTATACATATACTATCAAAAGTAAGAAACCCAAATCTATAGTGCTTAAGGGAGTCAACGGGGGATACTCTCCAGAAATGATCAAGGAAGAAATTGAATCTCTCCACCTAAGTAACTTAAAAATGGAAAAAGTAACAGAATGTTTTAATTAAAACATTAGCAGATAAGTTGCAACGACGAGTTTCTCATTAACATAATGTGGTAAGTATGTTTGTGACCCACTAACGTTTTTTTTCCTGAATTGAGGTATCAAGAATGATCCAATCAATTTAGAAGGTTAATCATCCCTGATCTAGAATAGTTTATAAATGTGTTGTCCTCATCGTTTCAAACGTGAAACGATATACCAGCCTCCGATATAGACCAGTAGCTTCTATTTCCTTTCTCTAAAACTTTATCACAGCATCGGTGGTTCAGTGGTAGAATGCTCGCCTGCCACGCGGGCGGCCCGGGTTCGATTCCCGGCCGATGCAGAATGAATTTTTTTTTCCTCGCATCAAAGTAAATGTAATTTTTTTTTTAGCAACATTTACGTAACCTTTCCCTGGGAATGTGACAAATAAGGAAACCAAACCAGTGGGGTTGTTTTTGCTCGCTCGCGAGTAGGATGTCCATGGTTAGTAGTGCTCATGGCAGTAGTCTTTGAAAATAACTTGGAAATGATAGTCCTCCTTTAACATTCGAACGAAGGGCTGTATATCTTCTTAAGAACGAATGCGTGAGTAGAATGAAAGAGCTCGAATGCTCGTTAACCAACGCCTTTCAACGTAACTCATAGAATCGCAAAAGTGACCGGTGGTAACGATCATCCAAGTTAATTGAATTTACGACTCGATATCGAAGGGCCCACAATCACGATGCGTAATAAGGTGCTCATATAAATCACTTTCGGAGGCTCCTCATTAGCTCGAACGCATTCAGCGTTAGGAACGACAAGGATCGACGAGACAACGAACCGCCCAATGAAGTTTCGATGGAAGAGATATCCTCGTACAAACTTATCGACTCTGTAAATTTTCGGATTTACACGTCAATTTTAACCGAGTAACGATGCCGATATGATCGTATCATACTTTGATATTATCATTTTCCTCTTCTCTTCTTCAAGAATACTTCATACACTGTTATTTGCTTCAACTGATTATTTTGTATATCTTTGATAAAAAAAAATATGCTTTACTATATTGTATTAGTTTATCCTGTAGTCTCTTCTTTACAAATATGCAAGTCGCGTTTCGATTGGATGGCTGGTTCGAAAGATACAGCAGTTTTAAGCTTGAAAACGACCCATACTCCGACACTAAAAAAATTAATTTCTCATCATTGCTTAGCGATATCAAAAAACGGACAACGGGACAGTATTCTGCATGCTTTCTTCTTTCTAAATCTTGATACATACATCAGGATTTTTGTCAAAAATCGATGCATCTCGAATTTGCCCGATCAAATACTCGTTCGAAAGAGGAAAGTCTCTTCTTTACAAATATGCAAGTCCCGTTTCGATAGGATGGCTGGTTCGAAAGATACAGCAGTTTAAAGCTTGCAAAAGACCCATACTCCGACACTTAAAAAATTAATTTCCCATCTCTCCGCAACGATATCGAAAAACGGACAACGGAACATTATTCTGCATGCTTTTATCTTTAAAATGAGCCATTAAACATTAAAATCGGCGGTGGTGACCATTTTGGCAAAAATCATGATGCATAGGTCAGGATTTTTGTCAAAAATCGATGCATCTCGGATTTGCCCGATCAGATACTCGTTCGAAAGAGGAAAGTCTCTAATTTACGAATATGGCAGTGCGGCTTCGATAGGATGACTGGTTAAAAAGTTACAGCACTTTTTCTCTTGAAAAGGACCCATACTCCGACACTTAAAAAATTTATTTTTCAACACTCCGCAACGATATCGAAAAACGGACAACGGGACAGTATTCTGCATGCCTTTTTCTTTAAAATGGGCCATTAAACATTGAAATCGGCGGTGGTGACCATTTTGGCAAAAATCATGATGCATACATCAGGATTTTTCTTTGGAAACCTTGGAAAACTTGCCCCATGGCGTGAGACAACTTACCCCGCAGCGAGGCAAAAATCAGTATTCCTTCAAACACATTTAATTAAATCCGTCACAAGAAGAGTTCGTTTACGAGGTCCGATGAATTAACAGGATTGTTCTGTGACTCGAAATACGTTAACGTTTACAACGTTCATGTAGCTGCATCAATCACTGTCGACGGGAGGACATTCGAAAGTTACACGTACCTACGTTTATAATTCATATCGAAGGAGAGAAAAGCGCATGCGTAAAACCTTGCCGCTTTGGCATTGGCACATAAAGAAAAAGCAAAAGCTTGGAAGAGTATGAAAGAAACTTTCCGCGATGTATTTCAAAAACCACTTTTCACTGAGAAATTCAATCTCGTATCAAGCTAACCGTATGTTCCACATATTCAATAAGCTATCACGTTGCTTTTGTTGCGTTTAAACTATTTCACAAGTTTAGCAAAAATAGCATCCTTGTTATTTTTCATTTTAAGGAAAATTGTATCCAGTTAGTCCGTGTCCCAAATTTACATTCCTTTTTTCTCTTTTCACATTCACAATATTCCTTAGGATCATAACCCTACCTTATTTCGTATTTAACTTTTTTTTTTTTAACAACGACTAACGACTGCTATTTGAAACATATTTTTCAAAGACTCATGAATTACACGTTAATCAGGATACTCTTAATTTTTAACTATAAAACACACTCATCAATTTGTGGACTTCTTCCTTGAAACTCTACATGCATGTGTTAATGTGTGTGTGTCAACGTGCGAAGGGCTACCCTCGCGCGCGCGTACGGCTTTCCGCTCGCAACGGCGAAGGACGAACAACCCGGCGCAACATCGACCCACAAGCCCGGCCTCAACCCCGTCCTCGCTTGGCTAGCGTTCTTTGTCGAGCCTCGACCGACGATGCCATTTTCTTCATCTACTTTTTTTTCGAACAATCCTACAACTTTCAGCATTCTCCATCTTCGACTTTAGACTCAAAACTTGATTCTCTCCGAATAACTTTGACAATTGCTCGCGTTTGACTTATTGTGGCCACTGGACATGTTTTCAGGCCAAAAAATGACATGGCTTAGTGGTGATTAGATATCTTTTATGAAATCCTATAGGTATATATACCTATCATAAAATTGCACACGCATATAAATGTTTGAACGTGAAAATGATAAAAGTCGAGGAACAACTAGCACGTGCGCAAGGTGACATATTATGCCAGAAGAGAGAGGATTCGAAAACTGTCGCGGTATCCGTACCAACGTGTAAAAGAAAACGCCTCGACGAGTTACATGACAAGAAGTAGAGAGGAGTACAGCGGGTTCGTTTGTAGCACTTTGCGAATGCATTAGAGTAATTGAAATCCCGACGACGACGATGATACAACGAAGAAGCAACGTGCATGACCATACTAGTATCCTTTGCCTGTCACGCTCGCGGATCCACTTGTGTTTCTGGTATAACGTACCGATGTTCAAAGCTTTACCAGAAAGCGGATAATCTCAATGCATGACGAACAAGTTATTTTCGCTGCCTTAGCATCTCCCAACAATTAATGGTCGTTTACAGTTATATAAGAGAGTGTTACAAGTTTAATCTGAGCAGCTGTGCAGTGTGACGGTAACAATAAGAGAAAGTAAAATTCCAACTTACCCTCTGCGAGCTTTTTGGACATGCCAAATCCAGCGGTGGGTCGACGCCATCCCCGCCAGTTATTGCACAGCGATTCAGGCTCGCTGCTCCAACTGCAAAGGGAATCCTCTTCGAAATGATCGGAATCTTCGAAGGAAAATCGATCGACGTCTTGCCAATCGAAGATCTGTCCACCGGCAGCGGCCTGATCAACCGATCCAGCGTTACCCGCGGCTGGTGCCGCGGCGCTTCCGCTTCCCGCGTTTCCTCTAGAGTTTGCATTACTTCCGCCTGGCTGACTCCCAGCCTGTTTTCCACTTCCGGAAGTGTTCGCTGCCCCGGCAGTCGTGCCGAAGGCAGATCCTCCAGAAATTCCATCGGCAGTTCCGGTTCCTCGACCAGTGGAGCTTCCAGCTCCACTTCCAGAACTACCACTAGCTCCTCCGGCACTTCCTCCAGCTCCTCCTCCACTACCACCACCTCCACCAGCACCCACCGGCACCGGAAATCGAGCCAGCTTGCCCGCCAGTTTTAATTCTGGGGCCTCTGACACGAACCTTTCCTGTCGCTGGCACCTCCACTGTCCCGATGTCCTTGTTCTCTTCTTTCTTTTTTTCTCTACTTCCTCCTTTTCTTCTTCCACCGCCACCACCTCCCCCACCCCTTCGTCCTCGTCCTCCTCCAGCCTCTGCCAACCTCCTTCGCCTCCACCGGCAACGCTCTTCTTCAACTGCGCTTCCCCGTCTCCGCGAACCACCGCCTCCCTTAATCCTCTCACCGTTTAACGCCACGCTTCTTACCGAGAACGTTCACCACGTGTCCGCACCTGGATACCGAGCTTCCTCTCCACCGCTGTATCAACAGATACACGCGTCTACACGTTTTCGGAACCATCCACGCCACTCGTCAGGGATTTAGAGAAGAGATTGTGTTTTTCAGGCTGCTTTCACTAGAGGGCCCATAAAAAAAAATTGTTGATGTACCAAATAACATGTACGACGCATAGAATAGATCCAGAATGTGTCGTAGCTTCACAAAGATTTTTCTTTTGATTTTCCATTTAGAAACTATAAGGATTAAAATGAGGGGGGAAGATTCGATATCGAATGCCTAAAACGTCCGTGTTCATTTTCCGTCTCACTTGAATTTATACTAATACGGAACAATCAGCGCGTAATTTATAGCTCGATTTAAATTATGAATTCGCGCTCTTCCGACCTAGCTTCCGGATTGGACGAAGGTACGTGTGCGCTCGAGTACGAAGTTTAAATGGATTTAAGTCGAAGACCCGATGAAAGTAATTACGCAATCGTTAGAAGTTTCGAGGATAAACGTATCGTCGTTGCAACCTGGGGCCCATTTTACCGTGCATCTACATATTTTAATGAAGAAAGCGCGTAAAGCGTCGAGTCTTCAAAAAGTTCTTCCTAAGTTTGGTAATCTTCTTACGCAAATGGGAGGCTCATTCGTGCGGATAAACGCTTATTCGCGTATACATGACAGCGAGAAAGAGAAAAAAAAAAAAAAACTTATAATTACCTACGAGACATTTATTAGATGGTGCGAGAAAAGAAGAATCAAAAAGAATGTTAAAATAATATATCTTTTAAAATTTAGATCGAAGAACGTGCATCGATATGCCGGTGAAACTACATTGACAACTATCCAAGCGAAAGTATTTGCTTTTCCTATACTTTCAAGCTTGACGTACTTTTCATCCGATCGACAACTTTCTACGCATCGATATAAATAATCTCGATCGTTTTTTAGGTTATGCTCGTCGTGATCGTCCTAGCAATAACAACATACATATTTTACGTATGATAAATTTCTTTTATCGTTGTTTTTCGAAAGTCAACGCGTGTCAAACTGTCGAAATAGCTTTTAGAAGCATCGAAAAAAGGAACGACAAAATGGTAGCCCATACCATACTTTGAAAAAAAAGCTTAGTGTGACAGATCGAATCTGAGCGCGGCAGGAGTTCGGGCTCACGTGCGATATAAAATGGCAGCTGGCTTGTTCTCTGTAAATACGCGTATTGACTTTTTTCCTGTATTTCCCTCTCTCTTTTTCGTTCTCCCACGCGTTTTCTCTTTTTTTCTTTCAAACATTTTTCGCAAACGCGTTTTAAAAAAAGATATGCAAGTATCCCACTGTAGAAACAATATGGCGGAAACGATCAAAGATCTCGAGGATCGACACTCGCAACGAAACGTATCTTGAATACTAAAGGTGTGAGGAATCGACGAGAATAACGACCAAAATATCGAATCCTTTCGTTAATTCGCGCGACGGAGACGCTACGAGACGGAATAAAAAGGAAACACGAGTATGGTTGACGATACGCTCGAAACAAAAGAATGCTGAACCGGACCAAGACCTATGTCAAAGTAGCGAACACGTGCGAAGACAAGTTTAAACAGCTGATTCGTCTTGTCACCAAACTTTAACGAGAAATCTTTCGATTTCTTTCTTCGAATCTAGTTCTTTCCTTTGTACGAAACACGTCAGGACAAAAGAAGAATGGCGAAAACGAGGATAAAAAAAATATAGGAAGCGAATTATCCTTTGAAACTAGTAACGCGTTGATAGTAGACTGCCAGTTGGATTACAAATCAGTCTGAGGTAGTTGTATTTTATAAAAAAGATATACACCAAGAGTCGTAATATTTTGACGAAGCGAGCCCGCGAAGAGGCGGAACACAAAGACCTTGGCGGGTCGACAGACCCGCGTCAAGAACGTGCGACGACCCCGACACCGTGCAGGAGAGCAACCCCTCTCTCTTTCTCTCTCTTTCTCTCCTTCACACACACAAAACTCTTCCTACGCTTCCTAGTAGTAGCACATACAAATACGCGTGTCTCCGGCCACGCGAGCGTTCTTCGTGTGCATCATTAACTTTTTTTACCTACACGAATGAATGTATATATTTAGGTATACGTCCATTGTTAACTACTTCACAATCTTTTTATCCTTAAATCCATAAAAAGAATTATCCTCGATAATAAATAGATCGACGTTAATTATTTCTCCATTCCTCACTTCTTATAGACCCTTTCTTCGTGTCACAATAGCTACGTATAAAAAAAAAAGTCTACTATTTGACTAGACTACTACTGTTACTGCTACTGTTATCGCACCACTACTACCACCACAGTCGAAGACAGCAGCAGCAGAAGCGGTAATCACCACCACCACCACAACCACCTTTGCCACTACCATCAGCGTTGCCTCCGCTAGCGCTGTCACTAGTACAACCAGCACCACCAGCACTAGCAACAATAACAATAACACCAGCAATTCCAGTGAGAACGTCGAGAATGCGAACGGTACGGAATCGGGTAAACGGTATACACAACAAACATACATACACGGAAGAGCGCGCACTCGGACACAAACGAAATAAGACAGCTGAGCCTCCGTGGCCCTAGCAGTTTTATGTAAGAGACCGCATCTCTCGCACCGTGACTATACACAATAACTACTGGCCAATCGCGCGACAAGTCGAGTTACCGTGTAACGTGGGAGTATCTTTCTAAGGACGATAGCTTACTAATCTTACGGAACACTACCCACCACACCACTCCACCAGCTAGCCTACCCCATCGACGACAATAACAAATATGGCGAGCGGGACACCTTCTACACCTCGTTCTGCTTCCTACGGCCCGTACACGGCTGCCAGGTGGCGCCACTCGCGACGCGTTCCCTCTCCTTTCCCCTCGAATTTTCTCCTTTGCATTCTTTTTACGTCGACCCCACTTCTCGAACTTTTCGACGGTACTGCGCGAGGCGCTTGAATTTGAACGAAGCTAGCTTTGTTGGTTTGAGAATGCGTTCGCAAATGCAATGTTTTTTTTCGATTTACGTGACACGTCTGATTGGGTGGATGATCGTATCGGCCGCCATGTTGGATGTGGGAGGTGCTCATTGGACGGGAGGCTTCGGCGCGTATTTTTGAATATAATTCTTATTAGTCGGTTGTATTCTCGGAGGAAGATAATGAGTGACTTTTTTTTATTGTTTCGTAGTTTTGAAAGTGGTTGTTTTTAATGGAAAATGGGATAAAGGAAAATATTGCCTGGAATAATGTTGACTCTTCGAATCCTTAAGACTTATACTTTTCTATGTTAAGAAAAGTTATCTATTGAACAGGTTAACGTTATACATACGAAGTTAAGGAAATTAAAGTAGTTTCTAAACATTCTTGATGCATCCATGAATTACATAAATATCAAAGGAATCGAAATGAATAGTAGAAACATATTCTGTAACTGTCCATAGATTTTCTATCATTATGTTTATTTAATTGTACCACGTCCTTGAGATGACCCATTTATCAGCATTAATTTGCCTTGTCAAACTGGACACTTCTAAGTGATATACAGTCCTTTGAAGACACATTGATTCAAAATTATGCCGATAGTGAAACTCGCTTAATGTGATTGAGGTAGCCTCTTTCTTTGAGTAAATCATCCAGTGCTTCTTGAGTATAGTAAACGACAAAATTTGTAGGCTCTATACCTTCAAACACGGCATTAACAGAAGACTTTAGATTGTAAAAGAAAAGAGGCTGACCTCTGACGGCAAAATCTTTGGTCAGGCTTTCTATAACCGTGGCAGCTGTAAAGTCTGCTCCATAAATATGAGAACAATCTATAACAACCGGTGTCTGAGAGCTCTCCGTTCTACGACTGTACTTAGTCACCAAATTTCGCACGTAATCCACAGAGGGAAAGATTAAACAACGATCCGGCGTCAACATCAGATAGTCTATCCCGCAGTGTGTCTGTGAACAAAAGTATATGATAATAGTTTTTCAGTGGCAATTGGTACGTACTTCTTAAAATATATATAAGGCATATTTACGGTCAATTTCTCAACAGATATTTTAGGCCTGGCTGCATGGTACAGAATGAACATAACGTTCACGCCAATTCCACAAAGAATTCCAATCTCAAGTTGCAATGCCAAGCATGCGATAAAAGTTCCTAATCCTGGGATCAGGTCAGACTCTACAAAATATATCATTATTGCAAAACCTCTATATATTTAGCAATGCTTATATAAAATTACACCTAAAGAGACTTAAATTTATTTCTACTTTGACTAATAACCTGATTCTCACTTTTGGTTCTCCACATTGGTTTAATGACCTTTACTTCGACCATGAAGACAACGGCGGATATGATGATCGCCGCTAGGCTGGCTCTCGGTATATAACTGAAGTATGGAGTAAGAAAAAGAAGAGACAATATGACCAAAATTCCTAGCGAATAAAAAAAAACGTATCAGAATCTCATATGCCTAAATATTTACGTAAATATTTACCTGCATAAAGGCCACCCATCGGTGTTCTCACTCCAGAGGCATGATACACCGCGCTTCTGCTAAGTGATCCCGTACCTGGGAAAGCTTGTACGAAGGAGCTACCAAAATTCGATAGCCCGATCGCTATCAATTCTTGCGTGGCGTCAACTGATTTTCCTTGAGCTAAATTTATAAGTTACAAAACCTTCATTTTGAACAGGCAAGCAATGTTATACCTTTTTATTTAACGAGTGAAGTTCTACTTACAAAATGCTTTAAAAATAGCCACGTCTTCCATTAAAGAAATAAGTGGAAGAACAAGAATTCCACTTCCCAAATTCGTACACATTTCCATGAACGTAACCGTAGTATTGTCATCTTTTACATACCCGAATGGTGGTGATTGTATCGCAGGTAAACCACCAGGTATGTGACCTGTAATTAACAATCAAATTGGTTAATATAATTCAAAATCGATATATGTATATGTATATATTTGTACTTTACTTGGTTCTTACCGATTACTTGGAAAGGTGCATGCCCATTGAAGAAATATCCCAACAAACCACAAACTATAACGAGAAGAGCATTCCTCGAAGTACAGGTCAACCATACAAGCGTATTTATAACTTTGTGCTTTCTCGTACGAAGTTCTGCATTGTCAGGACCGATAGTGAACGAAGACATCATCTAAGATTTAATTTCAAACAAAAAAGCTGAAGATAACGAAGATGGGGGTACAAATATTTACGTAAAAATAAACACAAAACTTACCCTAAGTATTAATAGGATACCTATACAGCATACACCAAGCGCAGTATCCCATATCGAAGTTTGATAAAGGCACTCAGCAATGCTTTTCCACATCTGTACAAAGGTAGATCCTTTAGCAGGGACAGCGAGAATATCTTTGATCTGTGACGTCACGATGATCAATGCTACCGCTGAAGTGAATCCGGAACTGACCGGGCCGGATACGAAATCGATTAAGAATCCTTGAAATAAAGATAACTGTTTTTAACTCGATACTCAAATATATACGCTACATACATGAATCTAAAGTGGGAATGCAAATTTCTATTTTTTTTTTATTTTACGTCGCACTTGGACGCGAACTATCGTCCAACGCTTTAGCATATTTCAATACTCGGTTAACTCAAGGAT
The DNA here is from genome assembly GCA_916049575.1 of Ancistrocerus nigricornis. Classification (NCBI taxonomy): domain Eukaryota; kingdom Metazoa; phylum Arthropoda; class Insecta; order Hymenoptera; family Vespidae; genus Ancistrocerus; species Ancistrocerus nigricornis. Next base: position 1,596,602 of record OU696667.1, read on the forward strand.
TTAATAACATACTATTACTCACCGAGCCCGAAGATACCCATTATTAATTCGACGACACCGACTAGAAAGCATAATAATACCGCATGCTTTTCTGGAGCGTCCAAATGTGAAACTGATTGATGAGTCAACAGGGAAAGGATTGCGGTAGGACCGAAAGGTACGTCTTTGCATGATCCCAAGATTATGTAGATGAAGCAGCCAAGGAAGCTTCCGTACAATCCATACTGTAACATTTCAGCGATCACGTACAGCCGTCATTAGTGACATCGGATTTGTAAATCGTAGGTTTAGAGGTAACACTCATTAAGTGCATTTTTATCGTTTTAAGATTATTATGCTATCTAAAATATCCTATTTGAATTCCTAGAAAAACCAAGTGTAAACTCCCAGTAGTGCCACAGATACATGGCGAGGAATCTCACTAACTACATCATTCTTGATATTACTTTCAAGATAAAATTTACGACAGTGAAGAGTAACTGCAATTAATGAGTTTTACCTCTATACCGACAAAATAATTCTGTGAAAAATGAACAAACCTGGCTTGGTAGTCCAGCCACGTTCGCATACGCCAACGATTGTGGAATAACCGTCAGACCTATAGTGATACCAGCCACCAAATCTCCAAGAGCATCCTGATTATTATATCGTGGCAACCAGCTTAGAATTGGTATTCTTTTATAAAGTTTCTTCTTGGTACAAGTGAGTTTGATCCAACGATGCGCGTATCGTATTGTCGAATCGAAGAAATTATTCTTTCGCTTTGCGCCATCGTCCCCTGGCTCTTCGATCACTGCGATAAGCGGCAAATCGTGAAAATATTATCCCGAAGCGAAGAAAACGAGCTTGCCGAAGTAAAATCGTGAAGAATTGATTAACATCGAAGCGCGCGTGCCGTGCGTTCGCCCTTCTAATTTAAAGAGATTTCAATGCCCGGTCATCTCGCGCACGTTAGCGGCGTAGGTACTCTTTCAACAGGGTTCGAGTAACACTTACTTTTGTGACATCCTCGCAGCAAAAGGAAATGAAAATTATGCTTTACTGCTAGGCATTGGTGTTAAGAATCAACGCATAAAGATCATTTCGTATCATCCTCGAGGAACGTTCATATTTATTTCAATGTTTTCAGACTTTGAATTCCGTTTTGATTTTTTCCCGATGAGAATACCAATACTTACAGATAAAGTCCGACGAGCCTTGTATCTCGTGATGGATATTGTGTGAATTTCTAATGACCTCCTTCGTACGTGCAACGTCCACGTTATCCTCACTCGTTTTTTCAACACAGTGTACGTATCCACCGTTATCTTTACCCGTCTTTTGATCGTCGATATCGTTGCTTTCCTTCATCCTATAAATAAGTAACAAGACGGTTCATTCAAATGCAATTAGAATGTAAACGGTTTGTAAGTAAGAAACCGTTACCTTTCCAGGTGGACAAACTACGTGCAATCTGCATATCACTGTCGTTAGACCTGTAAAAGTAACAAAGATGAATTATTTTATTGGACGATGCAACGAAATGAAACATAGATTTTTAGGAAAGGAATAAAAATAAAATGGTACATGCAAAATAGACTTTATTATCGTATATGATATTATTAGATAGGTACATATGCAATATCGGTAGCACGATCCTCTCGCAAAAAGTCAAACAGAACCATTGAAGCGATTCTCCTGTTGACACTATATTTCATGCATATTCCGCTAATATGCGCTAAAGCGCTATTTAGTGGAAAGGAAAAAATAATTAAAATAAACATCGTTTTAGCGGAAAACTGACAAACTCTCGCATTCTTTCGCAAAAATAAAGATCGAAAGCATCCCACACCCGTGAAAATGTCGTTTCTCTGAAATTGATTCCATCATCTATTTAAGATTTTTTTTTTTACGTGTTAATAATTGATAGATGATAAAGAAAGGACGTCGAGGAATATAAATTCTTGTGGAATAATTATTTCATGATCGATTGATCGTCGTGGATACTTCTAATTGATGTTAACCCGATTCCCGTATCAAATGACGATTATCAACTACGGAAACAGTATACCACTTCGCCATAGGTAGATTGTACACTACCGCTCAAAAATATAACAGCACTCTTTAAAACAGAATAACTTGTTTATAATTGAACCAAATGATTTGAGTTTTTGCAAGAGGATAGAAGTATTCATTTCATCATACATTCGTTTCAAAATTACAAAATAATGTTTTATCTGACTTTACAATGAAAATTTAAAAAATACCTTCTATAAATTTCATTCATATCGATCAACATTGCTCCGAGCTACGAAGGCTTAAAAATTGCAGAATAAGGTCAAAATTCAAAAACTCAAATCATTTGGTTCAATTATAAAAAAGTTATTTCGTTTTAAAGGGTGGTCTTATATTTTTGAGCGGCAGTGTAACTACAGCGACGGGAGATATATAAAACATCGATGTACATACATGGTAGCGTTACGTGAAGTCTAGTTATAGGAATGGATACACATCTGCATTGTGAGGGACGGGTGGTGTTTCATAAGTTTCAGATTTTGCCCGCGCTACGTACGGATCAATACCACAATTTTACGTTGATACGGTGGACCACGCGCGAGGGATACTTGATAAACTGTACCGTATTGTATATCCTCCTTACATGCTATTTGCATTATTTCCAATATACTTTATCATTGGCACGTTAATATATTCCTTGCTCGATTAAAGAAATCCCTATCGTAAGTTGATCTCGATGTTGCGCCGTAAAGCTCGTTTATCGTTCGAAGATATGCAAATAATCGATTTTCATGAATATTTCAATAAATCGTATCACAGCTATCCCAATGCGATTGTCAGAGCTTGAAACGTTCTTAATTCGCCGTGATATACTTATTAGATGATGGAAGACGATTTTAATTTTAAGAAACGACCTTTTTTTCGTCAAAAATATCTTACGAACGCGTCAGTACGTAGAGCTCTACTCGGCTGTAGATACGTGCTGGTCAGGCTTTTCAAATCACGAGGCGTTCCTCTTCTTCTTTCCCCAATAAATATGCGCGTTTAATGGCAATGTGACTACTTAATGGATCATGTGCTCACGCGTAAGCGTCTCATCGGCTCGCGATCGCTTCGAGACTTTACATAAATCAATCTAACAGTCGTACATATTAGAAGATCGCGTGGCTCGCCCGAGAAAAATGCGATTTAATGGTTGGAGTGTCAGGAATGTCACATGCGTTAGCCTAAAGAGCGAACAACAAGCTCCAATCTAATTTCCAATCTAATTTTGTATGGTATTGCTTTTTTTTTCTTTATTTTAACGTAAATTAATTTGTCAATAATTAACAAAAGTCTGTAGTCTTGAATAAAGAAAAACTGTACTACTTCGAGTACTTGTGCTATATTTAGGTAACTCGATGCACAAAATGTTAATTAGCCGTTCGATCTTATATCTCGGATGGAATTCCTTTTCTTCTTTTAATTTTTCATCTTCTTTCATTTATGGAATACATTTTAGACAGTTTGAACCGAAAGAGATGTTATAAGTAAATAAAAAAGACTTTGTTCTCATTTGCAAAGGATTGCAGATTATAAGGAATAATTTACAGGATAAGTGGTAACGATGTATCGTCGATTGTTAAAAGACAAGTGCTCGTTCGGTTACACTTACGTAATATTTTACGAGTTTTAAACTAAACCGCATTGGGCTTGTTTAAGATAAATCGAAATCCTTTCCGTTGGTTTCTAGAAACACGTTTCTGAGATAGATCACGCGCACGGTGGTATCGTATATCTTCTTTTCCGATACAACATATTCATTACGTTCACAAATCCTTCCTCGTCGTGTACGCATCATCGATTCGTTGTACGATCGAGAAAAATTAAAATCCATTTCTTTCTCGTTAGTTTTATCAAGACGAATCTCGTTAAATTGATCGCGAATTTCTCCGAATTCACCTCGATGATAAATGACTCATCTCTAATTAGTCGATTAATTTAAACAATGTGACTCTAGATCGTGAGTACCCTTTAAAAAAAACCGGTCATGGCTAATGGGAAAGATTTTTCTACGCTCCAGCGTATTTAGATCTAACCAGACAACGCGTTCGTGTAAATTCATTGTAAAGTGTGACGTTAGCGCTCCGTATTTTTATCATGAATATTAGGAATAACATTATCTAGAAACTTGTTTCTTCGCACTTAGATTATCAATGGTAAAAAAATATAGGAAATAGATAATTACGTGATCTTACGTAGGCTCCTTTCTTCACTCGGAGCTGTCTTCTTTTACGGTAATGTCATCTTGCTCATCTTTTGACGGCTTCATCCCCAAAATGTCTTTCTTTTCTTCCTCAGCTTCCTCTTCCTTTTTTCTTCTTCTTACCCGTATTTTATTCACGAATTATCACACGACTCTCTACCGTTCTTTTCCCTTGTTTTATGGACGAAGATTAAAAGAAAATAATTAATATCCCTTATTGTAAAAAATCATTGTTAAAATATCGTTAAAATTATAACGAGTGTGTTCGAATGTGAAAAACTTATGAAAGCAATTGGGGAAAAAATGGTCTCGAAGTGTCTCGCGAGAAAAATTCAGCAAAGCGACTTGCGCGAAGCGAAGACGAAACTAAGTTAGCAACGAGGCGCGGCGAGACGTTTAAACGCGGCGCGTTATTTGGCCACTTCGCGATCCTCCGTTGGTGACATAACTGACTCCCACTTCGATTCCCCTAGTAGTCTCCACCCCTTTCCAAAGTCGTAACGTAAAGTTTGCTTGGAGAATGGCACGTAGCACGTTAGAATGGTAAACGTGGTTTACCATGATCGAAGGGAAAGAAAAGTGATCGAAGAAATGGTTCGATCTTCTCCTACTTTAATCTTGGTCACGGGGTATCACGCAAAATCGCTCAAAGTTCGCGAGGGTTTAACTACGCTCCACGAAATCATTTACGACTTAGTCATCGAGAATCTCTTGACGAGGACGGTCATTCGCTCATAATTTCCGCGTGATCAATTTTTTGCTGAAAAACTGGTTGCGTACATTTTTTTCTTCTCGGTATCACATGACCGATTGGACCGGATTTTCAAACAAACCTGAAAGAGAAATTTTATTTATCGAACGGTGGGTGTCCCCATTTTCATCGATCCACGAGAATATCATTAACATAGTAATAGGACAATTCATAGATTTTTTTTTAAGTAATCTTAATAACTGATTCCACTTAATTTCATTTCAATATTATCGATTAAAGTCCGCTAATTGACCAGGACGCGTCTTTGACGAGATTCTATTCGCGATTACTAATCGTTAAAATTAATGAAAATGATTCTTTTCTATATAGCAATGATCCCTTGATGTTGAAAAAGTTTGGATCGAGAAAACAATGGTTCGAGACGCGAAAAGGTATATAATTGGTGAACATGTGGTAACTGAATCCGTGCTTACTTTTTAATAATTCATTATGATATGTACATACATATATATATAAATATATATATAAATTTATATATATATATACATATATATATGACGTGCGATTGTTTTCAAGGACAAGTAACCAATTGATCTTCCGTATTAAATGTCTGCACACCCGGGAGCCGGCGAAATGTTTACTTACAATTATGATATAGGTAAATTAATCGTTTGAATCAATGTCCCGTGACTAGTCTCATGACTACTCTTGCGCAAACATATTTTGCTTTATAACACGTGCGATAACCGTTTCAAGGTGACAACGATCTTTTCCAGAACCAGTTCTTCGCCACCAGTTTTGCAGCCACGAACAAATACGGGAATCTTAAAGAGGCTAAATGCAATGAAAATTGCACTTTGTTATCGGGACATCGCTGGACGATCCCATGGTAAATGATCAACCAAACGAATTTCCTTCTAACGAACTTTGACCGATATGGCTTTCATTTTTTAAAAAAAAAAGCAAACTAAATCGCAGGGTTAACAAATATAAATTCTCTTCGACGCCGTAATCTCATCGAGTGTATCATCTTGGGGCCTGCCCTAACGTATTTGCGCCTTGATAATCGGCTATTGACTGTAATTAATAATCCTTTATTTCTGCGGATGGTAGTGCTGCGTATACGTTCACCATGCGTGTAATTGGATGGAGGTGTGAGTGTGGAAAGCTATGTCGCGTGACTAGTCTCATGACCAGCTCGAACACACTGGATTACGAAGGTTTACTCTTGGTTTACTTTTTAACCATTCTATACCAGTGACACCTCCTTCATTGTTTCTATCGTTCCCAGGGAACGAACGACCCGTACGCTTTTCAATTACGATCTAGATACTGGAATTTTCGACGATTGCGTAGTCGTTAAAAAATTTATTTAACCGTCACTGTAAAATTCTTCCTTTATCCTCGCGATTTCCGATCGTCTTCATTTGTTCAATTGTCAAAACTGATTCGTTTTGTCTCTCTGAGAATTGGCGTGTTTCAGCCGATAAGGCAATATAAATCGCTTGGATTAGCTATCGCTTGCATTGTCAATTTTGAAACATTTTTGTTATTGCTATCTGTGTAAAAACATCATATCACGTGAAATGTTATCTGTCCCAATATAATATTTGTATCGTATGTCAATCCATCTGATTATCGTGTACAGGTACGGGATGTTGACCATCATCGTGTTGCTTTGCAAGCGTAAATCGTCTTTTTTTTTTTAGCAGTCCTATCCTCGCATGCCATATGCAATCGTGTCGTCTTTATTGGGTAAACGACTTTTCTCTGGTTATAAAAGGGAATAGTTAATAGAATCGTCGGTTCTAATGAAACGGTTAACGTATTTGACATGCATGAAAAGTAAGTGCAATCGAGGAAAGTACGGTGATGTGTACGGGTCTTTCTGTGTGTTCTATGTATAGGCTAGATAGTCAGATTAGAGTGATCGGAGCAAGTACCCTATCGCGGTAGACGATCATACCCGTTATATGTTATCATAGCTTATGCATCGCGTATGTTGTGTTATTAACGTTTCCATTTTAAATTAAAACAAAAATTCTCTGCACGAAACTGGATGATGTATCGCTTTGTATATGACTCTTATATCTATTTTAATCAGCTCGGGTAAATATTAACATCGTTAGCATTAACAAAAGATATTTATAAATTTTTGGGTGTGGACCGGATTCGTTATTTCAACTGATGACTTCCTCCATAAATTTCAATGGTATTAATATAATCAATTAAACTCGTGAAGAAACTCTGCCACGGTATATCGACCATTAGACATATGTTATGTCATTTTGAAAGATACATTTTTCATAGATCTATCATACGCGTACATTAGACGTATACAAATACCTACACTTGTCCACACGGAATAGCCTGAACACAATCAATGCAATGCCATCATATCTCATTAATCTTCACATTTCTGTTTTCATTTACACATCGTCACGATCTTTCACTTCCTACACTGATAAAACGTGTTATAGTCTTTAACAGTTTATTTTCCGATTTTGACGGATTACAATTTCTATCTACGACATCCCAACTTTTATTGCAGCGTTCGATATTACGAAATTTCAATTTATACAGCTTTTGATACAATCCCCGTGTTATACATTTGTTATTCCCTCTTCGGGCATAGCTAATCCATCGGGACTAACTGCCATATAACACAAAATTCCTTTATTGTCGATCTTTCGGAGAGAAATATGAGCGCAACCATCGGGTGTTTGTCTTGATATTATCGGTTCTAAGGGACCAGCGTTTGGTAAATCTTTGCATTTGCTACACAGAAAGTTGCACATCGCTTCGGCCAACGGAGGTATGTTATTCCCAGGCGGGGGTTCCAAGAAAATCCCGTGTAATCGACCACCTCGTACCATGATTTTCAATAACTGGACGTAATCGTTTCGATTCTTGATGTCATCGAAGCTATCATCGGGGATCCCTGCGAGTCGACGACTCCACTCTACGATCCTCACGCGGTCTGTTATTTTTTGTTTTGCATAATTATACTAAATAGATTCCATTTAAATTCTACTTGATTAATGGTTTTTTCTTGGTTCTTTCTAATTATCTAGACACGTGCTTTGAATACTCTCGAGCACGAGGTTCGATCGTGTTGTTGCTTTTTCAAAGGAAAGCGGAGTAACGTGCTTATTCATTTTTACATAATTAGGAATGATAGTAGTTAGTGTATAGATTTAGCGAAGGTTACCGTGAGGCGAATTGAAGTATGCTACTCTTTGAGCGATCTCTCGTAAGGCTTCTCTGAATTCTGTGTTATATAACTTGGCCATGTTTTTCTGTTGATTAAATGAATTTGTTGTAAAGACTGTAATATTAATTAGGAAAATGATCGTCAAAAAATAAGTCGATGTATGAGTGAATATAAGATTTATAGGCGATAGAAAAAAAAAAGAAGAGGTCTAATTTATAACCGTTCAATTTTTCAATTATATCGTCGAACCAAGCAATTAACATTACACTTTGGTTTTTAATAATTTATTTATAAAACAATGCATTTTGGCCATACTCGGTCTTCGATAAAGAATATTTACTTATATGTAACACATAAATTATAGAAATCACTCCAAAAATAGCTTTGCTTTATTCTCACTAATATCTTTGTTGATATTGTGCCGAAACGCGAATTCGTGTTTAATGCTTGCAAGGAGGATGTCCGTTAGGAGGAATATTTGCGCTATAGCAAATGCCAAGGTAACTCCGAAATAAAAGTTCGCATTTGCCGATCTGGCATATATCCATTGATGCCAAACTATTGGAGCAAAACCGGTACAGACTAACGAAAAGCAGCCAATTACGAATCCTTGCTGCATATCTACAATAAAATAAAGTAGCGTTATTGGAACGTGTAGGAATTCCAAATTATTTACAATTAGTAGTAATGAAGAACTTACGCTGAAACAGATGCGTCCAAAATGGCAATAAAGACACATAAAATCCAACATCCCCTACACAAGGGTAGGATTTAAATATAGTCGTTATGGCTAAGTAAGAGAACGCCAATAAAATCGGCTCACGACGAAATCTTAAAGCTAATGGTACTATGTACAATAAGCCAACGTTTATTTGGAAGGAAGCTATGAAAAAGGATCTGAAATGTTCGAACATTTCTGTAAAGAAGTACCAGTGAAGTCCGATATTTGGACGAAGATCTGGTACCAATAAAATGAATCCAAAAGTTTTTTCAAGAAAAGACCAACTGCCCATGATATAGTAACAAATACTGAGTAGTAATGAGAACATAGAAACAAATATAATAATTATAGTTATGATGGTAGACTTCAAGCTTTTTTCTTGTTTACCGCAACATATATAAATAGCAGTTGGTACCAAGAGAGATAAAGGATAAAGATTCTGCAGTGTTAATAACGATATGGAGAGACAACTCCAGAAAATGGAATGTCGTATCATAGCCACCAAGGCTATGGAGTTCAACAAATTGCTGAATACCGTGGTTGTGAATCCAACACAATTAAGTATTATATATGGATTAAACAGATAGGCCATTAAAACGTACAATGCTGTATTCGTATCAGTAAAAGTACCATTATCTTTTACTTGGGATACATCTTGTTTTTTATTTTCTTCCTTCTTCAAATTCTACAATAGAAATTAATAGCACAAATTAGCAATTATATATTAAACTAATATAATTGTTTCAAGAAATTAAAAGATACAAATATCCCAGTTATTTAGTATACACTTACCCGACTATTAGCATAACTATTACCTACATAGGCAAGGCACAAAGCTGTCGTTAAATCGGTGACTACAAACAGGAGGCACAATGCCCACCATGGAAAGTATCGTTGTATAACATCGAACACATAGAGACCGATAGGTGTCTCATGAAACAAATCACCCGAATAAGGGTCTATGCCAAGATTGTGTAAATAAACACCCTCGGTGACTAAAAAAATTATTATCATAGGAATAAAAAGAAAAAATACAATTTTATAATTTTAACGTGATCGTTCACAAATAGTGTTAGAAACAATTTAGATTATTTAAAAAAAAAAGTAAGATACGATAACGCCAACAAACCAACCTCTTTTCCAAGAATTCAAAGCAGTAGATACTTCCACTCGACCGCTAATGACTTTTTGATATTCAGAGTTCATCAATAAAAATCTGACGCCAACCGCCAAGATAATGTTGGGTAACCATTCCGTCAACATTTTTCACAATTTATAGTCAATCATATCACGATTTCATACATCCTAACCTTCTTATGTACATCAATCCGACAATCGGACGAACAAGTAAACAGTGATCCGCTGTCGGCAGACATTGAATATTCAGGCTCGCTGTAACACTGTCACTTGTCTGCGCATGCGCGTCGAATTACGCGCGACATATAAACCCACGCAATTAAAGTAGAAGTAGTAGGATGTCTATAACTCGATTTTAATTATTTATATATTTCTTTATTATTAATATATAATTCTATATACAAAAATATACTTACTTTCTTCATGTCAGTGTAATATCCATCTCCCGTTCGTTTAAGGATTGTTCAAAGATATATATTTTAATGCACGCTTAGAATAAAGAATTTATTGTAACATAACTCGTCACTTAAGAAATGTACACGTTGTTTTTAAAATGATTATTAGTTAATTACTGTAGTCCTTACTGAACAATGTAATAATAGATAGGAGCTATGTATCTTTGGTATTAAATGTACAAGCCAGACACACTGCCGACGCTTGTTGCAACGAGAACAAACATTGTAATGTTGTATAAAGATATGACACGTTGAAATAGAACTGTCAAATCCTCGATCATGAAATATATAATTGTAATTCGGGTGATCATCGATCATCGTATTTAAGGTTTTAAAGCTAGAGCTTCGATTTGTTTGCCGAATTCAAGATTCTTATCGTAAAGTAATAGCTTCCAATTAAGAGGTCATACATCATTATACCAAATACATATTACGGAAATAATGAACGATAGTTCTCGTGTAAAAAATACGATCGTTAACGTCGACATTGACACCGATAGTTTTAACTTAATTACCACGATGTTATGATTAATATTAAATTAATTCTTACGCAAATATAATTTTTTATCTATTATCGTTACTTACAATCCTCGCGTTTCATCGAACTTAATAAATATCGCTGTAATATTATTTTCAAAGCCTGCCATCATCGAAGGAAACTCGAGCAAGTGATTGTCTTTGTACAAAAGAGCTGCGTACGATGCTTAAGAAAAAGGGAAGAAACGAGAGCGATGACAATGCATAATGTATACTGTAATTGTAACAAAGATTTATTGAATTGAACAGCAAAATAGAAGATGGTTGAAAATTGTCAATTGATAGGAACTATGCGAATTACCGAGCAATTAGTCCGCGTAATTAACAATTTACGTGGGCGATTGATAATAATGAATAGAACATTCGAAAATGGTTTCCTTTTTCCCTAAGAAAAAAAAGTGTATAAAAAAGATCAGACTTAAATCGTTCCTTTCTAAACGTAAATGCATAAATAAATATATAATATATGTATATATATATGTATTGATTTTCGTTTCAATAAAAATCTTAGCGCGCACAATTAGCAGCACGTTGTATTATAAAAAAACACATTGCCCGATGTACATGCTAAAATCGCAGTTATACAGTGACCGTAACTTAAGTTACAATATTATAGCAAGCACAAAGGTACACAGTACAAAATGTTGTTGCTTAGGTATTACGTATCTTATCAACATATTTACATGAATCAGTCGAATAAATATCATTCGTCGACGCAATTACGTGAGCTTACCCAGCGCGAGTAACCGAAGTAAAACCATTTTTACTATTATTTATTTGCTTTTCTTGCTTTTTTTTTTAGACGAGGACAACTTTACACGAAAATTTCAATATTAATACGAGCACCTAAAATGTAACTATGATTCTAGGCACGATCAACTAACAAAAAGCAAGCGGCATGTTTAAAGAAAGAAGATAATCGCAATGAAGTGTCTTTTATAAATCAATTTCGTATGATCGTTTTGTATTTGTAAAGCGAATTATTTTTATTATTAGCGTATCCAGCTTGAATCACTTAATTCGTCTCTCGCATAATTACTTTTGTAACCAGTGGGTACTCTTTTCTTTGGAAACAAAAAGAAAAACGATATTTCGTTTTTAAAGCAAACCTGCCGAACATATACACTCATTATTATTAGTTCTAAAAATATCACCGATTTTAAAATATTTTACAAATTCTTCCGACGTATATGTATATGTATATGCAACTTAAATTAAACCTCTCCGTTTTATACACGTCACGTACACGCATGTACACTATGATATAAAATGATAAATTTGGTCATTTATTTAACTGTCCGTAATAACGATGTAGGGCATAGTGTTTTCTAGCAATAGTCCCTAGTCTTTACCGAATTAATGCAATTAATTGCAAACATTTTCTATGCTGTAACAATTTTTTTTTATAATACTAAATGTTTCTTTCCTTTTTTTCTTAATCTATGGTGCATATCAATTTTTAGGCTACTCGAAACAAAACACATGGTGGTTTTTTTTTCTGAAAATACACGACAATTTGTTTATCAGGCCCAGGGACTATACTCCTCTTTATACATATATCACAGAGTTCAATAATTTTCACGTATGACCTTCCAATAAAGTTTTCGAACAATAATTTCATCGTTCCGTGTATGAACGTTTGTTTAAATGCAGGAAATCGTAGAAGCATCGTGCACGATCACAGGAACACAGAGAACATTATTTTTTTCTTCTTTATTAAATTGGAAGAATCGATCTTCTCTTTCGACCAATTAACAAATGGTTTCTTCAGCAGTTTCATAAAGGAACCATTGTGATTACCTATCGCGACGATTACTGCCTCTTCGTTTACTATTTATATTTATATATATACTATATACACATTCGAACATCTTGGCAATAACATCTACAAAAAATATTCGAATTTTGAACTCGTTCCTACTATTTACAACTTTAATATACCGTAAAACCTATCTTCACTGGGAAGATTCGTCCTAACTTAACATTTGTTGATGCTAAAATATAACGTTTTTGTTCGTCAAGTACATCTAATTATTAACCTTCCGAACAAAATCATTGCTTGTACTCTTTTGCCATGTAAATCTTACGTACATACAATATCTATATAACAGATGATGTAAGAAGAAAGAAAAATAAATTGGGTGGGAGTAAGGGGAGGGGGGAAGAAAAAATCTTCCGAAGTTATCGCACACACATATCGTTCAATGAACCAACGATGGACTAGAATTTGAACCTCCTTCTACCTTTTTCCTTTAAAAATGGAAATGAATTATTTTTTCCCGGCCACTAGGTCGGACACTTTACCAGCTGTCTTTTTATTATTATTGTTATTTAAAACTCTCGTCGCGTTCGAGTTCTTGTTTGCCTCGAATTTCTGCTGAAGGGACGCAACGTTGGACTTGCTGTTTGCTGCTCTTTGAACCGGGTTGATCGAATTCGAGTCTCCGGGACTCTTAGCCTCCACCTTTGGCGGTAGTTTCGTGGTTGGCGAGGTTACTTTTGAAACATTGTCCCTACCGGACGATGAAAACGATTTGACTACGTTGATATTCGTCGATGGTGATTTTTTCTTTTCCGATAGGCTAGCTGCTTTCGAGACGATACTCAATGGTTTCATGGGCATGGCTGGTGCCTTTGTACCTCTCGATAATGTAGGTGTCTTTGTGGTACCAACGTTATTGGTTTTCGACGCGAGACCAAATTTCGCGTTGTTTCCTAAAACATCTGGCGACTTGGTGCCGCTCTGATTCGAATTCGAACAACTCGACACTAAATCTGGACTGTTCAGCTTCCCCATATCATCCTTAGCACTAAAAGGCACACTTTTCACGGATGACGCGTTTAGACTCGTGCTATGGGAATCTACTTTATCTAGGCTACTGTTCGCTTTAGTTAGATTTCCGGTGGTTTTGTTCGAAGCTGGCACGTGTCTGGTTTTCGTCGTTGTTTTATCGAAAGCTTGTCTGATCGAACTACCTTCGGGTGATTGAACAGGTGATTTTGGGTTAACATCGGAATTTTGTTTAGGTGTTCTTGTTGTACTCGTTTTCGAAAGATTAGGTGGTGTCTTCGTTCTGCTAAGCTGTGGTTTACTCGGCATGTTTTTTGATTCTTCCTTTTTATCAGATACTCTAGCGTTTATCGATAACATTGGTGTTGGTCTATCAACCGTTGTAACGAAGGGCTTCTGAACGGTACTCATACCAAGTTCCTTCGACATTTCTTCATTCACATTGTCTCTTCTTACCGGACAAGTATCTTTATCATTCGATGCGTTCTTTAACGCACGTTCTTTGTTAGTCTGTGGTACGTTAACCACACTTGGATTGAGATATCCAGAACTGGTGGTCGAACTGGAAGAATTGAACTTGCCCGAAGGCGAGTTGGAATAAACGCTACCCGGTGATTTGTAATGACTCGAGTTCATGTAACCACCTAACGAGCTATTGGAGCCTAAATTTTCATGGATCTTGGCATTCTCTTCTTTTTCCTTCTTCTTCCTAGCCAACGTAGACGTTGAGTATATGGAATCAAAATTTCGATTGGAAATCTCTGATACGATTTCGGATAAGAGACCCATCGAATCCAAAGCACCGGCGTTTACATTTGGACCAGGTTCTACTCGTTTAGGCGATTTGTACTCGTTATCCACATCCTTTTTCTGCGTTTCGATATTTTTCTTGGTCTTTTCAGGAACAGATTCTTCGATGACTGCATAAATATTGTCGTTTGATGGTGATTCCTCCATTATCTTGGTCAATGATGGAGCCGAGACCAAATTCATGCAATCGTCGTAAACATCGTCGATTGGTTTAGCTGCCTGTGTCTGCTGTTGAATCTTCACTGGTGGATTTTGATAACCTGGTAAACCAGGTATCTTTATATCACTACCGTTGTCCTTTTCAGAAGTTGGAACACCCGTTGGCGGACCAGGTGGTGGCGAAGTGGGTCTGGTACTCGCAGGTATACTCGTGGGTCTTTTAACAGGTGTTGCTTGACGCATAGAACCAAAAGTATGTATAGCAGGTCTTGCTGTAACTTTGGGATCTCTCATCGACTGGGCACGCATGACAACGTTCTTTTTCTCAGTTTCGCTCTCCGACACAACTGGAATCACCGGGGTTGGTATCTCGATCTCTTTCTGAGGTATAGGATTCGATATCTCCAAATTTCTTAATATTTCTTTATCTAGCACCTTGTTAGCCTTGAGATGTTGATTTCTAGGTAAAGAATTCATATTCTTCTCGTCCTTCTGAGACGACTGAGAGTTCGATCTTGTCACACTGCTGGGTCTTAACATCGAAGCTAATCTGTTCAACGTACTACCCTTTTCTACCCTCTTCTGATCACCTTCGGCAACCAAATTCGTTAACGGAGTACTGTTGGGTCTCGGAGGTTTGGGTATAGCAAAAGAAACAGGAGGTGGTGGTGCCGTTCTCGTTGGTATCTCAGGTGCTGGTCTAGTTGGTACCTTCGATGGTACCAGTTCTACTGACGTACAAGTGGTGGCTGCTAAAACTGGACTACTTATTAATGGACGTGCCGTGGAACCTGGGTTCAACGGTGGCAGCTTTGGTGCACTCGTATTGCTATCTTCGTCCAGGGTCATCGATGATCCAGACATCTGCTGATTTCTAATAGTACTTGTTTTCTCTCTCGTTGGCTTGATATTCGTCTTTATAGCTACTGTGGGTATAGTGGGCGGTGGTGGTGCCGCTTTCGTTGGCTCGGCTAGTTTCGCGTGATTCTGTATAGGCGTGATCACGAATCCTTTAAACTGTCCGAAGAGGTTGTTGTTGTAACGTACGTCTACCTCTGCTTTAGGCAACAGACTCGCGCAGGCTGGGTCTTGAGTGAGACTGCAGTCGATCGTTTCGATGTTACGTAGCATAGGGCTGGAATGGTCGATCGTTTTTATCGACATTCCATTGTGGCCGCGATCGTTCCTGAAATCGTAAGCAAATTTTTAAGCGGAGGAATTATGGGATTCCAAGCGTAATCGAGAGGATTAATCATTTTGTTGTCTTTTATTATCGTTTTTTTTTATAGATCGTCCATTTCGATCTCCAATTTCTCTAACCGTCTAAATCGTTTTCTTTCTTAGCTTAGTACAAAATTGTTTAAAGAAAAAAAAAAGGATTACATTGTCGAGACGCACGTGTACAACTTGAAAATTGATTATATACTATATTTATTGTAGAACTATCGACGTCACGTAGGACGAACACTATGCAAGAAATTAAAAAAGCATGCAAACCATAATAAAAAAAATGCGCGTGCACAAGACGTCAAGCAGCTTCCTCGTAAGGGAGAAAGAGAGATATCTCGCTTTAATTATTCTGCTTACTCTTTCACATGCTAATAGTATTTGCAGGAGAGTATTAGTAGAAGATTAGAGTGTTAGTAGCAAGCTGTGGAAGAAGGAAACCATTGTGTCTACACATTGAAATCGTACAAACGTAGTCGGACAAGTACGAGATTTTTTATTATGCTGATTCGTACAATTTGCTAATTTCCACAAAAGTAACAGTTTGTTTTTTTTTTTTTTATCTTTTTTTTTTTCTTTGTCGTTTATCGAAAGTACTTAAGGCACGAGTAATGATAATTACATATCGACGAGTACCATCGTAATATAATCTAAATAGTCTTCATTTTTATCTGACAAGTGTCATTGAACGGACTTTAGCTTATAGTTAAAGTCGGTCCAACAAAATGTTATACTTTCACGATTAGGCTATATATGTATAACTAATATCTCAATAGACTTATTTTATCTTAGAACGCTTCTCTCAAGGCCACAATCGATCGTGATATGTTAAATCATCTTAAAATGCAAAAGCTACTGAGAGAAAGATTCACACCATGCTCATGCGGTCACATAAATATTCACGCATGCGTTCACTACGTGATGCTGTCAACTAAATTTCATGATAATCTCCTAGTCTGATTCTAAATTATATTTCCATTTAATCGAAGTGCAATAAGATCGGTCTTATAGTTATCAAGAGAATGTAATAGTTGAAAAAACGATGCTTGCGATCATTATGCATAAGTATATAGTAATAAGTTTATAATGCCGCAAATGAAAAGAGCGAATTATATTATAAAAGAGATTACAACATCTTTTTTTCGGAGAACGGTATGCCTAAGTTCTCGCGCTAAACGTTAGGCAAGACCGTATCGAAGTAAGAGGAATAAAAATCATCGTAATACTGGTATTTAATAACTATAGCAAAGAAAAGTACTGATGTTCGTGCTCCTCGGGACTTTTTTAAATAGAAAAAAAAATAAATAAAATAATACCAGATGAGATTAAGTTTCAAATCTTATAAAAGTGACATTAATATAATAATATCATGTAAGATATAGTCAGCCCATTATGCACGTTTGTCTACGGTATAATGAGATTTATAATAGTTAAGCTTATTCCATTTGGCTGTTCATATATTAGAGTATTATACTATATAACTATTAAAAGTTACGATCACAGTATTAAATGAGATTAATTCGATACATTTTGGCATCGTACAATTATAAATTAAGAAAAAGGAATTGCGTATTCACCATCACCATGACTTTTTTAATGCGAAGATCACAGTTTGAGATTAGAATTAGAATTGTCTGTGACGTTTGCATTAAAGCAAATAAACCGTGTGTAAAAATAAGCAAATATCGGATCTCTTAAAAGACCCGAAGTTTTTTTTTTTATCTTAACCACAGTAAAAAAAACCAAGTCTTTAAAAAGTTACATATTTCGATTAGGTCCTGTAAATCCTGTATAATAATACAAACATACTTTACTGACACTTTAAAAACGTGATCACGTGAGTACGTTCGCAAGTTGAGTTATGCGAAACGAAATAGTTGACGTTCAAACCTTTGGCTTAAGACTTTGGGCTGGCGCTGGTGGTGGCGGCGGTTTTTTATTATAAACAAAAATTGGCGTTTTCGAAGTATCTTTGCTCTCAGGCAACATAGCATCGCTTGATTTCGGAACATTACCACTGTCCGTGGTGTTAGAATTCTCGGCTAAATTCTCGAACTTCAAATTTGTTCTAATAGTCAAATTTTTACTATTCCTCTGTTGCTTTTTCTGCAATTGTTGTATACGTTCCGAGATCTTCGGGCCCATTTCCGTATGAACCGGACTACTTTTCTTTGCCTGTGGACTTCTCAGAGATATAGTGATCAACGGTTTAGCCGTTAACTCGGACTTTTTGTTATTAACAATTTCCACGTTACTCGGTGACTTTTTCAGTTCTATTTTACCGCTACAATTTATAGCATCCGGATTGGTCGTCGATATCAGATCAGTTTTAGTAATCTGAAGTTTTTCCTTTGACAAGAAATCATCGCTAACTATGAAAATTCTCTTGGAATTCTCCGTATCACGTTGCCTGGTCGTAAAGAAACTGATAGCCTTGTCGTAGATGTTCTTACCGGTGGTACAATTCGACTGTGACGTTCTAAAGTCGCGTGTGCCAAGAGCATGCGGCTTACGTTTCAGTTTTAAACGGTCGACACTAAATACGTACGTAGATAATGCACCCTTCTTCCAATGTTGACCGGAAGACTTGACGTACCAAACACCGATCGCTGAAAGTACCACCATCGGTAGCACGCCCAAGAAGATCACGTAAATGGCCGTCATGAAATCGCTTCTCGCTGAAATTGAACCAGGGATGAACAAGATTATCGCATTGCGTCAATTTGTAACGAACGGACGTGGATCGATTAGATGCGATTGCCTTACCATTTGGATCCTCGGCTGGACCACTATCCTCCGAGCCACCCACACCCGGTTGAGTACAATCGGGTGGCCTAAATCCATGATTACAATGGCAATGACCGAGACTATTGCAAACCCCATTACCACTGCAATTGTTGGGACATGCTTTACCACCGGATACCGATGCTCTCAAGGTAGCGATCGGCATGCATTTCTGATTGACACACATCTGAAAAAGAATAAATTGATAGATGAATATTCTATCGTTTCATAAATCTTTCACAATGTTTGTCGATCATACTTTTTCTGGTGCACATTTTGCACCATCCGGTGCCAATCCCGGGTCGACCTGATTCAATCCCAGATCCACGGTAGCCGTACGACATGGTATAATTTTGCCGCCATTATTAATAAAAGAGTGACTCAATATCGCAACGGACTCCATACCAAATTCTAGCCTCTCGTTCAAATGTTTGCAATGGAGTATTCCACAGAGCAAATTTCTGAAACACAAGAGATTGGAATGAGGATACCATTACATTTAAATAAACGCTCGAGTTACGTTGATAACAAGTAAAGCTAATGTGTACACGGACAAAGGAGGTAAAGTTAAAGCAAATTGAGGTAGTTGAGTAGAGTAACTTACTGATCGCTACACTTGACGTAGCTGTTGTTTACCCTGTTGTAACCGCAGTTTCCAAGTTTCGAGCCTTGACTGTTCATGTCGTAGCACTGAGCATCGGAGGAAGCACCGGTGGGACCCCAAAGTAGCTTACACTGATCGTTGTGAGTCCTGCAGGAGCCTTGATAACAAAATGCCTTCCCCATGTTGCATGATTCGCCATCCATCTTGAAAACATCAACGGGACAATATTCGCTCTGGCCAGTACAGTATTCCGGCAAGTCGCATTCGTGTTCGGCACTTCGACACTCGGTGCCCGCCGATTTGGGTCGACAAGTTTTCAGGTCGCAACACTCCCCGGTCGCGCAACTTGCGTTGTTATAAAGCATGCAAGTGGTCGCGTTGCAGCAAGGATTGTCACATTTTTCTTCGAGACCGCAATCACATTGTTCGCCGGGTTCGACGAACCCGTTACCGCATATCGTGCTATCAAATAGCTTTTTAGGTTTATTTCTTAAGCAATAATCCATACCATGCTCGAAGGCTAGCGCGAGGTGTTCTAAGGAACATGTGGACCAGTGAGTTGGTCCAAATGAACCACTCGTCGTTGCCATGATACATCTGGAAGGAAAGAAAAACGATTATGTTTTAAGTGTAAAAGAATCAAAAATGGGAATCCAAAATTATGTTATCACGGTTTTATATTTTCGGTACTAGTACAATATTTCTAATAGATCAAATATTCGACTATATGAATATGAATTTAATGAAAACGTTTAACGAGTTTACAAATTCCCATAAATAATAAGAATAAATGTTAATTTTCAGAATAAATGTTACATTAAAATGCTTTAAAATGAGATTAACCATTTAACCGTGGCTTACTTTTCCTCGGGACACTCGCAATCAGCCGTATCGTGCTCCATACCAAAGTTGTGGCCCATTTCGTGGGCTACCGTAGCAGCTACCAGTCCAACCACGACCGAGTGATCCATGGAAACACCACCGGAGAACTCGTAAGTACATATCGGACCCTTCAATGCCTTACCAACGACTCCACCTTCGAATTGAATTCGCCTGCGATCGTAAACGTACCGTGAAAATCACTGAAGCACTCATCGTGATCGTATTTACCGATTTTCTATGCTCGAACCTTTGATATACTTACGTCAATAGCTGGGCATTATCGTTCGGAATGTCTCGTACCAATTTTTTACGGCGATACGTCAAGAAATTTGCCAGGGTAATGTCACCGTTCGGTGAAAGGGTTATTTCGTCTACGTCCGTCCATACTTGAACACCCACCAGTGCGATGAATATATTTAATGGCATAAAGAGCTAAAACGATTCGACATCTTGTTAATATCCCTATACAAAAATATATAGTACGTGATCCATGATGAGTGCAACGTATAAAGTAAATTTTATTAACGATAGCAGTGTAATATAGAAATAATCTCAACGATAATTTCATTAATAATTATATATACTAACAGCGTTAACTATATTTGCGATATCCTTGCAATGCTGATACACCTTGTCCAAATTCTCATCAAGAAACATATATCCTTTCTTGTCGATAACTATAACTAGCTCAACGTATCGAGATTGTCTGTTCGCGTTGTAGGGACCTCGTATCGCTTCGACCGCTCTTTTGTGCTAAAAAAAATATAAAAATCCATAAAAAAATCTCACTTTTTTAAAACTTTCAAATTATCTTTAAATTTAAGATCAATTAATCTTACCCTCGACAACCTTTGCGTTTCACGATGGTGAAGGTCAAGAATATCGTGTGGTGTCCCATCGTAACCTGCAACGTGGGAAACAAATATTTATAAAAAAATAAATTCGAAGATGATCCATCAGTTGAAATTCCCGGTAAGAGAGACCAAGTTGAAGGCTAGGAACAAAGAGGATCTCTCGATCGGCTAGAATATCTCGAATCTCGCTCCCACATTCGTTAAAACCGTTAAGGAGAGACCAGTCTTTTCTCGACGGTCAGAAGCATGCGTCTTCTGTCCACAAAAGGAGCGAGCATTCGATCCTACAAGGACGCTGTTTCTCGAGGAAGAAGCTTTGCTCCTAAGGGAGAGTCCTGCGATCTTATAGCTCCGAAGAAAAGAAAGAAATTTCAAGTGATAAATCTTAGGTGGCGAAGCGTTTGCGCGTTTACTAATACGGAAATACAAACTATCGTTATTTACTTCTCTCTCTCTCTCTCTCTTGCCTTCTTACGTTATTTGTCCGACTGTCTTTCTCTTTTTCTTTATTTTGATTCGTTTTACGTCTTTCCTTGTCCTGGTTTATTTTTTTTTATTCGATACGTTCGTTATATTTTATCCAGTGCTTGTTCTTCTTTAGATTTCTTTTCTTACGTTGATCAAGAAAATGACGTTTGAGATTTCCGTTGATGATAATAACGATGGTAATATCAAGTGTAGAATTATTCCGTTTAATTAGCCCCAGGCGACGAGCGGAAACTTTCTAACGGAAACACTACTCTGATTTTACGTAGTAAGTCGTTGAAGTTACTAGGCCGATTATTCGATACGATTTCTAACGCGTTCACCACTTCCCTGCTAATTTGATTGTATGGATATACATATCGAAGCTTAGCTATATAAAAACGAAGATCACGAGTGGTCGTCAATGGATTATAAATTTTATTAAAAAAAAGGAATTAATCGTTGAAATAGAAAAGTATACGTTACCGCATGTTTTATTGGCGATGAGATCATCTTGTTTGTACAGAAAATGTATCGAGTCCAATGATTCGCTCTCTGGGTGAATGTGATGAAGATTTTCACCGTCGAAGATGACACCGCGTATGCCTTTGCAGGTTGACAAGGCTACCCACGATCCAGGAACATCACGAACGCTACCTTGGTAGTGACAGAGTTCCTGAAAGATTGATCAAGATTATTAAATATTCTAGATGTAATTTTACAAATATTTTTTATATGGCGCCTAGAGATAGGTAACACTCCATACTTCGTCGTCTCCGTCAGTTTATACTTTTGTAACAGTAACTCTCCTGACCACAATTCTAGACCAATTTTAACGAATGCAAGCTGATCTTGTAAAGTGATTCTTTAGCTTTCGAACAAGCCCTCGATCTTTAAAATCGTTCAAGAATTATGATTAGGAGAATTTTTGGCGTTAACCCTTATAAATGCATTCGACAGTGAATTTTAAAAAAAATTTCTTCTCGATAGATGGCGCTGGCAAGCATTATTATGGGCCAAGTATGAAGTGTTGCATGTCTTCAGGCGTACTTATCATGTTCCTGCAAATAATTATAGATAAGTAATTAATTACTATTAATTTGAAATAAAGTCATAGACTAATTAATTGTATCACATCGTTTTATACACTCTCAAATGCTTCGCAATCTTTGAAACGTTCATTTTAAAACATGTCTAGGCTAATCTAACCTATATCTTTTTTTTTGCGCGGCTTTATTTGAAACGTGATTTTGTCGAGCGACTCTCGTGATAAAATATCGAGCGTTGAGCGTCACCAAAACGAACGAGTTCGTCCTACCCCGTCGTTCCATTGGTTTCGTACTATACGCAATTGAATTAATTAGCTCGCGCATCCAGTTAACACGCTCTCTTTGCCATCGCTTACACGCACGCGTATTCAGTTATTCTGCAGTCCGACGAATTTTCCTCTATAAAATTCGACTATCTATGGATCTTTAAAAGAAAAATAAGAAATTCGAGCATCGAACGAAATATAACTTACAAAACATTTGATAAATTATTTTCTTCAGGATTATGTGGCCGTAATTATAAAAGTGATCTAAATAACAAATATAAACTAAATGAATTTATTGTTTATTTTGTATGACACTTATTTAAACTACAATAATATAAAGTATAAAAAGAAGAATTAGATCACTTTCACAATTACCATCACATATAGAAGGATCTAACAAATCCAAGATTTTATTACTCGAATATTACTCCATTATTCTAATAACATCTGCATCTAATCTCGATTAGTAACTTTTGAAAGAAAAGAACAAAGGCTCGCAAAGCTTCTATTCTTTATCGAACTATACGGAAATGATCGGACTTCTAAGACAAACAGCATTTTAATACAACGAATCGCGAACGACAAACCGCATCGACCTTCTCTCTCTTACTCTTTCTCATGCCGTTGAATTATAAAGCGGAAGTTCCAAGCAGCACGAGGGCACCCTTTCAACGTGCGTTACGGCCATACCACGATGGTTACGTTGGCCAATGGAGAACGAACCGTGGTGTTCTATACCAGAGGAGAACACAGCGAACAATTTAGAGTGAGTGAGTTAGCGAGTGAGTCACCTGGATCGATTCAAACACAACTACGTATACCTGTCCTAAAAGAATAGAAAAGTATCTTTATGCACGAACTCGGCACGACTCATCGATGAAAGACCATTTCGTCGCGACTGGAATAATCGAACTGCTCGCAAAAGACGGGAATAAGTTTCGATCTAGTCGCAATAGTACCAGTCTAGTCTCTAAATATTACGTGAATTATATATAGGAGTTTGCATTTCGATCGATAGAAACTGTTATCGATGGTATTATTCGAGTTGTTGTATCATTTCAGGCGTGTTCTATCAAAATAGCAATTCCATTGCGTTTGGTATTGACTGGTTAACTACTAAATGAAGATACATTCTACGTAATAATACCTCATTCATTTTTATCTCAACTCGTATGACATAAATTATGCAAGAATGAAAGTTTCATTGAAAATAATATTAGATACATATTGAATTTTGTCAGAATCATATTATGAATAATAATGAACGAAGTCATTTGAAATTATTGATAAGGCATTTAAACTCATACTATAAAAAAAACAATTGTAATGAAAACATGAGGTACTAGTTTTTGCTATGTCTATTTTCTACAGCTGTTATCGAACGAAGAGTAGGTGTCTATAAGAGCTCGTAAAAATAAAGAGAAGAAACAAAAGGCAAGATGAAACTTACCACCTTCGACGGTTTATGTACTTTGTACGTGCCTCGATGCTGATGATGCTGTTGATAACCAACTGGTATCAGATCGGTATTTAATCGAAGGTCGAGCACGCGTTCGACACCGTCCACTTCGAAGCCAATCGTTAACATATCTACGTGGTCAATGTCCTGAAAAATAAAGAAACATATACAATTAAAATATTCGAATAAATAAATAAAAAAATAAAAATAGATAAGAGAATTAATATTCTAGCAATTTAATCCTACCCCAGTATAATGTAAATATAAGAAAAAGAGATAAGAAACCGATCATTGAAATTTATGACACGAACTATGAGAAATAAAAAATTCGAGCAAAATCAACGATAGCAATAGCCTTTCTTCGCGGTGCAGCTTCCTTCACCGTCCACTCTCACGCGGTAATCTATTCTTGGCTCTGCACCAATGCAACGATCGTTTTCGATATTCCCGGGCGTTCCTCTTTCGTGACCCGCATATCATATGCCGTAGAGCGGGGAGTCGATAGTCCACGAACGAAATATATATAGGTATTGAGAAATAGAGAGAGAGAGGTCAGCCTCATTGTACTATAGATTTTATAGATTCTAGGATCGAGATATCGAACCCTTATTTCCTTTACGGATATGAACGAGATCTAATAAAATTCGACGTGCGTCACGTTTCCTTTTTTTTCGATTTCTAGGCCGACACAAGGTCCCTTCTCATAAAAAAAAGTCTTAACGAAACAATGATTAAAACTGTTTAACTCGTTAATGAATTTAAGATAAGAACTTGATCCTTGAAACACGATAATGAAGTCAATGATACAACAAATGATTTTATTCTAAACGCATTTACTTATGCCACATGCTAGTGAGTGTATTCAATTTAAATTAATCAAGAATTAGAAACCCACGTGATAATCCATCTAATCTTTTCTACGATTTTCCCTACAAAGCAAACACGCGATCACAGAACATTTAATTTTATTACGCTCTCCTGATTTATCTTCCCCGATAAATCTTAACGATAACCGTATCTATAACAAAAGTATAACACTAAAACTGCAAAAGGTGAATGCATAAAACGGAACGAGTTGTTCTCTAGTTTCAGATAAAGAGTGTACCGACTGTAAAGTTTCATCTCGTGTGTAGTGAAATAAAAAAAAAGAGAAACAGAAACATGGAGAGAAAGAAAGAGAGAAAAGACAAAAGGACGAAAAAAGAAACACGTGTACATACATACGTATGTATGCACATACGTTTCTTTCCTTCCTTTCCCGTAATGTACGACATTACTCTTTATGAAATCAGTTTTTACACTTGAAAAAAAAGTAACGCTTTCGCAGAGCGTCGCTCGAAACAATTGGATATCCTGGCAGAGAGAACAACAAGAGAAAGAGAGAGAAACAGGACAATAATGCAGCAGGTGTTTGCTCACGCGTGCCAGTGCGCATTTACGCACACACGTGGAACACGCATCGCTGAATAAGCTCAAAACGAAATATGTTCGTCAATCAGCGTAGCGTGGTCTCTTTAAAAATCTTTTCGAATGCTTCTATGATGTAGAAGCTGCTATTCGAAATGTGCTCTTTCACATCGTGTATACATATCTATATAGATCCGATGTGTGCACTGTGAAATATGGATCAAAAAGAGGACGATGAGTATCGCTTCCTTGGAATTAATTAATTTTCTAATTAAGTCATGAGGGGTTATAAATACGATTGGAGAGCGAATGGATTGATGCTTTCGGTACTTGTGGTATGTTGTTTGGTATGCTGTGGTTGATATGTGTTAATTAAATTTAATACCTTCTTGTTTGGATAATAAATTATTAATATAGAAAGTTATATATTCTTTTTAATTGAATATTATATTTAGGAAAATATTAGAAATGTAGAACATAAAATTATGTTGTTTCTTCCTCGTGATAGCTATTTATTTATTTGCTGTAAAATATTTCATTTTAACCCTCTTGGTGTATGTCTCTGATATTTGGCAATGAATAAATATTATGTTAAGCTCAGGCAATCATTAAATTGAAATATAAGTATACAATCATTTTGGTTATAGAATTTTATTTAGCTTGTACGTCAAGGGGTTAAATATCATCCTGAAATTTGAGCTTATCGGTTATAAAAAAGAATGGAGAGTCCTCTTTTATTTTGAAGAAAACGATCGCAATAAAGAAGCCTCTGACGGAGGCGCATGTGCGACTAAACGAACGTACGCGAAGCGTACGCTTACTACAATCTCAATTCTCACGATAGTGCCAAGGTTACGGCACTCTATGCTTTCTTTGTACTCTTGTGCGTTGCCTTTTACTTATCTTTTACTGTTCTTCGACAACAGCATCTCGGGGAGAGTCTTTGTTAGTTTTTCACGGGTTTGTGCGAAAGAGACGATCTACAAGTATCTCATGTACTCTGTTTTCAAACTATCGATAAGTGATAAGATATCATCTTTTCAAGTATCGAGAAAAACTATTTAGTATAAAAACTCACAAGATCGTTTGATTTAATCTAATCCAAAAGGAAAAAAAAATTTTCTAATTAGCTTTTTAATCTCGAAAAATTACTTGTCGTAAAACTCTTCCTACATGCTAAATCTAATCTCTAAGCCATAATTATAATACCACAAGGCTTCTACCACAATGTCGTCTTTCAAGAAAATCATCAAACTCGTTTCTCTCCAATCAAACATATAGGAGGATACATGATGTAGAAAGATATAAACTCGAAGGAAGTGCCGTTTCCGTGAGTTAGTATACAGCTGATAGGAACAAAGAACGAGCTATCATCGTTCAGAACTATCCCTTCTAACCTTGCAGAAAATATCCTCTAGAGTTTTGAATCTGTCGTACTTCCTAGTGATAACCTGGCAGGATATCCTATACGTTGTTACGTACGAAGGACGACTCGAGATCAACCACATACATATGTACATCTAATCATTAATTTTATCGTAAATTAAAAAAATTATGAACGTCACTCGGTATACCAAGTTTTCCTTTCTTGAATATATACGAATACTTTCTAAACTCATTCTATTTCGACTAGTACCTGTACCTGCGAATACAAATACTTTCTAAACTCATTATGTTCAGTCCAAGTTTTCTAAATCTATTCAGAATCCCGAGGTTATTAAATTTCGTTCATTAAAAAATGGTTATTGAGAAAAGTCTATATACATAACTATTTTCTATTAACACAAACGATACTAACAAAGACCGAATCTAATAAAAGAAGGAATGTTTCTGGTGTTCCGAACGCGAGATTAGTCGTAACGTAAAAGGAAATTGCTCGAGGTAGACGTTATTCGTGCGAATGAGATCGCTCCTGTCCGACATGAAAGTTTAATAAGCCTACTCGAGGTTAGGTGAAGTCGCCGAGAGGTCGGCGGTTTACCTTTGCTTTACCAAGCCCGTTCATCGGCACTTAGAGAAGACGTCTATAAATACGCTTACGAGATCGTATCTAGAATACACGTACCCAGTGAGTGTAAATAGTGCTTATATAGTTTTTTTTTAATAAATTGAATAACTTCTTTTGTATACCCTAGGTGCAAAAAATTTAATTCACAAAATAAGCGAAGAAATAAATCCAAATTTCGAATAAATTTTCTAAAAGACCTACAAGACTTTCTAAATCTCCGAGATGATTTATAAACGTTCCAGGGTCGCTAAAGGAATTTTACTTTGTAGATCGCACGAATACTTTCCACGTTAACTGTAACAATAAAAGCTCAATGCTCTTTCCAAGAGATCCACGTGTTCTGTTACCCGTTAAGTCAGTGAACTATTGCTTACGTTGACCGATTGAAAATAAAACGAAGCAAAATCGGGCCGAGGTAAGAAGGAAAGCTGAAGCAAGGGTGAGTTTCTTTATTCCACCACACACACACACATAGTAAATCGAGGCTGGTAAAAGGAAATGGAGTCGCGTTTCTCACTCGTGTTAACCGCGTTTGCACGTACGGTGCTCGCGGCGATATAATGCGTTTCAAAGTTCCTTCAACATATTTGTGTGTGTGTGTATGTATAGTCGAGTACACAAATAGCTCGATATTGTTACCAAGAGGTTCGCGAAAAGCGCGCACGTCAAAGCACACCACCGCCTTGTGAGGTATGCCGGACGATAAACCTCAAGGGGCTTTTCCGTTCGACTCCCTTCCGACGTTGAAAATATTTTTCTCAATCCATTTCTCGGTTATTTTCCGCAATGCTCTATCTTTCGCGTCAGTAGGTAAGAGTTGGCCTAAAGGATAGCTTGTCAAATTAAAAAATCATATTGACAGCATTTTTATATCGTTCTTCTATAGGATAAGTCATACGACTCGGTACATTTGATTGAAATCAATTAATATAAAATTTAACAATGTCCTTTTTTAGATAATACGATTTGAGTTAGACTATTAAATAATTATAACAAATTTGTATAAATCAATTTTTTGAAATATTTTATACAAAATAGCTATGTAGATGCATAACATTTTGCGTTATTAGAATCAAGCCTCGCCTCCTGAGTAACCCCCTCCCCCCCCTGCACGTCTCACATGGAGTGTCTATACGAGACAACAAATACAACGCAGCTCTCCGTTGTTGGATTGTGCATTCGCGAGACGTAACAAAATTTGCATTGAAATTGTTGCACCCGAGCGTGGCTCGCGTCTCGCATCGAGAATGTACCTTTGGCTCGACTTATGGTTTGCTCACTTCTCGCGCGTTTGTAGCGCGTGCCCGCTTAAGTAATGTTTTACAATGCATTTACCATAGTGTATTAGCATTTATCAAAGAAATAGGAAGATTTTTGTTCGGTCCTTACATTCTCTTTCGTTGTCGTTATCTGCCTTTTCGATCTACCGTGATATACTTGTGGCTTGATCAATGTGTGTCTACTGAACTCCGATGATGGTCCTGCAACAAATGAAAATAAAGTTTGGTTAGTTGAAATTCATTCAGAAATCTGAATTACCTTTTCTCACTATTTCAATTTAAAAATTACAAATACTAAAATTGCGAATGCATTGATCATTCACGAGTTGCATACATTTACATGAAAAGTATCCTCCCACGAACACTTCATACGTTCACCGTAGACATTTTAAATTAGAATTATAAACGGTATGACTAGGAGTAACAATGAACTAGGTCACCGTCGAGGCTTTGATTGACTCTTTAGTGAGAGTCGTTCCTAATACGAGCTCGTACGAATACTCGTACGAGTGAACAGAAACGAAACGTACATTGCTCGCACATGTCGTGTGTCGGTTTTTATGGGAGGAAGATTGACGTCAACCGTGGTGTAAGAAAAAGATGGAAGGTTATCGCGAAAAACTTGGTTCGATATTATATATACATATATACAATACACAGACCCTTTTTAGCACCGGAAAGAAGTCATTGGCCGTGGAACGAAGGACGTTCAACATCTTCGGGGACTAAAAATATTTTAAAGTTCAAAAAAAAAAATCTAATTCTTTATGTAGTTATATTTTGTTCATTTTACGTCAATGGCACTTCAGTTTGAACAGTGTTTATAATGTATAAAATAAAATAACATCCGCATATGTATGTCATCGAACTCTTCATCTCTATCTCGGTTTATTCATTAAGTTTCACTGACTAAAAGTGAAATCACTGCGTTTTTCATTCCACTTTGTCTATTCTATTATCCGTAATGGTTACTGATATCTTCCGTCGTTCATCATTACCCATCGTAACGATCGTATTAGTCACTCCCCAGTGGTCTCGATTAAATCCATGAATTAAAGATCGAGTTCGAAGTTGAAACTCGCTAAAAAGCGACAGAGGAAGTTGAGGGGAAAGAAAGAGACAGAGAGAGATTAAAGCAATAAGTTCTTCGCGAATTTGAACGAGTGCGAATTGCAATATTAATCGCGAAAGATTAATTTTTGGTTGACTTGCTTAGTAAATCGTAAGTGGTCTCACGCCATGGGGCAAGTTTTCCAAGGTTTCCAAGGAAAAATCCTAATGTATGCATCATGATTTTTGCCAAAATGGTCACCACCGCCAATTTCAATGTTTAATGGCCCATTTTAAAGAAGAAAGCATACAGAATACTGTCCCGTTGTCCGTTTTTCGATATCGTTGCGGAGTGTTGAAAAATAAATTTTTTAAGTGTCGGAGTATGGGTCGTTTTCAATAGAAAAAGTGCTATAACTTTTTAACCAGTCATCCTATCGAAGCCGCACTGCCATATTCGTAAATTAGAGACTTTCCTCTTTCGAACGAGTATTTGATCGGGCAAATTCGAGGTGTTTCGATTTTTGACAAAAATCCTGACCTATGCATCATGATTTTTGTCAAAATGGTCACCACCGCCGATTTTAATGTTTAATGGCTCATTTTAAAGATAAAAGCGTGCAGAATAATGTTCCGTTGTCCGTTTTTCGATATCGCTAAGCAATGATGAGAAATTAATATTTTAAGTGTCGGAGTATGGGTCTTTTTCAAGCTTTAAACTGCTGTATCTTTCGAACCAGCCATCCTATCGAAACGCGACTTGCATATTCGCAAAGAGGAGACTTTTCTCTTTCGACCGAGTATTTGATCGGGCAAATTCGAGATGCATCGATTTTTTGACAAAAATCCTGATGTATGAATCAAGATTTAGAAAGAAGAAAGCATGCAGAATACTGTCCCGTTGTCCGTTTTTCGATATCTTTGCGGAGTGTTGAAAAATAAATTTTTTAAAGTGTCGGAGTGTGGGTCGTTTTCAAGAGAAAAATTGCTGTAACTTTTTAACCAGTCATCCTATCGAAGCCACACTGCCATATTCGTAAATTAGAGACTTTCCTCTTTCGAACGAGTATTTGATCGGGCAAATTCGAGATGCATCGATTTTTGACAAAAATCATGATGTATGGATCAAGATTTAGAAAGAAGAAAGCATGCAGAATACTGGGATTTGATGGATTTTTATGCCAGACGGCTTACTGCAGAGCTCAAATATTGAGCTTCAAGTTACGTATAATAACAATGTAATAATATCTCATTTCTACCATCAAAATTGCGTTTAAAGATAAAAATGTAATCCCCTTGTTGAAGCTAACATTTTAAGCCTTCCAACGAGCAATCGATCAGGGAAATCGCTTAATCGCTCGATGGCAGATTAAACGAATTATCGATTCAAACTTCAAATTTCGTGTACCTACGCACTTTTTCGCGTACTTGACATATTCTCATTGTCACGAAACAACGCGAGCATGGTGGTCGCTTGACATATGACTGTTTGGTCTGCAAACGCGCCGGATGTCCGCGCCCTCCGAATATTCGAGTACATTATGCTCTCGTTGCGTATGTGCTCGGCAAATATCCCACATAATGTGGCCAGTTTCCACGGCAATTAAATTCATATAACGCTTGGATTTCCTCGCGTACAACCGCGACTCCCTGAAAAGCTAACATGTAGACACATACATAAGCTCGTCTATGCGAGAATTCGTTCGCAAAAATCAGGTTATCTCGTTTCCGCTTTAATTACGCTATTTGATTATTTTCCTTCATAAATTCTGTAATATCATAAAGTACGGTTTGAGACGAATTTTTCATAAAGTTTCGAAACATCGAAGTTATTTAGATCGCTTGCCAAAATTTCGAGTTAACTTCTTATTTTTCTTCAATTTATAGAGGTTTTTTCTAGGGAATGAATAAAAATTCAAACTATAGAGGTTTTCGAGTTAACGAGGTTCGACTGTAATTCTTTTTTTTTTCCAAAAATACGAAGCACATTTGACACGTACAATTTCCTGTCGAGTCATCAACGAAGCGTTTCGAATCGAATAACGTTCTTGTTCCTATCCTGCGTAGGCGTCTCAAAGATAATAACGTTACGTTATCAACCAAGAACCGATATTCTTTGCACGATACGAAATCATACAAGCGTCTAATTAATTTTTAAATCACTTCCCTCGCAGCTGATCGATCAACGTTCCTCGTAAACGACGTTTCCATAAAACGACTCATTCCCATTTCCGCATAAACCTAACCGTGCAATATGATAATAAACTTGTAAAAACATAAACATGATATAAAAGCCACAAACTTTCCGGTAGCTCATTGAAACTTGAAGCATCGAATGTCGTCAGACTCGGAACTGAACGTGCGAAGAAATTTTAATTATCTACGATGACGATGTCGATGGCGAAATTTGGAGAAACGTTTCCGCGAAGCAACGGAAGCCGTAACATACGTAAATGGGTATTTTTTTATGAAATGATATGAAAAACTACAAAATTTCCCTGCGGTCGTACATCCAGTGCTTTCTATTTCTTCCGATAACTTTAAGTTTCCTCAAAGTATACGAAAATTTCACATTACGAGGAGGAGATCAATGGCGTATGTCTAAATTTTCTGAAGAAGAAAAAATAAAGAAAATTACGAAAAAAGCTAGTGAATAGTGTCATTGAATGGGCGTTAGCGATGGCCTCTACGTTTCACGCCCAAGGATTAAAGAGAAAAAGAATGAATCATTCGATGAGTCTCCGGCCGATTGAAAACCTAGCACGGTAGAATAGCCGAGGAACGTGCATTAGCGCCGGTCAATTAGGTCGCCGTGTTGATTCGGTCTAACGGCGAGAGACGGACGCATATGCAAAGGCGGATCTGCCTTTCGTCTTCCCATGCCACGTTTCAGTACGTTCTCGTTTCACATGTGCGCCAAACGAGAAGATTCTCTCTCTTTATCTATCTCTCTCTCTCTTTCTATTCGCAGGAACGGCACATAACGGCCGAAAAGGTCGTTGCTCGAGTGCGATTAAACTCCCGCTTCTCGGTGGTACTCGATCCCAAAGTTGAGAGAGAAAGAGTGAGTAGATATGTGTGGGTGGGAGACGTAAAAAAAAAAGGGACCAATTTGTGGCGACCCTGAGAATATTTTCCCACCGTAACGAGTCTCTCTTCCTTTTCATGAAAGAGAAATTTTCCTATACAAGTTGGATCTAAAAATTGCTGTTTAATATGTTACAAGATATTCTAGGACGAGTGATAATTTCAATTATTATAATTTTAGCGTGATAATGACTTTTGAAAGTATGTGTACAGAGCTTATCGTGTTTGTTATATAACAAAGAAATTTAATATAGAAACTATCCTAATTTACGATATGTCACGATTAACATTCCTTATGTTTTGAAAGTTGGATACATTCATCTGCCCTTCCTTTTTATGATGCAGCTACTTAAAAACGGTGCAATAATGATTTTTTTACGACGTAAAGAGCGTGAACGATGTTCATTTGAGCGAGACAACAGACGAGGACTGTCTTAAGAAGTTCTCGAGTGTTTCGAAGTCTCGAAAATTCGATCTTGAGGAATCCCAATATATCCCAACATCGTGGGTCTCGGTCCAATGGCAGACATAGCGTGCCACTTACGCTCGGTTTCGAATTAATTGCAACGTCAATGAACGCGAGCGTATTTAGTGAATGGTCCAATCAGGGGTCCGTTTCTACACTGCTTTGCCGATCCCAGTCCGGGCTCGTTAGTCAATT
Organism: Ancistrocerus nigricornis; assembly: GCA_916049575.1. NCBI lineage: Eukaryota > Metazoa > Arthropoda > Insecta > Hymenoptera > Vespidae > Ancistrocerus > Ancistrocerus nigricornis. The sequence continues at coordinate 1,630,461 of OU696667.1, forward strand.
AAACTTCATAATTACAGCATCTACCCTGACGAAGAGGACAGTATTCTACTGATGCATGCCTCCTATATAGACATATATATCGTTGTAACTGTATAACACAACAAAGGGACCAAGATGCGACGGATATTACTTGTCTCGTCACTGTTCTAACTTGATCGCACAAACACAACTAAGGTATCGATGTTGCAATAAGATGCAAGCAGACCAAACGTAACAAGGATTTATACGTCTCTATGGAAAGGTCAACCAGAAGCAAGAACAATAAATGGCAGGCATCAGTTATGATCCCAACGAAGAATGAATGTACTATGGTGGTAAAAACTATAGCATATTAGAATTAGAAATGAGTTGATCTTTAAGAAATCATAGTTTTAGTACAAGGTAATCCTACTGCGAGACAATGACCCTAAAGAAATTTTTCATTTATGTTTCGATCTTTAAGATACTTGCCCACTTTACCCACCTTTTCAAATTTATACCTATCAATTTTTTAAACATCTCATCTCAATTTAAAATTGTCCTCAACGTTGATGCCTTATCCCAATCTCTGTATTTACAACTTGAATGCAGGTTAAACTTTAAGATTGCTAACAAACACGAGAGACAATCTTGTTGGTGGACGATAAAGAAACGTTTATCAAGCTCTCTTCCTTTTCTCCCGAGTCGAGTATCGTCGTACTTGGAACGACGATCGTAAATAGACGACTTTAGCACCTCGAGACTCCCAAGAATAGTGAAACGATACGATGTATCGAGGCAAATGCACTCGGTGAGATTAAATCCCTGCTGGCGGCTTCGCCGATCGGATATCATCCGATCGTCGCACGATTCCACCGCATGCGGGATTTCCGGAGCGCTTCGACCGCATTTACCGGATTAATTCGCACTCGAGCGTTAACCCTCGATGAATGCGAGCGTAAAATCGATTTATCCGAGCGAAGGCGATTTTATCTACCGTTTGCCCGTATCTGTTTTCTCTCCTTCTTTCTATTTATTCTTTTTTTTGTTTTGCTCTTCCACCCCCACGTACTCCTTCCACGCCCTCTTTCCTAAGAATTCTTTCAGAGAACCCCAGGATTTGGCTAGCAAGGCTCAGTACGAAAAAAGGGGTTGCAGTGAGAAACATTTACGTTTAGATCATGCTTGTGAGCTTCGGTCTGTATCTGCTCCCTTTTGGATTAATCAACGAAAGTACTCACGGTAAAAGCAGTTTTGTATCGAGATTTCGTTTTTTTTCTTTCCGTATAACATGTATATGCAGATTCTACGTACCTGTAGAAGGGAATATTCTACCTGTTTGATATGGAATACTAACTTTTGCCCCTGGCTTCGCCCGCGTGGATTACAAAATCTTAAGGTTGTACAGTTATCTCGCGGGAACCACTTGATGAAACGGGATAAAAAGTAGCCTATGTGTTACCCCAGGGTTTAAACTATCTACATGCCAAATTTCATCACGATTGGTTGAGGCGTGAAGAGGTAACAAACAAAAAAAAAAAGGAACTTTCGCATGTATAATATTAGTTAGGATACAGAATTTTAACATAGGTAATAATTTTTGTCCTACTTGTCTTATGTTAACTTAAAAAATCATCATGGAAGTGAGAGAAACTGGGTAACAAACGAGAAGAACAGTACGATCCAAGAAGGAAATGCAACTACTTATTTGACGTTGTATTTCGGGTATGTCGGATAAACCATGAGTTCAAGTTCGTCAGCGTCTCTTGGGTTAATTGCTGTAAATGGACGTCAAGTGGTGGTTTCGCGTCTTAGGATGCACGCGTCAGCAAAACTGATGCTGCTCTCCTTGGATATCTTCTCTTTTTCTTCTCTTTCTCCGTCTCTCGTGTCGTCCACTTTTATCCTCTCTTCCCGTTTTCGACTTCGAGCTATCCGATCCCGTCTCCTTTTTCTCTACAGCCGGAAGCGAACAGTCGCGAAGAGAACTCTTTGGATAGATTCGTTGCCTTCGACTCTTGTATTTTTTATTCGTGAGATCGTTCGTTTGAGGAACTCCAAAGTCTTAGATAAAATATACTTTTCCAACGAGTAAATAGCGACTCTTAAGTCATGGCCCATTAAAATTGAAATGGGATACTATTTTATCTGCATTCGAATTCCTTTGAAATGAACAGTTTTTTTATATACTATAATGAGACGAATAGATATTTCATTTATTGCGATACATTTATTCGTTATTTAAAAAGTCTGACTCCATTTGATTGTACAATCGTTCATTATATTATACGTTCACTTTTACAAAATATTATAAACGTGTACGTTATTTTGTCATTAGACACTATTTAGCATGTTTGTAGATTCCAAAAAATTCATGTCCATGCATACACGTGACTTCTCACTTTAACAAAATTTAACCCGATTAAACATAATTCGTTGGTACTCTCTGCAAAGGATCGTGACCCATCGTTGTTAGCACGAGGATTCTCCTACACGGCTAATCACCTTGTATATTTGATCTTACGTAGTACGTAGAAATTATGCTAATCTAATTTCCTTCCTTTTTCAGCTAGTACTTATACGAGTTTATCCGTCGCATACAGAAGAGATCTCTTTCCACCGAGATATAATACAAAATTCTGATAGTTCACTTTTTATTAACAATAATATGCAATCTACTTATACTTAAAAAAATTTCTTACGAACCAATAAGAATTAGGAAATGCACGCACGCATATTTTTGTAGAATAAAATGAAAATTATTGTTTCATCTCGATGACCGTTTCCGAACAACGTAATGATCTCCTTCTTTTCACGTTACTAGTACACGTGGACTTGCTAGATCCACACCGGTTAAAAGCCACGGAATTGCTGAGGATATGAATAGAAACGGGCGAAGAAGCGTAAAGAGGCAAGGAGCTTTCCAACGTGGCTTTCCGAGTGGTCTGCCGTCGAGGAGCTTACGATGAAACGCAAGAAAAGCGTGCCAGCGAATTTTACTTGAGCCCTTGTTGTAGTTCTTGTTGTTTAAACAACGCTAACGAACGCCCACGAAAAAGTTCACTCGTCTCGAGTGGTTACAAGACTTTCGCACGATCGCTCTTGGCGAATATTTATCTCCAGTGTTAGATAAATAATGCTGCTATTATGAAGATAATGGGATCTATTATTTTGAATTTTGTTTCAAAGTGGGGCAAAGCTTTATCCTACTTAACATTTAATGTATAGTTAGAAAAGATTATATCAGTATTTGTGTATAAATATAGAAGTGTATGTAATTTTTTTACAAATTACAATTATAATTGATTCCTAAAATTATCAAATTATGTCTTCTTTGATCGAATGAAACACGCGAAAGAAAACGTCCCGGTCTACGTGCAATGACCCACATGTTGGCACTAAAAATATCATCGAATACCCTACATCCTATGCTGTATAAAATCAAAAAGGATATTATTAATGACTACATGCAGGGAACGTGAAAAATATTTTCGGAGCTCATTCTAGTGTTAGCTACTTTTTCACATCCAATACCTAAAGTTATCGACATTTCAAAGCGCTTTGTTTATTTACAAAAGAAAATTTATCAAATTTTTAAAAGTGTAGTAATACTATACAAACTAATAACTTACTCAAAATCAATAGCAAACATTATATTAGAAGAAAATTTCCAATTTCTAAACCACACAGTACGTTACATCGCTATCATCAAAGTAAACGAAGTAAAATGGTTGCGTGCCGAGCAAGAAGATAAAGAAAATTCAATAAAAGACATAGGAAACCCAGGAAATACTAAAAAATAGAAAATAATATCCAGCTAACGTAATTTCCTTCTTCTTTCTTCACGCACGCCCTCATGTGTTCGAAACGCGTAGTACCACAAGCAGGGCGATGACACACGCCCAATATAAAGTGTTCCTCTATATACGCGTGTGTTTGTACGTGTTGTGTACACTCGTGTGTATGAATACGTGTATGCTGCACGCGAGTAGCACGAGCTTTGCGGCGTACTCGCGCAGATGCGCGCGCGTGCGCACTGCAAAGCGCGTTACACTTCGTTGGAACTTGGAAGGACCACTGGAGAGAGAGAGAGAGTAAAGGAGAGTAAACGAGAGTAAACGAGGAAAAGAGGGATAGGAAGAGAGAAGGAAAGAGAGATAGGGTCCCCCTTTTACCGCGTCTACTCCAATTTGGGATCCCGATCGCTGAGAAAGTCGTGTATCGATCTGGTAAGAAGAAGTTACCCAGGAAACGAGCGAGTACCCCTCTCTTTTTTCCCTCCTCATCCACCACCCACCTTCTCTCTCTCTCTCTCCTACACTTCTCGTTCAATTTCGAAACGTGGAAAGCCCGCTGGATTTGTTCGATCCCGTTCAAAAAGCTCTCGTCGTTCTTTCTTTCTTTTCGCCGATGGAACGCGATTTCTCTGCTTTTGTTCTTCTTTACGATCCTGGTCATACCTTCCTGCGTATCTTCTGTCACGAGGATTTTTCTTTTTATTTCATTCCACGGACAATAACTAAGTTTTAGGTGGAAACGTATTGGTTTTCTAAGTTTTAAGCTAACGCGTATGGAAGAAATATATGGTCATATGAGTTTTAGGATTTTATGGAGTGCTGGATATAAGGAAGATTATACGAAGGTTTTTGTGAGAACGTCGGAAGAGATTAGAGATTAGTTGCGTATTGTTTGCATGCACCTTGCACGTACTTTTCGTGCTATCTTTCTGTGATGTTAGGCAGTTTCTGAAAGCATGTTGAACCGACACGTGGGCTGAAACTCGGGCGATGCGATAACCTAATGTTGATAAAGACCATCGGTTTGCTTCATTTTCTAATTCGTGTAGAGAAAGAGAGAACACTGTGATAGTAACACGGATCTCATTGTTAAAGCAAACAAAGTTTACTTTTATATATGAAAAAGATTTATTCTTTGTCTTCACCAATACCAGAATCTCCCTAATCCCTGGAGAAATCTCATATTTTTTATCTTTATATACGATCATCTTCCTGTTGCGTTCCTCCATCAGATATTGTACCAAGCTTCCGTCGTTCCTTCCAGCTTCCTCTTTTCTCGAAATTCGTTTCGAGACGCGGCTCGGTCTCCCGCGCCTTATAAATAATTTACTATGTGATTCATCCTTACGAGGAGCACGCTCCCTGGCGCCCACGTGGACACCCAGAGAGAGAGACTCCGTCACATTGTAGTCTTTTCTACTTCTCATTTGTATTCTATAAGCTTGGCTTATTACGATTTTATACCAAATATTATAACAAGTTTTTCATTTATTCTCCGTAATCATCGTTACCTTTTTTAATAATATTTATAAAGTCTTGCTATTTTCTAAATTATTTATCTACCTATAGATTTGTTACCATCGTTACAAGCTTCTAATAAAATTTATTACTCATCACTTTCTTTATACACTTATACTTCTTCCTGAGTACTACTTAAACCGAAATAAAATACAAAATTCGCGATAATCCTAAGTATAATACCACACCCATAAGTATCAACCACCACACGAACACGTACCAACTCTACTCTATACTTCCTTAATCGAGGTGTCGTTCGAAACCGGTATCGATGACTTTTAAACCATAAAACTAACGTGTAGACGCCTAGGACAAGGGGCAGCCGGTCACGTAGAAGAAGCCATGTTTATGCTTGACATCGGCCTTCTTATCTCCCTTTCTTTTTCCAAGCTCTCAAAATGGACGACATCGTACTAGCACGACATTCTAGCCCTGGCTAGTAATTTCTAACACAACCACTAGGTTTAGGATACCTGAGACGCGACAACGCGCACACTTTGCAACATCGAACAGGAATATAATAACGTAATCGCGTGAAACGTCGTTCGCGTGACTCCGCAAAAACACGAAGCCCTTTTTCGTTCTACGGGCACCGTTAGAAATACGCGTTCGATAAAAGCGTCTATGCTGAGGGACATTGGTGAACACAAAACCATAGTGTGCGATCATTCGGACCATCGTGCCACGTGTAATACCAGATCAGTGGACTCCGAGTCCACCGTTCGAATATTTCAGGGTCGCTGCACTCGACACAATCGTTTTTAGTCCGCGGCTTTTGGTTGGACGATTAAACCCACCGATGTTGTGTTCTCGAATCAGCTAATCGGGGTATTATTACCTGATTGGTTAATCGATGTTTAATTTATCGGTTGGAACGTTGGTGCGATCATTGATTAATCATTACAGTGTAATGGTAAACCATGGTTTACTAACTGAAATTATTTGCTGTATTAATTCAAGGATTGTTATTTAATAATTTTATACTATAGCTTCTATCACCTTTGAAATTTAATATAATTACATATTCATGATCAGTCTATCAGTAAACTCATATTGTTACATGTTTTAATAAAGACTGCGCTACCTGGTAAACTTCATAATAAATGAAAAACGAGCAATAAAAAAAAGGCAGATTTATCCTGATGTTGTATATACGTTGTAAGTAGCGTATCTCTACGCGAGAACGACGATGGAAAGTCGATAAACTGGCGTCCGGCAGAGGCAACGAACCTAACGTGAGTCATCATCGTCTCGCGCACCTAACAGTACAAGAGTACTGCCTGCTAAATCCGGCGCTCCTCGTCTGGCACGCACTAATTTTGCCCCAAGCACGCGATTAAGCCACTAGTAGCGCAATATCGGAATAGGATTAGGCGAACTATGCGATTTGCCGTTTGATTAAACATAGATCCTTCTACTCGACTTGAATCATCAAAAATTTCATCCTGAATTCGTTAAAAAGATATTTTATAAAAACCAAAATACCATGAATACTACAATAAACTTTCAGCTACGTTTCAAAGTCATTCGAGATAAAAAAATAACATTCTAAAAGCAATCGAGAATAACATGAAAAAATTGTTGGATGCATTAATAACAATATCTGCTTCGTGGTCCAGTAACAATGTGAACAATATCGACGATAATTGCAACGAAACCGTCTATCTTCTATTTATCGCCCCGGATGTATCGCTGCAACGACAATTCTTATCCGTGGGACGATGCAGCCAACTGTTCACTCTCTCTCTCTCTTTCGCACGACGCACTGAATCGTAATCGTAGTTAAGTGCAACGCGGTTGCATTGAGGCGCGTTACGAAACGTGTCGTCGAAGGTCGGCCTTCGTGCCGTTATTTCGACGAGGCCAATTTATCCAAACTCGAATGATATACGAACAGACAAAGTTATCCTAATCAATAAAGCAAGCTAACTTTTCTTCTTCTTTTGCAATCGGACGATGATCCGCTCAGGTCGGTGCACCACAACGACGATGTCTCTTATCTTCGCTTTTACGCTCCAGCGTGCAGAATCACACGCAAACGTACTTGTACGTATGTATGTGTGAGGTGATACATTGGCTTGCTGTCTAACCCTGCACGCGCATGCTCCGTTTCAAGTTTTCCAAATAAGGAGCGTCAAGGTCGAATAAAGATTTTTTTCTATTAATTTAATATACATCCAATTGTAGGATTACTGCTGAGAATAATGTTTTTTCTAAATCTAATCATGAATTTTATTAATTCTAGCCATGGCTGCTATTTCACTTTTAAGAAACTATCCTGAACATCTGGATCAGGCTATAATAGTACGGTAGCATCCTGCACAACAGGCTATCTCAACTTTGCATTTTCTCCGAACTACCTTCGCAGGTGTGTCCAATTTTTCCCTCAGGTCAAAAAGTCCAGGTGTTTGGAAAGGACTGGAGGGTTCTACGAAATATAAGTTTCATAATGCTTCATTTTGTGGTAGCCAATATTTCGTGCAGGGTTTAGAAAAAAATTCTATTTTATCGCGTTTCAATAACGAACGTGTTTTAGTAGAAACTAGAAATACGTGAAAAAGAAAATAACGAAGCTATCTTGCTCTTTTTCTTTTACTTCACGAAAATCATCCTGATGTCTGACACACTGTAACACCCACTTCTCGTGTATCCAGATTTAAGACAGGCCCCTCGACTCCATTTTTAGGCGATAAACCCTACGACAAGAAACGCCGGATTTACATCGTAAAAATAATACCTAGCACGAGACAAGCGAGTCAGTTCAAGGAAGAAGGAACCCAGAACCGAAAATCAAAGTTCACTAACTGCCTTTGAAATATTAGTCGGATTCATTTTCGAGTAGGTCGATTTGAATTTAAAAAGAACGATTCTCCTGGCACCACGAATACATCGTATTATTCAACGTCATCGAGTAGAAAAACGATATCGCGTCGTTCTATACGAGAAAAGGGGGAAAGCTATTATTCTTCGCTTGATACAACCATTCCAAGAGCGTACATTAGAAAATTGTATGCGGGCTCTTGAAATTTTGGTAGTCAAATATTCATAGCATAGCCACTGAGATCAAGTTAAAACTGTGCTATCCATTGTTAAAGCTCCTGGAATAGATTTTGATCTGAAGATCGTCTTCTATAGTTTCACTGATGACTTCTCAAAACCACGTGGCATTTAAAAATTCAATTTCCATTCTAGGTTGGTTCGTATTCCCCGATAAAATCGTCGGAAGACGAACCGGGACGAATTGCTACTTCGCGCAAATTAGGAGCTTCGTTAAAATTCAATTCGGTTGTCAGCTCGGACTAGAAGTTCATTTCGCTAATGAATATCTTATAAAAGGAATAACCTTTTTTTTATAACATATAAATAGTAATACTGTTGCCACTAAATAAAGAACGACCAATTACCCAATTCTTCGGTTTCGAAACTAAAATAAAATTCAATTTGTTATGCATGTATTCTCGTATAATCAAATAAGTCCTTTTTAATTATTACAATTCTTCAAGGAAATTCATCTGTTCCAGCTTTTAAAACCAATAATTGACCCCTTTATTATTTTTTAAATAATCGCTAATGACGTTCGGTTTTATTTAATCATCAATTAGCTGAGTTATCTTTTCTAATTGGAAGCACGTAACAGAAAGCTTTAAGATAAATGCTGAACTTTCGTTCTCCGCTCGTTAGAGTGCCTGAAAATTGCGGGAGAGGCATTTCCGTTTTGTCCCTGACCGAATTTTTACCCTAGCTATCCAGATAACGATAGAAAGGAGCGCCCGAGAGATAATAACTTCTGTCTATGTATATATGTATTTTATATATATATACATATACTATATATATATACACGTATATCGTGCACTCTTTTATATGCAGAACGTTTCATCGTTCACGGTACAGTTCCAAAGTATTTCGTATTTCAACGAAAATAAGTAACAAAAAGAGAAGATTGCATCGTAGCTGGTACATTTTCTCGTTCCAGCCTATATAATTCGAAATGTTTCTACGATACATAATTTCCATTGTATTTTAATTTATAGATAATACAAATATGAGAAATGGAAATCAAATTAGTACATCAAACTAAACAGAGAATTATATATTTAATGTATACGTTAGATCTCAAACGTACATTGAATTGCATTTACATTTAATTATATACAGATGAATAGTATCTATCCCGCATAATCACCATTATATTCGGATTGATGCAAGCACGACCAATAAAACAGAATAATGCTGTTATTCTATGTAATTAGAGGAATAGGAAATTATTGTTAAATACAATCGATGATACAAAATAAATGACGATGTTTGGTCTACATACGAGAACTAAAAACAATCTTTCACTCGAACACTTCACAACCAGCTGCATTTTACGATGGCAGCGTCGCGTCGAACGATCTTCTTTCCACGTAGCTTCTATCTTTAATTCGACTTTATCTCCCTCGTAAAACTTGAAACTGTTGTTTTTGCCGAGCTTTGTAATTGAACGTATTAGTCATGATCGCGGGAGATTTAAAATTTTATTGAAAATCAAACCGAACTCTTCCAATCGCATTTTCGTCTAAGTTTTTCTAAGAGATTCTAAAAGAACTTGTAGACTACTTTGATACACAAATAGTGCGTGATTTTTTTCTATTAGACATTTTACAGTTCGTGTTTCTCGTTGGGAAGCACAGAGGAAAAAAAATAATGAGCCTACGCCACGACCAAAGGTGGACAGTGAGAGTCACGTTTTATTCTCGAGTGAGTCATCGAGAAGGATCTTCGACGTTCACGAGAAAAATATTCTTCTTCGCAGTATTTTTATCGACTAGTACCATGGCGAATGCTCGCTGTGATCGTTTTTAGCACGTAGCCAAACGTATTCCAACGTCAACGATGAATGTTATTGATAGAACCGTACGAGATTAGCGTCATTCACTTCGGATACTTGAAAAAAAAAAAAAATGTTCTTTACTCTTTTACCCTGCATTTAAAAAAAACATTCGTATAAAATGAGTACGTATGATTAAAAATACACACGTATGCTTTCTAAGAGCCATTAAACAATACAATTGATTATTCAAATATCCACATACTTGTAAATTATAAAAATTATACTAACATAACGAAGAACTCTTACAAGATCCCACAACCCTGGTATTAAATGTCCACACCACAGTCAATAGATAAGCTTACCGGCACGATGATCTAACAACTCAAGTAACACTCAGTATACTTGAACCATCGAGATAGGATATCCAGAATAATCGAGCCGCTTTACGAAGGAAGGCTCATTGAAAGACAACGGGGAAAAAGATGAACGAAGCGAGGAAGGAAAAAGCAAACACGAGAGACTGTTTACAGGAAAAGTTTCGATCGTATGAGAGAGAAGAGAGAAAAAAAAAGAGCCTGGAGTTCATCGATCCGTCTCGACGAAGCCCAAAGCACGTATTCCTCGTTGAATGCGTTGAATCGAGTCATTGTCTCGTCCGGTAATTATCCCCAATACCCAATAGAAAACTTACTTCCGTTCACGGGGGTTACTTTCCCTCTCTTTCACTTACATAAACACGTTTGCTATCGTCAAAGGCATCGACTTTCGGGACATATGGTGTGTCCTGAGTTTATAAGGGTTTTTCGCCACGCCATTGCCATGCGTCACGTAGAAAACTTCTTTTTGAGTATGGGCAACGAAAGAGGATCTAAGGGAGGTTGTCGCATCAATAAGAGTCAACGAGGACAATGCCGGTGGGTGCTTTCGGGTGGTAAACCTTTTGGTATATGCACATATTTATATACATACATATATACGTATACGTTTACTTAATATATAAGTATATGTGAACGTGTAACATAGTACGCGGTGTGTGCACGCGCATAAATCGAGCCATTCGAGCAAGCAAGGAAGCTTTCAAAGAGGCAGCTTGTCGACCGACCTTCCTGCCCGTGAAAGCCGAGGTCGTAGGTGAGAAAAGGCGCGTGCGAGCCGGCACGAAATTCACGTTACCTTTATTTTTTTTCTTCTTCATCCGTTCACCGAAGACGTGGGTCGGGTTTTGATTGAATAAAGAAGTCCAGATGTGGCACCCTAATACGAACGTGTGTGGCCGAAAATTGGCAATGGTAACTTTTCCCAATTCTTGCTGCTTTCAATGATTTTTTTTTTCAATTCCAGTACGAATATTTAATTTTTTATAATAAAACAACGGTACCTAGGTTGTGTCGAAATTTTTTATGACACCAGTGCATGTCATTCTATTTATAACGATTTAACCCTTAGCTACTCGCATTTCTCTTCAATAAAAGTCAAATTAATTGAGAAAAAACTTTATTCAAAATTGTTTAACTTATACAAAAGGAAATTTGTCATATCGGGTGAAACTGCAATGACCTCATGCGAGCAGTTAAAGGTTAATACCATGTACTGGTAAAGTATTAAGAAATCTAATCAATCTTGCATGTTTTCTCTTTTGCAAGAGATAAAAAATCACCCCAGAAACATTTACATGATTTTAAACACCTGATTCTTTTGTTAGTTCATACGCATGGTGTTTCACCAAACGCATACAAAAGTTCAGCACATATGTTCGACGGATAGCACAGTGCATTTTGGCGAAATCGTTATTCCGAGAGAAGCCCAGGCTGAATCCGGGAACTAAAAATAGACGTTTCAGAGGAGATAAAGGCACAATCGATCGCCCTCGAACGAGCGGACACACCGAGTTGCCTTGAGATCGTGCTAATTATCGCGATTATACGGGATGCGCGCCTATCCGGCACGCGGTATGTCGTTTCTATGCACTTACATAGGTTACCTATGTACGTACATAGAATCGCATCGAATACAATCGAAGATCGATAAGGCGACCTTGGACTTTCTTTCGTTGGATAGTCCTAGTTTCGCTTTTGTGGGTGTTGCTGATGTCACAGAAGCCTAGTTCGTACCGTTCGCAGTTTTTCAAGGACGGTTCAACTACGACAGAACTATTAAAAATTCTAATATCTGGAATCATCGACTGTGAGAAAAAAAAAACACATAAAACGTTAATGCCAATTTTTTCCAGACACATTTAGTAGGACATTCCTCTATACTTATTTTTGACAAGGTTAATTCGTGTTTATTGAACCCTAATTAGCTAGAATAAATCATAAAAAGTGGAAAGTTTTGCCTTATAAAGAGTTAACAAATTTGAAGAGCAAATGTAACATAACCTTATCTGTGTAATTTAATTAGAATCATCTGTCGTAAGAAAATAAAATATTTTATGATTCTGCACTAATTTATTATTATTTATGGCTCTAGTTTTGAATTCCAATTTTCCATTTCCGAAGGCGTCCGATTCCTAGACCCTTACGTCATGTTATGTCGCAAATTGCGAGTCACGTGACACGGTGATTAGAGGAATCAGGAGTCTCGCGAGATTATGGTTACGGCGACAACGCACAGTATGCTACACGTCCTTGATTCACACACGCTAGTTCGGCCACACGCTCGCACGCAGGGCGTTTCAAAAATATGGTCCCTTTTTCTCCCCACCCTCGCGTAACTGTTTTCCTTTTTCGTCCCACCCTTCGCCAACAGCTGCCCAGCCTCTCGGTCTATATCCGTAACGAGTTGAACTGTCTGCACGAAACTGAACACTTTTTATCCAAACTTCTTCCTTTTTCTCTTAAAATGAGATGATCAGGCAGTAAACTCAACTCGCTCGACTTTTCATTACTTCCAATTATTCATGAATGCATGTAGGGATTGTTAGAAAACGTTGATATATGGAATTACTGTTTCAATCAATAGAGGTTTCCTTAAAGCGTATGTTTTATCACTTAATCGTCGTTTCCATAATGTTTCATTACGTTGCATGTTTATTCTTTTCAACGAATCAATGATTCACTGTGTACTTATGACTTGTTAGACCGATTAGAATGATTTTTTCCGAGGATACTGCTAAATGGTCGATCATTAGACATCGAGTAATAATATCAATCAATTTTTATCAAACACCCTGCACAATATTTCGACGAGAATGGATCAGTTTTATGAGAATGGTTTTAATAAAAGCGTAATGAAAATGGGCTAACATTATCGTAAAATAATCTTTCGTTAATATAATATATCGACGGATTTGTTTGAATTTTATTGGAAGCACCGAAGTTAGTAATAAAACCCAGCGAAAATTGCTACATTAATAACAAGCGCTTTTATACGCGCCAAAATAATCTTATTATTTTACCCATTTGCATTTTGCATTAAATTTCATAGGTGTCAATAATTATTTCCACCTTCTTTGTTCAATTACCGTCAACCGCAGCGTTGCTGTAAAATTAGTTGAAGTAATATACGTGTTAAATAATCGAAGTTGGTACCAGTGAAGTTAAATAAATATTTTCCGTGGTGTGCTTTGTAGACACGACTTTCGAGTCATTCTAATCCTCGCGTATATAGGATGCATATGTCGGCTGGTACGGCTCGCCAACACTCGGCACAAATCATTTATAAAGTTCCACCCACACGTGGCACGAGCCTACTTACGACCTCCATTACCCTCGTTCAGCTTTAAGTCTGTACCACAAATTCTACGGTACTCGAGCGTCGTACGCGCTGCTCACGATTCTCTCTTGACTTTTCTATTCAGAATTTAATCGCTCGACTTCGTTGGAACGTGCAGGAAGAAAATGATACTTGGATGTAGACGAATCGATCGTTAGAAATAATAATACTTTATGCTCGATAACAATATTTCCCTTTGTGTTCGATGTTTATTGCATTCATACAAAATGAGCTAAGCTTGAAAAAGGTTAAAACTTTTGAGGTGTAAGCTTTTAAGAGTAAAAACGTTTTTAACGACGTTTTTACTTTTATATAATGATCATGAATTCACTTTTATGTTATAATTTGTAGAAAACATATTTCCTTCTTTTCTATTAATTTCAGAAAAAGTATACTTCTTGATCATTCCGTCACATGATGTTTAACGACTTTCCTACGCTCGTGCTCAAAGGCAAGCAGGCGTAATTGAGATTTCCTCCGATCAACGCGCGAGTACCATCAATTATCCTACGTCTCCTCCTCCTTCTCTATCTTCGCGAACTATCCTACCGAAGTTCAACTTTTTGTATCGTGGAATGTAGAAAATTTACCATCCGCTCGAAGTTTGCAACGTAAACACGACTAATCCCGTGACATTTACTTGTAAAAAAACGTCACATTGCGTTCTATAAAAATTAGTTACAAAAAGTAGAATTTGTATAAAATATTTTCCAAGATACGTTATAAAATTGATTAAACGCAACTGGTTCTATTCACGTTGCGAAGAATAGATTAATTTATTTTTATTAAGATTACTAGACCATGAAACGATCGAGAAAGCATTGTCCAACAAAAAAGTCCGACTTAAGCGAAGTTAAAGTATCGTAAATCACGAAGAGCCAAGTCTCGACGTACTCTCGAAATTCTTATTAATATTGAACGTTCCCAGCCAAATATCCCTAGAATGATTTATCCACTTTCTTCGCGTCTCCTCGATCGCTAACGAGCGATAAATCTGAGGGAAGGAGAGTTTCGGAAGTCCTGGGAACGCGTCGATTAAATTCCGTACACGTTCGGTCCACACAGCATCCCTACGATAACCCAGGACCAAATCGGAGAGCCGTCTAAGCTCGCGGAGCTCGATTTGTCAATTCGCTGATCTGCAATTCTCATCGAAACGGATCCGTGAATATGCAGCCCGAGCTCTAGGAAGTTAATCAAAACGTACACGACGGAAGCCTCGAGATTAATTGACCGTATGGCTGTTATGAATCGCACGATTAATCGTACGGTAAACAAAGAGGACTATCCCTTTTCGTGAGATAAACACGAGGATCTGATATTCGTGACGAAGTTTATAATTTGTTTTATCCTCATTTTAAAAGTTTTACTAAGGAAGGATTTTTGAAAATTCCGTTCCTAATTGGGTAAAAATGAAGTGAACTGTTTCTGTATAAGGATACCTAAAAAACACATAGGGGAGACCGGGGCTAGTTGTCCCAATTTTAGGTTTTTTGTTTCTACAGATTTCTGTAGCTTATATTTTCGAATTTTTTGGTGACCATCATAAAGTTTAACTTCTTAGCAATACAACAGCCCCGCTGCGGGGTAAGTTGTCTCACGCCATGGGGCTAGTTTTCCAAGGTTTCCAAGGAAAAATCCTAATGTATGCATCATGATTTTTGCCAAAATGGTCACCACCGCCGATTTCAATGTTTAATGGCCCATTTTAAAGAAAAAGGCATGCAAAATACTGTCCCGTTGTCCGTTTTTCGATATCGTTGCGGAGTGTTGAAAAATAAATTTTTAAGTGTCAGAGTATGGGTCGTTTTCAAGAGAAAAATTGCTGTAACTTTTTAACCAGTCATCCTATCGAAACGCGACTTGCATATTCGTAAAGAAGAGTCTTTCCCCTTTCGAACAAGTATTTGATCGGCCAAATTCGAGATACTTCGATTTTTGACAAAAATCCTGACCTATGCATCATGATTTTTGTCAAAATGGTCACCACCGCCGATTTCAATGTTTAATGGCTCATTTTAAAGATAAAAGCATGCAGAATAATGTTCCGTTGTCCGTTTTTCGATATCGTTGCGGAGAGATGAGAAATTAATCTTTTAAGTGTCGGAGTATGGGTCTTTTGCAAGCTTTAAACTGCTGTATCTTTCCAACCAGCCATCCTATCGAAACGGGACTTGCATATTCGTAAAGAAGAGACTTTCCTCTTTCGAACGAGTATTTGATCGGGCAAATTTGAGGTGCATCGATTTTTGACAAAAATCCTGATGTATGGATCAAGATTTAGAAAGAAGAAAGCATGCAGAATACTGTCCCGTTGTCCGTTTTTCGATATCTTTGCGGAGTGTTGAAAAATAAATTTTTTAAGTGTCGGAGTGTGGGTCGTTTTCAAGAGAAAAATTGCTGTAACTTTTTAACCAGTCATCCTATCGAAGCCACACTGCCATATTCGTAAATTAGAGACTTTCCTCTTTCGAACGAGTATTTGATCGGGCAAATTCGAGATACTTCGATTTTTGACAAAAATCCTGACCTATGCATCATGAACGAAAACCTGAATTCTGTCGAAAACTAATGACATTACAGCAAAAAAAGAGGATGGGGCAAGTTGTCCCAGGGACTTTTAGCCCCTATTATGGTAACAAATAGAAATACGCGTGCCAAGCCGCGAGTAAAAGCTAGTATATCTACTATAAATGCAATATAGGAATGATACGTAAAAAAAAAGAAATATTTATTTTACAACGAACATAAACTTGGATCGTAAAACAATACCGCACCCAGTTTTTACAAATACGACTTGTGGACTGGGGTTTGCTCAACCCTTTTTTACCACTCCTTTCTACTGGGAATATTTTCGTAGACTTCCACGAAAGCCAACTTCACGAACGGGCACGACTCTATCGTTGGGGACAATGAAGAAGAAAGTGCCGCGGCTGACACCTCATTGCCGCTCTCGAATTCGCATTGTTATCCTACCACGGGGAGGAAGAGAAAAAAAAAAAAGAACTTGGAAAAATGGGCAATCAAATGGCGACAATACGAGTGCCATCTCGGTGAACGACCTTTTACCATTTATTCTATTGCGATGAAAATTTTCTTATTCTATTACTTAGTCTTTTTTTTTTTTTCGTGAAAATTTCTCCAAATGGACGATACGATTCCTGCTGGAATTTCCCATGGTACATAGAATATTGAAATATTGTGTGCTTATAAACGAGTTAAAATTTATGGAGTTCCAAGTTAGATCTAATTACTTTAAACGTTCATGCTAGAATGATCAAACTCGCCACTATCCAGAACAAATTAGTATGGTACAATGAGTTCGCTGTATTCTGCTTTCTCGATCAAATTTCTCATCTGTTTTCTCTTCCTAAATATATCATTGTTTCTATATACTATGTGTACCTATACAAACGATAAATTGATAGACACGATTTAGGAAATAAAATTATTAAAAGATTTAGTATTGGAAAACAGTTAGTATTGGAAAAGAGTACCACCGATGACTTGGAAATAAGTAACGTTAAATTCAGAACGCTCTGCATATTCTATTGCACTCGTCAAATTTTCCATTTGAGTAAGCTAAAAGATCGACGTTGATCGTCCATGAGCTTTCGGGGAAAAAACTGCCTACTCGTTCTTCCAACGAAGTACGGGCTAACGAAGGATGATGAATTTCGCTCGTGACAGCTGCCATTCAGAGATCTCCCTTTCTCTCATGTGAGTTAGCAGACCGTATAGAAATCCTTATCTAAGCCACGCACGCGAGCAGGATGATGCTTTTTCGATGCTACGAGAGACACGATCATTCAACTAAATGACTCGTATGTATGCATGTGCATGAAAGAGAAGGATAATGATTATGGAAAATATATCGATCGATTGCAGCTAAAAACGATAAATAATCTGTATTACTTTCTTTGTGAAAATGAAAAACAAATGATATACATATTTGGGTTTTTTTTTAAATAGATCTCTAGTATATAATATAAAATAAAAATTTTCTTTTTCTTCAACGAAGTTTTCAGTCACGAAGGATGAGGTCTAATCTAAAATTAGAAGTAGCGAACTATGACTACAAAAGACAGGAAGTGACAGTACTACAAACTGAATATTAAAGGATCACGCGAATGGGTCCCTTCTTCCTGTTAATCGCAATTAATCAGCTAGGGGAGACGATAAAGAAACGGATCTAAAGGTCGTAAGCAGTTATCGGAAGTCAATTCGAGTCGACCTTCTCTAGTCTCGATGAGGAACGAGACACTTGCCACTTGCTAAGAGCGCGAATGAACTTAATGTATGACTACTCCGAAGAGGCTGTTACTTCGACGAACGTTTTCCATTGAGAGAGGGACAGATCGATGAATCGTCGTCTCCTCGGCTTTTACTCGACGTTTCGATCCATCGACGATGACTCATCGTCGTTGCAAACGTCTCGATCAGGTTTTACATACTCGAATTTTAAATATTTTTTACAACGAGAGAGATAATTGTTATATATTATAAAAACTTCTGCTATTATTAGCCTTAAATCACATTTGCTATTTTATAAAGTCATCTGTTTTTTTTTTTTCCTTAGAAAACCAACTTTAAATGCGTTTATCATCGGTTCTTTAGTTTTTCTTTCGAGGTTATGTTACTTTCTTTATGTAACACTATATTTCCCCGAAGGGTATTTACGCGGGAAAGATATATAATGTAAAAGAAAACGATATAAAGTAGGTGAAAAGAGTCGTAACGAAGAAACTGTAGGAAGGTCAGAGAATGATCGCTTTCAAGCATTTAGCGCGTATAACCCGTTAACTGTGTCGATTTACCGTTAAACCGAGAAGCAATTCGAGTGAACGATGTCGCGAACGCGTTTACTGTTAAAAAGAAAATGACAAACATTGGTCCATTCTTTAGAACAAAACACTGCTAAGAAAAGAAACTTTATCTGGAAATTCTTTAAAACACTGACATCTGCTGTTCCGAAGCGCAGCAGCTCGCATTGATTTAACAAAATTATCAATTTCAAGGATGCTGCATACGCGTGGAATAAAATTGATGAATGTGAAAGCAAAGAAAATCTTTGGGATCTTCAAGCATCTCCACGCTTCGTCGAGATTTTCAAGCGAGACAAGAAAATAACGAGGTACGCTGTAGTCGTTCGATAAGAGAGATTCGCTTGTATTCATCAAGTTGCGTTTACATTTTCAAGAGGCTAAAATAACGTGGAAAAAGAGAAGAAAGAACAAGAGAAACCAAGCACCGACCATATTTTTCTTTAATGATAAACAATAAAAGTTGGCAAACCTTTTTTTGTAAAGGTAACAGCAAATTTGTTATTTTTATTACCTCATCTCGTTCGTAACAGGGACGAAATGAGATCGATACAATTATTTCGAGATAATTCGATTCCTATTACAATCGATAAACGTTCACTGTTGTTCGAAACGAAGGTGAACGTTTGAAACTTCGAAAGTAAGAAGCAACGCGTAAGTTTCAATAAATTACTTGTGTCGAAGGCATACTCTGTGAAATTAATATTGCAAGAACGCGTTACGCCATCCTTTTGCTTCATACTTTTGAAACTTTCTTCGGTACAAAATGGTGGAATGGAAGAGAGAGGAAGAGAGATGACCGATGATAATCAATTCGATGCACGTCAACCTAATGACTACGTTTATGAACATTTTTTTTAATAAAACGATAATTAAAAAAAAGAACTCGGTGAAATATCAATTACTCGTTATCGATTCGATGGAAATAAATTTCACTCGAAATACTTGTGGGTTTCGATAGATTGAAACTCTATCCGGAAGTATGTATAAGATAAAAGTCACTGGTAACTCGAGACAATTTCTTGACCCCCCGTGTTCATCGGCTGCTGTTTTATACTTATATTTTCATTTGGATATCATTAGAACAATGCAATTCTATTTTCGTTTTAGCATCATTCGAACAATAGACGCGATGGCTATCTACTAATCTTTAATAAGAAAAGATTATACAAGTCAGGATATCGTATTCTAATTCTCTCTATATATCGTTATTAAAATGAAATTATTTAAACAAAAATATTCGCAAAATAGATCTAGAAGTTGTCTCAATATTTTCCATTACCTTACACTTGCGTAAAACTTCGTACATGTCCTTCAAAACATCCACGCGTAACAAGTGATCACCATTCGCCTCGAAAGTGCATGTCTCTCTTATTGTAATTTTTTTTTTCTCGGAGGTACTCGACTTGTAAACACTCTTTAAAAATGTAAACACGAACACTTTAGATACTTGTGAGCGAAAGACACTCTAAGCGATCTTAATTCGATGACTTCTATTTAAGACATTCGATTATCGAAATAATTAATCGAATTTTATCGAATAAACGATACATGTATTCTTCATATTAAAATACGCGTAGGTATGTTCAAGATACTGCCTATTAACATGTAACTAAAAAAATCTCGGTTTTTGTATTTCTTTTACTTAATTGTTAACACGGTTTGTAAACATTCCTGTTAAAAAGTAAACACACGCTATTATACACATAAAACACACCGTGCAGTCGTAGACGGAATAGGGAAAACAATTCGGACAATCCGATACGAACTTTCGATTATCGAAATAAAATCCTAACCTATCGACTGATCGAAATAATCAAAATAATGGAACATTGAATTCTACCAAGTATCCCAGGATCTCCTTCGTCTCACAACGTTGCCAATTAGAATGTAAAAAGAAGAATAAAGAAAGTCGATGACTTACCTTGGCTTTCCGTATACGCGGCAACAACGATCGTCAGAAGAATAAAAAGCAAAAGCACCGATTTGCACCGCACTCGCATCGGAGCACTCGTAAAGAGGAACCGGGAGTCCGGCCAGCAGCAGCACGTATCACTAGCCATGTTTTTCTACTCGTCTACAAAAGGTCCTCCTCCAGCCCAAATAATACGAGCAGACTCTCCTCTTCTCACGCTACCATCCTGTTGTCTTGTGCACTTTTACGTTCCGATATGTTTGCACACGAGTCCTGCACCTTCCTTCGACGCGTTGTACAAGAACACCACACTGCACCGAACACCCAGTCCGACTGTTCCGACGGTGCAGACTGTTGCGACACCTCTGAAATTGCTCGTGCCCCCACCACGCCACCCTATCGAACCGCCGAATCCCACGAACATTCCCGAGCGCGACCGAGTCTTTCATCGTACTGCGCGAGCCTGCGACGCGCGGAATTTGAAACGTCTAATGGTTTTTCTTTTGATTTTCGTCGAGTCTACGTTTATTTCTATTATTTAATAATACTTCTCTATGGACATTGTTACTACTTGTATTTATTAAGTCACATTCTTTATTTAATAGTTCGAAATACGTACATAAAGATAAGAATGTTGAGGTGGAATTATTCATACAGTAATATTTAAATAAAATATTATTACGTTTTTTTTTTTTTATTAATGTCTTTTTTAATTGATTATTATTATTATTGTAAAGTGTGCAGCTGTGCGTTTTATCGATTTTCCCGCGTATCTACACGAACATTGATCAAACTACGAATGCAAGCAGTCTGACTTGACCGTAACCGTCTTATTGAAAAACTCTGTGTTTCTCGTATCAGTCGTGTTATCTGAAACAATGGATAACACGCGAAAGAATTTAATTAAAAGAATGATGCACGAGTGTAAAAGTAGAGAAATACACGTGACCAACGATATGGTTATTTTCTTGGTAAGTTCTTTTTTAAATTGGAGCAAGTTAACCTCGCTTTCTCGATGGCTATAGCTTATTTCATTTAAATTTAAATATATTGCAGCTATCTTTGCTACAATTGAATCCAGAATATCAAATCATCGAAGATGATGAGACGAGTCACGCAAAAGTTATCGAAACGATAATGGAAAAGTTGCAAGATCAAAATAAACCAAGTCTTACGACGTTAAAGAATCAACTGTATTATGCAAAACATTATCGAGAAAGAGGTTCGCAAGTGTTTAATATTTTTATTAGGTTTTAATTCATTATCTATTTTTTTATTAACAATTTCATCAAATTATTATTAGATGAAATAATAAAGAAACACAGACTCGGTCTTCATCGTAAAACTACGCCACTGGTGACGGAAATTTGTGAAACGGACAAAGTAGAAAATGAACAAGAAATAGAGAAGCTCTATCAAAAAATAATAATTGTTATTACACTTTTGAGCGGTCTCGGTAATCCTACAATAACAAACACTCTTCGGTAAAATCAAATTATTGAGTTTTAGGTGTATATTAATTAAAAAATAAAATAAAACTTACATTATAGCGAGGTAACAGCGACGCTACAAAGCGTGTTTCAACCATCGGAATTATCCCATTACGTTAAGCTACCAAAAAAAGAAAAGGAAGAACAACTTATGGAATTAATGTGCATAGTAGCTGGTATTCGTTTATTTAATCGAGATTGTCAGCGTGGTGGAAAAGAGATTGATGATCGTAAGGATATAATATCGTAAGGAATTAATACATTTATCTTTATAAACTACAATTATTATCTTTTCACGTAGTTCCAAGTATTTTACAAGATGCCGTCAAAAAAACGTACGATAGTATTCTCGAACTACTAGAACAACTAATGGCAAAAGTTTATGAATTTACTGCCGTTGTGGAGAACATAATCTCCTCGGTTAGTGACGATGAAAACGACGACATTTATCGCTCGCAAATCAAAAAATTGATTCTACCAGATAACATCACGGAAAAAAATTATCAATGGGTGATAGAAATTTTAACGGCGACTCGTCAGCAAGAAATCTACATCAGGTGCGTATCAATCGATTCGTGACATTAATTTTGTATAATTCATTTCCCCAAAATTTTTATCTAATAGGAAACTTCTCTCAGATGTGGAACACAGCGGTAATATTATAAAAAATCTGATAGACTGTCTACAACAACGTTTGTCGAGACTTCACGAGACGGTGCGATACAGAACAGCAATCCCTACGACTCAAGTATATGTACGTAATAAATAATAATAAACGAGATTATATTCCTGTCATAAATTACTGATCAAATATTTGCAACAAACTTTATTTGACATCGATAGCCGCAGTTCATCGACCTCGCTGACATATGGATGGGATTGCAGGACGAAGTGATAATGTTAAGCAATATCAATAATTTCCTCTGGGAGATACACAGCTTGAATACTAAGGTAACACAAAAGGTTTCTTTATTTCTCGACAAATCGTTTTACAAAGACCTCGAGCACCTCGTTCTCTCTTTTATTTATATATCGCAGAATGTAAACGTGTACGAGCAAGAAATACTAAAGGATGTAGCGATAGGAAACGTAAACGTTTTAACGGACGCTGAACGTCTCGAACTGTCGATGGGCAAACCAATAAGTAATTAAATAACTTTTAAGATGTATAATACGAACGGGATATATATATATATATATAAAAAATCTTCTCTTCTTTAGAAACATCATATTACATCGTCCCAAACCATGCTTCTTGTAATTTTCAGCGGAATGTGGCGATTGTACTCTCTATTATCCGCAAACTACGAAGGATTTCGAAAAGATTGATTTAGAGGTAAAACAAAAAGAACAGAAAACGCCGATATCGATCTAGAAAATAGAAAATACGTAAAATACATCTTGTATGCGTGTAGATATATATCGATAACGCACTTTTTTCGAATAATTTTCTACTTTCGAGTTTCTCGGCTTTTGCGCTTGGATCTTCGTCACGGGGAAAGGAGCTCTGATTCCTGCAAATCCCAACAATGGGGTCGCTAAATGGCGAGGGAGGTATTATGCTTTCAGTTCGCCGGCAGCTGCGCGTAATTTTGGAAAGGACCCAGATAAGTGCGTGGATTTACGAATGAAAGAAGTCCGAATAAACTGGTCCTTTTCATCTCTTCCATCCGTTGCAGATGCGTTTACGAAGCTTTGAATTTTGTCAGGGATCACGTCGAGTATGTTTATCTATTTCAAATGTACGAGGACATCCAGACTATTAAAAGCAAGGAGGAGTGAGTAGCTGTTAAATGTGTCAATGTTGTTTATAGTATTATTGTTAAGTTTAAATATGAATTTTTAATTAATAAGGCTAACAGAGGATAGATCGGAACTGAAGACTTGTCAAAATCAAATGGTTCAAACGGATACGCACATTTTACCACCGTTCATAGATAAAGGTTACAATTGGAATGTGTGGGAACTTAGAAGAAGAGCCCTCTCTTTGGTAATCCATACGTTTCCTTTAATAATGCAAGTGTCCTCGGCGAAACGCTAGGATGGACGGTTAATTTAGCCTCGTTTTAGGCGAACGTAACACGGTGCGCTACACGAAGCACGCAAACTTATATGTCGCATTTCAGAAGCGGTGCCTGCATTCAAGTGGCACCGCCTCAACACAAGGAAGTTCAAACGAGACGAGATAATTATACAAACACAAAGAAGCTTTTAACTTATATTTTTGGATTACGAGGAAGACGCGACAACAACCAACACGTTCTCTCCTTCCTAGAGGAGGAACTTGAACACTTATAAATTTGGACACTCGTGGCCCTTTCGTGTCTATCCTAGTGATAAGACTTCAACATTGCCGTGTAAAAAGCATCGATCCGTTCAATATCAAATTTACAGGATCAAAAGGAACGTACGACGTGGAAATAAAGATGATGAGAAAGGCGCTTTTTAAAAAAAATGAAAGCAATACTTTTTAATGACACGTTTTTTGAATACATTCACGGAACAATATGTCTGGAGTCATGCTTCTTTCCTTTCTTTTAAAAAAAGAAAAAAAAAAAAAAAAAAGAAATCATTACCATAATAATATATAATTCCGTGTACACATTTCTATTTTTGTGTAATGCTTTCGTTTACGCAAACTGTTCGCTATGATTTCTCCCGTGTGGCTTCCATCGAGATATAGGCCAGAGCACTTTCTTAATTTATATTCAAAATACACAAATTTTCCACACGCCGAGGAGCGGACGACCGTAGAAAACCCGGAATTAATTCCACACCTCGCCCCGTGAGCCTATATTATTTCCTATTTCTCCACATTGTGCTGTGATCGTTGGGCACATTTACGTTTTTGTTTGTTTGTAATGCATACGTCATTTACCTTTCATTGAATACATCATCGCTTTAGGATTAGATCTTAAAAGTTAGGTCAATTTTTTACACCAAGAAACCTATATTACGACAATAATTAGTAATTACACGTTAATACAATTAAACTTCGCTTAAGAATAATTTCAGTGTATAATGTAGCTATTATACAGAAGAGGTACAGGATGTTGATTTTGCATCGTTCGTCTTCCCGCTTTTTTTTTTGTATTCCTTTTATTACCAACGTATTTCCACGTATTTCTCTTTACCCTTTGGTGGCAAAACAGTTTATCCTATGACATCCGCTCTCGAAGAATAAATCAATAATGAAACTAAAAATAGTTGAAAACAACATAAAATGTAGCCGAGTGGTTGCACGTACTACAGAACGCACAATAGCCCGCAGAAAGGTTTACGCTTCTAGACGGTCATTGTTTGTCGAAGTAGAATATTCCCCCCAAAAAAAAAAAGAATAAACAATACAATATCAGTTAAGTCGATGACAATAATGTCAGATAATAAAATCAACGATGATTTTAAAACGGTACTCAGACGTAAATATCTGAATATTCCTTATGCACATCTTACTTGCATAGCCACAATACATTTTTGTTGATACTTTATGTACGAAATTATTTGTAAAGACCACCACGCGGATTATAAGATATAATTCTGAATGTAATGAAATAAGATCAGTTTACTGATCGTTGGCCACCTTAATGTCTTCCACATTTCGAAATCATCTGAACGATCTTGATAACAGCTCTACCACTATTACCGCAACATCGAAAAGACGTTTCTTCCTTTCAATCGGTTCAACTTTTCGTGATTCGACTATGTCCAAAAGTCATCAAAATTAAATACAATATTTCGAAGAAAGGGAGAGCTGCTATCATGACCGATAGAGCAAATCGGAATGGTGTAAACACGGCTAGTCTTATTCGCAAATGTTTGTGTTTCATGTATATGTATTTATGCATGTATTGTGTGAGAAAGATGGAGGCGCACAGTCCGCCTTGGAATATGTTATACAATGTTTATAACCTGTCAGAGATCGGGACTGAGTGATTTAATTTACAAAGTGATTTTTGAGGTATTTCATCATACCAAAGGTTCTGAAACGCTTTACACCAATAACTTTCATTAATTCGTCATCACAGATTGCAAACTGTTTGTTTTTCGGATCCTGTAATACCAAAAATGTTACATAAGAGGTAAAGTATATATATTTTGTGAAAAACAAAAAGATAAAATTAAAAGAAAAATGCAAATAATATTTTGGAAGAAAAGGGATATATATACTCACATAAAGATTCCTTTCTTTGATAATACTCCACACCTTCTTTACAACTTCGTGTCGAGCCATTTGATCTGCACCAACAACAGCCGCTAATTCAGGAGACAATGTAATAGCGCGAGTATATCCTCCACCTTTTCCTTTACCACCGCCACCACCTTTCTTTGCGGCACTTCCTGGAGCTTTCTTGTTTTTACCCCAATCTTCGTCGCTGTCACTGTCGCTACCTTTCTTTTTGCCTTTTTTACCAGGTTTCCCAACTTAAATGGAGAATAATTCACGCAACAAAAATAAAGTAAATTTTTTTTATACAGAATGGATGAAAAAGTGGAAGATTCGTATACCTTTCTTAGGTGTAGCCTTTGGCTTCTTTGGACTGTATTCTTCGTCGCTGGCATCTTCATCGCTTGCACTTTCTTCATCGGCAGAGGAATCTTTCTTACGCTTGCTGGATGTTTTCTTGGTGGGACTTCTTTTAGCGGGTTTCTTTTCCTCCTCTTCCTCTTCTTCCTCTGAACCTTCCTCCTCCTCCTCCTCTCCATCTTCTGATTCTTCACTGGCAGCCTTCTTCTTCTTTTTCCCTCCGTCTTGCTTATCTTGTAGATACTCCATTACTAAATCATCTACTTCTTTTTTCCTATGTATATGAAGAAAAATATTAAAAAGTGCATCGCTTGTACAACGATACAAGGTTGCCATTAAATAAACTTGTCTGAGGAGGAACGAGATGAAAATATAAAAGACTGTTTCCATTCAGATATCCTCATTTTATTCTTGGATAAAAAATACTCACTTCTACATTAGATACATATGCAGGAGTATTTATTATATCCAGTACATATACTAATAAAAGCTGTGATATCAACTAAACCTTTCTCACCTTTCTGTGAGATCGACGTCCAATTTTTCTTCTATCAATTGCCTCACTTTCTTTGCAGACATTGTTGTAAGGTCGGCATCTTTTAAAATAGCTAAAAAGAACAAATGAACAAGAATAATTTATTGAAAAGTACAAGAATGGTCGAAACGGTCAAAGAAATATATTTCTTTGTATATTATTCTAATAATTATTGCATAACAGTCCTCATACGTGTGAATATATAATTACAATAACGGCAATTGCTTTATTCGCCAAGTTCTAACGGATAAACTTGCCAAAGAATCATAAAAAAAAAACAACAATTAAATAGGACATTTACTAAATGATAGCATCGGTAAAAAGTATACCTC
Organism: Ancistrocerus nigricornis; assembly: GCA_916049575.1. NCBI lineage: Eukaryota > Metazoa > Arthropoda > Insecta > Hymenoptera > Vespidae > Ancistrocerus > Ancistrocerus nigricornis. Next base: position 1,657,884 of record OU696667.1, read on the forward strand.
ATAATAAAATATATAATATATAATTCCATAATCTATTTAAACTAGTAGGTATATAACCATCGAAATCCCGCCACAGCCATCCGGTAAATATCGAACATCATTGGTACAAAAACGCAATGCCGGTTGACCGATAACCCGAGTTGCTTAATCGACGTATGTCTGAAGAAAAATATGTAAATTAAAAAGTAAGGCTAAAATCGAAATTCCGAAAATCTGCTACCCCGATCGAAGTACAGATCTCGAGAGTCATGCGCTATGTCGAAGGAAAAACCGCAAACTCTTTTGGAGGGAGGGAGAGGGGGAGGGAGAAGAGGGGGAGTTACTACGACCGCCGATCGTCGACGATAAAAGCAACCTCTCGACTTCCTCGCTTCTTCTTCTCAATATCAGTTTCCGTTTCCCAGTTCGGAACGCAAACCAAAAAAAAAAAATAACGAAAATACGAAGTAGATATTACATGCCTTGTCATCGCTGCTCTATCTCTCTTAACGATCATGAATGGCTGTGGCGGGAAAGAACGCATTATTATAAGATTGCAAATACTGGCGTAGTTTGAGAGCTGCACGCTCGCTATAGCGCAACTACTTTACTGCGAGATTACGACAATGATGTACAACGACAAACAACGATAACGAAGACGATGACAACGACGATAGATCGCAAGAATAGAAAAATGTGGAAAGAATTACGTCGATGTGGTTGATGGTGGTAGAGAAACATTGGTGTAAAACGTAAGGTTAAAAACGAATTGAGTAGGCGTAAATCGTACGTAGAAGAGTCCGTAGGAGGATCATCGTAGAAAAAAAGAAAAAGGAAACACGACGAGGCAACGTTGCAGAGAAAAGAATTTTCTTAGAGTAAAAAAAAAAAAAAAAATAAGAGAAAAAGAGAGATACGTAGCGCGCGATGTGTAAGGCGCCTTCGCTCGCGCGCGCGCCACGGACGCGTCGTGTATAGCGGGCGGAGGAAGGCACAGGGCTTATACGATAGGCGAACGCGCGTAAAGAATACTCATTTACGCTGAAAGCGATGAGAAACCGAGATTTTTTTCAGGGTGAAAAAAAATGTGAAAAAAATCGAGAAATCTTTGAGCGGGACGGAAAATGATGTAAAACGTAAGGCCTGGCCTCCTCGTAGATGGAAAATACGACGGTGTCTACTCTTAGTAATGGCCGGCGTGGGGCACGCCACTTGGCCACATACGTGCGCGCTAAAGTCGTTACGTCGCAAGAGGAAAGAGCCTGTTTTCCTCCCCAATCCAACGTACGTCCGTACGATAAAATAGCGCGAACGTTTGGTAGAATCGTATATGGAGCATACTCGCGTCTCAGAATATGGTATATCAAAGAATATCGTTACTTACCGGTGATCTCCTTACGGATCTCGTCCTTGGAGATATCGGCCATGGTAGTGCTTCTCGTTGTGCGTACTGCTGCCAACTGAGCCTATGCCGGCTGCGGACTCCCGTAGCGTCCGTTGGTACAGTCACGTTGAAAAGCGCCGCGTCGCGCGTTAGGCTTCCCTATCTTTGCGTACGAATAACTTGACGGGGAAGCGTTAAAAACGTCTACAATATACACCAAATCGTATTAGTTTTTTATTCTCTACAAGTTTCTCATGACGCCCCACCCATAATTTTGCGATCGAACGCATCGATTCGACATTTTTCTCGAAGCGTTCGCGGAAACTTATGATTGGTACTGTACGACGAGCGACCGCTCGTGGCTGCCGGTGGCGTCCACGGTACAGTCGAGTCCCGTTAACGCTCTCTCCTATCTTATAAAATTCACTTTCGGCAATCCATAACTCCTTTCCACCTGCTCAAACAGGGATATTATATACACCAAATCGGGCCAACTTTTTTTTCTCTACAAGTTTCTTATTATGCCCCACGCACAATATTGCGATTTAAGCCTTCGATTTTACTCTGTTTGCCATCGATGCGACTGCCTTATAGTAGGCGCCTGTACCTCAGCGACCGGTCCGGGTTTCGAGCGTTGGGCATGCAGTCGCATCGTATGACAATCAGGATGCGAGGCTTTACGTAAACAATTAAAAAAGACTCTTGACTCGGAGCAACGCTCGATATGGCATCGTGAAACGTCTCGTAACCATGCTTATTTCGATCGTGTAAGCTTTTCTATCATCGTACACTTTGTGCGAAGGTTATAAGTTCGCCAGAAAAGCATTTATCTGCTATCGCTCTCTCTCTCTCTCTCCCTCTCTTTCTCTCATATATACTCGCTTGCTCTATCTCGCTCTCTTCCTACCGCTTCTCTTAGATTTTTCTTATCCTTCTTCGTTACAGACCTTTACGCTTTGTCATTTCTAAAATGGAAAATTTTTATTCTTAAAAATATTAATGGTCAATAGATACATGAATAAATGAATGACATTCTGTGACAAAGTCTGTAACGTTATACAGCATAGATACATGTATAGTATATAGACATGTATATATATGCATACATATATGTATACATATATGTATATATATATAGTATAAGACAATAAAATAAACAAATTTCTCGTATTTCAGGAACGATCGTCCTCGGGTATAATTGTATCCAATCAGTGCGATATTTTATTAGGCCGCGACTGTTCGAAGCGACCACTTGGTTTCTTCGTTGGTTAGTACAGTTACGCTCAACAACTATCCCAATCGTTGTCGCAACGCATCATCTTTGTAGGAGCATAACTCTATAACGCTTCGTTAAAAATATCTACTGTCTTCACAAAATCGTGTCAGTTTTTTATGCCCTACATGTTTCTCATGAAGCGCCACCTTTGATTTTATCGTTTAAACCTTCCAGAAAGATTGTTCGTCCATGTGCCAGACAATATTTTGTTCATTGACTGTACTGCATCTGTCGTATTCGCGATTGAACGAATTTCTCCCCAAATTGTTATATAAATTTATTTCGCCACCGTAAGAAAAATACATTTTAGAATTTTTAACGTCGATGGACGCGCTTATATCTTTTTAATATCTTTTAGAAATTATATTTACAGTTGACACGTAGAGACATTATGCCGCCACGGACGTTCAAACGCTTTAAAATGGCGGCTCCCCTTTTCGCGGATTCATCCTTACGATCGTCTCTTTCTATAGAACGATTATACTCACGGGAGAATACGAAGAATTATTTTCTTCACGCTCATTACTACTACGCATAACTTACGGAAATGCTAGGTGCAGGAAATATGGTTTTGTTGACACAAATCAATAGTATTACGCATTTTACCTAAAAATATCGTTTTCCCTCTCAATTTCTCATTATTTCCGGTCGTTCGAGGTTGTATCTTCTACATTTGTAAAAAGATCGTTGTACTTTGCAAATAACCTAATTTAAATTTAATGAAAATAATTTTATTTCCATTTTTAATACCTCGAACGGATCAGTCGTTATTTCTTTGTTAACCAAATGACGAAGCTTATGGTTGCTGATTTGTTTCTGAAATATTGATATTTTCGCAGTATTCGTCGTAGTGTGCGCTATCTGATGGCAGGTTAGAGTTTTGTACGTTAATGAGCATGCTCATAAAGAGAGCGGGAAATTTAATTTAAAACAACAAAAATGAAAATAAAATAAAAAAAAACAATAAAATTTCACTTAAAGTCTCTATTGCTTTTAAATAATTATGATGATCTTAATGAGTACTATTTAACAATATTAAAATTCTTACTTAGCATAATATAAATTTACATGTGCATAAGAGGTCATAGAGATGAGCAGTTTATCAAGTTCAATACAATCACTTTTATTTTAAGATAATGCAGATAATGTTAATTATATAAACGGTAACTGTTTATGTAAAGTACATACAAAATCAATCTACATAAAGATTGTGTATTTTTCCCAAATAACTTTTATCACGTCAATACATTACCGACTGATTCACCAGTACTGACTTAAATCGATGCGTAAATTGCGCCAATCATCAACATCTTCCACTGAACATCTCGCGTGATTGGTGTATGATTCAAATAATCAAGAACGATTCAATAATATCTAAATAATTACACAACAATCAATATCATTATAAAGTTTCCCTGGAACTTCAAAACAAGAAACAATATTAAATAAAAATAACAAGATATATCCTAACAATTATAAATAATCAAACCTCATAACAACAAAATTTGTTACTTCCTAATAAAATTTCTCTAAATAAATATAAAACATATATAAATATAAAATGGTAGAAAAATATATACATAGCATTACGAATTTGTATAATTTATTACTTTTAAGTATACGATTATGGAAGCGTCGAATAAGAAAGAACGAATGAAAGAATCCAATTGGTCGTGTCCGTTGATTTCAATCGGTGACGCGACTCAGCAGGTGGCGGTAGCGTCGCACTCGTGTCAGTACTCGATGGCGGCTGAGACGTGCCCACGAGCCGAGCCGTCTATGGCTTAGACGTCGTCGCCGTCGTCGTCGCCGTGGCCGTCGCCGCCGTCGTCGTCGTCGCCGTCGTCGTCGAAGTCGTGGTCATTGTTATCGTCATCGTCATCGCCGTCGTCGGACGTCAAAAAAAAATCCGACGACCAAAACGAAATCTCGTACGTCTGTAATCGCCGTCCTGTCGGGTGAGAACGCGTTCACCGTTTCTCGGAGCTATCACGCGTATACTCACATATAGCCCACTTCGTTATTTCGTCTTCTTCTCGTGTATGTGCTTCTTATTAACGAGGAGGATTCCCATTTGGTGTTGGGGAATCGACGACGGTGTGGTGCGTGCGTGCGTGGATGGCTTGTGTAGCCCGTGAAGCTCCTAGCGGATCGTCACCGTTCTTCTTAAAGTAAAGGGGAAGAGCGAGCGAGAGAGAGAGAAAGAGAGAAAGAGAGAGAGAAAGAAAAAGAAGAAGGAGGGAACGAGAAAGAGAAAGTGCAAACGCGATGTGCAAGCGCAACGGCTCGAATTGTCACTCGAGCTCGAGTTGACCCTTCGAAGGATGGACCTCTTCTTCCAATTTGATCGAAGGAACGCATCGCCGTCGTGGCATTGGTAAACACGACCTCTACCGTTTACAAAAACAGTAAGTCACATGTATGTACTTTACGTACGATCCTACTCTTATACGGTTTGAATCTTCTTCTTCGTTCCGTGGTAGTCCCGTGGGACTCGGCTCGCGCGCCTTTTTCATCATACGCGTCGTCTCGCGGAGAGCCGCGTTTCCGTTACACCGTTTACATGTCTTTGGAAGACCAATATTTCCTTTCCTTTCTCTTATCCGACCTAACCCTTTGACGCGCCTCAAATTGAGATAAAGGGTGATGATCGTGAGATACCGTTGCTTCAGCTTCACCTTACGATCTTCGCTCCTTTTCTCATTATGTTTACGCGTCTGGCTTTGTCCATGCTTTTCTACCCCCACCCCACTCCCCCAGCCCTCCTACTCCCTCTCTCTTTTTTTCTCTTTGTCCATCTCTCTTGCACTTGTGCAGCTTCTACAGTTTGCATTTTGCCCACAGGGCATAGGTATAAGGGGAAGGAGTACAAAGTAGTACTTTAGACAAGAAGGGGGATGAAGCCAGTTTACAGTGGCGGGGGTCAACCGTGGTCTCTGTGTAAAAACACATTGTCATATGCTTCCTGTAATATTTGGATAGATAGCGATCATAAATGTTGTATATGTATATGCATACAAGTGAGAATGTTTAGTCAGAGTTGACAAATTATATCATTTATAAAGACTTTTGATTCTTCAAGTATAACCCCTGTGCCATAATACCAAAAAGTATGCTTCTATGCAAGGAAGTGCCTTTCTTGTTGTATTTGTTAACGGAACTATGGCTAAGCTTTAATTATTCAAATAATAGGTGTATTATTGTAATACTTTTGGTCAATGACTTTAAAGAACTGTCGCTGAACAACCAACTCAATAACATGGCTATGTTTTTTACTTGCTTCTTGTTAGAAGTATCAAATGCATGAACTTTACAATGAAAAATGTATGATAAGCTCCAAAAAGTAAACTGTTGAATTCAAAGGTATATTACAAAGCTATCAAAATAATGTAATATATGCAATATATGCAAAGATTTGCTATAGATGGTGTATTCTACAAAATATCACACGAATATCGCGTTTGACAATTTTTTCATTCACGTACAGGAAAACTCACATCGATCACTCTTGATTTCGTCTCTTCTAATAATCCTAAAGGCGTGTATTCGTCGGTGCCCGCGATATTCATCTGAAAAGAATTTCCAATAAAACCGAAATACGTCGAGCGTTTTGTTAGCGTGTGGCGCGTGCGACGCGATGTTGATAGGAACCGTAATTGTAAAACGATGGAGACCTCGAATGCAGCGGTAGTTTTATTTAAAGCAACGATGATTGTTTCGTTAGAAGTACCGGGCTTCTCGTTCTCCTCGCGAACGAGGTTTCTACGCGAAACGATATGCTGCATTTACCGCGCCACTTTGTCATGTTGCAGGCTCGTCGTTTCTGAGAACACGGTCTGTCTTTAGATAATTTAAAAGAAGATTATTTTAGTTACCCCGAGACCTTCTAAATCGGTACATTACCAAATAAATATCCACGATCTAATAACAATAATAATAAGATTTTACTAATGAAACAGAAAAGAAAAACGCATCATCAATTTTATGAATTTTCAATATAATTATCAATTCGATCGATTAAAAATCACCGTTCGAGAAACTAACTCTTTCGATTTGTGTTATTATATCGTGACTCTCGACCGTGGTATTCGTTAGACGAAAGTAATTGAGCAGAAAAAACGGTAGTCACCCTTTTACTACTTGTCGTTATCCACCCCTCTGTTTGTGTACAGGAGCAAAAGAGTGTAACTTGCCTTCCACGGCCGTCCCCCCCTGGTTTTAACGTTACTTTCTCCAATGAGATTAACCGGATCCGTGTATTTTCGCGCTTTTGATTTTAAAATACGATAAGATCGATCGGTCGGTATCGAGAAAACGATGTATATATTCAAGATATCGATCGTGATCTCATAGATCTTCTAGATCTTCGTCATTTGATTATTCCTTCGTGAATATCTAATAAAAATAACACCATCAACAATTTTCTGAGATGGATACACTCAATCGGGCAACCGTTTAACCCACGAAAACTGGTTTGATCGTACAATGCGATACGTATTTTAGAGAATGTTGTGCACTTCTCAGATATAATACGGGCTCATCGACATCTGGGAATAGTAACGCCGGCGGAAAGCATCAAAGAGTCCTTTGAAGTTTCAGTTGATGTTCCTGAGCTGATTCCTCCTCTTCGTTACCCGTCTTTTTTGTCACACGCTCGTTTACCCGTGCACTTACCGATCCGTTGGGTATCGCCACGATCTCTCGATACTTAACGACTACGATATTGAAGGTACCTTAAACGATAACGAAACTATTTCAATAAACATTAACATACGTATTTCCAAAATCGAACAAAACTCTTACATAGGCCGGGTTTATCCAACCTCTAGGTAAAGTTACCCATAGGATAAATGCTTAGTTCCCTAGTCATTGACCAATTAAATGCCATGTTAGGACATATACCAGCCAGATAACTTTACCTAGAGGTTGGATAAACCTGGCCATAGTAAGACAGACGTTTGAAATTCGCGAATATTGCCGCCCACGGGCATCATAGATGGCGCACTAGACGCACGATACATCGGTGACATTGTTTTTTTATCTATTTCTTTATGCGTTTATTGCGTATCCATCGAGTGGTGGAAAAGAGTCGGTGATCACCGAGGGGAAAGGTAAACCGAGAGAAAAGAGATGTAAGAAAACAAGGAAAAGAAAACGTATTAAATCGGCGATGTGTATCGGTTCGTATGTGCGCGCGCTTTCTTCACATGCAAAGGTCGAATGCGTGCGTCGTCGTTCGTGCGCGCGCGTAATATCGCGTGCGGCGGCAAGATCAAAGGAAGATTTCCTCTCTCTCTCTCTCTTTCTCGGTTAACCCTCCCTCGCTTTCTCGTCTCGACCGGCTTCCCTCCCTACACCCCCCACTCCACTCCCCGTCTACGCACACCGGCTGTCTCTATTGAGTACGTGTAAACGCACCATTAAGTCTTCGTTTCTTTACGCGAACTTATTGTTCTTTCGTAATCTTTGCTCTCCCCTCCACCACCATGGCATACCGTGTCCACCTCTGACCCTTCCCCGTAAGCCCAGCGTTGTTTGTACAGAAATCTAGGATATAATACTACTATTATTATCGTTCTCAACCCCTCTCTCCTACACACGTAGTCTCGAGTGCTTTTTCTCGGGGTTCCTACCGGCCACCTTGAGAACGAGAGTTGTTCGTGCTATATCGGTATTATGACGTAGTACTGGATATAGAGACAGCCTCTATTCTACCCTGTGTTACTGCTATTATCCATTTTTTTTCATCGCTCAATCATCATAGTAACGGATTTTGCTGTATTTGTTCTTGAACTCTTGGAGTATCTTACTGAATTTATATGGTACAATTGTTAATCTTGGGAAGAATGAGTTTTGGGGCACCGTGTAAAACAGGATTGTAATCGATCAAAAAGTATTGCAACTGGACATGCAATCCTAATTCCTAATTAAACAATCTTTCAATCTGCAAAAACGCCTTTAGCGATACCTATCGGTAAGAGAGGAGTAAGGATGAGTGCAAAACTGTCCAAAGAATCGATTTTAGGAACCGAACGTTAAATTAGGAGAAAATCAGTGGAAACGGTAAGAGTAACGTAAAATTCTTTTTAGGGTCCGAAATTGGAAAAAAGGGGGGATTAAAGTTTGTGTCGTATGAGATAGAAGGATGAACGTTCGCAAGAGCCGGCATGTCCGAAAAATCTCGGGTTTCGAGCGTGGACCTCTCTTTAGAATCTGCCCTTATACCTGAACCCTATATCACCTTTTTGTCCTACCTTGTCGACAGAAGAGAAGAAAAGGGCGGGAGGGTGTCAAGGTAGGGAGAGAGAAGACCAGGAAGAAAGGTGGGCAGAAGATGGAGAGAGGGAGAGAAGGAAGAAACGGACGGTCTCCGTGGTACAGGGTATGAGGCATAGGGGGCTGACGTTGGCTCTCCCTTCTCGGCCTACGGTCACCATAGTTTCAGTCTTGCCGTGTTCTCCGTGTCGTGCAGGGTGTATATCCTTTTTGTACTCTCTTTATCTTTCACATCCACACTTCCTATAAAGATTATCCATCGTACAAACTCGATCCCTGCACTCAACCAAATTATTCTTTCGAACTGCTACACGTGAAAATCGCTAAGGAATATCGTCCAGTAATCGTCTACCCTTTTTTTGGACTCTTCTTGGTGAAAGACGAAACGGATAGCATCACTGGCATCGCGATACAATGATGAAGATTGGATGAAAGAATCATCTCTAGTCCTATGTGCACGATGAGCCGGAACAGTGTCGAGGACGGTCGACTGTGCGTCGATGTGTGGAGACTTCAATGCCTGTAGTTGGAAAATGCTCGTGATATACCACCATCGAACGCGTACCGCCAACGATGTGGCGGTTAGAACGATACGACTTCCTATACGATCGTTTCCGTAAAACCGGTAGCCCAACATTTGTGACATACCATTCCTCGTTTTTTAACTTACTTGTCCTATTATACTCAAGAACGTTTTACAAATATGGATTGACGAGTGGATTAGTAAATCGTGAACCATTTGGATTAGCTTATGTGATAAATAAACCACCGCCTTGGAGGCATATAAAATATTCAAAAGAACTGGAGTGCGAGTATAAGAAATACTTGGAGCCCAAGGTCCAATCTTTCTACGTACGTATCATCGAAAATTTGATATTTCTTGGGTTTTGGATTAAAAATATGATCGCACCTTAAAGTTGACCAGCACGAATAAGGATTAATCTGTGCTCGTGGCGAAACGATCGAATTGTAGTTAAATTAATTTTATCAGCAAACACGAACGTTCATAATATTGAAAATTTAATATCGCTAATTGATGCAACCATCCGGCTACGAGGCCGAGTTACGCGAAACGATAAAGTGTCGCTTTAAATCATCTCGCCACTATGATTCACGATATATTTTGTAAATCGGTTCAAGGTCACCGAGTAAACTGGAGTTCCTTTCACGAATCGATTTTTGTCGTTCCCTTGAAACGTCGTTCCCATTGAGGGCGAAAGGGGTGATGAAGATTCTTTAAAAATTAAATATAGAATCATTGGAATGCGTTGTCTACGCTTAAGACTTCGATATGTTCAGTCATATTCATTTATGTTTTAAATATCAACATAATTGTTTTGCATATTTTATTCAAAAATTACAAATAACTTGGTTGTATTCAGATACATTAATGATCCCTAAACATTTAATTATTAAATTACCGAGAAGCAAATACCGGGAGAAGACCTTATTCACGGGATTCATCATTCGGATAGGGTTTCGTATAACCACGCTCTTAACTTCCATACAGTAATTGAAGTTGCTTACTATCGTGCCTGTTCCAGCAGAAATACAGAATTTTCCTGAATTTTCTGGCAGATGTGCGGTGGCAGGCGGTAGAAAATACTTAAAAGTAGATGAAGAGAGAGAGAGTAAGAAGTCTGCTTTGAAAAGAAAGGTCCGGGTCCGTCGATGGTGGCGGAAACAGTCTGAAAGGGTTAAATCGATCGTGAGCCGCGCGTGGGTCTTTCGTTTCATAAGCGCTGGGTTAAGTTCTTAAGAAGGTTTCAATGTTTCACTTCCTAATTGAAGCACCAAATTAAAACGACGTGATTGAACTTTGCCCTTATCGAAATCGGTATCGATTTCAATAAAAAAGGAAAAAGGGGAATAGGTTTTATCAAGATCTAAGAACGACCATCTTGATTCGATCTTTAATAATAGATTAATCGTATTATTCTACCTAAGATGATGATCGTCGTTCTAGCCATCCTCCTTTTACGATAGCGGGACCGGTCTTATTCGAGTACGCCGCCATCGTCCTCGCTTTTGTACTCACTGACATTTCGACAGCCGAAGAAAATCTTACCTGCACGTACAACGTGTCCTTCTTGGAAATGTAACGTTCCACATTCTTCTCTAGACGAGAGCTTTGTATAATTCGTTCCAATTTTCTCTCCCAGGTCGATATGTCTTTATCATCGAACGTATATCTAGGCTTACCTAAGTTTTCCGGGTCCCCTTGTAATCAGTGCCATTTTCAAAATTTTCAATAGAACTCGTTCTCCTCGTTCAGTCATCCTCCTGACCGGGACAATAGCGTTCTAACGTCGCTCTTTTAAATGGGTCACCGTGTATGTGACACAAACGAATATCGCCGACGTGTTTTTTGCTTGGGAAGCTGCGGACTTCATCCAGAAGGAGGTACAAAGTATAATTACCCGAAAGATCGGGAGGAACTTTATATTCTGCCACGTTGACAGCGTGACAATGCAGGCGGATTTGTTGGATCTATCTTCGTGATTCCCTCCCAATCCTGATTATTTGAATACGTAGCAGCTGTTTCTTAAAATATTATTTAATAACGTTACTTGACAAAGTTGTTTCATGTAACTAAAACTAAAAGCACATATATGATTAACTCTAGCCAACAGAAATTACTTCGTTTAGGTTTCGTACAAAGGTATGAAAAATAGATCTATATTGCCACACGCAGTAATTTCAGAATGGCATGCATAAATTGTTTAAACGATTTAATATTGCCACCAATTTTGAACGGCATCTAATCTAATCTAATCTTCGAAATCTTCTAATAATGTTAAAATTCGTGTATAAAGTAAGAAGACGATTCAATGTCTTTTGCAATCGATATAAAACGATAAATCGGTAAGGCGCCTTACGTTTGAAACACCCGATATGTCGAGCAGCGAAAGAAGGGGCCTGACTTTCGAGCAGCACGGCTTGGCTGAGCGAAGCGTTCCGAAAACCTGTAATTACGGACCCGACGTACATCAAGCGATGCCGCCAGCCAGCAGCCGCCCGGGCAACCTACGTCTTCCCCGACCCTCTTTTTATCCGTTTCTTTTTCCCCCCTTTTCCCTCACTCTCCCTCTCCACTCCTCTACTCTACTCTTCTCTTCTCTTTTCCCTTCCCTCTCTTTCTCTTCTTACCTGTTTCTCTCCCTTTCCTCAAGCTTCGAGTCTCCGAGAGCGTCGAGAGACCTGCTTCCCTTCCAGCGCGCGGCTTCGACGCGATTCAGCTCGGCGAACGTAAGGACTATCCTCGTAAACATTGCGGTGTGCTTTTTTTCCCTTGCTTTCACGCACGCACAAATAATTGTAATTCTTGAATAATATATATATATAGGTAGGTATATGTATAGTTATATATATATATATATATTATTATTAATAAATAATATATATGTATATATGTGGAACGTGCTTACGTTAGACGATTTTAACGCGCCCCGCCATCTTTTGCAGACGAGTAGATCCATGTTCGATCTTAGTTAGATGTACTTTAAATATACCTGCTCTTTTTTATTTTACTAAAATCCGTATTTGTTTATTGAACCATTGAACGATAAAATATGATTCGATCGTGGTACTATATCTTATTGTTAATTTTATACTGATTTTTCTTTGTGAGTTAATATGGTGACAGTAGCATATTTCCTCTATTGTTCTTCTCCTTCTCGTACTCTCGCGTCACGTCTTTGTATCGTCAGACGTTTCTACTTCCATTCTCTATGAGATTAAAAGAGGTATATATATGCAAAGTAAAAGGAATCACGCGTAGCGAGGAAACATTGAAATTTGACCGGTCTATCGCTCGTGGTATTATCAATGGATCGTCGTTCTTGAGTCCCTCAGATCGGCCATGCATACATTTTAATATCATTCTAGCATAGAGAAAACCGAGAAATGTTTCCGGACGAACGACATTGATACTTTCATGGATTCAACTTTCTTATACGCTTCAAAAAATCTCAATATCGAAGAACCTTTCCTCTATGCTTCAGGTATTTCTTTTTCGAGATTAGAAAGAAAGAGGGTGCTCTGTGGGGAGGGGGGCAGAAAGGAGGCAAGAGAAATGCAGGGTGGACAGAATTGATATTGACATCGCAAGTAGAACGAATAAAAAGAAATAAATCGAATTATAAGTCTCCGACGGTTAGTCCTTTGAGTGCACCTTTTATTCCCTCATAAAACCATTAGGATATCGTTCGATATATATTTTATTGCATAACGAACGTACCCGATAATTACTGGTAGTTGGAGGATGTTAAAATGTAATGATTCTTATCTGTGTGCGAACGAGAACTTATCTGGTGCATCGACTTTATCAACGAGTTTTCTACATCGAGCGTATCCGTCAGCGTATAATTATATCTTACGGTGCCGCCGGTAAAATAATTACACCGACAGACATCATTAAGCAAAATTAAAAGTGAGGGTGGAGCCTGCGGAAGCGCGTAAGCTGTAAATTAAAATCATTATTTTCACACTGTAAATGCCAGTTAAACTGGAAACTTATGTAAACTTAACGAGTAACACCTATCTATTGCAATTTGATTTGACTGATCAAATATATTTTTTTAAAAGTGCATATGCAATTTTTATAAGTCCTTATACATACGTGTATAAACTTTTATAAAGACTTATCAAATTCACCGATTTATGTTCATAGTGGATATTCATTTGTAATATCAAATTATTGAAAAGGCAATGTATATTGTAATTAACTAATTTCTTAATTGAAAAATTCCGCCTGAGACATTTGGCGGTGTATTGTAGCTTGACCAATCATAGCTGATTTAAACAGCGTGAAGTTGGTTAACGTATATATTCTTTCGTTCGGTATCTGTCTGTAGAATTCAAAGTTCTCACGTTATATGTTTTATTCAAATTGAATGACCAAAGATTGCCGCATAAGCATATCTTCTTTTGTATTTTTATTATTCAAACAACTTTTTTTCATAATTGGGTTATTGAATTTTCAAATTTTAATTCATTCAGATGACAATGCACACATATTGTCTCAATAGTACATGCGTGTTGCATGGAGGTTTTTTAAAATTTAAATATTGATTTAAACAAAAATATTTTTTAAATAAATAAATAGTAAACAATTTAGTGCATTGTTATATAAAAGTACAGGCAGTGATCCTTCTAAATAAATGAACTTGTGTAGGTTTGAGTCTCTTTGTCAACAGCTTACTGTAAATATTTAAATACATTAAACAATATTCTTTTTAACAAAGAATTAGTAGTAGCATCTACGTAATTAAAAAGTATAAGTTCAAATTTGTACATAATACAAATAGTTTACATTCTTATGTCTTTGTTATATATATTTCTTTGTTGGGTCGTGGCATATCTTAGCCAGTCTGAATTATTACCTTTGGGTATAGATTTCTAGTCTGCGCAGCTCGCAATCTGTCAGGATTCTATATACACCCTACCAATTCCACCCCCTTCTATTGACGTAGCGTCAGTCCTGGCCAGGACGCTGCCATAGCTCAGTGTAGTACGAGCAGTGCTATCGATGGTATCGTATGTTTGGAAGGATAGTAGAAGTATTTGTATTGGAAGACGATAACTTATAATAGATCTTTTACCAAACTCATAACGGATCCTATTAAGCTTGTGTATATTTCCAACCTACCTACAGAGGGTTGCCGACAAAATGGTATGTAAGCTTTTCACCATCCCTTGATTCAGGTAAAAGTGCGGTGGAGTGAGATGATTCATTATGACAGCTTTTCATTTCATACTTCCTCTTTCATAGAAGTTGGGTTTACATTTTTCCATTCATCATAGCTTGCTCCTCTAAATGATAAGGAATCCTAAATTATAAGCAAAAATAGTAGATTCAAATGTTGGTCTAGATATTTATTATTCATTATTACTTGATTATTAATGCATAGTACCTATGTATTAAATACCTACCTAACCTTTGCTGTCAGTACTGTTATCTTAGCATATAAAATTGTTGTTAAGAACAGAATATTGCATTTAGCAGATATAGAATGTGTCATAAGTATATCTTTTTTATTTGTCAAGCTCCTATGTACTTATAAGCAATATTATAGTCATAGATCCATAGATGAACGTGAAACACGATATAACTACATCAGCTTTTTAGTTTTTTTGGAATAAAGTATGTTTGGGTTTCAAGGTAGAGTGCATTATATTCTAGACCCAAAATTTTGCTCTATGAAGAATCATATTTCTATAGCCCTTCACAATAAAAGGTTAGTTCCAAAGACCCTTTGTTCTTTTAGGTCTAGCTCGATACCCTTATAACTTTAGTAATAGTTTTCCAGTCTATTGGATCCTAATTCTTTAAGGATAATAAACTGTTCCTCGATATATCATGATACTTCTGAGGTAGGTTCTGGTAATTCAATGGATTGCATTATAATTTTTGTCGATCAATACTACACAAAGATGGTGCGCAGTCCAATAGAGGGGTATACAGAGTGGTGGTTCTCGATGCGCAGACTGCTGGAAGGTAGACTATGGGCATATATACAGAGCTTTGCTCCCATACTTCTTTAAGGCAGAAAATCTTGGTGGCATATAGAATTCGTATATGACTCACCACAGAGCTCGATCGATCCACTAGCCACCTCCCAGGCTCGGGTCCTTTGTTTGGAAGTATTGAAACCTTACTGGCATTGAAAGTTATATCACGAGTCCTAAGATTTTGTAAATGCAAACAGTCAAGCCTGGATCTCTACTCATACTACATAGAGTTGGAATTACATTTATTTCTTTTATCTGCTTCTTTATTTATGATGCGTATTGTACATTGTTACTATGCATGTACAATATGTAAGAAATTAGTATATATTTATAATGAAAATACTTAAAAATCAATAGACTCTGCCTTTTTGTATCTCATATATAATAATGATTTTGTACATTGTTAATGACTTAGTACAATATATAAACCCGTATTAATAATATTATCAAAATTAAAATATTGATAATGACAATAAAAGTCTGTATAAATAAAGATATGAATCCTCTTCTTGTGTTTCTTAATTTTTTTATATTCCATTTCTCACTTAGCTTTTGTATTATTTTCCATAAACACCATTACAAGTATTACATCAATATTATTTTATTTTTACAGATTTGGAATAAACATGTCCACTAAGAGACGCCGTGGGCCACAATTAAGCTTAGATAACAAAATAGTACGCGATGGCTACAACAGATAGGATGAGTGGATCTCGGCAAAACGAATCACGTTGCTTCAATGAGAACTCTCCAAGGCCACCAGTGCCTGGTAAGAATTTAATAGTCATATGATTGTTGAGAATGTCATTTACACAAAATTATAGCTTTAAATAACTTTATTAATGTAGGAGAGGAGACAGGAGGCCATGTAAGTAGGTTCCGTCCACAGAGTCCAGCTCTGACCCCTAGACGTTCTTCTTTAGCAACACCAACAGCATTGGGTTCTTGCGATGCTTCTGCACCGTTGGGTTTTGAGCCAGAAGGTTGCTGCGGAACCACCACTATGGAGTGTGATTCGTCTCCTCCTTGTTTACGGTGGGCCAGAAACCTGCATTCCTTGCTGCAGGATTCGGTTGGTCTGGAACTGTTTAGAAAGTACCTGGATCAAGAAGGCAAACCACATGCGAATCCGCTTAACTTTTGGTTTGCCTGTGAAGGCCTCAAAGAACAAAGCGATCCAGACAGAATACATCAACTGGTTAAGCTTATTTACAGAAAATTTTTCCTCAAGTCTCAGCTAGCCATACCAGAAGATGTAAGAAAAGAGGCTAATCGTCGTGTAAAGGAAGGGAGAGTAGATGAGAAAGTTTTTGATGCTGTACAATTAGAAGTGGAACGTCTCATCAATGAGACTACATATCCAAACTTTCTTCGATCTGAAATGTATCTACAATATGTACAGTCTTGCCAAAATCCAGACTCTGGTGGATGTCCAAGCTCTGGTTCTAGTCGAGAAATGTCTGTTTCCTGTGGACCAAGCTTGCTACCTACCGTACATGAGGACAGTGAATTTGTTACCTCTGTGCATAGCTCGCATTCGGCGAGCGAGACGCCTGGAGAATTGAGAGGCGAGCTAAGGCTAACCAAAGATGTGTTGATAGCTACTCAACAGACTAGAGCAATGGATGTGCGGCCTAAGCCAGAAGCGTGTGCTGGGTAAATAAATAATTATCGTAACACACGAGTATTCGCTTAGATTGTTCTTCACTTACAGCATCATGCATTTGAGCTTGTGTGGAATTTGTTTGCAATTAAAGAATGTACCCTTGATCAACTTTTATTGTGTATGACATGTAACATGGCTGTAATCATTAATAACATGTCATTAGAGTCACACGCTTTTAATTATATTGATATCCAAGAAAAGAGACCAATTTTTTTTACATACTATACTTCACACAGAATGTAAAGCACGCTTGCATTTCAATATTGTTTTACCTACAATTTTCATTTATTATTTAATCTAAGAATTACTTTTTATTTTTATAATTTAATTTCATTTGTTTATTTCTTTCGTTTTGTTTGCTGTTTTTGCGTGGCGTTCATAGCATTTACTTGCAACATGGAGCTAGTCCGTATCATATGCTCGTACCCAGACTGCATACACAATACTCTTCCTACAACCCAGTGTCCAGACAAGATTCAGAACTCCAAAGCTTAAGCAGTGATGCACGAACCGAATCAGACAATATATCCGTCACCGACTCGTCCGTGTAAGTTTGTTATTTTATTTGGCATGCAAAAGGAAATCATTAATGTCTCATCTGTACGTACACAGAGTACACAATAAGGACAATAATTACCAATAATATAACAATTTATTTGTACTAAAAATTTTGCGTTTATTATGTTCTCAGTGATGGTATATCAATGGGCAGACAACGTAGTAAAAAACAATATTCGAGACAATCTAGAGGAATGAAAGAGTTAGCCAATTTAAATCGCGATCCAATGGCACATCATATCATCATACCTCGAACACAACGGGTACCGCGAGATCTCATGCAACCTTTGAGGCCAGAAGAATTTGCGCAGGTCCTGATAGAAAAATTGGAAAGCGTGAAGCGAGAACGGGAAACGGAAGAAAAGCTCGATCGTCACCTCCAAGAAAGCGAATTACTTAGTATAGATGCTTCTGTGGAAGCTCCGCCTGGCAGTGCTCCTAAGGCACTCGCTGATGCTCTAAGAGAGAAGTTATCGATAGACGAGGATAGCGATCAGGCGATTTTAGACCAGCACGTGTCGAGAGTTTGGTCGGATTTAACACCTTCCAGATCTCCTGGTCCTTTATCACCTAGAACTCATTCACCGGAAAGAAGGCGTCCTATGCACAGTTACCCGCGATCGTACAAACAAAGGAAAGAGAAGGACGTGTTTTCTACTTTCTCAGCAGACAGTGGGAATATTCACGACTTTCCAGAAGGTAGTGAGCTTGTTCATGAATTCGGTTACTTTCCTAAATCAAAATCCGTGCCATCTGATTATGCAGATTCCCTCCATAAACAGGATCTTTATCTCCAAGGTGTGTAGTCGTCTTTACACTTCCGAAATAGTGATTATGTTCCTAGATTTTTGTGTCTTGTTTTCTTCTTCTTTTTTTATCTATCTCCGTTTATCTCTCATTCCTCGTTCAGGCTACATTAGAAATGATCTCAACATGTTACAGCTCATGATCAAAGGTTTAGAAGATTAGATATGACAAGAAGATCCTCTACAAAGAAATCAATGACAGAGTTAACGGATAGTGGAGTTAGCGTCGTGAGCGATGCTCCACCGTTGAACGTGTGCAAGGATATTCGCCTACTATCTTGGTTGAAGGAAACTGATAAGAAGGCAGATACCAAGTATAGCCGTCATGGCAAAAAATATGGATCTCGAAGTGGTTCCTTGGAACGAACCAATAGAGAAAGTTGGGGCGTTCCTGCGCAACCATTTGTCGCTGATCCTGGAATGCCTCCTCTACCGCAACCGCATACGGTAGAACATTACAGTTTTATACAATGTATAATTGATTTTATATGAGATTGGATATTTACATATATGTATAATAGGCAACGCAGTTGGAAGAGGCACGGAGAAGGTTGTTAGCGGAGGAAGAAAGGGTACGCGGATGTTGTAAACGACATCCAAGTACATCGAAACAAGCACACGATCCTACTGTACAGAGTCAGTGTTGCAATCAGTCGAATCAATCTACGTTAAAAAAGACTAGACAAGATGCGGGAGATTTCACCACCGTTGTGTTCAGTTTCTGTGACGAGCAATTCCCTTATCGAACCAAAATTCCTGGTCATAACGTCACGTTAAAGCAGTTTAAGGAATACCTTCCGAAAAAGGGTAGTTATCGGTACGTATGTGATGAATATACTAATATCTAATTTATAAGAAAAAACAACTATCATATAAACATTAAATGTACGTACATATATGTATGTGTGTGTGTGTGCGTGCGTGCATGTATGTGTGTACTCATAACAAAAATATTATTCATGGGTAAGATGTAAATTACATTATTCTTTATCTTCGCATTATGCTTTTCAGATATTTCTTTAAAACCGAGTGCGAAGACTTAGACGTAAAAGTTATACAGGAAGAAATAACAGATGATTCTGAGATTCTGCCATTGTGGGAAGGCAAAGTGATGGCACAAGTTAAGACGCTTGAGTGATAGACTGAAAAAGCATATGTTGAGCAAAGATTGTCTTAACCCATCGGCTTACCTAATCGTCGAATTGACGGGGTCACTTTCGTGTGCCTTGACTTACCTAGTCGTAGAATTGTGGGGTCTAATTGCGACGATGACCATGTTTTTTTTTGGTCTAAGCTACTATCACTATTTTTGCATTAAGGCGTGTTTATCTGCTTCTTACTTTACAAACATTGTATCTTATATAGAAATCAGTTATGTACTATAATGAAAAAAATAGAAACCGGCTTCCTATTTTGTCGCCTGACCAAGCCATTATATTTTATGGCTATATAGTGTCGATATTTTTTTTTATCTTCATTTTTTTTAATTTTCGATTCCTTCAAAGCCGACGCCATATATGCGTGGTTTCGACGAATTGTTCCCAAAATATATCTGTTCCTACTTCCAACGGCCTACAAAATTGTGTTCGCGTAACTAGCACTATAATACATGGTATAAGTCTCTGATAAGAGAATTAGAGAACTATTCGAAGACTGTTCTCTCGTTACTGGTATCATCCGAATCTCCAATTTTATTCCAAGTGCGGATTGTATTTACTTAAAAAATTATAATTACACGAATGAGAGTCTTCCACGTAACGTTACTAAACTCTCTTTTAATAACAATGTTTTTTATTGTAATGTAAAAATAAGAAAACTTCCTAACTGCACGGCCTATCATATACTTAATAATTTTATTATGCCCATATTGGTATGTTATATGCAATGTGTGTTATTGCATTTAAAAGAAAAGAGATATACTTTTATGAATTTGGACAAGTTTAAATACTAATGATCTCTTAAAATATTGCTGGTCTTCCTGCAACATCGAATTAATTGCGCAGATGTATCTTGTTAACGAATGAGTTAACGGTAAAGGAATATAGTACGTTGTTTTTTTTTTTTGTGCTTTTCTTAAAAAGAAAGTAACAACTATTTTATAAGGTATAAAAATTGAAAGTGATGGTAGCTAACGTTCTTGTTAAGAAAAATACTATGTATAATGAAATATTTCAATGACTCGGCACAAGAAAACTACGGGGGTAATTCCGTCGCGTTAACGATTGGATAAGCCGATGGATTAATCGTAGTACAATAACTATGGTAGTCATAAGTTAAGTGCCTTAATATATGTCATTAATCATGCTGTAATTTCAGAGGTTGGAATATAAAATTGTCTTAAGGGGAAACAGTAGTGCCTAATGTTTTCGAGTTGGATAGTTCATAAATGATAAAAAAAAGCATAATTTTTTATTCCTAACTTAATTTGAATACATTTTTCCATCGTGCAAATATCAAAAAGAACGTTAAGATTCTCTAGAAACAAGATTTGAGGAAGTTAAGTTTGTATGTACATTGAATTTTTTAAATGTTCGTTTCGATCAACGATCGATCGTTGCGTTCGACGATTGTATTAGTTTATACGTTATAAGATACCAATCTGAAGTCTCCTTCGATATTCTACAAATATAAAGATCACAGGGAATGTTAAATATAAAGTGCTCTATCGGTGCGGTAAGTTAGGAGTGAAAAATTATGAAAAAGAATCGCGTGTACGAAGAGATCGTCGCATTTTGTCATGTTAGTACGAGGGTTCTGCCGCTAGTTAGCGCTTCCATCGAGCTCCGAAGATCAGGAGGGAATTTTGAAAACTTCGAGCGTTTCGGAAACTCATATCTCTTGAACAAGATAATTTATAACAGAAAAAAATTCTATCGCGATCGTGATAGACGCGTCCGTATTTGCGTACGGACTATGAACGTTATTTGTATAAGTGAATCATGATAGAAAGTTCGTTGATTACAAAATACTTTTGTATCTCACCTGTTACTGTCCATTTATTAAAAAAAGGTTCTTTATAATTTGTAATTAATATCTCGTCGATTAAAAAGGATACATTTGTAATTTAACGCAAATTTCCTTGACCGCTATAAGCCACAAAATGCTTCTCTTTCATTGGTAATGAACGTGCGATCATTCCTTGATACTTATAATTATTAATGTTTACCGCAATTAAAATTCGCATGATAATTATACATATATATCATTCTGTGACTCAATTAAACGATCAACCGGCCAAATGTCCGGCCGACCAATGTAATAATATTTATAAATTGTCACCGCAGATACTTAAAAATCTTGCAAAATGATGTCTGTCGTATAAATAATAACCGATTTTACAACTGAAAGATCTGTATTTTGAAAGATAACATCAACTGTTATAATGTACCGATTGTGCAAGTGGCAATTATCAATTTTATAAAATGTTCTTTGAACATACGTGCGCTTTAGGGATATCAAAAGTTAAATCAATTTTTAATGCGCTGAAAATTATGATAATATAATATAAAAATAATTGATAACATATATAAAATAATTGATTGCTTTCCGGTATCCTTAACTGCCCTTTGTAATTAAGGATTTTTCAATCCGTAAATTGAATATGTCCAGTTTTTACCTGAGAATAATCATCCAATTTTGAAGGTAATAGATGTTGCAAATCTAATTTTCCAAACCAATCTTACATATCATAACAGTGTCTGTATATAATTGGAGTATCCAATACTACAATAGTTACGTTTTCGATCTCAGTACCATGCAAAAAAATAGGAAATAAATTATAATTTATGCAAATAATAGATAAATTATTGTGTTCATTACGACATACCGTCATACGTTCTCCAACAGATGCATCTAAAATTAAATATTTCGAGCAAATATAAGCATGATCATAATAGTTACAATTTAATGGTTTAACAAATATTTTCAAATCTTTTAAGACACAATTTATGGAATTTAAAATAATACGTATGCTTTTTATGAAACATTTTTTTGTGGGGTAAGTATATATCGTAATAATTTTTTAAGTAATAGTTCTTCTTTAAACTCGAGTAGTAATTCATAAAATGAAATTGCAAATACGATATTTATGGAATAGTTGCATTCAAGTTTCATGTTATTATAAAATCTCATTCATTTTTCCATAAATTTCATTACTAAATAAGGTCACAGCATATATATTTTATTTACGCATTTTTCCATTTAGGCATTTTATATTGTATGAATCCGGCTTAAAGTATTTAGTTTTCATCGATTGGTCAGAATGGCGCCATTCTAGGGATTTTATTTATTCATAGGATGTCCGCCATTCCTTTCCAGTTCTTAACGTTGTGCCGTAAACACGTGTTAAGAGTGTAATTATCGAATTTAAGGTGAAATATTAAGCAAAATACGTAAGTATATGTATTATTTTAGATATCTCGTTGTGTTATTGTCATAATAATTCATTTAAATAAGTTTAAACGAATATATATCGTACACATACATAGTCAAGAAGTTGCATACAGCAGCATTTTATATAGAGGTTCCCATGATTTTATAGTATACTCATATTTAAGTTTTTTTAATGATTTGACATCTATTAATGCTGTCACATTGTATCATAAGAAATAAGCGTTCCAACTTTCATAGTTTCATAGCTAAATTGTTCTTATCAGAATTAAGCAATGTTGAGTAACATACAGTTTTGTATTCTTTCGCTAGAACAATGTTATAAAAATGAAGTTTATTAAAAAAATTATCTACACGCATAGTCCTACGCATTCTTACTCTCTTTTTTTGATAACATTATGTTGTACTTTATTACAGAATGCCGCTAGCTCGTGATCTTTTGCACCCAAGTCCTATTGAGGAAAAAAGGAAGCACAAATTGAAGAGGCTTGTGCAGAAACCAAACAGCTATTTTATGGATGTAAAATGTCCTGGATGTTACGCCATCAAAACTATCTTTTCACATGCACAGAAACCTGTAGAATGTGATGGCTGCCGTACGATTTTATGTACACCAACTGGTGGCAAAGCCCGATTAACTGAGGGTTGCTCTTTTAGAAGGAAGGTTCAATGTTAATTTTAATGTGACACAAACATCATTCTTTACATTCGATAAATAAATCCAATTACGCTATATCGAGTATGTATTTTTGTCACTGTATATATATGTATGCATATATATATATGTCCCTTTATCTCATAGTATTACTCCAATCACTTGGAATACTTTTGTAATATTGTTTAAATAACAATGGCTCAATGAATACACGGAATATTATATGATCATTCATTTTTTATTTCTAATTATATTAAAGATAATTTTAATAAATGTAGCAGCTTATAACAATTAAACATTAATTTACATTGCGATTAATTGTATGCATGTTACATGTTTCAGGTCATTTTTATAAATCACTTAACAAGTAGATTTAGTAACATTTTCACTATCTTCTTCTGTAATGGTAATGTTTACATGATTATGTAGATATTTAAGAATGTAATATCGCATTATATGCATGGAATACTCCAGGCGCGACTTCAACCGAACGAGACTTCAGCGATAGCTAAAATAAAATTAAACATAATATTTAATATTAGATACATAAAACGTAAGTGATAGACGTATGACAATTAAAGCATAACTTACTGTAACATCAGGATTGCCAGGTTGAATTTTTAATTCATTTAGTACCCATACATTATTGGTTAATTTCAAAGACTGATAAAGCATATCTTGTCCCTCAACATTTCTTTTAGCAATTGTGAAAACATTGCTCTGTTGCATCTTTTGTACTACCTGGTCAGCAGTCAGCATTATGCCGTTCAATGTATACTGGACCTAATAATAGAATCAATCTGTTTGTTTGAAAATATAAGTAAAAAAATTATAAAAATGAGAAAAAAGAAGTAACCTCATTCTGCGCAGGAATGTCTTTCCAAGTTGAAAGGAACACTCTTTTATCCAATTGTCCGTCTTCGGTAAAGTATACATTCATAGGGACTAAGCATGCAAAGTAAAATACATCAATGTTATTCTTTATGGCAACTTGTAAATTATTTAGGGGTTCCATGCGTTGTACTGCTCCTGCTGTGGATAAGATTACACTGGTTTCAATGCTAGCTCCTGGACTTAAGGGACCTGGTACTTGCAATGGTGCTGCTGGTGTCAAACCAAAACTGTTTTTGTTAAGTTGAATTGCAAATCCTCCCATAGGTTGCATCGCTTTATTCGTAAATGTCATATCCATACTGATCTGACCGTTCCTGTTTTAAAATTAAATAGATTCAAATGAAATAACATTATTCTATTATAGATAAATGCTTTCATTGCATTATTTATGCTATACTTACTTTCTCGAAAATGTGCCCCAGATATCAAAACCTTTACCCTTTTCTGCAGGTAGCCAATTAACTTTAGGTGGTATATATGATGTAGGTCCTTGATTAAAGCCAAAAATGTCTCCCAATAATCCTGTTGTACTTTGAGAAACCACTGGTGCTGCAGCACTTGCGGCTCCATCATTACTACCTAGAATTCCATCTAAGCCACCTCCCAAAAGATCTAAACCTAACCCTGGTTGTGCAGGAGCTGCTGGTGGTACTATAGTTGGTCCACCTTGGAAAAGAATTTATACTGCTTATATACTTTAACTTTTAAGCATTACACAAACTTCAGAAGTAATTGCTTACCAATGTCCATGCTAAGAAGATCACCTATCAATGAATCTTGTGCAAGTATAACTTGAGCATGAGGCTGAGAAGCAGGACGCTGTGCCGATTCTTCATTTGAATTACTTCTAGCTGGTAAAGATTTTCTAGCACCAGCTGCTCTACCTTCAACAAATGCAGTTGGCGGCTTATGATACACAGATGCTAAGCTAGAAATATGGCATATGAGTTCATCCAGTAATGTTGGCTCCAACAGATCTGTTTCTTCAGAAATAAGAGGCTTTTCAGCTAGTACAACTTCCTTGGCTGCTGCTGGATCAGTACTAAGTAATCGCCAATAGATAAATCCGCGATCTCTCAAATCTGGGTTGTCTGAATCTTGTGTTGCTAAGCTTAGTACTTGCTGTACTAATTCTTGAGTATCTGTAGGTCTTTTTAAAAATAGTTTGACAATAGCTGTTAACAATTGCAGTTGCACCTGTGTATTTTCATCGTGGAAACCTTCCAAGAAACTTTCTAATAATTCATCTGCATTATCAATACGCTCCGCGTATTCTCCAATTATCCAAATCATTGAAGCACGCGCTTCTGGCTCATCAAGAGTGTCCAAATTCTCACAGAGTGTTGAAATTATGCTTTCATATTTATTCGGATATTTACGGAAAATATCTTTAATAACTACAATTGCTTCTTGAACTACATAATTTACCTAGTAAAAATAAAGGTAAAGAATACACCACAATTCACATTAACAAGAGAAGTTGCAGTCTTATTTAATGTATATACCTTTGTCTGAATTAAATCTAATAATGTGGAAACACATCGTTCTGCGGAAGGTTCAACTTTGATAGCGCAACGTCCAATGGCTCTAACAGCTTTCCTAACAAAATCTACATCAACTTCCGTAGCATATTCTTTTAATTCTGAGAGAACCTGGGCGATGTTGGCTTGCGATGCGAGACGTATCATAATGTCTAATTTTTCAAGTTTAACATAAATTGGGTCATTGTATTTAACAAAGAAAACTTTCATTTCATGCTTCAATATATCTGGCCTTTTTTGTACAATAAGATTTATGTTTCTCAGTGCAACGTATTGAACCTCAGGTTCAGAACTGAGCAATGTAACAAGAGGTGGAGCCAATTTCTTTGTGAGGGTACCAACAAAATCAGACTCAGATTGAAGCATTTCCATCAATTTCATAAGAACCTGAATCCAAGTATTATACATTAATCACTAATTCAACATGCATAAAATTTAATGATACTTTGTTATAGAAGATGCATCAAATATTCTACCTTTACAGCAGAGAGAACAACTGCAGCATTTGCATGTGCTAAACGTGGAGTAATACGTTCGCAGATGCTTTGAGCTTCACGATCGTCTTTTGGTGAGTAATTTGCCAGTGAATCTAATATAAACACTTGACCCCATTCTGTGCATTCGTTTAGAGCCGTAAGAAGTTTGTTGATAGTTTGAGCATTCATTTCAACTAATGGTTGTCCACTAGGACTTGCTTCATTAATTTCTGACAAAGCAGCTACAGCATTAGCAACAACCTACCGATAAATAATAGAAAAGTGTAGAAATGCACATAAATTTCACAAAAATGCACCGATCGATTCTTTTTTAAACCGCAGATTCTACATACCATAGGATTACTGTCCGATAAAAGATCTTTCAATTGATCCAGAAAGCCTTGATCTTCAACTAAAGCAGCGTTAATATCGTAAAGCTTGGCAACGCACACAGCGGCCGTTTTGCGAACATACGGATCCTCGTCCTTCAGACATTTCCTCAATGGCTCACAGAGATATTCAGTGATCTTGTCAACGCGTATGCACCCCATTGTACGAACTGCCAGTGCTCGAATCAGTGGATTTGGATCCTCACAGTCCTGCGCAAAAATCGGGCAAGCCAGGGATTCAAGTCTAGTCACAGCAGTGGCTATCTATCTCAGCCCATGAATTTAAACAAAGTAGAAAGTGGTATGGTACCTTTGTCATCGGAGATGTCGATAGCTCCTTTTGCGTGTCAGAACGAAAAAGGTCAAATTGGTCACCGTCACCATTTTTATTAATAATTAAATATTATACTTATGAACCATATAATATACAGAACTGATCATTTTTTAAAGAGCACGAGACATTTTAAAATTTTATCATACAATATTCTTTATTTTAAGTTCAAATACTCAAGTTAAGATAAGAAAGTCACATTAATTTTGTATTCATGCGCATATGAGGATACTTAAATATTATAAAGAATCTGTTGAACATTAATGGATGTACATAAATATTTCATATTTATTGTATTATAAAATGTTATTTTTAACATCAATTACATATACATCCTGGAAGGAGTCAAATAATTGTCGTGCAATTAGCAGATCTATGCACTGTATCAGGCATCAATTTTTAATGCAATCATACATATAAAATGACATTTAAGGAATTGGTTGAATCATGCTCTTTACATTATAGGCGCGTCATATAAAAATTTGTCTTTCTATCGCTGACACCATATTAGATAGCAGTTGGAGCTAGAGGCCAATTATATTTTTATTGCAAATAATACAGCTGTGACACAATTACACAATATGCTACAATCTGTTTAATTGCAAGAAATATTATGTGAATATGAGAAAATTTCATGCTTAATTTTGGAGAATATGAGAAATACTGGTGCATTAGTGTTAAAAAACTAACATTGATCCAGATCCTTTAAAACAATTTACTGAATAATTTCTGCTAAATATTATGATTATTAATAGAAACATTCCTGCTATAATTATATGCTTGATTGAAAATAAATTCTGAAATTTGGTGATACATAATAATTGCTGAACTCTAGTTACATGTAACTAATAAATTTTGTTCTTTTAGGTATATTCAAAATATTAGTATCAACCAAACTCCAGACTCGTGCCCTTTGAAAAATAAGCAATTCAGAAAATACGAAAGGAGAAGTACATTCCGTCCCATAACGCAGACAGCTTTGTACAAATTGGTGTAATTTGCAAAGCACAGTCTGTACATAATATATGAGGCAGGCTGTAAAAGGAATTTTAGTTGTTTTGGATACAACTTATTCCTGCGTCAAAAACTTTTCTTTGTAAACATTTTCAGCTTGCCTCTTTGTAGACAGAGACTTTCAACATCATCCAAGTGTTATTAAGTTATTTAAAGGATGAAGGTGCATTAATAAAATTTAGTAAATCATTGAGTTTCTAACGCTACATTACCTTAACAAATGTGTTGACAGCCATGATAGCCATGTCTGGTTGACTCTTAGCATAATTCATAAGGTACAAATAAACCAACTTCTTCAGTTCCAGATTGTCTGTCTGCATACAGTTAACAACATCGGGAAACAGTGTGGACACATCTTTGCCTACTGTCATAGATGCAATCACCTAAATGAATTTGATTATTTTTATATATTAATTTATACTACATTCTTTCTCTTTACAATATTTGAAATACAATTAAAAATAGCATGCATACTCATATAAAATTTTAAATTACCTTCTTAACAGCCTCCTTTTTCTTTTCTTTCTTATCATTGTTCAGTTCTGATTTAAGTTCAAATAGTTCACCTTTCTTTGTAGTAGTAAAATACTTTGAGTCTGTCATTTTGATTTTCCAGAATGTACTGGTTTGGGGAAAGGTACTTATTCAAATGTACCTTCTAATACAAAAAATCAATGTTAAATACTGTAAGAGGATCTTTATGTTATATAGTGGGAAATTAAATAAGGACTCAATATAGCAAACCATACTTGGATCAATGTTTAAAACCTATGGTGTCTTCCTACTAACTTTTGACAAAACTAAGAATTTTTTTACATTTACAAAACTGTACAAGTTCGTTAGCAAAAATTTGCGACGATAATAACGAAATTAAGATAATACGTGCACAAAAATATTTGACATAAGAAACTTTCAAAATCTACATATGATAACAATTATATTTTACAACGTGAGTAAAGAGGAATTAAGCTACGTGACTATTATTTTTTATTTTTAAAATAATATACGAATTAATACCTTATAGTATCGTTCGCAGTACTGAAGAGAAACGAACTAAAAAACTAACGAGTTGTCAAGCGAAGGCAAAACGCCTCCCTGCCACTGCTTGCGTATAGATTGATAGTTGGTTACTTATCGGAAAAATGTCGATACCAGTTCATAGTTATATCGAAAAGTATCGATACTCGTAATTGAGTCGATAGTAACTGAATTTCCGAATTAATCTCGAATCTAACTTTGCGATTATTGAAGCGCAATAAAAAAAATTTGTTACTTTTGTTGCTGTCAATTTCTGAAGTTTTGTCGTTTTCGGTTAATGTTGATTCATGGAGGCTGTGCGTTAGGACTTCGGTCACCCCAGGAGCGTGAGACAAAAATTTACATTGCATGTCCAGTCTATCTTATACCTCGTCTGTGGCATAAGCTAGGTGCTCATGGACTCTATATTATCGACACACGGACGATATGCAGGAACAGACGAGGTATAAGGATAGACATATCATCTTATGGGACTTCGTGTCCCATGTACTGAAATACCGATCATGCAAAACAACAGACGTTTACTTACGCCCTCTACCATATGGAGCGGTGAATTTAGGAATCATATTCGACCCAATAATCGAAGTTGGTAACATCAATAGATCTGTTGCGATAAAGGACGAGAATCTCATCCCCCCTGGAAAATAATCCATACTTCGACACTTAAAATATTAATTTCTCATCATTGCGTAACGATATCGAAAAACGGACACCGGGACAGTATTCTGCATGCTTTCTTCTTTCTAAATCTTGATTCATACATCAGGATTTTTGTCAAAAATCGATGCATCTCGAATTTGCCCGATCAAATACTCGTTCGAAAGAGGAAGGTCTCCTCTTTACGAATATGCAAGTCGCGCTTCGATAGGATGACTGGTTCGAAAGATACAGCAGTTTAAAGCTTGAAAAAGACCCATACTCCGACACTTAAAAGATTCATTTCTCATCATTGCTTAACGATATCGAAAAACGGACAACGGAACATTATTCTGCATGCTTTTATCTTTAAAATGAGCCATTAAACATTGAAATCGGCGGTGATGACCATTTTGGCAAAAATCATGATGCATAGGTCAGGATTTTTGTCAAAAATCGAAGTATCTCGAATTTGCCCGATCAAATACTCGTTTGAAAGAGGAAAGTCTCTAATTTACGAATATGCAAGTCGCGTTTCGATAGGATGACTGGTTAAAAAGTTACACCAATTTTTCTCTTGAAAACGACCCACACTCCGACACTTAAAAAATTTATTTTTCGACACTCCGCAACGATATCGAAAAACGGACACCGGGACAGTATTCTGCATGCTTTCTTCTTTCTAAATCTTGATTCATACATCATGATTTTTATCAAAAAATCAATGCATCTCGAATTTGCCCGATCAAATACTCGCTCGGAAGAGTAAAGTCTCCTCTTTACGAATATGCAAGTCGCGTTTCGATAGGATGGCTGGTTCGAAAGATACAGCAGTTTAAAGCTTGCAAAAGACCCATACTCCGACACTTAAAAGATTCATTTCTCATCATTGCTTAACGATATCGAAAAACGGACAACGGAACATTGTTCTGCATGATTTTATCTTTAAAATGAGCCATTAAACATTGAAATCGGCGGTGGTGACCATTTTGGCAAAAATCATGATGCATACATCATGTATGTCAAAAATCGATCACTATCTGCAATGAAGCTACCGCGAAAAACGAGTTTCTTTTTTATTACATTTCGATTCTATCGATTGATTCAACTTGTAATTCATGTTAGTGAAAAATAATTAACAATCGTTATGTTTAGTTATAATTCCTACCGATTCGGTAGCGCTGTTGCCTTTTTCCATTCTAAACAAATATTGTCGCATGCGACACTAAAATGGTAATGGGGCTACGTAGCCCCAAAACCGTGGGACAAAAATTTACATTGCATGATACGTCTATCCTATACCTCGTCTGTGATATTATTACGACATATTAACAACACAATCATAAGAGTGCAATAAATGATATCTGTAAAATATATGTGACAAAAACGTGCACAATATATTATTAACACATTATCAATTAAAAAATACACATAATGCATAAATGATAAAAAAATCTGCGTTGCAATTATCATGTAGCACCTGTAATAAATAAATCTATTGAAATTCCTGAAAATATAAAAATTTTAAGATCAATTACATCTTATAAATAGTCATGCCTTATAATTAAACATGCCTTAAAACTGAACATGCCTTAAAATTGAGCATGCCTTAAAACTAAACATGCCTTAAAACTGAACATGCCTTATAATTAAACATGCAAATAAAAATATAACGAAAGAATGTTTAAGTGCAAAGCAGCCATTCGCTAGATATTCTTTGCGATGGGATGTATATTATGTCAGACATGATATACATCACATCGAAAAAAATATCCATTGCCCGGGTCCACCACGGGGAGGTTGCTGCTAGGGACCCACGAGCTACGGGGACTTTACTTTTATATGAGATACTAATTTTATATAATCATTATGGATGCAATAAAATTGCATCTTTTATAAAATTTAGACATAAATTAAAAGGAAAAACTGATCGCGTTTAATGCATTCTTGAACAACTTGATCAGAGTTGTAAAAGAGTGCAAGAAAAGCGACTGTAAACTCTAACCGCGTAATCTACCTGCCCGCGGGGAGAACAGAATCTTTCTACCTTTCGTTAATCGAAGCGTAGAAAGATTTCTTTCCTCCTAAATAAAAACAAGCTGCAACACTTGTGAGCTGCAACAAGCAAAAATTTATTATATTAACATAAATACGACAGATATAACAGAGGAACATATCTGAAAAATGTTTGTAAAATGTAAAAAGTAGTATTATATAGAATCTGTAATAAATAAATCTGTTAAAATTCCTGAAAGAATAAAAGTTTTGGAATCAATCACATCTTATAAATAGCCATATTTTAAGTGCAATCATGTCTTATAATTAAACATGCCTTACAATTAAATCATGCCCTATAATTAAAACATGCATTATAATTAAAACATGTAACTCCTGTAATAAATAAATTGGTTAAAATTCCTGAAAATATAAAAATTTTAGGATCAGTTACATCTTATAAATAGTCATGCCTTAGGTGTAATCATGCCTTATAATTAAAACATGCCTTAGAGGTAATCATGCCTTATAATTAAATATGCCTTATAATTAAAACATGTATTATAATTAAAATATGTAACTCCTGTAATAAATAAATTGGTTAAAATTCCTGAAAATATAAAAATTTTAGGATCAATCATCTTATAAATAGTCATGCCTTAGGTGTAATCATGCCTTATAATTAAAACATGCCTTAGAAGTAATCATACCTTATAATTAATCATGCCTTATAATTTAACATGCCTTATAATTAATCATGCCTTATAATTTAACATGCCTTATAATTAAATATGCCTTATAATTAAACATGCCTTATAATTAAACATGCATTATAATTAAAGATACCTTTAAGGTAAACATACGTGATAACTGATCGTTCGGTCCTACTTCCAGAAATATGACCACTATAAAATACTTCTTGAAAAGATATCTGAAAGATACCTAAAACAAATGATAATTTGAGAAGATGCCTTCCTAATCGTGGATTCGGTCCTACTTCCATAAATACAACCACTAAAAAATTCTTTTTGAAAAGATACCTGAAACCAATTTTGGAAAATGATTAATGATATAATATTTAAATAATTAAATTGATCGTCATTGGAAGTAAGTAGCCTCTGATGTGAAATATCGACATCAAAATATTCTGCATAAAATTTTCTTAATAAATTTACCGCGTCCAACGTCATATTACAAGATGCATAAACAATTTTACATATTATTGTGACCATAACTCTATCGAGAACAGATCTATGCTTTATAAAAAAACATCAATCTCAAAGTTAGAAAATGTTGAAATTTTAATTTGAGGTACGCAATTAAATTTAGTTATTATCTTTGACAAGATGTAAAAATATGATGTATAAAATTCTTATTGTACGTATTCGTAATTTCAAAGCATGCTGTTTTTAAAGTGCATAGAAAATCATAAATTTGCACTTTGCATAGAAATAAAATTGTATTAATTTAATGAGCAAGTTTATATATTAATATCATTTATCTTAATGAACGCTTGGTTAATGAAAAAAAAAAAAAAAAAATAGCAGCCAACAAAGGGCGCTTATGTAAAACGCGAGCTGCCACCAAAGGGCGCTAAATAGTGCATTTATTCGTAATATACTGTATCATATTCTCCATGTGAAATTATTTTATACGTTTCGTGACTCTAATTAATGACTTTACTTTTTATTTTTATTTAAAATAACGCAATTCTTCTATTATATTGAAATGAATTTACTTTAAATTGACAAAAAGAAATAATAAACTCTTTTGACTTTAATTGAATAAAAACTATTTTCATATTCGAAATAGAAATGAATGAAACTTTAATTTATATTAATTAGTTAAATATTATTTCGCGACCGCGTTGCAAAATGGAGAATATGATGTGGAAAAAAGAAGTTACTAAAACTACTACTACAATTGAGTGACTACGTGGTACGAAAAGATGACAATTCATATTCAAA
This sequence comes from Ancistrocerus nigricornis, assembly GCA_916049575.1. Classification (NCBI taxonomy): domain Eukaryota; kingdom Metazoa; phylum Arthropoda; class Insecta; order Hymenoptera; family Vespidae; genus Ancistrocerus; species Ancistrocerus nigricornis. Next base: position 1,691,667 of record OU696667.1, read on the forward strand.
GTTCTGCATGCTCAGAACTTTGAAATATGAATTATCATCGGTAGTTGCCCTCTTGAGCCACATTATGTGGGGGCCTCTTCGGCATTTTGCCTCTTCTTTGCTTCGTGCCCTACTGCATGGGGCATTCCCTATTCCCGACGCAGGAAGATATACTTATTAAAAAATATCCATCGTTCTAAACGTGTGTTAACAGAGTTTAGCATATTAGAATGTTCAATGACTTAGAATCAGAGTCGTCCCTACAACAGCAATTAGAAAAACCCTACAACAACCCTAAAAAACCTGAAACGAAAAAAAAACTCTTTACGTAGAAAATGCAACAGCTTTTTGATCGAGAAAACCTCTTCGCCGAAAAGCTGAGTTTTCTACGCAAAGTTTCGAATCCGAATCACTGCCACGACCATTATAATATGCTAAACTCTGTATCACACATCATTTAAAACGACTTAAGGATATTTCCCAACATGCATTCTTACTGCGTTAAATCACTTCTTGCATTCTGTGATTTCTTTAATTTTGCTTTTATTATAATTATGAATTGTAAATATTACTTGAAAAATATCTTGAAAAATTACTTGAATAATAACTTGAAAAATAAATTGAAAAATAAAAGTAAAAAGGAACATGAATGTAACTTTAAAATGATTTTAAATAACGAAATCTATCCTAGCCCGTGGACGACCAGCGGAGTCATAGACTCCGCCAATCGTGCACATTTACACGAGCACATTTAATCGAATGCCCCAGCAGATTATTCTTCGATGAACCTGCTTACAAACTAAAATTAATACTTCGCACTTTGAAATTGAAATTATCGGATAGAAGAAATAAAATAAGTGTGATACTTTTAGTTTATAACACTTAAATTCTCAATTAATTTGATACATTTGAAAAATCGCGAATGTGCAAAGTATTAATACAGCTTAAGAAACTAAGTATCGAACGATTCAAAAGTTTTGCCACTTAAATACATCTCTACTTCGGGAGAAGTAGAGATACTCTTTCTTTCTCTAATAATTGCAAAATACTTATGAATGTTCGATACAGTATAAAATGGTACAGAATCGTCGCAAAATAAATTTAATATAGACATGATTGAAAAATATGATTTGCGACGATTCTGCTAATACCCGGAGGCGGGACTTTCCACTCCTGAGTGGAAATCACACCCTGCGCCTTACCCGGCCCTACCTACTTAAAAACTAATTCACACACATACCAGAAACTCTACGTTACTTATATTATAGCCTGCCTAGAACCTATATTTAAAATGATTAGTAAAAAAAGCAAAACTCATTCACACCAACACACTCACTCCACGATTCTCTCACATACCGCCAGGGTGCAAAAAACCTACTCTAGGGAGGATACCCCGGGGTACCTCCGTCACCCTAGCTCAAACATTCTTTCTCATTCACAACACTAATGCATACCTTTTTGCTGAAATCGACTGTCAAGTCTAGTGACCATTGCGTAATATATCAATTTAATTATTATCAAATACGACGCGAACAAAAAATATTTCAATCAAAAATTAAGTATTTTCCAGAAAATACTCGTATGTATTAGTAGATGATCATACTAATAGCATACGAGTATATTCTAATTATACATTTTTATATGTGTGACTCTATAATGACTCGACTGATACGCATTTAAGGATGCATAACTACACTTCGATGTGCAGTTTTATTTCTCGCGTAACACCGACGCACAATCCACCACTACCACGCATACAAGGTGGAAAGTACGTCGTGCACGATACACTAGCCATTGACAGTCGCCAAAAAAAATGCAAGAAAACCGTGCTAACCGATCTTTACCCATGCATGTAACACCTGGGCACATGCATAAGTAAAGATACAAGAGATAGCACGGGGGGAAAAGAAATAGTAAGTATTAGTTTGATTAGAAGCTGAAAATCCTGATCTAAAAGAATATTAGCTTATAACTAGGGCCTACGGACTGTGACTCTACAAGTCTCTTTCTCATTTTTCAAAAAAAGACTCTACTCGACTTAATTTTTCTGCAAAGCAAGGACTCGACTGAGACTTTTCCTTTTAATGCAATGACTCGACTTTTATATAGAAAGATTTTAAATTTTAATGTATATATTATTCAGCAAAACCCTCGGACGATCCCATCTTACAAGTGACTCCTTTAATCACGTAATTAAATCATGATATTGTGTCACTTGTAATCCGGTTTCTATCCGTCGCGAATTGTCTTCTTGTTCTTTATTAGTAATGCCATAATAATCGACCCGTTATACCGTTATGGAGTAATAATTCTAATTGCGTTTATCACATTTGCATGAATTTAAAAAAAGATACGCGAAATCTACGTGTTAGAGTTTCATATAAACTCAGTACTTGCGAACGCACCGATAGCAGTGTGGCCATCCGAGAGTAAGGATCCGAATAATCGCTCAATTTGATAATCGAGTAAAGATATTGGGAAATAAATGAGAAAAAAAAGTTGTTAGTTTATGAATGAAGTTAATGAGAATCTAAGCTAGGGTGAGGGTGAACTGGCTCATTGCGCAATGCGGAACTCCGTACATCTTTTATATATGTTGAAACGTTAACTTCTGATTTTTGTTCCGTTGGTCAATGTACACCATCTACTCGATTATCAAACAATGAGCGAAAATTAGTATTCCAGACTAACGTTTCCGAGGCACTGGGTCTCAAGGATTTGTTCCAACTCATAGAGCTGAACCCCTAACTATCTTTTTTTTCATATTTTATACAAACGATCATATACTATAATACATACTCCATATCGGTATAACGGGAAAAACAATTGCTTCAGTAAATTTATTGGGATATATTACAAATTAGCACAGTTTATATATACTAGTACGATGCAAAGCATGTTCGACATATTACATGCTGTTTTGGCGAATTCGGATAATTAATATCCGAATTCTACGCTAATTTCGAACGGGATAAAGTGAATTAAAGCGTGAATAAAGTGAATCAAGTGAATTGCATACAAGCCTTGTAGATTTTTAGTCAAAATAATCAAGATTTCTGTATATTACAAATTTTCTAAATGAATTTAAAATGAATTTACAATATAAAAGATAGGATGGATCATGGATGGAAGATAGAGGGAAAAGCTACCACATAAGGGCCATTTGGTTAAAAAACCGACCCGTGGTAAATGCTGTGTTGAAACGTAAGCTATCATATGAATTATACGATTATAAGGAACGACCCGTAGCAGTCTTGTGTTTGTTAGTAAGATACCACATAAGAGCCATTTTATATGCTCGTGGTAATGCTGTGTTTGTTAGTAAGTTACCACATAAAGGCCTAAAAAAAAACCGGCCGTGGTAATTCTGTGTTTTTTAATAAGCTACCACATGTGAATCGTACGTTTACAGACAACGACCCGGTGGCAATGCTCCGACTGTTACATTTTACCACATAAGAGCCGTTAAGCTCGTGGTACGTGCTGTGTTTCTAAGACTAGCTTAGTATCTACTACCACATAAGAGCCGTTAGGCCGTGGTAAGGCTGTGTTTGTTAGTTAAAAGCGACCACATAAGAGCCGTTTAAGAGCTCGTGGTCATGCTGTGTTGAGAGTCCACCGGGTCATTTTCGGCATTTTTGTGTCTGTAAACGATGACTCGTGGTAGCCTTGGGTAATGTGTTAGTTAGTTACCACATAAGAGCCGTGGTGAGCTCGTGGTTATGCTGTGTTTCGACTACATACGGACCGTTCGATTTATAAACGATAATTCTGATAGCTACGTTATAGATTAGGTTAGTGTAGTGTGTTAGGTATAGGTATATTGGTATATAGGTATATAGGTATGTAGGTATAATGGTATATAGGTATATAGGTATATAGGTATAATGGTATATAGGCAGATAGGTATATAGAAGTGGATAAAAACCCCAATCTCAAGATATTAAACAATTTATATTCACTTAATAAATTTACTGTATTCTTGATTAATTTTAAATAAAAATCTACAAGCTTGATGCACGCGAATAAAACAAGAAGACCCTATCCTAACATAATAAAATCATATTCATAGAAAAAGAAAATGTACCACTCGCGAATAATTCCTCGAAAGGATTTATTCACGGTCACTCAATTGTAAAAAAAATCTACGTAAAAATACAACCACTCACCCGTGCCGATTCGGACTTTTCGTCCTCGACATGGTCGGGTGACGGAGGAACTTAAAAATTTTACTCACCATCTGTAACAAAAAATGGAACAAGCACATAAGTTATCTGTTTATAATATTGAAAAATGGTTAAAATATTTCACTTGAATCTTTTAATTTAATAAATGGAAAGACACGACTACTTACATTAAACGATGTAAATCCGTGCGGCGGGGTAGTAGGTCGAACATCTGCTTGATAAGGTGGGTCCTTCATTGATTATCCATCTGTAACAAAAAATGGAACAAGCATATAAGTTATCTGTTTATAATATTAGAAAATTGTTAAAATATTTCATTTGAATCTTTTAATTTAATAAATGGAAAGACACGACTACTTACATTACACGTTTTAAATCCAAGGCATCGTGGGTAGTAGGTTGCTTGGATTCCGACGGAGCTTTCAGCCTCCTGGGTAAGCCTCGCGTGTAATTTTAATAATGACTCTACTTACGCGGCGAACAAAATTATTTTTAACAAGAAATCGATTTTCTTGTGTAGTGAAGCTAACGCGACCGAAATAATTTAATACGGCGAACAACACTGACTCTAATTTTTGCACGAGACCGAACCGAATGCACGCGACGAGCCGAACGCGCGCGACCGAGGCGGCTCGAACGAATTACGGACTCGAGGACCGAATTACAAGTGGTCGAATCGGACGCGCGCGACCGAACCGATCCGACCGAATTGCGAAAAGGTAGGAAGGGTAAGGAAAATAAAACACGTACACATTTTTTTTAATTATCTTTTTGTTTTAACCAAGCGTTCATTAAGATAAGTTAGTTAAGTTATATGAATTTAATAAAGATGATATGTAATTATGAGCAGGATGCTTTGAAATTAGGAATACGTCCCACGATTGCCATATAAATTTATTGTGAATGAAAAGAATTTAAGGATTCAACTGCGCACCTCGAAACTCTATCTCTAAATAATATTTTTATTAAGATGCAAATTGTTTTTAAAATTGAAAACTATTGAATTGAAGTATAGATTTAATCGCGATAGAGGAATGGTCACGTTAATATGCTATTGTTTAAATACCTATATAAGAAATATAGGTACAGCATACTTGTAAGATGAGGGAAGAAACGGTGAAATTAATAAAGGAATAAATGAATGAAAGGAATGAATTGTAAAAAGAAGATCAAAGGCTAATTACTTTCGTTAACGCGTTAGTGCAAGGCAGCCAATTCGCTAGATATTATTTGCAATGGAATGCATATTATGTTAGACATGATATGCATTACATAGAAAATAATATCCATTGCCCGGGTCCACCACGTGGAGGTTGCTGCTGGGGACCCATCTCAGATAATTTAAAAAGTTATATTATATTAGAATTATGTACTATTGTAAAATAATATATTATACATTGTTTAATAATAATATACAATAGTAAATTTAATGTATTATACTGTAAAATTTATAGCGTTATTTAGAAGCAGTGATTTAGACGATGAATTAGAATTTATAATAACGGAGATGTGAACGGTATGAAAGACTACGACGGAATGAGCTTCTGCCGCTTGTTGACCCTTGCGCAAGGTTGAACGTGCTCGATCTTTATTTATTCGCGCTTATTTCATTTTACATCTTTGTAATATTCTTAAAATAATTAAACGTTTAAGAATTCACGTTGAAGAATTTATCGATTCAGTAATATTAATTAAATGTATTATATAATAATAAAATTTATAGTGTTATTTAGAAGCAATGATTTGGACGAAGAATTAGAATTTATAATAACGGAGATGTGTACGCTATGAAAGACTACGACGGAATGAGCGTCTACCGCTCTATGACCCTCGCGCAAGGTTGAACGCGCTCGATCTTTATTTACTCGCGCTTATTTCATTTTACGTCTTTGTAATATTCTTAAAATAATTAAACGTTTAAGAATTCACGTTGAAGAATTTATCGACTTAGTAATATTAATAAAATGTATTATATAATAATAAAATTTATAATGTTATTTAGAAGCAATGATTTAGACGAAGAATTAGAATTTATAATAATGGAGATGTGTACGCTATGAAAGACTACGAAGGAATGAGCGTCTACCGCTCTATGACCCCCGCGCAAGGTTGATCGCGCTCGATCTTTATTTACTCGCGCTTATTTCATTTTACGTCTTTGTAATATTCTTAAAATAATTAAACGTTTAAGAATTCACGTTGAAGAATTTATCGACTTAGTAATATTAATAAAATGTATTATATAATAATAAAATTTATAATGTTATTTAGAAGTAATGATTTAGACGATGAATTAGAATTTATAATAACAGAGATGTGAACGCTATGAAAGACTGCGACGGAATGAGCGTCTGCCGCTCAATGACCCTCGCGCAAGGTTGAACGCGCTCGATCTTTATTTACTCGCGCTTATTTCATTTTACGTCTTTGTAATATTCTTAAAATAATTAAACGTTTAAGAATTCACGTTGAAGAATTTATCGACTTAGTAATATTAATAAAATGTATTATATAATAATAAAATTTATAATGTTATTTAGAAGTAATGATTTAGACGATGAATTAGAATTTATAATAACAGAGATGTGAACGCTATGAAAGACTGCGACGGAATGAGCGTCTGCCGCTCAATGACCCTCGCGCAAGGTTGAACGCGCTCGATGTGTTATTTTATTAAAATTTCGATTCTATCGATTGATTCAACTTGTAATTCATGTCAGTGAAAAATAATTAACAATCGTTATGTTTAGTTATAATTCCTAACGATTCGGTAGCGCTGTTGCCTTTTTCCATTCTAAATCGATATTGTCGCATGCGACACTAAAATGGTAATGGGGCTACGTAGCCCCAGGACCGTGGGACAAAAATTTACATTGCGTGATAGGTCTATCTTATACCTCGTCTGTGATGCAGGCGACGAACTAATTATATGTCAAAACATGACGCTCTATCGAATGCAATGACGATTCAAATCGTATTTCGTAGCATATAGCTGATTGTGACACTAAAACGCATCCAAGTGAATTTTTTTATAAATGATACGATGGTAGAAGGTGTAAGACTTTGGAGTGGTAAGCTGTGTGAAATTAACAAAACTTTGGAAAATACATCGTCGATGTTAATCGATATTTCGAATATTTCGATAGTCGAATATGTTTAAAAAGTCCTACATATAAAAGCAAAAGTTGTGAAATACGATTTTATATCTCTTGTATATTATCCAAGCAAAATACGTTGGGTGGTATTGTTTTTTTATAGATGGCGTTGTAACCTGAATCATTCGTTATAGCAATTCACCATTAGATTTTACATTATGTATAGCTATTGTTAAACTAACCTGTTCTGGGTAATAAAAAAACTACTACATTAAAATTTGTTAAATATAATTTCAAAACAAATTATTAAGAGCGTATCTTTTGAGGATTGAGCCATAAACAAATTTTGCGTGGACGCACCTTTATATTGTGGCGTCACCTGTCAACGTGCGATAACAGCTTATTGTTTGTGCTTGACATTAAAAAAGGAGAAATAAAGAATATTGTACTGGAAACATAAAATCATGTACAAAGTAATCGTTAAACGTACGGAGAATATCGCGAGATAGTCAAGTTTGACACTTATATCACGTTGGAAGATTAAACCATCGAGGTGTACGAGAAAAATTGATTTTTCAATAGAGTATACATTGGAGTCTTCCGTAATCGCATGTCATTGCAAAACGACGATCGTCCTTGAGGACTGTGTACTGCTAGTTGGAAAAGGATAAATGTATAAACAGAGTGTGAATATAGTCTGGATTGATCTGATACGCAATTTATAAAAAAAAGCACGGGGAGTCTTCATAATTGAATAGAAGAGAATGACAGTATCAGTCGTATGTTCAGTAAGTTGATTAACGAATATACATTATTTAATTAGTGTAAATCTTGTAGAAGATAATATAATTTCTTAATATTAAACATATAAAAGTATGCTAAGGCAACTCGTCGAATCGTTGAACCAATAAAACGATTCCTTTGAATCAAGTTGTACTCTCGTTATAAGCGCCAAATTTAAAATTGTTAGGTTCTTTCAGTACATTGCAAAGTTATTTTAACGATAAACCAAATTAATTTAACTAATACTGTTTTATTGGTTAAGTTCTACTGAAGTAATTAAAAATATTAAAAGATGTTTTTCTATCCTTACAAAAATTACAGTTATTCTTTTTTGTCAAGTTAGATTTTATAAAATTTGTTTTCGACATGTATTTAATAATATGAAGGTTTAATTAGTACCAAAATAAGTCAGTTTTTGTGTCACATTACATTTATTATATAATTTAATACACAATCAAGTAGCTTGCTATATGTTGCTTAGTTATTAATGTTCAATGGGAGAAATTTGAAATTTTGTTACCTTTTATTGTAGAACTATTAATTCTTGGAAGTGTTCATAAGTAAAGTTTTCTCCTTTTTATTTTAAATAGAAACTTGTTACAGGAAATCATTGTTATGTAATGCAATTATTATCATTTTTGTTTTTGTTATTAGTGAAAACATAAGAGATGGTTCGGATGCAGCTTATTCAACACAGCGGCAAGTATGTTTAATGTAGAGCCTGAATCTGTTTCTGAGGGTTGGCATACATACGAATTACGTAGCACAATGATCCCTAATGCTAGTTCTGGAATGGAAGATGAAGAGCATATTTGCAAACTAATATTATACAAAGAAATAAAAGATTCCAGGTAAGGACTGCATCAAAAAAGTGTATAAGCCTCATATAACTTGTAATATTTTACAGAATTCGTATATGGGATATTATTATACTAGTGCCGAACTTATTATTTCTTCTATTTATTGGTATAAGATTCAACAGAGCAAGGCTTAAATTACGTGCAACGAGTAGCCCAATATTTCTAGCATTTTATGGACTCGTTATATGTAATGTTATTATCTCTGTGATACGATGCATCGTATCAATGACAGTTAATGCAGCAACTACCGCCGGTGGTAAGGCTGATAAAGTGCTTTGGGTTACAGTGCGTTTTTTTTTATTGTCTACAGAAATGAGCGTAGTAATCTTTGGTTTAGCTTTTGGTGAGTGATTTTCTATTATTTATGAAAGAAACCACCATATTGATATCTTTTACACTTGTATACATTTTTAGGACATTTGGATAGTCGGTCGAGTATCCGCAGAGTATTACTCGCCACATCTTTCATTGCTTTAGCATTTACTATAACTCAAGGAACTTTAGAATTAATTTTACCAGACGATACATTCCATATTCCAAGTAGAGACTTTTATGTGTTTGGTCATGGGGGTATGATGTTTTGGTTTTGCAGCAGTCTTGTTTTTACTACGGTAATGTCTATTTTAAAACAGTTGTACTACTTATATTTATTTACAATGTATTTATTGCAAATTATGATGCTTGTTTAGATATATCTTTTTATATTGATATTGCCATGGACACGGCTAAGAGAACGTCTAGCACTTCCAAGTAAGCTATATGTTTATCATGTTTATTATGTATTATAATGGTGAATATAAATATTTTAATTACTTATTATTATAGCACGGAAAAGCTTTTACGTTTATGCGAGTACGTTGGCCACAATGGATTTAGTGCAATCAATTGGTGCAGGTTTTTTAAATTACACACAAAATCCTATCGGACTCTGCATCGTAGACGTTACAGCAGCGGTCTATTTAACTCTCTTTACACCATTAGTATATCATACTTTTCTATCGGAATTCTTTGGGTAAGCATTTTTTCTTGTAAGATTTTATGAATATCAATGGAAACATATAATCTATAACTGCGAATTATAATTTTAGCGTTTCGCAACCCTCGATAATGTTCTCCTACAAAGCACAAGTCGATGATGCAATGGACGATGATACAGTATCGCTTCCTCATCAACAGAGTTTTACATCGTTACGAACTGACAGTGATTACATCTATCAGGTCCATACTCCGTCTATTCACATGCCCCTCTATGATTCTCAAACAACAAAAGCATCTACTTCAATGCACAGGACTTCTCTGCACTCCTTGACATCTACAAAGGATTCTAAATACAGTCATAGCAATCCTTACAGTTCACAAATTGCATTACATACATCAGTATCCGGGATTAAGAATTTGACTCAACGTTTTAGTACAGAGAAAAGCATACACGATTTTGCACATTATCCTTTAACAAAGTCAGGCAGTTTTAATATTTCTCAAAAAAGCTCCTTAGACTTCAAATCTTACAACGAAGCATTGCAAAAGAATCTATTTTACAAAGTTAAACTCGGCACAGCCAAGAGCGTCTCTAATTTAATATCACCTGCAAATACTGCTAGTAATTTTATTTACAATCCTAGAGTAAATAGTAGTAGCGCGAATCTTTTTTGTCCCACGAAAAAAAATAGTTCAGAGAGTGCTTTAACAGCTGTTTCATCCTTTGATAAAGATCGTTCGGACAACCTATCTTTTAAGTATAATAAGAACGTAGAAATCTACATGAATCCAAAATCATTTTCTGAAAGATCTCTAGACACTTCCGAAGCTCCACTATTAGAGGATACATTGCAGAATATACTACAACAAGATATTTGTGAATTCAATGTTGCCGATAATAGTTCGCATACTATAACAGATGAATCCTTGACAAGAGAATTCAAGAATGAGCTTTCAAAGAATAAAAGTCAAGTAGAATTGCAGAAAGGTCAAAAAGATCATGTATTTTTTGAAAGCCAGTTAGACAATCCATTGGTCAATATTTATGATCCTCCAAGTGTCAGGCAAAATTTACTTCCACAATCCACGTCATTCTCTACAGAAAATATGTCCAAAAGTAGTTGTGACCGTCCAAAGAGAAAGGAGTCTGCTGGTTTGAATCAATATTTATTATCATTAACATCACCAAACCTTCAAAAAACTGTTAAAGACAACCCACTTGGAGAATCCGCTTCGAAGCAACAATCTAAATCCTTATACACACAGACTGAATCTTTGTGAATATTTTTATTATGCGTACTAACATATAGCATAGCATCTTAATGTATAGTTATGTACATAGTAGAAGTAATTCTATCATACATATAACATTGTTAATTTTATTCATTTCGGTACATAGTTTGCTGGTGGTATTTAAGTATAATTTTAACCAGTATCAACGAGATATCGAATGTTTCGATGTATGCGCGTGTGTGTGTGCGGGGAATTGCGTGTGCTCTGTAGGTATATATTAGCATGATTTATATAGGATAGAGGCTCTTAATTAAACATGTCGATGTAGTTGATGCACTTGGTTTTCATTTATTTACACTGACTCGGTCACGCCTTGTATTATTATTATTATCATTACTTTAATTATTAATAATAATATTATTTTTATTATTATTAAAATTATTGTTAACACATTTGTTTAATTTCACAACGCGATATGAAACTCGATAAAATGGTCACGTGCTTTTTCCCACAAAGTAAATATACCATATTATTAGTTAAAAGAGAAACTAAAAGCTTTTGCCGGCTGCACTCTGCTTATCACGTATACACGCAATAATTATTCGATTGTGTAAAAATTTATGATCGGTATGCTATATATGATCTTGTAATTTTAGTTTTTTTTTTTTTTTCCTTTTTCATTGGATTCGTAATAGACGTAATTCATGAATACGATATCGATTTTATTATGGATAGATACTCTATTCTGTTTGCAGAATCACAGCGTTTACGACTCGACCCAATTCGACACGAACACAACGCCAGTGAATCCTCTCTATGCGGCATCTCTGCAGAGTCCAGATAGCATTACGGGTTACAGTATAGACAGTCAAGAGGCACAGAACCAAACGAACGGTTATCAACAATGAAGTATCATCGTTTAAACTTATGTGTTTGATATAAAAAAAAAAGAGGAAAAAGAAATGTGGGATACAATTTGTTGAAACAAGCAACGATCAAACGAAAAAATCGACTTTCTCGTCTCGCGCGAAAGAGCTTCGCAAAAATCCACTGTTAAAGTGTTCCAAGAATATCCGGTAGGTTCCTTGCTGAAAGATTGTGCCTCGCAATAACACAGCGAGATGCACTTTAAAAGATCGAAGAAGAAGAATGTGTATAAAGTAAACCATTGAAAAGATTATTCTAGTCGTTCTTCGAAGTGTCGGGGCCGTAAATAGCGACGAAGATATATTTGTAGGGCCCGCTTTTAATCCTGTGATAGGACGTAAACGTGTTGTGTACGACCGCGGGTTCAGTGATGCAGTAACGAACAATCTCGTAAAACAATCTGAACAAAGTATAAATTTCATTATTAGTTTGTTAAGTTTAGCTGATTGATCGTAATTTTGATAACTTTAGTTCATTTTTATTCATCAAATCTATCTCTTTAACTCGTAGGAATACGTAGATAGGAAACTGATGATCGATGACGATGATGAATAAAAAAAAAAACAAAGAGAAGTTTTTGCGTTTTAGGGAGGAGGATCGTTGGGCGTTAATGGCGCTCATTTAATCTCAAGGAACGAGATTCAACAAATTTTTATCTAATTGAAGTATCTCTCTCTCTCTCTCTCTCTTACTCGAACCTCACTCGTCGTTTCTCCGTCCTGTTTATCGCGGATAAATCGGTATTTATATCTATTATCGAAAGATCCTTTGGATTTGATGCAAGATCGAGCACAAACGGCGCTGGGTCTTCGCTATTTTCCTATTTTTGCATCGAGAATCATGGGAACGACCAAGTATTGAATCTAGTCGTTCCATTACCTCGTAAAAAAGTAAACGCATATACGCTCCGATCGAGGTGGAAGTTTTTTTTTTCGAATGAGATTAAAAGAAGAAGAATCGAAGGTGAAATATTGGATATATTGGCAACTATTTACGAAGGACTCCATCCATAACATATGCGAATGCGTGTGCGTGTGTGTGTGCGCGCGCGCGTCCAACGATGAATACCGCATGTGTGCGCCTATTCGTAAGTGTGCGTGCGCGCTTGTGTGTGTATGCGTGTAAATGATACGTATCTCGATTAAAAAGAAATTAAACATAGCGCTATTTATATATTAATATATACAAATATTTATCGATATCGTCTATGTCCGTACTCGCGTCGTACAACCTCAATCTCGTTTTTTCGGTGCAGGCAATCGCACGAGTCCTGGAGAAATGAAGAGGGACAAAAAGTGTGTTACGAGAAGCCTGCCTGCGTTTTTAAATTTGATACCTACGAATCTCGAAGAACGGTAAAAGCGAGAAACGACGAATTACCGAAGGAATTAAAACGAAACGTGTAGCAAGCCCTTCTCGAAGGCCTCTACCACTTTTTTTAGCGAATAAAATCTTTCCTCAGGATATTATCAGAGTAAAGTTAACGAAGAAAAAAAGAAGAAGTAATCGATCGAGTGATTAGCAATACGTTTACGTATGTGTACGTATATATGTTTAGATTTGTACATAGAGATTGCGGGCGAGGTGAGGGTGGGGGAAAGGTAATGTAAAAAAGAAAATATGAAGAATTGTAACGGACGTCAGTCAATTGTGGAAGTAATCGTTTCATTGAATTTGCTCGCTCGGTCTCTGCTCTATTTACGTCTTTATTTACGTACTTGTATGTATGTACATACAACGTGTATGTATGTATCTCTTACAGACGACTCTCTGTGACATTTTTGTAATCGTTGACACTGGCGTTATTAAAGGGCAAAATGTTGTGTGATCCGCGTAAAGGAAAAGTGTTAAACCCGACGGCAATAAAGGTACACTTTAAACGAGCGCTGAATTACCTAATCCTTTTTTTTTAGTTTCCCAACCCAAGATAAGAGTAGGGTGATTCGTGAAACAAAAAATTGTTAATAGACTTCAAGATATCGATGATTGCTACGGTGATCGGCTAAATCTTGACAGAAGTCGTTTGGATGTGTCACGATCTGTTTATTTATTTTGTAAACCTATTATTTCTGTTATTAAAAGTGACAAGTTTTTTAGATAGTTAGATAATACGTGGTTATTATTATAATTGCGTATCGTTGAAAATATTTAATGGTTTATAGTAGCAGTTTTGATGAAGATCAGGGTCAGGTTTTAAGAGGTGGTGAGTTCGCTAACGTAGGGGGTTCATTTTATATAGAAATAAATTTACAAAGGGAATTATGTATTTTAATTGTGTACTTATAAATTTTTTGTTATACGTTTTATATGTTATTCTTGTATGAATTTATAAAATCAATTTATACGCACTGAAGATTTTTTATATAAATTTATTTGACATATAAAGAATTTACGCATTTGATAATTTATTTGATAAAACGGAAAAGAAAATCGCGGAGAAAGGGAAAAGAGGATGGGGAACGAATTGAAAGAATTCACTAGCCGTGGATCACTAACATGTATGTCACTACCTCTTTTAATTTCGAGGAACTCGGCCTACATTTAACTTAGTCGAACAAACGGATCAATTTCTCTTCCTTCTCCTACTGATCAATTGTTTCAATTTAGATATATCGTTTCGATAAAAGCCAACGGAGAAGGTCAATGTTATCTCTTTTTCTCTCTCTCTTTCTCCTTCTTTTTCAGATTGGGCGCCATCATGACGCACCGGATGAAAAATAGATAGATCTAACGTTTCCTTTCCAGCAGCCATAGTCGCCATTCTCGTTATGGTCAATTCTCGAGGGTAGTTGCCGCATCCAAGGGGGTCATTCCGTACGCAATGAATACTATTTTCGAGTAGTGTTTCACTTCGTTTTCATTTTTTAATACGTCAGGGCTTTATTTCACGATTGGTAAATCGAATAAAAGAACAACATCATCACATTTAAATGATTGCCATCCATTTTAATTCCATATTAATCAAACAACGAGTTCGCATATGTAATAGAAAGAGAATTTGGTCAGCTTCATTTCCTTGCCAGAATTTTTAAGAAACGCCTTGATCTGACTGAACTATTACCCGAGAAACAAACCTCTGAAAATGGGGCAAGTTGTCTCACACGTCGAGGTAAGTTGTCCCGACAATGAGATCTGAGACAACTAGCCCCATCCTCTTTTTTTGCTGTAACGTTTGTTTTTATCATTAGTTTTCGACAGAATTCAAGTTTTTGTTCATGATGCAAACATCAGGATTTTTGTCAAAAATCAATGCATCTCGAATTTGCCCGATCAAATACTCGTTCGAAAGAGGAAAGTCTCTTATTTACGAATATGCAAGTCGCGTTTCGATAGGATGACTGGTTAAAAAGTTACAGCAATTTTTCTCTTGAAAACGACCCACACTCCGACACTTAAAATATTTATTTTTCGACACTCCGCAACGATATCGAAAAACGGACACCGGGACAGTATTCTGCATGCTTTCTTCTTTCTAAATCCTGATTCATACATCAGGATTTTTGTCAAAAATCGATGCATCTCGAATTTGCCCGATCAAATACTCGTTCGAAAGAGAAAAGTCTCCTCTTTACGAATATGCAAGTCGCGGTTCGATAGGATGACTGGTTCGAAAGATACAGCAGTTTAAAGCTTGAAAAAGACCCATACTCCGACACTTAAAAAATTAATTTCTCATCATTGCTTAGCGATATCGAAAAACGGACAACGGAACATTGTTCTGCATGATTTTATCTTTAAAATGAGCCATTAAACATTAAAATCGGCGGTGGTGACCATTTTGGCAAAAATCATGATGCATAGGTCAGGATTTTTGTCAAAAATCGAAGTATTTCGAATTTGCCCGATCAAATACTCGTTCGAAAGGGGAAAGTCTCTTCTTTACGAATATGCAAGTCGCGGTTCGATAGGATGGCTGGTTGGAAAGATATAGCAGTTTAAAGCTTCAAAACGACCCATACTCCGACCTTAAAAAATTAATTTCTCATCATTGCGTAACGATATTGAAAAACGGACAACGGGACAGTATTCTGCATGCTTTCTTCTTTAAAATGAGCCATTAAACATTGAAATCGGCGGTGGTGACCATTTTGGCAAAAATCATGATGCATACATCAGGATTTTTCCTTGGAAACCTTGGAAAACTAGCCCCAGGGCGTGAGACAACTTACCCCGCAGCGGGGCAAGTTGTCCCAAAAAACTCGTTCGCTTGGAATTGAAAAAAACGTGTTAAAAACTTCCCAATGCAAGCGGAAAAATTTCCATGGGAATTTTTAAAAGATGGGATAGCCTTACTTTCCAAAATGTGAGTAGGTACGTTTACTGAAACAAATCTATTTTTGTGTCTCGAGTTCAATAAAGCCGGACGAACCAATCGATGTGTTGTAATAAATAAGGCGGGGAATGTCGTCCGACGTGGCGCGTTCATTCGCGCGGCGATTCAATTGACCCAATTATGTGAGTAGAAATAAGATATAGACAAATAGAATATCTACGAGAGAAAATGATACGTTAACAAAGTGGGTGTGTTAAATTATACGTGTACAAATTCTTTTAACTCGGATTAAAAATCTAAAAAGTTATTCGCGTCCTTTATATCCATGAACTCGTAACGTCAATGGCCGATATCTTGGCACCAACAGTCATTACTTAAAGTGTAATCAGTGCTTTTTTTATTAATTCAAATTTGTCAATATTACAAACATGTAATACAACAACCTAACACTTAGAAACATGAAAGAATTCATGTTTTTATTGAATATCATATTAAGATATCGAATACTTTTTACTGGATCAAACACTGAGTTGCTGAAGAATAGGTGCAAAAAACGACGTGCGTGATCGCGCGTGTTCAGCAAGCTGGAAATTACCGAAGGGTAAAATCTTCATTAAGAAAAAAAAAAGCTTAAGGATGACTCTCATAATTCACGGGACTCGCGTCATCGGCCGCATTTCTTGTTAGGCTCGACTACAATTCGTCGAATGATCGTTTATAGCGATTCGATGCCGCGCAGGGCCATCCGGTGTTCGCCGGAAGCGGACGTAGTAGTAGTATCCTATACTACGAAACGGTATGACTTTTTTTCTCTCTTGTCTCGCATTAAATGGCAAAAAGGAATATTCGAACGTGGGAAAAACCGAGTTTAACGACTACTAAGAATTCGACGCGTTTATAGATTTTTGCGCTCGCGCGCGCCCGTATTATCGCGCGCGTGGAATCTCTTCGCTAAGAGTCATTGACGACGATGATCATCCAACATAGGAACATTGTTAGTTGAACAAACCTGGAATTTCTAGATCTGTCCGTTGGAAATAGAAGAGCTTTGTGGACTTGAGGTACTTCTTCGAAGAGGATCGTTTAATTGCACTGGCTTGAGTATGTCTTCAGATGGTTTGGTTCTTCGGCTTCTATAGCTGCTGATTAATAAAGATGAATGGAATTATTAGAGAGTACTTATTTCATGGCTATGTAATTTGTTAGGACTGACGGCGAATATACTTTTTACAATTCGGACGATTCGGATTGGGACACGTTTGCCTGATTTACCTTAATATTTTCAAGGAATCAACCAATGTATTCCTTTATTTTTCTATTTTCATATAAACCACATATTTATAACAATTATTTTGCATGTTAGGAGTCTCCACCATCGTCATAAAAATCCCCAACAGGAAACTTCACGAAAAATAATCCCCAAGAAACGACGTGGATGTTATTGTAAAACCTACCACAAATAAAACCTTAATAATTTTTGTGGTAACCATATATTTCCATTGCCCAATTTTCTACGAACCTTCTTACGACTTTAACATGCAGTTACCCTACAATTTCAGTCGCGTTTTTTGAATATAACAAAAATTGTGGCTACCGAGGATAATTTTAAGAAAGAATTCATTTGAACTTAGCCTAAAAATTTTCCCCATTTAATAAAAAACTTCTCTTCAGCTCTTGGAAGAATTCTGATGAAATACGTACGAAATTATACGATATCCTAATAGTAACGATTTTAACGTTACTTTTTTAGTCGAAAAAAACATTAACGTCAAGGACTTTTGCGAAGGACACGAATACAACGAAATGATACTCGAATTAGTAGATTGTATCGAGTTCATATCATGTATAATGCTCATGTTCATACTAATATTACAATGTTTAGTATCCATGTAAACGTTAATGAATTTTATGTTAATATTCTATTCTGGTTATGTTCATATATGTAGCGAAACAGAAGATAAGAGGATGAGGAAGGAAGGTAAGCGTAACGGAATCGGCCGGTATCTCCGTTTCTCTTTTCTTTACGTTCGTGATGAACGATCTTGGAATGAGAAGAGAACCGGGCCGCGTGCGCGTTCACGAAGGCGCGGCTAGTTTTTGCTCGGAATCGTCGGCACTCGAACAGAGTCGCCGGCTGGTAGACCGCTTGGCACCTCGACGCCAACCTATACCTCCACAGAGCGACCTTTCGATTTCTGCTTCCCCTCGACTATCGACCGGCTGGATCTAGAAATAACGTGATACTAACGATCGCGAAGCTTTACGATCGAAAGTCCTTGACTGGAGAACGCTCGCCGCAGAACGTTCTTGCGGTCGATGCCGTTCGTAGGGATCTCTCATTTTGCCCTTAATGCGTTCTCGGTATTCTCATTCGTGGAGAAAAGAAAGTAGGAAATGTTATTTCGTCATTTTTAAAGCTTACGACTCTACATCTATTTTACATCTATTACTTTCTTTTATTCATCTACTTGTTATAAATTATTTGATATTTTTCTAATATGAAAATTAAACGATTTGTCGAGTAGGTATAGTTTTGCAACTTGACTGATTTTATATATTTTTTAAAATCTTTCCACGTTTTCCTTCCATCGAAGAGTATTATTATATTTAGTATAAATATGAATGTTAGTACAAAAAGCGACCGACTTTGCGCAGAATAATCTTTATACAAGTTTCAAAATACACATGATACACGTCTCACATAATACACACTTAGAATGAAAGAGAGCGAGAGTGTGAGAGAGCGATAAAGAAAGATAAAGAGATTCGCAGGTGCGAGCCGAGAGAGCGAAGAAGAGATGGCGGCTTATCTTACCAAGAAATCGTCGCCGGTGCGGCATCATAACGAACGGAAAACGAAGAAGGAAGGATAGAGGAGGGAAAGAAGCGAGTCTTGCCAGCAGCCGCCATGTCCTCCGGCTCTGGATGCGAAGAATCGAGGTAGCCGAGGTGTGGTCGCTGAGAGCGGCTCTCTCTCCTTCTCTTTCCCTCCTTCGACTCTCTTGACCGCAAGGACTTACGGAAAACGTTCGCCGATGAGCAGAACGAGGAAGAGGAGTTCCAACTTTCACCTGTGATTTTCGATCGTTTCAAGGACGTCGGTGGATCATAAACCAAGAACGACTGCTCTCTTTAATTTTTCTTTTACAATAAGGAGATATAGCGATGTTAAAAAATATTCAAACATTTCTTAAAATTGATTAAACATTTTTTTAAAAGTAGTAACCATTTTTAATACAATTCGCATATAATTCTGTAAGCGAATTTTAATGAATTTGAAAAGATGGTGATCACTTTATACATTCAGGATGAACGTACTACATCATATTTTTGAAATTTCACTGAGGAAACCATCGAGAGGACTTTCGAAATGACCCAGTAATTCAACAAAAAGAAGATGAAAATAGTAAATGGATTACAAAAGATTACAAAAGAGCGTTACGCGTACAAATCATCATTTCATAAAACTAGAAATTGTCTCGCTTTGGTCTATGTTTGTGTAAAGAAGATGACGAAGAAAAGTAGCGCGTCGTGAAACGTTAACGAACGCTCTTCAAAGAAACGGATTCTACTGCTGTAGAATGAACGGATAGAAAGAGGGAAAGAGAAATAGAGCGAGAGAGAGAGGAGAAAAATGGTAAGATTCGTGTCTCATTCAATTCCTTTCCAAACATTCAACGCTCGTTTCGAAAGAACCGCGCGATCGCAATACAAAATGTTCTCGAGCTCGTGCCTGCATAATGCGAACATCGTGTATTTGATCTCTCTCTCTCTCTTTTTCTCTCTCTGACACACACACAAATGTACTCATCCTCACTCTCGCGAACGTCCTCAAACGTTAAAAGACGACTCTTCGCGTTGGCACGTGACCCGCGTTAAATCTTCCGTCTCGAGTTTGAGATATAGTTGAGTCTTCTTCTTCTTAAGCTCTGTTTTCACTGTCGTAACAACGAAGAACTTTGGGTCGATTTACGATGTTTCAAATGTTCAGAAACATTTGCCGGAAGTTTTACTCTATGTTGGATAACTATATGGTCATTTTAGCCATTGTGCGTTCATTTTCATAATAATGCTTTTTAGTTATCGCAACAATATCTGGCTGACAATATCGACGCTGAAGGAACTTGGGTTTCTGTTGCAACTCGTTAGAGCATATCGCCCATTAACCTTTGATCTTTAACGCTTCGAATAAGAACAAGCAACAAGTAGCAATTTTGGCAACAGACGCTGGTAACCGAAGCATTAAGAAACTGAAAATTATTTCTGACAACAACCGCCATCTGTTTCAAGAAATATGGAACACCGACATAACGTTCACCGTTGTAGCAGTGGAGACGCAGTCGTAAGAAATTGCACGAATTCGTATTGGTTTATCAAGATTTTGTTTGGTAGGGCTTGTAGAATTTTAAGTGGTTGATGTTGTTAAAAATATAATAAAGTAATATAGCAAAATAGAAAAGACAGAAAATAAAAGAATTACGACAGTAGTGATTGTCCATTAGTCGTCAGGCGATATACTCGAGTCAAACTAAATGGAGTCTTACGAAAGTCACGAGAGTGAAAAAGCTTTCATGATTTTTAAATATGATGTGAACACAGTGTTCCAAAAATAGAAAGTAGAAACAATAAAGGATATTTTGCAAACTGCATTATACGCTGTATAAAGAAGGAAGGAGTAAGAGCCGTTGAAGGTAGTCTCCTAGACAGCGTGGCAGCGCCGGTAGAAAGAAAACGAAAGGAAAGCGTTCGCTCTGTCTTGAGAGAGACAGGAAGAGATAGAGTGGGAAAGAGAGAGAGAGGGGTAAAGAGAAGAAGAGAGAGAAAGAAAGAGAGAGAGAGTCGCTCCTAGGTCTTCGCTCGCGAGGCCAAACGTTTACGCGCCATATGCACAACCTGCCTTGGCCAAGAAACGCGCATGTCCGCTACCACGGAAACGCGCCAAGAATCGAAAAGGCCTTTTCCGATGAATTTAACCGATACGCCGATTGAATCGAAGCCAGAGGAGAACACCTGAGCCATGCAAAAATTTACTTAGAATTCGAAGATTTATTTCTTCGAAGTATCACTGTCTTGCTGGCTCTTTGAACTTTGTGCATTTTTTCATCGATGATGACGAAGTAGGAAGTATTTTGAAGAAAAATGTTAAATGTACTTCGTAGTAAATAACACTTTGTTATATAGTAAGTCAGTAGGTATATTAAATCAATATATTTAATTAGTCCATTACGGTATAGTAGATTCGTATACTCGAATACGATCCATATACTCTGAACCTCCCTTTAATTATGTATTACTCTTTTACTCATTCGGTCTCAACTCTCTATCTTTAATTTTCTCCAAACTTCAAACGCATATCTTCAGACACGATCTTAATATAGAATAAAAAAGAAAACAGTTCTCCATATTTGTGGCTCCTTTCTTCTGTAACTATGAATAACACGTAACTTTCTTCAATCCGACACGAGCCAGCCAATTTCCACGTGTCTCCTCAAATTGTGGGTTATCATCCGTTTCCGTCATTGCTTTCACGTACACCCACACGTATGACAGATATCAGGGATAAGCAACCCTTGATCGCAATGATGAAAGAGGAAACGAAATCCCTTAAAAATAGAAGAAAAAAAAAAAATATCAGAAACTGCTTCCAGGCAATTATAATGCGCCAACGATCGTGAAAGAAGTAGTACAGAAACATATGTTGGAAGGAAAGAGGTGGAAAACTGCTGGAGGCAAGCAGGAAACTCCGTAGCTATTCATTACTCGTGAAGAAGAAGATGAAAATTACCCCCACAACTCTATTTCTACTCATGGTAACTCGTACAATTAGATGTGTAGGCATCATCGGACGGCACGAGGCTAGGAAAGAGCAAAAATGGTTGGGGTGGTGTGGAGATGTAGGATCTGATAGATCAGGGGCAAGTGTGGGTGCTGACTCTTTGCAACCCCCCGCAGGTGAAGGGAAGAGGGTGAGCGAAAAAAGAAGGATCAAACGATGAAAGGGTGGTGAGCGGAGGCGGTGCCGTATACAGCGGTGCCATAGCGCCGCCAGCAAGAACACCCGTTGCGAGGTGTCGTCTCTATATTAGATGCGGAACGTCGCGACGCCCCGGTCAGAAGAAAGTCGAACGCGTTCGAGGGACGTCCGAGCGACACCACGGAGAGATTCCTCGACGATTACGATACACTGTGCTCATTTCATTCCACTGCTTGTTTATCTTGTGCTCCTTGTAAGCGTGCCCGCTGGAGATTCATTCAACGAGGTGAGTGAAGTTGACGTTGTTTCGCTGTATCCGGTTTTTCAAGTCCTCTTCTTCATTTTTGTATACATTTTTTTTCACTATCTTTGTTATCTTCTTTCTTCGTCTATTTTTTTACTATATTATTATTTATTCTTTTATTATCTCTTATGGTTACTATTATTATTATACTCTTAATAGCGAACTAAGGGTTACGTTCTTGACTTTTCTTTTGCATTCTGTGCAAATGCTAGATATTACAAAAATAACCTTTTATCAATTCGTCTTTTCCTATTTTCTTTTATCTTCTTTACCTCTGTATTAACCTTTTGTTTCTTCTATCTCACGTTATCAGCTTCCATAATAGCGTATACCAAAAATTTGATACTGAAGCTACATTTTCCCTGAAGCAATAAAAAAGACATTTTTGTGGATGATTCGTGCTTCTTGAAAAGATTGTCGGTTCTTGCAAAAAATGTTTCAAAAGTCCCTCGACACTTCTATTACCAGCGACACGAGTTGTCACTTGTTGCTCGTTTCTATCGAGAGCGATACCTATCAAAGGTAGGTGACTGAGAGTTCGAAACGAGACTTACCAGAAGCAAAAGTTCTTTCAATGTAGAAATTTCAGTCAATCGATACTGTGCAGTTATTAAAAGTCTCCGATAAATATTTTTTCTATTAACCAAAACATCTCAATAGAAAGAAAGTTCAAATGTTTCTTTGATTTAAGAATGATAGTAATATAAATTGAACAAAAATGAGCACGAGAAAGAGAGTTAGATATGTAGAGATAAAGAGAAAAAGAAAAGTGCGCGATTCCTCGTACGAATGACGTGTCATCCCAACGAAACGAGATCGCGTCGAAATCGTTTCTCACCCCGGAGAGCAGAGCGCACGCTCGTCGGTAAAGAACGTCGTCGACGAAAAGTCACTGTGCGTCCAGCTGTCTGGCTTTGGGGCCCTCGCCTTCTCTAATTGTCCCTTTAATTCGGCTCAATTGCTTCTTGGCACTGTCGCACCCGCGCGCGCGCGAGGAATGATATCACGACAAAGTAGAAACATGACCGGTGAACGATGAAGAGACGATGAGGACGAGGACGAGGACGCGATGATGTCCCACAAGAATATCATCGCGTTGTCTTTGATTCTTCTTCTTCTTCTTCTCTCGTTTAAACCTCTCCTTCGTTTCTTCCTCTCTCTATTTCTCTCTCTCTCCCTCGTTATTATTACGTCGACGTCATTGTAACGTGATCTTGACCCGCTGACGGCGGACACGAATACAACGTACGAGGGGCTCGTGTTTCATCCGCGATTCGATTATGAGAAAGGATAAACTAGTTCGCGAAAGTGTTCGCCCGATTCACCTCGCGAAATCCGATTGGTTGAACGAAGCGTTCGAGTTAAGGTGGATAAAACGTATCGCGTAATTACTAAAATAATCATGCGATAGTCGAAACTGTCAAGTGATTACCGACATGATATGTTATAGTTAGAACGATCGTGCGTGTATTAAACTGATTACGTTGGCAGCCAAAATGAAGTCCTCTTGGGGAAGTCTACCGTTCGTTTTTTTTTTTAGGTTTCTTTCTCTTAAATGATATAATCAAATTGTGATGGATCAAATATAACACGGCATTACTGCAATGAACACGTGATAGACAAAGTATCATGTGGTCATCAAAACGAACATGGAATAGCTAAAACAATTACTGAGTATCGTGTTATAAGAGAATATCCGTAGGTTTTAAGATCATGTTCTAAGAAAGAGAAGCTACAAGATGTAATCCTTCGATTTCAAAGAAAGACTTAATTCGACGACTGATAACATCACCATTGATTGATAAACTTGTCGATCTCATTGCGATCAATTCTTATCTCTGGTCTCTATCTTCACCCTTCCGTTCTCTTCTACTTAAAGAGAATACTAGCTTTTCCTTCCGCTACTCTTCTCGTCCTTCTCTCGGACTCTCCTTCCTGTTCGCACGATTTATAGCTCACACTTGTTCGTCACGTTCGAATTACATCGCAAAGATAACCTCTTCCGAGTATTACCGATCTTGAAAGTACACCCCGATTCTCGCTCCCACGCATGACTATATCTTTTGTTCATCTATACCGTACAATTTCATAATACTTAAATTTGTTTAAGATAAATTTTTGTTGTAAAGAAATATCTAGAAAATAGTATGTTCGAGTCTCGTAGTGTTCAACGTCTCACCAAATTATCCCTATGTAGAAAATATACCGGTGTTAAATCTCCCGAAGGCATCAAACGTGTACTTACCATGTAGCCATCTTGAAATTGAAAATTGAGTTATCCTTGCGGCTTCATGGACGTACCCTCGAAAGGACAGTGAACGTGTTTATCACGAGGAAAGGTGAAAAAGTGAAAGATATGTGTGTGATTGAAAGAGAGAGAAGTACGGAAGCCAAAGTGAACTTCGTCCGGTTGTCTCTTGATTCATTAATCGTAGTGGCTGGTCGAGCCACGAACGGCCACCGATCCAGAAAGCAATCCCGAGAATTCGGTACGGAACTCGAAGGCGAACTACTTTCCGTTCTCTGGGAGGTTGCCAAGTTATTTATAGCGTACAAGTCGAGCTATGGACTGCAAAAGGAAATTCTCTTCACTCCATCTCCCTTCTCCAAACGATTGCTTGCTTTACCACTCTTGAGTACCTACGAGAAGAATCGCATCTTGTATTAGGTCATTTTGATGTGAAATCGGTCACTATTTCTCGAGTAACTTTTCTGGGTTCGTTCCGAATGAAATATATTGCCGTTTTTGGTCACAAATAAACAAATGTTCAAATAAAATTAGTTAAGTATTAGAAATTGCAAAGTTTACGCATGGTCAAGTATAGTGACTTTACCAGAATCTTTCATCAGCTAGAATCATCTTGGAATCGACCAGAATCCTTGGACGATGATGATTATCTTGGATCCTTCGTAGAAGGGACTCTAAGCTGAATCGATCGCGTAAATATTTCCTTTGGGGAAAATAACTAACTCGCGTGTCTTCTTGTTGATTTATTTATCGATTCGCCGGTACAATCGCCAAGTCCAGACGTGGAATTCAACGAGAATGATGATTCATCGCTTTATACATCTTGTCGAATAGCACTAGTTACTTCTATCTTTGGAATATTTGCTGATTATTTCACTTGCTTCTTCCGGTACGATTTGGCCCATTCTTTTATAGGAATTAGGTAATTTACTTATAAATTCTTGGTTAACTATTAAAGATAGAACATTTTGGTCCCTCGTATTACGTTTATAAAACTGTACCGGACATTTATCATGATCACACATTATTTGGTTTACCCTGTGACTACATAACCTCCATGGCCATTGAACGCGGAAGATTTTTATGTTTTATATTTTGAACCATTATATTACATTGACAAGATGTGTCGGACACCTAGAGTACAGCGTCCGTAACGTGGTCCCCTCTTGCGTGAGGGTCTTTTAACAGCGTCAAGTGGTCCGTACCTACGGACCTATACTTACGCGAGATGAGTCGAACCCTACACGATAGACAAAGCTCTCTCAGTGTGCATCTCGTTTGCTCGAGGCTCTCGTCGACGTTGATCGCTCCTTTTACGATCCGAAATTTCGAAAGTGTTTTCGGACGAGTCGGTTTACTGGTTCAGTGTATACGATTCGTGTTTCGTACGAGTGTTACAATCACGAAAATACGATCGTTGTTGTTTATTTGTTGAGTACGAACATGAAATACTTCCACCCGTTCTCCGTATATAAAAAAAGTTGGTTTTTCAAGAAATCGTAAATATATTGTTATAATGAAAATCGATGGAAAAATGAACGGTTGTTTATTATTGGAATAAAAAAAGAAACGTATCGTTGCCCAAGGTGTGGCACAGGAAGGTAGAAAGCGAATTGCGACTTAAGACGAGTGCGTGTTTCTTGAAGAATAAAAAGGAGGTCTACAAAGTTGAAGAAACTCACGAATTCTTGATTCAGTGTAGAAAGTAGAGAGTAGTCTCGGGATAAGGTGCTTTTCTAAGCAACTTTTCTCAAAGAAAGATTTTATTTCGCGTTAAACGAGATCAGAGGAAACCTAATCGAAAGTACGGACGTAAAGTGATAGAAACGCGATAGAGAATACTATTGGTGGATACTTAATATTGAAGAAACGAGTATCATAAGTATAGGAAGGAATATATATTTTCTAAACGAATTAGTAATAAAAGTCGATACAAATCACGGCAGAGGATGAAGAGAAATGCATCCCAACCTGCTATTGGTGGATATTTAGTATCGACAAATATTAATATATAATATATATACGTAATAAACATTATAAAACAATAAAAAAAGAACAAATTTCCTCTCAGTAGATCAAGAAAAAGGAACAAGTGGGAACCATGCAGGAGGCGTACTACAAATAAAACAACGGACGCGATTGGTCGAAACATTGAATATCGAAAAAATCGAGTATTTCAAGCCCAATATCTCCGAAGAAAAGATTCATCGGTGCGAACAATTCGATATATATCGAGAGTCGCCGTTTAAGAGGCGGCGATTTACAAAGCGTGAGAAAATTGGCTCGAGCGTAGAGCGACTGGCACGGATACAGAGATTAAACCCATCAGCTCGACTCCGAGCCCCGCGATAGGAAAGTTCTTTCGCACGGCTCACAGCATAGCTCACGTTTGCTCCTTCGTACATTTCATTCACTCGCATTTTAAATTTGAATTTTACTTTTTCGAATTTCCCACGAATTCTTCGCGTTATAAAGAAAAGAAATAAGGATAGAAATAGAAAGAAAATAAAAATTGAAATTGAATAGAGTGCTTGTCCAAGAGGGAGAGAGATAGAGGAAGATAGAAAGAGATGTAGATGCGTTCGAGCGAAGGTAAAAGTAAGGGTTCTTAGCGAAGTCATGGAGGGCCATCGATATCATCGTGGCAGCAGCAACAACGGAGCCAAGTTCACCGTATGCTACGTGAGCTTCGAGAGTGAGAACGGTTGAGGATTTCCAATGGAGAAAAGTGAAAGAGAACCGCGTTACGCCAAGAGTGTGAGTCTGATTTACTGACTTCTTTCTGTCTATTATGGTTTCCCATCAGGATCTGTATCTTTTTGTTTCTTCTCTATATTTATTTATACTTTCTTACCGTAGGTTTTTCATTTATCTTCTTTTAAATTATTAGTATTTTCATTTTCTCCACTCTCGTTTGAATTTATTTTAGTAGAAAGATAGTATTTGGTTTTGTTCACACTTTCGTTTATATTCATTTGTACTCGTTTATTTCTTGATCTCGATTTTCCGATTAAAATCTAACGTGTTCGACGAAAAATCGACCACTTTAAACTCGAAACACGTATACTCGCGCGCCTAAAATGACGAGACCCGTTTTACCGTTATTTATTAGGCAGGTTTTATCGAACGCACGGAATACTTCGAACGCCTTAATATATAGCAACCCAAAATGCCAAGAAGCTCCTCGTTTTGCAGAGCGTTGCGTAAAGGTGTATCGTGTCATCTCGCTTAATTCTTTTGTCCATGTTTGATTATATTTTGAATACAATTTTCATATATTTCATATAATAATTTATAGTAAATTTCAGTATGTAATCTAATCCAATCGATAAAATGTTAAAATTAAAAGAAAACATATCCGGCATACGCGGGATCACAGTTCGGATCTTCCCATTCAGTCCGAACAAGATTGATCATTCACGTGATATTCCTGCAGGCCAGTCGTCATCCAGAAAAAACCCTCTCTAATCGCGATTAATTATCAGACTCTCCTCCCCCCAGCCTGATCCGTTTTTTCCATGGAAACGTCACGATCATCTGTGATGCGATGACGAATGAGAATTTGTATGGATCGTTAGATCGTAAGGATCGAGATTCTTTCTTCCGAAGCGACGTAATCTGATCTCGAGGAAGAGTAGTATTCATGGCAATTATCATCGTCGTCGTCGCATCACCGTGGTATGCAACGACCTAAGTGTGTGACGTCAAAGATACATCTTCAATTATCGATGTCAATGAGTGGCGTGTGCGAGCGCGAGACCGTTTCCATTTTCTTTCACGATAAGTCATGACCTGTTTATGTTTAGTAATAATTGATAGTAGAATTTATTATTGATCTTTGGGGCCTGACCCCGACGAACGAGCAGATACAAATTATTCTCATTCGTATCTTACACGGAAGAGGACGACAAATTTCATACGTGATCGACACGATCACGGACATGTTTCACGGTCGAATCTGGTTAATGCTCGATAGAATCGAAATCAAGTTCAATTTTTAATTATTTTCTAGTATAACTAATTAAAAAACAAAGTTACTAGATTAAAAAGAAGTGATACGCTATGCAATGACCTCCATTGATCACAAGAAAGACAGTCTATAGGTTATGCAAAGTGAGAATGTTAGGTGCCTCACCTTGTATAAGTGCATTCCAAGTTGAATGCGAATGATCGCACGTGTCTCGTTATATCGTGCAAGCTAATCGTTTAACGTCTCTGTTCCTTTTTGCACTCCTTTCAGCGAAACTATCGATTGCATAATCCCTTAGATCTTATCTTAGGTCGTCTCAAAGGAGACTTTCCATAGATGATTCATTCGGAAGGCAATTGCTACGTAAAGGATAAGGAGCCGGAATCGTACGACTGTACCGGCTATTATGTTATTACCTTAGATGAATTGTTTTCTTTATGCATGTATTTATGCGTGCAAGGTTATGTATGAATATTTCTAGCTTCGAGTGTTCTCGATATATCGAAAGAACGGGGAGAATAACTTATTTAAAGAATATTAGAGGTGTTCGG
The DNA here is from genome assembly GCA_916049575.1 of Ancistrocerus nigricornis. Taxonomy (NCBI): domain Eukaryota; kingdom Metazoa; phylum Arthropoda; class Insecta; order Hymenoptera; family Vespidae; genus Ancistrocerus; species Ancistrocerus nigricornis. Next base: position 1,721,029 of record OU696667.1, read on the forward strand.
TGTAATTTATTTTGTTGAAACTCTAAAAGTACTATTTTGATTTTAATTTGAAGGAACACCCTGTGTAAAACACCCCATGTATACATATACACGTATATCGTGCCATATGTAAGATTGGTTATAGTTCCAAGATGATTCGCAAACTTGTCCGAGGCAAGAAACTCCATTGCCATTAATACGAATCGTGCTTGATGACTTTTTAAAGTAGCGAAACTCGAAGTAGCTTTCTTGGCCCAAAAGTCATCATCTGTGACGTGTTTATGAGACTACTCGCTTTGAGGTCAAGATAATCCTGTCTTCTCGTAAATTAATTCAAGAACGATTTTAGTTGGATGCCGTGAACATAACAAAGCGGTATACGTATATTGGATAGGACCGAATTTAAATACGTCGGCGCGTTTCTTCTCAAGTGCTATCTTGTTGATGCATTTTCGATGGTTTATAGCCGAATTTTTATGAAAATTTGTAGACTGTTTCATAATTTATTTTATCGTGTGGTCATAATATTTTCTTTTTTATCAAAATGACGAGACGGTGGAAGGCATATTTGTTGTTTTTAACCGACTTCGAAACAGGAGGAGGTTACTCAATTCGACAGTGAGCGATGTTGCTTTTTTTTACATTTATTCTTCATTTTTAATTATTTTTCATTTACAAATACCCTTAAAATGATATAAAAAAAATATTGATCATCGGCCTATAATTACTCTATAAACTGTACATCGTGTAAGTCTAGAATGTTGAGTGTGATTAAAACTTAGCGTAAACTCGTGGAAAGGTTGCATCAACCGCTCCGGGTTCGAGCTCTCGAGATGTCTATCGGGCAATGTTGTTGTATGTACATACGCATGTGCTTATTATTAAAGGCTCTGCGTAACAACTCGCCCCTACACTTTCCTGTTAAACGCTCAAAAAAGAGTGCTCGCGACGGAAAGTGGTTACGAAGTCGTTACGTTTCCACTTTTACGTACGTACACTGCTCTCGGTAAATTTCTTTTGAATAGTTTTATTGAACTTTATTTAATCGCTATAGCATATAGAAATATGTACATACAGCGAATTTAGAAAGTATACGTACGACGATTAATTTACTCATTTTCGTAAAACATATTCTGCAAGTAAAATCAGATATTTTTTTTTACGATAGTTACAACACTTTACAAGACTATCCTATTCATCTCTGAAAGTATTTTTTAAATCACTCCAAAGGAAATTTTTTTTTTTTATCCAGATTTACGTTTTAAATAATCACACATGTGTTCTATGAGATTGATATTAGCAAACTGTGATAGGGTTTGTAAATATGCTTATGTGTTGTATAAGATTCAGACTTTTACATTAGACGCAGCATGTTTTGGATAATTATCGATTTCACGATCATACCGGTGAATCGATAAATAAATTAAGACGAAGACACATGACTTAGTTTTTTTCCCCTAAAGGAAATATTTATGTCATCGATTCAGTGTTGATTCTCTTCCACGAAAGATCGAAGATGTCTCTCGTCATCCACGAATTCGACGAAAGATGATGACGAAAGAAAAAAAAGAATTCGTTAGATAATTATTATCGTTTATAAAAACGGAATTGTCTTTAATATCGATTTGTTTCTCTAAAGAAGGAATCTCCAAAATATTAATATAAATCCAGTGGTTCATTGTTCCGTTAATAATTAGTAATGAGCCAACATCAGCTATCATCATGCTATTACAAACAATCGATTTTGGGGTGGGAAGGAGTCAGCTCCAAGAGCTGCCTCATTCTTCTGCCTGACTTATTAGATAGCTAGCCCCATTCGTTTAGGATCACAGAAACAAACGTTCAGAGTGGTCTCCTTCTTTGCAACGATCGAAAGAACAGATTTATTATAGCAAGGTGTGATATACAATTGAAAAAATACAAAGCTGGAGATGCCTCCTTGCTGCAAGCCCCCCAATTGCGGACTCACCATCGAATTTCGCTATAGGCAGTAATTTTTTTAGTTAAAGTTCAGTTTTTCAAGTTCATTTTAGTTAAAATTAGATTGTAACTTCCAAAAGTGATTGATTTCATACATTTAGGACTAAAAGACCGCGACATAAACGTTCGGTCAATATAAAAAATAAAAGTATTATTGAAAAAAAGAAGTGATCGATTTCGCAATGATATGACCCCCCGAAGACGAACGGTGAACAAGAATAAGAAGAAGAACATCGGAAAGAAAAAAACAAGATGAAGTAGAAGAATAAGAAGAAGAAGCAGCCGTGCCAAGAAGAGGACGAAGGAAAGAGAACCGTGCTCGCGGATGCTCGTGTTGCTGCTGTGGCTGTGCGGTTACGTCTGTCTATGTGTGGTGTGTGTTGGAGCGGCAGGGGGAATAAAAAGAAGGCACGTCGATCGAGAGTAACACGCGGGGGGTCTTGGCTCTCTCGCGTTGTTGAGAGAGAGAGGGAGAGGGAAAGAGAGAAAAAGAGTGAAAGAGAGGGAGAGAGTGAGCGAGAGAGGATGATGATGAAGAGGAGGAGGAGGTAACACGAAGAGTAGGAGGTGGAGGAGGAGGAGGAGAACCGCCAACGAAGAGGAAAGAGGGGGGCTGGGAAGAGCGCGAGTTCTCATTGGTTCACGCCTCGGCCATATTATGAGCGGCTGCAGTCCGCGCTAGTTAATGTTAGCTCGAACCTCCACAAGAGACAGACGCATCTTTGCTATATATTCTTACGTTCTTTTACCAACTCCTTCACTCCATTCCAACTCCACTCTCATTGGACAGATATCAGCAGCTAAGAAGCAGATATCTATCTCTCTTTCTGTGAACATCGTCGTACCCTTCAAACAGCCGAAGGAAGTTAAAGTTAAATCCTGGTACCAACATCGAGCTCCCTCGTATCTCACGGGTTTGTGTTATATTCCGCGGATCGGTGAGAAGAAGAGGATATCAAGAGAAACGTAAATAGAAATCGAGAGAGTATACATCTTTTGGATCAGGAGAGAGTAATACACACTTCGATACTTTGTGTTTCTTCTGTCAACCAGGAGGGGGACCAACAACAGCACACGTGTGACATAGTCTATTTTTATTAGACATCTTCCTCTTTTTTCTCTCGATACTTTCGAACGTGTCTCGTGTACCAATCGTGGGCCCAGTTTCTGAGTGTCGTTCCCTCTTCTTTTTCGGTTCTTGTTTATGAGAGAAAGGGGGAGATAGAGAGAGAGAGGGCTATCTTGCAAAGAACACAAGTGTAAAGTGAAGAAAAGAGAGATAGAGAGAGAAAGAAAGAGAGAAAGAGAGAGTAATAAGAAAAAAACATACACACACGTGCACGCACGCACACACGTACACACACATATAAAAAAAAGGAGAAAAGTGGAGGTTTGAAAAAAGTGCAGAAAAGAAGAATCGTCAGGATCGTTTCGATTGCAAACACGCGCGTACAAGTGCGAGACCTGATTTCGTTTGACTCTGGGACGAGTCGGGAGCTCTAAAAAAAAGAGAAGACAACGGAAGAAAAGGAAACGGAACGAGTAAGTTCTACGTTAATTTTCATCATCTTCTTCTTCATCGTCACCATCATCATCATCATCTTCGTCGTGATCGCCATCGTCGTCGCCGTTAGACCTAGTCTTTTCCATTCCGGAAAATGATCACGAGTACGATAACGATCCCCAGCTTTCTCGATCAATATTAACGATGAACGCGAATATCGATCAAAGATCAATAGACGGATTACGAAAGCGTGGATTAAGCATTTTTATCATGCATTTTTATTGATGATAAGAGAAAAGAACGTTGCCGAAGGCTTATCGTTCTGATTCGTTGTTTCGTTGTTCCGTTCATCGGTGGGGATGATTAGTTGAGTAGGGAGAATGCCGGTAAAGGTAAATATAGTATTCAAATTTGTTCTCAAGTTTTGTACTACTGGATAAATGAAATTAAGTATGTGAACATTGTATACGGGTTTGTTTAATCAATCTTGATTTTCGCAAAAGAAATAATAGGAATTGTTGAGTAAGAATCTTCTAATTCATTACGAAACAGAGTTAATAATACATAATTATTCAGACTTTTTGAAGATTATTTTGTAGAATTGATAATGGGGATGGGAATTCTAGAATTTTTTCTTGTATTTTATATTAGACCGCACAGGTAAAATTGGGTATGTTCGAAATATCTTCAATATACTTTTATTATTGTATCAAATACAATACAAATTGTATGGATCATTCATTTATCTTCCGTAGAAATAGAAACTCGAAATTATAACAAGTGTATTTAGGTGTCTCTTCGAAGTATCTCCGTTATTGCAACAAAATTATCGAAAATCTTTGCCAAAGGTTATTAATTCTTATCAGAACCGATTTGATAATTCATGAATCAGCTGGTTCATTTATACCTACGTTTCTTTTATCCAACGATACAACTTAGTAATGCAATACGATAGTAAACAAATAAGACGAGTTTTAGCTAAAGATCATTGAATTCGTGAGAAACTAGTCATGTTAATTGAGTTAAAATCATCGAATTCGTGGGAAACTAGTTATGATAATTCGAATTTAAGATCGTCGTATTCGTGAGAAACTAGTAATGATAATTCGTGGATTTTGAACTTCATTCTTCATATTATGCAAGGTGAGGCGCCTAATACGCTCACTTTGCATAATTTTTAAATTTATGCATTCTAAGAAAGAATCTTGTCTACAAAAGTTGTATAGTTTCAATGCGGACATTAAATAGCACCAGTCAACTCTTTTTTTAGCTACTTTTAGGTTTATTAGAGTCACGTAAGGACCCTTACAAATTATACAACTTTTGTACACATATCTCATTCTTCTTTGAAACACATAATTTCAAAGTTACGCAAAGTATAGACGTTAACATCTCATCTTTGAGAGATACTGCTTTGAGGGATCTTCTATTATCCCTTCTTCCCCCCAAAAAATATCGAGAACACCCTTGCCTAAAGATTATCAACTTGCTGACAAACTAGTCCATCAAGAAATTCATCATTCTTGATATTACATTCAGCGTATAAAGATAAGTAGCACGAAAAGACTTTCTTGCGAGTATCCTTTCGATCTCTTTGATCTTTTTTCACTTCGGGACTCGTTCTCCTTGTCTTTCTATCGCGACCCACGCGTTTCACCGGCTACAAGCGAGTGCACGCACGCGCGCTCCTTTAGATGCGATAAATTCAGTCACAGTGCGACGATCGCCGCGTCGATACGATTATTAGATCGTTCCAGTCTGATCGAGTAAGCATGGATCACGTCAACGGGTTGATAACTGTATAGCGTGATCTTTTTTATGAGTTTGTGTTGTTGTTTCGAAAAAGGGTATGAATATTGTGCCAAGGGATTTATAGTAAAAGAAATTTAATAAGTAAAGGAATATTCTGTTCTGGTGTTTCATGGTGGAATGATAATGATTGCATGATAACTGTACGCAGGTTTGTTTAAGGGATCTGTACCATCACAATAGCAGTTTTGTTGATTTTTTGAAAATTCATCAGAAATTAGTCATGATAATTTGCGACTCCTCAAATGTGATCTCGAAACGTTAAGGTTGGATACATAACAACTGCACTAAAATCACTTCAAATAAATTTTCTCTATTGTTTTAAAATATTTATATATCATATCTAAAAATCCTTAAAGAAAACAATCATTATAATCCATTAACTTTCACCCTCTACCAACTTTAAAACACGCAACACCATTATTTGTCTCAAAATACCAAGAATCTCGTTAAAAGAACATCAACCCATTAAAAAAAGAAACGCGATACCTAATCCGCGAATCCTAGTATAATTCATCGTCATGTTTCCCATACGAGCGCGAAATCAGTCACTTAAAGAATACCCCTACACGCATACACAAATTCACATATACAAGCGCGAGTTAATTAATGTACTCCGAAAAGACGTGAGAATTCTTTCGATAAAAACTGGCCGATCGTGATCCTCGATCCCACGGTACGATACGTGACTAGGAGATAAAAAAGAGAGGCAAAAGAAGAAGAAGGAGTGCGAGGAAGAGAACGAGAGTATAGAAAGGGGGTGGGGGGGTCTATCTTTAGAGTTCATTCAGAGAATCCTTTGACCGTGCAGAGGGCCAACGAGCTGACTCAGTCGTACGCACAAACTCGCACACATGTTACTCGTATATGGTACTCAGAGAGAGAGAAACAAATGTTCATAGATAAAAAGAAAGAGAAACATATCTTTTTCCAAAACAATTGATGCACTTTCTTATTCCGCCATTTTTCTTTTCGCTTTTCCAAAGACTTTTTTTCTACTCAATCTTTCTTTCTTGTCCTTTAATAATGGCGATTTTTAAAGAATTTTTGTACGAACGTTTATTATCAAGTATATAAGAATGGTTACGTGTCGTGTGACCAACGTGTCCTCCGACTCGGACTCCATTCTGTCTCCTTCTGCTCGATGGAATCGAGATTTAACGGTGTTGCGGATTAGAAAAGGCAAGACGTAATATACCGAAAACTGGTTTGTACGGCTCGCCACGGAGAACGGATCGGATCGACGAATGACGTCGATCGGAGCTAATTCAATCGTGAAACGTGACGCGCGAGTATGCACGATAGTCGATAATCTAGTAAAAGGAGGAAAGGAGAATAATAATGGCGAATAATCTTTGCGTCATCATTCGGTTCGATATGTTCTTCTTTCTGGGTTACGCCTGGTTATTTTCATATGCGAGTGCGTGTTGATGATAAAGAAACAAAAAAGCTGCATTAGAATATTTGAAATGATTACAATCAACAGTTTGTTAAAATATTAAGGAAAATTTGTTTGTGCTTGACCGAGACGTTCGAAATCTAATATTTGTTAAATTTAATCTAGACGATGGACAAACTGACCGTCACGGTATTTGCGACGTTTCCTTTCAAGCAAATCACGTACATTTGTTATTCACTTTTCATTGATGTCCGGTGTGAATAGTGTTTACCGTCACTTGTAAAACAAATTTTTTGTACTTTGCACTACCGATATATCCATTCGACGAATTTGCTTTCCCGTATTAAAAATGACTTTGTATAAAAAAAAAAATTGAAAAATGATATGTACTTACAGAGATAAATAAGGGAATGAACTAGTTACGTGACACGGACCATTTTCCATGGTCGAAGCAGCGCGAAATTTAAATGCCCTAACAACCGAAAGAAAACGAAGGAATCCGTAAATGCGTGAGCGTAACAAAACCACAAGTACGAGTACGAGGTATATCGAGTTACCTGCTCGGCGCGTTCGTTTTCTTAGCCCGCACACCGCACTTCTGCGGTCGACCTCTCGACCGACGCAGCTTCCAAAATCAGGAAAGATGGAAAGAGAGAGATGTGTATTCGAAGAGGACGCTGCTCTGAAATGCGCGCGCGAGAACAAACCAACGTCATCGTACTTTAAACGCCTCCATTAATGATAAAACGCATACCGTGTTATATAGTCTACTATGTACATAGTGATATTTGGTGAAAAAATTTGGTGCATGTCATGAAATGAGATAGTAAATTATAGTAGTTATTGTTATTATTAGCAATGATCTGTCTGGGTTGCGTCTGAGGACGGACGGTTTATGTTTTCGTGATCGCTGGACTTGTTCGTAGAAATGAATCCGAATAGTTTATCCGGACATTGGATATTAAATTACTCGTAAAAAATGTGGAACGGATCAACTGATAGCAAAGAAGGTCTAGTGTATATACGGGCCTGTATCTTTCGAAGCTAAGATTCTATATTATATTTATCAAATTTCATCCTGATTGGCCACCGGTGCCATTTGGAATAATATAATTTTAAAAATTATATAACTGAAAAATGATAATTTTAACTGTGTTTACTGTTTTTTACTTGAAAAATACTTGACGATTGTTCGAACGATAAATTATTCTACGGTCACCCTATCTATCGATATGCCGTTTCTTCGAGAGTAGAATCCCTCCTATTTATAGCCACAGTGAGAAGTGTTCCGGGTAACGCGAGCATCGACATTAGAAAATCGACTTGGCTCGGTGTTGGCAGCCACTTTGAACGAAGAGTTTACGTCACTAGGAAGCGCGCGTAGATCGAAGAAAGAAAATATACCTATATATATACGGTACGAGCGGGCTTCGAAACCACCTGTGGAATGTCTTTCGTCAAAGTCACTAAAGAACCCAGCGGAATCACGCTTGTCTCTAATTTTCCTGATACAATTTTTTCTTTTTATTTATAATTGTTTAGATATCTTTTATCTGATCGATATTTCTTGTTTATTCTTCAGGGTAGTGACTCGTGATAATTGACTAACGATAAAATATACAACGATACGTTTTTGTCAATAAAAATGAATATAAACGCGAATGATATAAATGAAACGAGAGAAAAAATAGAAACCGGAAATACCGGTTCGGTCAGTACGAAAATTCATTCATAACGCTTTTTCGACGAATTAACAAACGACTTACTAAACATACTAATTTATAATGACTCACCCGGTATATTCACAAGCAACCTCAGCAAAGTCTCTTCCTGGAAAGTCTCGCCCATTAACGGTCTTCGACTTTCAACTCGGACTTACCATTCTTGGAATTTGAATTTGTTCGAATGCTGTGTTCGAACCATTTTGTCAAACGAATATAGAAATTGTCCAATATGAAATAAAAAAGAGATACCTGAATGTCTATCAATATTAAGTATTTTTATATTCATAATTCAATTTATTTAATATTATTACAGTATTGATTATTATTGTTTTTTATCTCCAAATAGTTAAATAATTATATTGTTTACCAGATCGAAGAAATATCTCATTTGTTAAAGTTTGATGTAAAACGTAACCGGAATGGTGTAATGTCGTCAAGTATCGATAACATTTATTTCTTATCGCGAAGAATGAAGGTTGTATTTAGAAATGGATACACGAAATAGATCGTCTAATAAAAAGTCGAAAATTGAACGAGCTTTATCAAGTCGTGCTTGAGTAGGTCTTATCAAGATAAGGAGTCGATTACACTAGGACTAAAAATAACTCCTGTTCGTATATTTGCGAGTGGACAGTCGAGTGGGCTCGAGTTCCTGGTATTTGAGATCGAACTCGATTCGATTGATCGCCTTTACTCCGCTCGAATTACTTTCTTAATGATGGCCACTGGATAGTTCGAAGTTTTTCGAGTTTCGTTCGATCGTCGCTCGGGTTTCGAAGCAGTTACGATAGGAATGATGTTCTTTGAAATTTTAATAATGTTCAGACTTTCAATGAATATTTAGGCCCAAATAAGCATAAAAAACATGACTTTTTCTTTAAGAAAATCTTCGTTTCGTACGAGGAAGAAACATATGTACAGGAATAGATCTTTATTAAGTTTATTCGTAACACAAGGTTATATTTGAAGACTAGAGACTGGAGCAGTTATCACTAAATTAGAACTTGAAACAATCTTCTCTCAATGGGTCTTTCAATATAACTTCTTAAACACGACGCAGAATGATACTATATATACTATAATGCTGTACATATATACCACAATATAACAAATTTTTCTTAAAAATGGCAACTATTATAACCCATCATACTGATATTATCTAGAAAGAATTTTTCAAAAATTCATCGAACGTATGAACATATCAGATGACTCAATATGTCGACCATTGTGATTCCCTATTAAGTAATAAAAGCGTCGAATGACAAAGACAGCTAATAATGTATAAAGCTGCGTCCTCCCGGGAATAACAAAAATCAACTTTGTGTCGATATTCCCTGTTTCTGTAAAAAGTTGTGAGTTGTTTACATTTGGTGCAGTAAAGATTATATGTAAACAGGTGACACGTGATAACGAGTCTCGGTAGGGACGCAAGTTCCTTCACTATCGACATTTACTTGCTACTTCAGCTACATTGGTTTATTAGTTTTCCAATGAAAAAAAAAACATTGCAATAAAAGAAAGCTTAAACATTGCCTAGTACGAATAAAATGTGTCCACTAATCGTAAAATGTCAAATAATTTCGAAGCACGATATTAATAAAAAGTTCCTCGTTGTTGTTCTCAGTGAGGACAGAGCTTAACGTTTCAGAAGGTTGAATTCACGTCGTATCGTCAAAATCAAGGCCGAGCTTCGCGAAGCCGAACCAGGCGACACTCGAGTATCTTTGCAACGCGTCATAGAAAGGCGCGTTACACGTTATAGTCGCGCGGACATGTGCGTACGCGCGCAAGTATTTTAAGAGAGCTAGACGGATAGATGGACGGGGAGAGAGAGAGAGAGAGAGAAAGATGGAGAAAGGCTACGGTTTCTCGTAATGCGAACCGTAGGACGCCAAGCTGTCTGCCGGAACACTCTACTGGCTCGCCCCACCGTCTTGTCCCCCATCTTGTCCCCACCAACGCAACGCAACGCACTGATCGAGCACTGCATGCGCACGGTGCTGCAGGGAACGGTGTACGGGTGTTGGCACTCTTTCGTATCTGTGAAGACAATACCATGATCATTTCATTTGAAATTGATCACTATTTGGAGTAACATTTCTATTTTTTTATTTAAAATCCATTTTTTTTTTATAATCCTCAGTTCGAAATAAAAGTAAGACAGTTTCGAATATAATGGCATTTCGTAAAGTTAATTTGAAATAAAATTTATTTTCAATAAGATTAATAAGTTTTTAACGTTTATTAGAGTCAAGAAACTATAGTCAGTGAAATTGTCAGAAAATGTAACTCAAAATAAATTTTTTAATAAACCCAAATGAAATTAACATAATAAATACATGATAAGGTATTAGGATAGGGAATCTTTGCTTACATGTTTAATGCTCCTTTTGAAAATTCGGTATTTCGGAGTAATATTTTACAATTTCGAATATAATATTCCGCGAGGAATATGGCTCTCCGCGTCATATTAGACAACCATATGGTAGATCATTAGACTGCGGATATTTATGCAAATGCATATGAATTATAATTAATGATTCATCAAATATTGCGAAGAGAACTGATAACTGAATAAAAATATGTAAAATATAAAAGATAGATATGCAATAAGAAAAATATGCATTTGCATAAATATCCGCAGTCTACAGATCATATTAATTTACCGTATGGTAGGCTATATTATCCACCAAGCGCTCTATACAAACCGTGAATTATAACTTCGGAGTAAAAGTAAAAACTAAAGTAAATCCTAATGGGATTCTAATCCTAAAAATCCTAATCAATACTTGTGACATTTCGATATGCCATATTAGTCAACTAGGCTATAATCCCCGAATTTACTCTACATAAAAAAAAAATGTTCAAGGAACATATTAATATTTTGAAAATCACGAAAAAGTTCCCGGTATTACTGCAGTGAGAGTACAACGTAAGAGTAATAACGGTATAATCAAAACGATCGCGTGATTAGGAGAATAATCACGTGGTAACTTAAACGATCACGCCATTACCAAAATGAAGACGTAATAGCTACAATGATTACATGGTTACCTAAAACTAAGGCCAACATCCGGGAAAGGTTTCTGAACGTTCTTTTCTTCTTAATCTCCTTTCTCTCAACCCTTCACTTTCATATTCTATTTCATGCGTATTATGATTATTTAGCTAATATCGGTTAAAACTATAACGTAATAGAGATCAATCGCGTAGCGTCAGCCGCCAACGTCTGACAGACTATCAGTCTTGCAAGTATGTTGCTTCAATGTGAATGGAAAATGTTTTCACCTACTTCGGAATATATCGAATATTTATGACACATTTATTAATAATAAGGAATAAGAAAAAGTTTCTTGTTGTTGCTCCAGTGAGGACGCAGCTTTACTCTTAATCGTGCGCGCGCGCAAGAGAGTCGCACAGTGTAGCCGCAAAGTGTAGCCGCACCGTCGAAGCACCGCACTCTTGTACCGTGTTCCTTCGCAACGCAGGTGCAACGAACTCTCCGCGAGCGCACGCGGTACCTACCCGCGCTTTATTTTATTACGTTTCCTTCTACGGCAAGTGTCTCTCGCTGTCTCACGCGCGCGCGCCCGCACTGCTAAATCGTGCGAGAAATCTCTCTCTTCCTTTTTTTTGGTCCTTCTTACGAATAATCTTACATTCGAATCTGGAAACATATAAATATTACCGTTCAGACTTGAGAAACGTTAAAATTTGAGTTTGATCATCAAAACTAATTACAACGAAGCCCTTTCGTGGATAATCACATTAAGCTTTTTAAAAATGTAGCTTATCCGTGCAACTACAGGAAAAATAAATTACAGTCACATAATTTTATACAGTAAACAATTTAATTATAGCACATAGATATTATAATTATAAACAATTAAAATGACCTCGTCGATACGATTCTATAGACTTTGAAATTTTTCTTTGAAAATGTCCGAAAATGGTGGATCATGCATATATACATACATATATGCATACATACATAAATTATACATAAGTATGCATACACGTATACACATACACAAATACAGTTAATGGTCCGCCTCGCGATCGGAATCGTTCTGCATTTAATCGCTGCACGTCGGCATAGGTTAATAGGACCCACTCCTTATATAATTATCTTGACCGATTGACGTCATTGACTTCTCTATTCGTATCGGCTCTCGCTCGCGCCACACACATAGTTTGTGTGCCCTCGGCCGTTTTCTTACCTTATTTTCTGATCGAAAGCACACAATACCGCACACATTCTTATTTCTTTCTCGTACAGGGGATAATAATTAGCAGTCTGCGAAGCTGATCTTTCTTCTTCTTTCTTTTCCTATTTCTTGTTCTTCCTTTTGAAAGTTTTTTCACGTTTCTCGCGTACATCGCTTAACCTTTCGATCTTGTCGGCACGCGATCGCTCGACCTACCTCCAGCTGGATGCTCGCACCTGAAATCGAATGATACGTGCCTACCATGAAAGATATTTCAAATCGTGCGAATATTCTATTTTACAACCATCTAGTTCGTTTGCGTATTACCTACTTCGTGAATTTCTAATTAAATACGAATCCTGTATTTTTTTTTCAATCCATTGCCCGTTCTGTCGATTTTCAGACTTTTTACATATTATTCAATGTTTTCGTTTCTGAGGGTAGGAGAACCACGCATTAAGTTGTCCATAATCTAAATGAAAATTATATAAGATCTTGTTACGTTTTCAGTCGCCACAGTAGCAAAATTTATTCTTGTCATCTTTACAAACAACTCTGGTATCAGTTTTTGCGATATTTACTTTAAAGCAATACTTAAACTCTTGTCACTTTCCAGAACACGCACTTCATTTCCTTTTCTGTCGTGGCAAAAAGGTGAAAGTCTAGATCACGATGGAACATAGTATCTACGCATATGCAACGTATATATATTCCGTAGGATCAATAGAAACGATAATGTGCATTTGGGAATTAGAGAAACGAATAAGAAGGATTAGATTGATACGGTAACGAAGGGAACAAACGCGCCGCGAATTTTGCATGTCTCCCTCTCGTCTGTACATCATCTCCCTTCTCTTTCATGATTCTCTCTCAATCATTGTAGCCATTATGTGCTCATTTTGACAATCACGTACCTGTTTTAACTATTACGTGAATGAATTTTGACCCAAAGTGGAGTTCAACTTCCGGGTCACTAAACCCTTCTTTCTTTTAAATCTTTCTGTTCTTCTTTTCCGGACATTGATAAAGTTTTACGAAACAAAAGTCGCCAACAAATATTTATAGTAATCAAAACTTTGTAATGGAAAAAAAAAAACAAAATGTTTTTACGATTATGTTATTATACTACGGAGAAAATGTTTTTTTTTACACACGAGATAATTTCGAAACATTTGGCAATAAGTAAGAAAGAGTTTCTCGTCGTTGCTCCAGTGAGGACGCAGCTTTACACGGAGTGAGGCGGGCGTGCGCGCGTGTATAGTTCCCCTCACGTGGTTCACAGGCAGCATCTGTACACGTCACTGCGCACCTGGGTGGCGATCTCGTGTATTAAATTATCGTCGTGTTGATCTTGGACGCGAGCAGAGGATCGTTAGTTTTACTCCGGGATCCCGCGATCGAGGACGTCTCGATCCGTTCGCTCACTCGCTCAGCTCGTCCGTTCAACTCGCTGCCTCCAGCGAGTTCGACCTCCTCTTATTCTTACCCTTCTCTTTCTTATTCTTCTCTTTTATCTCCTTTTTCTCCTTCTTCTTCTTCTTCTTCTTCTTATAGTTCTTCTTACAATACACCCATACTCTTATTTCTCTGCATCTATTGGTTTGGTCCAATCTTTTCATATATTGATAGGGTAAAGTCAAAGAATGTTTGAAAATTTAGATGAAAAGATTTGAAATTAGGAGTATGAGAGGTTGAAAGAATTAAGAAAACACTTTTCGTATTGAACTGAACAACATGTGTGAACTTTCATATAACATATATCTATTTCTTACATTATCGTATAAAATCTGCACATGATTGAGAATGAATTTGGTCTTATCTTTACTCGTCTACGACCACGAGTCTATTACGTAATATTTAGAAACGAGTTCCTTATTATTCCGTATGTACAATGGTGCCGCACGTTGCACGTCGTTTTTGGTGACTAATTCAAGCTACTCGTAACAATTATCCATCTTAATATACACACGTGACGTAATACTTAATACTGTGGAGAATTGTGACAAACTTGCTACGTATGCACATATACTTTCACTCAGGTTTCTTCGCCAATATTTGTACATCATCGATCGCGAAATCTCTTAGAGAGAGAGAGAGAACACAAAATGTGAGATTCGACAAGACACATTATGAACACCGAACAAAATTGTTGGGCCTTATAGTCCAAGGGATGGCCCTAAAAAATTTCATCAGTATATTCTAGAATATTTATAGACTCAACAAAATTATTATCATCGATGATAGGAAACAATGTATAAAATACATAACGGAATGAAAGCGAAAATTTGATATTACAAATAACAAATTAATCACAGATTACTTTGAACGAAACGTGGCAAAACGTTAAAGATGATAAGAAAAAAAGGACGGGAAAAAGGAGGAAAAGATGTATGCGTGATTCCTCGCACTGGTGAGGAGTCCACGAACGTCAAAGATCGAAGTGGCTGGGAGGTTCCGGGAGCACGGGTGGGGCCCATGAGTTGGGCCCAGGGTGGCTCATTGCCGGTTGATTTATGAGCTTCCTCTTTTTTTCTTTCTCAGCCTCCTTTCTTTTCTCGTTTCTCTTCCTCTTCTTCGTATACATACATACACATATATCTATATACGGTGTATATATAACGTGTGGAGCATGTATCACATCACGTCCCATGGCATATGTTATATAGTAGTTGATATACCGATGGCGGTGGCGGCGGCGGCCGATCGCCTAATTAGAGGACCTCTCCTTCCTTTCTCTTCCTTTTCTCTCTCTCCACCGTTTCTCCTTGGCACGCACACGCACGTAAAAACAAGAGTCCTATTCCGAAGCTGCTACGTTCCCGTCGCAAGAATACGACGAGGCCACCGTTGCTCGGTGTACGACGGTCTCCGTGTATACGTGTGCGTGGAACGCCAATGCAAGCCTCTCTCACTGATTGTAAGAGCCGCTCGCATTGGCGACTACCATGCCAATCGGCACCTGTCTTACTAGAAAAACATCAAATTTTTAATCGTTTTCAATTTTTCTTGCATATCGACTCGAATTTTTATATTTACTTACGTCGTTCATTTTCAATATATCGTCATTCTAAAACAGTTTTACTTATTCGAGAAACGTGTGAACGAATAAAAGATTTGAAAAGATCGAATTGCAAAAAAAAAAAACAAATTTCCTCAGAATATTTTATAACATTATTTTGATATAAAATTTGGTTTTTTAAGTTCCCAAAAAATATATATACGAATGAGAAGCGGCGACGCCTATGCTGCTTGTTCATAACTTGACGAACGCGAGTGTGTATTGCGTGTCGCGATCCATCGAGTGTGGTGAGAGCGCGCGCGCGCGGGCTTACAAGCGCGCGGGCCTCGTATGATCTTAGCGCTGAGCCCCTCCGGCAAGGAGCTTGTCCAGCAACTCCTTCTCACGATTGAGTCATCCGGCACGGGAAAAGGACCACCTGGTGAGTGGAGCCGACGCATCTAACGATACGCCGCGTCGGTCTCGTGGCTTCTCCACCACTACCATCGATCCCCCTCCCCCTATCCTTACCGCCCCACCCCATCACTGTGTCAAGTTTCTCCGCGTTTTATCTTCTCCCGGCGTATCGCTCCCTCTCCGAACGATATACCTATCCCGAATGTGATAAAAAAGATTGGAGGAGACATTTCCTTCTTTTTTTTTTCTTTTCCAAAAAAAATCACGCCCTTTTGTTCTTACGTGTGGGAAATATTACAATTTTTCGAAGATGTTGTAATCTTTATTTAACTTAATAAAATTGTTTCTTGTTTTCTTTAATAGCGAATTCTGAAAAAAGGTGAAATGAGAATATAGGATTTTCAACAAGATTGTGCAGTTGCTTTTCGGTGTTGAATAATTTTCTTAAATCAAGATAGCAATTTTTATCGATATTCTCAAATATATCAATATTTAAAAAATCGAGGTGAGGGACATGGAACCACAAAAATGTCAAAAATCAGGATCTCGGTTCTACAATTGTTAATTTGCTAAATTTGGTTTAAGAAAAGAAAAGTTTATATCAGGGGGTAGCCAAACTGTGACATTCAAGCCAACAATTCAATGGTACATATCGATATCTCGACGATCTTGATCTCAGTGCGGATACAAGTTTGGTAAATGCATAAGAGGAAGAATCGAGGGAGGTCGATCGATTCCGCGAGTAGTCGACTCTACTGGCGACTCACATCACGGGGAGAGAAGGGAACTCCTTCTATACGACCTCGAATGTTCTCGCGCGAACGATCCGTGCGCGCGGTGCTGGCCGCGAAAGCGTGTGGCTTTTTGCCAAAGGGTATTTGCAGATTGCACACCTGTGCGTGGCTGCACCGAGGAAAGACCTCACCTGTCGAGCAACCGGTCTCCATTGACTTTTTCTTCCTTCGCTTTACCCTCGTCACCGCACTCCCTCGTTGGTACCCGCCGACTTGGCTCGACTCGATTCGCGGCCTTTCTCTCTCTCTTTCTTTCTCTCCCTCCCACCTCCCTCCCTTCCTCCTCTCTTTCTCTCTGTTTTTGCATTTGTACTCTATGTATTTTCTTTTGCTGCCCCACGATCTCGGCCCAGAACTGAAATAAATAACTATTTATCTGTCGAGCTAGCTCTCTATCTCTCTTTCTCTTTTATTCGGGATATACGTTTTTTTTTTTCAAATGTAATATAATGCTATTCTTGCGAGAGTTTGAATAATTTTCGATTATTTGCATTCGATGCTAATCGGTGTACACATTTCGTTCTTTGATCTTAGAGCACGATGTCAATTGAAGCGATAAAAAGAGATGCATACGGTTCTTTAAAAAAAAGTTCATATGATTTCGAAATACGAACTTTTTCCATAAATATAAACTTCTAGAGAAATATACCTGTGAAAATAACAAGTTTTTAATTCATTTTACGTGAATATTGTCACCCACGAAATATCCCATAGTCGTTTATACGTAGAATAAATTTTCCGCAAGGAACGCGAAGCTGGGCTTCGAAGTGGCGGGTGGAAAGGCAGAAGAAGAGAACACACGCCGCGGCTAGTACGCTGCGTTCGCCGATTTTGTCGAAGGGGATCCGGTTTTTGCCGCGCTCGCAGGACTTTCCGAGGAATATCGGGGCCCTGCTTGTGAGAAAGCCCGAGAAAGGCCGAGAAAAGTAGATTCGCAAGCAGCGACTCCTTCGCTCTGCACGGTCGACCTCGAAAGTCGCTTTCCGGAATCGAACAAAAGAGATCGGGAGACGAATCACGTAGTCCATACGTATACGCACGTAATACCAAAATATTAACATGTTTTATTTAAACTTTGATTCCTTCGTTTATTAAAATATATATCCATATATCTACGAAACCCAAGAGATACATAATTTAATTCCAATTTCATATCAACCGCCAGCACGTTTCACCGCAACTTCGATCTCTTCCTTTATCGATTATACATGTATGCACGTATGCATATACATATGTACGATATACGGTAGGCACCGAAATAAAGAAAAAAAAAAAAATGGAAGAAAACGAGCTCTTTTCTCTCGGGCTTCGGAAATCCACGTACGAAAGCATTTAACGAGCCGGACTCCGAGGACTTTCCGAGGGCAAATTATCTGCCCGAAAGCAATTACCCGGTGGGGCCTCGATATATAGAGAAGAGAGCGGTTCGAGAGTTCCAAGAATCGGCCAGGGCTAAAAATAAGATCCCACCCGGGAGCGATGATTATGTTCCAAAAAAAGAGAACTCGGCGAAACGCTCTCTCTCTCGCGCGCACGGCAAAAGGGAACGGGCGTTGTGGAGGAGAATGAGGATAAGGAGATGGTCGGCTGGAGCAGAGGGGGAGGCAGCGTAGATCGCGCGCAGGGGTCTCGGTTAATGAAGTTGTCGGTTGACGACGTTTACAGGTGGGGCCTGTCTGCGTGTGGTCCATTCACAGCGGCTGCCGCAGGACTGGTTAAGAGTTGCTTTACATCTTCACCCGTGAGACTCGTCGCGAGAAGAGGCAGGGGAAGGTTGTTGGTATACCTGAGAGAGGCAGCCAGCCCTCTTTCTTCTTCTTATTCCTCTTATACGCGTTACCTCCCTCCACGTCGTCGTCGCTTAAAAACGCTTCTAGACGATCATCTTCCGACTTTGAAGAGGACAATTAGGCCGCTTTCACACGAACGTTGTGGTATCACGTTTTATGGTACCCATGGCTTGGATGGAAATTATAACGTAGATAGGGACACGCGTTGCGGTGAATATGAATGTCTTTATATTATATACGAATGTTTGTCCACGGTTTATGGTACGGTATTGACGTGGTATTTGGGGTTGTTAGCAGAAATTCATCGAAATTATAGATGGATATGTTATTATACAATTTTTATAGAATCTGATCACATTGAAATCCATTGCTATTAAAGCTGGCGCATTACACAATTTACTTTTATTCTCTTATAAGGAAGATTGTAAACGTAAGGTCCAAATTAATTTTATGTGGCGTCACACAACCGTTTCTAGCCGATCAATCTGTAAAGATATTCATTCTCTGCTTTCAGATGATGATGATGATGCATCGCGAAGAGAAAGGACAATCATCGTTGAGGAAGCAGCGACCGTTGTTGTCCAGCAGGAGCCATTTAGGACAACACTCGAGGACGATCTGCGGCGAGGTCGGTCACTCGAGATCATCCTCGACGTCGTTGTCAACGGCGAGCTGCCCGAGCTTGTTGACCGTACTCGCATGGACAGCGACGCTGCTGCTCGTATCATCGTGCCTTGGCATCGCGGACGCCGGCGTCCTCATGGGTCATCCTTTGGGCAAACGATCCTACCTCGATATCTCCTGCAAGGGAGTTTACGATAAAAGCATCTTCGCCCGCCTGGACCGCATCTGCGAAGACTGCTACAATCTCTTCCGGGAACCTCAGCTTCACGTCCTGTGCAGGTAACTTCCACGAACATGAATATTGGGTTCTTTTTCGATCCAGTCTTTTACTTATTGTTGATATATCGTTGAAACTTTGGCTAATTAACGCCTATCACATATTTATTGAGGAATTCAATGAGGCATAAAATATTGTTTTGTTATTATTGTTATTGTTTTGTTATTAACTATTATTGGTATATTAATATGTAGTTTGACAAGTGACCGATAACGGATTCAACCAATCGGATCAATCAATGTCGAAGCGCGCGTAATTCAAATCGAAGGAAACTCAATGCACCAAATTCGAGTGACCCTTTTCTTCGTCAGAAAATTTGTAAATCGTAAATGGTCACGCGATACCTCGTCTCTTTCTTTCTCTTCTCATTCTTTCCGTTGGCCGTACGCGAAACAGCGCACTCGTGGCACGCGTATCGAAACGGAATGAGATTTCTCTTCTATTTATAGCTTGCAAGAGCGAACGCTAACGCACGGCCGTTATTACCTGCCGTTTCTGCCGAAGCGCGTTAAGGAGGAATGGATTAACGACCGAACCGAAAATAGACTCACCGATTCCGAAGGAAAAGGCGGATATTGTGCGTGCTGCGTGCGTACGCACGCGCACAAGATACGTGTTACGATAAAAAATTAGAGTGAGAAACGGTCAGTTGAAAGAATTTATTTGACGAGAATTTCTTTCACCTAATGAACTCGGACATGTAACGAAGTTTCCAATTTTAAAGATTATTTCGAATAACGATCGTTTTAAAACAAAAATGGTATTTTCTGCGTTAGTTTTTGCTTTTACAAAAGAACCCAAATTTAGTAATTTAATATAATCATTATTGTCTTTCTTAAAGCATCGTAAACAAATGGAAAAGTTAATCTAGAATTTTTTTTACCAATTTTCTTTTTTCGATACCAATATTTCTAGGTGATTCACATAAAGAAGTTGGGACAACATTCAACATAGATCCTGATGCTGCGATCTTTATCCGATTAAATTTTCACGCTCGCCAATATGTTTTCTTTTCTCCATGAAATTGTTTTCTTTTCCAGAAAAAATTGCTTCACCACCGACTACTTCAAGGGATGCTTGGACGTGTTGTTACTGACGGACGAGATGGAGAAGATCCAAATGTGGATCAAGCAACTCCATGGGGCCGATCCCGGGGTTTAGGTAGCTTCTTTTTTTATGTTTATGATTTCTTCCATTTTCATTCTTTCTTTTAGTTCTTATTTTCCTTTTTTATTCTTTTTCCTATTTTCTTTCCTATCGCGCGTGCCTTAAAACAATTAACTTTCCCGCTTCACGTGCCTTCGCGTCTATATGCATATGCACAGGGTGTAAATCTACAAACAATTCTCTTACGAGTTTTACATCCATCATCAAAGTATAGCCTGTTCATGACAAGCCACCCTTTATTCCGATTATCAGTATTTTTTTCTTCTCGTTTTCCTTTGTATTTCATTTCATTTGTTCCTTGTATCAATTTTTCTTTGCAATATACAAGATTAACGATAGATCTGGACCCAAATAATGCCGATCGTACCTGGACGTGTTTCTTCTTAAAAGAATGTCTTCTTAAAAGTCACCATAGGATCGAAAAATGTCCACATCGAGAAAGTCGAAAGAGTATGTGTTTACGAAATTCCAGTATTAAATTCACGATTATCACACAAACAAATATACGAATCTTGGGCAGATTTTTGAAAATTAAAAAAAAACCAACAACTCATACACCCCACATACACTTTTTAATGTACTCGCGAAGATTTTTACAAATTTATTGCTACGTTTTTTTCTCTCGACTTTTTGGACGTGAAGCATCGTAATTACGCTCGTAATTACAGCGATCTCGTCGATTTTTTAGACAATTTGTCGCATTTTTTCAGCTTCACCAGTAAAACACAGGGAAGCATACATTTTTGGGTGATTTTTTCTAGATCACACGTAGCAGAGGAACGATACGAAAGATGGCGTCGATGTTTTTAACGATCTTTCATATTTTTGTTACGCGTGAAAGATGTTTTCCATCGTTTGCCACAAAAATCATACCCCTTTTTTCCAACCCCTTACTAACAAGCAAACTAATTGGATCTTTTCATCTTCGATATGTTTCTCTCTCTTTATCTACGTTTGAATAGAGCAAATTTATGGTTTTATGCAGTAAAAAAAAGAAATTTATGTAGAAGGGCTCACAAGATACTGTTTTCTTCCAAGTACCAAATAATTCATACGTATGGATAAACATTAAACAAAACCGAATATCGCTCGATAGCATCCGCTATTGATCTTCCTGAAAAAGAACGAGAGAAAAAGGGAGAAACATAGAGAAAGGGTCAATGACCTTTTCCACTAGAGTCGTTCTATATATCTAATCATGCCCGTTTGGTGGCACCTTTTTCTCTTAACAGGCAAGACTGCTTCGGCACTCAATACTTTATGAGCTGCATCCAAGCGTTGCTACTTGAGGACGAGAAGGAGAAGTTCCAAGGGATGGTCGAGTACCTCGGTCGCAAGAAGTAAGTAGGAAAAAGAAGTGAGAAATGGCGTATCCAAGGCGAAGAGACTACGACGATGAAGGTGTGCACGCTGAGAGAGAAAGGGAGAGAGAAGAAGAAAGGGCTGAGATCGAGGAATGAAGAGAGGAAGCAACGAAGAGAAAAAAAAGTGTCATCGACCGGAAATAATTCAGTTTAATCGTCGATCGGTATTGAAAGATTCGTACTTTCCGCTCTTGAAGTAGATCATCCTTTTAATTTGAAGAATATTGTCAGCGATAATACCTAGGATGTTTTCTTTTTTCATCTTTTTCCCCATTTTCCTAATTGTCTTCGATATCTATATCTTCATTTTCCAATCTCCTTTCTTCTTTTCTCTTCAAATTTTAAACGGAAAGCTACGATGAATCGATCGATCCTACGTAAAAACTTTGAACACACCGTATGTATTGTACTTACGACATCTTGTTTGATAGAAACACAACACTAAAAAAAAGGGAGAAAGAGAGAGGGGAGAAATGAAAAGAAGTTATCGTCAGATCAGAAGACACAAACATTGACAACCCGAAAACATTGTCGAATCCTTCTGAAAATTGTTCAGAAAGCAAGAACACATGAACCAAAAAAGAAACGAAAAACTACACAAGAGAGAACGTTTTCTTCGATTTCTCTTCGGCCAGTCACAAATCTTACATTCCGTCGAACGATCCCACGAAAGAAGAATGAACAAAATTATACCAGTCGTAGTCCCTTCGACTAAAGCAACGAGTTACGCGAATATTTCTACGCGAATTTACGAGGGAGCAACAACAAAAACAATGCGAAACGGTACGATCGAGCCATGCATGCACAAACGATTTCAGCGAACCGATACCAATTCTAGTCGACAAAATATCTGCGCCACACACACACACGTGTTTGTTTGTTTTTTTTTTTTTTTATCATTTTTAAGACAGCGTGCGCGCACGCACGTTCGATAATCATTAATTATTATTACTTAAAATAACTTGTCGTTTATCGTGTTAGTTATTATTAATATTATTATCTATTATTATTATTAATTATTATTATTATTGATATTATCATTATATTATCTTCATCCATTACGTATGTAATGATAAAATTCCTCGGAGCGTTTAACACATGCAGCGCATGACGGTGAAGAAAAACGCGCAGAATAAAAGAGAAAATCCGTGTGGCCTGCCAAAAAAAAAAAAAAAATAATAAAGAAAGGAAACGTCACGATTATTGTGTCGAGTTTTCGAACACTCCGCTATTTTACTTCGCGGAAACAGACTAGGTGGTTTTTCGGAGAGTATAAAAGTGAATTTATTATTAATTCAGTTTGTTAACTTTTAACACTTTCAATTTTCAACTGGCTTGCTTTTCGACTTTATCATAAAAGCATTTTATTTTCTATATTTTCTTATCTCACAATAAAATAAATGGATTTCGTATAAGAAATAAATGAAGAATATTAAAAGAGATCAGACGGTTAAGAAATTAAAGACAAATACTCAACGAAGAACAACTTATTTTCTTATTTAATGAAAAACGGTGGGAGAATGAAAAAGCAAGATGGCGGGCACACGGAAGGAACACGCTGCTCGCGAGAATCGTCGAGCTGCCTTTATTTAGCGATCTTTATTTATTTTTTTCTACGCGATCTAACGTCGTAATTTTGTAACCTGTTTACCGGAGAGATCATGTCATAACAATAGTATTAAATAAGAACTCGTGTACCTATAGAACATCGTTGTCGCGCAACACACGATAATTTCGCGTCTTCGTGATGGCTTCGTTTTCAAAATAGCGTTTTGAAAAGGGAAAAGAAAGTGTTCGCGTGCTCGTGTTACTATATAGTATATATGTATTAACAAGAAGAAAGAGAAAAGAGAGAAAAAAGTAATAGAAGTGAAATCGAAGCACGACGAAGGCCCGATATTCTTCCAATATCTAATCGAAACGTAAACCATTCCAAAAAAACAGTATTGAAACCATTCCGCATCTCGTTGATTTTTCTCGAACTCGTTCGTTCGATCCCTTCCCTCTCGTTCCTCTGCTCTTGAATCCTCTTACGATCTCCGCCCCCCTCCGTCGCTTCTACGTTTTCTTTATTTGTTGAAAGATTCGAGCGACTTTTATGGTTAAACGGTTGATCTTTGTTATCGACCCTTTCCGATTTCTTCTTTTGTAACAAAAGTATATACCTATATACTAATATAAGAAATGTATTAATGCGGTCTGTTCCTTCTTTTGCCAGAATTTTGTGAAATGATGGTAGTAGTTTGTAAAATATCATCTCGTTCGGCAATTCATTGAGATTGGTCGATAATAATTACTCATTTTATTCGTTTAAAGCTTAAGGAGTTCATTGTTAATGAAAATGAAGAAGAAATCCTCTTAACATCGAAATAATTTCTCGATTTTGTTTATTGAACACTGTTGGAAAGGGTCGAAGTTATGAAATCCAAAACCGTTCGTTCGGCATCGAGATTTAACGAAACATTCCACTGAAAGATCATTCTTTCTACGAGTATTATTTCTTCGAAGTATTAAAATACTTGCGTTAAGTAAATCTGTAAAGTTTCATTCTTGAAAGGAAGAAAGTGACGAGAAAAAGGTTTCTCCCAAAATATTCGAATTTCAAAATTCAGAAAAGATAAAAACAGTCAATAATAAAAGATATATGAAATAGTAATACATTATATATGTATAATAATAGAAATTAATTCCGAGGATCAAAATGATAAAACAAAACACGAATCACAAATAACAGAAAAGAAAAATTCATTTATACTTCACGCTTTCGAGGAGAAACCTTTTTCAAAATGGCTGCGATTCACATGATGTAAGTGATTTCGACGACCGTAAAGGCGCCGTCTTTTTCTTCCTAAGATTCTCACGTTCGAAACACTTTTCACGTTTCAGAGTCTCACTTTTACTCAATGCTTTCTAATCATCATCATCATCAATATCGTCGTTATCATCATCATCATCACTATCACCGCCATTGTCTCATTATAATCGCTATTATTACTATTTTTATTATCATCATTATTATTATTATTGTAATTAATATTAATATTATTATTATTAATTATTATCATTATCAGTTACAAATAGACGAATACTCTCAAATTACGAAAAAAGAACTCCTTTCAAGCGTACTCTCTTCGCTTATGCGAACGGCTAATAAGAGTAACTTCGTCAGCAGATATACAATATATCGATAAACGCGAAAGTTTAAGAAAGGAAAGGAATACAAAAGTAAAGGTTATTTATGAATATGTGTGTACGTATATAACGCGATGTATGCATGCACGTATATCCACTTTCTCACGTATGTATGTGTGTGTATGTACGTGCGTCACGTGCCTATGTATATGTATATACCGAGAGATATAAAAAAAGCGTGTACATGATGGAATTAATGTACAATTAATGACACGAGTATATCTAAAGAAGAATATTTGTTTCGCGTAAATAAATGGATGAGTCCAAAGCTTCACGTTGTCCCTTATTTTCCGCCATTTCTTTTTGAATCTTTGAAAACACTTCACTTCACTGACACGTCAGTCAAAAATAATTACCAATCGCTATGTTTAGTTAGAATTCCTATCGTTTCAGTAACGCTGTTGCCTTGTTCTATTCTGAACCGATAGTGTCGCATGCGACACGAAAATGGTACTGGGGCTTCGAAGCCCCCTGATCATGGGACAAAAATTTACATTGCATGCCCTGTCTATCTTATGCCTCGTTGCGATACCACAGACGAGGTATAAAAATAGACCTATCATCTTATGGGACTTCGTGTCCCATGTACTGAAATACCGATCGTGCAAAACAACAGACGTTTATTTACGCCCTCTACCATATGGAGCGGTGAATTTAGGAATCATATTCGACCCAATAATCGAAGTTGGTAACATCAATAGATCTGTTGCGATAAAGGACGAGAATCTCATCCCCCCTTGAAAATAATCCATACTTCGACACTTAAAATATTAATTTCTCATCATTGCGTAACGATATCGAAAAACGGACACCGGGACAGTATTCTGCATGCTTTCTTCTTTCTAAATCCTGATTCATACATCAGGATTTTTGTCAAAAATCAATGCATCTCGAATTTGCCCGATCAAATACTCGTTCGAAAGAGGAAGGTCTCCTCTTTACGAATATGCAAGTCGCGCTTCAATAGGATGACTGGTTCGAAAGATACAGCAGTTTAAAGCTTGAAAAAGACCCATACTCCGACACTTAAACTATTAATTTCTCATCATTGCTTAGCGATATCGAAAAACGGACAACGGAACATTATTCTGCATGCTTTTATCTTTAAAATGAGCCATTAAACATTGAAATCGGCGGTGATGACCATTTTGGCAAAAATCATGATGCATAGGTCAGGATTTTTGTCAAAAATCGAAGTATCTCGAATTTGCCCGATCAAATACTCGTTCGAAAGGGGAAAGTCTCTTCTTCACGAATATGCAAGTCGCGGTTCGATAGGATGGCTGGTTGGAAAGATATAGCAGTTTAAAGCTTCAAAACGACCCATACTCCGACCTTAAAAGATTAATTTCTCATCATTGCGTAACGATATCGAAAAACGGACAACGGGACACTATTCTGCATGCTTTTATCTTTCAAATGAGCCATTAAACATTGAAATCGGCGGTGGTGACCATTTTAGCAAAAATCCTTATGTATGCACAGGATTCGAAAGAGGAAAATCTCTACTTTACAAATATGCGAGTCGCGTTTCGATAGGATAGCTGGTTGGAAAGATACATCAGTTTGAAGCTTGAAAAAGACCCATACTCCGACCCTTAAAAGATTAATTTCTCACCATTGCTTAACGATATCGAAAAACGGACAACGGAACATTGTTCTGCATAATTTTATCTTTAAAATGAGCCATTAAACATTGAAATCGGCGGTGGTGACCATTTTGGCAAAAATCACGATGCATAGGTCAGGATTTTTGTTAAAAATCGATCACTATCTGCAATGAAGCTACCACGAATAACGATTTTCTTTTTAATTCCTACCGATTCGGTAGCGCTGTTGCCTTTTTCTATTCTAAACCGATATTGTCGCATGCGACACTAAAATGGTAATGGGGCTACGTAGCCCTAAAACCGTGGGACAAAAATTTACATTGCATGATACGTCTATCCTATACCTCGTCTGTGACTGAAGTATCAATATTCTGACAGTGACAAAGTCGGTAAAGAGAAGTCGCTATTTTTCTTTACAAAAATTGATATCTTCTTTTAATTCCGTTCAATGCGAAAAAGTAGGACGGTTTATCATTGATAGGGTTCCAAGGTAGATACGACTGCAATGCAACTGAAGTATCGATATTTGATATCGATTTATTTATTAATATGCAACAAACATACATACATCTACATAAATAAGGAAGATTTTTTATCAACTGGCTCCAGCGAAAAGCAGAACTGTAAAATATGTATTTTGTAACTTGCTTTCACTTTTATAATATTATATTGTACGTTCACTGTAAATAACGAATCTTCAAAAATTGACCACTATATAGCGCTCCGTTCATCATGAAGATCGGTTTGAGATTTACTCTTTTCTTTTTCAGATTCTCTATGCAGTTTCTCCAATTGTTTGATTAATTTAAGTCTGTTTATCGTATCAGTTTGAATTCTATTATACAATTCAGAATAGCGAGCAACGATACGCTTAAAATCGCGACGATCCAAACTTAGAAGTTCACACACTTCTAATGATAAAGCAGTTTCAGTTCTTCGGTTTTGAGAATTAATTAAAACTTCCGCGCCAAAATGCTCACCATCTTCAAGATGACAGATCTAAATGAATTAAACTTCGTTTTATTATAAAAGATAGATAATTTTCCTAATGTACTTAAAAGTAAATAGATCTTATTTATTAACCTCTTTGCCCCAAAAGGTAATTAATGCCACTGTTCCACTAGCTATGAAGTACATGCAATCACCTTCTTTGTGGCATTTATAAATTATATCATTCTCCATGTAAATAACTGGTTTTAAAATCGCTATAAAAGGAAAAAAAATTGTTGGAAAATTTGTACTTTTACTGGGTTCGTAATTTGAATGTCCTATTGAATATGAATATTACTAATTAAATTTCCAAGCACGATTGGTGGTAAATTACGAAGAATCGTTGCTGTTTCCAATAATCCACGACTGCTGTGTATTGTAATTTCTTGGTTCAAATGATCTAAAAAATATAGTGGTATGAATATAACAATTTTAATAGAAAAGATTGTGTTATTTTTGTTTCTATAGACTGACTAGAAAGTGTGCTTGATATAGCATGTTCTTTAAAAAAATGTCCTTGATACCGATATTCGTAATAAGCAAGAAGCTTATCTCGTAGATGTTTTGGAAGTTTTTTTTCTTGCGTATAATTTTCTACGCCATATATAATTTCTTGGTATTTTAGTTCTGGTTCTGCCAATGATTCGACTAATTGGAGGATTATCACTATTGTAAATAATTATGAAGTTAATTAAATATAGAAAATATTAGATTACAGAAAAAGTATTATACTTTCCGATAGTATAGATCATGTATCCTTTTCCAAATAGGAGAAGCATGCAATGATTAATCTTATCTAAAGTTCCAAACGATTGGAATGCAATAAAATTAAATCCAATCAAATTGCTTAAACCAATATGTAAACATTTTAAATAAATCATCCAATCGGACTTTTTATATAATTCCGTTTGTATCAAGTATGCGCCAGAGTTCTAGTAATCATAAATATATTTTAAGTGTAATAATGAGAGGTTCTTTTATGAAATGCCCATACCTCTATATTATCTCCAATTATATACATCACAATATATGGAAATAGATAGAACAAACAGCTGCTCCAATGAAAAATTAATAAAGTCAGGATAATAAGCCAAATTATCATTTCTTGCGCATGGGAACTTCCGAAGGTCTTATAAGAAAATAACCTCATTAACTTTGTATAAATTATAAATTTTAAAACATTATTATTTTGTTGAATCTTACGATATTGAGTTGCCTAAGATACTGATGCAATGTACCCAATCTAAAAAGTTTCAATATGGGCAAAAGCTCGAGTACAAGAAACACAGAATTGCAATTGGGACCAGGTGGTAATATGCGTTGCTTGTGAAACCAAGTATAAGGAATAGAAGACACAAGATCTATGAAAAAGTATCTTCGTACATAATGCCTAAACAAATCGTACCTTTAAATATATCTGACTTAGTATATATATTCTTTAGGTTTTTTTAACAATCTTTCAAAAGCTTACCGTGCTATTAACACAGGATCAAGAAATATTTCATGGCCATCATGCGATACAAATCCAGTAATAAAGTTAAAAATTATGTCAATTATACAGATGACATAGGCAGGATAAATAATAGTCCAAGATTCAGCGTTTGAGTTTTTAGCTATTCTATAAAATGTAACAATATGTGGCACCATGACAAATATATATAAATATGTTATTATCATCAGTAAATCCCAAAAATATCTGAAAAATGTAGTGTTATGTAATTGCACCTGTTATATACTTCCTTTAACTGATTACCTTAATGAACTGCATGGGTGTATAATCCACCAGTATGATGAACGGCCATGCCTTCTTTTATCAAAAGTTATAGCAGCACGACTACGTAAAAAAAAACGTGTCAATGGATGTTTCGCAGAGACCAGGATCAACTTTTGAAATCTTCGTTTCAAACGAGCAAAAATATTTGCATTAGGTGGTAACTTTGGTAAGTTGCTGTCAGAGAACTTTGCCAACTCACAAATATGTATACTTAATTGTCTTCTAAAAAATCCTGCATTTATCATAGTAGTTTAAATGTTTTTAATTCATAATTATTCTTATTTTTCTATTATCTGGCTATTACACCTTTCGCAGAATATCTTTATCATGAGCAATTGTAACTACAATTATTCAGTCTCCATATTTCATGAAAAAAATGAAAACAATAGAAAGTTTAATTTGGTCTTTACTGTTATTATTAATTAACTTTACACGTAGTAGTTCTATGAACAAAGCATGGGTAGGTATATAAATAGATTGAAAAGTCATAATGAAAGTTGTAATTATAAAAATTATAAACATCTTGTATATACTTATATAGAGAGTACAATATTTTAGAACCTTTTCAAGGCTCTCAAAGTAATTCTAACTTCAATACTTTTTACAAACACACCATTCAATTAATATAAGCTCTTTTATAGTGGATTCCGCTTATTTCAGCCGTTTATTTGGGACAAAACTCAAAGTGCAGAACCCAATGGAGAAGATAGTGATACTTTGCAGCATTAAAGGATGACCCAATGTGTCTTAAATAACCAGAATCCACGTTATATAAATGTTTCATGAGATTTAGTAGATATTATAAAGCAAATAATCAATATTTTTTATCCACAAAAAAAAATAGAGTGTTGTAAGCAATTTTTGTTTTTTTAATAGTCATCTATAATACTTAAGTAATACTATAAAATATATAATCCATATTCAGTTTGTATGATACACGGACATATGTATACGCGTATATGCATAAATATAACTTAGTCAGATATTTTCCGCATTTTCATTAGAAGTTCAAATCGCCTATTTGTTCTTACTCCTTTCAAGATTTCTTTATTTTCCTCACGTTTCTTTTTTCTAGAACCACACATTATTATTTGTACATATTGTAAAGCACATTTTTACAAAGATAATGTTGCTATTACTAAAGATTTATTACTTACTGCACACTTGTTTGTAGTTTCTTTAGAATAATATTAGTAGCATCAGCTTTTTTTACCCTGAACCCAAATTTGTTGCAGCTTTCATTTTTTGTTTCAGTGGATCTACATTTCTTCATATTGTATTTATCAAGTCTTAAAAGTTTAGGTGTTTCTGCACATAATGAAAGTAAAATAAATTTACTTTAATGTATTACTTAATGATTTTATTATACAGACTGATATGTGTCAGCTAAATGGGATCAAAAAAGTTCAATTTTTTCTCTTGAAGTTTTTTCATACAATACTATGTAATGGAGATATTTAGGTGATCCCATTTAGCTGGGATAGCCTATATAATTTTAGTATACAATTATTACTTAATGCTTCATGTTGCTGCATTAGACGTCTTTTATTATCTACAACAGACTCCATTTTAGCAAACATTTTTTTATGAATTTCAACAAAATTTGGAATTTTCTTCTTAACACTTCGTGTTATTATGTCTGGAAGTAAAAAAATTTGTAATCATTAGAACAACATATAATGTAGATGTACTCAAACATTGTATAACAATAAATATTTCCTAAATGTTTTTTACCATTGTTCCCTTCATTTTCAGTGTTACACTGTGTTTTACTTGATATAGATGAGGATGTTTTTTCTTTCTTATTGCTATTCTGACAAGAAGTTGTATCAACATTAGACATAGATATAGATCTTCTTTCAAATCCAAGGATTGGTGTACTTTTATTTGTAGATGTGTTTGATAAAGAATTTGATCTCCTACGAGAAACATATTTTACACAAGGCGTTTTCCTAATTGCTACATTATTACTTGATTGCAATTTTTCTAATTGACGTTCCGGTGTAGTGAAACGAACTTTGAAAACTTTTTTAATTTCTTTTGTGTCATTATTAAAATCTACTGTTGCACTTTTTCTTTGTTGTCGTTTTAGATGTGGAGTTCTTGGTTCAAGAAGGTCATATGTTTCATCAGCAGTTGCTGTTTCATCATTTTCAATAACCATAGTGTTATTTTTGTTGTCATTTGTTTCATTCATGTCATAAGTGGAGTTTTTCACATCATCTTTCATTAGGACATTTTGTTTTACTCTTTCATCAGTAAATAGTCTAGGTGTAAAAGGAGAATTACTACTTCGGGTACTTACTGGGGTTGATGAAACTATGAAACTTGTATTATTTAATTCCAAATTTTTCTTATTGTTGAAACTTTCTGACAATATACTCTCTTCTGTTTCCATAGGATATTTATGGTTAATATGTGAAATAGAATGTCTTAAAGAGCTTAAATTTTTAAATAATTGTTTTTGTACATGTTTGGCTACATCTAAAGTAGTATCCATTAAATGCTGATTACTCTGAGTTTTTAACGATACACTGAAACTATCCAACAGTGGAATTCTTTCAAGTAACACTATTGGCTTCTTTGATATTATTTCTTTATATGCTTCTGATAAGTCATTTACATTTGTCAAAGTTGATTCCAATTCACTTTCTTCACTTGTCAATGAGTTTTCATTATTTACACTTTTATTAGAAAATGCAGAAGTTTTTCTTGATACATTTTTCTTTGAAGACAGCTTATGTACAGAAATATTTTCATTTTTCTGATTGCCTAATTTTATTTTTGATGCTCTTTTTGCTGATTTAGAACTTGGCCATCTTAATACAATGTTTGGAGATTTTGATCTTCGTAGCATGAGCTTTAATTTTTCAGTAGATGTGCGACTTTTTCTTAACTTATTTGACTTTGTGTTAGAATCACTCACTGAGATATTGTCTAATGTAGTGTTTTGAATATTATTATTTATACTTTTTCTGTTATGTAGAGATGTATTCAGGCTTGACGATATAGTAGGAGAACTACTAACAAGCTGTAGCTTTCTAGGTGTTTTTGATAATCTCAAGGGCACTTCCGAGGGTATTTTTGGTGATCCTAAATTCACAGGTGATTTTTTTGGTGTTTTGGTGGTTCGTAGAGGTGTTAATGTTACTGAAATGGGACTACATTTGGGAGTAATAGTTCCATTAAGTGAGTTACTATGTATGTTTTCCTCTTTGGTATTCATATTAAAATTAATAGGTGATTGCACAGGAGATATTTTAAATTGTTTCATCTTATTACAGCTCATAGAAGTATCTTTAAATTGTATAGGTGATTGTTCCAATAGTTCATAAGTTATGTTATTTATATCAGCCAGAGAATTATTATCTACAACATCCTCATTTTCTTTTAACTCAAGATTTTGGGTCAATGTACTCTTATTAGAAATGTAACATTTTTTAGATTTTTTAGATTTTTCCAAGTACATTTTGTTTTTAAATAATGGTGTAGATCGAGTGTTTTCATGTTTGTGTTGCGAATCATTTAAAAGGAAAACATTGCTCAGATCTTTCTCTTTCCTGTTCTTTCCATTATATGATAAAGTTTTTTTGTCCGAAGTTAACAAACTGCGTGCTTTGGATTTACTCCTTGTAGAAATAATGGAATTATCCATTGAATTACCTGTAACTTAAATGAATATAAAAAATGTAATATTTTGATAGATATATACAGAATAAAATTAAAATTAAATTACTACAGTTCATATATCGTGGATTCTGTTTATTTGAGTCACAATATTTGGGATAAAGTTTAAAATATAGAACCTAATCAAATAAATACTGATACTTTGTGTAATTGGAACAGCTGGTTAATTAAGTCAAGGGATGTTAGTACAAATGTGTCTCAATAGCCAAAATGCATTATATATGTTTCATAGATATACAAGAAAATGTACTGATTACTTTTTTTATG
This sequence comes from Ancistrocerus nigricornis, assembly GCA_916049575.1. NCBI lineage: Eukaryota > Metazoa > Arthropoda > Insecta > Hymenoptera > Vespidae > Ancistrocerus > Ancistrocerus nigricornis. The sequence continues at coordinate 1,754,583 of OU696667.1, forward strand.
ATAAGATAAATGCGTGTTCACTAATTTCAATATTACTTTAACATAAAACACAAAAGGTTACATTATCAATCAATGAATAACTAAAAATTCCATGTTGTTGTAATAAAAGAAAAATGTAATACTTTCAAAGCAAAATCTTAATAAAAACAAAAACATTTTCTTTATACAATGTCAGTTACAAATCCATCCAAAAAACCGCCATATTTACATAACAATCACATCAATAGATAGGTTGCGAATTCAAAAAAAATTACGGTACACATTCTATATGCCTGTTGTTAGTGTAATAATAATGATGTATTTTTTCATCTTACGCCTTTTTAATTTCCTCGGAGACATAATATTGTTAATACTATTTCTTTTCAGATTCACTTATTATGTAGTTACACTCAGGAGTGCTCAGGACCGCAGGAGTGAATGAAGTTTTGTAAACTCGACGAACTCGATGGCTATGACCGGTAGTATTAGTCGGTATTGAATAATAAAAAACCGAACGTATTTCGGCTATATCAAGAGTTACTAGAAAATCTAAATGTAATGAACATTAGTCCCAACTGATGCAAATGATAATAAGATAAAAATCAAAGTTTGGATAATGGATCGCTATGTTATAATATAATATATAAAAATTGTGTTTATAACAAATAAGATCTTAAAAATGTACAATTTCTTTGGTACACCAACTCGCAACGAGATGGTGCTTCGTAGAGATACTAGCGCCACCTATAAACCAGGACGACATTACTGAACTCCTTGCTTTTCTGTTCAAGTTTGACCCCCCTGAAAGAATATGGAAAGATGGCGACATATTTAAAACGAACGTCAAAATTATTTGATCTTTCATTATTAAGGTCTTCCGCAGACGTGAGTTTAAGGGATTTAATGTGTCCAGTGTGCCGTGGTATCCTAATCGAACCAGTGACGCTTCCTTGTACACATAACCTCTGTTTACGGTGCTTAAAAGGAACCTTTGAGCACAACAGCCTGAGTTGTCCTCTTTGCAGAGTTCGTGTAGGTTCTTGGCTTCGTACGGCTACTAAATCTGAAACATTGGTGAACAATGGTCTTTGGGAACTCATCAGGACCAAATTTCCAAAAGAGATCGAAAATAAATATAATGGCGATGACGGAGAAATCGAGTTAGATACTGGTGAGTGTCACCATTGGACAATAAACAAACATAACATAACCCCAATTGCGTTAAAACGCATATACATACATACGTATATACGTACATATACTTATGCATTATTGACGCTATTATTACGCCTTTACAATTATTTTTTTTAGTTTTATTTTTAGAATTTCTTTCATTTCCCATTATGATCTGTACATTATAGTATTAACATTTTATTCCCTGATGTATAAAGCGGTTTACTTAAATTTTCAGAAGTGCTTACTATTATATTAATATAATTCTAATTCTTAAACGAATAAAAGTGGTTATATGTACGCATGTGCATGTCCATGTCTATATCACAATTATTTCATCACTGTCTAAATTAATCAGCAACATAACAGTATTTGTATTTATTTTCTTTCATTCATAGGATTATCAACTACAAATAAAATACTTAGTGCTGCAGGAGAAATTCGAAGAGAATATGAGGCACAACTTCAAATGGCTAAAGAAGAAATACGACTTCAAAGAGAGACCGAAGAAATTGCTAGCGAGGCATTAATAAGAAAGATTCGAGTTGAAGAAGAACAGGAACAGTTTGTGCAGATAGCACAAGATCAACTATTTGCCCAGAATTTAGCAAAGAAACAATTAGCAGAGAAACAAAAAGAAGTGACAGTATATCAGAATGATTGTATGTCATCGTCGGTATCAAGTTGTTCCCTTGATAAATCAAAGTTTATTACAAAATCAATGCCTATGCTTAATACAGAAGTTTTTAAATTTGATGGGCCAAGTTTGGAAACAAGGAAAATGAATCTTTCAGAATTGAAGAACAGTTCAGAGCTAAGACGCTCAAATATTGCTTTAATATCTAAAATACGTGCTGAAAGATATGCATCTAGTGTGAATAAACCAAATACATCAAATGCATATAAAGACTCTACTACTAAGTTTTGTTGTCAAAAGACAATGCCTGTTTATAATACTGTTGCAAGAACTTTAAAACATCAAGTTGTAACTAAATTCACTCAACCTGGACCTTCAAATTATGCTTTGGAACCAGGATGTTCCACTTCTAAAATCTATGGTATGCAAAGCAAAGAAGAATTACGTGTACCCAGTGATGTTTTAACTAGTAAAAAGAAAAGTTTAGGTGTAGAAGTTTGCATGACCTCAGGAAACGGCGATGAAAGAATTGGTAGCGCTGAAAGTGCTGGTAGTCACGACAGTATCAATCAAGAAATTCATCATTTTAAACCTATAAAGGCAATGCCACGGACACCTTTTAAAATATCCATAGGCATGTATATTTTTCATTATAACATTATATTTGCTTTACTTATGTAAAACTATGTAATTTTTTTAATATTATTTTCACAATTATCTTAAAGTGAAATTTTTTATGTATCTTCAGATGGAAAGCAAGCTGAACCAAAATTGGTTAGAGTGATGCCTGTTTTAAAGAGAATATCTAATGCTGTGCCAAAAGCTCCATCTCCAACTCATTTAAAAAGAATTATTGGATGTTCGTGGAGTGCTTTTAGAGGTATGTATACAGTATATGTACTTATTAGAAAAGTAAATGTATTTTAAAGAAGTAGTGATTAATATCACGTCAATATTATAGGTAAAGTTAAGCAAGATATGAAAGTAAGGGAAAACTTATGTAGTACCGAAGAGAGGATAGATGAAGTTGAACAAAATCCATCGACCTCCCTCACTCAACCATCCAATATTACTTCTCATAGATCGTCGAACTCTCAGATACACGATGGTATACGTAGACTTGATTTGGTTCCTGAACTATCATTCGATGGTAATAAGAATTATACAAAGAATATAAATAGAATAATTAATGGTACTAAAGTAAGCAAAAAATTAATCTTAGATGAGCATGTAACTTCGGGCAAAGTTCAAAAGACTTGGAGATCACATATAAAAAATGGCATGGTAGGGAAAAATAAGAGACAAAAGAATATATGGTCAAACAGAAAAGATGTTGAGTTTACGATAGATGAAGAGGAAATAAATGATGATCCAATGAGTTCAAATTCTATTTGTAATAGCGGTAATGAACGTTTAGAATGTAGCGAACAAAAAGAAGGTAGCAGTGATAATAATGTAGCCATAGAAAATATTGCAGAAAGAATCAAAAAAAGAAAAGTAAATATTAAAAGAAAGAATTTGCAAATCGCACAAGACAAAAGATTAGAAACGAACGGCGATGATGAGAGTAAAACTATGAATGAAATAGGTGTAAGGAAAAAAGCATTGTGTAGAAAAAGGACTAATGGAAGGTCAGCAACCGAAGGAACTGTAGCCATTGTACAGAAAAGGTTTACATCGAGTTGTTCGCCTAAGTCTACATTAAGGAATAAAAGTGAAAAAATAAAAGATGATGCATATAGCTTGGATACAAATTGCAAAACAATTATTCATGGATTAAGAAAATCAAGTCGGAATATCAAAACAGTAGTCAATAATTCTTCCGAAAAACACGATCATGATGTGTTAAATAAGGAAAATCCTAATAACAAACATCATTATGACCGGTTAAATTCGTGTCTCGTATCACAAGGGAATATATTGGATAATGATGCCAACAGTGCTGAAATAAGCATCGATTCGAATGCTTTATCGAATGAAGAAATAATTAAAGAACAAGAACGAATAGAGAGACTAGTCCTTCAAGAAAAAGAAGATTTTGAATTAGCTAAAAGATTACAAGAAAAATTTGATGAAATGGAACGAATATCTAGACGTACACTGCGGTCTAGAAAAGCAATTGAAAACGAAGATACTTCTCTAGACGTATACAATATAAAATCAGGAAGAACCGTACATAAAGCTGCCAGTACACATACTGGAAAACGATTGACGCTTAATCAAACTATGAGCAGTGAAACGAAGCAACGTGGTAGGCCTCGAAGGAATGTAAAGTAAACTAGGAAAAGTCGTTACTGCATTTCAACAAAGAACCCTCCAGACAGATGTTCCTATAATATATAAAGCAAAAGTTTCAATTTCATTTTCTACAATATTTTAAGTATTTTAAAGAACATGTGCGATTTAATATGCGTACCTGGAAATATGGCGACTATGAATAGAGAAGGATTGAAGAACTTAGAAGAAATTTTAAGAGAAATGTTATAGTCACTGATATATATTTCATTGAAGGTAAATGTGTCTATGAATTTAATTTAATGATTTTTATAAATTACTTGCCATTTAACAATCCATTTGTGCACAAGTAATTTAACATTGATATAAAAACTACTCACAAGAATCAAAATGAGGAATGGCAGCAAGTGCTTCGATATTATGAAATGTAAAGGCAGAGATCCCAAATAGTTCATGAAAACAGAGGAGATTCTCTTTTCTCCTTTCATCATTTTCCCCACCCATCCTTTTTTCTTAGAACTTCAATGGATCTCTGATCTCTGTTGGAACGGTATAATCCATATACCTTTAGGTATTTTCTTACAGCACAATAACATTTTTATGTTTTTATTAAGTTTTTAACGATTCATATAAATTTATTGCAATGACTTATGGAATGCACATTGGCCAGTATTTTAATATTGGCCAATTATCTGCCCTTATATTTTTTTAATATTAAAGATACTGCAGTATTTATTAAGATCATAAAAGAAACATGCTTCCAGAAATTAGGAGCCTAGTTCATGTGACTGTTAAATATCGCTACACTGTCTCTTAAATATAATATAACTATACTAATCTCATAAACTATACTGATTCTTAAATATACTATACTAACATACCTACCTGTTACATGCAACATTATTGTAGCTCTGTATCATAACTCTGTATGATGCTCTGCAACATCATGCAGCTCTGACGGCCTTAATTATGGTACTGCTATTACTGTAAATACAATAAGATTAGAATTATACTGAAAAAATCATAGTAAATATGAAAGTTACTAAAGAGACAAAATATTTTATTAAACAGTTATTAAACAAGATCAAGCAACAGTTCCTTTGATAGAATTTCATTATTAGCAATTCTTATCTTTTTATAGATCACCTATAAATAATGTTATTATATTGTGGATTAAGAATTGGTAATTGGCTTTCATTTATTGTGATAGTTATAGTATTTTTCATCTCCCATTTTGCTTTTATTATTCAGCAAAATTAACAAAATAATTTGTGGAGTTCTCATTAATATCTTTGGCGATAGAGATTAATATTACTAGTGATAATATTTTACAGTACTTTTGCAATGAGTGGCACTTTTATGTTTACAAGACATTCTTTTCTATGCCAGAACTTTATAATTATCTTAGTATTGTATAAGAAAATGCTCATAGTATTTCGTATTTTATAAAAATTTCTGGAACATGGAAAACTACATTAGAATCTACTGGAGAGAATTGTTTGCTGCCTTTGTATTGTGCAGTTTTTAAAGAAACGATGTTCAAAATTTTCTATGAACGTAAGCATATTCACTTTACGTTCTTTTCGTAAGATCATGGATTAATTTACTTCAATAAATTTGATAAGTCGATTCATTATAAACAAATACGTTATAAACGATGAACAGTCAATAATAACGTACTTGTTCTCTAAAATTATTTCAGGGATATATGTCAAGAAATAGTATAGTGCGATGCACCGTAGCCATTACATTTTGTTCCAAATACAAGTGTAGACGATATACTGGTACTCAGAGATTATTATTACTAAAATAATGGATTCATGGTCGTCTACATATTTAAGGCAATATATTATACACGTGCGTGCGTACGTGCGTGCGTGCGCGCACGTGCGGTGAGGAATAGAGAGTGTATTGCGTATACATATGTATAATGATGAATACAATCTAATCATAAATTGAAACGAAACTTGTACAATAAATTTCTTGCGAGGTTGTCAAATAACACTAGAAGAGACGGTTAAAATGAAGTAGGACTTGTTAATAATCGTACTATAGACTAATAACAATAAGATTATAAACTTGCATGGAATTTAAAAAAAAAAACTACAAGCTATACGAATGTATAGAAAAGATATTTAATTATAGAGAAATTAAAAGATATCGTCAGTATATAACGTGTTAATATAGATCACTAGATCCTAATGAGAAATAATAATAACTTTAGCGAATAATTGCATAAATGTGTACAAACACATGCATTATGGATTTTTAGAAAGTCAGTTTTATATGAGATATGCGATGTGTGGCAGAGAATGTTTAAAAAAAAGACCGAAATATTCGAAAACGTAGGATTATCCTGTTTTCCTTGGTGCGTTTTATATATGGAAACGAATAAACAGTTGTAACTATTTTGAAGGTAGTGATCATTTCCGTACTTCGTGTATTCTGTTAAAAATAATTGAAGCAATGCAGATACGAATATGTGCTTTTATATATACTCCAATATGTCGAGCGAAATATTTTTAAAAAGGTTTTTGTACATTACGCATCCTTTTGAACTTTCTTACGAATAAATCTGGTTTTCGTTGCAATGAATTATAATCTCGAAGAGCTTTCTCGTCTTTATCTACACAATAAGGAACTATGCTTCATCATTTTTTTTCTAGAAACGATTAGAACATTTCTTCTATCTCAAAACAACTATTTTATCGGGTAGAGAGAATATTTAGTTTGCGCGATCGATGTCACAAATTTGTCGGTAAATGTAAAGTTTCGTCGGTAAAACAGGACGGATTAAAAGTAGTCAACAACTACACAGATAATGACATTTATTCAAGATTTCAAGAAACTTATTCCTCTTTGCAACATGTTTCTAAACATTTGAACATTTTAATAATTTACAGAACGCGATAGAGTCTATCCCGATCTCGACCGCGGCTGGTAACGTCCCTTTCACGCGGCTTGCGACTGTTTCGTTCGATCGTGCATATATTCGAAAAGATACATTCTCCTATAATCGGTAAGACTCGTCAACATCGTCATGGTAAACGAAAAAAAAAAAAAAAAAAAAAATTAGTAAAACGTTTGAAACGTGTCATCGGATCAATCGTAACCAATGACGTAACCCATCAGTCATCCCTTTGAAAGGGAATTAACGATCGTTAAAGCGAAAGCAAAAAAATGATGGAAAGAGGGAAGGCGATCGTGGCCTCGACCGGTAACCAACGGAGTTAAAAAAAAAAAGAAGCAAGATTTTCACGGAGAGTGGAGGGGCCAAGAGGATCAGAGAGATTGCACTTCGTTTTGTACAGTTGGTGCAACGAAGGAGAAAAGAGAGAGGCGAGAGCGATCGTGGTAGCAGCGGCCATGACGGCTGCAATGTGACCGGCGTACCACGTGACCGATATGACCAATCGGTTCATACGCAGAACCCGCGGTCACGTTGCACTCGGCGTGGCAAATGTTTTCCCCTCGCTCCTGCACGCTGCACCCCTTGCCATGATTGCAAGCTAACAACCAAGTCCTACGTTCGCATAAGCGTTACTCTCGGCAGGTATCACGGTCCGTTTCGTGTCTTTTCTCGCACACCTTTTGCATTATAATCTTTTAATCAAGTTTTATATCATTCGCGAACACGACGGAAAGATATGTTTCAAAAGTGAATATACATTTAGTGAAGTGTCCAAGTTGAACTAGTTTTTTGTGTCCCGTTTAATGTAAATGTGAATATAACAAGAAAACTATTTGTTTCATTGTGATTGACAAGATAAAGGAGAGAATGAGAGTTACAAGGATAAATATAAAAAAAGAATCGTCCAAATCTTTTACTTTGGCGTAAGTATGTTTTCTTTTTACCGTGGCATGTTTTACTTACTTTTTCCTACGTTTCATATCTTTGCAGGTGTAATTATTATTTCTTTGGAGATATAAAGAACGAATTTGATAAACGATATGTATGCTCGTTAGACATACGTATGTGTATGTATATATAGATGTGATACGCATGCAATTCGTGTCCGCGTTTACGCGAGGTAAATGCGCGCGATAGTTCGATGCATTGAGTGCGCCATTTTGCTCGGTTGCTAATTAAGAGACCTCAGCGATTATTACCGATTATGTATCTTTATCTTCTCTTCGTGCATTATTCGCGTAAAGTTGCACTCTATGCATGTTTTTCTTTTCGTTCATTTTTAACAAGTATCTGATTAACTTGATTTATAATAATAACATTGAATTATGATAATAACTTGATTATTTTAATCGTTCATCGTTAAAAGATATTATTATTATTATTATTACCAAAGGAAATAAGATTTATTTGTTGTTTCGATAGGCATGCAATCATTCACCCGGCGATTCGCTCGGCGCGCGCTCTTTTTTACCAACCGAGTGATCTATGAGTATAGACCAGTTGCATAATAACCGGCTGTGAAAAAAAGGAACAATTATGTCATCGGGTCAGCGCGTTATTCTTGAGCGAAACAAGACGACGTAACGCGGCTGGCTCGTTTTTCGCGTTGCCGCACATTCCTAATGCGCGTGTTAAGAGTAATTAAAGTTAAACGTTCGATAGCAACGATGATTTATCTCGTAGAATAACAGAGGGACTCTTTTTTTCTGTGTGTACGTAGAATCACGGCTTGTTTTCAAACATGTATGAAAATATTCTATTTTGCTAATTTGGTATCCTGTATATTTCCTTATACGCCTTGCTTAAATATCTTTTTCTGTAAAAAGACAAAGGATCTGAATAACCAATGCTAATAATAAATTTAACAAATTAAGGGATTCTCTAAACGTTTCATTACGTATTCATCCCAATAGGGTCAATAGAAATCATTTCTGTGGTTATGTATTTTGGTATTCAAATAGGAAAGGGAGTCATGTATACGTATAATTAGTTCTACAAAGGCTTGACGCTAGAAATAATATTTGTTCAATCACGTAACGTCGTCTATATTCGGGTTCAATGAGGTAGCATCGATCGTTGCGTCATGCAGTTCGTGACTAATCTACGTGGCGATAAAAGTGAACAAAAATAAAGAATACTTCGAAATATTCGCTTTAGTATCGGCTTTTTTTTTTTTCTTCTTCTCTTGCGGATCATAGTCGCGGTGAGAAGATAGCGTGGCATCGATTTAATCGTAATCATGTATCGGACACGCGTTAAATCATTTTGCGTTAAATATCTTGCAGTTTAACCCATCAGTTTTACTTGTGATCTTATTATCGTTGATGAGTGGACGGGGGTTATACGGAAACGAAAGAGTCCAGCTTTTATACCGGACTGCATTTTAATCGCAAACGAAATGCAATTTCACCTTCTCAACCGTCCACCCTCTCTAATCCTGTAATTTCTACAGCTTATTTTAATCGGTTATTTTAATCAGCTTCCAAACCTTCCTCAGAGAATTCCCGTTAAATATATTTTAACGTTAGCGAAGTATCATCGCCTCTCGTACAAGATATTACTCGTACGAGTTTATACCATCGCATATTTTATAAAGATATAACCTTTTTTTTTTCCATTTTAGTAAACGCGTAGCAGTTGAGATTTAATAAAAGACAACGAAAAGAGAAATTAAACTCAAGCTACCCGTTATATTTCCACAAAATGTAAATTCGTCACGTTGCCGAACGATTATCTCTCGTAAATAAAAATAAAAGAGCCGAATCGACAACGAACGTCTTAAAAGTACTCTGGAAAATCAGGGCGACGCGAGGGTTCGTCGATTTTCGTCAAAATGGACGCAATTTGAGGGTAAGAGTGGAGATAGCGAAGGATCGGAGGAAAGAAGACAAAAAGAAAAGAAATAGGAAGGACGGTAGATCGAATGAATAATAGTCGAAACACGGCACAATACGCCATCGTTACCTCGTAAAAGAGGGTGATAGAAAAGAAAAGAAATCCGGTTGTTCGATCGGATGTTCCGTGTCGACTAGGATGCTTTGGTTTCAAGAATAAAGTTAAAGAGGCTGCTTCTAAGAAGGAAGTGGAAAAGGGAGGAAGTAGAGAAGAAAGTTAGAAAGGAAAAGGGAGAACGATACGATTGAAGAAGAAAGAAATGACGGACAGTCGGAAGAGCGAATTTGGCGAAGGGGTAGCCGTCCAGGGAGATGGCAAGAAACATACGGTTCATTGGTTCCGAAGAGGACTCAGATTGCACGACAATCCGTCCCTGAGAGAAGGCCTCGCAGGAGCTTCCACTTTCCGGTGCGTCTTTATTCTGGACCCCTGGTTCGCCGGAAGCACTAACGTCGGTATTAATAAGTGGAGGTGAGTTTAGGAATAAACATGATTAAATATCGAGACGATCCAGAGATCTATTTTTCACATTTCAAAAATTGTCTTTTAACACTTTGAGGCACGGTGGAATTAAAAGTGTCCCTCCTTTTTGATGTATTTCACGGCATGGTGGGACATTTTTAGTCCCACCTCGAAATCAAAACAAAAAGAAAAAAAAACAAAACAAATTAACAAAAATTGACAAAAAACCTAATAAAATTCCTGTGCAACATGGGTCTATTTTTGATCTGAAATCCTGTGCCTCAAAGAGTTAAAAATTGTATTATCTGATTCGCACTAAACGCGAATTCTTCGCGTTGTTATCGTATCGGTTGTGCGGTTCTCCAACGCTCGTCCTACCGATTAAATGTTATGCAAGCGCTTCCTAAGCAATCGAGTACTTGGACGATAACAAAGAGTCCTATTGAGCTTCGCACAATGCATCGCTCTACGCGATACATCACGGCGTTCAACGTGCTCGCTACACTTTCGATACGAAAGCTTCGTCGAAGTGCTGAAACGATCGAGATTACAGAAGATTAGAAAACAACGCGCGATGAACTTTCATCCGACTCACCGATTGGGTAGAGCATGAGATGGGAATAACTATTCATTCGAAATGATTTATACTTACAGGATGATTCTGATACGGATCGTAATTATTTTACTTTGCTTCGTTTCCATTAGATTCCTCTTGCAATGCCTCGAGGACCTCGACTGTTCCCTAAGAAAACTGAATTCCCGTTTGTTCGTGATACGAGGTCAACCAGCTGATGCCTTGCCAAAGCTTTTCAAGGAATGGGGCACGACCAATTTGACGTTCGAAGAAGATCCTGAACCCTTTGGACGCGTACGAGACCACAACATTTCGGCACTCTGTAAGGAGCTCGGTATCTCGGTGGTCCAGAGGGTCTCGCACACTCTCTACAAGTTGGACGAGTGAGTCCAGAACACCTTTGGCCGATCGCCATTGTTCGAATTAAGGCCTAATCAGCGCTCTAGTGGTTTTCTTTTCGAGTAATTTCAATTGTAGATTCTGCTTTTTTTTACCTTTTTAACACTTACATACCTCTACTGCATACTAATTTCGAAGTCACTAAAAATCAGAGAAGGTGTATTAGTAAATTACCATTGTTACTTCTTGCTTGTACATTTCCCCTTATGCTGGCACTGAAATCTTGATTTACCTTTTACGATCCAATGTTGCGTGATGTGCTACGCGATCGTTAAGTAACATCGAGTAATCACTGAGTTATTTTCGAGAAACGAGACTCGTTTGGATGTAAAACACGGAACTCGAGAAGCAAGTTTTCATTGAAGACGTTTGTAGATAGCTATGTAAAACGTGACACGAGACGGTCCACGCGTTACCTAAAAATCTTCGACAATTTCTACATTTCTAGTCTTCGTTATGAAAGCGAATGGACGTTTCTGATACGTTCATCTTACCTTTTTCATAAGACGAATCAACGTCTATTCCGGTAGAATACTATAAATTCGTTATACGATGTACTCGAGTTGGAAAAGTAGATCGTGTGTAGAAATGCGAGACTCCTTTCGTTGTGTAAAGCAAACGCCGACGAAAGCGAGATTTGCAATCGCTATCATGTCGACGATATTCCGCGTGCAGAATTCATTTGCATGTCATTCAACGTGCATTCGAAGGAATCAGCCGTGTCACCCGAACGCACCGAAAGAGAGATCACGCGATTTTCCAGCTGCTTTTTGCTTCTCTTTCCAACTTTTATACGCCCCCGATTAACTAAGACTTTCGTCTGTTTTTTTCCCTTTGCTTTTCCTGATTACTTAATTGAAGACCGAACACTGAAATATACACCCCAAATTTAGCTGTAATATAATCGCGATATTTAACTTTGTGGTTCTTAGACTTTCGAAATCACGAAACACTTGTATGATAAATTCAAGTAACCCCAAAATCACGACAGTCATAAAACTAACAACAATAAAATATCTTTTATAAAACGTTCAATAAAAGAAATATTATATTTGTAAAAGCCAGTATATCGATTAAACAATTTCACGGAACGTGAGTTCTAGCATTTTGGTAACACACCTATTAAGAACCATTGACTTGATTCTTTGGTTAAATAAAAACAATATAATTGTTTAACATTCTAGAATTATAGATAGAAATGGAGGCAAACCACCACTGACCTATCATCAATTTCAAACTGTCGTTGCGAGTATGGATGCACCGGAGAAGCCAGTAGCAACTGTTACGTCGGCTTGCATAGGTGATGCCTATACTCCTTTGAAGGACGATCACGATGATCATTTTGGTGTACCGACATTGGAGGAACTTGGTACGATCGAATAATATATAAAATTATTAAATCTTCTTATTTTTTTATTTATCGAGCTTTATTCGATATTTACACGAGTGCGTATACTCCCGAAAGAAAGGGGGGGTCGAACATGCGTACACAATTGGTTACGAGCACGAACCCGTAAAATACAGGCCGCACTCTCATATTCTCTTTCCTTTTTTTTCCCCTTTTACTTGAATTTTTCGCAAAGGCCGTGTCATAAACCAAACAAGAAAATATTCAACACGTGCCAACTTGTCGCCCTTAATACGACCTACTTTATATGCTCTCGCTTTTTCCTACGCGCCTTTAAAACCGTTCTCTTTTAACTTATCGGACCTGACCCGGGTTTTCTCACCTATGCTACACGTATACAAGCGTACACATTATTTTCTCTCTCTCACTTTTTCACGCTCTCCCCTCCTTCCACCAACTTGGAAGAGCTTTATCATTTGGACTAATCTTTCCGTATACTATACGTCCTACGCGTTTCTCTCTTTTCCGCACTCTCATTCCTTCGTTCATTCGAGATGCACTAAAAAAAAGTACGGAATCGTTGCTTACGATCGCGTTGCAATCTAACGTCGAATACTTCTTTACATTCCTAATAAGATTTCCTATTTATGGCCGACCTTAATCCGTAATCTCCGTGGGATATAACATACATATATACACGTGACGTCAGCCTTTTACAGAAAAGCGATATTACGGAGAAAGTCTTAACGTATACATAGATATTTGCTATATTTACGCACACGGACTTACACCCACGTGTATGTACGTACACCCAGACAAACATATAGATACATGCACCTAATATATACGTATTGTACACCACATAGTGGGACGCGAAGATTTTCGTGCAAATTCGAGCCTTGCGAAATGCCCTTTTAAATGCTCCTATTGTCTCGGAAGCGCGTGTACGACTGACATAAGACAATAGACGGCACGATCTAATGTTATCGTGCATACAAATTGCAGCTACGGAATGCTTTTAATCCTTCCTCGCCGTTGTTCCTTCGACTTTCACGTATTCCCTGATCATTTCTACACGAACTTGAACCGTTTGATAGGTCGAAAGTGAAATAGCTTATTCGTTAGTGTTACGGAACGAAAGGAACGATTTCTTACTTTATGCCAATAGGATATTTTTTTGAGAGAGAGGTAGAGATAGTTTGTTCTTTAACAGGCTTCGACACGGAAGGGCTTCTGCCGCCTGTATGGGTCGGCGGCGAGAGCGAGGCCTTGGCACGATTGGAACGTCATCTCGAGAGGAAGGCCTGGGTGGCGAGTTTCGGCAGGCCGAAGATGACGCCGCAATCACTACTGCCGAGTCAGACAGGCCTTTCCCCTTACTTACGCTTTGGCTGCCTCAGCACCAGACTTTTCTACTACCAACTCACAGATTTATACAAGAAGGTATAAATAGGCTATTATTTAATCGATCATCAAGGTATCGAGGTTTTTGTCAGTTCTAAAATGTTTTCTGCCGGCAAGTAGGGGAGATCGGGGCTAAAAGTCCCAGGGGCAAGTTGTCCCAGTCGTAGTTTTGGTATCTTAGGATGGAAGGGGAAACGCGTCCGGTGCATGGTGTACAGGTCTTAGCGAGTAAAAAAAAGTGTAGTGGTGGTCGTTGTGTTTAGTCTTCCCTGGTTACTTCAAGAGACGAATTTATATTTTGATAAGTTCAATTCTATTTTGGGTACATTACTTAAGCATCTCTAGGCACTAATGAAAATCGATTGCACACGAGTTCACACATGTAATAGAAAGAGAATTTGGTCAGTTTCATTTCCTTGCCAGAATTTTTAAAAAACTCCTTGATCTGACTGAACTATTACCCGAGAAACAAACCTATGAAAATGGGGCAAGTTGTCTCACACGTCGAGGTAAGTTGTCCCGACAATGAGATCTGGGACAACTTGCCCCATCCTCATTTTTTTGCTGTAACGTTTGTTTTTATTATTAGTTTTCGACAGAATTCAGGTTTTCGTTCATGATGCATACATCAGGATTTTTGTCAAAAATCGATGTATCTCGAATTTGCCCGATCAAATACTCGTTCGAAAGAGGAAAGTCTCTTCTTTACGAATATGCAAGTCGCGTTTCGATAGGATAGCTGGTTGGAAAGATACAGCAGTTTGAAGCTTGAAAAAGACCCATACTCCGACACTTAAAAGATTAATTTCTCATCATTGCTTAACGATATCGAAAAACGGACAACGGAACATTATTCTGCATGCTTTCTTCTTTAAAATGAGCCATTAAACATTGAAATCGGCGGTGGTGTCCATTTTCGCAAAAATCATGATGTATACATCAGGATTTTTCCTTGGAAACCTTGAAAAACTTGCTCCATGGCGTGAGACAACTTACCCTGCAGCGGGGCAAGTTGTCCCAAAAAACTCGTTTGCTTGAAATTGAAAAAAAACGCGTTAAAAACGTCCCAATGCAAGTGGAAAAATTTCTATGTATTGCTAAGAAGTTAAACTTTATGATAGTCACCAAAAAATTCGAAAATATAAGCTACAGAAATCTGTAGAAACAAAAAACCTAAAATTGGGACAACTAGCCCCGGTCTCCCCTATAATTTACCGGATTTATCAAAGACATATTTTAGGTGATCTTTTTAAATGGACCACCCTGTATAGTCTCCAATCCCTATCCAAGACGACGCAATATTCATTCATGATATTTCGCATTACGTTATCTCTGTTCTTCGATCGCAGATAAAAAAAGCGATACCACCTCTATCGTTGCACGGACAACTCTTATGGCGCGAATTCTTTTACTGCGCCGCGACGAAGAATCCAAATTTCGATCGGATGCAGGGCAATCCAATTTGCGTGCAGATACCGTGGGATAAGAATGTTGAAGCGCTAGCAAAGTGGGCGAACGTGAGTGAATTCTCTCTCATTACATCGACGAGAGTCCTACATATAGCGAGAATAGAATTTTTCAAATAGGGCCAAACGGGTTTTCCATGGATCGATGCGATTATGACTCAACTTAGGGAAGAAGGCTGGATACATCACCTAGCCAGGCATGCCGTCGCTTGCTTTTTGACCAGAGGCGACCTTTGGATATCGTGGGAGGAGGGAATGAAGGTAAAATGTCACAATAATCGCTGCATCGGCATTTTATATATCGACCGAGTAATAAACTATGCGCTAACATTCCCACGTTTAGCTGATAACATCCTTTTATCGTCGTATATCCGAAAGCTCGAAGTGCTCGTTAACATTTCATGACCGATCGTTTCTTTGTTGCAATAAGGATACATTCATAGATGTGTAAAATGTAAGATAAATGATTGTTAGAATATTTTTAAACTTACTGGTTTAATTTTTCGGAGTCTTACCACCTCGCAATGTTCAATGCTAAGATTAATTGGTAAAACCGAGAATTAATCAATCTTCGAGCTTGTACAGTATCTAACCTACTTATACATAGATTCTTTGAAAGAATAAAGAAAGGTTATCTTATTTTTGTCTGAAAATAATAAACTCTCGTAAAGATTTTTTTTGGGGATAGATATATGTACGTTTTTTCTTTCAAAGGTCTTCGATGAACTTTTATTAGATGCCGACTGGTCGGTGAATGCCGGTATGTGGATGTGGTTGTCGTGCAGTTCCTTTTTCCAGCAGTTCTTTCATTGCTACTGTCCGGTTCGATTCGGTAGAAAAGCCGATCCAAATGGCGATTACATTCGGTAAGCTATTATTTCGTAGAAATGTTTCTCTCAATATCACATGAAAGAGAAGGAAAAATAAGAAAGAAAGTTCGATTTTTCGAGATATTCCTTTTAATTAGACAATTCTATTAAAATCTCATGAACAAATCAAAATTCATTTAACGTCGTGACGACTTTCTTTTTATATTTTACGTTTCTACGACAAAATTGTAGACCTCTGTTCGTCTATTAACATAATCTATTTACGGTATTACCTATGTTACACGAATCTCACCTGTGAACACCAATATCAGACGTTACTTGCCGGTATTGAAAAATTTCCCCACGAGGTACATTCACGAACCGTGGAACGCGCCTCTTAGTATACAACGAGCTGCGAAGTGCCAAATTGGCAAGGAATACTCGTTACCGATGGTGAATCATAGCAAGAGTTCGCGAATCAACTTCGAAAGAATGAAGCAAGTTTATCAACAGCTTAACAAGTATCGTGGAAACGGTGAGTCGATGATTTTTTTTTAAGAATACGTTCTATGCTACACTATGTGTAAGGATATCGTTTAGCGAGATCTCTTTTTCTTTTTTTAATAAATATAAAAGACAAAAAACACGTTGCTATTTGATCGATAGAACTAATCTCTTTTTTTTTTTTCTTTCATCTACATAGAAGCGTCCCTTAAAGCCGAATCGGTTGGTGAGTTCATTTTTGTATTTTATAATCGCGAAAAGTTAATAATCTCAGACTATTTAAAATATACCTATATAAGTATCTACAAGATTACAATATTTAATGTTAAGGTTTGCTGACCGCGTTATTGCCGTCCAATCCGAATAACAAGGAAGACGAGGACAAGTCGAATCGTTCTTCGGGGAATCTCAACGAAGAGGAACAAACTCTGGACGCGATCAACGGTAGCAGCGCACAGCAATAACGATGACAGCATCGATCGATGTTACATTCAAGCAAAGCGAATCGTTTCTTCGTCATTCCTTAAATTTCACAGACAAATGTGTCAAATACTTTGCCGATCTCGTCCTTTCTTACTTTTCTTCGCGTTAAAGATACATCTACATATCTTCGTCAATGAAATTCCTCATTGATGGGCACCGTTTTTTTATTACCATAATAATTTGTTTATTTAAGTTGAAACGAACAATTTGGTATGTCGATGAGTCGATAACAGGACAATTATGAAACGTGAAAGGTGAAAAAGGTACAAAATAGAATATAACGATTATTAGGATATAAGCGTTAAGACGATGACCGAGTCAATGAAGATGATGTATTTGTTATCTCGGTATACACGTGTATATGCGTACGAGATTATCGCGTTAATATAGATATATTATATACAGGGTGAGGCACCTAACGTACAACTTCCAAATTATACGTTATATAAACATTGTTCTATACAAAAGTTGTAGGGTTTCGAGAAGGACATTACGTAAGGTATTCATTTTTATACAATTTTAGCTAACAATTTGAAAGTAATATCAAATTCTGAGTAAAAATGTATATTAAATTTTATTCACCTTAAAGCCGGTAGTTTACGAGATATTTAGCAAAATATATCGACTATTAAGTTCAAGGTCAATAAAGATTAATATATTTTTACTCAGAATTTGATATTCTTTCTAATTGTGGTCTAAAAAATAGAACATTTTATATATAAAAAAAAATGAAATTTACCTTCAAATCTCTAGAACCCTCCCATCTTCACAAAACGTAGAATTCAGATGTTATTCGAGATGTGCATGTAAGACGCTTTACCCTGTAGAAATAGTATATAAACGAGCCACGTTTTTGATATCTTTAAGAATTTTCACATCGATCCTACACTTCTTGTGATTCTCGTCGATGAATTTTACGAGATTCTTTGATGCACAATGTGTACAATTGTATCAATACATGTATTATATTTTGTATGTATGTATATATATATATACACATATACAATGGCTATTCACTGTACAATCAATTTCGTGGCATAAAGAAAATTTTCATGTAAAAAATATCCACTTACCTCTCCGCGTTCTTTTTTTCTTCCAAAGTTTTCTACTCCTAGGCAAACGTAGCACGATCTAATTATTTCGATCAGAAATCTTCGCGCATGAGTGATCGATCAATTATTTTCTTTTTCTTTTATACTACAAAAAGTTAGTAATAGGTCTTTCTATACTACATATACGTGTAATAATTCTCACTATGCCAATTCAAACATACGAAGGATGCTCTTTGCTCCTTTGTCTCCATTGTGATCGTCGAAATAACAATTAATTGACGTACCCTACGCCCTCTCTCTCTCTCCCCCTTTCTCTGTGTCGCGATTTCGAAAGAAAGAAAGGTGGACGATGGTGGTGTCGTGCGAAAACCTACCTCTTCCTTAGCGCGATCTTCGGCGGCAAGTATCATTGTTTCGACTCCTCTCGAACGATGACGACGTCATTCTTAACCCTCGACACATTTTATTGTTATAACTTCGGAACGAGCTCGAGTGTCCCTCGACACGCGACTCATCGATTATTTGCCTGCCCGCAAATCGAGAGTCCTTATTACGATCGTACTAACGAGCGAAGACACCATTGAACGTTTCTAAGGACATTGCTTGAGGAAAAATCTCATTTTATTATTTTCTAAATGAAAGAAAATTATTTATGTAAAAAAATTATCTCAAAAAGAAGAACGCCGTTGAGAAGAGTCGACGAAGGAGATAATACCCGCGTGTCGTCCCTGATATCCATTCGAAACTTTTCATACTCTCGCGAATAACGACGTACTACATAGAGACAGGCACGTCCGGTCCATAGGATGATCGACAAACCATTAATGGGAACATACTCTTGCCTCTCATCGTCGATACCGCACGTCGTTTTCGCACGACTCCGCTCGTGTCTTTCTCGATACGCGGCATAATTTACACTTACGACGAAAACTTCGAAGTACTCTTAACTTTACCTATTGCACGAATTTCTAAATCTTTTAGATTCTCTCTCTCTCTCTCAATCTCTCAATCTCTCTCTCCCTCTTTCTTTCACCCACCCTCGACCCTACCTTTCCGATAAAATCATAGAGAAAAATACACAGGCGCGCAGCTTCTTCGTGATGCGCGCTGACTGAACTTACACGGCGATGGTTTTTTTCTTTATTTTCTTTTCATGTCAACAAATGATATATTTTTAGTGCCTATAGTACTTATAGTTTTACAGTACATTTCTCCTTAGTTTTTTAAACAATTACAAATGAACATCTTCAGCACTCGGAAACAGGACTAATGTTTTTTTTTCTTATCTTTCGCTCTCTCGTTCTCTCTTTCACTCGATCGCTCTTTGACTCTCTAGCATACTCGCATACGCACGATTTCTATCGTTTTCTCGGTGATTTTTATATCTTCTCTTTTTTTTTCCATGTACTCACATACAGACGCATCATGTCCACGCACACATATACACACACACGCAAACACGCTTCCTCTTTCGTTCTTTTGCACTCTACCTCTCTCTCTCTTTCTTTTTCGATCACCATGTGCGTTTCTACGTGCCATACGTGTTTTTCTCGCGATATACAGAATTCTCGAACTTCCGCGCTCGCCGTAGTATGTATGTATATATATATATATATAATCTGTAATATCGATAATAGAGCGATGGGATGAGACAGAGGGAGAAAGCGCCGGTAAAAATAATACTTTTCCAAACGTTAAGCGACACTAATAGTCGCTCTAATGACTACTCAACCGATAAAAGGATATTCGCTTACGATTCTGCCAATTAGAACAAATAGAAAAGTGCAGAAGATTCGAACGTCCTTTTTGCAAAAAGTTCGCCTTTTGAAAACGCGCGAGGGGGGAGCGGAAATTGTCGAATTTCATTCTCGGATATGTAACCGACGATTCTAGTGAGAAAATATTGGATGGTTTTTGGAGGAAGAGAAGGATGAGAAAGCGATAAACCGATCAAATTCTTTTTCATTCTTTCACGCTACGCACTCGGACAATCACACTCGTTCTTCTCTCTCCCTCTTTGTGTTTCTCTAATAAATTTGTTCCTTAATCGAATAAACTACGGCCGCGGATAGTGTGCAAACGCGTCGGGTTCGGGAGAGCACGGAAGAAAAACGCTGAAGAGTTCGCGCTTTGTGAAAGAACTCGAATTCGGAAAAAGAGAATCTCCTTTCCTCTTCGCAAGGCGAGACGAAAGTCACTTTTCTTCGGGAATCCTCGACGATCCCAATCTCCTCCGACGCGTTCTTCTCAACACTTTTTCGATTTTCCTCTTATCGTCGTTCGTTTCTCTCTTTCTCTCTCTCGCTTTCTCTGCAAGCTGACCAATCGTTTCAGCTCTCGACCAATCGATCGCGCACGGCCGGTATCTCGCGTAAAAGGCCGATCTCGTTCCATGTTCGTGGATACGTGCGCGCGCTTTCGAGATAAATCGCCAAGGAAATCTATGTCGACCGAAAGAAAAACAGAAAAAAAAAGGGAAAGGAGGTGAAAAAAAAAGAAAGGCGAGCAAGAATCTCTTCCCTGATGGCCTTCCTTCCCTTTTGTATTTCTAACTATACTTACGCTTAGACAACTGGTGTTCCCTACGTTCGGTGAAAGCCGAGATTCTATGAAATCCCCAACTTATTTATACCGTTTTAGATGACGACAATCTGTCGCGAATGCGATGCGAAATCCGGACGGAGAGCAACTCGGGTTATTATTACGGGCAAGAGGACGATTTCTTTTTCTTCTGTCGTTAGAATGAACGAAGAAAAAATAGTCGACGTACTTACTTCCTTAAAAAATAGTTTTTAACAAGAAAATATCTATCTTAATTTCTTTGATCATTTCTATTGGAAACGGTGATGCATAGTATAAGCGAGGCAGCGTGTAGAAATTAACGGTAGCTTCTAATCCACGTGACTACTATCTCAGTCACGCTCCCATGTTATTTAACAATTAATTATTTTCTGAGGATTCTCTTTTTTTTGTCATATCATTTAACCAGACCAGAGAAAAGAACAAAAAAAAGAAAGAGACGGTTCTCGAGTTACAAAGCAAACGACTATGTATAATATTTCGGATGTTGATGCTCGCGAGGTCGACTCCAAAAAGCCCGTCGGAGAGCTTAATTTCCTAGCGAATCCCATCCGAGATTCGTGCAAATCTCTTGCCTTTCACCGGGCTTTCCGGTCTCTTACGTAATCGTGATTACCTTGGAAAACGGGGATGCTTCGTAAACTCCGAATTTTTCACGTGACTATACCGAAAAAAATTGTCAAATGATGTAGGTCAAGTGGTAAAACGACAGAACGAATAATCGACTCTAAAAAAACTATAACCTATAATATTTTATATCGATCGTAGTCCATTCTGGGATAGTCGAAATTTCACTATAAAAAAAAAAGGACACTGAAAGGAAGACTCGTTCTTCGTCGACCATCGTGTAATTTTCTTTCTTCGTAAATGTAATAAACACATACCGCTTAAAAGGGGTATTAAAAACGAAAAGGGATAATCTTTGGTAAACTTTGCAGTTTAACGAGCGTTTAGCGAAGGATAAAAATCTTATTAAATAGACGGTGGAATGATGAAATTAACAAGAGAAAGACCATAGAGAGCTGCTGCAGAAGAGAGAGAGAGAAAGAGAGAGAGAGTAGAGAGAGAAATGTGAAAAGGAAGTTTTCCAGGTAGTGGGATAGGGAGTAGTCACGTGTACACGTGCGCGTGCACGCGTGCGAGAGAAAGCCGATCAGCGTTGTAAAGGCAAGGGGAAAACCGAGGGTACGGACGAGGGATTGAGCCTTTCCTAGACACGATTCGATCGAATCAATAAATTCAATTAATTGCGAGGTGACTAAGTCAGTCGCCTGCCGCTACTTTGGCATGCGTGAACGTATATAGGTATGTATATATATGTATCTATGTAAGTGCGATCGATCGATCGAACGAGCGAACCGATTCGTCGCTCTCGTTTTTTTTTTTTTCGCAATTAGCCGATATATGCGGCATGGACAATGAATTTTCCTTCCTGCTTTTTTTCTTTTCTCCTATCTTCTTTTTATTTGTCTTTCCTTCCACCGTTCTATCCACGTTTCACTCGAATCCTTCGATAACGACGATAAAGGATAAAAGAATGATCAATCAGCGACGAGAAACTATATTACCTATGCTTCTTTTCCTCCTTCCGTCTTATTTATATATATAGTGTATATACATATTATATACATGTAGGATAAAAAGTATTAGACGACGCGCGTGAAATGGCGGTCGTTATTTTAAAAACGTCGTATCGTTCTCGCGACACGGAAGATGAATAAAACTGTGAGATCGTCGATCGATTACGAGGCGGATTACGAGACGCGTACGCAGAAATTGTTGGACGTGGTTGGTATGGATTTAACGAGAATCAATCGTGAAAGGTATCGATGTTTCGGTATCTGACATAAACGGGTAGGGGAAGAGTGGCATGAAAGAGCCACTTTTTGAAGGAGCCACTATCATATTATATAGTATTTTTCGAACGAATGTTGGACGAATTATAGTTTTTAAGTGGCAAAACTGGTTGCTAGTTAAACTAGCAAAAATTTCACTAGTTTTTCAAAAACTAATTCGTCCAACATTTGTTCAAAAACTACTGTGTAAATGATAGTGGCTCTTTCAAAAAGTGGCTCTTTCATGCCACTCTTCCCCTACGTGTTTTCGATAGCGCGAGTGAGCGCGCGCGTCTCCTTGTCCGCACGCGTGTGTGTGCCGCGAGCACGCGCGAGAAGAAGAGGGATTCGGAGAATAATTCAATGATATCGATAAACCGATTAATTACCAACTGTCTGCTCGAGCCAACGTTTCTGGTCGACGAAGCGGTTCTTCCGTACGTCGAAATTGTGTGTATCGACAAAATCCCCCCTTCCTCTTCTCGCGATAACGCAAATTCGCGAATACCTTTTCGTGATTGGTTAGAAAAGAGCGTTATATACGCGCCGTAGTGCTACCCAAAAAATCGATCCGCGTTTAACGATCGCGCGCTATCGAACGATCGAACGAGATCCCGGCAATATTTTTTAAAATGCAAACATTTCTACTTTTTCAGCATGGTTGTCATCTACTACCTTGTGTTAACACGATTAGCTACTCTACACCATTAACTACGCATCACGATACAATGTCGTGTACAATGTTAATAGCTCATAGTACAAATCTTTTTTTTTATCTCCGTAGATATCACGTACGACGAACTCTATCTTTTCTACTAGTACCTAGCTATTTAACGATTTTACATTTCAAGATCTCGTCGAATCGTCGGGTACGCGCACGATCGAGAGGAGCCAACGGTAGCCAAGTTTTTTTTTTGTCGAGAAATCAAAAAGATCGCATCCTCTCGTCGTCGTTTAGGCGATTCACCCCATTTCTCTTTTTTACCTTCTCTCCGTCCCTCTTTCGTCTTCCACCGATCACGATTGCGACAAGCATGCAATAATCCTACGTACAACTATGCCTACTTAATTACGGGCACGAGGGAGTTAAGTATACTTTAAGTTTTACGCGCTTAAATACAACGGCTAATTAATTCATTCATTAGTTTTACAATATGTCAACATCATCGATCTCCTTGGTTTTCGGCTAAATATCATTTCTTCGGCTCCTCCCTCCACTCGCTTTTTTTTTTTTTCTTCTTTTGTTCTCATTTATCTTCGTTAACAACAACAGACTTACTTAAGACTAATTATGTTTCTCGTTTGTTACTTTCTAAGGCCTTGTTTGCTAGTACGGATCCTGCTGTCGCTAAGGCAGTGGCTCTTTTTCCTCGCTCCCGCACACGCTCGTTCAATCGCAAGCACGTACACGCACGCGTTCTTTCATTTCCTCTCTCTCTCTCTCACACATTCTTTCTCTCTCCTCCTCACTCTCTCTCTCTCTCCCTTTTTTCCTTTCTCTCTTTCGCCACTTGGTAATCTATCCATCTATAGATCGACTCGCGTATCGTTCACTCTCGCTCAGATATTCTTCTTTTATTTCATTCGTAGGACGCGAAGATTTAAAGCTTTAGAAAAACAAAAAAGTTCTCCCTATATTTGTTTTCTTCGGGAATAATGTTTCCATCATCCATCGCATGCCTGAAATCGTCCGAGCGGCGCTCTAAGAAGATTAGAATATACGTACATGTGCAGGTTTGGTTTTAACGAAAGGACGAGATCGAGTAAAAGTTGAAAAAATCTTTGACGGCGCTACCGGAGCTTTCGGAGACGTTCGAGCTCGTTCGATGACGCGATGATCGCTCCAATGGACGTTCGATGAGCCGAACCAAAGACTTTTCTTTATTTTTCTATTGGCTAATCGACGATCGCGCGCTACCATCATCGATCGTGGACGGATTTTTACGTCGATGGCGCGACTCGCGATCGTCGCTGAAGAAAAGCACCTTTTCTCTCTCCCGTTTTCTTGCTCTCTACAGTTGGAAATTATGGAATCCTCGGAGCGCGAAATTGAATTTTACGTCAGCCATTTTTGCGAGCTCGTGTTCCCAGAATCGCGGGTGTTTTCGGTTAAAACGAGGGAAGAAAAATTTCGATGCATTTAACGCGATGTTATAATACCTAACGAACATCACGAGTGCGCGTTCACCCTATTCCTTCTATCTTTGTGCCATTTGATATTAATTAAGATATACTTAACGTAATCGCACGGTAATAGGTATTTTGACGAACGCGCGAGTATCCTCGAGATTCGAAGATAGAAAGGAAAGAAGGGTGAAAGAAAAAAGTAAAAAAACGAAAAGAGACAAAAATTTGAGCGTTTCCTCTGGTAACAGGACCGTTCTTGTTCGTGAGGCCAGTTGACGGTGTGACTGCGAGGGTCCGGGGGGGGGCTTAGAAGGAGAACGTGATGAGATTTTTCTCATTGTACATAACGAACGTTGAGTGGAACGTAGTTGCACTTTGCTCGATCCGACGAAGAAGAGGGCTGATGTAGTATCTCAAGGGGAAGGGATGCGAGTACTACGAGGGTGGTAAAACGGCTTCTCCTAAACGGACTCCTTTTATCTCCCACTCTGTCCCCTCTTCCAACCTCCCCTCCACCTTTTCGACAACGGAAAGAGCAAAGAAGAAAAAAATAGGAGAATCAAAAGGTAAACACAAACGAGTAGAGCGGAGATGATGATAATGACGATGAGGAACCTAACGACAACTACGAGGACGACGATGACGGTGGCCTGTTTTATGCGGACACTATGTGTTGGAAGTCTTGTGAGATCAATACGTACTCCAGTTCTCCCTCTCCCCCTCCTACTCCCCCTCCTCAGTCTCCCTCTCTCACCCACTCTCTACTACCCCTAACCGTCCGCGCTACCCTCTCTGACTGCCTCCACCAAAACCCAACCAGCTCTTCAGTCCTTTCCCCTGGCCTCTTCTCTCACCGGTGCACCCGCACTCATCTCCCTCTCTCTCTCACTCACTCAGTCCTAAGCTCCATCTTCAGGCCGTTCTTTAAGCGACCCTAATCGACCGACAGAAGGACCGACGGTTCCTTCCTTTCCTCCCTCTCTCCATCCCTTTCTCTCTCTTTTTCTGCGTAACCTTCCAAAAGCGATTTATTACTGTTATGATTTGAACGGCCGTCGAATCGGTCCGCACGTGCTAAATTTTAACGAGAAAGCCGAACGAAAACTACCAAACCTTTTTAAACCTTTTACTATTAGTAGAAACGCTGATGATAGGATGCACGTGGGAAAAAAAAATGGCGAACTCGTTGAAAGGAGTTGAGATTCCAGAAGAGGGCCAGAGAGAGGGAAGTTGGTACCCCTCCTGTGTTACGTGAGAACAGGGGTAGAAGGATGAACGGAAAAGAAGAACGGTGCTGGAGGGACGGATCGGCCTCGAGAAGATATCAGAAGCGTTTAACCCTCGAGAGGAAGATATATAGGAACAAAAGGCTGGGTCGAGTGTCGTCGGATGTGAAAAGCGGATTGCACTTGCCGCTCGGTTTCGAGAAAAATTACGAAATAGCGTTTTAAGGAAGGCTAATCTAATTTGTACGATGACTCATAGAATCGATCGGCTTAGAGAATATTTTTTTAATTATCGATCGTTCTCCAGTACCGAACTTTGGATCTTTGATTTAGAATCGATTAGATTTGACATGTTGAAGAAAGGAAATCGACGATTCTATCTTGTATACTATCACGAGTTTACTTTAATCGGCTTGCAACCGATAAACCGAACGACTACTTGTCGGCTTTTGCGTATCCTATGGAACGAACGTTGCCGATAATTGAGAGAACATTGGGATCGGTTGATAATCGAAGGGAAAATATTCACGGTACATTTATCCCGGAGCATACGTTCGCTCGAGATCGGTGGTAGAGGAAGTGAAAATTGAAAGGGTGGGAAATGAGAATACAAAGGAGTTTAGACGAGGAAAATGGAGTGTAGTAGAGATACGTACCGCGAGATCCTTAACTCCCTTTTACGAGCATGGTGCGCGAATTGCACGCATAGATTTAACGTTCTTGATGGACCGAGGGGGAAAGAAGGAGCGTATCGAGAGGGGTTCGGCTGAGATTTGAAAGCTGTAGGAGAGGGAAAGAATCGATATTCGGCAACAATCGGTAAAAGATGGCGTCACGAAGCCGATGACCCTTTCGATTCGCGAATGAAATTACAATTTTTTTTAGCGTCGAACGACGTCGCCGCTAAGACTTTTTTAAGAATTTATTTAAAGGAAAGAATTCGTTTGTCTTTTCAAATAAATTAAGAATCATTACGTTGGGATCATGGATACGGGGTTTATGGATCACGCTTATAACTTCATTGCTTTCCTATTTTCTTTTCTTATCTTTTCTTTTTTCTTTTCTTTCCATCGAGAGACGTTACAAAGTACACGACGAAGAGTCGACTCACGAAACTGCTAATAAACACACTATGCTCGTCCTATTTCTCGTGACCGACTTTTAAATAGGTTGTTCTCGTTTTTTTTTTCTCCCCTGAGCCTATTTCACGCGTTACTACTGAAATCGAACGTCCCTGACTCCTCCGGACGATTGCATCGTGCGCAGCCATCGAAACTGAGAACAAGTCGCGTTTATCCCGCGAGAGCTTCAGCTCTTAACCTTGAGTGAGAGATGAGAAGAGGGAGAGAGAGAGAGAGAAGAGAGATACGATGGGCTCTCATCGTTTTCGCACGACGAACTCACAATCAGCCTTGTTACCGGATGCAAGTAGCTACGGCCTCGTTGCCGTGACTGCACGTTCTATCGTTATAGAATTTCCGGGGGGAGACCTTTGCCCGGAAACATCGTTACTCGTGAATAGATACCCAACGATAATTTCTTTAGTCTTTCCAACTCTTCCCCTCTCTTTCTCCCACACGTTTTTTTGACTCTTACCCATCGAATAATTTTTTGAAAGAACGTTCCTTTAATTTCTTCTCTAAATAATCGATTTTGGGATGATGTAAATGTGACAACGTTCCTCAACTTCGGAAATATTTAATTATGGCTACTTTGTGAACATGAAGAGAAAAAGAGAGAGAGAGGGTAACACAAAGAGATAGATAAGGAACGAGAATAGAAGAGAGAGAGAGAGGTAGAGAAAGAAAGAAAAAATAGCAAAACGAGAAAGAGAGAACGGGATGTTCGACTCATCGTCGATGGTCCTACCTTATGTTTCTTAATAGGCGTACGCGGGTATCAAAATCCTCTGGCATTTTCAGTGCATCGTCAGCAACATCGTTGACCGACCGGCGCCATTAAACGACAGAGCTATTGAGGAAAGGAAGGTTCCGGTTGCTTTCTTCTCTTCTTCTCGATCACGTAAAAAAAAAAAAAAAAGAAAAACAGCTGCACGAGTTCGTTTAGGCGATGGGCGAATTTGTGCGTATCATGTATGATCTTTGATGGGTTTTAACTTTCGCTCCATTATTTTAATCTCTCTCTCTCCCCTTCCCCCCTCTCTCTCTCTTTCATTCTCATCTACGCACTTGCTCTCTCACGCATACCATTTCTATTCTTCTTTTTTTTTTTTTCATTTATCCCAGACGGTTTTAATTGTAATACGCGCGCGTGATTATTCCTGTCCTACGTAATTCCTAAGGAACAAAGAAGCTCGCGACTCGAGCTAACTATCGTGGAAAGATAAGAGAGCTCGTATACGCGAGAAAAGAAAATAAGAAAGACGGTCGTACCGGCTTTCTTTGAATTTCTTCGCGCTTTCTTCCGCTTTTCCCTCCTCCCGAGCATACATCGCGCGTCCTCTCTTTTTTACTATGCATTTTTTAATATTTTTATTCTCGGTATAAAGTGATCGAAAACAACAAAAATCGTTCGTTCGCGAGGCAGGAAGCGCCAATGAGAAGGAAAAATGGAGAAGAAAACACGCTCGTGTTTTTCTCACTTCACGATAATCCGCTACAAACGGAGAAATGGCCGTAGATTCTCTAAATGCTCTCTCTCTCTCTTTCTCTCTCAAACACTCTCATACTCTCGTACTTTTATACTCTCACCCTTAATCTTTCTCCCCTCCACTCTCGTGCACGCACAAGCAACACGTACTCGTCCTTCTGTCGTACCAAATCGTTCCTCTCATCGCGTACCATTCGTTTTTTTTTTTTTCACTTCGTTTCTACGATCCACTAAATATTTCTCGCACACATCGCACATTCAAATTCCTTTCCCTTTTTTTCTCTCTATCTCGCGCACTCGACATTCACACGCACGCATTCTTCTTCATCATCTCTTCCTCGTCTCGTATAGGTAAGTATCTCTATATTAAATACAATAGTTATTATGTATGGTAATGTCTAAACGAACACATATTATATCTCGATAACGTCGTGCTTATTTATTCTGCTTTCTTGCCCTAGCGCCTTTTCGTCTTCTCACCTCATCGAGAAAACTATCTACCTACACTGTGTTTTTTTTCTCAAATTGTTGTCTCGTTTAACCTTTAATTCCTTTTTTATACGTGTGTGTTGTGTGTCCGTCACCGTGGCGTGCCCCTTTTCTTAATCTCACTCGTTCGTTCTTCCTCTTTTTTCATTTCTTTCTTTTTTTCCCTTCCTTTAAAACCTTCCTCTCGCGTTCCTTATTCCCTCCTCGTTATCCTATTCTTCCTTCATGTTCCAACGACAGATCTCTCTCTCGGCGTGTCGTCACTCCGTGAGTGCTTCTATGTATGCGAAATGGTGTACAATAAATAGTAATCGTATCGTTATCGATCTATCATTACGTTAACGTTACTTCTTCGTCCTTCTTTTTTTCCTCCATTTAAATCGTTACTTCGGCATATTAATCGCTATTATTATTATTTCATTTATTTCATCGTCATCGTTTTACCACTACCGTTATCATCGTCGTCGTTATCGCCATCGTTCACGTCGTAACGTGTTTCGTTCTTCGCAACGCTATAATCGTCACAATTTTAATCGACCATTATCATCAACAATCTCATTATCTTCATCATCATTATTATAACTATTATTATTCGTTAACTAATATTAATTTCATTATTATTTTATTTTGTTTTCATTTATTATTATTGTGTTATTGTTATCATTATTATTAGCGTCTAGTAGACAAAGAGCGATCGCGTCGTCTCCAAAGTTTCCTCGCGACTTTGTCGCGCGCGAGGTAAATTCGCGACTCGAAAAGTCCTGCGCGTCTTCTTCCTCTCGCTCGCTAGCGACTACAAGGTCCTGCCTCGTCCTTTGGCGATTCGCGAACACGGAGGAGAGAAGAATGGGGATGGAGGAGAACGAAGGAGGAGAATACACGGTATCCTGAACGACGTTTCGTCCGACGAGGGTCCTCTTCTCCTAAGGACAACGTTGGACTCGGTGGTGGATGAGAAGGGAAAAAAGTAAGAAAAGAAAATTCGCTCGTGGTGAGTAAGTGCGCGCGCGCGCTCCTCCGGGGCGTCGCGATGGCGGCTCCTTCCCCTCCTCCTATCACCCAGCAGCAAACTCGAGCAGAGTTCTCCTCTTTCCATCTCCAACGACAACGGCCAGGAAGCGGGTTCAACTTATAACGGCGACGCCGATGTCGAGGCCGACGACGCGATTCACGAGCCGTCACCGTTCTACTTCCTCGGACCTCGAGGACGATAACGACGGGGAGAAGCTCCGACGACGCCCTTTCGATTCTTCCATCCTTTCTACGTCTTCGCCAAGAACGCCACCACCACCAACGTCTCCACCAAACTCCGCGGCAATCCTCCTCCTCCTCGTCTTCCTTCTTCTTTTTTTTTCTTTTCTTCTTCTTCTCTTCCTCATACTTTTCCTCCTTCTCAAGAGAAGTTATTCTCTTGTTACTTCTTAACAACAACGATGACGACGACGACGACAACCACGGTGACGATGACGACGATGACGACGACGATGGATACCACCATTGAAAGCAGCACCAGCCCAAACGAGAACGAGGGCGAACCTCCTCGATCGATCGCACTCCTCCTCTTCCACCTCTAGCTCCTCCTACTCCGCTTCGAGCGACGACGACAACGACGAAGGACGCGATCCCGCGTCCCAAAAACAGGACGCTTCGCGCGAACACGAGGATCGTCCTCCGGTAGTTTCTCGTTAACATCCACGACCATCGGAAGAATTCGATCAGGATCGAAGAAAGGCAGAGAAAACGCGCGACTTGCGAACCCCTTGCTCGATTGGACCCGCTCGAAGCCATCGTGCCCACCCCGCCAGTCCCGCACAACGATGTACCCTGATGTTGCTGTTGTTGTAATTGCACCACCGTCGGGAAGGACGTCGACGATGAATCGAATTCGATGTCCTTGCCGTCCGTGGATGCTGGCCATCCTGCCGCCGCTTCCTCCTCACCTACGACCCACAAAGCGTCTCCGTCCAATAATCATCTCTGTTTTGTCTGATACTACACACGTGCACGCGACAAGAGTATTACGAATAGTAGAAAAAAATTTCGGACGATTGGATGAATTAATGACATCCACGTGGGGCTTGGAGGGTGGACGGGGTAGAGGGCGGATCGGAGTCTGGCGGACGGATAGACGAGATCGCATACGTACCTGCAGAGCTCGATTGAATAGGTGTAATCTCGCAGTGGGGCGCTGTCGGGGGATCACGTTCTCTACCTCGTTTACGTGGCTCGCGATCGGTACAATTCGCGCAGATCCCCGAGCCTGGCTCCTTCTCGGAACAGACGTGGAAACAGCATTCCCGTTCGTCGCTGCTGTGCAACGCCCTCGTAGACTGCTCCCCCGTCTCGTGTATGTTAGGATCTGAAAAGATTTTCTTGTCCAACCAAATCCTATCTACACTTTCTTTTCTTTTTTTTTTTTTTTCTTTATCATTTCCATTTATAGACCTTCCTAAAAAACTGATTCTATTTATTAAATATAATGAATCGATGATTAAGGAATGTCAGTGATCGTACTCGAGAATTCCTCCGGCAGACGTTCGAATCGATTCGACGTAACGCGCAAGAACTCCCCACGACTCCGCTGTGTTTAAGTGATTTTAAGCGCGATCAAGAGATTTCATTTCATTTTATATCAGGAGGGTGCCAAAAATGCTTTTACCCTTTCCCAGTATTCCGTGGAAAATAAATTTAAGGGTAGACACGTCGCGTGATCCGCGACAAAGGGCCTGCGTATTTCCGGAACGTCGTGCGACGAAGCTGTGAGATGAAAACCCGATTGGACGTCGCGATTTAAATCTCTGCATTCTTCGCACAAATAAACGGTCAATGATAAAGGATCAAACTTGTGGGAAATTTAGAGAAAATAGAGAAAAATAAAAGCTAGTAGAGAAATAAATTGCAAGGTACCTCTGCAAAGAAAGGTAGGTTCACCGGCATATTGCGTAGGATACGCGGGGGCACGGTCACCCGGAAGCAAGTAAGGACAACGTTGTTCCACGGACTGGCAGAGGGACAGACACGGTCTTATCCTAGTCCAAGTTCCCTCCGAGGACTCCAAGTCCTGCGGTCCCCCGTGAGCAAAGTAAGGCACCAGGGAGCTGCACACCCATTTTCTATACGCTTCCTGAAAGTAGAAAGAAAAAAAAATCAACGATTACGAATGGTACAACCAGTTATTCTTATTAATACGAAAGATCTGCGGGGAACAAAATTATCCTGCTTTCTATGGGATAGGAAAATCCTACGATCGTTTCCGCCCTTTTTCGGCACGGCTCCTCGCAAATCGGCCGACTTCGCAATAAGGTGGGTCAGTGCCTGACCTACATACTCATTAAACGTGGCCACTTTTGTACATCCTCGAAGAGTCCGCTATAATTACACATCGACTGCAGGAGAGACCTTTCATCCGTATACGACTCAAGTTGCCCCCGAGCGTTAGTTCCACCCTCACGATCTCTCAACACAACCACGATCGCGAGACTACTTTTGTCCTTTTTATTTCCTTCCAAGAGGAACAGTTTATTAAATTCGACCTGTTCCTCCAAAGAAGCAAGCTGAGAGATGAAGAAGCAAGTTTCATTCTTCTAATATAGATCGTATCCTGCAATATGCCTTTCAATTATTGTAAAAGTTTGAAAAATATTCAGAGAAAGAGAGGAGAAAACGATACTAATTGAGTGATTATTATTTATACAATTTTTCAACCATCATTTAATAATTTATTAGTATCTGTGCCCGTCAACCATTTTGGCCTATGTCACTAACCACGAGCTCGTAATGCACACCAAATGGGTTCAATCGAACGATAAAGTATGCAAGTTGAAAGGCATTCGTGACGGTAACAGCTTACACAGCTCCTACGCGTCTGACGAATGGTCCACTGAACTACTTGTCGTGCGTCTGACCGATAATCGACTCTATTACTGATCGGCTAATGCGTCTGACCAATAACTAACTCGACTACTTACCGCTCAATTATTATCCAGAAGCATAAACGATTTTATAGCTCAATAACGGTGGATTAATGTACAGTTATGTACAAATTACGATTGCAACAAATTCTCTAAAACTGTTTGAAAAATCTTAAATGGACGATTCTTCTTTTTTTATTTATTATTTTTCGATACATTAATACCGATAATCGAACGCTATTTATCGCTCTACACTTATTTTACCCGTTAACCAGTCACGTTCGTACTAACACGTACTCACATCCACGTACACGTAGTACTATCGTTCCCTACTCGTTCTTTTTTTTGCCCTCCCACCGATCACGGTTTGCGTTTAATTAGCCATTCCGTTCGACGGTAGGATCAGCAGTAGGTATCGTTTAATTCGCAAATCCAGGGTACTCCTTTTTTTTCACGAGCTAGCGTCCTTTTTTTTTTATTTCAGAAAGGAGAGAAACCAATAAAAAAAGCAACAAAAAATTCTTCAGCATTGTAAAAAATCGCACAAAAACGGTCTTGCTTTCTATTATCGAAAATATGTTGTACATATATACACGCGTTCTCGCATTTCTTTGTTCGACGCCACTTGGAAGGAAGGTAAACGATAACGAGAGAAAAAACCGACTCGAAACGGCGAAAATTCCTTTCTCGTATCGCACGCATCGTACGCATCGCGTCGTGCGCACGAAACGAGACCGCGAATGGGTACGCGCGCGCGCGCCGCTTTTACGCGAGGCGCGTGCCTCGATGCGGGCGTGGGTTATGGATCGGAGGAGTTACGTATATTTTATAGACGGGTGAAACGGTAGAAATATTGCACTTCGCACGGACCAGTTGTTCCATCGCCTTCCTCCGAACATCCTTCTTTTTGCCTCCACTTTTCCTACGGATCATCCTCGTTCCTATTCTTTATCTTCCTCTGTCTTCTTGTACTTTTTTTTATCTACTTTTCCTGCGGATTATCCCCACTCCTTTGTCTATCTTTTTCTACTCTTTTTCCTTACTTTCCCCATTCCTGTTGCACCCAACCCCATCATCGTTTTCCTCAACCCCACCGAGTCCCCTCGTCTGTTATCGGCCGATACTCCTGTGCATGGGTAACGGTGATGAGAGCGGAAAGGTACGAAATGAATTCTTGGAGCGAACCGAGAAAAAGAGAAGCACCCGGTAGCGCTGTTACCGCGCACCAATATAGTCTTTTTATCTCTTTCTCGCAAACTCGGTGGCGATATATCGACGTGATATTATACTCGAACATCCAATTCGAAAGGTTCCTTCAATGACGAGGGCGACCTTCCTTTTTCCACCAGCGAAACTTCTCCAGTCTTTCTCCCTTCTCATCGTTATCATCGAGAATATCGCTTGGTTCTTTGTTTCCTTTTGCTCCTTTGCTGAAATACTTTCTCTGACAAAAAGTCGAGAAATTCTATTCGTCTTTTTTTATGTTCCGTCGATTTTATTTTTATCTAAAAAAAATATTTATTTCGTGAAATAATTACTATATTAATCCTATATAAGTTAGCTGCGATAAATTAGATCAAAAGGATAAAGTGGTACCGTCCGAGATCGAAATTGCTAAGAATTTTATTTTTAGCTCGTTCCTTACTCCATGACCACGAGGCAGTATTTGTTGAGAAAAGCGGATGGACGAGCGGAAGGCAATAAATTCGACGTCCGACGATATCTCTCCTCGAAAGGAACCACGTCGTTCTGTCTCTGAGCAACGATGCGGCAGACGTCGCGGGTTTTGTAAGTGAGAAGGTGGATGTATTGGCAAGGGATAGGATGGTGGGTGGTGATGCTGGTGGGGTAGGTAGGTGTGGATGGTCTCGAAACTCAGGGAGGATGGGTGGGTAGGTAGGTCGGTGGTAGATAGATAGATAGGTAACAACACCTGAAGTACTCTCCACAAGCTGGCTGACCCAATTCTCTTCAACCCTCCTAACCCTCCTCCTACGATCTACGTTAGAACTAGGCAGATCCAGCACACATACACACACACGTATATATACCTGCACGCACACTGACTGACGTATACCCAACCCAGCTCTCACCCTAAACCCCTCGACTCCTTCGCTTTTCCTTTAGCCAGTACCCTTCCCTTTTCATCCTCCTCCTCCTCGTTCATCCTTTTCTCCGGCCAGCCCCTCCTTTTACCATTCTTCTACTTATACGCGCGGCTATAACCGAGCGAAGCCTCAAACAATACGTCATTTCCTGATTTTCTTGAGTAAGTCCTCAACCTTCTCGTCGTCCTGATCATTCTCGCACGCGCCGCTAGGTATATACTCTTGAAATTTGCTGTCTGGCACTCTCTCTCTGTTCAGTCTTCTTCGTCCTTCACCTACTCTCGATCAACCCGGCTGCAAAATCACGGTGCTGTCTTGCGGACCATCGAAGACCGATCTTCTCGACCGTACGGACTAACCGCAGAAATGAATTTTTTTTTTCTCTCTCTCTTCCCCGTCATATTCTTGGTCGAACGAATAGTGGGAGTAGCTTGACGTTGAACGGTAAGAAGAAGTGACGCGTGAAAGCATGGAACACAATTTTTCCGAGATTCAAATTAAAGATTTGAGTTAAAAATTAGAATTCTTTTCTCCTAGAGAACAATGGTTACAATGACTAAATATCGCCAATTTATAGCGCGAGTCTTCATTTTCTATGATAGAAGATGAAACCCGTGGGCGAAAAACGAGGAGAGAGGCTCACCACGAGAAAATTCTCGCGACAAAACCCGACGGTATGCACCAATCGTTATCATGTAATCAGCCAGCAAACCAGATAGTCCGCGAA
Source organism: Ancistrocerus nigricornis (assembly GCA_916049575.1). Taxonomy (NCBI): domain Eukaryota; kingdom Metazoa; phylum Arthropoda; class Insecta; order Hymenoptera; family Vespidae; genus Ancistrocerus; species Ancistrocerus nigricornis. The sequence continues at coordinate 1,790,527 of OU696667.1, forward strand.
AATCGATAGTAGCCTGGTGCCCTAAAATCGCGGTTTGAAAGGTTCTCGTTTCTATTCGACGTACACGTGTGCGCGTACGTCTGTGTGCATGTACGTGTTCACGTAACTGAAGTCTGAGTCGGAAGTTGATTATAGTAAAAAGACAGCCGTTCGAAAGAACGAAATACGGAATAATGACGGTATTGTTAGAGATTGAAGACTCGAGATCGTTTAAAACTCTGACGATATTTTTTCCATTTTTATCTCACCGAGAGATATTAAATATATCGAAAACATATTTTACAAAATCTAATACACATAGAAATATCATTTAATCCGTTATCCTTAATTTCAATTTCAATTTCAATTTATTCAATAAATGGATATAAAGCCCTTTTGTATACAAGAATAACATATATAAATACTTATCAGAAAACAGAGGTGATGTATATAAAAGTTATGATTGACCGTGTAGAAACAAGATTAAATTTGCGATTAAAATAAGAATAAGAGTAGACAAAAATTAAGAAATCTGGCGAATTTGTTTACATTGATTGAAGCAGTTAAACAGTAACAGTTTATAAAAAAAGGTCATTCGTAGAAAAAAAGCAATTAACGATCGTAATTGTACAAAGACAATAGACAATTCGAGATCGTTAGGAGACGTAATTACGATCCTTGGAAAGCGATGAACGGGAATTTTTCTCGAGACATCACGAGCATCGTACGTGCAAGAGAAAGGACTGAGGGAAGAAAAGAGAAAACGATTCGGCCATGTGCCAAATTTCCGTGTGGCACTTTGAAATCGTGCTCACGGAGTTGGAAAGGGAGTTAGCGGGCGTGTGCGCGCGCGCTGTCTCGTCGGTCGCCGTTTACATCGCGGCCGGGCCATAAACGTGCTTTTCAGGCCACGAGTGCCATACTTGGCGCGCGCGTGCCGGATTAATTACCAGACGGGGGATGAGCCGAGACGTAGAAGAGGCCGACATTAGGAAGATACGCCGCAAGGCTCGGGGCCACTTTCCGCGATTGCAACGGCCGCAGCTCCTCCAGTCATCGTGCAATCGCCTATCCACAAACGATTTCAAAGCCACGAGCCCTTTGAACTATCTCTCCTTCTCTTACTTGCCCTTGGAAAATTTGTCTTCTTCTTTTTTTTCTTATCGTTTTTCCAACTAGTATTATCATTTCAAATCTTTTCTCTTGTAATTTTTGATTTCATTAGCTCGTAACAAGAATTCACCGTGCAATTTGATGGTAGTACCTACCGTTTGTAACTATCAGCCCTAACAGCTTATTATTCCCCGAACGATTACCTTTCGACATTGTCCCGCTACTTCGTTTGGCGTTAACCGCAGATCAATCGGCTCGTTATTACGGATCGATCGGCCGCCACTATTACCGTGCTGCTGCTCTCCCTTTTAATCCCGTTCAATCTTTTATTTCGCAGGACTTCCCTAATCCCACTTGAGCCAGTCGAATGTGGGATTCCGCGGGAGATCGAACGCCCGAGCTACGATTATTTATCGCCGGGACGACGATCTATTTAACGAAATTAAAAAGGTATTTAGTCTTGGGTTCGAACAGTGATCGAGCGGATCATTCGATCGTCTTGAACGCTTTAAAAACCATACTTTTTTTTCTACAATAGGGTAACAGGACGGACAAAATAACAGGGGCACCCGACTGGAAGAGGATCCTAACATTTATTATTACAAAATTTAGTAAAATTAATTATTTTTGTATTCAAATAATTTAAATTACATACTAAAGTACCTACGAATATTCCATGGCCCGAAATATATATAATATTTACGTAGTGATTTATTAAAAAGAAACTACAACGTTGGTTAAGCTTCTTTACATATAGGAAGGTGCACAATTCGATGAATTTGCTACGGTCCTCAACGGTATAGTTACGCCATTGGTTAAAAAATGTCCTCGTGACAATGTCATCGGTTCTTATTCACTTCGCGTGTTATCTCGCATTCCCTCCATCGTACGAACGACAAAACCAGCTAACAAGCAAACTCTCGATAATTTTTCGATAAACAACACCTGCATGCGCGGTAACATATTTCAGTCGGCGCTATCGTACCAACAGTAGGGCGAATCGCGTAAGTGGGTCACGAAGGGTTAAACCGAAATATACGTCAGAAAATGTCGAATTCTACGAGCACGATAAACTCGGTATCGTCCCTACGCAAATCCGTTCGCCACCGAACGTATAGAGGCCTGGAAACGAAGCCCGAGAAACGAACTATTCCTGAAAAAGATTCGAAGCAAAACGTCGTTGGGTAGTAAACGATGTGTCTCCACATGGAAAGTTATGCAAGATGACGAGGATAAAAGAGTACCTTAACTATTACAACGGGGTGAGAAAGAAAGAGAGTGCCGGAAAAACGACGAGCTGGCTCTTATTAGCAAAGCCAACTCCTCTTGAGCGTTCCCTTCGTTCGAGAGGTCACGAGTGATCACGTTCACACTCTCCTCTTTCTCCAACCTCGCTAAAAAATCGGACGTGCTCGATCGCTCGAGTAGAATTAAAAAGAAGTATGGAGACGGGAAGAGCGAGTGCTAGCAGCCGCACAAGAGAGGGAGGCGCGTGAAAGTAGAGGTAAAAAACAGAAAAAAAGGAAGAGAGAAAGAATATGAGAAAGAATATAGATACATACAGTGACGTAATGCCGTAGGAGAACAAAGTAATACGTAGCTATTGGATCGGTACGAGGGCGGAATTGTTGTTCGCGTGTAGTATAGAAAAAGAATGAGGTAGTTGGTGTGGGGAAAAAGTGGAGGGGGAGTAGCTGGTACTAGTCGCCACTAGGCAGCTTCTGGTGGTTGCTCGTAGCAAAAGCAATGCCCTCGCAGTTACGGTGACCCGGTTACCTGGCCCATATTCACATCCTCCATTCTCTCCAAGATTCCACAGCTCTTCTCCCACTCTCTCACCCTCCCTTAAAATCTTCGCGAAAGCTTCATGGAAGACCCACCCGGTTCGCAAAAGACGTCTTCTTGTGCATCGAGAAAGCTTCGTTCTCAACCCCTTTACCTCTCTTCTCCATACACCTTTACAGAATAGTACAATTCCGTAAAGGCGATTATTCTTCTTTCCTTCTTGTAGTATTACTTTTTTTTTTCTACATTTCTTTCATTTTTTACTTTTTTATCACCGACTTCTTTTTAGTTAAAAAGAGGCAGAGGAAAGATATATATCTATCTAGATATAATTTATTTATGTCAATATTGAGAAATCAATGATTTCGCAAGTAAACAAAATATAAACAAAATAAGATAAGAAAATAAAAGATGAGAGAATTTCCTAGCCGATCAATCATTGTTCATCTTTGGGAGAATAGCGATTGCTTGATCGTTGAACGCGGATCATCCGACGAGGGTGCTTGTCCTCTTGCCTACTCACGCGTATCCTATGTCGTGGGGTGTATGTGAAGAAAATGAAAGATACGAACGTTACTTTGAACAAGCGTTTCGCAGAATAATTTGTCTCACGACGCGTTGCTGACCAATGAAACGAAAAAAGTATCGGTTAATCGATAACAATATCATCACGGAATTTTCATCATGGCTACAACACCGTCACTTGTCTTTATACGGATGTATATTAATAACGCGTTTGGTTAGACGTAGAGTTATGTACACGACTTTTATTGACTTCCGGATACGTTCATAGGATCGGAACTCTAAGTTTCAATGTCGTTACTTGTTCGCTTGATGCACTTGCGAGTTCAATTAGTTCCGCTCGAAGAAATGAGAACACGAAGAGCTCCGAGCATATTTTCCAATCGTTTCCATCTCGATAATAGCAGTTAAGTATCTCTTACCCCCTGTAGATATAAATAATTAATAGGAAGAAACGAGAGAAATTATTAAGTTTATTACTTGCGATATAAATCTTTCTACCGTAACGATAATTCGTTTCACCCGCAATATCATATAATATATAGAAGAAATATTGAGATTCTCCGTGTCACCTACTTTGAAATAAAATTCGTATTCCACTTGTTTCGTATGATCGGCGTCACGTGGCGAGACAATTCTTCATACTGGATATGACATTCGCGAGAGAAAGGACCAATTGATTTTGTACAACTGAACCGAACTAATTTTATTCAATAAATGCAGTATCATTTTTTAACTGTAATTCTTACGTACTATAGTTCATTGTTCTCTGTGCAACGCCAAGTCCAATATACCGTTCGAAGAGGCTCGTTTCTTTTCTTTTTAAATCAGCCTCAGGCTAGAACGATTTTAGCGAACAGGTGTGACTTTACGAGCTGCCCTTTCGAAAATGCTATAGCTCTCTCCATCTCTCTCTTTCTCTCTTTTTTTTTTTTTTTTTCTTCTTTCTTTTCCTCTTATTCTGTCTTGCTGGGAAACCCGACAGAGTCGCGGTCGTTGTAAAGACAATTGCTCGAAAGACAGCCGTTGGCAAGTGTCACTTTTCTATGCACACAAAGCAAAGTGTACTCTAACTCTCTAAGAGAGAATGCTTGTAAAATATAGCGGCTGGTGGCCTGCGGGCCTGACCATTTTCATCCTACTTTACGCCAGCTATTGTGTCGAAACGTTTCCTCCTTCTTCTTCATTTCGCAGATTACGGATAATCTCTTTTCACGGAAAAGCGATTTTGCGAATACGACAAGGATCTCGGTAAAGGATCTCTAACGGTATATCGTAATAATTTCTTTCATTTCGGCGGTGTATCGACTTAGGTACATACAAGAAACGTTCGAAGGAGAAATAATATATGAGAAAAGTTATTAGAAGCGGTATTATGCTGATATTTTGTGCCTACATTGGACGAAGATGTTCGAAACTAATCCTACTCGTTTACAGCTTCCCCAAAACTATTACCACGAAGGACGACGGTCTCTCGGAGCTTTCTAGCCTAAAGAGTAAAAGAGAAGGAATTCTCGTTGAACGAGATCGGACTCGGCTTTGGCCGGAAAACTCGTCGAATATCACAGAAACCGCAAAAGTTACTCGACTTTCGTGCTGGCATCACGCTTATTACGGTACTAAAAGAATACCGGGATTACCAGGGAAATTAAAAAGGTTGCTTGCAAGGAAGTCAAATATCCTTTCACGTGCAATATTATTATTACGACAACATATTTTCATACTATCTTTTAAAAAAAAGATATCATATTTTACCTAGATAAATTGCAAGGAGCGTTCATTATCGTTTCTTATTTCTTCTTTTTCTATCGTTTGTCTTTAAAGAAACGAAGTACATAAATACAAGTTATAAGATGATAAAAGTAAGAAACTTGAAAAAATATGATTCATTATCGTTAATACGACTCGTTAATGGGACTTTGGAGATCTTTATGAAGAGGGAAATTGAAGGAAAAGTATGATGCAGTTATTATCTTCAAACGATATTCGTTTAAGCACGAAATAAAGAAGTCGACTAAAGCTGTAAGTGTAAGAAGGATAAGTAAAGTGTGTGAAGAAGAAAATGAAAAGAAGGAGAGAGAGACATTGAGGAGGGTGGAAAAGTAAAAAGAAAGTGATCGTATAAAATATGAAAGTCTAGATAAGAACACTCGTGTTTATGACAGAGAATGGATTAAAAGACAATCGGTGTGAACGATGCCGGCTACATGGGCTTACCCACGCGAGTTTTGACTACGATCGAATAAGTACCATCCGACTAAGTGCTTATCGTCGAGCTTTTTTCGTTTTCTACACCACTCTCTCTCTCTTCATTATTGTTAAACGATTTATTATCCTAATGCACAAAGTCGGTCGAGTCGATTGTAAGCGATTGTAGTCGGCTTTGTTGGCTTAAACCGATCGTTCGACTCGATATACGAGCGTGTCGCGTGAAAATTACCCGGGTTCATTCTCGCCATTGTAGATATATCGAGTCAAGGATCGATTGCAAAAATTTGTAAAACATTTTCCTAACATTATTTCGATACCATCGTTATCTCGGATCAGTGCTAAAAGATTTAGCGTGCATCTCGCGTAGAGGGAAACAATATTTGCATTTGATTTAACGTGAACCACTCCCACGTAATTAGCGGATCGATTTGTCCGTGGGGAAAGAAAGATAAAATAACAACCACGGAGGGCCATATAAAAGGGAAAGAAAAAGTGGCGACTCTTCGTTGTATTAATTCCGTGAATAAAAGAGTATACAAAAAGATAGTCGATCCATCAGCATTTAAACTACCCAAAAAAGCAAGGAAGAACTATTTAAGGTTTTACAATGAAATAAGGCCACTTTTTTATTCTCAAACGAAACTAGTTGATTTAAATTTTCCCATACAGATCGATGAAAGTTTAAAAAGAAATAGAAAGGAAGTGATGTTCGTAACAAGTGCGTTAAATCGCATCGCTTATCGAGACAGGGATAAACGAACGAACTTTACGATGTGGCTTAAGCCCATCGAAACAAATGGGGCTTGGCGTGCGCTTTCATAGGCAAGAGCCTATGTGGACGATGACAAAATCCTTAGTGGCTGTTATAGCAAAGTCGCATAATTACATTACCCGTATTTCCGTGCTTGTAATAGGCTTGACTCGGGATTTTATTGTATTTCCCCTTCCCCCATTCTCTCTCCCCCTCACTCTCTCCAACTTTTCTTTCCTTTCTAGGTTCTCACTGCGGAATTTCATCGATTATTGGATATCGTAAACTACATCCAACAGGCTTAGACTGATTGCACTTTCGTGCTCGTTACGCAAAACGTTCTTGAGGCAAGCTCGAGAATTTCTTGAAAAACTTGGAACGCTTAACGAGAACGAGATCTCCGCCCCTCCGAGCGAAGTATAATTTATGGGGAGAAATAAGTGTACGTTTTTGCGAATTTATGAGAATATATGTAGAAGCGATCGATCGGAGCGTAAAATACTACACAAGTGTTTCGAAAGGAATGTAGCCTTTAAAAATCGAAATGTACTATCACCTCCTACCACCGCTATCAATTCCGTCACCTACATTAATATAAGTAGGGGAGACCGGGGCTAGTTGTCCCAATTTTAGGTTTTTTGTTTCTACAGATTTCTATAGCTTATACTTCCGAATTGTTTGGTGACCATCATAAAGTTCAACTTCTTAGCAATACATGCAAATTTTTCTGCTTCTGTTGAGACGTTTTTAACACGTTTTTTTTTCTATTGCAAGCATCGAGTTTGCCCCGCTGCGAGGTAAGTTGTCTCACGCCATGGGGCAAGTTTTCCAAGGTTTCCAAGGAAAAATCCTGATGTATAAATCATGATTTTTGCGAAAATGGTCACCACCGCCGATTTCAATGTTTAATGGCTCATTTGAAAGATAAAAGCATGCAGAATAATGTTCCGTTGTCCGTTTTTCGATATCGTTAAGCAATGGTGAGAAATTAATCTTTTAAGTGTCGGAGTATGGGTCTTTTTCAAGCTTCAAACTGATGTATCTTTCCAACCAGCTATCCTATCGAAACGCGACTTGCATATTTGTAAAGTAGAGATTTTCCTCTTTCGAATCCTGTGCATACATAAGGATTTTTGCCAAAATGGTCACCACCGCCGATTTCAATGTTTAATGACTCATTTGAAAGATAAAAGCATGCAGAGTAATGTTCCGTTGTCCGTTTTTCGATATCGTTAAGCAATGATGAGAAATTAATATTTTAAGTGTCGGAGTATGGGTCGTTTTGGAGCTTAAAACTGCTGTATCTTTCCAACCAGCCATCCTATCGAAACGCGACTTGCATATTCGTAAAGAAGAGACTCTCCCCTTTCGAACGAGTATTTGATCGGGCAAATTCGAGATGTTTCGATTTTTGACAAAAATCCTGACCTATGCATCATGATTTTTGCCAAAATGGTCACCACCGCCGATTTCAATGTTTAATGGCTCATTTGAAAGATAAAAGCATGCAGAATAATGTTCCGTTGTCCGTTTTTCGATATCGTTAAGCAATGATGAGAAATTAATCTTTTTAGTGTCGGAGTATGGGTCTTTTGCAAGCTTAAAACTGCTGTATCTTTCGAACCAGTCATCCTATCGAAACGCGACTTGCATATTTGTAAAGAAGAGACTTTTCTCGTTCGAACGAGTATTTGATCGGGCAAATTCGAGATGCTTCGATTTTTGACAAAAATCCTGATGTATGAATCAAGATTTAGAAAGAAGAAAGCATGCAGAATACTGTCCCGTTGTCCGTTTTTCGATATCGTTACGGAGTGTTGAAAAATAAATTTTTTAAGTGTCGGAGTGTGGGTCGTTTTCACGCGAAAAATCGCTGTAACTTTTTAACCAGTCATCCTATCGAAGCCACACTACCTATGTAAAAAAGTTATTAAGATATTTATGCAAAGGCTTTGAAACTACTCAACGGATTTAAATACATTTGTTTCATAAGTTTTAAAACCGATTTCATGATCCTACGATTTCCGGAAATAGAATTACGTGTTTTTATGTTTCGGGAATCCGGGATGAGTGTAGAGATTAGGAACATTCAATCTAACCTTCGGCTGCAGCTTATTATTACTAATGAAAAATGTATAATAATAATATTATAATTAGTAATAATGATATTATTATGCAACATAATGCATCTAAACATTCACTGGGCCGAAGCCCGAGTCAACTACATGCTAGTTTTAAGATAAAGCTACATTAGCCTCCGTGCATCATTTTGTAGATAAAAACGACAAGTAAAAATTGGAAAATGCGAAAAAATAGAAACAGGCTGGATTGATAGATCGATCAATGAATCAATTGGCTGAACGACATACAATTTTAATCAATTTTTGAATGCAAACTTAATACATAGTATATGGCAAGTCGGTTGACTCCTATGAAAATAATACGGCCTCGTTTTCATGCATCGATTGTAATACGCTAGAAAGTGCTTTCCCACGTAACCGATAAGCGCGTTGGCAAAAGCGTGTCTCATTAAATGGCTGCTTCAAATTACAAAATTAAAAACATTAACCGATAATTAATCCCTTGTGAACCCATTAGCTTCGACACCCATAGATAATAACTAATCATGAATGAACATTCACAACGGTGAAAGGGTAAACTCGAGAAGATTACAAAGGCAAAGAAAGCGTTTTCACAATTCGAATACCGAGACGATCGGAATATTCTCACGCTTGGTCGACCCTCTAATACGTATAATCTCGAGGCTTGGCTTTCTAATCTCGGACGCAATGTGCCGCCTCTTTACCTTTCTCCCTTTTTTGCCGCCTCGAATAATCGGGATACTCAGCTCTTCTCTCAGTTTTCCCATCTACGTATGCTCATGTATGCGTGTGTGTGTGTGTGTACGTTTCTGAAAAGAAGCCAAGTGCCGCGATCGCGAATAGACGAGTCCAGGTATGCATCGTCGAAAAAAGCCCACGTTTTCCGCAGCTGGGATCCCCGCACCGCGTGTTCCGTGCCTCGTTGTTATAATATTTTCACGTGGACGACGTGAAAAAGTTCCAAGCAAAATTTTCGTTCACAAATTTTATTCCTACGTTTTTACCATCATTGGCAGTGCTCGCAAGCTTTTTCTGTACCTTTTACCTTTGATTACAACCTCCGACCGACAAAAAGAGCCAAAAAAGAGACAACATTATTTTCTCTTTTTCAATGAAACTCCCCCCTAATTTGAAAGATTATTCCGAGAAAGAGTCGGATTTAGGTATTAACCCCCTTGGTTTATAATATCGTGTGAGGCTCGTGATGCAGATGTTACGATAAACATGTAAAGCACGAGTTGTACATGGTTCAATTTTAATGAATTTATTTTGTTGTTTTTTGGAATTTTTTAGTGTTTGTTAGTCATTGTAAACATTCGTTTTTTCTCAATTTCTAATACAAGTTTCATTGTGTGTCAAATTAAATCATAGGGCAAGGGGTTAATCAAATAAAAGTGGGATATACCTAGTTCGTCAAATTATTGGCGGACTATTATGACGTTAGGAAATTGTCAGATAATCATATACTCGATCGCGTAACGTTCATCGAATTCGCCCGATCGGGAAACGCCTACTTCCTTGAGAATTCGAAGCATCGCGTCGTGCCGTATCGTCCGATCGGCCATGATCCTTCGAAAGCAAAGATACAATCGGCATCGTGCCAGAGGCAGCTCGATTATACGGAAGGATAAGCAGCAACACAGGAAGGAAAAAAGAAAGAAAGAAAGAAAAAAGCAGAGTGGACGATCTTCCAAGAAAATCTGATAGGTGGATAAACGTTTCAGGTAATGCAATTGAGAGAGAAGGAAGAATGTTGCATTCTACACAAATGCAATTTTATTGAATTACCGTTCCCGACAATCCTCTTTTTCATCGATAAAAATTCGTTTACCAATGGACCAATCATTTGATTTTCGATTTCCATTAAAAACGTATTTATATTTTTTGTCATACGAAGACTTCGTTGTTTGTTTTTAAGAACGACGAGATTTCACGCGGTATATTAAAAGGAAATAAAAGGAAATGCGTTGTGGACACGATCGTGCGGTGAAATTCGTGGAAAGGGATTGGAAGCTAGCTCATGGAGGGGTTTGCAAGGATCGATAATAGGAACGATGCACAAGCGACAACGTGATGCTGCCATGTGACTCGCGTGCTCGATGACGCGCTGCGATCGAAGGATATACAGGGTATCCCGAGTTTGTAGGTTTGAGTTTCCCATTGTCCCGTTAAAAAAATTTGTTTCAAAGACTTATTATTAACAAAATTATTACAAAATTGTATACATGTACCTACGTCGTAAATGTTAAAACGTTCTATAAACGGATCAAACCGGACGCGAAAAATCCACGTTTTTTTTTCTTTCCGCGCATGAGAACCTCATTATCTTTTACCCCTTATCCTTGTTTCCACCATACTACGATGTAATTAATTTAACGCAAGCATCACGACCGAGATTTTACCTCTGTAATTCATTCCAGGCCGCGCAACCCAGAGAATTGCGATCCGTCTCCCCTTGCTAACCCTGAAATCCGATAGTTATTAATTTCTATTTGCGAGAGGTCGTATCGTTACAGTACGATAGAAACGATAGCATAAGATAGAAGATTTCGAGAGAGCTGGGAAGAAAGACAGAGAGAACTAGTTCGTGATTTGCATGGTCTCTAACAAGATGATGCGTTGGATGGCTTGTATGTAAACAGAAACGGGGTAGATCGATAGAAGAGAATTAGTGAAAAGCGATGGAAGATAAAGCGCGACGCGACGTCGAATCGTTTACCTTCGTGAGACTTCGACTCGGAAGGGATATGCTCGATCGTCGACGAAGATAAACGAAATCAATTCGCGTTCGTCCGGCTCGCCAGCTTCCTTCTCGATCGTTTCCTTGTAGGTATATTTCTTACTTGGAAAATTTTCACGACAACGAGAGGTAATACAATAGGAAAATATGTAAAGATACAGAAAATTGATGTTTGATTGTTTCGCAAGAAGATTTTAAGACTTGCAATCGATAAAACTGTTCTCAAGCTAAAGCTTTTAGGTGATGAAAGAAATTCTTTTTTAATGTACACCGAAGAAAAATCCGTCGGATCATCCTGTCTTTTTTTTTTCCTTTATTTTCTTCTCCTTTTTTCTTTCTTTCGTTGACTCCTATTACTTTCGCTCAAGCCAGCGACTCGGAAGATTTCCCTCGCGTCTACCGATCGGTTAATTGCCGGCACGGCCATCCATGCTATGGCGTGTAAGAAAAAAGGTGAGAAAGCAGGAGAGAATGGTCTGCCGGTGTAAGATAACAATGTTAAAGGAAGGGAAAAGCAAGACGCTCGGGATCGGTTCCTCGCACGACGTGTAAGGTACAATCAATCAGAGTGAGTAAGAGATGCCATGCCGTAGTGGTATAGGAAGGTGATGGACGGACACGTTGGACCCTCTTCGACCTCTGTCTTTGCCTCTTTTCGGTCGTCTTTTCGCTGGGAACGCATTAGTGTCATTTTTGAAAAAAAAAAAAAAAAAAATACCTTCTCGTAGAAACGTAACAGGCCGACATCCCTTGGCTAATACTAAATGCACCCGCTTTAGAGCTACCGTACCTAGGGGCTATTGAGGAATCCTTTTTCTCTTTGAAATTCTCGACACGAAAGAGATAACGATTCGTGTTTCGTACGTTACTTCCAAGCGATATCTCGGAACGTTCACTGCAGGGAAAAACGAAAGGACAAAATCGGAACGTTTTCCGAGGCTTCTAACGAGAAAGGTCGGAAAGTTCGTCCTCGCATGGTCGAGAGTTTTTAATCTTTATGGTAGCCATTGGAGGTGAGAAACGTAATGCGACAGGAACGTTCAGTGCTCCCATGGCACCCCTCCTATCCTTGTATACACTTCTATATCGTCTCTCGGCTAAGAGAGCACAACGTTACGTCATTGCCGCCCTTCCTTCGCCGTCCTACGTCGTTTTTCCCTCTTGTCATGACTTTTTCTCCATATTACGCGACACGAATAAAAACAAAGACAACTTGGAGAGACACACCGAATACCGATAGCCAACCCCGAACGGATATTATTTTGTGCTTTAAACCGTACACGCACCTTTCAAATTCTCGCACAATTGCTCATCCCGGGTCATCTTCGTTTTTTCATTGTCAAAACTGTCGATACTAGGGTCTACCGGGATATCAAAATTGTCGATACTGGTCGTATCATTAAAGTCTATCACAACCGATGTAGTTGCAGTGTAGTACAGTTGAATTCAAGATTTAGATATAGTTTTTCTCGAAGCGAGAAAAAACAGAGAGTTCAACGAAGATTTTGAGAAGGCAAACAATAATATCTTGTATCACGCTGAAGGGCAAACGGAATTCGGATTAAAATCTACTATCGTCTTTACCACGTTGGCGAAGGGTACTTAATACTTGTGTTATTGCATTCGGTGTAAATAAATTGTCAAGAAGAACATTTCATTTCGCAAGATAAATTCTGCGGTTACATTGTCAAACGTTTCCTGTTATTCTTTTTCTAAAAATCTTTCGAACAATTTAAACACCCGGTGACGGTACCGCGGCACTATTCGTTTTTTACGAGTACCACTTGTCATAAAAGGCTTACCGACACTGGCATACTGTCGTCTGCTACTACAGTGAAAAAAACTGCGACGATTACAAAGAGAACGGTTAAGAGTAAAGCGTCTTTAGCCTGTCTGGCGTTCACAATTTGAATCGATCGAATTTACCCCGACAACATTAGAATTCCTGACGATGATACGATAACGGATGCTGCGATGGGTCAACGAGGGGGATATAACAACGAAACAATGAGATAATATACGAAAAAAGAACGATAAAAGGTTTTAGAAGACGTCTATAACACCACGAGCCAAGAAAATTAGCTAAATCTTGTGAATTCGTCGTGAGATCGGCTCTTTCTCCAAGCTGGTTCTCAAAGCTCCATCAACGACACGATTCCAAGCACGTATTTTCGACGATGCTCGACAATAGACGGGGAGTATGTCGCTCTGACTGTATTCGTAATGGAGCGTAATCATCGTTCCTTTCGACACGTAAAGGAGAATCGTCGAAGATTTCCGTCAGAGATATATCGAACGCGATACTGTGAGACCGGTACCAAGGAAACTGGCTCGTGTCTCTTGAATCTTCGCATTATATGTTTTTTATTATTCCTCAAAAACGATACAAAAAGTACTTTTACATTGTTACATGCATTTTCTTAAAGCACGAATGCTCTGCAATATCGTCAACTACTGCGTTATACCGTAAGAATTACTGTATAGAATTTGTGAGAACAAAACGCGTGAGAGTAGGTATACCGTTATCACGTTTTGGCCCGTTTATCTCTGACGTTTAACTACGCGTACTACGACGTACAAAGGAGTAGGTACTCGATTTTCTTAATTATCTCCAGAATCGATCTCAATTGTAACGAAGACTGTTTCTCGATCGAACGTATGACACTTTCGAATAGATGCATACGTACGTTCGTATGCAAGGAAAATATCGTAGAACTCTCTCTCTCATTTGACTGAAATACGATACGATCTTTTAATTAAAAGAATTTAACTCGTTGTTTCTCTATACGGTACACACCAGAAAACCTAATTTCGTAGGATTAATGATTCAATTTCTGTCATGGCTTGATTATTAACATAGGCTAGGTTTATGTTAGATCTAATACCAAATTGCTATGAATAGGATCCACGAAACAATAACAGGACCATAACGATAACGGAAGCTGCAACGGAACGAGAACACGACAATTCAACGTTCCCGTTGAAAATCATAGCTCAGGGGTAAGTCCGACGTTAGTTCCTATGTGCTATTGAACGTTTCCGAAGAGAGGATAGCAAGGGCGATCGTTTCTCGATTAGGCCGAGAAACTTTGCTCAATGCGGACTCTCCGGCTTGGAATACTAGAAAGTAGAGAAAAAGAGAAAGAAAGAGAGAGTTTAGGGGAGCGAACGCAAAGGGACAGCCGGGAGGCCGCCCCACGTGCGCGCGTGTCGTATTAAAACTTTTCCTGCCCTTTTATACTTTGTTTCGCCCTATCGATCGATCCACCATGTATATATGTACAAATATATATATATATATGTGTACATATATATTTTATATATATGTATATAAAAGTATATCTATTGTATTGTAGTTTCTCCCTCGCTGGACGGACAAGCTCTACGGGTGGGCATGACTGGGTGGGTAAAACGCATTGTTTACGCGAAATATCTCCTAGCTCCTAATACGAGCGAAGTGGCGTAGAAATTTCATTATGCTTTTCTCCCCAGCCGATCGTTGCTAATTCTAATATACCTACAGTTCAGATAAAGAACGAAATAGAAAGATCGTAGATAGTAAAGATAGTCTTTTTAGACAACGATCGAAAAACGAAGTTCATAAGATCGGTGCTTTTACGAGGAAGGAACGCTCGTAGGAGGAGAAAGAGAGAGAGAGACTTTATTATGTACTCTGGTTTGACGTCACTCTTATGAGCGGGCCATCGGTGTGTGCCTCTGCGCTTCTTGGTAAGAGCATTTAATTGCGATGGCAAAATGAATCTCTCGCCGGAGGAATATGTATACCTACAGCTAAAAGGGAGTGGCTCGAGAGAAAATTAGAAGCCGTACGTTGCTTCATTGATGATTTTGGCTAGACCAAAGCTATAAGCACGAGCTTACCCGAATAAACGCGCTGACATTTAGGATTTGCAAGATAGTTGGAAAAAGTTATTCCGTTATTTCAACATTTCAAACGTGTCGTATTGTTAATGAATACTGACTAAACGTAGCATGCTACGATATCGTTTCGAAAGGATGGTCCATATCGAGAAAGGAGGGTGGAAGGAACGAAAAGGGCGCGCTTTTGGGCTCGTCGACATCGAAGGCGGCCTCGAGCTTCCGATATTGATCCGCATTTCGGCCACACAGAACTAGTCCTTCGGCAGTTTTCCTCCTCTTCTTTCACTTCTTTTTCTTCTTTCGAAAGACTCCTTCTTCTATTTCACCTCTCTAACATTACTCATTCCTCTCTTTTCTCCACTTGTACTTTTCTCTTTCACCACTTATGAAATAAGAAAGAGAGAGAAACGAGATGTTAGAGATCTTGAAGTCGACTTTTAGTTATATATTTTCACTTTTCTAAGGTTCGAGCTCGAAACAACGTTCCCTTATCCAGTCAACTCTCTTTTTCCCCCATTTTTCGCTTGCTCTAAAACCCTTTGCTATGGATCCCGCGATCAGATAAATCGAGCCGCGCACCATCCTTCTTTTCTTTACTTTGATCCTCAGCTTCACTCTCGTACAAAACGCGATATCGAAGAAAATGGACATCTTCGTAAATCACATCGCATCTATAAAGTCGTATATATCTCGTCGAGCTTTTCATTCTTCTTCTCTTTTTCTTTCTCTTTCCTTCTCTCTCTCGCGCGCACGCCCACTATATCTTGCATAAAATCCTCGTCAGTCAACGCATCGACAATTACAGCAGTATTTTAATCAGTTTTAATGGAACTGATCTACAAAACTTGCAAAAAATCCAGAATAAAGCAATGCCAGTCATTAGAAAAATGCTGTAAAAGAGATGCTGAGAGCAGCACAATAATTATTCATAAGAGATAAGTTATGACGTATATATTTTCGTTTCAGTAGTATGTATGTAGAAATAGAAATATGTTTCACATCGAATTTATGAAAATCAGCTTAACGCAAAAAATAATTTACCTGAAGAAATAATTGTAGTCAGTAATATCAAAGAATTTAGAATGAAGATTAAAGAATTTATTTATTGTATATTTTGGTAAAGAATATTTATATCCAAATGCAGGAGAATTTTTGTTTTCGTTTATTTATAGCAGGTGGTAATAAACGTTATCAATCAATCACTCATGCATACACACGCGCGCGCGCGCGTACCCTTTCCCTCTGTTTTCCCTCTCCACTACTGTTACGCTTTTTGGAAACGTAAAACTTGATTGGTCCAATGATTCAGGCATTTTATCGATCGACTTACGTCTAGTTTAGCAGAGAGGGAAATACTCGATTATGCACAGAACACAATTTTATTGTAGTCCTTTCTTTCGTTATCAGTCGATACGTTCGCTATAGATATATCTTTTCTTCCAATATTAGAATATTTCTCTCTTAAATTGTATTCTCGATTTGGTGATATAGTTTCTTCTTAGGATTCCTCTCCTTTTATCTCAGACTTCGTTCCATAAAGAAGAGATCAAATATAAAAAATAATGCTTATACAATAACGATAGCTCGATCAGTGACCCGTCGACGATTAAGTTTTTACGAACAGTATTATTAACAACGACCAGTTTCAATTAGGAATCGAAGGTGAGATGAATAGAATAAAATTGCAAAGGAACGAGACCATTGGGTTCCCGTGACTCGCTCGAACGATAAAAATCACACGGCGTCGTTTGGTCGCTACGCGGACAACTCAAGCTCTTGTATCGATTGGAGAGCCGTTATTCGACGAACACATGATACAGGGATTGGGATCGTAGGAAGTGTATCGAATAAACTGTAGCTACGGTGAAAAGGAGCCAGGACACGTTGGATGAAGGCCCAGTTTCCTCTTCTCCTTCTCTTCGTCTAAGGAAAAGTGGAAAGAAAAAGCTTGGTTGGAGATGCACGGAGTTAACGGTTGGGACGATGCCGCCGAATCCGGAGATTCCGTGAAGGAATTCCCTGATGCTTTTCAATTCCGGTATATGGGTCAGGTTGCTTGTTTTCTTGGAGAATTTCGTTGGTGCATCCACCCCCCCGGCCAAAACCCTGCACAGCGCTACATCATTACTACCATCGGTACCGCTCCCAATAGCCAACTCTCGAAGAGCCCAGGGACTCTTGTCCGGTGCTTCGAAACGCGACAGAAAAAGGAAGACAGTTCGTAGGGTGGATACTCGAGTGGACGCAAGCTCGAGGATGGATGCAGCATTCGGTCCGTTCCAAGTCACGCGGTCTTCGTCTCAACGGGAAAAAAATCCTGCATACCGAGCGAGCACTTCGAATGACTCTGACGTCATTGGATATCCTTTATATCGTCTCCCACAAGATTTTAAAAAGGAACCTGCTGCGGAGCTCGACAGACATTGCGTATAGAATCAAGTTCGATGCGTCCGTGTGTACTTTTGTCTCAAATTCGATTCGATCTAGCTACATCGTTTCATACACTTGTGAAATACTTCCTATCGCCCGACTAATATTTGAGTCTACGATGAATGCGTGTACGCTTCGAAAGTTCATATAATATGGTTCGAATGAAGTTTGCGATGAGTATACTCGAAGCGCTGCATGAAATGGTATCGTGATACTATCTATTATACATAGCTATGAACTATCTATTCGACAATTGGGAATAATTTTATATTAAACAAAAATCCAATTATTGTATTCTGTTTTTCGAATTTTTAACCAATAAATAACTCTTTTGGCGAACGATCGATCGTACGAATTCTATCGTAATTTTGATAAATCTACGTTCTCAACGGATAGCTACGTGTACAACGAACATCCCTGCATATCGACGAGACGGGTTGAGAATACAGGTCTGCGAGCAGCCAGAAAGAGAGAGAGAGAGAAAGAGCTATCTCGCTATTGATTGCACCTTGCAACCTGTCGCACTCCTCCCTTCCCTCATCCTTTCATTCCATCCCTAATTTCATCCTTCTCGACCCCTCCTTGGCCTCTTCTCGGCCCCATCCGGCACAGCGGAGCCTATTTTTGCCCGGCTATCGTCAAACGCAAAGACGTTCTTCCCACTCTCTCTCTCTTTCCCCTCTTCTCAACCCTCTTTTGACGTCAATTTCGTTAATTATTCCCACCGTACGAAGCGTGGTGCAATAATCAAACGACGTTAACCGCCGAACGAGCTTCGGGGCTTCTCGCGGTGATCGCTTTACGATTTGCGAGACCAGATACAATTAAGTTCGCAACTCGCCGCGGCGAGGTAAGCTTACTTACTAAAGCTTTTAAAATGCAAGCACGAGATAATTGTTACGAGCATGCATAAGCAGACACGATGATCCTCGAAAAATACTTCAGAATCGCGAGTTTTCCTACGTTATGTGAATGAAATTACGGGTTAATGGGAACTTTGCTTTTGAATTTACTGTATCGATCGAGAATACTTGCTAATCGTGTTTGTGTGAAAAAAAAAACAAGGCAAGCGCTCACTTCTTTCTCTTTACCTTTTCTTCTTTCATCGAACGGTAATCGGATGCAACTACCAAGCAAGGGAGGGAGAATGATTTGTTTGGAAATCTGGAAAATAGCTCCCACGACAGAGGCAAATCAGCTGTTAGATATCGAACCGATTAATACGTAATTAGAGCGCAATTTGTCAATTTCGTTAAGCGTTGTAACACGACGCGTGGTCGTTTATGATCGCTCGCTACAACGAACACTTCTAGCGAGGAATCGTCGAACGTTGTTCTGTTATTTTTCAGGAATGATGCGTTTAAGTTTCGTATGACTAATCTTCGAGAAAAAAAAATTCAATAAAACTGGATCAAAAGTTGAAAAACTTTTCCACACGAATGTACTAGGATAAGGGAGGATGAATAATTTGTTCTAGCAGAGATGTAAAAGTCCAACGCGAATGAATCGACGTTGAATTTATAATCGCGGGACCCTCCTCAAATACAAATCGAAGGACGTAGGATGAAAGATCACACGCCCGTTCTAATCCTTCTTCCGTTGTTCCATTTATTTATCCTTTTTGTCTGTCGTAGAAAAGTCGCTCGTAAATCCCATTCCTCTGTCAGGCCGTAGTTGAACCGGTTATAAATTAAGGGTCAGCCAAAGGGTAAAGTTAATGGAGGCAACGTTCGACATTAATCCAATGCGATGCTAAGTCAATACGTTACGATGATTTATATGTTATAACGTATAGCAATCATTTCGAAAAATTTTCATCTCGCGTTGAAAGACGTTTATCGAAGAACTCGAGAGCGAGCGGAGAAAGAGCGAAAGAAAAGAAAAAGAGTGCTGAATACACGTACTCTCGGTGACGAGGGTCGGTACACGCGGCCGTATTCCCGTACGGGAGACGAAGAAGCGCGGAGAAAGTGAATAATTGATTCCTGTGAGTCCCGAGGGGCAGCTTAGCGGCTCGGAACGGGAATGAGCCATCGCGTACTATCGCTGTCACGGTCGTAGTTATACAAGAAGAAAAGAACAAATATTTGACGACGGTCGTCGAACTGATAGAAAGAAAGATACGTTAGAAAATATTGCAAAGATCGTTCATTCATTTACGTTATTAACACTAAAGCTACCACGGCCAGTCAAATGACCGATTACCGTTATAGAAATTGATTATTATTATCAATTTCATTTATTCAATATTTTGTATCAACAATAGCAGATAACATATTTTTGTTTAAGCATTTCTTAAATAAATACATATGATGAAAGTAGATATGCATTTGGCATCGGTAGGTTTAGCGTTAAGTTTGTACGCTTCAAATATCAAGCTCGATACCACGTGATTTTAATAGACTTCGTAGCAGGCTACTTAACTCGCATATAAACTATAATTTTTGACTGTTCGAGAGGACACTTGACAAAAACGTCATAGAAATTGGAATATTTATGTGTGCGTAATGTTTGGATAGGATAGAGAGGCGTGGTGGAATACGCGTGAACGCGAGAGCGAAACGGGTTTGTGTCGGGGGTGAAAAGGGGGAGGAAGAGAAGTGGTCGGTGTCTGCGTCCGACAGGCCGCAACTCCATATACGCATCGTTAATATGCAGCAGCGAGCCGCGCGACACTTGGACGGCGATTCGATGACACGCGAAAGGGACAACAGCGAGACTGGATAGTTGGTTGTCGCCTGCATAAATAAGCCCTTACAGTCAGCCCTTATCAACACTTTATTCTCACTGTCGAAAGAAGAATCGATTGTTCAATCGAGAAGCCGATAACCGGATTTTTTAACTGTTAATAAATCCAAACGTTATTATTACCGTGCATACGTAGGGTAGGTATTAAGAAAAGAAAATTGCAGATGCAAGGGTAGTAACTACTCTGGCGTGACTACGTCGGCTCATACACGTTACCGGAACTCTAACATAGCAGTAGTGTCGCTTCTGCAAACGGGAACCCTTTTGCCGCTACGGCGGTACGTAATTGGAACAGGTTTTTACATTGGTTATGCTCTAGGCACATAGAGGGTTAAGCATGAAACGTCGTCGCGGTTGTTTCTTTTTCGAATAATCGTCCAAAGATATACGATTCACGTAAGATATTCTCTTTTTTTTCCCTCGATCTTCAATGTAATAAAAATAAATTAGATGAAATTTAAAATAAGACTTTGGATTGAAATTATGAAGAGGATTTTCGAAAATGAAAATGCAAGGTTGAAAAGCAGCAAAAAAATATGTATGTAATTGGACTCTCGCGTTCTCGCGCGCTCCTTCGCGTTGAATGACGTTTCGCCATCCGCAAGACCGCGGACACGCGAAATTGTCACCGGGGCAAAATTACACGCGAGCTCTGAAACGTATCCAATAACCGTGCTGGTTCGCGGATGTTCCACACCAGCAGCTGTTCGAGCCATGCGAATGAAATTCTCCCGTTTCCACCCACTCGCGCTCTTACTACCTCCTATCCACCGTCGGCTTTTTGGCGCTTCTTTTTATATTTTCACCGATAAAAGCGACAGTAATCGTAGTTTTTAGACTATCTTTCCGACAATGTACGAAGCAAAATCGAAATAAAGAAAAAGTTTTTGTCGTCGCTGGAAAGATAATGAGCTCGAATTTGTTCATCTCGCAAAGGCTGAGAAAAATTCTATATAAGACATTGAGATAAACTTATATCGTATTTCTTTCGATAGCCAAGAAACCAAACAGATCTAATCAAGATCAATGATACTCAAAATTAAAGGAGCAACGAGACCGCTTTCATTGTGTCACGCCCGAAGAGAAGTCGGCAAACGCACGGTGTTAGCATGTAAACAACCGTCCGTCTATACGTTGCTTGATCGGAAACAGAGATTAATGAACCGTCCAACTTTGATCCGTGCTCCTTTGGCCATCGATTAATCGCTTGCGTTAACACCTCTGTCTACGTTACAGATCCGTTGGCTTCGCACCGTTGCTTCTTAATGACATTTGTTATTACGTTTCTCTAGAAGATTCTTCTGGATTGCTCAGCAAAATACATAGAAAAACACATGCATCTACCAAGTTAGGACAGTCTAGTCAACATTATCTACATGCCCGTCGACAAAAAGAGGAGATACATAGTAATCTTGGTTGAAGATCGCGAATTGGCCGAAGGACGCTGATACGATGGAGGTATATGTATTAGATGTGTTAGATAGGTAGAGAAGTTGGGCGATGCCAAGCCGAAGATAGATGCAATTATTTGCGGTAAGATGATCTCAATTAAGGGTGCCACAGTATAGCTTACACACGTATATATCCAACCCTATCTTCTCTTCCACTACTTTCTCTCTCTCCATCCTTCTCGCATCAGCAGTACGACTTTCCGTCGCCTTGCGAAGCCTTCCATAGGAAGAGGAAAAGCTCTCTAGTGATTCTGGCGGAGAAAAGACGCCATGAGGCAAGGTATTACAACGAGCGGATATATCGTTGTAACCCGATCAACGGCAGCTTAATCTCGCATAAATTTCGACGAGACTCGATAAATTGCTCCTCCACAGTACGGCGCGACATCACCGCGATGGTTGATCGATAAACGCCGGATCTTTCTTGGTGTCATTCGTTTAAATAATCCTAGATCGCGATATTCCCTCGAAATAAATGAGATTTCGAGCTGATAACGTAAACTGCAGAAGCTGCAATAAAAATGTAGAAAAAAAAAAAATGACTGGTGATCAGTCGAAGAGGAAATCGAAATCGTTAACGACGTCGAAGGTCGCCGAAACATTTTTATTTTTCCCCTATCGCTGGTTTACGAGCGATCAGTTCGTTCAAACGCTAGTTCACCGGTTATCGAGTTTTGGCATCCGGCACACAAAAGTCACGGATGAAATCGACACCAGTGACCACGCTTCGAGTCGCGGCCGTCGCGATTCCAATCACCGTGCGATATGTCGCATAGCTATCGATACGCACTCCAAATCCCTCCCAAAATTATCAAATTTGTCGGGTGGATATGTAAAACGCGTCAAAGATTCCAAGATAAATCGAACGACAGTAATAAGAAATGAACGTCGCAATAAAATAGACGGTAATAACTCTAAAATAAAAATATACTAAAATCAATGTCAAGCAATGTCTACTTTGATTCACGTCGATGCCGAATATAATCTCCGTTTCACGATTTTATCTTTATTCCGAGTCAGACTCCCGTTCGGATTTAGATTCCTCCGAGACGAATCCCAGGACGAGATTCGATGTACTTCGCTAAGAATGAAGCATCCTTCGAAACTGAAGGATAAGTGGACAACTAAGAGAAACTCGACTTGACCTTTATTCTCGAAGACTTATTCTCGAGATGTCAAAAAATATGTCGGCTTGCCGTACTCGGGCGAACGTACTTGTGGAAATAGACGGTGGACGATGGTCCGATATCGAGACGACCAGTGACATTTCTCCGCAGTGTTTTCGTTAATGTTGTAAGAGGATTGTGTCGGAAGACGAAAATATCCTTGCAAGGTGGGTTATAAATCGGTATCGGCAGATCCAGTCGTAATAGTTTTAAATGTAGCTATATGTTCGGTTTGGACAAAGTGAGAAAAAAGAATCCAATTTCGCGGGCAATGAACAAGGTTGTTAATCGCAAGATCGGTTCAACAATAGCGAGTATCTTTGAAGAAGAGAGAGAACGAAAACGAACGGATCGTCGAGCAAATCGATGAAAATTCGGTCGATCGAGAAAGAAGAGTCGAGTATTTCTGTGCGTATCTCTCATGTCCGAAGTCGATCGGCGAGGTCGACAATACCGGGCTATATGCGCATGACGCAGCGAACTGCAAAGCGGACGTGTCGATATAGCGTAATTGGAAATAGTTCTGACACTCGCTGAATGAGCTACTCCGGGAGAGCAATTTATAAGCTGGTCTTTATCAGCCAAACGAGAAACAGCCGTTCGTTAATTCATTTGCCGACGAAGTGCCACTTTCCAGGGCACACCGGTGATTTCCATTCTCACAATCAGCGTGGAAATTAAATTCGGCCTGGGTCGACGCGAGGATTATCAGCGGGAGCTACGTCGAATGGGGGGCCTCCTTCGACGAATCGCATACTTCGGGACAGAAACGTCCAAACTTTTCGTTGGAGAAGTACTTTTCCTTGAAGCTACTGCCTCGTTTATCAACATCACGAAACTGGGGTATGCATATCCATCCGGGATTTTCCGATGCTGCAATTCCGTCGAGCGTACACCGTATAAGATCTTTATGTATACATAAATACAGTGTGAGCGTGTACGTGCGTGCGTGCGTAAACATACCTAATAGCAATATCGTTAACCGACGACTCTCTACGATGTCTCTATCCCGAGAAGATGGACACTTTCCTCCGGTATTCTTAGGAAGGATACGTTAAAGGGACGGATAGAAGAACGGATAACTAGAGATAGAAAAGCAAGGTGAGAACTTACCTTGCAGTGGGTGCAGTTGTGGATGACCGAGTACGGCTGGGCACAGTCGTATCGCGCCAGGACCTCCTCGAACTCGCAGTGTAATCTGGCGGCGAGCGCGTCGACGTCCAACAGCTTGTCTAAAGCATCGGCGCATTTCCGGCCGCCATTTAGCACGTCCTCGAGCGGCCCTCCCTTACCAGGCGCCAGGGCGTTGACCACCGCGTGTTCGCAGCAATGCCGCAGACGCAACCCACTCATGAACCAATATCGATTCTCCCTCGGGGTTAAAAAACTTCGCGTACTGGCCCGGCCGAAATCGTCCCGACAGATGTCTCTCTTGTGCGACTCCTCGAGATAAAAAAGGCACTGTTCCGGAGCCGGCCGCTCGTCATCGTCCTCATCGTTGTCGTCCTTCTTCTTCCTCTTCTTTCTCCTCTTCTTTCGCTCGTCCTCATCTTCATCTTTCATGGCCGCGAGCCGAGCGTCCGGCCACGTGACTCCGCTAATCCCTTTCCTCCCACTCGAGCCGTACTCCGACGCTTGGAGCTTCTCAATGACCTCGGGAAAGTGGGCTTCGGGCCCACCACCCCGTGATCCCAGCGCGCACGCTGCCGGACAATTCTTCGGAACTTCCGGTGGACCGCAGCTACCCTGAAGATCGGCCGGCGCTGGACCAGCCAGATCGCAGGCCGACAACCAAGGGTTTATTTGGTTCACCTCCCAAGAGTATTCGTTGTAAGGGTGCGTGTCGCTGGTCTCAGAGAAGACCTGCCGATCCCGGTAAAACTCTTCCATCTCCGTTTTCTGCGCCTCCGCCTGTGCCTCGTGACGATAACGACTTCCCTGATCGGCCCGCATACCGTAATCCTCCTCTTCCTGAACGTATCGTTGGGCTTCGGAGACGCCGGCCAAGGAGGAGTACGGTGTACCTCGCGATCCCATCGTTCCGTTCTTCTTGTTCTCGTTTTCGATGTCGTTGCCGACCTTGCCGTTTCCATTGCCGTTATCGTTGCTTCTCTCGCTGCTGTTTCGTTCGCGTGCGAGATTCTCGCCGCTACCGAGAGCCGATTTCTGACCAAAGCCCGTCGGGGATGGATGCTGGCTCGAACCGTTGCTCGAGCACAACAGCGGCCACGTCAAGAGGTACAAGAGAAGGAACAGTCCGTAATTCCTGCTACGACGAGACAGCTGCTGCTGATAGCGGTAGTGGTGTTGTTGCTCTTGTTGCCGTTGAACCTGGCGATGTTGGTCATGCCGACGATTCGTGGTAGATTCGATCGACCAAATTCCTCCTCCTCTTTTCCATCCGATAGACGGCTTTGCAGATTCAACAGGATACTCGTTGCTTCTTTTACCTCCGCTTCCCTCCTTTCGCCTCTTCCTCTCGCGATCGTCATCGACGACATTATCGAGGACGGTCTTTCCTTCCGCTTCCGCGATTCCGTTCGTTCGGTTCTCTTCTCGGCGAAAACGACAGCTGGGAGGCTCTCCTCCAACCTCCAAATTCGGGGTGAAAGTAACGTCGACGAGAACCGTATCAGTATCGGTCTCGATTCCGTTCTCGTTATCCCGTTGAACACTCCAAGAGCGGCACCTCGTAGCATGGTGCTCGATCTCGCCGTTAGATCGATCTCTCGGCGAGGTTTGAACGCGGCCATGTGGTATCGTCGAAGATCGGTGGCGTCGCCGCGACGGAGATTCGCGCGGCACGTTCTCCGCTTCGTCCTCGTCATCGTCCTCGTTCTCGTTATCGTCGTCGTCGTCGTCGTCGTCTTTAAAGGCAGTGTTAGGAAGCACATCGAGAGAAGAAGGAGCAGCCGAGAGGAGGATCGGTGCGTTCGCGAATCCATTGGCGGGATGAGCGCGTACCGATAACCGTTCGAACGTGTACCCGCGTAGGAAGATTCGATCGTTGGAAATGGAGGGTCCTTTACGGTGTCCGGTAATTCCTTTTTTCTTTCTCGAGCGGGAAGTCGAAGCGGGACACCGTTGTCGTTGCGGCCGCGTCGCCGAGAGCCGATCCGCCGCTCGGCGTTCTCCCTGCTCGGCTTCCAAGGTCGGTGTAACCGCGTGATAACGCGCGCGCACCACACTGCGGAAAGGAGGGTGGCGAGAGGCGCGAAAGGCAGTGGCGTTTCTAGCTGCGGGCCCGTCCTCGTGTTCTCCGTGCAGCTGCTGTCTGCGCTGTCGGCGGCGTCGCCGTCGCTGATGTTGCTGTTGCTGCTGCTGTTGCTCTTGCTGTTGCTGCTGCCGATGCTGCTGTTGTCTACGGTGATGTCGATGCCGATGCTGCCGTTGCTTGGAGGTTGCGAGGCGACGAAAGAGAGAGCAACAACGATAGACGACGCGGGACTCCTCGTCCTCCTTCTTCTTTCTCTTCCTTTTTCCTCTCGTCGTCGTGGGTGGTCCCGTGAGTCCGGGCGAGTCGAGCCGCATGGACACGAGATCGGGGACTCTAGCGTCCCCGCGTTCTCCACGTCGTTCTCGTCGTTGTCGAGGCTTCCCGATGATGAAGCTGCTGCCGATCGGCGTAGAAAATGAGTTCCGCCTTTCGCGTCCCTCCTGGCACCGATCGAGGCGAGAATCGGCGAGGAAGCGAGAACGTGCGCGAGACGATAACGTAGGCGATAACGATAGAGATGATGATAAGAGGATGGAGTCGTGGCGAACTCGCGCGGACAATCCGTGCCGGGGTCGCGTGTTCCTTGCTGCAGGGGGCCCCGCATCGCTGCCACCAAGGCCTAAGCCCGCTTCTTCTCCCGCGGCTACGCTGCGTCGTTCCGCTGCCGCCGAGCTCGCCACCGACCTCGCCACCGACCACGCCACCGACCTCGCCACGGACCTCGCCACCGGCCTGGCCACCGAAACCGAACGGCCTAACCCTCGTACTTCTTTTTTTCCAGCACTCTCTCCGGCCGCTACTCTCCCTTCTAGTACTACGGCTCCACCACCTGCTTCTTTGGTCAACGGTGCGCTTAGCCCCGCTCGAAAATATCCCGGTGCCGTTTGCCAGGTAAGACTCGTTCGAACGGTTCGGGGTAGCGGGGCTCTTAGAAGTTCCCCTGGGCCTCGATCCGCGAGTCTCTTTGTCCGTAAGCAGAAACGATAGCTGCGAGAGAAACGGAACCGTGCACCACGGTAACGATCGCACTCGCGGTGATAGCGACTGCCGTCGCAGCCACCGTAGCGGTAAACACGAGGACCGCTTTGGATAAGGCGGGTAAAGGCGGGAAGGCAGGTTCGTGGATAACGCCTCGTCGTTCGCCGATGACGATCGCTTTCGTCTCTTCCTTCTGACGCGCCACCTGGCCGCACACGGACACCACCACCACCGTCGCCACAGGACCACCTTTCTCGTCTTTCGTCTCCTTTCCCTCCCCCACCTCCTCCACCACTTCCTTCTCCACCGCCTGCACCCGCCCCTCCTCTCCTTCCCGCTCCCGCAGGTCTCCGCTCGCGTGACCGTGCCACCGAGTAGAGCGCGTCTCTTCGAAGGAACGTCGAGCGTGGCAACGACTGTGCCGGGAATTTTCGACGTGTACGACGTTGTACGCGGCTCCGAGCGAGGTCGTACCGAGCGCGGGGAGCTGGCTCCTCTCGAGTTCGGACGAAAGCGCACGAACGTCGTCCTCGTAGTCCCCCTGCCGAGGCTCGCGAGCTCCTGATACGGGGCACCGAGGTTCATGCTGCATCCTGCACGCGAGGCTATGCGCCCTCCTCCTCCTCCTCCTCCTCCACCGCTGCTGCTGCCTCGACCTCCACCTCCGCCTCAACCACCACCTTCGCTTCCAATACCGACACCTTCGTTTCCTCTCTGGTGCCTCCTGCACGTTTCTATCGTCGTCTTCGTCGTCGTTCTCGTCGTTGCCGTCACCAATGATCACGGCCCGGGCCGGCACAAAAGCGAGCACCAACGCAACGACACTAACGACGAGTCCAAGGACGAGCCCAACGACAAAGTCGAGTCACGAGACCTCATGGACACACCCCCGGATTCCTATTTCTCTCGATCCATCGCACCTTTTCTCTTATCTTCCTTTCTTCCTTCTTCTTCTTCTCCTCCGTTCTCTTTCCGTTTGATCCTACTTTTTGGAGAACCACCGACTCTTACTTATCCCTTCCACCTAACCTCTTGCCGAACACAAATATGCCGTCGCTCTAAGAAAAAGCGTAACGCGTTCGCAAGTACGCGCAAAACCGATAAAATCGGCCGACGGCGAAGGGAAGACGCGCGCGCGTGCCGTTTCGCTCAGACATGGGGGGGAAAAAGTGAGGTTAGGGCGCACTTGCACTGCACTCGCGCTACTACACCCGGACGGTGATGGTACGCACGAAGGGATGCGCGCGGGCGCGCGCGCACGCCTTTTTCACTGACTGCGAGAGCAGCCCTTAAAGAGCTAAATTTTCCGGGAAAACGAAGTCCCGCTCTGCGGCGGCGAACATAAAGTTCCTGATGTCCTTTTTCGAGCTCGCGTAACGGCGCATCATCCCCTCGACGTTTCACGGTGAATTGCACGCGTTGCTCGGCTGTCACGAGGAACGGACGGAGAGACGGATGGTATGTCCCTGCTCGATCGTTTCTCCTTAACTCCTCCGCTTCTCCGCGCACCCAGAATGGGAACGGTCGTTCCAGGAACTAGAACCCCTCGCTGCCTCGTTCGTCCTACTTTTCTCTCTGTCTCCTTCTCTCCCACCCTCTCTTACCCTATCGCTGACTCTCTCTCGCTCTCTCATCTATCCCTCTCTCTCTCTCTCTCTTTCTCTCTCTCTCTCTCTGTCTCTATTTTTTCTTTCTCTCTTTATCTTACTTCGAAGTAATCCTCGCAACTGTCGCACCTCCTTCAACCCCGCGCACTCTAGCGAAAGGCACGACTAAACGGATTTCGAAACGTCTCGTCTCATCGAACAAGTCGACGAACGCTAGATCGCGTAGCACGATACGCCGACGCCGACGATACCGCCGCCGCCGACGACGAGGACGACGACGACGACGGCGGAGGAACGAAGGATCTTCCTATCGCCGTTCGAGGATAAAAAATCTTGAAGGATCGACGCGAGTGACGCCTAGGAAGACCACGACGAGGATAACGTAGAAAGAAGGTGGAAGAAATCGGTGAAAGGGGCTAGTCTAAGCGCTGTTGAAGGAGGAAGCGGAGAAGAAAAAGAAGGGAGGAGGGAGAAAAGGAGGGTGCGTCCGCGAGAATCGAGAGGAGCCACGGCGAATCCACTTTTCACGCACAAGTAGAAAGAGAGAGGAATGGTCGGACGCTCCCCGATTGGGACGAGCCGTCCCTTTCTCCTGCCGTTCGCGGTGAATACGACGAACTTTGCTTCAACTTCTCCGTCCGGTTTTTTAATTAAAAAAAAACCCTTTTCGCCGTTTATTATCTCTTCTTCCGCCGTTCTATATTTTCATTTTTCTTTCTCTTGCTTTCCTCGACGTAAAAACGCTACTGGAGCGGCGCACGACCGGACACCGAGGCACCAAGAGGACTATCACGGCAGTACGGGATGATCGAGCGCGCGCCAACCCCTGCACATGCACGCACGCACACACGCACACACACGCACGAACCTACGTACCGCTAGATGGATGATAAATTACGTTTATGGTATGTATATACGCACGCGCGATTATATACATGTATATATATATATCTATCTATCTATCAACGCATTTATATATGTACACGGAGCACCACGAAGGAGGGACCGAGAGAGAGAGGTGGTTCCAAGCGCGTGACACACGAAACACCGAACCCGCGGCAGGTACTGCGCGCGTATCGGCTAACGAGCGGATCCGAGAGTCCCTCCTGGAGAGACGTCGAAAACTTCGGGACACCTTCGTTCTCTCGCGACCTGTCTCTCCGTCCCTCGCACGCGCACATGCGCTTATCTCTCTTTCTCGCTCTCTACCCTTCCTTCTCTCGAACCCCTTCCACTTCTATTTCTCGTGCAAGCCACCCCGCCTTCTCCCACCCTCGATATCTCTTTCCAACGTTACGTTCGCGGGAGCTATAATCTCAGGCGGATCGTTTATACGAAGGGAGCGGTGGTACGCTCTTTCTCTCTCTCCCACCCTCCCTTACTTTTTCTTACGCGCGCGCGCATCCACGCTCCTCCACCGCTATTACCGTAAGCGCGCGCGCTCTCTCGCGCGAGGACACGATTCGTAGGGCGGATTCTTTTCCCTCGTTTGGCAGGAACGCGCCATGGCACGCTGTCCAACAGGAGGCAAATGTTACGCGTGCTCTTCAAAATGATATGCTTCATCGTTCTTTTTTTCTTATCGTTCCTAATAAATAAGACGTCTCTTCGTGTCCTCTCTTTTTTTATTATATTGTCGTGTCAAGTCGCATCACCGCGGGAATTCTAAACAACGACAACGTGCACGAAAACGTCTCCTCGCGGGTACGAGCGCATTCCGCGCATGCACGCTGTTTTTATCGTCTGCTCGCTCGCTTGCTTCGATTTGGTTCGTCGATCATCGGTGGCGCCACCGTCGCACCTGCCGCCATCTTCTTCTTTCTCCTTACCCGCCGCCCGGGCATCTCCTTCGGCGCAGCGCGCGCCGTCCCTCGATGCTTTTCAACCCCACCCTACTCGTCCGCATCCCCCCTCAACGATCCCCACCGCGATTCTTGTGGGAGCCTCTTTGGTAACCCTCTCTCTTTCTCTCTGTACAATTCTACTTGGCCCACCCTTCTCTCCTCGAACGACGAGAGAGCCGAGAAAAACCGGCCGAGTGCGATCCTCGACTCAAAGCGCGCTCTTATGGATTCCTTCCCGCTCCTTTCCATGTTCAAGCCTTTCCGAACGAGTCGAATACCGTCGTATCGGCAACCTCGACACCACGCATCTCGACCGACACAACGATCGATGCTCGAGGTCGAAAGGCCGAGAACGAGCCGCGGTATCGTTGCATCCACGGCCGACTTTGCGCCGCGTGGTTGACTTTGCGCGTCCGTTTCTACTCTCTACGACCTGCATCTTCTTATGCCACGCGTCTTGTGTAGAAACATTTGCTGGATTCCTTTTGATTATCATTTTCTAAGACTCGATACGACTAAAAGGAGAAAAAAAATGTATGATTGCATATGTCGTATCTCTAATAATACGATATCTATGTTAATGTAAAATATCGACGTGATTGATCGCCATCAAATAGTAATTAAATTTAAAGTTTCATCGATTGTCGATATACCGTAAGTTATCATTATATGGAATGATTATTCGTAGAAGCTATCAGTAGCACGATTGGAGATCCTTTTCGATCATGCGCCACAAGGCCGTACTCGCTGGTAACTGGAACACCTTCGGACTGTAACATACTCTATTTTACTTTCCTGTTTGTTTCTAAGAAAAATTGCATGCCTCGTATATAATATTGCCGTTATTAAGAAAACCTTTCGATTCCATACATCCGTATCTTTCGTTTCATCGTATTCCGTATAGAAGAATTTAAATCGAAAACTACATGAAAACAGATACGCAGCACCATCTGACGATTATCTTTCATTCCATTTTACACGCGCGCAAATATACAAAGCACGTTCCCGTGCACAGCAAGAAAAGCAATGCGTATCGGTCGTGTATTCGTTCTCCATAGCAGTCAACCGTTGCGCATGACCATAATGAAAGGAAATTTTCGCAAATCGATAATTCGTCACCAGCTGCAACGGTATTAACGAATTAGTCCCGCGGTCGTACTGCCTATTTACCTGTCATCGTTCGAGATTCAACTAATTATTTCCGACGATTCCTTACCTTATACTTTGTTCGATAGAATCGATCCATGTAGCATGTATTCATTTTTCGATAAAACTTACAGCGGTTCGATGAATTTGAAATGAGGAGAACGCGAGAGAACCGCGTTTATTTAAAATTTCTTCATTTTCTACTTTCGTTATATTTTTACCAATGAGTTTATATTCTGAAACAAATCATCGACATATACATACATACAATTACGTTCTTTTTTAATAGATTATTATCGATCGTAACGCAAAATTGTTAAAGACACGTTTAATTAAAAGTTATGGCCGCTGAAAAATGGCGCGTCTCGTGACAAAATGGATGACCGTGCACTTTTCGGTCGATATAACAGAGATACGATTGACTTGTATAGACGAAGATAAAAAATATGTTAGCATAATCTAAGAGGTAGAAAAAAAAAATAGAGAAAGATTTGAATCTGAAAAGGGGACTGACAGTGGTCGACGGCCGCACGACGCCCTCGAACGTTCCTAATTTTCCTAGCAAGCTTACTAGCAAAGAAAGGAGCTTAGGGCAAATCGAGGTTGCTACGATAGCCGAAGGTGGAGTATTCGGAGGAATTCTCAGCCTCGTAAGAAGAGTCCCCCCCCCCCCCCATCTTCTTCTTCGACTTCCGAACTTCCGTCTGACCCTTGCGCCTCCTTTCAATCAAACCTCGAGCGGTATTGTACCGTCACGTGCGACCACTCGCCTAAACCCCTCTCCACTATTTTTTTCACCTACTTCTTTCCCCTCTTTATCACACAGTTAACTCACTTTTTTCTCTCTTCCTCTCTGACATTTATCTCGTTTAATACAGCACTGCCGCTATTTAGATCGTCTGCATATATTGAAACGGTGAACTCACGTGAATACCGATCATCGATATATTGAATGTAAAAAGGACGAAATCTAGCGGTTGAATATCGTTAGAGTTAATCGATTTTTCGATTATCGAAAAAGTGCGATATGGGATACGTATAATTCGAACGATACGTATAATTCGTTGATACGCACATACGTTCTATTATTTTCACGAAGAGTAAGGAAAATTGACTATCTTTTGATAAATGTATGTAATGCCGTCGAGTCTGCATACTTTTGCCATGTCACTCTCCCCAAGCACGTGCTCCAATTACAGCGACGCAAAGAAAGCAAAAAGGATTGACTTACTATCCTACTTACAGCAACGCTCATTAAGTAAACGAGTTTCGTTTCTATTCCACGCGCGATTATCCAAAATAGATGAATGTAAGAAAATGCCATGAGCATGATGATATCGTCGGAAAATCCGTTATAAAAAGTTAAAATATTACCGATAAATATAAATTACCTGTTCGTATTTTTTTTTTTTTCAATTGTGGTTGTACATACACTTTACAAATTTATGGTAAAATAAGAAATATAAATACGATTTATTTTTATTTGGACAATACATCTAATGTTAAACAATGAAATGAAGGCAAGTGTATGTTTGTATATATATATATATACAATATATATATATATATATACAGTGTAGAACGTTTAAACTATTAGAAATGATTAACTTAAAAAAAACTTAAAAATATTCAGATGCATACCAGCTTTGACTGCATTTATTTAAAAAAAAGCAACAAAAATTAGAAAAAATTTCGGCGCGAAATAATAAGGACTCTGCATAATTTTCGTGAGATTTATTTCTAACAGTTTAAATGCCCGACCCCATGGTTCTAATTTAAGGATGGTAATTCGATAAAAATTTAATTTTTCAAGTTTTAGAGCATATAATAAAATCTCCTGCACAATTATTTACACGTCTCTATACAACTTTTCCCTTTCTTCTTTGCAATAAAAAATTCAAACTAATATATTTTATTAATCCTACTAGCAACTAATGCATAATCTGCCAATTTAAGAAAATGCTTCTTTCTAATGCATAATAAAATATATAATATCAATTACAGTGATAGACAATAGTTTATCACTTTCATCTTATGCATCCAATGTTCAAGTTATTTTAATGCTAATATTAAAAAGTAATTGCAATATTGGTAAATAGATTAAATATAACAAATTTCCGATTATTTACATCTGAAAATATAATACTACCGTTACGTACAAGATATTTTAGATGTAATGTTATAGTTATGTCATAATTGCCCACAAAACCATTGGGCAAACTTACCCTGATATAATTGTTGATATACTATACGCAATGCAGTCTATTTTTATGTGTCCACCATCTTCCTCATAAAACAAAACCCTTTGATTATTATTGTTATACTTCATATAATTTACAACTTATAGAACTTATATACTGCGCTTACGAACGTTTATCTTTAAGAATTTATATGAGTGACTACATTATACGTCCTGCATGAAAAAGGAATCATTATATTTTTGGTCTTTAAATCTTTACGTTAATAGATAATATTTACAGACTCGTAACATAGACTTTATCGTCGATTTCATTCGTCATTTTATATCACCAGTGGTCGTCGAATAATGTTCGTTAAATAATCGTAAATAATTGTAAATATATCTATTTGTACATCGAAGACGTTCTGGTTTTGGTAACTACACAAAAAGATGATACATATTTCCGCAAAATTTGACAATACTCCGTCTAAAATATTTAGACTGTGATTCCTGAGGATGTATTATTTCTGAAGAAGAATTATACAAAAAACATGTGATTTCTTTTCGCACATACATAATGCACTATCTAACTATGGCAAGTTTATCTGCCTTTTAGTTGGAAATGTAAAGGATCAAAAATAAATGTTTATTTAAAGAATTCAAAGTCACGTTTGTGATCGTTCACTTATGTATTTATATATCATGTATAAACAAAAATTATACCTTATGCATAAATAGAAAAAATCGATTTTCAAAAAATGCAAATATTTCATACATATTAGAATATCGTGTAAAAAATATAAGTAAATAGTACAATACTATACTATGGTGTTATAATAACTAATGTAATATTCTAATATCAAAATTTAGACCAATAAATATTGACTAAACACGCGCGCGCGCACCACATATATCTCTGACAAATCATTTTCATGAATATAGAATTAACCATACTTTTTAAAAACATAGAATATTCATCTAATATTTATAACTCTTTTATATTTCCAACTAAAAGAAAGATACACTTTAATTTGTAACTTTTTAAGTTATATGCATATGTGATATTTCGGTTACAATGATTACTTATTTAATTATAGAAAAGAATTCTAAGAAACTTTTCTATGCATACGATAATTTTTTATAAAAACTATCCCACTTTTAGAAGTATCAAATACACTATTTTCACATGTATATTAATTTATTCCTTTCTTGTCCCTTTTTCAAGTCATAATAATGAAACGATTATGCACATTTAAAGATCACTTGAAATCATGTGATACACAAAGTAAAATAAATCAAAAATCATTTGTACAGATATACATATCCAAATAGATCCAACCAATTATAAAGCAACGGTACTATACAAGAGCAATGTTTCCGCCTTTGACAACCAGTGCGAAGCGATAACATTAACAGGATACATATATCATCTTCAGCTTATATCACATTTTCAATATTGTTATACATATCCATAATGATACTGTAAAATCAGTATTCCTTTCTACTAAACTAAATGTCACGTGAAAATTTATACAACATAATTAAAAAAATCCTAACAAAACTTGATTTTGCATAGTTGTTGTAACAAGTTGGATATATCGATATTAAAGAAAATATATCAATATAATATGCAATTTATGTATCTGATAACAGAAAACAGAGAAAACTGTGGACAAGAATATATTTTCTGTTACAGTCCTTTAAGGTAAAATAACATGTCAAAAAATACCTCTAGCAAATTATAATTTTTCATATCCTGTGTCAAATTTCTTAATATCTTCGATAGAAGTTGAACTTGTAGAATCAATAGACGTTAAACTTGGACTTCTGTTGTCTGTAGTTGCAGGAGAGTGAGCAGAATTTGAAGTTGTTGAATTTACTAAAACTTTTGTGTTTCGGCCTGACGTGATGTGTACAACAGGAGCAGGAAATTCTTGCGCCTCTGTATATAAGTTCACTGTATGTGGTTTGGTACTACTTACGGATCGTTCGGAATCTTGCGGTTCACCTATATTAAGAGTTAACACGTTAAGCGCCACGCCGGTCCCCAGGGATCGGCTGTGGACTTTCCGTTTAAGCCGCGTCGCCCCGGCTATAGCTGGGTTGGCGATATGGATAGCCTAAATGGAAAGTCCAACAAAAGCGGCGCGGCGCTTACCGCGTTATAGCATATAATTTTTGTTCATGAATATATGTATATAACGTCCTTACCGTTAATGCTATGCGAGTCAGATACCATGAAAACAGTCCCACCAGAAGGTCCTCCAGTGCTCATTCTACCACCATCGTCAGATGAACATGAAAACAGCTCTGAATCCGAGCTGCTACTGGAATCATTCGTATCCTGCCTATGTTGCGTTCTCCTAGATCTGTTAAATGGATTTTCACTCTGATGTATAAATGTACCTCCTTGAGTACCTAAAGAAAATTTCCATAATTAACCATTTACGAGAGAATGATATACAGAGCTCTACAAATAATAAATCTTTTACCTTGATAACCATCTCGTATCAAAGGTGTCGCATCATCGGCATCTGAGTCGCTTTCATCTGTAACAACTTGTTCGTCTGCTGCAAATACCTTTCGTTTACAAACTGGACATACTCTACGATTTTTTGTTAACCAAGGATCAATGCATTTAGTGTGATAAGCTAAAATATAGAGACAGAAAATTATTATTACTTAAGTATGTGAAATTTAGATAATTAGATACATCATGATATTTTGTTAAAAGTCATTTACCATGAGCACACGGCAACACTCTTAATTTTTCACCTTCTGCATAATCATCTAAACATATAGCACATGTTTCATAAGGATCAGCTTTTGTATATTTATGAGTTGGAATTTTCTTTAAACTTGAATTAGGTAATCTATGTCTGCGTTGTCTTCTTCTATCTTTTATACATCTGACAACCTGAAAAAAATAACAAAGGCAATAAATATTTAAAGTAAAATTGTATGCTAGTATTGTTTATACATTTTTTGGGCTTACCATAAAAATAACCATGACTAGAAAACATATTCCAACAACAATGGCAAATGGTAATAGCAAATGTGTATTAATGTTAAATGGCAGATCATCATTAATCAATACAAAATATAATTGATCATACAAATAATTTTGCTTGATAATTATTCCAGTAAGATCACTAACAAAAACAGATGGTATCTCTATCCCTACTGGATCTTTAGCTGACATTGGCTCTACAACATAGTGAAAGAATACAACACTTCATAGATATTCTTTAACAACTTTCACAATAATAAAGTTAATATCTCTAGTATAATAGGATAAATAAGAAAAAATCATTTACTTACATACCTAACTCATTGCTATTTACATTATGTATAATCGCTGCATCATAACCAGCTTGTTGTGCCATACGAACTTTAATTTCAAAATTACATTCATACCGTGCTATCAAAGCTATCCAGTTGCCTTCGTAATTCGTATCATTTGGGGGCCCTTGAATCTCGTGGCATGCAGTAGGAGGTTCAGCATAAACAACCATGCCCTAGTAGAATAATAATAATAAATACCAAAGGAATAATACAAAGTATTTACTAATCTACATAACCAAAATATTTAAATGGAAAATATTATAATTTTTGTATAAAGCATTTGTAAATTAGTTACTCTAATTCCTTCTGAAGGTATGAAGCCACCAAATCTAGCTGGCATATCTCTAAATTCTTCTTCGATCTGATGCCTTGCAGCTGCTGAGAATACTAAAATGTCAGCGCCACAGTATGCAACGCAAAAAAGCAACAGAACGAGCCATAGTTGGGCTTGGTGGCTTACACAGCATTGCTGCATTTTTAAAATCATCAGAGAGATCCACCTTTATGTAAAATTTAATATACTGATGGATATTCCTGTAGTTGATTCATTATATTGGATCCAGACTTATTCTGCAACCATTTGCAGAATTTTATCCATTGAAAAAATCTGACGTTGTTTCTCTATAAAAGCAAACATGTAATATGAGTATGCAGGTTATACAAATTTCATTTACAGATGTATGAGTATAATCTATATGAAGGTGGGTTAGGACTATATCCACCAACAACACAAAGTCAAGATATATACATGGAGGTTTTTAGTCTGTAAAGAAATCTCATACTACCTCGACACCACAATGCCAGAGTATCTTTCTAAAGCCTTTCCTCCATGTAAAAACAAGAATAAATCTATACAAAGGAATTATACGAAATTACCATGACATACAAAGCAGTACTAATTGGAAAGCAGAACCTATACTGCTTACTAATTGTTTTATTTCAAATAGTCAACTTTGCAAAAAATTAGTAAATATACTTATTGAGAAAAAATAGTAAGTATTACTTTTGTGAGCAATTTTAAGGTCTACATATATATTTGCACAAGTGGCATGTCTATCAACAATGAATTTTGACTTAAATCCATACTAGTCATTTTATTGTCAATCCCAAAAAGGATTACAGTTTGTTCGTATTCTAGCACACTTTTTTTACCGACATATATGTATACAAGCAAGTATCTGCCTCGCATCGACTTGTAATACGTTTAAGAGCTATCAATTATACACATAACCTATTAAAGTATTCAGCAGGCACACCTATATTATATGATGTCATTTGCAATTATAAATTATTCTACTGTAATAATACTTCGCACAAAATCATTGCAATGTAACCATCGTAAAAAAGAAGCACTATCCAGTATTGTTTAAGTTTTATATCGTTACTAAAACAAGTCGGATGTTAACAAAGAATCTGTTGTCAAACGATTGGCTCATACGTTTACTGCTACATCTGCCTATATACAGAGATCAAAGTAAAGCGCATATAAAAGAAAAATACAATATCTATCTGAATCTTACAAAGGCTAGGGTCGTCGATTACACTATGATTTTTAGATAAATCTACGAAAGATAAGATCGACAATTATACTGTCTCTATTACTTATGACATATATATGTTGTACAGAAGCAAAGGTAACGGAACGACATACGAAAGTATCGATCAAATTCGATGTATAATAAATATTTGAAAATACGTACTAAAACTACTAAACGCTCTTCCGTCTCTTTCATCCGGAAGGACAAACAATACAGGAAGACAGACACACACACACATACACACAACGCACGTAAAGTGCTTGATCCCTCTGATATATATAACGTAGCGTGTGTGACTGGCACGTAACACCGTTTTCAACGATGAGAAAGTGTGTGCAATTAAGTGTGCACTGTGTCGTTACAAGAATGTCATTTGCGTCTTTGCGTGTTCGTTAAATTTGAGGTTAAGAAAAACGAACGACATAACGTCACACTTCGCGCTATTCGCTCTGCTGCTTGTCAATTACGGGCAGTACTTTGAGAGAGTGGGAGAGAGAGAAGAACGAGAGTGTGCGTAAATGCGTGTATGTGATATGAGAAAGATAAAAGAGAGAAAAGAAAACTCTTTTCCCACCTTCTTCTTCTGTTTTCTCCCAAGGTCGATTATCTAGTTGTGATAAAAGAACAATACGCTTATAAGTTTCTCTTCTCTCTTTCTACGTCGATCACGGTTAATCACGCTTTGAAAGTACAACGTATTTGTGACATCGGTTTGCCACAAGTTATACACACAAACTAATCACTGATTTTTTTTCCCTTGATACGGCGATTATCTTTCCTTCGTAGATTCAACGCAAACGAAACTTCAATAATCTCTGACTGTGACTATTCCACATAAGTTGTGTGTAAATCATACATACATAGATATATTTCGTATCAGAAACCTAGTGGTGTCGTTCCAGGCGCAATAACACGAGCGATTATTGGCGCTACGTTTGGATTCTCTTGGATGATATTATTGCGTTCAACGGGAAAAAACGTCTAATATCAGTAAGACCAACTATTATATTGTTAATTTATGTAATGCTTAGAGGATATACAAATGTGTGATGCACGAGTTCGTTAAATTATTTTTAAGGGTATATTTAACACAAATGAAATTGAGTTATACAGATATTTTTCTAGGTTCCCAATGAAAAATAATAAAAAAATATAAAGTCCGTAAGAAATTTAGCATTTTATATACATATTCAAATCAAATGTTACAAACACACATTTATAAATTAGATTTTGTTTTAACAACAGTTATTTTTGCAATATGCTTTTTAATGAATTCATTTACCATAGCAACTATCTATAAGCAAATGCATTAAATAGATTCGTGGGTCTTAATTGCATAAAAAATTAATTAACAAATATATAATAATTGTAGTAGTAACATATAAGGAATATCTACTTTTCAATGCAGTAAAAAGTTTAAAATATAATCCCATAATTACACATGACATTGTCCGTATGAAATATACATAAATTGTCATTTGATACACATTGTAAATACAAAATTCGTAAAATGAATTAGTAGCCAAATATGATATACAATGGCATATTATTTTTACCTTTAGGTAATATTCAAATTGAAAATTGTCAGATTCATATATATTCGTTACTGTACATGTACCAGCAAACCTTCAAGACTTTTGTAAGGTAAGGATAATCTAGAATGATATTTCAGTTTTCTGATACTGAAAATAATTAATATGGAAGTACTTGAGTATTTGAACAGTTTAGAAAAGATGTTTGTCCTCTTGTACATATCTTCTTTAATAGATTAAATCAAGCCATTGTTACATTAAAATGACACTGTGTTAATTTATATATATATTGCTTATAATATTTACATATTTTCTGATTGGATAAAAATCATTACATCGCTACGCTCCAAGGCACTCGGTTTTAACTGATTATAACAAGCAAACACAAAAAATCAAAAATTCAAAATGTACAAGAGGGCTAAGCACAATTTTACCATGTATTGTTTTCTTTTTGTAAGTAACAAAGTGATTAAATTTTTCCACGTGAAAATCTATCGTCCAGCATTTCAGCTTTCATCAAGACAGATCTCTTCTGTGAATGATCCATAAACCTATTTACTTGTAAATCTATAGTACGGTCGAATGGCCTTCTAGTTGGCAATCCTGCTGCTTTTGCTTCCTTTTCTTCTTTCTACAAGGTATTACCAATAATACCATATATCACAAATGTGATCTGCATTACCAAGTTAAAAATATTATATACATAAAAATATAATCCAGAATACCTTTTTTTTCTTCCGAAGCTTGCTTTGATGTATTTCCAGTAAAGATTTCTCTCGTTTTTTAGTCTTTTTTGATTTGTCCTTAAGTAATTCAATGTTATCTGATTTTTCTACACTACGTAAAGTTGCTGCTTTTTCTTCTGCCTAATATAACAAAATATTGAGCATTGTATTTGATAAATACACCAGTTCCTTTAGTTAATGTTGGTTCGTACCAATATGTACATAATATTACTATTATTTAATTAGTATACCTCTTGCTTTTGAGCTTTCTCTGTTGGTGTATCGGTCCAACAAGATCTGTCAGACATATCTGGTCCAGGTCTAAGTCTAAATTTCCGTGCACGTAATCCAAAATCAGCTGCTCGAGTTGGAGGTAATTCCATCATCCATT
The DNA here is from genome assembly GCA_916049575.1 of Ancistrocerus nigricornis. NCBI lineage: Eukaryota > Metazoa > Arthropoda > Insecta > Hymenoptera > Vespidae > Ancistrocerus > Ancistrocerus nigricornis. The sequence continues at coordinate 1,831,909 of OU696667.1, forward strand.
TTTCACGTTTGTGTGCTATATCGTTGGTAACCTAAAAAAATTAAAACTTTTGATACACACATTCCTTTGTACATCAATATTATAATATTTAGTATATAGTATATCATTCGTACTTCCTGTTTAATTTCATGAAAGTAATGTAATCCAGGAGTTTGTAATTCTTGATAAGCTTGACCATTTCCTGTAGTGCTATGATGAATTGAAGAGGATGTTAATGTATCCTCGTCTTCCATTTGCGAATACATAGCCATACATTCTTCTTCATTAAGTAATTTTATGTTTTCTGGTATTGTAGGGCCTATAAATCTATCTTTTGTATCATTGTCAGATTGTTGAGGCTTCATTAAGTGCGGTGGCAATGCTGGTCCAAAAGTAGCAATGGAATCATCCAAAGATTCGTTAGTATCCTTTAGTGGACTGTGAGGATCCGTTTCTTCACACTCTCCATCATTTTCTTTTAAATTTTGAAAATTCGTGTCTTTCGAATTTTCATCGTCATTTGAAATGCATTCCATCTTTGGTAAACAAGGTCCAATGAAATCAACAGTGGTTGCACTATCTTTATTATTAGTATCTTCAATAACATCTTTTTGAATTTCATGTTGTTTCGCGTACAAGGATGTAGAACCGTTTGTACTTTCTTTTTCATTCAGTTGTGGCGGTAACATTGGTCCATAAGAATCAGTTTTTCCACTGGACTCATGTTCTGCATCTTTTTCTTGTAATGATTTCACCTGTTTGTTCATTACAGATGTTGATTCTAAAGCAGTGGAATCTAGTAAAATATCTGAAATGGCACTAGGATTATTATTACCAGAACTGGACAGTGGAATACTGTTCTGGGAATTTACCTTTTGTAGTTCTTCTATGTGTTCCTGGTCAGGTGCTAAGTGTTTTTTGTTTAAACATTCATATTGGTTTTTCAAATGTTCTTTTCTTACTTTTGTTTTGTGATAATACGAAGATGAACACTGACTTCTAGTATCTGAAATATCTGATATATTTTCATCTGTTTCTGATAGAACATCAAAATCAGATAAATCTAAATCTTTACAGTCTTGCACATTTAATGAAGTAGCTGATTTACCAACTTTATCCAACGACATTAAATGAGATTCATTTGCATCATGAATCTGATCAAAGTTTTTATGTGAACCATGTTCATTTCCTAAATGTTGTAGTCTTTTATCTATAGTTTTCTTAACTGGTTCATGTCTTTCATGTTCACCTCGAGATTTATCATTATCCAATGATTTTAATCTATTAGACTGACAAGATCGGTCGTGACTTTTATGTCTAGAATGATACTTATGTCTATCATAATATTTACTTCGATGTCTGTCGACTGACGATTTATCATCATAACTCCTATCGCGAGAACGTTCTCGAGAATGTTTACGATGATTACTACGATCTCGTTCTCTAGAATGTTTCAAATCTCGCGTTCTATCTTTTAAGTCCATTGAATGTTTAATATTTTTTTCACTTGATGCAGAATCACGTTCTTTTGTACCTCTGTGATCCTTGTGTGTTCCATATTTTGTGTGTTTTGTTATATGTTTAGAGTCTTTGCCATCCGCATTTCTTTCTCTCGAATGTCGAGGCTCCTTTCTGCTACTTTCGTGTCTAGACCTTTCTCTCCTATCGTGATAATCCTTTTCCTCTAAATGGGATCTGCGTTTTGATTTCTTCTTAGGTGACCTCTCTCTACTCACAGTATTTGATAGTGTAGTTGCATCTTTACGAGTAGCTTCAAAACGGAATCGTCGTCCATCATCGCTATCCTGGCTTTCAGAATCTGTATCCATCGATGTCATAATTCTATTACTTGCTGAAAGTATGACAAATTTATAAATCTCATTTTAACAAACACATTATATATACTACATGCAAAATGTTACTCTGTAAAATTTGATTTGTATGCAACAATTCATACAAAATCTTGTTGATATTAAGATACACTGATAAAATTAAGAAACTCGATTAACATAATTGAATGAAATATTAAAACATAGAACTTCAGGCATTAAGTACTAGCCATAAAGAAAAGTTAGGAATGCAATAGAACTTGACCATTTTATTTACTACACAGATGTTAGAAAATGTTACATGTGATCATAGATTCAAAATACAACTAGAAGAGGTGTAATTACTACTCTAAGCGTTTGTCAGTGTCCTTAGCCTCTGTTTGCTTCTTCACAACAGTGTGAACTAGTTCGCTAATTTGATCTGATTTTGATTCAAAAGGAATACTCGTCTGTGAATTTGACTGTAACATCTTCTTGATTTTTGCCCCACTATACTTAATAGATTTTATAAATCCAGCTGTCATAATTCCTTTTAAACTTTGAGTAACGCTAGATCTCCAAACAATTTCTTTTAAGCATTGTTCCAATATTTCACAGCACTCAGGATCATATGCAATAGCACGTAAACAGTCTTCTGTATCCTTTGATCTTGGACCTTGGGACCATGCTCTTACCAGCTTTATTTGGGGTGAACGAGGCAACTGATTCAAATGATGTATTTTAGTTACCGGACTTGTATCTTGGTGACACATTACTGTCGTGTGATCAGATTTTGGAAAATCTATATATTGTTCAAAGTGTTGTAAAATTGGTGCATACAATTCTCTGAAATTTCCTAACTGTGGAGCAACAATGTTATGCACTTTTCCTTTATTTTCTCCAACTATCATACGAAAGTCACCGCTGTAAGATAATCCAGCAATAGTTTTATAAAAATCAATTTCAGTGAAGTGTTCAGGAAGTAATAAAAGTGCTGCATGAACAGCTGAATGTAAATTCTGCACAAGAGCTGTGCGTATCTGTGAATGCTCATCTGGTTCTACCAGTACTTCTACAGGCTTATGTAATCTTCCTGCTACGTATAAATCATTCCAATCTAGTAGATCTTCTATCAGAGAAATTTCGGACATTACGCCATATTTAATGGTTTGTCCTGTACCTAATTTTACTAGTGTATTGTAATATAGCTTTGCACCCCAGTTTTCTTGTAAACTGGTAACAAATGTATGTCCAAGATACCTCATTGGCATTGCGTAATGTTTTGGGTTAAGTTGTATATTATCTGCATGCCATTTGTTTGTGTTTCTTACAACAAATATAAGGTCCAACATTTTATTATCATTATTGTTTAACTGTTTGAACGCACCAGATCCATATGCAAAGCAAAATTTCATATTTTTAGGGAATTCACTAAGAATCCTTCTTAAATGGGACAATTCGGATATTTTTTCTATCATTTTGCAGATCAAAATACTAACAAAAATTATATAAAAATAGTAAATATCTGCAACTCTATGTAGTTTCCTTATAGTCCAAAAATATTTTGTCATATAAATGTTATTTGTAAAGTTCTTTAGCAATAATGGAGATTTCTTCTGTATGTTAAGATTTTATATTTAATATCAATGACCTCTTAACGGAGTCAATGTTAGCACGAATCATAGGAATTTCTGGCCACTTTGGATAAAATATACTGTTGGACAATACTTTAAGTAATTGGCACCTGTATTTTAATGATTATTCTTCATGAATGGTATCTTCCAGCGTCATCCGCACGGGTTGAGACAAGATAAACGAGATTTGCCACTATCTGCACACCTTTCAACAAAGGTTCATTCACCATCTAACCTATAAATATGACTAGTCAAATATCGACAACGATAAGATATATTAATTTAACAAAGTGTTTCCCAAATAAATAAAACATTAAATATATCTATATATACAGAAGAAAATGAAAAAATGTTCAGACAATACACACCCTTGTTAAGTATTACACATTTTGGTGTACATACGTGTCGTAATCTTAAAAGTGATTAAAATTATTCCAAATTTCCTTTTCTACTATCGAATAAAACGTAACAAAATTCAAAGATCTAATAATATTTTACGAGTGGTTTTGAATAGGTTCACATATTTCATACGAAACACACTTTACACGTTAAAAATTTGGATCTCTTCTACGAGATCGAATAATCAAGGAGTCACATACAGGCAAATAATACATATATATGCATGAATAGGAATAAGCTTTCGATTCCTTATACTTTTGTAGAGGGCACTATTATCGACTTCTATCTTTGTACTCTCTATCGACCAATCTCTATACTAAAAGTATACGGTTGCCGCTTGGCGGCGACACCTCACCCCCAGATGATTCCCCTTAATATCGATAAGAAGGAATTTCTAATAAGTTATAAATTTCATTTAATAAAATAAGAATGACAATGAAAGACGATATAATTTCATTTATTTATGAAATATGCTTTTATTATAATTATATTTTTACTGTACTTATGATATTTGTACATATATCTTTTCATTTCAAGTATGATCTGTACAAGATATTTTTTGCAATACTATCTCTTTAAATGACAATTAGTTGTTCGAACAATTACCTATAAACAATTAAAGTCTATCAAGCTTATCCACACTCCCCAGTGCTTTGGAGGTGTCTAATTTGTTGAATTTAGTTAAACATGAAGTAGGAAAAAATGCACTGTATAGTACCATTGTTGAAAAATGAAATTATTAAAGTAATAGTTGATTATAATTCCACGTCTACAATATTTTATAAAAATATAAACTAAAACATGACAATATTTTAATTTATATAAAAATTCATTAGGATATCTATAAGAGCAATAATTGTACAAACAAATCTCATTTTCGTAATCAGAATATTCAATACACAGGCTGTAAAGATGTTTTTGTGATCTCCTTAAATTACATTACAATTTAGTTTTCGTTATTGATGCGAGTAATTTAGCACGTATTATTATGTATGAATCTTAATGCTAAGGAAGAACCTACATATTTTAAAACATTCACTCTTGGATACCGGTGACATGTGAGCGTGTGGTATCTGATATCTAATCAGCCTTATGCAGTTTTACTATTTATATAATAAAGTTATTTTGTTTTTGTAGAAGAACGAGATCTCAAGTTTGTCTTAGTTGCTTGATCAGCCTCAGGCATTTCATTATCTTCAAACAAAGTAGACTTTCTACCTATAGATAGAAAAATAATAAATAAATACAGAGATTTATAAAAATAGAACATTTTAACTATTTAACGTTTAAACTTACCTTTCTTTTATTTTACTTTTAGTTTTGGTTTTACTTTTGTAACGACGGGAGTTGCATTGTCTCGAGTACGTTTAATTTGCCTCATAACAAATGTATATAAGAGGTAAATTTGAAAAACTGCAATGATACTTAAAACACTGTACTGCACAATGGGTATATTGAAGTTACCGGTAGGATAATCAAATGAACTTTCAATTTGATTTAATCCATACAAAAATACTACAGCAGCAAGCACTAGAGATGCAACATGAACAAATGCATACACCGAATTGGCAATCAGGAATGATACTGTAAATAATATAACAATATTAGTTAATGAGGATATTTAAATAAAGAAAATGAATTATTTATAAAACTCACTTCTTGTTACATTTTCTTTTGGATTAATAAAATGGTTAATCCTTGCAGCATGTAATAAAACATCTCCAATATAATGAAGAACAAACAGTATCACACCTACTTGCTGGAAACTATAACAAACAGAACACAGAATTGAAGATATTTATAAAACATGTGACAGTTCTATATAATTGAAAAACTGTAATATCATACTTTAGGAAATAAGCTAGAAAAGTGAAGAACAATCCAATGGAGATATATATAAGGCGCGGTGCGATGTCCTCTTTTTTCACTCTTTGGAAATATAATTCTGGATAACAGTGTAACCAGTAAGAGAGCTGTCCAATGAAAAATATTTTTAAGGAGAATGATAAGAGTGCTGGATAATCAGCCCACAATGTTGTTATATTCAAAAGTAAATTATCTCTGAAATATTAACAAGTTATAAATGTAGATCCTAGATCCTGGATATGTAGTATGTGCATAAATACAAATCTTTACCTGATTATAATGTCAATACCCCAAATAACAGATAATAAATAAAATACTATCAATTGACTGGATTCATTGAACTTTGCAAGTTTTACTTTGCTCAGATGAAGACGTTTTGATATTTTCTGTAAAGCATATTATACTGTTATTACAAATAGAACAGACATCTTTTTCTTGGTATAGTCAACTGATAGACCAGACACTTACATCAAATATGTATTCTTGAAATGCAGCATGCATTACAATTGTTATCAGGAAATAAAAGAATACAGCACATGCATCTTTCCAACCGGTTGTGTATCTTGGTGGTGACGTTGGATCATCTGCAATTGCTGTAGATACATTATGGTGTATGCCAATAAATGTAAAAGCCCATGGTGATGTAACCTGTAATTATTTTTGTTTGAAAATTTTTATTGAAAAGTTCATATATACACTTTTTAACAATTTTACAAAGCTACGTATGTATTTATATAAAAAAATATATAATACCAATGATCATATAAATGTGAAAGGTAACATATGTTCACAATCTACTTGCTCTTAAAGCCAAATTATTGTCATAAAAATGTCTAATAATTTTGACACAAGACTCATGATCGTTAATGGTCATATATATGAATGCAGTCGTATACATAAACGAAGTAAATAAAACTTGAAACTCGTTTAATGACACTATGTGGGTGAAAAATACGGACACTGACCTGCACCGTCAAACCGATCACAAAAACCAAAGCCACGGTGGAAACGATGTCCGAATGATTTTGGATGACGAATTCATGACTTAATATCGGTGGATTTTTATTCGAATTTTTTCGACCCTTTATCACAACCATTTTTATGAAAAAAATATAACTTTTCTTGAAGGCGACAGTGCTTAATCGTTGCCACGAGTAGCACCTTCTACCCCACGTCTGTTCACCGCACTACTAACCGCTACTAACCTAACGTTGACCGCGCTCACCACCTTACGTGGCTCCCGGTTATTACGCCCCTATGGAATTCTACGTGCGATGGCCTTTAGAGCATTTTGACCACGTTGTCGATAAGTGCGCTAACATTTTTACAATCATCAGTTTAGTTACTTTTTTTAACTTTACGCGGTGCTAGTGTTCCAAAAATTTGTAATAATCTTTAACACCAGAGAGCGCACTTAAGGAAAAACAGGACCTCGGGCCGAAATCACTCACAAAGAAGGTTAGACAACCCGAACATCCAAAAAATATTTCCGAAAAGTTAGCCTGTAGTTGGAGTAAATTTCAATTTCTCTTATATGCAATCATTTGTGCATCTTTTATACATCATTGCTCATAAATTAATATTATTTGTTCATCAATAGAGAATTAATAATGAGTCAATCAAAATTTGTCTAACAACACCAGCGATCTTATTAATAATGTGGCTATAACTGCAACTATCGTTTCGTACCAGATTAGTTTCTTATCATATTATAAATTGTATGTTATGGTGATCGTTGGTGATTGTCGTGAACGGAGTACGGTTTTTTAGCAAGGAGAGGAAGACGCAAAGTACGTTGTTTAGAAACATACAAGTTGTTACTATAACCCCATAAGATTGATAACATTTTTTAATTGTATGCACAATCAATTAATATAAGAAGTATATTGTTAGGATTTAATATAATATGACATGCGAATCGTGCTGTTGATTTTCAATGAATATTCGTTTTATATTTAATTTTGTTGCTTTCCAATGAAGACAATAGGTGTACCATCCAAGAGGACTGTCCAGCCTCTTTGGTAACGTGAACGAGTCAAAGCAAAAAAGCATTGTCATGGAAGTGGACGACAATAACATACCACCGGTTGAAGTACCAATGGAAGTCGATGAAGACACATCTGAAAGAGACCCAAAAGCATCTGCGAATCCTCCAAGTACAATGAAAGTCATGGCATCGTCGGGTACAGTTGCTTCAGTGTCCATCAGTTTACATCCTTTGGTTATCATGAACATTAGTGAGCATTGGACTAGATTAAGAGCTCAAGAAGGCACAGATCAATTAGGTAACTTAATATTACAGCTTTATTGTCTTTCAACTCTGGTTATAATAGAATAATTACATAAATCAATTTCTTTGTCAGTATATGGAGCATTAATAGGAAAGCAGAAAGGACGTAATATAGAGATTATGAATTCTTTCGAGTTATTTTTTGAGCGCATTGGTGATGATGTTATAATCAATAGGGACTATTATAATATAAAAGAAGAACAATTTAAACAAGTTTTTAGTGAAATGGACTTTCTTGGTTGGTATACTACTGGAGATTTGCCCAATGAAAGAGATATTAAAGTACATAAGCAAATTTGTGAAATCAATGAAAGTCCAGTATTATTGAAGCTGGATCCAAGACCAAAAAATACAGATGTAAGGACAAACTTTGTAAACTATTACCCTATACACATCGCATTTCATAAACTTACTGTAAATCTTTATAGCAATTGTCGGTTTCCCTGTATGAGTCTGTGATTGATTTAGTTACTGGAGAAGCCACTATGTTATTTGTTCCCTTGACTTATACATTGGCAACAGAAGAAGCAGAAAGGATTGGAGTGGATCATGTTGCAAGAATGTGTAGTAACGAACAAGGAGAAAGTTCTTTAGGTAATTTTTGTTATATGTTAATTTATATTACTCTAAGATCTTACATAATGTCTGTTGAATAATTTAGTGGCAGAGCACTTGGCAGCTCAACATAGTGCTATCAAAATGTTACATTCGAGAGTTAAATTAGTATTAAGATATGTGCAAGCAGTACAGAATGGTGAACTAGAAGGAAATCATGAAGTATTGAGAGCAGCTTGTTCCCTTGGACATCGTTTACCTGTTTTAAATAGTCCTAAATTTAAAGCTGACTTTTATAATGTAAGGATACATTATAGTTTTTAGACTTTTTTGTGGAATACATTTATGTAAAATTAATGATATAATAATCTTTAATTTCAGCAATGCAATGATTTTGGCCTGATGACATATTTGGGTATCATAACCAAAGGTTGCAATAATATAAATCAATTTGTAAATAAATTTAATATACTATATGATAGACAAGGTGTTGGTAGGCGCTTGCGAAGTTTGTTTTTTTGATAAGTGAATACAATTCTTCGTTTTTTATATTTTCCTTTTTCTACACCTTATTAAAATAAACTCAGGATTTGGAAAATGAAACCATCAGACCAGTCGGTGAGTAAATTTTGCAGCATAAAATACATTGTATTGTACATGGAATAAAATTGAAAAGATACTCAAGCTCTACTTTTAAAAGTTGATTGACTGAAATAACATGTCTCATTTCTATGAAAAAAAAACATCCAAATGTAATGAGGGATATTTATGATACTTATAGAAAATATTTATATAATTCCACCATGTGTTTTGATTTAGAAATGATAATACCCAAATGTGGTATCTCATTAACCTGGTTGTAGGAGATATAAAGTATTTCTAAGATGTAAAGTCAATAAAGACTGTGATGAAGTTGTGCGAATTATATTGCTTTACTTTACATTCGCTTTTATATTTATCTTAATAAACAGTATTAACACTTTACCTAGCAAATTACTATTTATTGATTTTCTGCTGTTGATGTTTATCTCCCATGATTAAAGGGCATTTCATTATTGGTGATTTGTCCTTTATTGTCCTTATCGAGGTATTTTAAACATTTGTAGGGGACATACATAGGAGAGACTACCATGAGCGCTATCGTACTTTAACGGAATATAAAAAGATATTAAAATTGTTGGGAGAAGACTATTGCACTCACAATTGATATATCATTCGTATATACCCTATAAATAGTTTTGATAGATAAGATATAACAATATTTTGACAATAATAAATTCACTTAAATTAAAAGTCATTTAACAGAATGTCATTGATATAAATAAAGTTGAAATAACGCGATGAGATGAGACAGCTAAAAATATTATGACGTTTCCGATATTTATCGTTAAATTATATTTATTGTTAAAGGTATGCGAATTTGATTTTGTTGAATGGCATTGCATATCAAATGCATTGTAGGTAAAGTGTTAAAAGAATAATTTAACTTGAAGAATAACTTGTCTCTTGTTGAAATTTGTTTAAATAAGTAGAATATTATTAGGTTTTTGTTATTATAATATAAAAAATAATGCATACGTTTTACATATGATCTGTATGATTACATATGTAGAGCAAAATTACAAACATAATATAATATGCCTCAAAATGAGTTACATATAAATAGTACATAAGTTCTTTGATGAATACTTTCACTCGTTGTTTTGTAATGGAAGACCTTGTTTTAATAGACGCATTTCCGTTTACGGACTACATCAATGTCTCTTCAAATTGCTTACCTAATCCATACAAGTGGATGTATACAAATTACTTAATATATAAAAAGCAGCCTGTATATTTGTTTATAAAATATGACAAAAATTCTTCTAAAATTCTATTCATCGTTGAATACATCAGCTCTATAAAGTTGTAAACCACAAAAAGTGTTCTCCAGATAAGAAACTGGATCAGATTATAAATTTAAAAAATTAGATATATTACAAATACATTTCGTAATTTCTTTTACTTTCTGTAGAACGATCGATTATACAATTTTAAGTGTAGAACAGATAAATTAGGGCCTTGATGAACCAATACAATAGAAAAATACATAGTTTACAAAGACCTTTAATCTCTGCATATAACGAAAAAAAAAAAAAAATTGAGGTTTGCAACCTTATTTGCTAGAATTACCGTTTCTTAATTAGACCTTATTGTATTGTGCAGAGTTTCATTTATAGTAAAAGCAGTTTTCTTTATTACTCTGCATGATTAAAATCTTACTTGTATAAGCAGCAAAGAGTACATAAAATGTTACTTATGAATAGAAATTCTCATGGACAGTAAATGTTAAGATATCTGCTGCAGAAAGTATAATGTTTGTAATGTATACAAATTTGGTGTAATAATCCTGATATCTTTGGACCATACTGTTGTAGATTGAATCTCTATAAACTTAATTATTCTTTTAAAAACTGAAGTCTTTTATGAAAGTGCTTTTGATTTTGTCATTGTTTTTTATTTGTATATTAGAGTACCTTTTTTCTGCTTGTACTAGCAATTACTCTTTACATTATCTATATAATGTCCTGCAAATATTACTGTACAAAATATAGATTAGTATATTGTGTCATTACTTATTATATGCAAGTATGATATTGTATAAACAAAGATTCAGAATTGACATGTCATACAGTTTTGTTCTAATAGATTGTACATCTTTCTAATATAATAGCTGTGCTATAAAGTTATTATCATTTTTGAGTACTGCTATACCTATACTTATTTTAATCCTTTTTTAAAAATGCAGTTTTTCATATATTTACAGAAAATATCAGAGTATCTACTTTTAGTTTGGTGTGCTATCTTGTACGATATTTTGTGCAATTGTGAAACATCATATTGATATGCTAAATAGGAAAGTATTTTTTAATTATTGATCTTTTTTCAGTTGAATCGTGTGTTCACTTTGGAAAGAGAAAATAGAAGTTGCTTATTTCAACGTGACTCTTTCATTCCAACAATTTAGTATATAAATAAATATAATTTATCTAATATCTGATAATATTTGCAACATTAGTGATTTAGATTTAATGTTATATTCTTTTAGTGGCTCTAAAGCAGTTTGATTAATAGCTATATTTACATAGCTTACTAAATTGATGGAATGTAAGAGCATAAGCAATATCTTCCCTTCACATTTCTTTCTTATATATTTCTTTAAAAGGTAAACTTTATTTTCTTTAGTACCATGTTTATTTGTCATAAACCGTTGATACTGCATTTTTACTGTTCGACATAAGTAAGCTGTCTTCTATCATAGTAGCAAGGATATCTACTAGGACAGACAGCATTGGGTCAGGCTAAGGACTCAGTTTATCCATACCAATTAATTCTTCAAAAAGATTGCTTTTGCTTTCTATTCTTTTTTCAATAGCTTGCAGAGAAAACTTTAATGCAGCAGCAGCTAAATCACCTACCGACCAATGTCTATCTAGAAGAACTCTACTTATTGTATCCAACTAAAACAGTATGTAAATGATATTATTAGTTCAATGCCTTTTGGCATGGAATTTAATATAGTTCTTACCTTAGATAAAGAATAATTTCCTGTAGTATAATAAATTAATCTTGGTACACCAGCTAGAGAAGCTGCAAGCCATTGTATGACAAGTTTTAGCTGTGGATCACCTTTCAATTTGGATCCACAACCCCAATTGCCAGTCGCAACGGATAACAATCCTCCCACGTTAGAACCACTCTCTCTAGGTATCTGTAAATATAAGACATATGATATTATTTGATTAATTTGAATAAATATTGTAATTAAATATCTGCAATAAATCGCATAATTAAAGAAAATTATACAGGCATGCGGTAAATACGTATTCATAAAAAAAAAGATAATTACTAATTTACGAATAAAGAAATTATGTTATAAAATTTTACAAATACAACAAGCATATTGTAAAGTAAATAGAATGAGAGACAGATAAATGTTATATTAATTATTGAGGATTAGCGTTTATTAAAGCTAAAGCGTATTTTTATTATAGCTCATGCATGGATAATTAGTATATAAGTATTTGTTATTTTTTATATATATATAAAATATTTATAAGTGATTTATGTTCGTCAAGAAAAAGATGGGAAGAGAGAAAAAGAGAGAGAGAGAGAGAGAATCGAAGTAATAGGCACAGGAACAAATTCTATACTATCGTATGTATATAAATTTCATGCGTTAAGTCGTTACGTATAATGAATATCATTATCGCGACTCTAAGAATAAGTCTGCTCACTTTATTTACAAAACAGTGTATCGACTTCTCTATAGGATTTCCATGCGTAGTATTACTGACATAAGCTGGTTCCGATATATCATCAGTTCCAGAGGTCTTTCTATCAATAGACTTTGGTAGATGCACAGTAGTATGATCATCGACCAAGGTTTGATATACCTCAGAAGTGAATGCAACGGCTCGCAGTTTTCTGCGTTGAGAATCCCTCATATCCTTCGTTATCGTTGGTTCGTCGCTTAGAGCATCTTCGTAATATTCTATTTCTTCGGATTCAGAAACCTGCATGGTATAGCTTTAAATGTCTACTAAAATTTGAAGTTGAGAATATTCATTTTTTTTTCTCTTACGAACGCTTAAGCGGTAATGTAATATTTTGTACGATAATTAGAATTAAAAGAATTAATCTTTATTGTCTCTCATTCTATTTTACTAACGATACTCGAACATAAGAATTCCACGAAATAACTTTGAAAGTAAATTTTAATCTTACAAATAAAGAAAAGAACACTCATTCTTTACCGATTGTTGTCTTCTGCTCTTCTGCCGTGCCAGCTCTAAACTTAAACTCCTGACAGCTAAAGCTAACTTGTGCCCCTGATTTATGTCAGTCGAGTCGATGAACGGTTGAGGTTCACCCTCTTGAACTGGAACACCCGCAAAAGATTCGCTAAGGGCTCTCTTCAGTAACGAACCAGCGAATCTTACGACTGCTCTGTCTCGTGCATCCAACTCTCGGGTTTCATCCGTCGCGATCGGATCTTCCAACCATTTCGATAATTGTTCATAAACCTCTTCCAGTTCGGAACAAAAGTCTAAGAAAGTGAAAATACAAGAATGATGAAGTTTCGATTATTTTTTTCAAATCACCAATAACTAGGAAACATTTCTGGATATTTGTAGGTACCCACTTACCAGAATTGTACTCGGTGCTAAAACTATATCTACTGCTAGCATTGGTTTCCCTCCTCTGAAACGCTGGAAGCTGACTTTGTCGGAATCTACCCAACCACTTTTGCTCCGCTTCTAAGGACTCTTTCAGAAACTCTTCGTCTACCGTCTCGTCTCGTAAAACGAACCCCCTTGAGCCGCCTCTTTTGACTCTGCCACATTCAACAAACAAAAGTTTGGCAGTTAGCAATTAGCACGTTATTCTGCGCAAATAGGGTGAAAAAAATAATAGGTTTACTTGATATCCGGATCACAGACGTGACTTCCCGCGATACTTATTCCAACCGCATAACTGCTTTCGCCGGAAGAAGTATTGGAAGTAGATGCACCAGTCGCTGTGCTTTCGCGCTTAAGAGCTTCCTTCAATCTTTGAGCAAACGTTCCTCGTCTTTCGGGAGTATCCAGTTGCGAACTATAACGTCTCGTTAGTTTTTGTTCTTCCTCGTCTAAAAAGAGCAACAGGAATAATTTATCAACCATCAAGAATACCAACTAATTGTAGGAGAAATTGATGTTAATAATTTCTACATACCAGGTACCTCCTCGTCCATCGTGTCTTTCGCACTGTGAAAACTATCGGTACTTTGACTGTTGCAGCTACTGTAAACGGACGTCTGGCCGAGCGACTTCCGTGTAACCGGTAAGACTTCACCGCTAGATCCCAGAACGATGAAACGATTCTTTTTATTCATACAACTCGTTTCTTTACAGACTCTTCGAGGACTCGACGCTCGAACGAATTTGCCATTCAGTTTCGTTCGAAGTTCAGTACCACTCGGCGATTTACTTATTTCACCGAACGTCGTTGTTACAACTGTTGGGAATAGAAATTTCTATGAAATTGATTGATCGATAAAAAAAAATACAGTAAAATAAATAAACAAAGTCATCTCTTACCCTCTTTCATGTTATCACTAGCCTCGTAGAATTTATTCTCGGCCTCGACTTCAGGCGGAGTACTACTAAAACTTTCCCCAATTGGTGACAATCTACGTGCACCAAAACTCGCTTCGATATCAAGTTCGGATTTTATAGGATCCGTCGGACTACTAGGCATGTGTCTCTGCCGAAATCCCAAAAGAGATTTATTCATTTCTCTCAAAATATTGTCTTCCTCGAATTGCGTTAGCGGCAGTCTCGAATAATCCTCAGGGTCTATACAGCAAACGGTGACCTGACAGTAAAGTAATAAAGAAGGCTTTAACGTGTCAGTTTTGCAAAAATAAATGACTTATCCATCATAATGGGTATACTCATTTACAATATTGGGTATGGGAACTGGCTCGAATATCGCTCTATTCCGTGGATCGTTTATAACGGATATACGTCTGACACCTTCTACTACCAAAGCTTCGTTGTCCTCCAATGATTCGACCGAGAGTATCGCGGCTAGCATTTCTGGATGTGTTGCTATCTGAAAAAGAGAAAGAGGATCTTTTTATTCCTTCTCATCGCAATCTTTTTTTAGTTTCATAATACCCAAGTATTATTATACTTATGTACATGTACTGTTTCTTGCGTGACATCGCCGTCAAGTACTCCACCCCCGAATCTCGCGGTCGCGAAGCAAACGTAGACTGTGTCTGCCTCCGGCCTTCCCAAACGACCCTCGTGACGTATCGTTAACGGGCAAAGTGGCACGTTGCTCTCTAGCCAATCCTCGATGGTTAACCATTGCTTCGACGTCATTACCTAAGGAAAAAGAATGATTAACGAGTGTACAGAAAGATTTCTTTTTCCTAACACACACATTGTTAACGTTTTACCTGTCTCGAAATAATCAAATGTCCCTCCAACGCACCTTCGCTCTCGAGATAGTCGTAGTACCGAAATATACTCCTCAGCTTTGCTTTCTGACAGTTCCTGAAAGGTGACAACATTATCGATTTATCGGTAAATTCAACGGGGAATCTCGCGAAAGGAAGATCGTACGCGCGCTGAGATTATTTTTCAACCCGTTAGCTAGTAACTCAAATCGAAGAGTCAAGTCACGCTGGTCGTTACTATAAATAATTATGATCAGCGTTATCGGGAATTGACTCACGTGTGAAGGTGTTTGAAGAAATTCGTGAAGTTGAAATCTCTCAGTGTGGGATGGGTCTTTGTCGTTCTTTTCGGATACGTCGAAAAAAATGCGTTAGCGATAAGGGAGGAGACGAAAGCGTAGCTGTATTCGACGCTATCTCCTAATTTTAAAAAAAAGAAGCATATGAACGAGGTAGATGAGACGCAAAAAAAATATGTAGAAGAAAGTGGAGTAGTTTGGACTACCTCGATATTATAACTAATAACACCATATATCTTGATATGTTGCGTACTTGAACGCGATACAATAAATTTTGTTTTCGCATTATTATTTCAGGTAAAAAAAAAAAGATATTTATTATTCTGATAAATTTTTTATCATTCTGTATAAGAAAGTATATTACTTTTCCTACAATTTTCAAATAGTTTTATTAAAAATCTCACTACGTACGCTTTTTCTATAACATTTTTCAAATTGGTAGCCCAAATTACCTTACATTCCTCTATATATCGGATTGTTTCTTTGTAAGATGTTTGCAAAATGAGAGGATGTATTTTTAAAGAAACGGGATGCTTCGTAATAATTTTATTTTGTTTTTAAATATTGCGATGGGTTACCCTGTTGCTGCAGACTGTAGTGTAAGCCTTGAGGAGGTTTCGTAGATCTCAGAGACTTAGCTCTCTCTACCATTCGTGGTATTGTTTTTGTGAATACCTGCTCTCGTTCGATAGAGTCGAGATCATCATCGAGGAATTTCGCCAATCCGGTGAACAACTCGGGGTCTTGAACGTCCTCTTCGGGGTCTAAGCTTATGCTGTAAACGAGCAAGCAGGGTTTTTAACGCGGGAAATTTAAATCGATCGCCTTCAGGCGAGATCGTTTCGCGTTATTCTAACGCGCAGACGCGTTACATCGAGTCTCGAATTTTATGGTAGCATCGGACAGTAACATCAAACAAAATAAAATACAGGCGTGAGATCATCGATCGAATATAGTTCCGCGTACACGTACAGAATTGTACCTCGACACGCGTCAATTTCGTGACTATGGCGTATCTAAATGTTTGGTATGAGTAAATGATGTGAAAAAATAGCTTCTTTTGTTTTTTTTTAAATACTTGCAGCGTATATCTACTTTAAAAATCGTTCTACAGATTCGTGAAAGCGTACACTCGCAGTGTCATGTACTTAACATAATAAGATACGTAAAATGTCACGCTTACTTGCACATGTCGTGCAATCTCTGCATCGCGTCTAAAAGATCCGTAGAGTTTCTGGCGAGTGCCGCTCTGTCCAATTGTTTCACCACGGTCGGCCACCATGGTAGGTCGCAAGGAAGCATAACCAAAGCCATCGTGATCTGCCGAAATAAATTTCATACGATTTCGTCCATTTATCTTCTATCCAAACTTTTTTACCCGCGACTTTTAAAAGATGTCACTTTCTGTGTAGCACACTAAACCAGTCACGTTTCGTTACGAATGCAAGAGATGCGTCTTTTTGAATCGTTCGAATTTAGGAGACATCACGATTGTCAGTTAACATTTTCTTTGGCACCTGGCCCAGGATGAGTTGTTCCACTTCGTATTGACCTATATATCCTGTACATATTATTGTACCACGCGAGAGTCGGCTGCTTCCGTCTTGCAAGGAACTTTGGAACAGCGGCTACGAAGGTGTCCATTAGCTTCCTTAGAAACGAGATATCGACCCTACTTCTTACCACTCGTAATAAGGGCCTATCACTTCTCGGAAAAATCTTTACGCGTTCTATGCACGCTACGCACGAAATACAACGAGTTCTATATACGAATTAATCAAAACTTCATAACTTCATTTCTCAAACGAGGCTAAAACTAATCCTCGAACTTTCAATTCGTATTACTCAAATATTACGATATGGTATACTATCGTAATAATAGCGCCAAATATGAGAATACTTGCGTATTCGAGTAATAACATTCGTGATGTTCGAGAGTATCGAACGACTCGAGTAATCGAAGCCAATAAACGTAGAGGTTATCGTTCGAGAAAAGTTTCGAAACTATAAAGATTGAAATGATTATTTATAAGGATAAGAAAAGATGAAAAGGACAATTCGTCAGGTCGTTTAGTTAAGGGAAAGATGATCGGCACGGTTCACCAAAAGGGTGCGCTACGGAGCACTGTTTCGTAAAATGTCAACGCATGCGCGTAGAACGATGATATATAATTAGGCGCTTTCTCTCACAGTAGGGGCGAGATGGACGACGGCAAACGACGCCGCTCGTAACTTCTCTTTGAATGCGGACCACTTTTTTTTATATAATCACCTTTCTTCCCTTTTTTGTCGGCACTGTCACATACTGTGTCTCTTTCTTTCCCTCTATCTCTCTCTTCGCGTTTTTCTCCACTTCTTTTCGTCGATTCTTCGAAATAAAAGAAAAGTCAGATCTTAAAACGCGTCGTCGCGGCGCCGCAAGGCACGACGCTCGGCGACCAACTCCTTTTTTGATCCTTCAAACGCCGGCACATAGTAGATGTATTCTGGAATTTGTCCTCTTTCAAATATTCCCTCTTTCTTCTCCCTCCAGCATGCACCTACTCTCTTTCTTATTCTATATTAAAGGTATATTATCACGACTATGCCTCGTAGCTAGGATTCTCTTTATCGAACTTTTCAATCGTAGACCGTTCACCATGGGATTAACGTCACTTATTTAATCGTTTTTTAGGCAAGAACCGGAGGCATGATATCTCGAAAAGACGAGAGGGCGCGCGAAGGGACGACCGTACCGCCGCAAACGTTACTGCCGACCACTACTGCCGCCGTAACGCGCGTACGTTTCGTCCGATGACTTCGCCGGCCCGATCCCCGTCGGCCCGGCCGATCCCCACTATCAACCCTCATCTCGCCATTCCGCTATCTCTTGTTATTTATAGAGCGGCGCCGGCGCCCTGGCCAAAACCCTATTATAGAGTTCCTTCGCGACTTGACACGCTCCACCGTCGGTAAAATGTTGGTAAGTAAGATACCTGATTTATAAACTCTGTGAAAAAATTGTTTTTTTTTCTTATTATATCTCCATTTATAATAATATTTTGTCCTTTTCGATGTTATAAACTTGTTATAAACTAAGAGTGTAGATATGAAATATAAAAATATAACATTATAACTATATAACAATATATGTACACACACAAGGTATAAGCACAGACGAGGTATAGGATAGACGTATCATGCAATCTAAATTTTTGTCCCACGGTTTTGGGGCTTCGTAGCCCCATTACCATTTTAGTGTCGCATGCGACAATATCGGTTTAGAATGGAAAAAGGCAACAGCGCTACCGAATCGGTAGGAATTAAAAAGAAAATCGTTTTTCGCGGTAGCACCGACGAGATACTGCTAAAGACTGCCAGCCTTATGGGACTTCGCGAGCCAGAAAAATTATCCGTTTTCGTGACGCCCTCTAGAATATATTGCGGTTAAAGTAAGAAACATAAACTGAATTTCAGTAAATCTCGTCTGTAACGTGAGTAAATGGTGCAGTATCGTAGGTTTAATAAGTTCTAAAGCAAAATAATATGATTACACGCTTGAAGCGGTTATATAATCGATAATATAAGAGATATTAAATGTGTTTACCGACGGAGCCCAGGCCCACCGGGCCCACTTGCTGGCTCGCCGGTTTACACGGGGGCTGGCAGTCTTTAACAGTATCTCGTCGGTGGCGGTAGCTTCATTGCAGATAGTGATCGATTTTTAACAAAAATCCTGATGTATGCATCATGATTTTTGCCAAAATGGTCACCACCGCCGATTTCAAGGTTTAATGGCTCATTTTCAAGATAAAAGCATGCAGCATTATGTTCCGTTGTCCGTTTTTCGATATCGTTAAGCAATGATGAGAAATTAATTTTTTAAGTGTCGGAGTATGGGTCTTTTTCAAGCTTCAAACAGCTGTATCTTTCCAACCAGCTATCCTATCGAAACGCGACTTGCATATTCGTAAAGTAGAGATTTTCCTCTTTCGAATCCTGTGCATACATAAGGATTTTTGTCAAAATGGTCACCACCGCCGATTTCAATGTTTAATGGCTCATTTGAAAGATAAAAGCATGCAGAATAATGTTCCGTTGTCCGTTTTTCGATATCGCTAAGCAATGATGAGAAATTAATATTTTAAGTGTCGGAGTATGGGTCGTTTTGAAGCTTAAAACTGCTGTATCTTTCGAACCAGCCATCCTATCGAAACGCGACTTGCATATTCGTAAAGAAGAGACTTTCCCCTTTCGAACGAGTATTTGATCGGGCAAATTCGAGATACTTCGATTTTTGACAAAAATCCTGACCTATGCATCATGATTTTTGCCAAAATGGTCACCACCGCCGATTTCAATGTTTAATGGCTCATTTTAAAGATAAAAGCATGCAGAATAATGTTCCGTTGTCCGTTTTTCGATATCGTTAAGCAATGATGAGAAATTAATCTTTTAAGTGTCGGAGTATGGGTTTTTTGCAAGCTTAAAACTGCTGTATCTTTCGAACCAGCCATCCTATCGAAACGCGACTTGCATTTTCGTAAAGAGGAGACTTTTCTCTTTCGAACAAGTATTTGATTGGGCAAATTCGAGAGGCATCGATTTTTGACAAAAATCCTGATGTATGCATCAAGATTTAGAAAGAAGAAAGCATGCAGAATACTGTCCCGTTGTCCGTTTTTCGATATCGTTACGCAATGATGAGAAATTAATATTTTAAGTTTCGAAGTATGGATTTTTTTCAAGGGGGGATGAGATTCTCGTCCTTTATCGCAACAGATCTATTGATGTTACCAACTTCGATTATTGGGTCGAATATGATTCCTAAATTCACCGCTTCATATGGTAGAGGGCGTAAATAAAGTCTGTTGTTTTGCACGATTGGTATTTCAGTACATGGGACACGAAGTCCCATAAGATGATAGGTCTATCCTTATACCTCGTCTGTGGTATAAGATAGACTGGACAAGCAATGTAAATTTTTGTCCAACAGACCGGGGGCTTCGAAGCCCCCTTACCATTTTAGTCAATCGATAGAATCGAAATTTAACGAAAAAATCACAGTAGTCGTACTATATTTATAAATTAATAACTTTTTGCAAAGTTTTGAATTTTCAGGCTCGTCATTCGCTAAGTAGCGGACTGCGCATGCGTGCCGACGCCATGATTGTTCGGCGGTTGCTATCAAGTTGTGACAGGTTTCGCGGTCTCCTCGTTGATTACAGGTAATTAGCGTATTTTTCTAACTCACACCTTCCTATAGCAGATCAAACGATTGCTAATGACTCGATCTCCATAGGAGAGTGTACGCAAGACGAAGCATCACCTCGTTTAAATAATATTCATGATAATAAGATCGGCGTCTTGGCGCCTTTTCCGCGAGGTTCTGAGTCATTGCTTCTCTCCCAATTTTCGATTTTTATTCTCGTGATATAGATAGCTTTCTCATATTTTAGTATTATAGAACTATTAATTAATGTTTTTTTTAAAGCAGATCTTTTTCAATCTATTGAAATTACGGACTTCGATTATTGGGTTAAATATGTTTCCTAGACTCACCGTTGCATATCGTAGAGGGCGTAAAAAAACCTCTGTTTTTTCGTACGATCGGTATTTCAGTACATGAGACACAAAGTCCATAAGATGAGAGGTCTATTTTTATACTTCATCTGTGATTATGCCTTAATAATTATAACCATTGTATTTTTTAGTTTAAGAACTCAAACCATGATGGGATCTAACGGGTGTGGAAAAACTGGAGAAGAAGCGATTCTCTGTCGGTAAGTCATTCCTAACTTATCGAAAAACACACGGGCTTTTTTATTACAGAGGGTGCTCTAAGCTGATCTCTTTGGTTTAGAAATTAGAATTTTTTAAAAATTGACATCTTGTGTAAGTGTGGAATCGAGTGAAATATTCTGAGCGAGCGTCGAAGGTTGTTCTTTTTGCAGAAGTAGTAGAATTGTCGAGTTTAGTTAACGAACTATTGGTATTTTCAAATATGTCAAACCTCGAGAAGTTGGGGATATTCGTAATCGAAATTAATATGGAATTTATTGCAAATCAAGTTTGAAGCAATTGCTCTTCGAGACAGTGCGTTCCAATCTCGGGTCGATAAGTCATGTTAGATGACTATGTAGAGTGAACCAGCCTGAGATATTCCGATCTTCAACTAAATGTCGCACGTCACTCTCCGTCATGGAAGGCAGATATCGGTGACCATCTCGGTGATTAGGACGTTACCACACGAACCATGAATATTGCTGGGCGTCGTTATTATTATATACATCTATGGAACCACATACATATTTCCATCTTTCGAGATTAGTATATAACCTTTGTACTAAAATTATGAAAAGTAGATTTAATCTTTTTGGCCTCCTTTATCGGTTTGTATAATAAAATTATTCGTGACGAAGAATTGACGACAAAAACTTGACTACGTTCACAGTTACCTTTCGTCGCTTTACCAAATTGTCTTGCTTCCTCATGTAGATATGTAATGAGTTAGCTCGAGAGAAAGCGTAGTTTCGCTTTTGTTTCGCTTTAAAATGAAAATCCTCCTGACTGTGAACGTTTTATATCATCTGTCTCGTGTATAGCGTTCGGTAGAGAAGGGGTAAAGGCAGGATAAGAGAAAAGAGAGGGAGGGAGGGAGAGAAAAGGAGAAACTGTGAGGAAAGTCTAGCGGTGTTCTGATAAAAAAAGAGAGAGAGAGAGGAAGGAGTCTCGAAGAGGTGTGGAAGAGGGAGAAAGACGGAGAAAGAGGGAGGGAGATACGATAATAGAAGTGTGCGGGTGTAGGTCGGCGGAAGCCCATAGAAGTTCGTGGAGAGAGGCGGTCGAGGAGAAGAAAATTGTAGGAAAAAGGGAAGACAAAGACGGTCGAAGGGTGCTCCTGTGCATGCTGGACACGCTCCACGTCCATTTCTTTTAGCCACGTCTTACGCAACGTTCAGGATTCCGGCTTTATTAAATTCCCGTTGTGTGATATTGTCCGACCGCTTTTATCTCGACTCGCGCGGTTCGCGATCGATTATCCACATATACCTCTTAATCTCGCAAATCCTTTCCGCAATCGAAATATGCATATTCCTCATCTTCTCACGAATAATGGATACACTTAATTATAATTCTTTTGAAATTTCATTCCCATTGATTAAAATTAAGTTTAATTTTTGTCACTTTAACTTTTAATCAAAGTTATCAGACTATACTCTGCCGAGTAGATGATAACTTTCGTATAGTTGCTCGAAATATTGGTAAGATGAGGATCTTTTATGTTCGATTCGTATTATTCAGTCGGCATTAATCTAGGAACATACAGGTAGGAAGATGACAATGGGGAGTGAATGGCGTACGATGTCCTACATTTCCTTTGTCCTGACGATGGTGTAAGATAATGTTGGTAGGAGCCTCTATGTCGCATAAGCCGTCTCCCGTACGTCCGTCGTGAGCCAAGTTATTTCACAGAATTTGATTAAGATAGGAGATTTACTCAAATCCATTAACTACCGAGAGAAAAAGGTAGGTACTTCATAAAAGGGAATAATATGTGTGGTTATCGTTCGTGGGTATAACGATGATCTTGGGACCTAAGTAAGATAGAAAGGGATAAAAGAGAGTTTTATTTGGTCTCCAGACCCCGAGAGAAAATCATCGAATCGCCAGGCGTAGATTACAGTTAGGAAATTCCGTATACGTAGGTTGTTCTTCGTGCACGAGGCGAGAATACTTCTCCCACCGTCTTTAATCTAGACGACGCTAAACGTTATGTTTCCTACGTGTCCGTGAAAGTCTTTGCTAGCTTACTGGCTGGCTTGTCGCGGAGGTGGTTCCACTTGGAAGCGTACGAAAGCGAGACTAACCTCTGCCTTCCTAGCCTTCTTCCTTTCCACCGGCTCCACCCCAACGCAGAGAGTGTCACCACCCTATGCAGTGTTATGCCGCTTCGCGGTGTTAATGCCAACCCTCTAATTACACACCATTCCGTAATTTTATGCAGATTACGTAATCGCGGTTTCGCGTCTCTCCCTTCAATGTCGGCTTCGCAATTTCGCGCGGTTGCTTGCTTCAAATTTCGCTGCATAGTCTCGAGATGATTGGCTAAGCCGCTTCGTTGAGCAAAGCTTTTATAATCTTCATTTTTTTCTTTTATTTTTTTCTAAATGCGTCAACCATCTTGCTTTCTCTGCAATTGCCGACAAGATGAACGTCTCTCTAGAGAAGGCCTTGACTGATTTCTCTCTCTTTCTCTTGGTCTTTCTACCGATAAAACAATACAGCGAGAAGGACGAATTCTCCTGCATTCTTTCCCGTCAGCCTTAATGATTCTTTTCTAAGAACGATCGTGACTCGTCTTGGTAACATCACCAACGACGGAAACGAAACCACCGACGATCGTCGCCATCGTTTTTCCCCTTCCTTTTCGCCATTTGTACGAGTTCTGCACGTCGAGACAATGTATGTACTTATGTATGTATGTACATACGTTCAGCAAAGCGATTTCGTTTCCACTGATTGGGTTTTCTTTGCAATTGGTAGAGAGTCAGCATTTTACTATTGAAATATTGCATTTTTTTTTAAAGTTTCCGAATTTTTTTCCAATCATTATAATTGTCAGTTCGGTCGGGAACGTCACGGCAAAAGTTGGAAATTTTCCAAATTTTTTTATTTTAATAGAATTTCATACCGAAACAGTTATGTCAACCTAACCAAGCCTAAATGAGTAATAGCAGTTACGTTCATATATAAAACTTTCTGTTAGCGTTACCCAGCGCTAACGACGAGGACGTAAAAAGTTTTATAGCGCCTTTCTTGTTTTGGTTTATAGTTTGTTTGTGTTATTTTTGTATTTTTATTTCTTTTCCAGTTTTCATTTATATCGAGTAAGGATCGTGAGGCTGAATAATAAGAACATATAACTCTAATCAATTATTCTCGAATTATAAAAAAAAAGTTTATAACAAATAGAATATATAGAAGGAAAGGGCATAGAACGGCATCAACAGGTTCGAAGAAGCTTTTACAGAAGCTCAAATTGCAGCTCGTCACTGCAACTCGCCAAACCAACTTTCTCTCCACTTCGCCTCGAGCTTTTCTACTTTTTTTTGTTTTCATCAAGGCGAGTTAGCGATTTCCCCATTTCGTCCACGGACACTTAATTATACACCGAGAGATACATCTATATGTAGACCCCGATGGACCGGCTTTCCTCTTTGTCATTTTTTTCCCATCAACTAGCAAACTTTTCGTTATATTCCAATTTTTTTTTTTTCAAATCTGTTCGTTCCACTGTGGTTCGTTGCAACGTTTTCCGCTTCGCTGCTAAATGCAAAATAAATTAGGTACCATACTGTTATGGTCGCGGCTGCGCTTTTTGCAGCGAGAATGTCATTTAGAAAAAAAAAATGAATAAAAAACCTGCGTTTTCGCTCCTCGCCAGGATAACGCAAGGTTCTGGCTATATACCTATCAAAGACAAAACAATTAATTTCCCTTCGTTGCTGTTTATAAATAAATCCATATTGTCTCGCAATATATTATTCCGTATAAAATCTGATTACCAATAAGTTAAAATGTTCAATTCGAGAAGAAGTTACGACGGTGATATTTCATTAGTATCTCCAGCGATAAAGAAAGTGTCACGTAATGTCTTGATCGTTCTATTATCCCAACTGAATACCGTTGGATTAGAAAATTATCCTATTAGATACCATTAGCATGTTAATTACTCGATTATTCACTTAGAGTTTTCTTTATCGCTATATAACGACGGGGATGGACGATTCTCTATTCTCACGAGCAGAATGCTAGGTTATTTTTCGTCCATGGGTACAAGATAATATTATTTTCCATTTGTTCTTTTACGTAACAAACAAATATGTTCGAATTCGATGTTTCGTGTCCAACGCCACGAAATGGTTCTATCGCTGTACAAATATTGTTTTGTTGCAATTTCGAAGTAGTCTGGTAGGAACCGGGCTGACCCGCATTGCAGTTTCTAGCAACGGCACTGGCGGCAACGGCTGTAGCAGGGACGGCAGCAGGCGAGGGCGGCGGACACGTAGACACGAGAGAGCGAGTTACATCAGCTAATTGTTTCTAACTGGATTAACCGACGAATTGTATGAACGTAGCCCGGCTCGTATCTCGGCGAGACGCTCACCGCACCTTTCCTCCATTGTTCTTTGATCATAAGGGAAGTGGGTCGAGCTTTAGACTCCTTTTCGGGAGATTGCCTCCGGTTATTCTTGCCATTGACCCGCGAGTTACGCGACTTGTTCGGAAAGATACTTTTTAGGCTTTTTCCCTAAAAATAATAAATGTTTTTACAGAATTTTGCCTTAAGGGATTCGATGGGATTAGTTTGATTTAGGAATTAATATAAGTAATGATTGATTGACTTTGAATTAATACTGTTGCTTTTTACTGGCATTTATTTGCATTTATTTAAATATTTCAATATTAAGTAAGCTAGCTTTGAATTTATGCAGTACTGTGCTTAGTTTAGTAATCTATTTTGTGTTAGAATAGATACTTTGTTTTACGGTAGGATAACGACTGGAAATAAACGCTAATAAAAACTAACATTATTTAATTTAAGAAGATCGCGATATTCCGCGATAAAAGTGTGGATATGGATACGCGGTAAGAGGAAATTGAAAACAGGAATGAAGAGTTTCACCGGATGATATTTTTGATGGGAATATAACAATCCAATTGACTTGAACTTTTACTCATTGAGAACCGTACATGCTCTCATCGAACTTCATTAATTTTAATTGGAAAACAACTTGTAGTAGGTAGAATCTAGCCCGTTATCACTTGTTTAAAGTAAAGTTTTCCTTCAAGATATGTTCTTGAACCTTCTCGAACTCGTGGAACATTCTCAACCGCGACATCTCGAGGCGATCTCTCTTATTTTTTTTTTAATCTATATTCTTACGTAGATACACAGAAATGTATACTATTTTCAGAGAGGCTCTCGATGAGTAAGAGGAACGAAGAGAAACGAGATCGTCAGATTTACAAAACTCGTAACCCACGAACGATAATGCAAGCGAAACGCGTTAACCAGAGGAAAGGAAAGACAGAGAGAGCGGAGGAAATATGCTCGATGAATTATTTCGATATCTCGAATAGCGGAAGGGTACAAAACGCTGACGCCTTGTGAAATAGGAGAAAGGAGGATGGAGACAAAAGAGAAGGAACGAATACACGCGTGGGTGTAATGCTCGGCTTTATTCCAATTCCGCGAGAACGCCGAGAGTGACAATTTTTTTCGTCCTTCGACTCAAGGGCCAGGCATTGCTCTTTCTCGTTCTCTTTATCTATCTAGGTACCTTTTTATTTCTTTCCTCTTCCTTCTACCGTATATTCGACCGTGGGGGAACCATTTCTCCCGAGAATACTTTATCATAGAATAATTTATCAACGCTCGCTATCTAGCCACAAGCGAGATAAATAATTTTCACTGGCTGCAAAATGTCCCTACTGTTCTCCCTCGTAGATTTGCCACCTTCTTTCTCTATTTTCTCTCTCTCGATCCTTTTTTTATGAAATTTGCTCGACCACTTCGTTTTTTTTTTTGATAGACGCTCTACGTGCTGTCGCTCGAAGTCGTTCTCATTAAACTCGGGAAAGAAAGCGAGGAAACGTCGACGTACTACAAGCCGTCGAGTAAATTGATCACAATTGATGAATCAGTTCGTTATGTCACCGCTGAGCCCTTCTTTTCACTTCCCAGTAGCGTTCCGTATTCCTCTCTGTGACATATTAAAGACGACGTAGAGACTACGTGATCTGGTACTTCGAAATATTAATAATATTTCTATTCGTATTTATTACCGACATAAACAAATAGGCAAGGGACTAAGTATATTATTTATAATAATTCATTCATATAGTCGACACGTAAATCGCGTGCTGCGGTAGAGATACGTTGAATACATTAATTATCTCCCATGACACGCTAACTCCGTGTTAAAACTGCTGACTGTCTCCGGAGTACGGGGAGACAATTTAATTAATTACAATTTCATAATCGCCCAATATGTAATCCAAATGTTCGGAAACATTTTGTCACATCGTTTATCGTCGTATTTGTCTATTCTACTTTTCATTCGTTTGTTTCGTACGGCTCGTAGGGATTTATATAGTTCGTAGCAACGTCGAGGGATTAAAGAGACGGTCCTACGTTGGAAGAGTAGTAGTTAACTCGTGCGAGTTACCGCTATGTTCCATTTTCTACTCTTATTAGTTCTTTTTTTGAACTTACAAGTTTCAAGCTTGTATTTATAATTTGATTGACACTCTTGTAATAAGTAAGTAAAACTTGGAAAATAAGAACAACAAGAGAAACGTGCTACGCTATGGTATTTGAAGAATTCAACGGTATAGAAAGAAAAAAATATCCTTCTCCTTTGGCAACAGTAAAGATGCAAAATAGTGAAAACGGGAAGAAAGTAAGGAAGAAGAATCCTCGAGCAAGTAACCAAGGGAAAGATAGGTAATTCAAGCCGAAATACTTGGATTACCGTCGGAGTTACTGACGCCGCCTTTGTACCGACTCGATGCTTTCTCGAATGAGAAAGAAATAAAAAGACGATTGGACTTTAAACGATTCGTGTACTACTCGTAGCCGGAGATGGTACGGAGAACGGGCAGTAGGAGAACGATATTAAATAACTTTCTTTCACGATCTACTCGTATTCGATGCACGCTCAAAGAGATGGCAAAAAGATTTATATGTACATTACAACGTCCGACGATCCGATTGCGAGGCAGGTTTTAGTTACTATCCAATACCTAAAAAAATACATGCGTTGAAAGATTTATCCAAATATTGTCATTTCAATAGACGAAAACATTTTTCCAAATAACTGACCGTAAAACGTTATTCGGTAACACGATGCTCCCTACATATTTTCTCAATCTCTACACGCTTCCTATACGATTTAGTTGCTAATGGAATTCCAGTATTTTTCTTCCTTTTTCTCCCTGTTCGACTTTCCGTTTCAAGCATGCCGATATCCAATTTCTCGAACGGTTTAAAAAGATCTCTAGCCTTCTTTTCGCACGTCTCCCACAAATGTTCCTCTCGCCTTTTCGAATCTTCTTCTATATTATATGAATTTCGAATTGGAACAGCTATCAAAAATATCTCCTACCTACTTTCGTAAATTATAAACACTTTAGGCAGAAAGATTACGCATATGCAGAGAAGGATAGATATACGGAAGATGGGATGGCTTCGATATTGGAAAAGCCATTTTTGCGTCAACTTCTTCCCAACCTTCCCTCAAACTCTTTTCCCGTTTAGATACTCTACGAGGCTTTCGTTCGCTCGAAGGGAACAAATTTAGCTGACAGTGGATCGAAGAAAATGCTCGTAACCAAAAATATTGATAGCACGTAGAACGAATGATCATGTAGAAAACGTTAATTAACGTTTCAATTCTTAACATCGAATATACCATATGTACTCAACGATAATTGGTATTATGAAAACTCACATGTATAATTCCACCATAATTCGGTCATTAAATTTCAAAGGTTTGATAACATCGATACGAGCGACCGACGCCTCGGTATTATATTCCGAGTATCGACAGTTATCGATGTTGGAATCGATATCGACACCTTCTGCTCTCGCGCTTCGAACTCGAGAGCTTTTACAATTTTTTATCCACGTGCGTTAATGGATCGGCGATTGGCAAGTACGCTTTTTCGCATGCAAATAAAGAAGAAAGAAAGGGAAAAGAAAAATATACGCGAGGACGGCTTTTCTCTCGTATATAGCTACACATAAATACACATACACACACACACATATATTAGCCATCGTTACCGCGAGTCGTTGTTTACGAGCGTTATCGAGGAACCCTCGGTGAAAGGAGAGAGCGCTTCAGTGGTGCGTAACGGAATCGTTCACGATCAGACGAGCATCACGCCTCCGCAAATTTTGCACGGACGGTCGAGTATTCTTGCGTTCATTTACACGCGCGCGCACGACCGATTTTGAACTACGAGACACACGGTGTGTTTTCGCGATATATTAGAGAAAGAGGTTTTCGTGTATTTAAAATGTATTCTTCGATTTTATTATTTCTAAAGGACGAATTACAAGAAAGGAATTATTTCTGGTAAATGTCTAGATACTGACAGGGATCATTATTTGTGACTAGGGTGCGTCTTAACACTATTATAATTTTGTACGCTGCGGTGATTGCCGCAAAAAAATATGTTGTTATGTTCAGGGAATTTCCCTCTACAAAATGAGACCATCCCCCTCAGGGGTGGGCTTATCTAAACATTTACCTTATTTTCTCACAGAGAAATCGATCGCATCGACCAAAAAATGGAAGAAAAAGATTCCTTCAAAAAGACGTGACCAAACGAAACGGTCGACGATGGGAGATTTTTCCGCGGGCAGTTTAAGACTCGTAACGTGGAGGAGTAACGGAGCCGATGGGAAATCCATTTGCGAGTACGCCGAGCAACGCCAGCTTCGCTTTTATTCCCTACCGGTCTTATCGAGCTATACTCGTGTACGTGTATGCATGGCTATACATTCTAAATGGACTAGTGGTACGTTATTTGTATCTTGGCCAACTGTATACGTGTATGCATACACGTACACTCGTACGATACTCTATTCGACGATGCTTTGACTATCGTCGAAGCTTGCGACTAAGCTTCTGTTAGATGTGCACTGTTGGTATTTTTGTCGTTGCAGAATACTTCATTCAAAGCTCGAGAACGACGCCGTAAAATCACAGACGAGCGAGGAATCTTCGAGAAAGAAATGTATCGAGCGATGGATCGGTCGAAGCTTTTTCCATGTAACATATTTGAATGAGCTAACGGGAGAATATTGGAACGTATAGAACGAAGTTTAACTGGATAAAGTATTGATTATTTCATCGAGTTATTTGCACTTTGTTGAAAGTTTTATGCGCTTAAAGTGCAAGCTCGATAGTTGGACGTTCGCTAATCCAACAAATTCAGTAATTCTGCGTTTTTAAAACATCACGGAAAACTCTAAGCCCATTTAATAGTTTAAAAGTTTTTCTAAATTATCGCACTTTAGTTCAACATGTTTCTATCGAGGTAGTTCAACGATTTAGTAATATGCCAAACGTTTATTTCGATATTGTTACTCGTGGTCTGTAGTTGAATCGATAGAACTGTTTTACATATACTCATATGATATTCAGTGATTCGATACTGGTTTTTATTCTGTGGAATTAGTGAGTTTACATCGTATTTTTAAATATAATAAATGTTATGGGCGAGGTCAAATGTAAGAGAAAAACGGAGGGTCTCCACGGAGGATTTTAGCGAGAAAAGAAAATCGTGTAAATGGACATCGCGGAAAATCTCGGTCCTTCGAGAAGCAATTGCATTTTTCATAGCATAGATCCCAGTAGGCACGGAAAAAAATATGTCGTGGGAACAGAGATAGCGGAAACACCGAGTGTCCACGAGTTTAGGAACGAGACAAACTTTATGCAACCGGACGCGCGCGTTAGATGTCGCCCGTAATTGAATGTAATTCTTATTCCTCGCACGTATGTCCCGTAAAGCTATCGTGAGAGCCGCGTAAAGCGGTAAAGTCGAGGAACATACATACCTACATACGTTCTACCTACTTACCTACGTGTAACGTAAAGGGTGAGTCACGTAACCTGTTAAAAGTCATCGGTAGGTATACGTAAGTTAGAGAGAGCAAGAAATTTCGGTGTATAAGTGCTCAAAACGTTCGCACAATATTTGTTTATTTCAGAAAGATTTATTCTTTTAAATTTAAATTATATCCTTTAAATTAGACTGCATACAATCGTGCCAAGAGTTTTAGAACATTGTCCTTTCGTTTTTGGAAAGAGAACATTGTCACGAGGAACTATAGCAGATGAATATTCTGCTATTTTTAGCTAGAAATTCTTGAACAAGAAATTAGATACGTGTGAGTTGGTAGTTAATCGTGATGCAATCTTTCTGAGTTACTCTTCCACAAATCAAGTCATTTTTACGAATTGCTTCACGCAATCGACATAAAACACTTACGTAATATTCGTTATATACCGTAGGACTTCGTGGTAAAAATACATGTAACACAATATCGTGGCAATTAGAGAAAACTGTAGGAGGGTTTTTAACATTTGACCTAATTACTATACTTTTCTTGGTCTTTTATGCATACTGGATTCGCTAAAAGCTTTCTCTGAAATTATTACAACGCTAGGACGCTTACTTTTATTTTTTTTCAGAAAGTTTAAATGTGCGGTTCTACTTTTTATTTATTTAATTTTTTTAATTAGCACATATGTCAGGAATGAGTGTAGCAAACTCAGAAAAAATGTAATTTTTCTTTTCTGACTGATTGTATCACAAGATGTTTAACATTTGCACGAACTTGTAGAACATACATACTAGATATGCTTCTATCCAAGCTTCTTCCTCCTCGTTTCTCTTTCTCTATTTCTATCTCCCTCATTTCCTGGCTCGGAATTAGGCGACACGACTCCAAGCTATTACCTAATTTATTAATTCGCTTGTTTGTGCCCTGAAAGGTCAAAAATTTGTCATCGTCGGTACTCTCGTGATACACCTACGCAACGATTAAAATGCTAATCGCTTCGATGGAATAATCGGTCCGTTTTTTTACGAAGTCGATAATCTATGAACTCGAGGTAGGGTGTCCTACTACTAAGCCCTTCCGTGAAGCCATCCTACCGTTCCTATGCTCCCTTTACCTTGCTCCTACGTGTGGCATAATTTTACATCCTCTTAACGTCTCGTTCCCCATAAAAAGAGAAAGAACGATAAGTTCCAGGATCAATAACGTCGCACCGAGGGTATTTTCTATTTTCCGCCCTATCCCGGAAACTCTATCCCGAAGTTTCTCTTTGCAGTGAGAAATTTAACGAGTCCAGGATTTCTTTCGCGAGGTCTACGAAAGCCGTCTTTGAAAAACGGTGCCATAGATGGGATGGTTCTCCATCGAAATTCGATATTTAATGCGTTCGAAATTCGAACGATCGGACTTTGTATCTCTTTGACCATCGACTCGTTATTGCATGAGGTATGTACAGATAGAACCGCAAGAATTGAAGCGCGAACGGTTGAGTAAATCACGGAATTCCGACTTTTCCGAAAGTCCGATAGCCGGGTTTTGATCTTGGTAGGAGAAAAGAGATGGGGAGAGAAGGAGACGGAAACGACGGGAAGGAAACGGAGAGATGGAAATTTAGTTTGCCACGACGATCGGTAGGCGTGGGCCCGCACTACTACCGAGGCAAGAACTAAGTCGAATCGAGTCGTGCCGAGGAGGGTGGGGTTAATGGCAGAATTAACCTTAATTATCGGACCCTCCGAGCTCTTTCGTTCTTCCTTTTACGAGTGGAGCGAGTACCACCAATCGGACGGTCTATCTTCTCTTTCTTTCGCGCGAGCGGGTTTACCGATCCTTCTTCGATGGATTTCAGCCTATTCGGTCGAGACGCTTTTACCTCTTTAACTACCGGCTCTCCGATTCTTCTTCCGAGCCTCTCTTTCTTACCGGCTTTCCAATCCCTCTCTTTTTTTCGCGCGATCTCCTTTACGATTTTCCTCGGTGCACAGCCGGCGTTGGTTCGAGTTGCCCGAGAGTGAGATTGATAGAGGATCATCCTTTGTCCGTACGTGACCCTCTTTTCTACGTGTCGTCACCCTTACGTTCCCTTTTTAACGTGCCTCGTCGATACCCTCTGCCCATCTATTTGCGCGTGCTTGTCTTTACCAAGAGAATTGTTACGTTAAACGGTGTATCATTTTGAAAAAAATTCTCATTTGGGCTATTCAGTCACGTAAATAAAGTAGACGATTTTCTCGAAAAGAAGATTTCACAAAACGTCAGCTCCGTTACTCTCTTTATTGTTTCATATTTTTATACACATAATAAGCATACGATTATATCGTATTAAATACTAGGTTATGTACATACACGTAATATGTATATGATATATCCAGCGTTCTGTACAATAAATAAAGACTCTAGAGCATTTTAAACACAACGTGTCACGTAGTCTCTCGCGATCGGCATAAATTACAATTGACGAGCACAATGGATGAATATGTTGAGTGACATTTTTGACAAAATTGACATTTCTGAGTGAAAGAACATCTTATGGTCTGCTTTAAATATGGAATGTATTTTCTTAAATTCACAAAATTGTTACTTCAAATATTCATCCACTAAGCTCTTCAATTAACCAACGAGCTTTTCAATGATGAATTTCTTATGTCTCTTCCTAGAATCATCGACGGATCTTTAAACTTTCTCTCGGTTATCGGGACGAGCAAAACGACAGGATAAACGATGAGATTTCCTCGATCGTTTTTTCTTCATTTCTCTTTTTTCTCTCGCATAAGAAACGCAAGTAGCATATCTATCTATACGGAAAATTACCGATGCTTCAAGTAGAACGATCGTTATTAGATTATCGATGTTGGAAGAACCGTGTACAGCGCGGTAGTTATTACATTCGATGCCGGGCAACACGATCGATGATTAAAATTTGTTGACGCGAAAAGACGCCCGGCTGATATTTAGTAACAATAAGCTATGTCTTACAACGTGCCTCTCGAAAGGTGCGTTTAATCGGAAAGTTAACTTACGAGTAACAAATCGCATCCCTTCGAAATTATTCAGGGAGGCTCGTTGGAACAAAGGAACGGTCCACCGAGCCACTCGGCCACGCCGAGAAGTCGTCGAATCGAGTTCTATTGTCGTATCTTTAAAGTTTTGTTAGGCTCGAGTCGACCTCTCAACGCGAATCTTCTTAAGACGAATCTTAACTGAAGTGATGGATGAAGAACGAGATATATGTATATATGTTTGTGTCCGTGTGTATGTTACCAGCAAAGTTTTTCATTTCAGTATTGTATATAAAACGTGAAAAATTCCCATGACAATGTCAGTGAATGATGCAGAAATGTGTAAATGAAATATTTCATATGTATAAAATACAGTATTTAATCAGTCATTTTTCCATGTAGAATTAAAATGGCATTTAGATAAATGTAATATATTTCTTTTTGAATTGCGTCCCATATAAAATAGAAATCAGTTCGTAAAGTACTCGGACTTTTTAGGCATTTTATCAAATCCCAAGGAAAGGATGCATACAACACCGAATAAATACTTTGCCGGTACCACATATATAATATCGATACATAGTAGCACAAGATTTCTTCCATAATCCCTCAAAACATTTATTCAAACCGAAGAGTACCATCCGGCAAATTCTAACGATCGAGATCGGAAACATTTATGGTACGGAATTAGGAAAGGCGTTATGTCGAAAGAGAGTAAAGTTTTCAATGAGGTCTACGTGACTCGAAACGGAGGGTTCTCCGAAAGGGCTCGCGGTTTCGTCGCGTACGTCGAATTTTACTGAGAGGTTCTGGCTAGAATAACCGATGATAGGAGAGCGAGAAGGGTCGAAGAAACGACGAGGTCTATGGTAGCTCTTCTCCATCCGGCTGCACCGTTCACGCAGGTCTCCCGAATCGCGAGAATCTTGAGGCCTCGTCGACCAAGTAGATTGTGAACGCCTCGTCTGTAGGGTTCACCAAGCGTGTGCTCGCGCGACAACAGCAACGAATAGAGTTGGCTTTGCGGGCTCCGCGAGCAGAAGGTCAACACCATGTCCGTAGCCACCGCCTTCATCACGTGGACGATACCGGTGAACTGCCTGTATTGCTTCTCCGTGAGCGTTCCTGCGAAACGAACACGTCCACGTTTTAAAAAATCGAAAGTAGTTTCTTCATTTTCGAAAATCTTTCTTTAAACCCGGCCACATGCATCACTTTATCAAATCAGATACCCCAGTCCGATAACCTGCTTTGGGGCGACCCGAAAGCCCAAGTTTCATATGACCGTACGAACGGACCACGCACAACTGATTCAAGTCAATTCGATTCTGAAACCTGACGACCGATCTCTATGCCAGAGCAAAGCAACTGATTCGTCATAAAAACTGAGGTACACTTTGCGTTCTTTCGCTATAGTCTGCTACACGCGTACGGTTGTTTCTTCGAATACCCTGATCAGGTTATCGAATCAAGGGAATCAGATTCGATAATCTGATATATGCGGCCGGCCTTATAGAATCAGTCGCCTACCGAACCTATCGTGCATTCCATTTTCACTAGCTCATAGACGACATACATGTATATACATTCGTATATTTAGAGATAGGTGTATAGTAATGGGCAATAATGAATTCACTGACTTTAAAATAGAACAACTTTTTTATAATTAAATAAAACAAATCATTTTTAAACTTTTTTTATAGTAAACTAATCCCTCTATGCTCTTGCCAAAATTTAAGCCGTTTAGTTCAATAATAAAAAAGTTTTTCTACTTTAAAATGCGTGGATTCACTATATATACGTTCTATCGCAACAAAAGCGACCTAACCGACACTGTCGTTTCCACGACGACATATCGATAACGTCATTCTTTCCATGCAAAGGCAGTCATTATTACATCCTAGTTGTCACACGCAGAGGGAGTAGTAGATAAAAGGCAGGGGATAGAATTTTTACGTGCCGTTAACTGCTCGATCGGTGAGAAGCGTTTTCGATGAAACGTCAGCTCCAGGGATCGCTGACATTCGTAAGAGCGATCATCGAAATGTCACACGCACGATACGCTCCGCGCTGGACCGCGTAACTGTTCTCGTTAAACGCAAATTAAAGTTTACATCGTACGGTATGCCGACGAATGTAACGTCACGTCTCCTCACAGCGTAATGCACCGCAGCGCCGTGCTCCATAATTTCTAATCAAAGGCTAAGTAGATATGTAACGACATAATGGCATGTAATATGAGATACGTCTCCATATCTTTTATCTACTATACGCGGTTTCCTACACGTTTTGTCGCGAAAGAAAAGCAGTCGAGAATCTCACCGATAATTCTTTTATCGATATCGGACATAGTTTTATTAGTAAGAGGTGAACGTTCCACGTGATAAAAGCGTGAGATAAAAAGGAAAGATTCTTTTGTAGGAAATTGAATCGGGGTGCTTCGTTGAGGATTTTAAAGAGGCCGATTTCGATTATTCTTAGTCGTTCGTTTTTCTTCATTGGCTAACGAGTGCTGACGAAGGGCGAGAGCATCTGAAAATTTACCTCACGTATCACGGCCCACGAAAATAATGATTTTGGTCCTCGAGAAACTAGAAAACCAGCTCCACACTTACTGCCTCTCTTTTTTTCCCTCTTCGTTTTTCCTTTCTCTCCACCTTTTTAGTACGGTCTAACGACCGCTGCATCCCGATGAGATTTGCGAACGAACCTTGCGAATTTACCGGACTAAAGATGAGCCGAGAAAAGTTCACCATTCTTGCCAATGTAAGCCTCATAAAAGTGTACTCCTAGAGATCAACGAATTTTTATGTTCGAGCGTTGATTTAACATTCGATTTACGAGCTACGAAGTAGGATTCCGTCCAACAAACTCGTTAATTTATCGCTTCGACGCGTCGGAATAAAATGTGTGAAATTTGTCTCCATGTCATCTTCGTTTCACGGGTGAGATGAAACTTCGACTTCACAAATTTTCTCTTATTCAAAATTTTTTTACTATCGGAAGTAAAAACTAGTCATTTATCCGTGTTTGTATCGTTTGTATTCTATCGACTCGATTTTGAATGATCTGCCGACACTTTCGCAATTAATGGATTTTTACGATTTCCTTTCTTAATATCTTCCCATTGATTCGTGAGATTATATGGCCTCGCATCTTTCCGATATCGTGAGAAGGTAGAAGTACGAAAGGAACGAGAGGTAAAGAACAGAGGCGTTTTTGAAGGATAAAAAGAGATTTACAAAGGAGAGACGGGTGTGGAGCTTTTGAAAAATTATTTTCCACCTCGGCGCTCGCGTCGCCGAGCTTTTCACAGATTTTCACCATTTATTTCGCTCTCGGCGATGCTCTCCTCTCCATTCGACGATCGTAATTGGATGTTCCGACTTTGTAAATGAGGAGAAAGAAAGAGGGAGGGATGGGAGTGTGACGTTGTTCGTTGGAGGATAGCTTCTGAAAGGGAGTATTCGCAAAAACTAATTTTGAGTTGACGCGAGAAAGCAAAAAAGAAAAGAAGGGAGAACTTCTTTTCCGACTATTAACGATGCCCGCAAAGAATATTCGATCGTGCGTTAAACGTTTCTAAGATCTTTCGTATCTCTAAAAATTGTAATGAGATTGCAAGGGACGTTATATTATATTCCTAGTGTAACCCTTTCGACTAATTCCAATGATCTTCGATCGAATCTATGGGACATCGAAAAAGTAGTTTAAGGAAGAAGATTATTCGTTGAATATTTAGTGTTCGAGACATTGGGAACTCGAATCCAATCTTCTTTCGGTCGTAAGACGTATTAACGATCTAGCATTCCTCTTTTCGCTCGAGCAAATACCTCGGGCATGGCCTTCTTCTGTTCGAAGAGGCAGCTGCATTTAGAGTAATCGCGGATAATCGAAGGAAGTGAGAAGAGAGAATAAAACGGTAGAAAAATCTGATCTTAACCGAGTACTCCGACTAGGTGTGAATAACTTTCCAACGGATTCAAATTAATTTTCACGCCGAGCAACTTCTACTTTTCGCAGCTGTTTCTCCGGATAGCTGTCGCGCTGGTTCGAATATCAAACGATCTAATGGCTCGTTCTTAACTTCCCTCTTTCGCTTTTTTTCTCTCGTCTAAGTATCTCGGTATAATTTAACAATCTATAGATCCTGTCTCTCATCTTTCAACTCAATCTTATTATAACGTTCTAAAAAAATAAATGTATCGTCGCGACGACCGTCCTTTCATCGGACGATGAATTTTATAGCGAACATCGTACCATTATTAAGTTAGCTTCTTGAACGTGGAACTTTACAACGTTTCAATAAAACTTTGGCGATTTAATATTTCCTTTAATACGATCTGCGAGATCTGCTATTCGTGTATATGTGGAAAAATGGGAAATTTAAAATTTTAAGCTGATCTCTTCGGAAGTATTACTTTGATTTATTCAATTGAAACGAAAGAAAGCTTAAATACTATACGCGTAGGTTTCTTTTTGCATAGTAAAGAATTTCAAAATAGTCAAAAAGGTAAGAATGTCGGGGACAAAAGGAGATCTTGATTTTTAATAGCGCATCCTTAATCCCAAGACAAAGTAAGTTCGCGGTAGCTTTATGGTAACTTTATAGTACGAACTTGGTCGACTGGTTAATCCAATTTATTCCTCAAACAGTTTCGAAAAGTTCTCTCGAGGGCCTCCGAAATGCACAGGGCGGTTATGCGATCGGTTATCCGATGGCTTACGATAATCGTTTTCGAAAGAACTTTGCTTTTCCATCGAAAGTTAGTTCGCCAAGCTAGCTCTCTTGTTTTCTATCAAAACAGAGACTTCTAAAAGACGGAATCTATCAAAAGGTAAAGTAAATTTCTCTTGGACGATGAATCGCTAACGTAATAGAACGAAAGAAATACCGTTTTGTGGCGAAGAAGACGTCCAGAAGCCGGATCTCCTGACAATGTCGGATATCCGGAACGTGTACTCCAAGTTTCCTGCTTCCTCGGTCCAGAGGAGCGTCAACGAGGAATATTCGTGAGAGTGTAGATGAACGGTCGGACAGGAATCAAGAACGACGCGGCCACCGTTCATAGGTTTCATCGGATCGCTCTTATGCTCCAGAATTTCCACGACATACCATTTTCCCATTATCTGAAAAGAGCAAATAAATCGATCAGCTCTTTGTTAGATCAGATATCTATATAGATATTATGTGCAGTTTATAAGCTACTCGTAAGAGAGAAGAGTATTTGCTTTTGTTCTATATTTAATCTATATATCAATGCCTATATACATATCAGTACGATGTGCTTAAACTAAATTACCAGCGATTTATCCAGCATATAATCGCTGAGTGATTAAGTTTTCTTTCTTTCACGTTCGCGGCCCCGGTAAAATGATATCGAACGAATAGATGGAATGGTCTCTCGAGTACGGCATCGCTGCGGCCTGCCACGAAAATTCCTTTTAAACTTTTCTACGCGAGATTCATCGACCCAGCGACGCGACGCATGGATTCTATTCAAGCCAGTTCACTGTCTGCTTTGGATAGAAATCATTAGCGAGATACCATCTGGACCACTCCCATTAATGTGTATACCTCTTTTATGTTACGTATATAGCCGTTGGCATGAACATTTTTAATGACTCACGATCACGTATTGACACGGGAAGAAAATTAGCAAGAAGCTGTAAATTCTTTCTATAAATTTCAAACGAAATGCATAATTGGTTCAAGAGGAAAAGAGAGAGAAGCAGGATTTCCAGTGCAATTAAAAGTTTTATACGCGTGATCCGCGCGCACCGACGAATCTCATTCGGCGCGATTACAGAGATACCGACGAGGCCAACGCGTTTTCCAGTCGTCTCTCCTCCGTATTAATAAATGCAACGCGTTGACTACTCTCACGACTAGACGCGATTACTCGTTCGCGTGTTTTTCCACCTCTCACGTACAGTCCGAACAGCTGCAATCTTCTAAAATAGTCTCACATTTAAAGCTGTGTAAGTGAAAAGAATATTTTTTTCATAAAAAACGTCTTAATCCAGGACTTTTGAAAAACTAAATTGACTTTGATCGACATGTAAGCATAATAAAATCATACGAACTATCGATTAGCTGCCACCCATTGGTACTTTTTTAATCGGACGTATGTCCGAATAAAACTACGACTATAAAAATATATATGTATATCTATACGTATATGCGTCTACATATTCTGGAAAGAAAAACTGTTTTGATATTTCTTTTTTTGACTGTACAATTTAGAGCACAATTGGAGCAGCGCAGCTTTGACATTAGGTAGTTCGGTTTACCTGTTCATTACTTTAATTGGACAGCGTCAGTCCGAGAAATTACATGGTCTTTTAATAGGTTAGCCGCGAATTTGAAAAGGGTTCCGTTGGAAAGCGTCCCGAAAAACGCGTCGGGCAATAGCTCGTAATAACATAGGCGGACCATTTTACGAGCGTGCAACGCGACGTTAAGCTGTTCTCGTATCTCTCTTTCCATATTCCCTCTCTCAGTTAGGAAGATCGTAGAATTTAACGATAACAGGCGGTGCACGCTTTCCCATGCATTTCCCTCAACAATTAATCGAAAACGCGCCAGATCCCTTGTATTTCCGTGCTCTCATACGATTAATATAAAATCACTTAGGAAATTGGGAAAATCACTTTTCAAATAATTTCCACTCGTAGAGTTTGACAAAGAAAAGCGTGAAAAAAAAGATAAAGGATTTTGTCCAATGTTCAACGAGAACAATTAAGCATTTGTAGACATCTTTCATATTTTCCTTTACATTTCGCTGCGAGTCATCGAAGCGAATCTCTTCTCTTTGGTTCACGGTTAAACAATAACGTAGTAACCGCTGGCGAAAGAACGTCCGTTTATGGGACCATTCCCGAGTAGATGCTTCCACAAGGCGGTAGAATGGCGAACACAAGCGAATCAACAAAACTGCAAGCTGAGAGTGTTTGCGTGCGTACGCGTAAACGCTAGGCACACCAGTCTGGATTCTCTCTAACCTTTATTACCGCGGAAAAGGGCCGTAAATTATTGTCGTTCTATCGAACAAACGATTCTGCTCCTCTCTCTCTCCGTGGTAGGTCCTCATGGGCTTTAAAATTAACGAGATAGTAAATACGGCTCTCGTCAATCGATCGATCCAGAATGAACTAAAAATTCCAATTATTTGATCCGGTGAAGAGTACATACACCGAGATTTCGATTATCTGAATTTTCATTATTCGCGATTCCACAAAATGAAAATCTCGACTGTATGGACTCTTTCGTTTAATGAATTCCAATTTTTTATTTTTTTTTTATAAAAGAATATAAAATGTACCGAGTTTTTACGTAGTAATGAAAGAATAAACAAGCTACGTTATGGAAATATCTTCGAAAGAGTGCGTTGGTTTCATTCGAAAAAAGAAAGGATGAGATAAAGTCTTTTTTTTTTTCTTACACTCGGTACCTTCCTGCTCTGGTTTAGTCATGTACCGTCGACTTTCAAAAGAATGCATAGGACATTAGTAAAAGATGCTAAACATAAAAGCAAGTATATGGGTGTGAATGTAATATTTTTTTGCGTGAGTGAGACAAGAATGACGATGACGTCGAAAAACAAGAAAAAGATGATGATGATGATGATGATGAAGGGTTAGGTACGCTCGTCAAAAGTCGTAAAGATGCAAATGCACGTCTCAAGGAAAAATTGCCAGGCGTCGTGTGGTGCTCTCAAAACGGTTGGAAATCGATGAGGCTCCGCATACGTTGAGCTTTTCCACTAGCTTCGAGAGTGTCGCCCCGGACGGATAATATTCGACCGTATATCACTGAACCGGAGCAGGTTCGGGAAGGTACCGTACGTAAGAAGAGAAGACTTTATCTCACCCTTTCTTTTTTTTGTGAAGAGGTAGGGAGGCCGAGGAAGATTGGTTGCTGACACAGTGACGTTCGTCTCACTGGACGGTTGGCAACGATTTAATCGAAAAACTCGCAACGATTTATCGGGACGACAGCCCTTTCATCTCGTTGTTGCTGTCAGTGTCGACTGTGTCGAGGATGTCGAGGAGAGCTGTCCTTCCGTAAACGCGATAAACGTGACTACTCTCTTCTTGATACTATTGTGCTTCGTTGGACAAGTTTCGTTCACGCTCTTTCTATCGGTGACTCGGACGATACTTGCTATTCGAGTACCCAGACTCTTTCTCTCGCTCTTACTCTCGTTCTTGTTTGCACGACACTCGAAGCCTCGCATTCCTTTCAACCTGATTTCCTCGAATCGAAGGCAAAATCATTCGTAAAATGAAGTTAAAGGAAAATCGTACCTCGTCATGAAGAGTTTCAATATTTTTCCTTCTATACTTGTACCCGATCTTTGCTTACCTATATTTCACAATCTCATTCCTCGTTTCGTACATGGAAGAAAGAGTTTTTTTTCATTGCCCCGATTCCCTCGAGTCCTCCACGACGAGACATCGTCCGTATCTCTTCTTACGGCAGTGAGCGAGTTGGATCTAGATATTTTCTGTTAGACCAAGCGCAAACTAAACCGAAATTGTATGGTCCGTACTTCGAATTCGTGCTCGTGGTTTAATGGAACGAACGGAGCTCCTGCACTGGCGAATCTTCTGGATAAAGTTTAACTTCCCGGAGGTTTCATTCTCAAAGGGAACTATCACCCCTTGTTGCTATAGTTAAACGACTGCGGTGTGTCCGATAAAGTCGATAAGAAATTACTTTAAGGTAATTCTTTTCTTTTAATACATTAAGTTCCATCGATACGTTTGTCTATCCTATCGAAATACTAGCCCATTTCGAAATACAACGACTAATCATCTTTAAACTACTTTCTTAAACTTACCTCGTAAAGTTCGATTTTTAATTTCCAACCATCTTTCCTCTTTAAATCCCAACATGAGATCGACTTAATGGGTCTCGATCGTAAGACGATACATCAAGCCGTCCTGGCGGTCGTTCATCATCTACTACCGACGCGATTACCTTGACGAGCCGTATAATCGACATA
Source organism: Ancistrocerus nigricornis (assembly GCA_916049575.1). Lineage (NCBI taxonomy): Eukaryota > Metazoa > Arthropoda > Insecta > Hymenoptera > Vespidae > Ancistrocerus > Ancistrocerus nigricornis. The sequence goes on from OU696667.1 coordinate 1,875,365, forward strand.
CCGAGGATTTTGGCTAACTAATGACGAGTCTCGACGTTTTGGAATATCGAGCGAAGATATACAGCCACGAATATTGGGTGGCTCTGTATCCTCCTACCGATATCACAAATAGATCTATTGCTAATACACGTCAATCTTTCGATACTCGATAATTTCTCTAAGAGATTTCTTCACATATCGAGCCGAATTTCATTCCAAAGTTAATACGTATTTATCTACGTGGAATTCGTGACTTTATGGTTGCAATACCTTTTGAAATTTATTTTGCTACTCGGTAAGGTTCCTTCGGAAGCTAGGTATTCTTTCACCTTTTCTTTGATAGGAAGTACAATGAGAAAAAGAGGGAAAGAGAGTGAGAGAAAATAGAAAAAAATAAATAGAGAGAAAGAAAGAAAAAGAATTACAGTAACCTGACGTGTTTCGAAATAAAAAGATCGAGGTTTACGAAAAAGACAACGAGAACGTACGTTCCTGTCTACAAAACGAGGAAGGGGCTTGCTTCGGGAGCAAGACCAGTTAAAAAACGGAAAAGTAAAAAAACTGCTGCGAAACGAAACGCGATAAAGCTTCTCGTATATCTTTTCAACGAGTCGACTTTTTTTATATAAATTGCACATATAAATCTTAACGAGTCCGTCTTCTTCCCTAAAAGAAAATAATTGCCATTAAATTGACACGGTTCTTCCTCCGACTTCGAACTATTTTTCCTATGTCTTATTTATAAGAGTAGGTTATTTACATATTACAACCAAAACTACAAGTTTATATTCACTGTCAAAACTTATATTAAAAAATAATTATTTATAGTTCGATACAGAAGCTGACAAAAATGATTTTTACCCAGAATGGCGGAAAAGCTTGATCGGGCCCTATATGTCGGTACGGTGCTTTGAGCGTTATTATTATTTTATCGAGCGTTAAAGCTCGATCATCCGAGGTCGTTCTCATTGGGATAAAGAGCGTGCTCGTCCCATATTGAATTAATCGAACTCATTGGACTTTACGGTTTATGCCGATTTAACATTCGACCGCTTATCGCCCGCAGAAGTGCACAGAACGTTGCTCGACTGACATATATATGTATATGAGTATGTGTGTACATACAGATGTATATTGATTCATTGCATCCCAGACGATATCGCGCTTCGCAATCCAGTTCGTGATGTGATTTCCCTAATTACGCGTCTTTTACACGAAATGGGATTTAGCCGATGTCAAGCAAACATCTTTATTTTTCATCTTTGGTAGGTAAATTTGTTAATATTTTTTAATCTAGGTCGGTATAGGTCGTATAAAAATTTTCACTCGCAGCACATCGATCGTTTGGCGAGAAAATTTCTTGGCAAGTACCAAACTTCATAACTTTGTTGAAGCGACGTTCTCGTAACGAACTAAGTCCGACTGACAGACGGTTTTAAAAATAATCCCTCGTCTTTTTTTCACTGAAATTTTCTTAAAGAAAACTTTCGTAGTTGGTGGAAAGTGCTCACGAAACATCCAGATCTCTCGCGTCTAGTGACTATCACGTTCACTCGATCGTTCTTTAGGAAAGTAGAAACCACTCGAGCTTCACCGGTCATTGCTTGCTCGTACAATCGGTTAGCGATCCAATCAAGCTTTAGCCTAGCACAAAATAGTCGGTGCCCGGTTCATTCCTCTCCTCTTTTTTTTTATATTTCCCTCGTAAAACGTTCAGGGAATGGAGTTGGTAGAGTAGCGAACTCCTAAAAAGGTCGCTTGAAGATTTTCGTAAGTGGTGGGACCGAGAAATGTTCAGGCCCGTTCTAAATTTCTCGAGCTCTTTTTCACCTAGGATTTTCATCTCTTCTTGCCGTATTAGAGACACCTTAAACCCGTTTTAAAATTAAGAACTGCGCTAGGCATGGCTTTCAGCGACGTCTCTTCGAGCAAATTCACTCGCTTGCATTCTTAACGTGAAACGAGCCTGGAATTTTCTTTCTCTCTCTCTTTAAAGCTTGCACTAACGTACGAGCAACTCATCCCGGACGTTTTCCGCAATGGCAGAAAAAAGAGAAAGTAATGCATGAGAACGCGTAAAATTGTACGAATACAAACGTTGCGGTTCGTCCAAAAATTACAGACATTCCAAAGTCCCTTCGGTCAGTTACGCGTAGACGAGCTTAACAAGCGAGTTCTATCGCGATACCCATTTACTTTTACGGGAGACGTCTTGATTTCGAGAGGATATCAACCGGACGAAGAGAAAGTACGAGCTTGGCGCTTACTTTTTTTAACGCTGGCCAATCCAATCAGGCTCTATGTACATCGCTCTCTTACTTCTTTTCGAGCTTTATCGTCGTGCCTACCAGTAGCGTAAGGTACAACTTGCCACACCGGTGGATTGCGATCGTACAACTTCGTGAAATCTTATAGCTGGCCAGTGGCCCTCTCATATCTCCCTCGTAGTTCCCTCTCAATCCTTCCTACTCTTATACGCCTTAGTCGCGCCACGTTTTAAGCACCGAAGCCATAATCATGCTCCCTTGCGTTCCCTTAAATCCGAAACTAATTGCAAAATGCGTTTTTTTTTTTTTTTCAACAGCGAACATCTCAAAGATTGTCTATACTCCATTAAACTCTCCCTCCCATTTAGTTTCGTGATCATAAATGTCAATATTACAAGTTCTAAAAGACCGCTGACAAACTAAATTATTCCGTAGAAAATTGACAGGAGCACATAAAATTGCGAAAGAAAAAAGATAAAAAAGAGAGATAAACTTCTGAGTACTTAAAGGTTTTCATTTAACTTACCAGGAAGTAATCGAGAAGCGTACGGACGATACTTTAATAAGATCATACCGCCTATATAGTATTTTGTGAGAGGATGCTTTGGAAATTTTTAAGTCGTCGCCAAGTCTTAAAACTCCTTTTAACTCGACTCTAATTTATTATAGCTAATCTGCATCTTTAGTCTTCGTTTACTCCGTTCCGTGTAATACACATACATACAATATCTCTTTCTTCATTATTTTCATCGGTATAAACAACAAATGAATAAAAATGCTATAAGATATACCCCCAGGACGATAAAATAAATTCACGTTCGAGACAGATATGTGAAAAACTTTTATTAGAACATGCCTAGAGTCTCTGACAAAGCTGATTCATAGGAGAAGAAGAAAGCCGAGAATTTTGTAAGAGGGTAAAAATTAACGATGACGACGACGACGACCCTGAAGAATTCACAAAATGCTCGGGGCGTAAATTTAAAGGAGCAGGCACGACACGCGTGATTCATAATTCTAATATCCAACGTTAGCACTAACGTGAGTAGTGGGCCTCCTCCGGAATGGAGAACGAAAAAGCGTTCGTTATTTCGTGAGTAGTCGTGAACATGTAAATGGTTCCTCCCTTGCTTTTTTCTCCCCCTCTCTCTCTCACATACAGCCACATACTTTCTCTCTCTCTCTCTTGTCTTGTCTACGGCTCTTTTCTCTCGGTTCGCGCGCCGTTTAATAGCCGCTAACGAGGGAGAGAAGAGAAACTCAACAAGATTTTCAACCTCCTCTCCGGCTGGTCGTCTTTCAGCGACGAGACTAGGGGGTACCCTTCGTTTCGGCGGAGGCTTCTTCGTTTTCCACGGAATAATAGCTGCGGAGTGTGCTAGCAAGATGGGCTGGTGCGCTCCTAGAAAGGAAGGCTTCTAGCGAACCTTTAAAAGGCAAACGAGAACGTTCGCTCGACGACGGCAGAAGCTGCCATCCCCTTCGGTTTAAAACTTCTCTCTCATCCTCTCTCTTAGTGATAGGCAGGAGAGAGATAGAGTGGAGAAGGCAGGGTACCGAGAAAGTAAGGAAGAAGCTTAACTTACCGAACAAGCATCGAAGTTTGGTTAAATACAAAATATAATAATGGTCGGGCCTGAGAAGGTGGGAAACTTCCTTTGGCTTCGCGAATACTCACCCTCGGTCCTCCTTCTTTCTCTCACCATTTTCAAGACGAACAACCTCGGAATTCTTTGCATCTCGGAGAACATATTACTCTTCTTCTTCTCTCGTAAATCTTTCTCCTTCGTCTTTGTATCTTTTTCTAATTCGCACCCGGTACTCTTACCGAGAGAGTTAATACTTGCCTGTCGAGGAACCATTCATTTCAAGAAATCGAACGTACATAGACACGAACTTGCTACGTTTGGGATCGATCTAGTCACGTTTTCCCAAAGCACGTCCGTATCTTCCTAGACGAGATAACCTAACTATTCCCACGTCAATCGTAGTACGTATCGGCAGACAAATTTCAAAGGGCGAGAGACCGTAGTCCGTGCGAGTGAGTGAACGAACAACCATGCGTGATTTAAAGCCATTCGCCGATACCAACACGAATTTCAATCCTTTTTCGTAAACCTTTACAGAGACAAAAGAGTCATGTGGTCGCGAAAAACTCGTCCGATCGAATGAGTCCTTCGTTTTCGAGAGCACCACAAACGAAAAAATAACGCTTGCGCTGTTGTATTCTCTGTAAAGTTAAAGCCAATGCTTGTTTCGAAACTGATTTGTAAACGAATGTTGACAATATTTTGTCAATTTATACAATTCGATAACTCGCGATCACTTTTAACGTTTACTTTTTGCATTCGAGCTTGCCGCCTTCGGCGTTATCGCGACTCGTCGAGAGAAACGATTAATATTAACTAGAATCTTTCCAGTAGAAAACTCTGAAGAGTTTATAACCAAGTGGACTAATGGTATAAACTTTCTCACATAAATCGTGATCGTTTAATTAATCCCAGAACGAAGCAAGAATAAAACTTGGTAACTTTACCCGAGTCGTCCGTACTTAATTTTCCACTTTAAATGTTATTTATAACGCGCACCATTGCACGTTATAAAACTCATACGAACGTACGTAATTCCCTTTCCTATTTGATTTTTCCAGTAACAAGATCCTTTAAATAATTTAAATCAAATGAACCAATATATCGCTAAATGGATTTAAATGGAGTATACATTTTACGGAACTCTGTAAACGATCATTGATATTTCCACTAAGCAATGCATAGTTGGTAAGTAGGGGAGACCAGGGCTAAAAGTCCCAGGGGCAAGTTGTCCCAGTCGTAGTTTTGGTATCTTAGGATGGAAGGGGAAACGCGTCCGGTGCATGGTGTACAGGTCTTAGCGAGTAAAAAAAAGTGTAGTGGTGGTCGTTGTGTTTAGTCTTCTCTGGTTACTTCAAGAGACGAATTTATATTTGAATAAGTTCAATTCTACTTTGGGTACATTACTTAAGCATCTCTAGGCACTAATGAAAATCGATTGCACACGAGTTCGCACATGTAATAGAAAGAGAATTTGGTCAGCTTCATTTCCTTGCCAGAATTTAAAAAAAACGCCTTGGTCTGACTGAACTATTACCCGAGAAACATACCTATGAAAACGGGGCAAGTTGTCTCACACGTCGAGGTAAGTTGTCCCGACAATGAGATCTGAGACAACTAGCCCCATCCTCTTTTTTTGCTGTAACGTTTGTTTTTATCATTAGTTTTCGACAGAATTCAGGTTTTTGTTCATGATGCAAACATCAGGATTTTTGTCAAAAATCGATGCATCTCGAATTTTCCCGATCAAATACTCATTCGAAAGAAGAAAGTCTCTAATTTACGAATATGCAAGTCGCGTTTCGATAGGATGACTGGTTGGAAAGATACAGCAATTTTTCTCTTGAAAACGACCCATACTCCGACACTTAAAAAATTTATTTTTCGACACTCCGCAACGATATCGAAAAACGGATACCGGGACAGTATTCTGCATGCTTTCTTCTTTCTAAATCTTGATGCATACGTCAGGATTTTTGTCAAAAATCGATGCATCTCGGATTTGCCCGATCAAATACTCGTTCGAAAGAGGAAAGTCTCTTCTTTACGAATATGCAAGTCCCGTTTCAATAGGATGGCTGGTTGGAAAGATACAGCAGTTTAAAGCTTGAAAAAGACCCATACTCCGACACTTAAAAGATTAATTTCTCATCTCTCCGCAACGATATCGAAAAACGGACAACGGAACATTATTCTGCATGCTTTTATCTTTAAAATGAGCCATTAAACATTAAAATCGGCGGTGGTGACCATTTTGACAAAAATCATGATGCATAGGTCAGGATTTTTGTCAAAAATCGAAGTATCTCGAATTTGCCCGATCAAATACTCGTTCGAAAGAGGAAAGTCTCTTATTTACGAATATCGCAGTGTGACTTCGATAGGATGACTGGTTAAAAAGTTACAGCACTTTTTCTCTTGAAAACGACCTATACTCCGACACTTAAAAAATTTATTTTTCAACACTCCGCAACGATATCGAAAAACGGACAACGGGACAGTATTCTGCATGCCTTTTTCTTTAAAATGGGCCATTAAACATTGAAATCGGCGGTGGTGTCCATTTTGGCAAAAATCATGATCCATACATCAGGATCAGCACCAAAAAATTCGAAAATATAAGCTACAGAAATCTGTAGAAACAAAAAACCTAAAATTGGGACAACTAGCCACGGTCTCCCCTATATATGGAGGTCAATATTCGGTTCACCGAACTTACTTGAACCAATTTGATAACTTGGAGAAAACCGAGGTATTTTGTAATACGCTGAAATTGAATGAAATTTCGAGATTATCTTCAAAGTTTGCAGGGATCCCTTGAAAGCGTATGGAGGAGAGATTAAAAGAGATCCGATGTTACCATAGGTGGTGAGTCGAGGGGTTGAAGTTTTCGCGAGGAACATTTCGTGGAGGCATAATCTTCGCGCGAGCACGCACTCACGTTCGCATCTACCTTGCGTTTGGGTTTGCATCTGACACACCGCTACTATTCAATGTCGAAAATCAGTTGTCTTAACCCAGGACGAAGTGGCGCGAGAGCAACCCTTTATTTATGCTAACTTATGCGATGCATTTGCATGCATGCTCGCGTTCGAAGCAGAGCTTTCCTACGTTTCGCAGGATCTGACATTAAAATCTCGAGTTGGCACCGTTGCTTTTCGTGCCGATAAGCCTGCGTATACAAATATGTCTAGCGATCTTTCGGTGCTATCTTATTGGTTGGCCCATCGAATGTTTCTTCAACTCCAAAAAAAAAATACCAACGCGAAAAACAGAAAACAAAGCTCAAAAGTTTTCGTGCCGTCTACCGCATCAGTGTTAGTCTCTCGTTCTAAATTCCATATCTATGTATACGGATAAACCGTGGAGAGCATGTAGACGAGCAGAAAATTTTCTGTTAACCTGTGCAAATTTTACGGTCCGAGCGATAAAGTTTGACGCTACGGATGAGACTCTATTCGCGCAACGTGCACGGAAGTTTAACGCGAGCCACGAGATACTTTCCTAGAGTGACGTTTTCATTTTCCCCTGGATTCGCACGAATAATTTTCGCCAATAAAATACCGCCTGGTTGCTCTAAGACCTGTTTAATTCAACGTTTCCCGACATTTTTCAGCGATTTCCCTTTTTCAAAAGCTCAACAAAATATAAAAAACCTTTCATAGAGAAAACGAATGAGAACATTTTATACTACACAGTGCGTAGTTATGATTGGTGAAAACAAGTTAAAGGTCAACTTCAGTTTTTTAATAGGAACCTGTGTGTTTTTCTCCATTATTTGATGACGTTTTTCAAGACAAATTCAACGATATACTACAAAGGATCATTCAAGGTTATTAAAGATCGTAAAGAGGGAAAAACTTAAATTGCTATAATTCGAGAGGGTAAACTTTTTATTAATCTTTTTTCAACCGAGTAAACGTCCCTTTTGTCGGTTAAGAACGTCGAGCTATCAATCGATCCATCGAAGATAAGTCTTTGGCAAATAGAGATGGATGGATACCGAATGGTAAAATAAATTGAGATTGCCAAAAGAAGGATCGACATTCGCGAAAAATGAATGGGGTGAACGCATAGCTGTTCTTTCTCGCAAATATTCTCTCTCTCTCCCTCTTCATTCGACAATTCGTTTTTCCCCGCAATACGAAGATCGATCCATCTACAGAAGCTAGAAATCATACTAGCCATACAAATCGTATCAGCGGATTCATATTTTTATGTGTAAAAAAAGAAAAATCGATTCTACGAAACAACGAATAACTATGAGTTCATATCTAAGGCAAAAAGTTTGCAACTACTTGCGTTCCTCGTTGTAAATCTCGATATATCGACTAAATTTCAAGTGGATTTTCACTGATGTGCCTTCGTAATCTCGTTGATTTAAAGTAGCCGCTGTATACAACACGATAATGGAGCCTATCGTCGTTAATGTTCACGATTCGCCGCTGTTGCAGAGAAAGAGAGAGAGACGTGCGTGCATACATGTGTGCGTGTAAGGGCAAAAGATAGGGGGAAGCATGCGCGGACCGCATGTAGGTCATGGGATGCTGGTCCTTGGGTTCCCGTTCGTGATGTGCTAGACCTACATTAGAGCACGATTAAACTTTGCCTTTTAACGGTGCGTGCACGCCTAGACCTCGCTCCGAAAGCCTACTCGCATAACGTTAGCTCTATTTTCAATCCTTTTTTCAGCTCGATCGATCAGAGCACTTTTGAAAACCTAACAATTGAGGTATAATATAACAAAGCCAACGGTCGACTCTATTCATCTCCAAACTAATTTCGCAACAGACTTATTGGAAATTGATCAATTTTCCAAAGTATCCCTGCAGCTTTCATTTACTTTTAAAGGGGATATGTTTAAACAAATGGACTAAAAATCTTTTCATTCGAACTATATATATATTAACTATAACAATATCGAACTATCGATATATCGGATAAAATTGTTTTTATTTGTCGTAAGGATAACAAATAGCACCAAGTGAAAGAGAGAAATGGAGAAATGCAGCTTCCGTGTATAATATGCGAAAGCGTAATCAATAAAGCTTAACCATGGATTAAACTCGGATCGACCGATAGCGCTATTAGTTTCGTTTCTAAACCCTATGCTAACTAGATAATTTAATTGGCTATCATGATGCAAATTAGCCCGAACTCCCGTGGTTTCTTCATTACAAATCGATCGAGTCTAAACGCAACTCTAGTATTGAAAATTGTATTTGCATTTCGAAAAAGTAGTACGAGATTAGCTAGTCGATATCATCGAGGACTGGTTCAGATTTGAGAAATAGATACACGTAAAAGCTGCCATTAGAACTTTTGTCGTGTGCACGGAAAGACGATATTTCGCGTGCACGAAATACGTGACGTCAAGAGGAAAACTTATTTCCATGCTGGTCCGACGCGACCCACTCTGAAACACATGATACCTACTTACTCGTATTTCTACTATACTCGTTCTATAGGATTGCTTCATCTTTTGCTTTATTTTTTACTCGCAATGATACCTTTTTCTATATCTAGCCGACTCTCCCGTGCACGTCGAAGGGATCTTGAAAAGCTCTGCGAGAGCTTAGGAGCGAGCTTTTTAATTTTTCGAGCGTACTCATTCCTTCTTCTTTTGGTCTTCTTCTCTTTGCCACATTCACTATATTTTTCTCCCTCTCATCGACCTTTTCCATGATCTACGGATATAGACACCGGATATCGAGACAACATTTCTCTTTCCTCGCATTGTTCCTCTTCGCGAACTTCCTCCTACCTTTCTTTTAGATTACGCTCCCCGTCGCGCTCCTTTCTTTCATTTGACACAGTAGCGACGAGATCGAATTCCATACCTCCTACCTTCTTTCTCTTTTTTTTTAATTATGGAGATAAATAAATCCTTATTATAAATCACTTCCGATTCGTTCTTTTTTCGTGAAAGAAGAGACGAACAAAGAAGGTTATTTATCATCGCGAACGAACGTCGCGTCACGTTCTAAAATTAATTAGGTCGGATACCAGCCTCGATGATAAGGACAATGACCCCTACGATGAAATACAGTTACAAAAGTTCCAACTTTTATGAGATGTATTTTTTATTCATTTTTTATCAAATCAAATTCATCAAAACTTTGTCACTGAACATAATCGATCGATCGCATAAAAAGTATCCCAATACAGATACCCGCGATGAGTTGAATTTCGTTCTGAAAAACATCGTAAATATCCTTACAAAATAAAACGACCAATTCCATGTTTAATAATCTAAAATTCTTTTTTCGATCAGTCAATTTTATGCCGGAAATCGAAATGTGTATGGGTTTTTAAAAGTGCGACAGTAAAGCCATCGGCTATTCAGCAAAATTGGCAAGCAAAATTCGAGTTTCGGTTATAGCTCGAAGAGGGGACTCTCTCACGCTCTTTCACTCAGTTATTTTACGAGTTTAGCTTTTAACCAACGGTGGTCGTGCGTAAGTAATGAAAGAGAATTGATTGCGGATGGAAATCTGTCGAGGAAATCGGGCATCGTAAACCTAACCGTCTCTGCTCTTAATGAATCCCTAAACGGATTTGGTGAGAGCATCTGCACAACAAATAACCGGCAGCCGACGCGATCCGACGCGTTGCCGTTTAATTACTAATTCAATTCCGACTGGTCACTAATTGTACAAGTTGTAACTTGTTGGATTCGCGCCGCGCGATAATAATAACAATAATCGAGCTCGCGCAATTTTACATGCGCGCGGGACAAAATGGTCGCGCGCGCATGCGCATGCTGGTAGTTAATGGTACGACTAAAACAATGCGAGCGATCAACTGTAGAGTCGTACGTACGAGAGCGACGAGATTTTCAAGATCGATTTACCTTATTTTCCCTGCGTTCATTTCGCTCGGTATTCTCGAATTAATCGCGTTTACCAACCGCATTATTCCGGCGAATAAATCTCCGAGACAGAATATAAATCCCGAATTTCGAAGTTTTGTCAAGATGAACATATATATGTAGCACGTATGCGTACATACGTTTCGATGATTTCGTAGTGGGGAAATGGCTAGGAATATCGGTTAATTTACGGGTGGGCGTGGATGCACGCTGTGGGATAAATTATGGCTTGAAAATCGATGAAAATTCGCCGTTAAATCTCTTACGGTCGCCGGGGACTGATTATAAATTTACTTCTGCTATTCAGACTTGTCGAGTTTGTTACTTCCACCTCGGAATTTTTCCCTTCCGTATGTATAGTGTCTGTTACAAATTCGAGGGATATTATAAACGGTCCTTCGAGCCGTCCGGGGAAATCGGTCCTTGAACCCTAAACGAAAAAGGAAAGCTTTTTCGGGTCTAGGCTCGTTCTGCAGCCCTCGGATCGACGCGGTGGTCGGTTCACTGCTCCCGTTTCCCTCTTTACGATGTATTACGATAGTCCTCTTTTTGGACACAATTAAGGACGTTCCTACCAAATGTTCTCTTTAAATTTCGTCTCTATATTCCAGAATTCAGAATATTAGCTTTTATTCTATGAATCATGTACCGATAAAGTTAATTACACTTTTTGCTCTATCGAGAGAGAAAGGGCTCCCTGCAGTCGTGTCTGAAAGAGTGGAAAAAGTATGCAGGAATTACGACAACGTAGAGTTATGTGATAATATAACGTTTTGATAAAACTAGGTACCAATGTGTAAGAATATAAACGCATGATAGATAAATAGAATAGATAATTTCATTATCACGAGAGACCCATTTAATTTTGCGTAACGTAATGTGTACCACGTGTAGCGTGTCTCTTACCTGTTATTAGATTAGTACTATTATTTTTTTCATCGATTGACACCATATTTGTCGCCATGATCATACACGAATGTGTTCGTGTAAAGCAAAAAGAGATATAATAAAAAGAAACGAGCGCTCTTCCGTGTTCGATTGAAATTTTATCAGAACGATAGAATCTCGCAGCACGAGGAAAGGACAGCCGGTTAAAATAGCAAAAACTTGTTAAGTACCTATTCGAAAGTCTCCGATATGCAAATGAAATAAAAGTCGAAGGTTGAACGTGAATATTCGAGATTGGCGGAAATTTTCGGGAAAGGAAAAATAAAACTGAGAAGGGGACGATCTACGACGCGATTCGTACGAAAGAGATGTAATAGAAATGTCTGGCTGGATATCTTTCGATAGAAAAGAAGAATTGTCGTCCACGAGCAGCGCTATGGATTCGGAGAGATTTGACGAATCGCGGAGCAACAACCGAACGTTAAAATATTCCTGCCACGTTTCAAATTTTTTCAACGAGATGACTCGAACACGTACATCACCTTTGTCTCTCTCTCGTTCCTATTTCTGGACACGCTCGAAGGGGCAAAAAGTCGGAACTCGAAAACCGCATAGAAAGCCGAGGCTAAAAGCTCGAAGCTTTCCGTCCAGCTGGAAAATGCTTCGCAACTCGGCGAGGTGCTTTCACCGAGAAGTTTGAGATCGCATGGATTGCATGTGTCTATCCCGGTTGCTCTTTTCTTTCCTTTCTGTTTTCATCCTTCTTTTTCTTTATTTCACCCCCTCTGGCAATTAAATCGCAACATTATTACTTTCCGTATAAAACATTTGAAACTTTCATCGTAGAGGACGATGTTAAAAATATATGGTTCTCCGTCCGAGGAAAATGAATCGTGTGATTCTATTCTTTCCACGATTAGCCGAGATTTCATTTGGAAGAAACACGAAAGTTTGTGGAAGTCTTCGAAGTTGGATGAAGACGAAAGGTAATTGTACCTTGTTCGCGAGTTAGACCATATGTTTCACGTTTACCCACGTCTGCTGCATACGTGTAGGTAAACGACAAGGGAAGTGCATATGCGGGACGACGTTAACTTCGCGTAAACGTTGTTTTGAGCGACCTGTGGAAAGGCATAAATATTCTGTCGTTCTTTATACGAACCATTTGCATCCTTCAACTCGCAAAGAGAACAAGATACGGCGAGAGAGAGAGAAAGAGAGATTTTACTAGCAGGATATAAAATCTTTCTCAGATCCCGACCGACCGTCATTGGATTTTTTGTACCGAAGTAAAAAGTTTCATCAGTTTCTTCTTCTACCATGTATTTTTTTCGCTGGATATCGTAGTTTAGAATCACAAGAAAGAAAGTTTCTTTTCTCGACGAGATTTACGTACGTATACGCGCGAACCTTTACGTTAAACCGAGAGAGAACTTTCTGAAGTTTCTACTTTTTATACTCTCTCTTCTTTTCCTTTCTACTTTTTATTCGCTTTCGTTTCGTCACCAAAATAAACTCAAAATCATTTCGCTAACCCATCATTTTGTAACTGTATACGCGGTGGACCATGAGAGGATTATTAACGAGGCTTCTCGTCACGCGAGAGGTATTCTCTTACTAAAATTTGATTGCTTAATGCCGTAATTACGCGCTTACACGTCGTCTAGTTTCACCTCTGGTCGGAAATGAACTTAACGCTGTAACTACATATACCAACGTTTCATGCGCATGCAGGATATAGGGATATTTACACTTTATATTTCGATACGAAGCATATCCTCTTCCAAAAAGTGTAAATCCGTAAAGTAAACTTTTTAACATCCCCCGAAACGTCAATACCAATCGTTACTGCTGGATTATATCAATGATTCGCTATTATAAAATTTGTCATTCGAAAAAAGCTTCTTACCCGCTAACAGCGAATAAGATTCGTCGCATATGATTCCTAAAAAAGTTCTTTCGTTCAAAGGGAAATCCAGTTCATTCGCGAACTCGTTACGACCTCGTTCGGGAGCCGGAATATTATAGAAAAAATACACGCGGGGAAACGCGTGAGAAAGCGAGAGGGTAGAATTTTGTACGGCTGTCTGGTAAAGGATGATGGATCGAAGAAAAATCGCATTGGTTTCTCGTTTCTAACATGCGCGCCCGTCAGACCGAGAAAGGAAAGAGCGTGCTCTTTTTTTGTGCTGCACCTGCAGCAAGATAACCATTATCTCGGAAATACGGAGGAAGTTCCTTTGCTCGTTCGCATACAAGAGAAAGAGAGAGGGAAGGGAGAGAAGCAAAAGAAAGAGTCGAACGATGCGAAAGCTATCACCTCCTCTTTCATTTTCTTCCCTACAGAAATCAACTCTCGGGACGAATGTTCGTATTGAAGGCAACGAGACGATCCCCCACCCACAACCCCTTTTCGATCCCGTTTCCCGCCATAAAATTTTATATCCTGCGATGAATTTCATTCGGACAGTCGATGACGTTATCCGTCCACCTTTTTCCTGTCACTTCGAGACGAGAGAGACTCCACCCTTTTCCATCGATTACCGATAGTCTTTCTCTTCGGGCATTACGAGTTAAAAGAATTTATAGAATATTACGTTCGAGATAACTGTACTCCACTCTGGAACGAGACGCTCCTTCCAAAGGAGCCATCCTTTGATTGACAGCCTTTTCTGAAAAAAGGCGAAGTGCCGATCGAGAGGTTTATAAAAAGGCTTAAAAAGGAGCTTGTTAAAACGATCGAACGTGTCAATAAAATTCGCGTGAATCAAGACACCGCTGTTCTCACGATGGCTTCGTCGTCATCGACCAGTTCGATCTCGATCGTTCGCATCTATGTTATGTAAATGGTAATCTATCGGTCGATGACTTCGGATGCACGCACCCACCGTCTATCTATTACTATGAATACCGACCTGTAGAATCGACGCTCGATTACCTAAACCTAAACGATGATTTCGATCGAATTATAGCAAACGGAAGGCGCGTTTGGCGATTTATGGTATCTCGATGTGCTACAAGTCATTGATTTATGAATTCGTTAATCGTACGCGTTTCCTATCTAAAATTCTTTTTAAAATCGAGGAAGATAATCTTTCCAGGTTCCCGACTTAACGTAAGTCATCTCCAATCGACCATTACATTTATTCCATTGCCAGTACTATATTTCATACCGAGGATGGGAAATCGATGGGCGACTGGTACGCGTGTACTATTCGCGATACGCTTTTAGACGAGTCGCTAGTTGATAAGAGCGGAAGTTCAAGATCACCGGAGATTCAGGACGAGACCGTCATAAATTCCATCGTGATCGCGATACTGCCTAAATCTCCAAAGGGGAGCAGAAAATTCGTGCGTGGGAACTCATCGTCTTCTTTTCATCTCTTCGTTCTTATAAACGGAAAAATGGACTAGCCCCGTTCCTCGACGATATTCATTGATACAAGAGTGTAGCAATTAGTCGAGTCGTCGGCCTTGCTCTTTTATCTCTCCCTCTCTCTGAATCTTCATGCGATCACAAGTGCCAAGAGAGAGAGAGAGAGAGTTACGCAGCTGCAACGCTCGCAACAGCTTGCCCATAACTTCAACTAGTACGACACTACGTCTCGGCCCGCTTTATATTCAGCGCATGGATTTTAAGCGGAGCTTATGCTAATCGGGAGGCAGCTATATGGAAAACAAGTAGAAAGCGGAACGAGGAAAGGTTCCACTACTTTTCTCTACCCTCTTGGGAAGACTTTTTCTTACCGTTTTCAACGAAATAGAGAAAAGATTAGGAGGAAAGACGTCGAGATGCAGATCGTTTACGCTTTATCACTCGACGACACGAAAATTCGTCGAGAAAAGGCCTCGATTTTACTACTGGGACAAAAGAGAAACGAGATTTTACTTGTACTCGTGATGAGAGACGAAAACTGATTGATATCAAATACAAGCAATCCTATGTTATAATCTACGGAGACGTTCCGAAACGCTACTTCAAATATCCGTGTACCTACCTACATTCGATTGTTCGGCCTACGTGTTTCGGAGTACCTAACAATAGGAAGTATTATCGAGCCTCGACAAACTCCAACATAATTGTCAAGATTCAATGCAAACTCTCTTGTCAGACGTAGAACGATCTCCGTCTATCGCGATCATGATTCATCTTCCTTTATACGCCCTATTCTATTAAAATAATATTCCGGACGAAGCTTGGATCGAAATAGATGTACTTACATACACACAACGAATGAAGTAATCGCGATATTATATACCTACGTAGGATTCATGTAACCAAGCGCGTACGCGAGAGAGCAATGTTCTTAGAATTTCTTGATATTCTAAATTCAAACAGCAAAGTATCAAGGGGGAGTTTAAAAATAATAAAGACTAGAACTCGTATCAAAAAATGTATGTTTCGTTTGTCGAGAATACGTTTCTCGTGAAGAACAACATACACGTCAAGAAATACTTCAGAGAAACAAGATCTTCCTCAGCCGACGGTTATGGAAGTAAGACGTACGGAAATTGTTTCCCAAGCTTAAATCCACCTCGACGATTCGTCATAAATCTCTTGAGGGACATTAGATGCATAAGGGGAAACGTCAAATCGCCAAGTCGAAATGGATGCGAGCTAACAATCTGGCGCTCCGAATCCTCCATTTTCTAGGCGAACGTTCAAATTATATCTATCACTTAACGTAACTCCGTATGCAACTATAAGCCAGCTATCTGGACTCGACAACTTCGTCGAGGCAGCGTGCCAGGAACTCGTAATTGTTTTGAATTAACGATACTTTAAGCTTCGCCCAACTACGAGCCATTACGTGACCAGTCTCCAACATCCATCGAGCTTATCATTGCCTAACGATTTAGATATATTTTCTTTTCTCTCTCTTTCTAACTCTCTCCTTTAACTCTTAAATTCCAAAAAGACACACACACGATGCATATCAATGTTGGACCACGCATGCATACACACGAATCGTGGATTCTTCGTTGTTCGTTCAACGAACGCACTGAATTTTCCGCGTTATATATGTGGTATCTCTTTGTAGTTCGAAAAAAAGTGAGCAATGCATACGTAACAGTCGCATATCGAGTGGGAAAAAATCCCATTATTTCGCGAGCTTTTATCCGACTCATAGAGGCGACGCGCGAGGTTTCAAATTTATAGTGTAATCGTCCGGTATCGTCTGGAAAATCGCCGAGGTCTTCTATTTTTGTTTACCCAAAACGCGAGAACCGAGCAG
Source organism: Ancistrocerus nigricornis (assembly GCA_916049575.1). NCBI lineage: Eukaryota > Metazoa > Arthropoda > Insecta > Hymenoptera > Vespidae > Ancistrocerus > Ancistrocerus nigricornis. The sequence continues at coordinate 1,892,196 of OU696667.1, forward strand.
CCGTTAAAAAAGAGCTACGTGGTCGTTTGTTATGGTAATTACGTGAAATGGTGACAATAACCGCTGGTTCTTTTTCTCTACGACCCCCCCCCCCCCGCCCATCAAAATTGTAATATGGTCACTCGGAAAAGTTACAGGAGCGAACGTAAATTTTTCCAAGCAAAATTGCGCGCGGTGCGTAAAATCTATCCTATGTATATACATATGTGTATAAAAGGTCGGTACGTGTCTACGTCTCGTTATATATGTATAAACCGATAGGTTACACGTATACGTATATGAAAAATGTAAAAAAATCGATAATCTCACCTTGTCGAGATCGATCTCCTCTTGAGAATTAAGATCGGGACAGTTGAAATTCGTGTACTCCGTCGTCTGGAGCGCATTGTCCGCCCTGGTAAAAGCGACCAGTGCAAGCACTAGGAAGTACCACTTCATTGTTCGCGCGTTATACCGTCCCGTTCACACGTTATCCTCAACTCCGAGATCCGAGGACTCGATCGGTCCAACGTACAACTCGATATCCTCTTCACTCCCTTCCTCGAGAACTTCTCGGCTCCCGAACGTACCTATCTGCTTTCACGATTTTCACCTCTTCGATATACCCTTACGCAAAAATAAATCTATCTGATATTATCCTAAACGCATTCTAGTCGAAAATGCATATGGATCTCGAGTTTGGATAGTTTCTCGTAAGTTTCCTTTTTTATTAGCTCTCGAGTGACATCGGTCGGCACATCGTGATAAATCCTCGAAGCCGAAGCTCTTACCACGATACAGTCTAGATCACGAGGCGATACTTTCTTCAAAGAGAAAGGAAATCAATTTGCAAATCTAATTCCAACACTCTTCGAACTTCACCAGCACCATTTGCCCCGAGCAGCCATACTCCGAAAAAACAATAAAGAGAGAAAAGACCGATAGTCTTTCAATAAACAAACGAAGGAATCTATTACTACGCGTTTTTTCCTATCTCCTCGGGCACATCCAATACATGAAAAAGGACGAACGAGTAGCGTCCTTTCATCCTCCTTTTTTTTCTCTTTCTTCTCCTTCCAACGATCCTTTGCTGGAAGAGTGCACAAAGTTTTAAAAGTTCGAAAACAATTTTCTCAGGTCGAACTCGTTCAAGCTCGCGAGTATGTCGAATCTGTTTGGTTGTCGAAGCGCGCGCTCTCACGATATCGACTCGATATCGTTTGAGAGAGAAGGGATGCGTGCGCGGCCAAGTCGGAGGGCACTCTGACGTTCCCGGTCGAGCTTCTGCCGGTCCCCCGTCCTCCTCCTTTTCCTCCTCAACCTACTCGTCCTCCACCGCCTACTCTCTTCGTGCGTGCGCGAACGAGAGAGAAGGAGGGAGAGAGAGGATACTCGCGGCTTTGACGTAGAAAGACAATTTCGCTTTTCGCATCTCCCAGCTTCGATAAATCGGACTATGAATTAGATTTCGAAGGACGTTGCTTGTGTACGTTATACGTGAATCAAATTCCCAGAATAAACGAACAATTGCTACGTATATGGTATTGAGATCCTTTATTCCTTATCGTGAACTACAAGAGATTCCGAAAAGTAATCACAATGGAACAACATCCTACTAATCTCAACCAACGAAATCAGAAGCAATGTTCATCATTCTTTCTCTCTATTGTTACAACGGATTTAGAGACTCTTGAATATATCATCGCTTGAAAACTCGTAAATGTTCTATCAGCGAAGAACAATTTGAATCTTTCGTTTTCCTTCCTCACTGTCGTTATCCCCGGGCGTTTAATTTTTGGATCTACTATTTCTCGTGTGGACTTTAGGAACAGTCGCCGTGTACGCGTTGTGTTCTCCCTAAGTGCTTTCTCGCATACTCGCTAATTTAACCTGCTCGCGGACATTCGGTTGTCCTGCAAAGAGAAATATAGATAGATAAAAAGAGACAGAGGAGAAGAGAAAGAGAGTAACTTTTTTATATTTTTCTAAAAATACATACGAGTAATCGGCCAACATATAGGACACAAGAGACACGTGCATAGGCGAACGAGACCGTACGTCCATTTAACCTTGCAATTGTTGTCCCTGTCAATGATTGCGGTCGCGTCATGACCTTCCGTCAAGTCTACCGATGAAGAGAAGTACGATGTGGAGGATTAGTTCGATGGAACGGAGGTAGTACGCGTATACAAGTCGCAGAGTAACGTGCCTGAGATGCGAGAATGTGTGTGAGATGAACGTGAGGAGTAAAAGAGGGAGAGAGAGACTGTGTCCCTCGGGTAGCACATCGTCGCAATGAAAACTTAATTCGTTCATTCAATCTGCTCGACGGCGCAGCCCGCTGCCACTGAAGCTGCTGAAAGCTGACGGCAGATATATTTTTTTTTTTCACAAAAATCTAACGTGTCGTGAATATTGAAAATATTTTTCAATAACTCGGTTAAACGAAAAACCATAAGTAAACCAAAAAACACGGTTATTTGGATGGTGTTTAATTTTACTATTTTTGGTGTATATAAATATTATTCCCATCTATGGAAATATCGATCCTAGCTATTACGTAACCCATCAAAGCTTCCATTCGTTAAAGTAACGAATTAATTGTTTAATTCTATGTCGATGGTTCCTTTAACTTCGATACCTACTTACTTAAGTACGAGTCAAATTCCATGGACTTAATCATTGAATTTCATTCGACGAAAAACATTAACTGTGCACGCGAACAAGATGAAAGTTTTAAGTAATTGTCCGTTAATCTTCCTCCGGCTTTCGTTCTTCACACGACGGTCTCGACGACAGGACATTGATGTCGGATAACGACAGAATCGAGAACTCCACGAATCCAACGGTTAGCGTTCCCCTAAAGATCGATCGTCGTTCGATGCGAACTTAAAGTTTGCTTCGACTTCGAGCACGAAACTTTCTGAATGCGGTCGTTGATTATATGATATGATCTCGAACTTGAATGTAGAAACCTTATTAAATATTACCTAGGTCTTCCGATATTCCGTCGTCACGCGAACGACGCTTTTCTTCTTCGGTTATCTTGAATTTCGTCTCTTCCCTCGTTTTTTTTCTCACCAAACGAATCGCATTAGACCAATCTTCGGCTCGTCGGTTCGCCTTTTCTTTGGTTTATATTACGTTTTTCCTGATTTAGACTCGGACACCGGTGTAAATCTCTAGCAAGCACTTTTTCCAAAGAGGTTAATTAGATACGGTAGGGAAAAGGGAATGAGGAGTCCTGTTTCCCGGGAAACGCGTATGACGCACGCGAAACCAGCCCTAGTGGTTTTGCAAAAACATTCTTCGCTAATAAAACATTCCTAATGAGTTTCCCGCACAAGTCACCAACAAAAATGCCACTAATTGTGCCTCGAGCGCTTTCTCGCCGGTCGAGTTAAAGAATTACGATACGTATTCCTATGGCCCACTGGTCGACGAGGAGGGGGAAAAGGGAAAGGAAATATTGTTCCCGTTGCCGTACTAATTATTAATTCAAATCTGTTCATTAAAAACGCCGTGGAAAATTATTTTCGCACTCGCACCAGGCTCCTTTCCCTCTCATCGCCTACCTTCCACTTTTTCCATTACCCGATAATTTTTTTTTCTCCTCTTGTACTAATTTATAAAGCAAGTAGAATATTTATTTTTCTGAAAAATAGACATAACGGATTACTCGGGTCGCGACGTTGGAGGAAAGCGAGAGACATGCTATTTCGATAGAAAATAAGAAACAAAAATGAGATTCCTTTTCTTCAGCATGTTTCGGTGAAAAACGAGAAAAGGAGAGAGTGAAAGAGAGAGATGGGATCGCTCACGAAGCATGATTAAATCGAGCAGCAGGAACACAGCGCTATATATGCACTTTTCGACGGTTAGGATAAATTTGCATACACCACCCGTTTCTGCATTCGCTAATTGTACCTGATGATCAACGACGGCTCTTTCAGCAGAATAATGGAAGTCAAACAGTTTGATCCTGCTTCTATAATTCATGTAACATGGAATGCTTCCGGCTTGTATAATACAATATGGAAAGCTTTTGCTTCTGTTACTTAACTCGAATCTTATATTAATACTACAGTGAGAAAAAAAACGACTTCTTGGTACCACCGATCGGCAGCTTAAAACAAAGTTCAAATCTGATAATATTCAGAAGTCATTTCGCAAAAATTACGTTCGAGAGGACGTAGAACTGTTTATCGATCTAGTTCCATCTTAAGAAAACACAGGAATATATGTATGTACACAGCATATACATACATGGTAGACCGTAAATATACTAGACGATAAACGCACGAACAGTCGCTAGAGAATAGTTTGAGAGGATTTTATGGACTCGTTGATTTTACCAGGATTCTCGATGGACCGGCAGAGATCGATCGTACCGTGAAAATCGGATATATATGAGCTTTGTTCCGCCATGCGTTCCGGAATCGAAGAGCTTATTGCACGAACACGAGAGTACCTACTACGAAAACGATCCTGGCGTTTGATATTTCCATTTAGAAAAAAATTAAATAAAAATGAGAATAAAAGAAGAAAAAAGGAAGGCGAAACAACGATCGACAAGATCAATTACATAGAACGTTCTAAGAATGATTTTTATAACTCGTTTTTATTACATTACTAATCTACTTTCGGCAAATGTATTTTCAATCTAAAATTTCATGGTTGCGAACTGTCATTTACAGATCTTACTTTATCCTGCGAAACACGTATGCTAACATACATCGTACATATGTAGATATTTGCTATATTTTACTTTAGTCTAGTCGAATCCAGTATGCATATCGATCATCGGTTGGCCATATAGTGTCGTCGATACGATAATCCCACGTTTGGGACGTCCATGTATATACCTACATACGTATGTTTCTAGCTACAATATAGAACGCTATAGGTAATATAAACGATTAACGACTATTTACAAAGACACAACATTTATTTGGATTATGTGGAATATGGCGAAAAATACGTTCGTTTATAGACACTTGTTTGCTCGTTCGAGACAATAGTCTCGATATTGCGACAGATAAATGCAATAACTCTACGTATTGAAGATATTTACGATATCATTTTACGTTCTTTTTTAATCGTAGACTTTCGATGTGAACAAATTTGCAAACGTGGGACATTGCCAATGCAAGTCACTTCTCACTTTTCGCTCAGCGTACGTACCAACGTATGTGCCTATGTACTTAGGTATGTCGAGCGATAAGGGAATAGCTATTTTCACGAAAAGACGAGAGAGCCAGGAAGGAAAGCGAGCGAGAGAGGTCATGTATTATTTATAAATTTATTTATTCTTCCGTACGCGCGACATGAATGATGCATCCCAGGAGGGCACAGGTGCTAGCTGATATCCCATCGCGAATATGTGAACATGAGAGATAAAATATTTACTTAAGTTCCTTAAAAAAAGACTCGGCCGAGTTCGCACGGGGTGAACGTGAAAAGGGTTGCACTACGATTAGAGGTTTTCCTTGTGTGTGTAACTGTATTTGTAAGCCCGACTCAAGAAAGTTCCATGTGGTTTTTCGCATTAACGCTCCGCTGGCGTGTCGTTTGATAAAAAGAAAACTTGTAGGTATCTAATACCATGACGGTATGCACATCGCGAAAGAGGGAAAGCAAAAGAGGATAGGGAGGAAAAAGAGAGAGAGATGAAATTAATGTTTCCATCTAAGAAGATCTAAAAATTCTGAAAAAAGATGGCAACGTTCACTGGCGAAGAGTTCTTTAGAGAGTTTTAAATTAATGTTTGCCTTTAGCTTATTTTCTAGACTAATGAGATAGAGAGAGAGAGGGGTGGAAATAGAGAGAAATATCATCTTTCTTTCGTTCGACGACTCGCAGGTTCATCAAAAGTCCTTCTCTTTCTTTTCGATATTAATCCCCTTTTATATGAATTGAAGACGGATATTAATTGTTTCTTCATCGCAATTAAAAAGATCTCTGAGAAATGATGAAACGTTATTACGAAGAAAGAATTTAACGAATACACGATACATTGCGGCACGATAGTTTACTGTATAATCTTGTTTAACATATCACATATTAGGGGAGACCGGGGCTAGTTGTCCCAATTTTAGGTTTTTTGTTTCTACAGATTTCTGTAGCTTATATTTTCGAATTTTTTGGTGCTGATCCTGATGTATGCATCATGATTTTTGCGAAAATGGACACCACTGCCGATTTCAATGTTTAATGGCTCGTTTTAAAGAAGAAAGCATGTAGAATACTGTCTCGTTGTCCGTTTTTCGATATCGTTGCGGAGTGTTGAAAAATAAATTTTTTAAGTGTCGGAGTATAGGTCGTTTTCAAGAGAAAAAGTGCTGTAACTTTTTAACCAGTCATCCTATCGAAGTCACACTGCGATATTCGTAAATTAGAGACTTTCCTCTTTCGAACGAGTATTTGATCGGGCAAATTCGAGATACTTCGATTTTTGACAAAAATCCTGACCTATGCATCATGATTTTTGTCAAAATGGTCACCACCGCCGATTTTAATGTTTAATGGCTCATTTTAAAGATAAAAGCATGCAGAATAATGTTCCGTTGTCCGTTTTTCGATATCGTTGCGGAGAGATGAGAAATTAATCTTTTAAGTGTCGGAGTATGGGTCTTTTTCAAGCTTTAAACTGCTGTATCTTTCCAACCAGCCATCCTATTGAAACGGGACTTGCATATTCGTAAAGAAGAGACTTTCCTCTTTTGAACGAGTATTTGATCGGGCAAATCCGAGATGCATCGATTTTTGACAAAAATCCTGACGTATGCATCAAGATTTAGAAAGAAGAAAGCATGCAGAATACTGTCCCGTTGTCCGTTTTTCGATATCGTTAAGCAATGATGAGAAATTAATTTTTTTAGAGAAATTTTTTTACAAGAATAACATTTTCGATATTTTAATTAAGTTGGATATCGTATTAATATCGCTACGAAAAACATTGGAAATACACGATTCTAAATAATTTATTTATACAGTTACGCAACTGATCGAATAACGTTGAAAAGTATTCGTTTAGAAAATCTTGGGATGTTTTTATATTCGTCGACGCGATGCAACGTTCCTAGATGAAATACGAGTTGCATAACGCGCAGTATTACGCACGTTACGGTAAAGATAGTCTTTACCGAACAGCTTTCCGGCACAGCCGAGCGTTTTTGTTTACGCTAGACTACGAAAAAATATACCTATTATATAAGAAGAGCTTCCGCTTATCCTTTGGCGATTTACGAGCTACTACAGAACCACGGTGTCGCATCGATCAAATTCCACGAGGTTTACGAATAATATTATGTTATCGACGGAAAGCCGACGAGATTTAATCCTGGCACAAATCGATCACTTTGAACGATCGATCACCGTTACGTTGCCGTACATAATCACGCGAAGAAAACAGGACGTTCCTACTGGAGATAGGTACCTACTGATCGCAATAATTAAAAAAAAATTGAGAATAAGGTAAATGTCTAGAAAAGGTCCCTCACCTTCGATGACCATGACCTTGACATTTGTTGACAAGGTCACCCTCCTGAGTGACTTTCAGAAGGTTTGAAAGCGGTGGTCGTTTTTTATTAAAAAGTTATTAGGAAAGGAAATTTGTGAACCCACCCCCCTCTCGGAAGAGGGTAGGGTGTGTCTTATTTTTTTAATAAGAGTTCCTTGAACATAACAATATGTATGTCGCTCAACGTAGCATAAAAAAATATGATAGTATTAAAACCAAGACCCACCTCAACTTTACACAGTGATCCGTGTATAAAATAAGACATGACAGTGTTCGTATTTGGGTTGGGTCTCTCTCTAATCCAAAATAAGTGCTATATTTTGCAAATTTCATTTGTTTTACCTCTTAATAAAAAAACGCCATCAGCCTAAAACTTTCTGAAGGTCACTCAGTAGGGTGACAACATATGTCAAGGTCATCGGAGGTGAAGGAACTTTTCTAGACATTTACCGAGAATAACAGAAATGGGAAAAAAGGAGAAAGAAAGAAAGGTAGGGGTGAGGTAAGGGTGAGAAAGTAGGTCGGAAGGAAAAGCTGATACGAGCGCGTATCGGGCCGAGTAACCGCGGTAATTAATATCAGTTTAGACGGAACTTAGGAGATGCAATAAGTTAATAAGCAGAGAGCAAGGAAGTTTCGCGTTTGATCGAGCGTTTCCAACCGCAACGAGGTAACTAACTCTTATCTAGACACACTTTATCTTTGTATCTTTGCGTCATTTGTTTTCAGTTTTTCCTAGTAACATCCCCGAGACGATCAAACGAAATTTGGATGTTCTTGAATCATCTTTACCGTGTATATATACCTACCTATACAAGCGTACGTTAACGTAGGAACATTGTAATTTAACGTAGATAGTTAGGTTAACAGATAATCTTCTCTTCGGGTTGCTGTTATCCGGTAAAGGCAAACTTATCTCTATAGATAGCCGCGTTCTAACCCCGCCCTCGAACTATCTTCGTTTTGAAGCTTCCCTCTTCTACTCTCTCCTCACTTTACCACTCGTATTTGTTGGACGAAAAGCTAAAGGCGGACCAAAGTACGCCGCGCGTGCTCCAATTTCAATATTCCCGCGATATTAAGGGTTTCTACTAATCGATAGAATATTCGATCGAGAGACGGAAAAAAGAACTTTTTTTTTATTTCATTCATAAACGAGACGAGGTATGCGCATTTTAAAGTCTATCAAAATGAATCGTTTGTACACTCGCCGTATTTAGATGAATGTTGTACAGGCGGCTTTGAAACGATTCGGATGCGTCGGTACTCCATAGGTTATATTGCCGTAATATCGGTGATATCGAGCATTCTATCGCAAGGAGTTTACATCGAGCCTCACACGTTTGTGCTCGCGAGAACCCCAACCACGTTGCATGTATGGATCTACGTTTTGCAAAAGCTTACGTACGTTCAGATCGGCTTAAGACCACCAACAAAGAAGCTACTCGCTTTCTCAGGAACACGAGAAAAGAGGATATTAGCAAGGAAAATCCTTTAACGTGAAATCCACAGAACTTGCTGCGACTAACCTTGTTACCAACCTATTACGAAGCTATTAAGCCATGAATAATAGTGAATTTCCTCATAAAGATTAACGGTATATATGTCGGATATTGTATTATGATATTATTTCGTCAATATGTTAGTGTTTTCCATGTAAATATACTTTTGAGAAAACATAATAAAGTATTATGATGCTCCACTGACGGGATTTAATTAATTCAAGAATAGTAGAGTCTCGATAACTTCCTGCTCTCGAAGATGTACGGGAAATTCTTAGAAATGGAAAGTTAACGAGAGCTACCACTCATTTCTTTTTTTTTTTCTAGCTCGGAAAATAGCTGAAGGGGTCACACAGGGTAAGGGGATACTAAATTCACCCCACCTAAAGGGACGCGCTTTAAGTACCCCCTCGTCCCTGTGCCATCTCTTTAGCAGTCTTCTGAATCGATATGTTGAAAGGGGGGGAGAATGATACTGGTATTAGTGAGCGTACGTGTGAAGAGGAAACAACTTGAGCGGAAAGTTATCGAGAGTTTTCTCTACAAGTAGGTAAATCTATGAAACTTTACATTTCTCTTATCCAATGCCAGAACGTTTCTCAATACTTCAACTAATGAGAGAATAATTGAAATAATTAGGATGATATAATGCACAATAAAGAAAGTTCGTTATCCAAGACTCGTATTCTGTCTATATATCTTTCTCTTTCTCTGTGCACATCTTTCATTCATATTTTTAATCAAAGAAGCACTCGCTACTTTTCTCGAGTAAATCAATTTTAAAATGGAAATTTTAAATTGCCATAAGCATTCTTCATTGAATACAAATTATGTTAGTATGTTAACAAAGTCAAAGAAAGAAGGAGAGAAACAGGTCAAAATGAAAAAGTGATAGTATCGAATTACACTGCTCGTCAATAGAGGTCTATTTGATAAATTAAAGCCGTGAGGAAAAGGTTCTCCTTTGCATATCGAACAATTTTTGTATCTCGTTGAGTGTGTAAGATAATTCAATCGATCACTTTAAAAAAAATTACCCTGTATACGTTGACACATACGACTTCCGTTATAATAAATTAATCTATTCCCGAATACATCGTTTATAACCTAATTCGATTATCGTCCGTCGATACCCATTTTATTGTTCTCTCCGTTTTGCCGTTTATCGGTCAAACCTGCTTAATTACTTTCCTCCTTTCACGTCATTCTCTTTCGAGGAAGTTGATTTAATTTTACGTACTCTCTTCCACAGTTCATTCCAATCTCTTCTTCTTCTCCTTCTCTTCTATTCCATAATTTATTTTAATCCCCTTTTCCGTTCGAAAGCGTTCGTTATTATCGGACTCCAGCAGCGATTTCGCATTAATTGTCCGATGCACGTTATCCAGTACAAATTTCAAAAGATGATATCCTTTATTTAGTTTCTCTCGAAATTCCTTAATCTAAATATTACGTACATTTATGCAAATTCAATTCATTTTCATTATCCGAAAGTACTTACAAAAAAGGATATCATTAAAATGATATGTATTCCGGTAATAAATCAATTCGCAGGCAATTAAACGGACCGTAATGAGCGTTACATGAGATTTTTAAATCGATAAATTATGGTTTGTTTTCAGCTACACGTAAACCAGTAAACATTAGCGATACTTCCCGCTAACAAGCTAATGAACTATACATGTGAATGCAAGCGCCATAATGTCGGCGCATTGATTATTATCGTATTGCGCGTGGAATTATTTACCTAACGGATGCTTGCTTAGGTGCACTATCTAGGTACCTAATGCCAATGATGGTTCACCGTACACCCAGAATATTTAATTGCGCGATACGTGACTTGATAAACCACCTCTGATCTCGTATTGTATCACGTTTTGCTTCGTTTATCATGCTGGTACCTCCCGCTTCACTTATCCTAATCTTTTCTTCGAAATCGCGTATTAATTTTTCACGTTAGCCTAATTGGAAAAGATGGCGGAATACTAGGGAAAATATGTATGTATATATACGGATGGTGTTATGCAATAACGAGTCGACCCAGCTTTTTAAAAATTTGATTTATACCACTCTGCCTGTTTCCAAAGACATATTAAGTAGACAAAATGGTATAACTAAAATTTAAAAATCATGTGGGTTGACTCGTCATTGCATAACATCATCCATATACATATGGTACATGGAAGGCGATAGCTTTCAGTGATCAAGACCCGCACTAGTCAGACTCATCGATGCGTGATCAAATCGGCGATAAGTCAGGCACGTACTTGCTGTCGAGTCACGACTTCTGCTCTCAGTTCTTATCGAACTGGAAACTAAACCGACCAAGTTCCCACAGTTAGTTCCCTTTGGAAGACTTGCAAGCTTTTCCTTCCTAAATGACGAATTGAAACAAAATAACAAGCATTACTTTATTTAAAAATGTTGAATCCTGACGAACCTGATTCCCAATCATGGAACCATCCGCGTCTCAAAGTCTATGCGATCTTTTATTCCTTCTTCTTAAATTACTCTTGCCACGATCAGTAATGCATGCGTAATAAGAGATCATTTCTTCAACGATATTCTAGTCGTCACATCGAAGTGTCACTGACATACATTAGCATTCCTGAGTACGATGGAGAGTAGTTGCATCTTCCTAAAAGCAATGGATATTAATTATAATAGAGATAATAGTATGTAAATGTTGGAATAGTAATAACAGTTGAATAACAGTAATAACACTGAAAACAATTTCAGTTCAATTCAGTTTACGACTTTTATTTTCATAGGAATGTTATATTTTAGCATTAATTTTATTATAATTTAATTATTTGTTATACAACCCAAATCGATTTGAAAAGCTACACGCGCATGCGCATTGGGCAATGTTCGATCATGTGATTCAACTCGTGTGCATTATAATGCACCGTGTACCTCCACTGACAGCATGGCGTCCGTTATTAAAGGTTCGATCATGTAATAATACTTGCAAATATAGGAGTACAACTATTCAAAGCTTTATAACATATTATTCAAGATGTATACAATGACATTATTCGAGATCACATTTTCGTAGACACGGGTGAAATTTGGAGCAGACTCTTTGAACATCGACCGTTTATCCAAGGAGAAGTAACTTTTTTCCTACGAGAATTTCAAGTACGTTTCATTCCTTTATTGTGGGAAATATTGAGTACTTAGTATCGAAACAGGATCAAGTTTCAGTATCCTACATTTACATTTTTAGTATTTTTTTGTATCATTTCCATACATCATAACCTAATATTTGTAAACACTATATTGTAGTGTATCTTCCGTGCATTTAATATCTATCGTCACTAATTTATTTTTATGTAAACGTACTTGTATTCATGAATAGATAAAATTTTACTTTAAATGTCAAATATAGTAATTTATATAAAAATGTATTTTTATCTAGGAAAAGAGAGACGACAGAGAAGTGGAGAGACTATTCAAAATTCTTGAATATTCCACAGAGCTAGACCAGAATCACTTGATTCATGCTGAACAGCTTGGAGATTGCCATTTACCTAGTTTAAAAGCAAACATCGACGTTGCACTTAGTATGTGCGAACGTGTACTTCAAAGAGAAGAAGAATTTGATAGTGTATGTATTTTGAGAGTAGTAATACAAAAATCATATTATATAGTACATATTAAAAAATACTATAACATTACAGGATGTTGCATTGCAAAAAAATAGAGAAATTCGTAAAGCAGAGTGGGAAAGGTTTATAAATGATATGAGTGACAAATGTGAGAAAGTAGATAAAACTTTTCAGGAAAAAGAGAACGAAATTAAAGAATATTATGTTGATTTAGAGAAAAAATTACATATTACACCTTGATTTAATTAATATCTCATATTTAGTCCCTGTACATATTGAATAATTACAGTGGTGCCACATAAGTATTTGATATTATAACATTCTGTAGTAATTTTTTTTATTAATACATGTATCAAGTTTAAAAGATAAAAATGCCTGTAGAAATGATCGATGATCCATCTATATGTGTGAAGCCAAGCACAAAACTAATAGACTTTGTTTGGAACCATATAAACAACATAGATAATGCCCCACCTGGAATTGCTGCTTTAAAAAATAGTAATCGGAAGAAGTGCAACGATGTTTTATTGAAACTAAATGACATAAATTGGTTAAATAAGTATTTGCAAGACTATAGGAAAAATACAACGGAGAAGGTATATTTACATGAACTTTTGGAGGATTCTGATGTAATATTACCTGCACCAAAAGTTACACTCAGAAACCCTGAATTAGAAGCAAGGATACAAAAACTTACAGCACAACAAAATAACAGAGAATACAGAGCTATGACTAAGGGCGTTGATCCTGTGCGAAAAGAATTACCAGAAGATTCTTTAGCCTACCAAAGTAAGATCAGATTTTCTATTAATATTTATTAACACAAATAACTCGTATGATTCAACTTTCATTCGATTTTTTTTACTTACAGTGAAACAAATAAATAGACAACTAATTGCTGTTGCACAATTTATCTTCTCTGTATTAGCAGGATTTGCATTTGGCTTTGTTGGGGTAGAATTGATAGTTGGTAATTTAGATTTTGGATTTAGATTGTTATTGGGTATAATATGTGCACTAGTAATTGCTTTAGCTGAAATCTACTTCCTGGCAATTAAATTGAATGAAGATAGTTATGATGTATTTTCAACACCAAAACCAACAAAGTTACATCAAGAATAATCTCTAAAGAAAAACAGTATTTAATATCATCTTATAAATACCAATCTATTATAATAAAAATATATCAAAATTTAATTTGTAAAACACTATTTTGTATGTTATGTTCTTTAATTATGATTGTTAGTTCTTTAAGAAACGTATGAAGCAAGTTAAAAATTGCATATTTCTTCCCTTTTTAAAATTTCATCTACAGAATGTAATTTCTTAAAAAAATAAACGAAAATAGAAAAAAAAACGAATGTATCGTAAATAAAAATAAATATAAACTTGAAAATCCTTTAAAATAAACTTTCACTCTGAAAGTAATTGAATTACCAACCTGTAAATAAAAAATGAATTAATTGTATATTTCTTATAATTTTGAATGATATCTGCATATTTTTCTTCATCTATTATTTCAGTAACTTTTGAGTATGATTTATGCTAAAAATCTTATATAATGTAGGGTATAATGTAATTATATTCTCTATTTTCTTATTTTTACTTCTTAGATTCTTCTTTGCTATCACTTTTGTCACCAGCCTCACTTTTATCACTAAAACTACATTTCCCATTTTCTTGTGCTTCTGTCTCCTGTTCACTACTCAGTGAAATTTCATTTTTTTCATTATTGTCACTATTAGAGCAAGAGTCAGTGTCAGAATCACTATCGCTGTCTGAATCAGAACTACTTTCAGAAGAACTACTATCCGGTGATCTTGCTGCCATCATCTCTTTGAATTGCCTCACTGTAATCTTTCGTGGTATTATTTCTCTGAGGAATTCCAATGTATCATTGGTTTGTACAACTTCTGCTAAATGCTTGTAATCTAAATTATGTCCCTTATTACTTTGTATATGAGCCTCTTCTGTCAGATAGTGAATAAGTAGTTCCTAAAGAATAAAAAAATGTCATTGTCAAAAGTTACATATATATTATTCGAATCATTGACGTTTTAAATCATAATGAAATGACGAAGATATAATTAATAAACTCTCCATGAAATACACAATTCGAGTAATCACCGTACGCGAATACATTCCCATTTTTTTTTTGGTTATGAAAAACTTACCGTGGCTTTAGTAACCAAATATAATGCATCTTGTGCAACTGTGTCAACGTAAGGCGAACTTTTCATTATTGTTTTTACTCTTGACATAGGTAAACGCAATTCTTTCATTTTTGTCGGTGAACCTTGTGCCGCCATCCTCGCAATTATTATGTTTTTCAAATCGTAACGATACTAAACGAAATTTGACTAGTTCTGTAACTATAGTTGACTACGCGCCACTTATAAACGAAGTATACATTTCATAAAATTAATCCATATAAATTGAATTAGTAATTATTACTTTTTGCAAACTATTTTTTTTTATTTTATTACTTTATATTATTATTATTATTTATAATTTTATCGCTAGAAGCGTATTATTAATTTTCCATTATTATTCTTTTTTATCGTTTTCTACGATGTAAACATTTCATAACAAATAAATATGAATACAGGATAGAACAAAAATTGTGTTCAGTCCATAATTTAATTATAAAAATATAATTAAAATATAACGAAATCACCCCCCCTCCATTGCCTTGCAGATTCTGCCATTGCCACTGACTACCTCTAGGCTCAAGTGCTCTTTCCACTGCTCACCGCTCAATTCGCACGTTATATCCGGTGCAGACTGACTTTGGCCAGAGCACGATTGTTGCGTCAAATTTGTAAAGTCCTTTGTGCCAACGTATAACAGAAGATTATTACGGTAAATAAATATTCATATGTTATTATAGAAATACGTGCTATTCTTAATTTCTCTATATTTGAGGTATATATAAGCAGGTACGAAACGGTCGATACCGCACATGGTCGATTTGAAATAGTAACGATAAGAATATCATTTTCCTAATATATGCAATTATTTCAGTTTTATTTAATTGTTTCTATGTGAGTAACGAAACGTAACTCCAAGAGATACAGGTACAGTTGTATCAATTGGTAAATTATAATATGTAATCAACTGTTGTTTTATTTTGTATATGGGCCTTTAATTAGGCCTAAAATATATTTTTTAATAAAAAAAAAAAAAAAAAAAAAAATAATATGTAATCTTGTTTGTAGTCTATATGAGCATACAGCTGCTATCTAAAGAATTTATGCATTTCTAATGTTTATTTGAAATGAAACTATAGTTATTGTTTTGATTGAAATGTATTAAAATAGAGCTGAAGTAAAGTTAACGTACTTTGAATATAAATTATATTCTATATAAAATCAAGTGATTTTCCTAGGATGGTGGAAAGAATGTTTTTGAATATAAATCATGTTTTTCCTACATCATTAATATAAGAAAAGATGTTTATACAGTTGCCACTTTATTTTTAAATTACAGGTACATTTCAAATGGCAAAATGTCAACTTTTCTTGGGTTTATCGAGGAATTACCAGGCATCTCTGTGGATTCATTTGAAGGGAAAAACCTAGATTCCTCTGTATTTTTTCTTAGCCATTGTCATACAGATCATATGAATGGTTTAAATATATCATTTTTTGAAAATTTAGAGGCATATAATAAGTATCTTTATTGCAGTCCGATTAGTAAAATAATTCTCCAAAATAAATTTGGATTAAAAGAAAATAACAATATAAAAGAGATTAAGATAGATACTCCTATTATTGTAGAATATAATGATAAAGGAGGTAATAATCAGGTTATCTCTGTGTTAAGTATTTCAGCAGGACATTGTCCTGGCTCTGTTATGTTTTTGTTTGAAAAGCATGCAAAATTGATACTTTATACTGGAGACTTCAGAATCAATCCTGAAGATTTTCCTAAGTTAAAATCTTTACATGTAAAGCAAGGTCTTAGGTTGCTTCCAAAAAAACTTGATAGAATTTATTTGGATACAACATTTTTAAGTTTTCCCTTTCCATATTTGCCATCTCGAAAAGAAAGTGTAACAAAAATACATCAAGCAGTTAATGAATGGCTCGATCAAGACCCAAGAAATGTTGTAATGTTGGAATGTTCTGCTTTATTTGGTTCAGAGTTTCTTTACATGGAATTATCACAATCTTTGAATAAACAAATCCATGTCAAAGATCATGTTTATGATATTTATCATAATATTGCTGAATTAGCTCCTCATATTACAAATGATTCTAGCAGTACACCAATACATGCATGTACTAACAAATCAGCTAGAACATTAACATGTCGTTATGACGTAACTAAAGAAAATATATTAGTTATTGTACCATCTGTATTGAAATGGCAAGGAAAAGATACATCAAAAATTGCAGAGTGGGATGAACATAGAGAGAGAACTTATAATGTATGTTATTCCACGCATTCTTCTCTCAATGAACTTAAAGCATTTATACAATACTTTGATCCTATAAACGTATTTCCATGCGTTTGTCCTAAAGATCAAGAACAAGAAGTATACAATACACTGAATGAAATAATGAATAAATCTGTTGATCAAACCATAAAATATAAAACAAAATACAAATTAAGACTCCCTCATTTCAAAATATCAAATGTTACTACTTCTAAAAGTATATATCTCAGTGATGATGATAGTTCTTAATAAGAATTAATTGTTATGGTTATAAAAAAAGTATTAATTTAATCATATGAGCAATTTCAAAGTACATGTACATATAATTATAGATATGTTTAGTATTCTTGTATTTTTATACAATAAATTTAATAGATTTAAGGTTTTGATTATTTATTTTCCAAGCATACTCTTTTCAACTTGTGATGTATTTAGTATGCTTTCTATTTTATATGCAGTAGTGATTTACTTTCAATATATTTAAAAAAAAAATCTTATAACATTACAAGCACTATTAACATTAATTAATTAATAACATAGATATTACTTAACACTTTTTGTGTATGCCTCTCAAGCATTAATTCTCATTACTAATTATAAATTTAATTACTTTTGATCATCTCTTGATCATATGTATGTACATATAATAAATATATATTGTATAATACTATTATGAAATTATTTTAGGCCATACTTTGTTACAGAAATAATTATACATTTGCTTCAAATATAACTGCACGAAATATGGCAACAGTAACAGCTCTTACACACGAGAAGGTATGGTTTGAGAAGCCATCGTACGATAAAGCAGAGAGACTATATTTTGAACGAATGGCCAAGGTAAGAAAACATTGTTTCCATGTGGTTTGTCATTTACTATATAAAACTGGAAAATAAGGAATAGGTCTCTGAATTAGATGATCTATTTTAAAACATGCTAAATGTATCATATATAAATTCCTTTCAATTCATAATTTCAATAAATATTTTATCTTCAGTTTGTATTATTGAAAATTGTATAAATATAAAACTGTTAGATATATATTTATTATCATTGCTCCCAGCATCCACAGCTAACCTGCATAAATTCTTCCTTCATTTATAATGTTACGTTTATAGGTTTTGATTATGTTATGTAATTAACCACTAACATCCTTAACACATATTTGAGGGAATATCTGGTGATGGGTAGTAATAAAATCCTTTTAATGCTTATTCATGCGTCCGCCTGTGTTATTATGATGTTGGGAAAATTTGTTAATTGCAAACTACATTTATGTAATTTTAAGTTAAAATGCAAGTCGGTATAGGTCTTTTTGGTAAAATGTCATTTCTTTAAAGAATATAGCACTGACAAAAATGATCAGTGATATTCTTATTATATTTTCACATTTTTCTGTACTTCTTTTGTTTGTTTACTATGTATGTTAATATAATTGCAAATTGATATTTTAGATAAAATGAAATTCCTCAATGTATTACACGTTTTGATAAATAATGTGCTCACAACATATTACAATAACATTCCATATTACATGTAGATTTCATATTAAACAATTTACATATACATAAGTTCAGCTTAATGAATACTATATATACAACGTATTTATACAAATTATTACACAACAATTATATGTAGTCAATTTTTTTATGCTTCTTGCGCTATTAGCAAGGCCTTATCTTATATTTGCACAGAGTGGAACGGGTTTGAAGGTGAAGTACAACAAGATTGTGAAAAACTATGTCTGTAATGCTGATAACTCTATAAATAACAAGCATAAAGACTTAATTAATATTAATGCTTCATCAAAATCAAAATCTGAAACGGCAGCAAAATCTAAAAATAATAAATCATTACTCTCAGATATTGTACCTACTGATATTTTGCAACAATATAAGTGTCAAGTAAAAAATTCCGAAAACATTAAAAAAGAAGATGAATGTAACATAATAAAAATGGAAAACTTGGATATAAAAGAAAAATGTGGCATGATAGATATAAAAAAGGAAAACATAAATTCTTGCAATGATACTGTCATCAAGTGTACCTCAAAAAAAATTAAAGAAGAAATGAATAAGGCAGATACGAGACATAGAAATAGAGGAAAAGGAGAAAATGATATTAAGGAGCAAATAGAACAAATGCCTAATCAGGTATAACTTCTATTACATTTGCAAATTAGTGTTTCATGTGCATAAGTGGCACTTTCTTTATTTGAACTTGGCAAACATTTTTTTTTAGTGCTTCTCAAGTTTTCTTATTTAAGCAGATTATCACCTTTATCTTCATACATGCAAAGAAGTAATTTGAAATTAATACCTAAAAAACTTGTACGCTTTCATCTTTATTTAATATGATAATGATAATTTTTCATTTTGTGAGCTTTATTTAAAATATTCTTTTTTTAAGGTTAAAATTATTTATTCACAAACTCAATCATTAGAAAAAAGAACTTCTAAATAATTCTTAATAAATTACTTCAGATGTTAATTTTATATGTTTCACCTGGCATACAATAATGTTGAGGTAGAATTTATCTATAAATAATTTGTATTTAGTATAGTTTGCAAACCATGTTTATTTGTTAATAGATCATGTATGCATGAGTAAATCTAGTTATATGCAACAATATTTTAATTATTATCAGATTTACAATGAACTTACAAAAGACATTTATAATAAATGACATAAATGTTAAGATGATAGAAATTGATATACTTGAATTGATGATATATTTCTAATGCATGAACTTTATCTTTTTTGGCATGGCAACATCTTAAGAAACCATTTATGGTTGTCGTTTCTAACACATTTGTTGTAATATTTACAATATCTGTCTTCACCTAAGCAACAATGGGCATGTGTGGTGTTATAAAATTCTTCAATACATTGAATTTATTATGCTTTTTTTTGCTGCTACATTCAGTTACAACTGCATGTAATCTGTGCTATATAAATCTTAGGTAAACATATTAGTACGGGATATGACATATAGTTGGTTTGCTTTTGTCAACCTGGTGTAATGTAACCTTTAATGTCGGTGGATACAGGGAAACCAACAATCCACTTGTCCAATCATGCCTGCTGGTGGAAGTTTGGCAAGAGAAGTAGCCAAGGCACGTCAACATATTAAACAATCTTTAAAATGTGTGAGTACATCACTCATTTCTCATAATAAACTGTTTTTGTGATAATAAATATAACACAATTTCATAGTTGCTTATGATTATAATATTTATTACTAGTATAAACGCATATTAGTTATTTCTTAACATTTAATCAGCTTTCATATGCAATATATATGTGTATATTACACACGCTCGCACAGACACACACACACATGCACACATTCGTTGCATATGGTTAATATATATATATACTTCATTTCACGTCATTAAAAATGCTTCCTGCATTGATATTTTAAGAAATCTTTTTATCATAATAAGAACTATTAAAAGGTTTTGTAAATCTTCTAAAATACTATAATAAATCGACTGATTTTGTTTTACAATTAAAATTTAAACAGATACAATGTAAGGAATCATATAATCAAAGAAAACAACAATAAAATTAATTTAAAAATATCACACAACTATTTTCAGATGGATGACATTGCTACACTTGCTGGAGTATCTCATTCCAGTCAAGATGTTGGATCGCGCATAGCTACTCTTGAAAAGGATAATCAGGATTTACGGAATGGTATGTAAAAAATGAATATTTCTATTCAAATTTTAAAAATTAAGTAATAGTATTTGATAAATGTTCAATCATAAAAACTGTATGATTATGATGCAATGATAATATGGATTCGGTTTAATAATTAATGGATACAATGTTCAAATATTAATTCATATTATTTTAACAAACTTCATGCATAGTTGTTCAAGAATTGAGGAATATTATTGAAAAGCTGGAGAAACGTGTAAAAGTTCTTGAAGAAGAAAAAGCACTTTCATTTCCACCTTTACAAATTTGTCCTGCTAAACCCAATGTGGTGCCAGAAAAGGTACCAGCTAAAGAAGACGACGATGAAGATGTTGATCTATTTGGCTCAGGTTCAGAGGCAAGTGAGCAAATAGAAAACAAAATTTTTAAGTTTGTTATATATAATGATAAACATACATGTGTTCTCTACAACTTATTAATAGAAATACCTACACTTAACTGAGCACATTTTGTCTGTTTGTCTCCTAAGCTAACAAAACATGGAATGCTTTAATTTAAAATTTTAGAATCTTTACTTAAATAGAGAAAATATTATGTGTCTGTATTAATCAGTATACACCAGATATTCCCAAAACACTAATATATCGACCGACCATTTCTTACCATTCTTGACACAAATTTCAATACAAGTTCCAACAATTAATGAACACAACACATTCATAATATAAATGTTCGTCGATCCCATCAATTGCTAAATTTCTTATTAGGATGAAGATGCGGAAGCAGCTAAAATTAGAGAAGAACGTCTTGCTGCATACGCCGCAAAGAAGTCCAAAAGTAAGTTTAATTAGTAAAGTATTTTCTAATTGAATCATATAATAACATAATGTATTTTTTTTTATATAGAACCTGCTTTAATTGCCAAATCCAACATAATACTCGACGTTAAACCATGGGACGAGGAGACCGATATGAAAGTTGTAGAAGCTAAAGTACGTGAAATTGAAACTCCTGGATTACTTTGGGGTGCATGTAAGTTTAATATGTAATACAATACAAATTTTCAAAACATTTTTTATCCAATTTGTAATGTCTAATCAGAGATTAACAAGACATCATCGACGGTTTTATTTTTCCGTTTTATTTTTCCAGCCAAACTCGTGCATGTTGCTTTTGGTATTTACAAACTTCAAATTTCTTGTGTCGTGGAGGATGATAAAGTGTCTGTCGATTGGCTAACAGAAAAAATACAAGAGATGGATGATTACGTGCAGAGCGTTGATATCGCTGCTTTTAATAAAATATAATAATCTCATTTTGGATAAATATAATAACAGGTATAGTCACATAGAAACATGGATTTACTGTGCCATCTTTTCATTCCATTTCCAGTTTCAATATGCACTCATATACTTATTCTATGCAATACATAAAAACAATTGCCAAACGAATACTTCAACATAGAAATACTCATAAGAATATCCGATTTTTCAAACTTTCTTTCTTGCTTTCTTAATTAAAATATAAAGGAAGAATGATTTTCTATACTTATAAATATAAAGAATCAATATATATACAAAATTAATACATTTGTTTTTTATATAATACACCGTTACTTTTTGCTTCCTTTTCAGATAATAACATTGTGTTCCATTTGTAATCATTTCAGTTGGCGATAAATGTAAATCAATGCATATAGGAAACAAAATAAATCCTAAATAGTCATATAAAGTAATGTTTGTATATCTTGTTATAATTTATTTTATTATCAGAATTCAACCCTGAATTTGGTTAAAGACACATTGTTTTGTATTATAAAATATTCGTTGAACTAATGTACTTCCCGTTTAATGTTACCGCTACGAATAAATGATACAAAAATAACTTTCCTTCCCTAAATTCTATTTTCCAAAAATGTCTATAGCGCATAATGCTAATTTTAAATTAATCGATAAGTGCAAAAACATTAAAAATCGTTATGTTTAGTTAGAATTCCTATCGTTTTGGTAACGCTGTTGCCACAGACGAGGTATAAGGATAGACCTATCATGTTATGGGACTTCGTGTTCCATGTACTGAAATACCGATCGTGCAAAACAACAGACGTTTACTTACGCCCTCTACCATATGGAGCGGTGAATTTAGGAATCATATTCGACCTAATAATCGAAGTTGGTAACATCAATAGATCTGTTGCGATAAAAGACGAGAATCTCATCCCCCCTTGAAAATAATCCATACTTCGACACTTAAAATATTAATTTCTCATCATTGCGTAACGATATCGAAAAACGGACAACGGGGCAGTATTCTGCATGCTTTCTTCTTTCTAAATCTTGATGCATACATCAGGATTTTTGTAAAAAATCGATGCATCTCGAATTTGCCCGATCAAATACTCGTTCGAAAGAGAAAAGTCTCCTCTTTACGAAAATGCAAGTCGCGTTTCGATAGGATGGCTGGTTGGAAAGATACAGCAGTTTTAAGCTTGCAAAAAACCCATACTCCGACACTTAAAAAATTAATTTCTCACCATTGCGTAACGATATCGAAAAACGGACAACGGAACATTATTCTGCATGCTTTTATCTTTAAAATGAGCCATTAAACATTGAAATCGGCGGTGGTGACCATTTTGGCAAAAATCATGATGCATAGGTCAGGATTTTTGTCAAAAATCGAAACATCTCGAATTTACTCGATCGAATACTCGTTCGAAAGGGGAGAGTCTCTTCTTTACGAATATGCAAGTCGCGTTTCGATAGGATGGCTGGTTGGAAAGATACAGCAGTTTTAAGCTCCAAAACGACCCATACTCCGACACTTAAAATATTAATTTCTCATCATTGCTTAACGATATCGAAAAACGGACAACGGAACATTATTCTGCATGCTTTTATCTTTCAAATGAGCCATTAAACATTGAAATCGGCGGTGGTGACCATTTTGGCAAAAATCCTTATGTATGCACAGGATTCGAAAGAGGAAAATCTCTACTTTACGAATATGCAAGTCGCGTTTCGATAGGATGGCTGGTTGGAAAGATACAGCTGTTTGAAGCTTGAAAAAGACCCATACTCCGACACTTAAAATATTAATTTCTCATCATTGCTTAACGATATCGAAAAACGGACAACGGAACATTATTCTGCATGCTTTTACCTTTAAAATGAGCCATTAAACATTGAAATCGGCGGTGGTGACCATTTTGGCAAAAATCATGATGCATACATCAGGATTTTTGTTGAAAATCGCTCACTATCTGCAATGAAGCTACCGCGAAAAACGATTTTCTTTTTTATTACATTTCGATTCTATCGATTGATTCAACTTGTAATTCATGTCAGTGAAAAATATTTAACAATCGTTATGTTTAGTTATAATTCCTACCGATTTGGTAGCGCTGTTGCCTTTTTCCATTCTAAACCGATATTGTCGCATGCGACACTAAAATGGTAATGGGGCTACGTAGCCCCAAAACTGTGGGACATAAATTTGCATTGCATGAAACGTCTATCCTATACCTCGTCTGTGCTGTTGCCTTATTCTATACTGAACCGATAGTGTCGCATGTGACACTAAAATGATAATGGTGTTTCGAAGCCCCAGGACCGTGGAACAAAAATTTACATTGCATATCCGGTCTATCTTCTACCTCGTCTGTGGTACAATATTTCAAACTGAATATTTGTCGTATGTTTAGAAACAATATAAATCACGCATAAAGAAAAATGCTAACGAAAATCAAACATAATTAATTAACCCAATATACATTGCTTTATGAAAGGCAGTTTACATAATAAATAACATCGCATATACCTTCGAAACAAAAGAAATCTCTATATCTTTTATACAATAATTTTCAAGACAGAACTTTATCATTCATCTTGCCGAAACATATTCGATTACGTTTCTACCGTGAATGAACACCACGCCAGTATAAAGGTTCAAAAAAAAAAAAAAATTCATTACCTTTCGACATAACTTTCTCTTTACCGGCTTCTTCCTATCGTTTACTCGTACGGAATTCTCAACGGAAAAGTGTAAAAAAAAAAATCTTATCCAAGTGCGATATCTCGAAAACTCGGTCTAATTGCATAAAAACGCAGCGGATGTATCTCCCTAAAGATATGGTGCAGCTGCGAGGCATGGTTTTCTCTCGACCCCTCCATTTTCTTCTTCCACCCTCTTTTTAGCAGCTCCCTTCTGGAACACACAAAGCGTGTGCGAGTATATTAGACAGTTAGGCACGGCGTGTTACAGGGACACAGAAACTGAGGAAGGGAGGGAGAAAGAGAGAGCAATAGTGGGAGAGAAAAGTGAGAAGGAGAGACGTGAAACGTGCGGAATACATTTTAGAGCTAGCAGGCAGCAGCATCGCTGTGTACGCTGCACGCAGCGAACCGAGATACCCAAGATGGATGCCCGGGCTCGACTGTCGAGAAGTATGGATTTTACCGCGTGATTCGTATGCGCGCTCTTTCTCTTCCACTCACTCGACAATGGGAGAAACATGAGGACGCAAAGACGCGAGTGTGCCAATGCCTAGCGATAGAATACTTTCCCAATTCGAATTCGCGAGTTCTCGCGATCGCGATAACGAAGTAACGCGTTCTCTTTATCGAGTGATGAGTAAAATATCCGACATCGAAGAGCGAGTCAGTGGACTTTTACAATGGTGGATAACAATTGTATCATCGAAGGAAACGTCAAGTTTCGCGATGGAAAGAAGGTGAGTACACTCGTATCCTTCCTTTTTTGCTCTTGGTTATAATAAATGTTACAATTAATGATTTGGAACGCGTTAATGGTTGTCATATCGAGGTCTCCCTTTTATTTCCCGGACTTTTTTGCACGTTGACAGTAACGTCAACATGCCGGTTTCTTTAAAAGCTCAAAGAAACAAAGGGAGAACCGAGGCGTTGCTCCGAGTTGTGCTCGTTCGACAGTTATCGGTAAGATACTTGAGAACGTAATAGGTATCCTTCATATCGTGAAAAATTATGTAATGGATAAGAAGCACATAACCGATTATATGTATTTCTATGTCGCGAGATGTATGTATGTGTATGTGCGTTTCGGTCTTTTACATGCGAAAAGTATAACAAAACTTTGTTGTATTTTGTATTTTTCGTTTTTTTTTATTTGAATTTTTATTAAACTTTTTTTATTGGAAGTATCCACTGCTCAATACTTATGAGTTTAAGCAACATGGTATAAATAGAGCATAAGAGTATAAGTACTATGGTATAAGACTATAAAAAGCTAATTCCTTTTCCCTTGCTTACATTGGGGCAATAAGAAAAGGTATTTAAGTCAAGGAGGGTAGCTACTTCTTTTATTTTTGTCACAGAGAATATATGTGGTTCTAAATGGCTGTATAGGCTTATACACTACCACACAAATTTGACTTATATTAAGTACAGCTACCTAACATACATTTTGTATATGTGAATATGTATTTATCATTGAAAGCAGTAATGAAGTCAATATTTGTAATGGTCCTAGAGATTTAAGAGCTAGACATTCATGACCCTTCATGCAGTAACATTGATATCTAATTATCAAATGTATAGATTTTACAAGTCAATTCTTGGTCAATTAAATAAAAATCTAATGGACAATATTCCTTATTTATTTTGCAGTGGAAATCAAGATGGTGCGTAATGCGGAAATTGTCACCAGTGGCAGGTAAATCATTTTCATTAACTTATTTTATAAAAAGTATTAGATTAGGATAAAAACGGTGTTTGTTTGGAATAATTGTGTAAACTCAAGTATTATCTGGTGTATGGGTGCAGTGTACTCTAGTAAGAGATATGTATAACAGGAAATGTTGTATACCCGTAGCAAAGTTTTATGTACTTCCTTTGTTGATATTTTCCTGATATTAATATTATCTCCCTACTTACATAATAGTAATGCAACTAGCTACTTCTTCTCTTCATCAGGAACTGTTCACAAGAAACTTTTATAAATATAGTATAAAAAATTATTTAAATAAATTCGATTAGAAGATAACAATAAAAATATTTTAACAAACGACTGTATTCTTTGAAATTTATATAGAAATATTCTTTACTACCCTACTCTTGGAAAAGAATTTTCATGCTTGTTATCAGCATAAAGGACCCTTCCTCTAAGGTCCTTTCTTAAGTGGCATCTGGCACATCTGTTACAGATAGACTGCCTGAAGAAACAAAAAATTTCAAGACCCACTCCACTTCTACCAATAGCTATTGATACATGATCTTGTACCTATTAACTTGGAACACTTTAGTTTATATAGTCTCTTAGATTGTTCCTTTAATCTGTTATAAGTTCTTTTTCAAAAGGCCTATCACAATATGTCATACTAAAACTAAGTTTTGACTTTCAGATTGTTTGCACCTCCAACTTTATGGAGATAGTAAGGATCGTTACAAGCAAGGACAGACAAAGGCATCTTTAAGTTTACAACATTTTCTTGGCGTGGAAAGTGGTTTTACACTTGATAAAGAATCAAATACGATCGCTATTATTTGCCAAGACGTAACCGTCGTACTTGCTTTCGATACACGGGAACGATTGATACAGTGGCAAGTGAAGATCTCGAATAACTTGGGAGAAGGTATATCGCAAACCAAAAACTTTCCATTGTTCTCATTGATTCTTTTTCAAATCTAATATAATAATTTGATCTTTCCAGATCAACAATTTTTAATATTAATATCCACTGCACCATCGAAAGCAAAACTTACCAATGGACCGGCGCATTTGCATATCCAGGATCGCCGGTTTTGTATCACGGTCGGTATTCCACCGAGACTGGTCGGTATATGGGAGATCGCTCATCTGCGACGTTACGGCGTCGTCGAGGGAAGATTTTGTTTCGAAGGCGGTTCAAGATGCGGTCGTGGCGAAGGTCTTCATGTTCTGATAACTGATCAGGGTGACGATATCGTAAAAGCATTGCAACTGGCTGCAGAAGGAAAATTATCGAGCAAGAAGAGACCGCTCGGCCGCGAATCCTCGGTACAAGAGAGTCCGCGTAGACAATTCAGTAGATCCGAGACTAGAGCTAGCGATTTTTTTCCACCGCCAGTTTATTCTTCAACGATATCGTACGAAGACAATTGCGACGGTTGCAAAAATGGTGGTAGTAGTTCGTCTTACTGGTCGTCCGCCGAGAGTAGACAACAGACAGATGGCGAAGGTGATTATAGTTGCAGAGACACTGTCTCGGTGTCGGAATTGACCGAGCAGCCCAATGAATGGCGTACCTGTTCACTCACTCGTCAAGGAACAACCGGTCTCGAGAGATGTGCCAGCTGTATCAGCAAGTTGGGAACCGTTTCAAAATCTTCTACCTTGATAACGGGTACTGGTACAAGTAGTATAGGTAGTCCAGCTGGTGCAGTGACCAGTCTTACGTGTCACCTGCAACCACGAGCCTTCGATCGGCTCTCCCTATCGTCTTATAGCAGCAGCAGTCACGATAGCGATTATTCCGGATCTCAGCAAGTCGAGTGTCAATGCTCTCAATCGAAGAGCTCTCAGTCACAGAGCATTCGTCACTCGTCTCCCAGTCCAAATATTCTACCGCCAAGACCACCGAAACCGTCCCAATGCACTGCCGCGAAAAAGTCCAAGAAACCGCCGATGCCACTGCCGAACGAACAAATCGCGGCTAGCGTGCACACTCATCACAAGCAACAGGGTAATGTACGAAATAGCAGTATCGGTCCGTACGAAAATTACGACGTTCCAAAAGCTATTCTCGGCCATCATATGCTGCTGGAACAAGCTCCGCAGTCAGATCAGTATTACGATACCCCGAGGAAGATAAAAGAATGCTTAACGCTGCCAAAAACCTATCCGAATTACGATACTCCTCAAGTCCCGCAAGCTGTGGTTTTGCAGCAGTGCGGTTGTCCCGCTAAACTCACAACTGTTCAGTCACCCAGATCATCCTCGGCTCCATCAGCCTGTCCATGTCACAATGTCATGAGTTGGGCTGGATTCGTTTTACCCTATTGTCGACGCGGTGCAGGAATCGAACCTATGGGCGTCACCGTACACCCCGTCAAGCTATCAGGAGAAGGAAAAATGCCTGTTGTTAATGCCAGTGGCGACGTCTCTATCTATGCTACAGCGAAGAGACCCATCAAGGGACAGACCAATGAACAAAAAGCCGACGAGAATTGCGAGTGTTTGACAACCGGCAAATCGAACGATTACGAAAATGTCGTTCCTACCATAGACACGCAACCCGAATCCAAGCAAATCAATTACGTCAATATCGACTTCACTCAATCTTTAGAACATTATGAGAATAGTAAAGACGTCCTAACGAAGAGCGGTATTTCGCAAGAGGAATTGGAAAAGTTTGCCGAGCAACTAAAGGATACGAAAGCAGAAGCGTCCAGCGAGGAGGGTTCTTTTGAGAAAGTTTGTCAGAAATGTGGCCATGTAAAGGAGAGAGATAACGATTACTTGGTCATGGATCCGGATAAAGAAATGCCAAAGAAGCCGTTCCCTGGATATTTACCAATGCAACCTGCGCATAACGCGTGTTCTAAGGAAGTACTTTCAAGAATATACAATGGCATGAAGAGTTCCAGCAATCCTACGTTATCAGGATCATCTTCTTTAACGGATGGCAATAAGAAACGTTGCGATTCCGAGTATCGCGTGCCAGGATCGGCGATGTTATCTAGTCCGTATCTTCGTCGGCGACTTCTTGACGGTGGCAATGCCATGGAAGCGACCGGATCTATTGGTATTTTATTAAGAAAACGATCGTACTCGGCCGAATCGGCTCATTACTTAGACGATGAAAATCATACGTTCCCGTCCACTCTTACTATACACAAATGCTCCAGCGAAGCTGACAAAGCTTCTTTAATAAGTAGCGAGCCACATACGTCTTGTATGAATTCAGAGATAAAGATAAATCAGGAGAGCGGACAAATATCTGCTGCTTCGTCTCAACCATCGTTTATAAAAATTCGTCGTTCCTCGTCCGTACCATCGAAAACCGGTCACAACAGGGATTCGTCGAGTAGCAACGATTCTGGGGTATCCACTGGATCTCTCAGTCACAGGACGGCTGAATTCGTTGAATTTGAAACGTCGACCGCCGTAGCATCGACGAAGAAGCAAAACGCCCTGTCGATTTGTCGAAAGAGTCCACCATCTACGTGCTATCATAATAGCCTACCGAGAAAGTCCAAGTCCAGCGATCCCTTGAGAGAATTGTCCTTCCAATTTCAAAAGACTAAGATACCCACGAAATCATCCTCTGCGGAAGCCGATATACCCACGTGTTTGCCAAAAAGTACAAAAGGATTCAACAGTCCTGGTGAAGTAACGAATACACCTTACATCGACTCGAGAAGTACAAGCAGTGGTACCTCCGATATGTCCGATTATATCGAGACATTGTCTCTATCTTCTCACTCGTCATCCGATACACCGGATAGTTTAAGGTTTGTTTATTGATATTATATATTTTTACAACACAGCTTATCAATTGTTCATACGAGTATCGTAGTAACGATTTTTTTTCTATTTTATCCAACTTAGATTGGGAGGTAGAGCGATAACTACCACGCTTCGTCCTCGCAGTGGAAAGGAATATTATAAGATCGATCGAAGTATCTTGGTGGAACAAGGTCGAACGACATCCGCTAATTATGCTAATATTACCCCTGTACTTGAAAAAAGCGAGTCTCCCTCGCCTGGTTACATGAGCAGCTCACCTTTCGAGCAGCCACAACCCATTCGCGAACACTTTCTGTTTCCTGAAGTAAGTGACGAGTAGAGAAAATGGGATTCTTCGTATAAATCGGTTGGGTAAAAAAGAAATATTGATCTTGCAGGAAGCTTGAATGTAGTGACATTGTTTTGAAAAGAAAGTGGAAAACTTGAAGTTCCTAGGAATCCAAACAAAACCCATAGGAGTATTCGCATTGACGAAGGTAAAGAAGTTAATGAAGGCATTGCGACTATTTACACTATACGCAATGATCTTTTATTCGCACACATATATTTCTTGAAAAACCCTCATGCACATTCGGCATGCATACTGTTAACGAGAGAAGTAATACCTAGTTATGAAAAATTCGACACAATCATCGTCCTAAATCTTTCATAAACAATTGTGTTCAATGGAAATTGATTTTTCCTTTTTTTTTTTTTTAATATATTTTTATAATATCTTCCTGCTTAATCGACGTAAAAATGGTATACCAGTATATAAAAATTAAAGGAAGTTAAGGTTCTAGCGTATAGTAGAAATATCGTTAATGATACGATACACTTCCTACAACGATGTAAACAATTTCTAAAATCTGTTCAATGAAAACTGTAATAGTTCGTATAGTAATAATCCTGCCCTAGGATAAAGAAATACTGTGCAGTGTATACTTTATATGAGTATATCATTTTTCGAATACATTTTATTTTATATGGGTCTACTTCTATGTAGGATATTGTACAGTGAAAACTCAAGAATGCACCTAAGGGCTCCTTATTTAGACTGATTAACGTAATATCGTGTATCTGCATTTGTACAACCAGATAATGCAATGAAGGTAGTCGGTTGCATATAAAGTTCACAGGGTTAATATAATTAAATTATTTTCTAAAGAAAATAAGGTGAAGATAGCCTTTAATAGTCTTCTTTCTGAAGGAATTTATACAAAGGTTACTGTAGGTCTCCGGGCAATCAAATGGCACTATGTATAAACTAGAAAGAGATATCTGAATAAGTCCTAAAGCTATGCAAATTTCTAGGATACAAAGTCTTGGATTCATAACTCGAATTTATAAGACGTTCTACTATAGTCTATCTTCATTATTTTTTATCGATTTCTTTGATTCTATGCAACGAAATAGCTGGTGCAGTTCCAATATATTATTTCATTCTTATTATACATAGTTAAAAATGTACTTAAAATATTTTGTATTCCTGTTTAGTTACATATTTGTAATTGTACAGTTATATTTTCTATGCGAAGAGTAAATGTATAAAGTAAGTTTTTACCAAAAATATTTATTTATACTTTAACAGTGCAGGACTCTTAAAAGGGAAATATTTATGAGTAAGATGATAACTAAGTGATGCTAGGTTAATATATTCTGAAACATAAGTACTGCCAAAGTTATGTCTGCCGTTTTCCAGACTTCTTTTAGTAACAGGAATAAAGACCATACGTTATGGTATGTGTAAAAATTTCCATTTTTTTTTTTATTAAAAAAATATGCGGCATAAAGTTTTGCGCTAATTGGTTAACGTACTGGGAAGGTTGATATAATAGGTGATATTTAATGCAATAATAAAAAAATTAGAAGTATATACTATGAAATCGATACAAGTTGTTTTGCACTGAAATGTACTAATATAAAATATTCTGTTGTATAAATATATACATACACATACAGACGCACACCGCAGACTGCACACATACACACAAATACATAAGACTTCACATAGGCAGTATGTACATATACATTTTGCTCCATGGAGCAGATAATTAAATCAGTATTCAGAGTCAAAATCAATGTTAGCCCATTTAACAGATGTACATTTTAGAATGTCACCATAGTATTATAAATATTCTTCAATCCTGAAACATAAAGTTAATTCTACAAAACGAAAATGTGTTATACGCATGTTTTTGTAGATAAAATATTGATATATTGAATTAAAATAGTACAAGGTGCAAAATATCCCCTCAATTCTTATATGTTATCTTATATTGCCGTGCTCGCTTTCGCTATCAATTTATCTACTATTTTTGAATTTGTCTTTTGTAAAGACTCCATTTTTTCACATATGCCCTTGTATGAAGAAAGTATAGAAGAATATATTTCCATTCACATTTATGAATTATAAAAGTATTAAAGTAGTATTATCGGAAGACTGACAAAATAGTAATTGTGTGGACTAATGATAAGATATACCAGATATCTTAGAGTATACTTTTTTGTAATGTTTCATAACATTTTTTTGATTGCATTATACATAACAAAAGCCAATATCTTCTATAAAAAAAATTGATAATACGAAACAACCAAAAGTGTAAGGAAAAAACTATGTTGATTTTTATGTGACATGCTTTATGACATATGTGCTACATAGTTTGTTCGTGAACAAATTCATATACATGATTCTTTTATGCACTTTATTATATAAATAACTTTACAAGATAATAGGAAACATAATGCTACAATAAATCAAGCAGATATATCAGTTATTAATATAAAAAGATAGTGTAATGTGAAATATCCGATGTTATGTTTCTCTTGCATAAATTTACATATGCTGAGAAATGATTAGACAAATTTAACAGATAGAGCTGCTACTATATCTCTGTAATCTATGATTCTACTACATGATATGTACATTCTAAACGAAGCTGCATACACATAAAATACCATACTTGTTATATTATTTAAAGTATGAATCTGTAATGTAACGTTACTTTAAGTTGAAAAAGTGATTTTCATATTATAATTTAAATTTACTTAATTAATTAAGATTTTACACAGGGTGTCCTATTTTTTATTGCATCATTTACGATTAGGTTCCACCTAATGATTAATGCAGTGATTGTACTTATATAAAAGCACTTAAAACGTAAACCGTTTGAATACAAAAGTATATAAGCATTTTTTGTATTCTTACTAATTGCAAGGATGTAGAATTGGGAATCACTTTTAGAAACACTTACTAGTCAAGAATTAAGTACTATGGTAGTAATAATATATATTTTTACGGTGAAAAATTCTAGCATGTATAACTTGGAAATTAAACACGTGATATATTTTCTTCAAAATTAGAGAAATTACATTTTACAGAGAAATGTACAATATTTTGATCGAACCCATTATTTAGAATAAATTGTTTTGTGACGGTATGATCAATAAAATAAAGTTTCTATGAACCATAGAAATGTCTTTTCAAAATTTCAGATATGTGATATCTAAATTGCACGTGTTAATTTTTAAGTTATGATCAATCATATCTAATGTAAGAATTAAATTCTGATGCATTCAGTAGTTATATACACGCAAGGGTATATAAGTATAAATATTCTAATAACTGATTATGTACATATTTAATGCAAATCAAATCATAATTGAACTTTCCTTTGTGATTTCTGAAAGAAATTGCTTATGAGTGTGCTCTTCAATTGTATATAATGCATACCATTGTAAAATGTATCAAAATCACTTTAAAAACAATTTCACATTATACTTACAATTCTACTTATGATTTATCATAAGGAGAAGAATATGTCAAATTATATAATTTGAGAATTGTTTCTCTTCAATTTCTTATTACACTTAAATATGCAAAACACGAAAGTCGTCTATTGTCGTTCATGCAACCAAGACAACTCAGGTAGAAACGTATGTACATAATATGTATTTTGTAAACAGATAATAATGAGCTGTTTTATTTAAAGGATAATATCTAATGCTAAAGTAATTCCAAATTATTTACTTTAATGTAATGTTATTGTATCATATATCCAAATTTTCTTTTCAGCAATTATGTCGATTCGATCTACTTATGTCCTTATGAATACGAGAATTTCAATAGACGCATTTGCATGAATTTAATGCCAATTAGTATTGTATAGTTAAACATAAACAGGAACAGAATCCATTCTTTTGACAATCTAATGCAAAATTTGTTTACATTAATATTTGATACAGTGACGGTTCGGCAAAGAGTATGCAAAATTGATCTTTAGATATCCAACGCGCTAAAGGTGAAATTACACTTATAGAAATTCTATATTGATGTGATAAACTCTGAGGAATATCCTGAAAAACTTTGGTTGAAAAATTTTCGGACTACACTAAAGGGGAAACAAAACATTTTCATTTTATAGAATATAAGTTTGTCAACTGTCACTCAGTCATTTTCTAAAATTATAGAAATAAGGAAAATCTTAGTGATAAGTGTAATTAATGGAGCTTATGTATCAAGCTACATAGTAGAACTATTTCATCCTGATAATAAAGTTATGCCATTATTTAAAATTTTTATAATTAAGTATAGGACAAAAAATCAAATCATTATAGTGCAACAAATAAATTAAACATATACAATTTGTAGTAGATGAAGTTACCGATTTACGAAGAAAAGTAGATAATAGATGAAATAAAGATATATGGAAAATATATTTACGTTGTTTCTTCAATACTCGTTTATCACCATATGACTTGAGTTCAATTATAATGTTACAAAAATATCTGAAAGAAATATATAAAACATATTATAAGGTCACGGAAAAAGAACGGGTAGTGATAAATATCAAGAGAAAGAAACACTCTGATGTATATTATTGACAAAACATTTATAACAGTATGAATGTACATTTTGCAGAGAATACGTTTTAAAGTAAATGCTACATTAGTCTTAAATATTCGACAAAAGTAGATTCCTTTGCAGTAACAGTATACAGGATACTATAACTGATCTTTGTAATATTTATAATATCGATGGTATAAATTATTTATAAATTGATTCTCTAATTCGTTTAATATCTTGATAAACTCATCACATTTAACTATATTTTTATTATAGATATAGTTCACAAAAATACAGTTTCGATTATTTATTATCTTTATAGCAGTAGGTATGAATAATAAAAATATTATTTGATGAATTCTCGTTTCATTATACGCTTTCGTTATCATGACTTCATTGTTTTTTTTTAAATAATTTCATATTTCATCACAGATTCTCCTTTTTCTAACGCAGAGCAAACTCTTGAAATAAGCCGTTTGTATGAATAAAAATAGTTGATTATTATAACCACGCAACTGTTTTAAAAAATATTTTCTATATAATAAAAAATAACAATGCATAAAGATCTGTCATGAAATGAAGAAAATGAGAGATGAATGCATATAAGATCGTTTTTCAAAGATGAAGTAATTAAAAATTTATATTAAAAATTGTTAGTTCTTTCTCTTGTTAGTAATTTTGGAAATAGTAACAATTAACAGCTACGATATTTCTTTTTATGAAGAAATTTCATGCCGGTTGCAAGTTTTGTACAGTAACTAAAATATAAATGCAATATTAAAATCGAAAAAGACAAGAAAAAATTCTCCTATGCATCCATCCACAGAAAAGTACATATGTTTGCACAAGATCATTTCTGTCTTGCGTTTCAACTCGATTTTTTATACATACACTAGATATTTTCTTTCTGGCACAAAGTTATTACATATCATAAGTCTGTACAAAAATAAATAGCAATATCTTAAGCAAGATTGATAAGGACAGAATTGCATTATACATTTTGATCCTTTCATGATTCAAACATAATCCTCGGTCAAGTTAACTTGTTTTTCTTCAAACCATGGACATCCACCATATTGTAGTTCCTAATTGCACATTTAATTTTATCAATTTTCTATATTATGAAATTTCAATTTTTTCATTCTTTAAAAATTAGAATTAAGAAAAT
This sequence comes from Ancistrocerus nigricornis, assembly GCA_916049575.1. Lineage (NCBI taxonomy): Eukaryota > Metazoa > Arthropoda > Insecta > Hymenoptera > Vespidae > Ancistrocerus > Ancistrocerus nigricornis. The sequence continues at coordinate 1,928,400 of OU696667.1, forward strand.
ATGTCATTAAAACGCTCTAAGAGAAGGTTATAATAAGATTTGAAACATCTATAAAATAAATAATTTGTTACTGTATTATAATGTATAAATAAAAATTACTTTCTTACTTTATACCTAATATTATAGGTATGTCATGCCTAATACATAATATGTCCTTTTCTCAAAAAATAGCCATGCTATACAATTTGATATGTGCATTTAAGCTGCTATATAATATAAATAAAGCTTAACAAATTAGTGTTATCATGATTCATCTTATTTGTTCAATGCATATTCTTCATTGCTTTTAACTGGATCTAAAAACGTTGCTTTCTGTTTCTTTACAATCCTGCTCCTTGAGAGAGGTATATTTGTTATCTAAAACAACACTGACATAAAATATTAACTTGAAGCTGCTGAGTTTCAAGTCCTGATTATTTAATGTCGTTGCCTAAGCTAGAATAGATTTTGAAAATAAAATTTGCTAAATTTAAAACTTGTATATATATATATATACATATATATATACACATAATATATTATGTATCTTTTTATATAATTCATTTAGTAAACTGGTTCTTGCGCATTTAAAAGCTTAAGTAATCTAATGCAAACATACATTCATACATCCACATATTCATACGTACATCGTACGCATGCATTCACGCACACACGCATATACATTATGACGGCATAAATAACTTTACATGTCTGTACATTAGTATGTTAAAATATTAATAATTTCTTTGGCTTTGAAGCGCTTGAAATTTAGACAAAAAAGTTTTCTATAAAGCTCTATACAAATTAGTAAGAAGTTGTGCATATTCTTCATATATATCTTTACATAGGATCTCTCAATGCTAGAATTTTTTTTCTAGAGTTGTTCTGTGCTATCGTTCGTAACAGTTCAATTCTAACTGATTTATAAATGTGTAATTTAAGACACATTATCGTAATCGACTCTTGATTCTGATGTTTTATATATTATTTGATCACCTTAATAAAAGTGAAAAAACGAAGAACCTCTATAATATACATTAATTGCACATGTCCTCAAAATAAAATTGATTTTGCTATAAATCGTATATACTATTTGTGTAGATATATTAGTACTAAAAACATGATAAATTATACAGTGAACATTCTCTTTCTATTAAGAATATGTAGAGTCCGATCTTTGATTCAATCTAGTTTTCAAATATAAATAGTTCAACAATATCTTTACATTTGGTATTAAAGCAATGTGTACTTTGTTAAGTGACATTATGCCACTATGCTAATACATTTGTTATAAGCGTATTTTTACAGAGGCCAGATCTTTTATGCTGTAGTCTTTTACAATGTTTCATAAGATTCCTTTGCAAAGTGAAACATTTCTATTATATCTATACTACTATAATCGATTTTACAACACGAGAAGTGAACAAATAAAATTCTATTTGAAGAATATTATCAAAATTATATATCCTCCCTTGTCATATCTATATGGACTAGACTAGTACTAGCATTTGCAATACTGTAATCCTACTATCTATTATTTATTCTCTTCTCCTAATAAATTATGAGTCATTGTCTCTCTAATAAAACCTTCTATTAACGAATTGAATGTTAATTTTTACGAATTATAGATGATTAATCATGCTACTATTAAATACATTTCAAAATAATTGTCTTTTTTCATCAAACTTTTCGATTATTAAATCTACCATACAGTCTTACAACACAAGCAGGCACGGCAATTTCTATCTATTGAATGATAGCATATTCTTATTAGTTTTATAAAAACTTTACTATTTACGACGAATAGTTCTATTTTTATTGGTGTATTTTGCTTTCCGCGTAATCAAACTGCAATGCAATTATTAAAAGTAAGTACTTTAACCCTTTGCGGACGGAGACGCTCGACGGGCGAGCGTCGCTGTGGACGACAGGTATTGGATATTTAGGCTTTTCTTTTGGCTTTTTTTTTTGGCTTTTTCCCATGTGTATCTTATCGCCTACGACGGCAGACGTACGCTAGCCGCAGCGCGAGAGTTGGGCGGATATATCCGACACTCGTCCGCAACGGTAAAAAGGCTTGGGCGGATATATCCGCCGCTCGTCCGCAAAGGGTTAAAGCATAAAAGATACGTACAATCTGCAATATGTAATATCGTAAATCATTTGTTTTTTTACTATCATTGTAAAGCGGCCATATGTATTACTGAATTATTAACTCCTTTACTTAGAAATCTAGTTATAACATTTCTATGAAAGTACTTTTTCTTATATCTATGAAAAATTATTTGACTTTATGAAAGAGAAGCAAGCAAAAAAGCAATAATCCTCAATTGTGATCATCGTGAAAGCATACCCTGTTGAGTTATTTTCAAAAATGCTACAAAATGATGTGGATAAATAACGCGCATATGAAATTAAATGCCTTAAAAGTAACGAAAAGAAATACATATGCAGATGTGTAAATTTGGTTTCTACGTTTCTATTAAAATTCGTTTTTCTATAGATTATTACTAATGAATGAAATTTGCATAAAATTATGGAGTTATGACCACAACCATTTCTTCGAACGAAATTGAACGTTAATTATATTTCATTTAAGTAATTATTTTTACTCGATATATCTTCGAAGAAAACCGACTAGTCAATCGAATCAACGTGTAGAAACAATCTTTCTGCATTACGTTAAATGCATTTGGGGACCCCACTGAACTACGCAATATGTTTCAGAGCTTTTTTCTCAATAAACGTACAGGCAATTTACTATCTCTACTTCTTGGACTCCCGGCTCTATTACCTGGTGTAGTACGTGGTGGTACCATTATATGACACATTTTATCAAGCTCTTCGTCGCTCAAACTTCTAGTTAAATGCCTCTCGGTGGTAGAACTTTGTATATCTTCATGTTGTGCACTATCGGGCATAAATAAAGATTTTAAACGAACAGGACTTGAAGCTCTTGTAGCTGGTGCTGTTCGACTACCCGATACTGTGGCGCTTCTTAATGGAATTTTACTGATTCCCTGATTGTGATTTACATCCAAAGTCGAATATCGTCTTAAGCTTCTACCAAAATAATTTGTTACTTCTAGACTATGCCGTTTGAACTTTTGCTTTGAGTCCTTGGAGTAATCCGGATGCTTTAAGCCAGAATTCATAGAGTGCCGCTTAGGACTCTCTACTCCACACTTTGATGGTGCAATGTTTGGTTTATCTTTATCTAATATTAAAGAATTTCTTCTCATTCTGTAATCTATAGACCTTACTTGATTTCCCTCAAACCAATTTCTCATTTCACGACCGAATACGGAATATCTTTCGGTTCTTGATTCTGGATTGACGGTCGACTGGTCGTTCGAAGTTTCTTTCAACATATTTCGATGTCTTAAGCCTTCCTCGTAGTCGGAAGAAGAACGCATTGTTTTCAATTGTTCCACTGTACTTGCGATCTGTTTTGTATGGTTCTCATATTCGATGGAAGAATGTCTTTTAGATTCTATTCCTTTATAGCTTGCACTGCTTCTCCAAGATTGTTCTCCATCGCCGTCCCTTCTCATTCTTGCAGCAGCTTTTATCAAATTTTCTAGTGGACACTTTGGTGTACTTTTCGGTGGAGAGAGTTTTAGTATTCTAATACCTGCATCCACCAGGAACTCGTCGTCTGATAGCGTTACAGGTATTTCTGGCATTGAACTAAAAGCCCAACAAGAATTGTTATGACTCATGGGAAGAGCAAAATGGGAAGCTATTAGTGGTGCTTTATCTCCGGCAGCAAAGTTAGTAGAAGCTTTTTGAGAATAAGGATCTGTTAATAGGATAGTTTTTAAAATATCTTGCTTTAATTCGCTTCTAGGATATAAGTGCTGTGGATTCATGTTGTGACATGTACAACAATGGGATGTAAAGCCCCTATGCTCAAGATCACACATATGCGGTAATCTAAATAGAGGGGATGTGTTAACGGTTGAAGAAGATTGACCCATTCTTTCCAGACGGTGTATCAGATGCATTTTGTTAAACCAACCTCCTGTTAAGTTGTTGCTAGAAATACTAGAAGCACACGAATACTAGCATATAGATCTTATTTTAATGTAATTAATTAAAACATTACTGGGTGTATAAGTTAACATTCATATAAGATAAATCAACGTATATCCCACGATTCCTTTTCTCATTACATATATCTTCGATTTCTCGTATAAAATTATTACTAGAAAATACAGTATTACATCATAGAATCATATTTTTGTTTCAAGCAAAGAAATGAGACGTATTAGTAATTTGCATATCAATTTGATGAAATAAAGCGGTTGATATAAGAAAAGAAAAAGCAAGCAATCTAATAAAAAATACATTTACCTGCTTTTTAAAGCTTCTGTTGTATGCCGGGGAGTTGTAATATCTACAAATAACAAAAAAGCAAAATCGTCTCTAGAAAAGTGTAGTTTATTCAAATAATTATGAGAATGAAAAATATTCATACTCACGTTTTATCGGTGATGATTTTGTAATATTATTTACTTTAACTGTTTGAAGAGATTGCTCTACTTTTATTGGAGACTGTGATCTAAAACATAACATAAATAACATTAGTGAAAAGATAGAATACGGTAATGTATAGTAAATTTAATGGAATAAACATGATTGCAATCCTTCAACCAGTTTAACTTACAGCGTTTTCGACGCTCCTTCCATATGTGGCCTTCCTCGCATAACTAAAATTAAAATACACCAAAAAAAAAAAGAGTAATATGACATTTCAAATAATTCTAGTTATCTTCAACATACGGTAAACTTACGATGATTGATAGTTTTCTTCAAAGTTGTTCCAGTCGCAACGGGAGATTTTCCAGTGCTCGCACCTAATAGTCTTTTCTCTTCTTCTAATTTCTTAGCATCCTCTACATCTTGTTTTGTTATTTTACTTGCAGCCTAAGATCAAACATCCATTGTGAAGGAGCCAATTTTGAATATCAACTCAATTGTATAAATGCTTACGCTTTGCCTCTCATATTTAACATCCGTTTCTTCTAACTTCTGAACAACACTTGTCAAGGTAGCCATAACATCTCTATCCTGTTCACTGTTCAGTAAATGTCTGACAGTTCCTTCTAATGCTGTTAATAATTTTTTATCCGTAGGTATCCAAAGGTGACTCTTTAAAACAGGTAACATAGATACTACTTTTAATCTAATGTTAGCTACAGGATCTTCAGCAAGATTTAATAAAATAGTAAAAAAGTGCTCTTTGAAATATGCTGAAGAATACATAGTCAATGCTTCTGTCATCATACGGACGAACATCATTCTCACGTAGCAGTCAGGATTATTAGCTAAATCGGTATAGATTCTATTTCTAAGTTCTGCTCTTTGCATAGGCTTAGTATTGTACCGTAGAAAGACAAGAAACAACCTTCCAGCAGCAAGACGTACTGGTAATGGTCTCTGAAATTTAAAAGCAAACATTAAATGTGCTCATATGCTGCTATAAAAAAGAGAAATAGTAGTTATGTCATACTAACTGCATGCAAAATCCTAGAAGAAGCCATTGGCACAAAATAAGAGTATATAAAATCACTTGGGAAACATTTGGGTAATATTTCAAGTTGTGCATGCATAATGGAAACTGATCTCCAATTGTTTGTTAATGCTATTTCTGCTTCGCATTTCAACAGAGCTCTGCCTATTTCCATTAAGCTAGAATCCTGTATCAAGTAATGATTTATGAATTTAATTAAATATTACTATGTTAATGACTTATTGAATATAATTTTAATATTCAATATAATTTTACCACTCTATCTGTTCCAATGATTTGGCTTTGAAGTAAAGACTCAAGTATCGACGATACATGCGGAACTAATTTTTGAAGAACTTCTTCGGGATCGTCTTGTAGCAACCTTACGAAATCGGCTTTAATTCTGCCACTTTTAACTCCTAATATTTTTGCAACCTAGTTTTTATATAATGTGAGATAATGTAATAAAAAATGACTTATTATAATTCGTTTATTTTCATATCATAAATTTATTTTCTATTACTTACTTCATGCATTCCACCAGCGACTGTTCTTCTGATTATATAATAAGAGTCACTAGCTAAAGCACTAAAAGTTGAAAGTAAAGAATCCACATCTTCTGAAGAATTCGATACGAAGAGGAACATAGCAGGTAAATTAAACGCGCAACATCGTCGGCACTCCAAACATCTTTCATAATTAATAGAATTACTCTCAAGCTAAAAATTATATTTCATGTGAAAATTTGATAGATGGATTTATTTGGTCTGGTATACTTACAAAAGGAAGATCCGGTTTTGCTTGTTTCTTCATAGATGGTATACCCATTTGTGCAAGTTGTTGAAAATACTTCAAGAACCATGATTTCTCAGAAGATGTTAAGTACTCTGGAATTACAATACTTTGCAGAATATGATACTACTTTAGTCTGTTATTTAATGTTTGTCTCGTACATATTTTATATCGTAAACAATGTACATAATAATTGCTTACTTTCTAAACCAAGAACAAGTTTTCCAAATTCCTGGGCAATCACATTATCTTCTGATTTAGCTGCATTTTCACAGAGCTTTTTGATAAGCGGACCTATGATAGTTTTTATTGTATCTGCAAGCAATGAATTCATCGAATTATAATTCAAATTTCTGAAATAGTTTCAAATAAATTATTTTGTCCCACCTTCTTGAAGATGAGGTAGCAAGTATACTATTGTCTGCACAGACGCGTACCGTACGCTGCTTTCCTCATCCCTTGCTAACTCTACAAGAGATGGTAGCAGTGCTGGTTTTATAGATTCTGCCCCTAGACCCTCAGCAACAAAACGCAGTTGTAAGCAGATACTCGCTCGTACTTCGCTATTTACATCCTGACAGAGGGAGTGTACTGTTGGTAGAATTTCTTTCTGTATCCTAAAAACAATGTTTTAATCAAATTATATCACATTGACAAATCCAAATAATAATTTTGCTTTTATTTCCATTAAATGTATACAAATTCTACTGCAGTAATACTTGGGAAAAGCCAAGCTCTATGCAAAAAAAAAAAGATGTTTAACAATTATAACTAAGAATACATACATATCAGCATCGAATCTTGTACAAATTCTTCCCAGTAATCTGCTACACATCATCCTAGAGTAAATGGGTTGTGACAATTGTCCTTTGCTTATAGTCATTGGAAGAATCTATGTATAGGTATAAAATATTATTGTAAAAATAAAAATAACATGCATGTCTTTCCTTTACATATAAAAATAATGATAATGATATAAGGATGACATCTTGGAATATGTACAAACCTCTGCTCTTATGACTTCTATTGGCAGTAACTCTATCACATCCAGTAGGGTCTCCAGCCATACATGACAGATCACTTTGAACGAAGGTACGAGTGTCACATTAGCTTTTATTAAACTATATTGGGTCTAATAAATCTCTATTGCATACTGGAAATTATTATACCTGGATCACGACTTGCGAGCGAGTTTAATATACTTTGGAGGAATGTTTGACTAAAGATACTGTAGCTGACGAGTTTCTGTTCTAATATAGTCCTGAATGTAGACGATGCTGCGATATGAAATTCTGTAGAAGCAGTAGCAAGGGACTGCTGCATTTTTGGTACCACTCGTGACATGCATGATTGCGCGTCTGTAGCTAACAGACTTGGTAGATTTTGTAAAACGCTTAGTTTTTGAATTTCCTCTCCTTTTCTGTAAATGAAGATGGAAAAATTTGAAAACTCCTCTCAATAAATTGGCAATTTTTATTAAGCTACTGACTACCACCAGATAGTATTAAAAATATTAAAAACATTTAAAGAGACTTTCACAACTATATAAATCATACATTGGAAAAAGTGATTCATCGGTACGATCGTTATCAATATCTTCGAACAACGAAAAAGGGTAAAGGGATTTTTGATCATATCGTCATTGTTTATATACATGTAATACTGTTTGTTAAAAATGCATTTCTTTAAAAGAATATAATTAGCACCGCTTATACGACAGGATCGTAAGCTCCTTGAACGACACCGTGTATATTTTTAGAATCTTGCAGCAGGAAACAACAGGAGGAGATGAAAACGGAAGAAGAAGCAAACTGCTATCATCGATCAACGAAGGGCACGCGTTTCCAGGCACGGTAAAAAGTGTGTCGTCCATGTACTCACGGATCGGATGTGCTCTCGTTAGGAGCTTCATCTTCTTCCTGCCACATTTTCAAGAGCTAGTTTTATTATTCATCGATGCCATGAAAAATGTAAAAACATTGTTCGTTGTTTATATGCGGCCACGAGAATCCCGTCCGTACGTCTCTCATGACGCTGCGTTCTGTAGAAAATAAAGAAGAAAGAACGATAGGAACGCGAGCAAACGATCAAGCGAACGAATGAACGAACGAATGAACGAATGAACAAACGGACTAACGAACGAACAAATATAACAACGCTAACAACACTCGACCCTACAGCAGCACATAACAGCGACTGCAAACAACTGTGCGGTATTCGGTCGTTGTGCGCCGTACTATCCCCTCTCTCGCCACATCGGCACTCCTGTCGCGCCGATTCACGAAGAAAGCCGAAGAGAGACGAACCGTGACCGTACCTTCCCGAATAGGTATCGTCTCGCATACATAACCCTTCTTAAAACGGTGCGATAAGTAACATGCGATAGATTCCTCTTCCTGACAATGAGTACAAAAGGAAGTTACATAATAGGGGATAACTGTTGTTACAGCTTTAAATAGTTCCTCGTAATTCTATCGATATCATTTTCTTCCCTTCCGAGGACTTTTATGGAATTGCGTTTTCAAATTAGCATTCGATCGATTTTATCGAAAATTATATCGATCGTAGTCAAGACGATAGCGGCGATTCGCTAAGCGGTTTATTTGAATTTCTCTTTATATTCCAGATACGTAGAATCGAATGCGTCTTGTGCAATCCTTCGTGGAAGTGCATTCAATTATCCAAAGAAGGTAATCTTCATTTCCTATTCTGCGATCGATCACAGGTATATTTCTTATAATGATTCTTATGACCGCGGCTTTCTGGAATCACGTGATATACTGCAATATGTTGTAATAAAATGATCTTTCGCGTTACGATGCATCGTTCATTTCGATACGTATCGATTACGGGTTACTCTATTTCATAAGAGTTTTTTTTGTAATGGAAATCGATTAATAAGAATTCCCTCGAGTTAAGAGGGTTACATTCTAATATACTTACGTCAGAAGATGAAGTGCCCTCTCTATAGGCTTCTTTTCTAAGTTAACGTCTAAAGAGTGTTTTCTCAATTGCTCTTCGTCCTAACGGGAAAGATATTTAACGATGCTTGAAAAAGATAAAATATTTCAAGAATATAGATACATGCAGAAAAATGTTAAACCTACTCGCGTATCAGGTAGAGGCTTATCCAGTTGAAGGCTCGCAAATTCCTCCAGATCCATATCCATCGACATGTCTAACACGTATAAGATCAAAATTTCATTTACCCGATTTTTTTCCCCAAATAACCAACCATATTTATATATGTATCACTCAATGATACGCGATAGGTGTAAAACAAAATCAATTTCTGCTATGTTCAAAGAGAACACACGGCTTTATCTTATTAAAAGAATTTCAAAAGTACCGGTGATCGAACGGATCGTAATCGATTTTGACATTCAACTTTATAAAATAAGAAATATATTTTTACTCTTATAGCTTGACGTATAATTTAGATAAGTATACATACCTTACGGGCATCTAATACGTTAAAAATTATAAAAGTTTTACAGTTTACATGAATATATACAAAAGGAGTAAGGATCGTCGAGCATAATAACCTGACGAGAATTCGTATCTTATATCTTTAAAATCATCGCTCTTTTATCCACGAATAAAGAATTCTATTTCTTCATATAATCTACACTGTATAAAACATTATTATACTTAAGTAAACTAATCGATGTCATGACTATTATACAAAGAGTATGATCACGGTTCCCCTTTGCGAATTGTTATGCATTTCAACGAGAAACGAAGAGAGAACTTTTACACCTGAGTCGAAACGACAGGTACGATTTACCACGAACGAGACATTGCATTTTTAACATGAATTACATGAAAGAATTGTGCGTTTGGCCTTGACAATATGTCACAAGAAAATTTAATATTGCAAAGAAAGGCTCGAACCTTCGCGATACGATTACGAGATAAAACACTGATTACAAATTCGAACCTATCGTGAAGTTTCTTCTAAAAACGCTGACGATCCGCACACCCGAGAATATTTATCGCCTTTCCCTCGACGTACATGTCGGAGAAACTTTTACTACGTTTCCGAGATTTACAATAACGACTTGGTATATGCTCGTTCGAGCATGTTTTTACAAAACGTTCGCTACGCCGTGGAAAAAGAAATATTACAAATATTATCTCGACATTAGTCTTGTCCAAATATAAACTATGTTCTACGCTTATCCGCTACGCTTACCCGATAACAAGTTTATACGAAATTACGTTTATATACGTCGAAATTGGTCTAATCAATTTTACGACCGTGGAAGCACCCTGAATCACTAATAAAAAGAAGAGAAACAGTCAAAATCTTTCGTTGACAAATATTTAACAATGTCTCCGACTCGTCTATCACAAACGTGAAATTTTGATATAATTGATAAAACCTTTCGTCAACGCTTACGGACAAGAAGAGAAAAGACGAGATAGAAAGAGAAAGGGAGGGAAAAAGAGAGCGCAATCTCCTTATCTAATAACGTAACAGTATAATTTACATCTACCGTATCCTCTTTCACCGCGCGTTTCCCGATTTGGACTAGCTTCAGTCGCGGTGTGAAGTGCACGACACACAGGATGTACATAGTACTTATATAAATTATAGGTATAAATTTGATAGGCCGGTAGAACGATCGATAACCTAAGATATCAGATACATTGATCGACTTGGAAACAAAAGTTTCCTTTTCGTTATCTTCCGAGAGCGAATTCTATCTGTAAGGAGACCTGTAAAAAGTTACTGGCTATAATCGTATTCTTTGATTATCCATCGAGCGAGTTCCTCGAATCAGCACCACCATTCACGAAGAGAATCGTCTTCTCAAACGTAACTTTCATCGTCGAGGAGCGATCTTCCAAATCCACCCATATGCCTAGTGGTGATCGGTGCGCGAGGCTGAGGCGGCGGCCGGTAAGGTGGAGGCGGTGGTAGAGATCTGGATCTCCCGGCCACCTTATGTCTGTCTTCGAGACTCATGTGTACCGGTGGCAAATGCCTGAGTCTCGGTGGTAAAGGCGGTGGTGTGTCTGGCCAAACTCTCTCCTCGTCGTCATCCTCCTCCTCGCCGTACAGATCGATAGCTTCGGCCTGTTTAAAAGCGTAGAGGTCGTTTCTCTCTCGCGACGATCCATAAAGTTCGTTCGTTCTCTCCCTCTCTCGATTACCGTATATACCGCCGTCGGACTCGTATCGTTCGGTACTCGTACGAGTGCTGTTCTCCTTGTTCACGTAAATCTCGCTCTTGACTTTTTTAAATTCGTAGAGTTCGCCGTTCGAATGATAGCTGCCGTTGTGCGAGACCGGTGATTCACGATTCACGTAGATCTCCGACTTGACTTTTTTGAATTCGGTGAAACGTTCTTTTTTAAATTCGTACCGATCGTTCGAAAGAGATGCGTCGTTGGATAGATCTTGCTCGGAAACTCTTTCTTTACAGATCCCCTGCTGCGACGTTCTCTCGTATTCGCTTCTGAGTTCGCGCGACACGTCCAACTGAGAGCTTCTGTAAACGTCTTTACAATTCTCTACGTTTTCCTTCATCGAATCCTGCCTGAGATAATCTCTTCCATATATATCCTTCTCGTCGTATCTCTCTTTACGATGCTCGTGCTCTTCCAACTTTGTTCTCGGCGTTCTCTTCAATTGAGCCCTCAACCAATCCTGTCGTTGAAAGTTTGGATTCGGGTAACCCACGTTGTTGTTTCTTTCCTCTCGGAAAACGTGCTCCACGTTACTGGAGTGATGGTGACTGCCGTTGGTCGTATAACCGTTTAGCCTCTCTTCCCACCCACCGTAAACGCGAATGTAAGTCTTGCTATGGGACTTGTTGTTATGTTCCTCCTTTGGTAGAGCCTTCTCGAAGCTAGACGATGTAGCATTCACGGCAGAATCTTCAGAGCCGACTGGTGACTCTGGGATGAAGAGTTGACAATCCGATAACGTCAAGCCCGAATCACGAGAAAGAGACATGTGATCCTTGCGTGGAGGTTCCGTCAGATCTAGGCTGTCCAAAGAAAGCCCACCTGCTACAACGAGAAGCACTTTGATCGATCGGTAATAGGTACAGGATACAAAGTACGGTTAGCTAATACAGTAGAACCTCGATTATCCGAACATCGGTTATCCAATCGCAGCATCAGAAATAATCATCGGATGGTATGAAGCACGACAAGAAAGTAATTCCGTGGAATCATTAAAATTAAAAAAAAATTATGTAATTTAACAGGACAGAAAGATTGGGAGAACAAAGATGATAATAGATGTATGAAACGGGTAATATGTAAACAATTATAATTTTTCTTGTGAAATTTAGTTATAACGTTCGATTATCCGATTTTTATGAACACAATTAGTTCGGATAACCGAGGTTCTACTGTAATTGTCTAAAGGTCATAGAGAGTAAAGATTAAGTAAGCGTGTACTCACAGTGAAGACTATCGGTACTTTCTTCGGCCCCGCTATCGCTACGTTCCTCGCCAAGAAGTTGCGTGACTCCTTCACCGAACAGAACCTCGCAATGACGAATGAGCATCTCTGTCAACGTAGGAATCGCCCTACCTTGATTAACCGAGGGATTCGGTGACCAGAGAAGACTCGGACCGCAACAAACTCCAAGATTACTGGCGCACATCAAATTGTGCTTCGATCTCCTGGCTATGTGATGCAAGACACATATTAAATGCGAGAGCAACGTGTAATTTGCTTTAGGCAACCTGTCGAGGGTACTAGAACAGAAAAGAAACTCGTCACTCCTTCTCCTTAAATACCTTTGAAGTTTCCTTCTCCAAATTTGATCCGATACTTACTTCTTAATAGTTTGAACAGGGTTGGGTGTTTCGAGACTATCCATCCAGAGAGGAAAGAGATGAGACGTCAAAAGTGGATCGGGTAAAGATCGAAGAAAATCTTTTAACAAAGCTGCAACAGCCACGATCGGAGCATCTTCCAAACAACTCGGATCACCAGTTGACTCGATCTGATCGCGTAACTCTCTGACGATCCGTACATTCGCTGACTTTCGAAAGATGCCTTGCGTGAACGGTCCCTTCGCGAAGAGTTGTTGAAGCATGACTAAGACGGGCTTTGGTAATCCGTTTTCGTCCAATCTCGATAGATTAACACCAAAGATGCTGGGATTTAAAGAGAGCGATCTCCTCAAGAGACCCGTGATCTTCGATTTGTTCTTCTTTATCGGTGACTTTGATACTGGCCGGAGAATGAAGTGACAATTGTCATGACCACTTTTGTTACAGTGTTCCAAATCGAAGCCTTCTTCCGCTGACAAGGTGTGCCGTAGATTCGACATTTTTACAGCGAACGGTCTTTCGTGACCGATCAGCGGATAAGGTGCCTCCTCTGAAGATGTTCTTGCCCAAAGTTGAAACGGTCCTTGTAGATCCAACAATCTGGTGGCCAAGTTTACGCAAGCTGCCGCCGTCATCTCCGAGCCGACCATTATTGTTTTACACTGAAACGAAGTCAAATCGATACGGTTCCGTGTCTTCACCTCTACTTCTCCTATATACCCATATTCTATGCTTTATTCTAACTCGAAAGAAAGTTATTCGACGCGTCGTAGAAAGATTTTCTAGACTCCCGTTTGCGAGTCACCATGTGTACGATCACGAACGATGCCACGCCATGCTACGAGATTGTGTGTGCGCGAAGAATGGACCGTGAAGGCGCGAGCATGTATCTCGGTATGAAGCACTTACGTATTCCGTGTTCGTGTCGCTGTCGTGATACACGACTTGAATGTTCGTATCCGGCGGCTCCTTCGTGCTCTCCTCTCGCACGAGCTCGGTAAGACGGCCCCACCAAAGATCTCTCGCCGCTGCGGTCCTGAAAAAAGCAAAGAAAGACACCTCTTTCACGTTTCCTGCTATGATTATTATTATTTTTGGTATATATGTACAGGTAACTCTCCTATAGCACGGTATCCTACAACATGATCAGACATTTTTGGAAATCTTCGTATAACACTACTTTTGGTATGCATCTAGTATGTAGGCACTTCTGACAAAATTCAGTTTGTTTACTAACCACATAGTTCGATGTCCAGATGATTTATTTTTTGGCTAGTCTAATATTTAAATGGCATACCTAATGAATAGTTCCCTTTGGTTAAATACTCAGTTATATCTGGGTCTAATATAACACGGCATTTTCTTATAGGAGGGTTTCCTGTAGGTATTTTTCCTTCTCTAATCGTTACACGCATTCCTCTTAGAATGATTTCGTATTCGAAACGAAATTCACTTGATATAGTTGAAAAATCGAACGATTGGAAGGCAAGGACTCGACTTACATGAAGGTAGCTACGACGTTCGTCGTCGGCCAGCCAAGTACGAAGCTGGTTTCCTGAGATTTGTTCGTTTCCGCTACGTCATCTATGTGACCGGCGGTGAGCCAGAGCTCGCTCATCCTCACGGATTGTTTCAATTTAAAGTTTCCTCCGCTTCGTGCTTTCGCGATCAGCAGGAGGTCGGAGAACAGGAAGAGGTGTCTTTCCTGCGACTGCATACCCTGCCGATAGAGAGAGAGAGAGAAGAAGATATATAGAGAAGATTTTTATTGCGCGTTACCTTTTTAATTTAAAGATGGAGCTCTCGTCTTACATACCGTCGTGAACTGTACCGGCGTTTCCAGAAGGAAGGTCCTCGGCGGTGATTTCGTTCCTGGCGAATTGTTCGAAACGTTTAGAGATTTTTGCGATAAGACTCTGGTCAGCCTGCCGGGATTTGTGCCATTCCTTTTACGAATCAAGCTCTTCATTTTCTGTAAATCAAACAAAGAACCTTTTACTAGTACCTTCGTGGTGCACGTTCCTTACTTTTTTTTTTTTCTCTCTCTCTCTTTTCTTCCAGCACGACACCACGTTGTCGTACGTCGCGCGTACCACGTACATACACACATCGTTCCTCTTGTCACGTAGTACGCTTACATTCATACATACGTTTAACGACCTTTCACGGAGTCCATCATCGTACGGACTTTTCTTCGCTCATTGGTAAGCTATTGAGCGCATCGAATTTATTGTCAAAGACGAAAGTTTCGAAGGGACGCGCGTGCACGGACTTTCCACCCTCCCCTTCCTCCCAACATATCTTTCTAATGCCTCACGTTATCCTCACTCTCAAATATTTCGAATACCTTTAAGCTTAATTGCTTCGGAACGTTCGATAGGAAGATTGGAGTTCTGATAGAAAATTACCGTGGTAAGGACATCTCGTTCATGCAGCCGCAGATTATCGCCGGGAAAGAGCTCTTGAATACGATGAAGGTCACCCTCGAGTTGTGCACGCTGCAAGACGGCGCCACTTCCGACGGTCCCGTTTCCGTTCTCCGACAGACTTCTCGCCTCTTGTCCGAGATACCTCTCGTATTCGGCCAACCTCTGGACCTGCCAACATTTTTAACAACATTTGGTAAAAAGGGGAGCAACTTTATTATTCTGAATTGAGAATGGAAAACGTTTCTTTTAAAAGCAGGCATTTTTTGTAGTATTATAACAAATTTTGATAGATTTGAAGGAAACGGAAAGAGAGTTAAATAGATTTATTACGTTATTGAATGAAACTTATATGAATACAGTGTAGGGTTTACAATCATTAAAATAAAAAATATTTAAAAAATAGAGAGAGATCACACGGGTTTCCGTAATGTAGCGATCGAACGCGTTCTCGAGTAGATACTATCGACCGCGAAACTGGTTGAGATTAGATGGAAGAGAATCGTCTCGTACCGGATTACGCGCTACTTTGAAATCCCAAACGCGGAATGCGCGTCTCTCTCTTGCGCCAGCATTACGCGGCACTGCACGACCGGCGTAATGCTTTGCCTTGTCTCACGTCGCCTCATCTCGCCAAGCCTCGCCTCGCCTCGCTGATCAGGATAATTATCTTCCTTAAGACGTACGAGATATGTAAATTCACGTCGAGTCACCGTTTTAATTCCTAGCCGCGATCGGACTATGTAGTCGCGACTGTATCGAACCTCGAAAGAGTTACTTGGTCATTACTAAGAAACGTCAGCCTTATTACGAAAATCCTTAACCGCTTTCAGTTCTATATAGAGTTGGAATCGACACTTTATTTGTGCCATGAGATGGAAAATATTTTTGTAGAAATAAAAATTCAAAATAATTCATTCAAAACAAAATAAATTAGATACATATTCCAAATGTAACTAATTACCTAAATAAAAAATAAGTAAAACTCAAATTTTATTAAATAGAGTTAAATGTTTGGAGTAATACTCCAAAGGATTCATTTCCTCTCCTCTTTTTTTCGATGTTATTTCTATCTCTTCTTCGAGAATAAACGACGATACTATTTTTTGTTATCGTGTAAGCAACAATAATATAACCTACCTACGTTACAAGTTATTTTTACTCATTGTCTCATCGAATAGAAGCATGACCGTTCCCCGAAAGTTGTGCCTAAACGCTATTATTAGAGTAATCGCTTTTTTTTTTTGAAGCGACAATAGAAGAATAGAGCATTAGACATTGTAACGAGTTTCAGAAGGCCGACGGTGTAACTCTCTCCGTAATCTTCTTGTCGGACGTTGATCGAGAGCGATACGGTCGAATGAAAAATTTGATCTCACGCTCGGGAATAATCCAAATTGAAGGCGGCCAGTGGAGATTATTTCTTTCGTAAAAAGCTCGGCTCTTAACCCTTGTAAGCCTTAAATCCGCCGACTTACGAGCGAACTATTTCGTGAGCGTTGAACGAGACGAATAGTAGGTCCTTCTCCCTCTCTCTCTTTCTAACTCTACTTCTATCTTCCTCTCGTCCCCTTGCCACAATATTTCTTTCTGTCTTTGACAAGCGACGTTCCACCGCTCGACTCCCATACACCTTCTCAATGGCCCGTGAATGGCCGATTCACTTGTTGGAATTATCATAAGGCGGCAGATAGACCGTGTATACGCTTACGATTACACGCGCGCACCGTGACTTCTTGTTGCTACTAAACGTGTTTTGAATTAATTCGCAATTACATTAACAAGATGCTTCCTGTAGGCCAATTAAGTACGGTCAGTGGTATCGAGTATGAGCGAGATATTCGGAGAAACTCACGGTGGACAAAAATATTAATAATAAAAAGAGTGTTAGCGATTCTTTCGAACCGAATCTACGAGATGGGTTGTCGTTGGTCGTATACCTACGAGTTGCAAATCGTACGTGTATCCTTCGTTGGAAAACACATCGACGTATTTGACGAACATCTTGACGTGATACAAACGGCAGTTGACCCTCGATCGTGCGACGTTTTCTCTGTTTTCTCATAATAGGTAACCAAGCTTTTAAGAGGAATAATTCAACATAATATATTATATGTATTAGGATTCACTCATTCGAACTATGAACACTTATAAATAGCAATCAGCACGGTCTTAATGAAAAAATATTCTATTTATTGTTGTTTTAGTACACATAATGAAAGCTTGTTTTTTTAAAATTTTACTCGCGCACGGATATCGACTTCTCGCCGACTAAACAATTCCATGAGAGGACGAGAGACTGAAACTCTCGTGGCATGTTCTCTTCTATGAAAATATGAATCATGCTACCCGATGACGGCGATCTCGATCCGTCATCGAGCGTTGGCGCGCGTGTGTCACTCTTTCCGTTGCTCCACGCTATACCCGTGTCCTTTCTTTCTCTTCTACTCGCACCGAAACATCACCTAATTCGAACTTCATTATTATCACGCTATACGAATCCAAATAGGAAACATTTGACATGGTTAATAAGTTTATAAAACGTGAGAAGTCGGTTAATGACTCGTAACGTATTTCATAGATGATGGATGACAATACGCCACGTGCGAATGAATCGATGAGAGTGAAAGTGAGAATTGCCAGAAGGAAGAGAGAACGAATACGGACTGTAATGTGCTTATTCTACTTTTCGATGATTTCAAACTTATCCCTGTGTATTAATATTTATTTATTTATTAACTTAAAAATAAGCATTATTTTATACATTCAAATAAACACATATATAGTACAAGTAGGTATAAAAATCAGGCTAGTGTTCAGTGATCATTTACTTTAAAAAAATGATATCTCTTAATTAATAAGCCAACAGGATTTAATTAATACCAACAAGAAATATTTGCCATACGCCATTGTACGGTAACGTACGACGAAATATGCCTTTTCTCTCGCACCTATTCTTCTTCTCTCCTTTTTTCACCGCAAATCGGCGATCTTTCTCCCATCTCGTTTTCCTTTCCCATCGTCATTGTAATTCCAGCGACGCACGACTTGTACATACATACGCACGGATAATACTTTTTTCTCCTATTCTTACAAACCGGCACTGTTCTTGACGACTCTTCTTTTCGCACACTTTCTCCGCTTTTCGAGTCGACAATAATCATTGCAGAAACTCCGGTAAATTCTTTACCAAATATCGATCAAGTACCAATCCCGTTCACGAGAGAGTACATAAATCCATTTTGGAAGAAAAATATTATTCTCATCTCCGGTTTCAAGACGACCAAACGTAACGCCAATCAAATTATCCATTATAATTACAATACAATCGGTCGGTTAAACAATATTAAACTTCAAAAGAATTTTATCTCAAAGAAATGAGCAAATCGGTGAAAGTCGACGAAGCCGTTAGCGACGAAAGTATACGATCCACGAGGTCAATCATCTCGTTTAAACGCAGCACGCGGAGAGCGAAGAACTCGAGAGAAAGGGTGCGAGAGTCTCCCCTCGGAAAGGGTGAATCTCGTCTCCTCGAAAAGCGAAGACGTGTCGTTATTAATGCCGCACGGTGAACGAACGATCCCTCTCGCATATTAAGGAGTCGCGCGTACAAAAGCGACGACACGTTGAAGTAAGTTTACGAGGAGATAGAAAGCAAGAAAAGGGAGAAAAGCATTCGTTCCGCAAAATTGTTGGCTAATTTCGGCGGAACCCCTCTATCCCCTCACCAACCATCCAGGATTGGCCTGGATTGTCCCAGAATTGAAGTTGCTGTCCAGAATCTAGATTGAATGTCAAGTTGTCTCGGAATTTCAGAGAAAGTTATCGACCGATATCACTTACACTCAAAAATATTTCTTTCTATTGCAAATGACCGTTTACTATGTATTAAAGTGGACCAAAAAATTTTTCATTATGTTTTACATATTCATTGTACTCCATAAAAAAAATTCCTTCGAAATACTAGGTATTTATATTAAATGGTTTCTCAGTGAAATTACATATAGTATACAGAGTGATCCATCTAAATATAGCCAACTAAATATCTCTTTTACTTCTAAAGACAACAAATATTTTTAATGCAACGTAAATGGTAGTTTTTTAAGCATTTACATTAAAAACAATTCTTATATCATCACAAATAAAGAAGATATTTAGATCAACCACCCTGTATAAATACATATATTCCAATTTTGTTTAACATGTCAAGAAATTATCTTCGTAAAAGTTGGCAACCATAGCCCGCGATTCTATGGGCAGGAACTGTCCGTAAGTAAATCATGATTTTCAAGACGACGACGTAGCTGGTCACAAAGTCCGAGCAGACGATTCCTACGAAACAGGTTGTTGTTCGTCGCCCAACGTAGCGCGAGAAGGGGCGATGAGAAGCAAGGAACCACAGAAGTGTAAGAGAGAGAGTCCGTCGCGAGTAGATAGGAAAGAGGCGGGAATGCGCGAGTGAATTACGATAGGCGTCGCGAGCTAAGATGGCGATATACGCGTCGACTACCGATGCGGATTACGAAACAACAGTATCCGTTGACGAGGATAATTCCAGTGCGCGCGTGCGCACTCGCTACCTTCCCAGCCTACATCGCCTTTCGCTGGAGCGCACGCGCCCGCGCTCGCACCTTCCTCCTCCAAGACCGGTGTTGGAGGAATCCTCCGCCCCGAGCGAAGGTTCAACGACGAGAGAGAGAGAACTCTCGAAGAAAACGCGAATGCCATCGACAATCATTTCATCTAGCTGCTCGTTACTTCGAATTATCTCGTAAATTGCGACAATTTACTATGATTGTACGCTCCGAGCCACTTTATTTGAATCGTCCTCTATACGTTTTATTTTCGTTAGTATAAACGATTCTTTCCAACCTCCTACGTTCTTTATTTTCCAGATCGCATGTTTGAAGGGAGTGTAAGATAACAACAAAAAATGGACGATGAGTAATACCGTTGACCGAAACTCACGTGTTACGTTCAATTTTTTTTTGTTATTTCATTCTTGAAGTTCCGATGACGTTCGTCGATATTCGCATTTTAGCTTGGCTAGAATAATAATTAACACGAGTGACTCTCGTGCGAGTCCGTTGCACGAGATGGTAAGTAGTAATAGTAGTAGTAGTGACGGTAGTAGTAAGAGTGAAAAACGGGTAAGGAATTTCTCGTTGATCGAACACGTGCAGGAGCGGCGTTGTTGCAAAGAGTTTAGGCGCATGGTATATACTGCTTCTCGTCGTGATATAATGCCGATAGCCAAAGTGGCAGCAGTAGTAGTATGGCCGAGCCTTGGCTTAGATTCCAGCTCTGTCGCGTGTACTACCTCGTGACCAATGGCGTCGCGTCCTTCGTTATACCGCGAGCGCCATCGGGCACCGTACTTTCAATTTTCCGTCGTTTCCTTTAAAGAAAAGTTTCAATAAATAACGGTAAGAATCAGTCCCTCTTCCGCATAGCAATTTCTCGAATTGTTCGATAATATTTCCCAAAGTACGAATCGCTAGTTATCGCGAACGGTAAAGACAAAAGAAAGTGCGACGTCGTCGTTAGCAAAAGGCCGCCATTATAAGAGAGAGAGAAAGTGCCTCGAGGGAGCACTAAGGGAAATCGTATAAGTCGATTTTTAAAAGATACATCTGGGTTTTAACGTATCCTGTCGGAGAAAGTAATTAAGTCGATTGTCAAACTTGAACCTGTTTTTGCACCAGGCTTCGCTCGTGAGGATAGGTGGCCTTACAACTGTTAAATGCGTGGACATTAAGGGTTTCCAAGACCGATCTCCTTATTCAATGTACTTTCCTAAATACCTACATCCATTTGTAGAATAATACAAGTCGTTTTGTATATCAGATAATCTTTCCATAAATCGTGATTCGTCGAAAGTTCGTAGAAAGCGTGTGACTACGCCAATGTCCATGCGCACACATACATTCATAAGTACGAACGCGCGTGTACTTACATACCTACACACGTTCGCTATTTAGCGGTGCTTGATAATAACGCGACGGGCAAAGGTATTCGAGTCAGGAGCAAGGAATCTCATTCCGTTCACCTCGATGATGGAATTCCAATAGCGGATTTAACCGAACGGCGGCCGCGGTCGTTCTTGCGTTCCAAGTCGTGTCTCCTGCACAATTTGGCTATCGCGAATCGCCTTTCTCCTTCTTCCTCGTTCCTTGCACTAAAACTCTCGTACGTTGATCTAAATCGAGGCTAGTTTAACTAATCGAAGCGATTTCCTTCCCGGAATTAGCGTTGTCGGTATATATCTGATCCAGTGATGGCGTATAACACGAACAGACAAATTCTGTATTCAAATTCGAGAGATTAGAGAAATATTAATAATTATTTCTTAACTGCATCGATGGTGGGTATATCGAGAAAGGATCGATGATCGAGAATCGCCGATGGCTTTTGCCGACGACAATGACAGCGACTATGAGCGTCGACGTTAATCCTCGCCGCTTCTACCAGAGAGGATTCGTATTAGGCACAACGTTTACCGTTAAGTACTGGTTAGAGAAGCGATGGAAGTCTCTATTTCTCTCTTGCTTATCCAGCATTACACACGAGAACGTTCTGCAGGATGAAGGCTCGTTCGCTCGCTCACTCCTGAGTCCTCTTATCTTCGTGTAATGCCCCTACCGGAGAAAGAGAGAGAGAGACAGTACATGTATCTCTTCTCTTTCTTACTTCCACCTATGTGTTCTCTTTTCAATTATGCTTATAATTTTTCGAGAAACGAAGAACTCGTGACAGAGACGTAATACTAAAGTTCGATATAGAAAATTAGGGAGACGAACGAGGAGAGAAGTTAGAAGTATCTCGGTGCGTATCCACGATAGGGAAGAGACGGTGACGAAGATGAGGAGGGGGAGTGGATGTCCTTGGAGCACGGTAGTTAACTACCAGCGTCGACTCCACCAGGAACCATTACTAACGAGCCCGAGGATGCAGCGGCCGTATAGATGCGTCGGTGCACGCTCTCCTCCTCGATGAGGATTTTATAAAAGTCGATCTTGCCGCCATTCGAACAACGAGCGATATTCTTCACCCTTCCTATTATCGTATCAGCCTCTCGTTTTAATATCACAAAAATGAATCTTTTTCATGATACAACTTTTCACCAATGAAAATTATTCACTTTAGTTTATTATTTCATGAAAAAAAATGTACTCCATCTAGCAAAAGCCGGTTAAAGTCCAATTACGATTTAACGTATGATTCGACCCCTCATAGAATGGAAATGGTTGGTGCTCCGGCCGACGGGCCTCGAAAACTGGTTGTAGTACAGAGAGCTCTTCCTTTGCTGAAGGTAAAGCGAAATTTAAAGGGCCGCATTCTTCCTCGAAACACTCCTCCCTCTCTCCTTACCTTTCTCTCTTCTCGCGAATCTTATACGGACGCCAACATTTTATGCAAATGGATTTAGGTTCGCCGCTATGTTTCGCGTGCAGGGACGCGTACCCTGCCGAAAATATCGCCGGCCGTGCACCTTCGTTTCTATATTTATCGTCTTTGGATATAATCGTCTTGCTTCGCGTGCTTAAAAAAAGAAAAGAAAGAAATGTCGTTTGTTTTTCCCCTGTTCCTTTTTTTGATCAAAATAAAAGTTGCAACTAGTAAGAAACGATATTTATTTCCGACACGGGGAACAAAGTTGACTTCAAAATTGAAACGCATAGAGGAACGTATCCCAGTTGCCCTTAAGAGGGCTTCTATACCATATAGGTTCGTGACAACGACCTTGCGGACGCCTGCCCACGAGAAATGGCCCTTAGTCATCGTAGGAATGCCGACGAACATATTCTTGATCCACTTCCTGCATCAACGAGGACTAAAAGTATCACTAAAGCGTGTTTCAAAATTCGAATCGGTTCAAAGTTTTGACGGCTTAAAATATATCAACGACAGTTTTTCGTTTAAAAAATATAGATATGGTAGAGTAAGTACTACCTCCTTAGGGCCATCTCACTCTCGAACTTACCCAATATTATAATATAGGATTCATTTTGCAAAACGATAAAGACAGATACTAACAACGAGAGGACAGGTTTCTCCTAGGAGACAGGTGGCAGTAAGTTGGCTGTCATTCAAATTCTTGAAAAGTACTCGGCAAGACAGGAGACAGACCGAACACGAGAATTACATCGAGTATTCGGTCGATGCACCAGCCCAGTTTTCAAAATAACTTCAAACGTTTCTACGGCTCTCGATGTGCCTTATTTCCTCCACCTCTCTCTTTCTCTCTCCCCCTCTTTCTCTCTCTTACTGCTCCAACTCGACTGCTTCCGCAGAATCCAGAATATCCTCGGACATTCGCAGACTGTCTCTTGACCGAGAGCCAAATCGTTCATACTATATCTATAAGCTCTTTCTCCCTTCCTCTTTCTCTCTCATTAAATTAATCATCTCAATGGTCGATCGGTTGAGAATATTATTCGGTCTATTTAACAATCCACAGAGTGAATTATACTTATAAACCTAGTGACTCCATTTCCAACTACTACATATCGTTTTATGTGTCCGATTTAAATCATTCATATAATGTCGATAATAGTCCAGTTTTTTAAACGTTCGGTTAATATAGCCATGAAAATCCAAAGAACGGTCGTGCCTCGTGTATAAATGCTTCAGGTAATAAAGTATTACCTACATTTATTTCGCAAATCTGTTCTACTTTTAGTGCCTGACCAATATTCATATATGTAGATAAAAAAATATAGTTATATATATTTCTATTTATAAATATACATGCAGGTATTAAGAAGTCTTACCAAAAGACGCTTCTTTTCTCGCTCCACGCGAGAAATCCATAAGAAAATATTGGTCCCGAAGCAACAAGATATCTCTATTAAGCACATAACACAAATTACCGAAACTACTCAAACATATGTGAATAAACTGTCCAAAGAAGCGATGATCGAAAAAATTTTTTCATATGAAAGTAGAACGATCGATGATCTCAAGCGATGTTTCGTCTTTGAAAGGATTTATCTACGATAAACGAAAGAAAAAGGCAGGTGGCGCATAGAGATAAGGTCGTGTGCGATCGTTAGCACGCGGCCTAGGTCCGAGTGGTCCTTTACGACCCGCATACTCGACGAAGACTAAATCTTTAAGCAGGGTTGTCTATTTAGACGATGTCACTCTGGTGGACGAATAGGGAAGCTGTCTTTCACCCTAGGAACCCTTACCTTCGCACCTCTACATCGTGCCCTTATTTCTTCGGACATGGAAACTCAACTCAAAAAGTTTTTTTAACGGAACATATCTCGATACACGTGCGTTCGTTATAAAAGCAAGAGCTTACCGGTTCGACATATACCTACCTAGGTATCTACTTGTGACAATTTTGTAAAGTCGAACCGGAAAATGTGGCTTTCTCGAGCAAAGCAAGCAGAAATGCGCATATCGTAAAATGTTTACGGCCGTAACGGTATACCCGGTTATGAAGAAAACGCGCGGAACGGACGAAGGTCTTGACATTATCCTTTCGAATTCCTTTTGCCTATACGAAATAGAATAGCAATAGTTTCCTCATTACAAAGGATTAATAAACTTACGATTCAAATCCTTTACCATATTCCACAATAAATGTAACAATTAGTAGCTCTGGCATGCCTGTAAAACCGTATCCGATTTTCGAAACGATCGATATCTTGAACTTTCTAAATCTAATTAATTATTCTCTCCTAACTTTCTTCCTTTCGATCAAAGATATGAACTACTTGTCAAAACTTCGTTAAAAAAAATGCAAAAAAAAGGAGGAGAAACGCTCACCAATTCGAGTTCCAACTGCAGCTGCGGCTTACGTAGGTCGTAGTAACCCTTATAATACTTGAACCACATTGCTCTTTCGCGAGTCGTTATATCAATCGACAAAAAGGTAGAAAAAATAGAAAACATGAATAGGAGAGAAGTGAAAATAAGAGAAGTTCGTGATTAAATTCGAAGAGTCACGCATCGAACGTATCGACTTGATCTCGGTGATCTTTGTCGCTTCGGTCGTACCAAACCACTTCCGACGTCTTCTTCTTAGCGCGGAATGCGACTCTTCCGCTCTCGTGCATCGCTCCGATCGAATCAATGAGTTCTCTGTTCTTCGCCCTATTCCGCTCTGTTCTGCTCTGTTCTGCTTCGTTCTTCTTCGATATCGCTCGTGCGTACGCGCGTCTCTATCTTTTCTCGCGCGTATTTGTGCGTCTGTGCTACGAGTGTATGCGAGGGTAAGAAAAAGAGAGAAAGAGAGAAAAGATAATAATAAGAAGAAAGAAAGAAGGAAAGAAAGAGAAGAGAGTGGGAGGTAGAAAATAAGAACGCGATACGATGCACTCGAAGACCTTTAAGAAACTGTTCGGCTCGGCATAGCCAAGAGGCCAAGTATAGACGAACTCTCACCCCCTCTACTTCCCTCTTCGTGGATGCACGCTGCACCATCGAAAAGACCGGGTACGTGGTTTGCCAGAATCTTCCTTCTTCTCCCTCTCCCTTGTTATCCTCCACCTCATTTTCGATATTAATGTCAACTTAAGAAAAAGAAGCGAGTGGATCATAAAATCACTTAACCGTTCGATTTTTCTTTGCAAAGTTTTTCGTGATAATACACGCTTATCGGCTTTCTTAGTTTATCTATGTGGGCTAGATAGAAACGAAAGTGAAACAGGTGTAGCTCAAGGATCGTGGTTAGTCATTCACTAATTGATTTTTAACGAGCGATCAACGGACTTCGATAGTCACCGAAAAACTGTGTCAAAGCAAACGTTTTTCAGAATAAATTCGCTTTTTGTTCCTACTACGATCATTCACGAAATTGTACGGTAAAATATTAGAAATTAAACGACGTCGATCTCGGTGATATTAAATTAAAGAGACTTTCCCGAATCCTTATCTCTCTTTCTCATAAGTTCCATGTAACTCAACCGGCTCGGATGGAACGTTACCCTCGTTGCTCGAGAAATTTATAAACGGATCAAAGAGCATGACTCATATTCTCACTATCGCCTGGCTCCATAAATAAATTTCCACGAGGAAAGTCACGTACGAGTCGTAATAAATGCAAAGGTCGATCTCCTCTTTCATAAAAAAAAAGTTGACCTAAGTATTAACAAGACTAGACGACTAAACGTACCTATGTAAACAAGTCAAAGTTCGTTCTTATCTTTTTCGCATTCTAGACTCGAGGCAAATGCTTTATCTTACTTTCATTGCTTTTCGATCACGACGGAAACTCATTTTCGATGACTAGAGCCAGTCTTCTGAAGAGATCGTAATTACGGTTTTGTTCGGCGTAACGAAGACAAAGAAGATAGATGTTTATCGCTTCGTTGGATCTAGCCCTTGCGATTATGCTTACTTAGCGGCCTTCCTTGAAAGGAAGACGCTACGATGCTTGTGTTTCGTTAACGATAAGGCGATAAGATGACGAACGATGCAAGATGGGAGAGGTGCACCGTTATCTACGAAGTTTCAAACTTCTTTCACGTGTTTTATAGCAGACCTTATTCTTACGATCGGACTGTCGGCCGTTGTCAGTGACCTCCGTGACAGTCAACGTTTTAACGTATAACAAAACGCAGGTGTTTTCATACTTTCGACTTTCACAAAACCCAATTGAGACGCATCAACGTGGAGAAAAGTCGACTGACCCGGTGCCGAGTTTCCTGATTTATGAGTCGACTACTTCCCGCGGCTTTTAACATTTATCTGTCATTCGTGAAACCTTTTAATAAATATTCCTACGTCTCTTCAAAATGTTTACCACGTTGCATGCTTTCGAGCATGAGTTCCCTCTAAGAGCTACCGCGTTTGCATCAACCCCGCTGATTCGAAACAAGTACGCTAGAATTTGTTTACATCTGTGATCAAAGAATCGAGGGAGAGAGAGAAAGCGTAATACGCCAGCTACTCGAGCGAGGTCAATGATCCTACCGCTTCGGCGAACAAATAAGCGGCATCGAAGGTATGACCTTCGAGCCGTTAACTCTGAAATGGATAAGAAAATTCTTAGAATCGAATGAAATCGAAATCAAAATTAGTGTAAAGAAAGAGACATCGATATCTGTAAGAGATAGTATATGGGAAATAGGTTATCGATAGTTATAATATTATCCAATAATACGTAGAGTTAGATGCAGGATTAGAAATATTATTAATACAACAATTCATTCTTCCGTGCCCTTTTTTTTTTATAAGTTCAATGACGTTATTGGAGTAGTTTATACGGCTTATTAACACCACACTCGCATTCCAGGGCTTCTTTATCTGTCAAATAGTCGGCCTGGCTTTCCCATAGGGAGATTATAAGGAAAAAGTTTAGGAGCCTGGGGCGGGACCGGCTACGTGATTTTCGTCACGATGCCTTCGAAACGACGCCACACGATGCACGATAAAAATCGTCACGAAGCGTCAAGAGCATCGACTCGAAATACGAGTCACCGAGGAGACGAAAGTTTGAAAAGTTGTCTCTGGGATTCCTTCTGGCATCCCTCGAACGAACCGTAAGATCTATCGCGTTTACGCATCGGCACGTTTTCTTTCTGGCACAGTGGCTAAGCTAACATCGAATGAATTATCTGACTTATCGCACTCGATAAGTTGAATCGATTCGATATTTATCCAGTATACGTTGGTAGTGGTATTCATATATAGAACGGGACCATGCGAGCGACCGTTCCAACGCAAAATTAACGTTTTTCGTCACGACATCGAGATTTCACGAAGAAAAATACTTTTATTACGGGTAAAGAAAAATTACATAATGATAGAGTCCGGCTCGGATTACAACGTTGAGAAAAAAAAGATCGCATGTTAAACGTCGCTCTCCGCGGGGATTCTCGTGAAAAGACGATCCCGCGCGCGCGCGCCGTTTTTCCTAGCGTAACGAGGAAGCGTAATAGCGCGACGTAGAAATGCAACCGGGAAGGAAAAGTAGGAAAAGGGAGGAGCGACTACCTCGATTCCTTCGACTACTCGCTTGAGATCCCTTACGAGAGAGACGAGGAATTCTTTTGGCTTGGACATACGGAAACGTTTATTTTAAAAGCGATATAAATCCCAATTTTTTTTTCAAGTATTCATAATATTTTAGCCTTTTATTTTGAAAGTGGTATTAAATCCATTTTTAAAAAATAAGATGATCTGATCAGAATCTTTCAAAATAAATACTTTTATTGTTTCATAAAAATTGGAATACAAAAAAAGTACCTAGCCAATTTTAAAAATAAACAGCTTATAGAGATGTAATACCTATAATGTACTTTTATTGAATAAGTAAATTGAAAAGAAGAAAAAACGATTGAACGACCAAGGGTGACGCGTCCATGCTCGTGACACGTTCCTTCCTTCAAAAAGGCACTATCGTATGACGTATACGAGGCATGGACAATACAGTGGGCCTCATTGAGACGCAAATCAGAGAGCATAAGCATGAAGCGCGAAAGAAGAAAAGAGGAAGGGACGCCCCCACAAAAGGAGCCTTCTTTATCCCCCCTATCTCTTTCTCTCTCTCTTGATTCCCTCGTCGATCCCCCCAAGGACGGGCAGCCTCTCCACATACTCGTTAAGCTCGCAGGACTACCATTGTCGCTTGATTCGACGCTTATTGAAAGTACGCTTTAGCTTCTCCCTTCGGTAAGTATGCCACGAGTTCTACGACAAAAGAGTTCCCTTACCTATCCAATAATTTGATTACAGGAAAGAAGCAATGTCTCGGTAAAAAGACACCTTCTCGAAACTGCAAATTTTCTCCACTTGCATCGCGGCTGACTCGCGTAACTCGAGTGGAATGCGCGTCCTCGATTTCGATTCTTTCCGTTTATACTGCTCGCCCTTGCCCTTCGAGCGCATCTTTCAGAGACTTCTCCGCTACTTCGAGCTCCGACTTCTTTTACCCTCTTTTCATACCTTCCATTCTTCTTCCCTCCAACGAATAGCTCTCTCTCTTCCGCCTCTCTTTTTTTTTCTCGTTACAATAGACCACGTCCTCGGTTCTTCCTGTTCCCTTGCCCCTTTGTATATCGCGTTTACCCTTTTCCCCCCCTCTTGCTCTCTCTTTACTCTCATCGCTCGTTCTCTCACTGCGTCATACCTTTTTCCTACGTGCACAAGATCGATACGATCGTCGCGAGCCTGGTTTTACCTCCTTTTTATATATCCTTGAGGAACGCCTTAGATGGTCGTCACTCTACCCCGATCGACAGTTACGGTGAAACGATCAGCGAACAAAGTACGAGTTGAATCGAGCTGAATTCGATCGATCAATTTCTTCTTTGTTCTTTTGCCTTATCGTTACTTTTATAGTTTCCATGTGGGACGAATGAAAAAAAAAGGATAGCGTTTTATGGGGTCGAACTGGAAGGCGAGTGACGTCAAATTACGTTCGTTTTATGGAGAAAAATTATACAATTCTAGACTTCGGTACGAAATAGAAGATTTCCTGTTTTTAGTTGGACAGAACACACGTCACGGGAAAGGTCAAGAAGCAACGGAGACAAATTGACGTATATCGATAACGTTAACGCATTTGTGTAAAACCAGTCGTCCGTTCCGTCCGAAATACCGTCACCGCAGGAAATCTTTTACTCGCGTTCCTTCCTTCATCCGTTATCTGCCTCGCTATTCGTCACACGGAGGATGAGAGCTTCCTCGAAAAGGATATCGTTGGATAATCGCGAGAGTGCCGCGTAACTATCATTCCTTTTGTCTTCTTTCGTTTCTTCACAAAGAGCTTTTAAATGGACTACTCGAGCTTCAATCGTTGAATAGTATCTACGTAAAACGTGGCAATTTAGTGGACGAGTCGTAGAATTTCTGATCGCGATTTTCTTCGATCGATTAAAGGAATCTCGTAAAAGGTAGAAGTTTACGGAGTGTGTACGATACGAGAATTATTTTGAAAAGCAAAGATAAGAATCAGCCTATTGGAAAATTCGTCAGAGACAAGCGAATAAAAGGCGATCGAGCGAGAGTAAGAATCACGGTGGCGAGAGGAGATTACGCTCGACGGAGCAAGCCTTCCTACTCGCGATACTATCCGGAAGGAGTCAGCAGAATTGCTCTCGGCTTCCAGCCTTCTCCCGATGCGAAACGGTGCGGTAGCACCGATGCCAGAGATGCCACCGACACCGTACATAAGAGCCACGCGATTTTCACAATTTTTCCATCTAGCCACGCGAATAGAGTACTTGCTTAGGAATGCTACGAGAGGTTTTATGATTGCTCCTTGAGAGACCGCTCGTCCATCTTTTTCTTTTCGCTCTATCTTTCTCTCCTCTTGTTTTTATCATATGTAGTATCGAAAGAAGCAATGGAAAGAGTAAGTACGAAGGCGCTCTACTACGATCTATGAAGATCAGCTTCGTGCCATTTTGTGGTCGATCAAATTGCATAGATCTTTTTTCCTTCCGAAATTTGAAAGCATAATAAGTTTGACTACGTCATGGGTAAAGAAGAGCACAACGCGCGAAGGATTCTTTCCTCGTGATCGAAGGAGGACCGCTCTTCTGGATTTTCTCGCGAGATGTTATCCAGAAGCAAAGGATACGTGTTCGCGTGCGCGTACCTCTTCTTCTTCCGTTGCATCTACGTAGACGCTTTATGTGAACGCGTGCGTGCGTGCATGCGTGCATCGGTGCGCGAGAAAAGACGAGGTGGACGTCAGAGTGTGCGAGGTAAAAGGCATGGTGGGGTACTGACCGCACATTCCACGAGAGAGCCGACCACCTCCCTTCGCCTTTCCTCGGTTCCCTTCCTCTCCCTTTACCTCCCTTGCCATGCCTTGCCCTTTTCTTACTCCTTCCCTCCCTCGCGATACCGTACAGTCGTTCTCGCGGAATTCTAACAATTTTTCTATGTACCTACCTATAAAAGATTTCTTTTAAAACAACGAGCGATACTCGTGAAATCGATTAATAACCTGCTTAATCTGCTTTCGCCAGGCTATAGTATCGATTCATTTGCTCTCTTCATCTCTCTTTCTTTTTCTCGATCTCATACGTGCAGCCAAATCACTTCGAAGTTTGAGAGAAGGAAGAACATCAACTTCGTCGAATCTCGCGATAGCGAACGCGTCTTAGCGCACCTGCGCGCACCCGGCCGACATACAACAGCTGGCCGCGATCCCATCGCACGCCGCTCCGCACCGCGACTTGCCGCGGCACTCGGCTAACGGTGTCGAGCCACGACCGGAGAAAAGCCCTTCCTTCCGACGGACTCGAACTCCGAGTCGGAGTCACGGACTTCCTACTCTCCTAGACGCAGCCTCCAACGAGGACTCTGTGGATACCGTATGAAAGTGTCGTGAAGTATCGATCACCTTTACATTTTTTTTATTATACAGTCGAACCTCGTTAACTCGAAAACCTCTATAAGTCGAAGAAAAATAAGAGATTACCTCGAAGTATTCACGAGTGTAGAAGTCGTCTTCATCTCTACGTGATTGGCAAATCTTTGTCTGTTAACAACTCGTTAACTAAGGTGAATTTCGAAAAAGTTGCCCCGCTGCGGGGTAAGTTGTCTCACGCCATGGGGCAAGTTTTCCAAGGTTTCGAAGGAAAAATCCTGATGTATGCATCATGATTTTTGCCAAAATGGTCACCACCGCCGATTTCAATGTTTAATGGCTCATTTTAAAGATAAAAGCATGCAGAATACTGTCCCGTTGTCCGTTTTTCGATATCGTTGCGGAGTGTTGAAAAATAAATTTTTTAAGTGTCGGAGTATGGGTCGTTTTCAAGCTTAAAACTGTTGTATCTTTCCAACCAGCCATCCTATCGAAACGCGACTTGCATATTCGTAAAGAAGAGACTTTCCCCCTTCGAACGAGTATTTGATCGGGCAAATTCAAGATACTTCGATTTTTGACAAAAATCCTGACCTATGCATCATGATTTTTGCCAAAATGGTCACCACCGCCGATTTCAATGTTTAATGGCTCATTTTAAAGATAAAAGCATGCATAATAATGTTCCGTTGTCCGTTTTTCGATATCTTTAAGCAATGTTGAGAAATTAATCTTTTAAGTGTCAGAGTATGGGTCTTTTGCAAGCTTTAAACTGCTGTATCTTTCGAACCAGCCATCCTATCGAAACGCGACTTGCATATTCGTAAAGAGGAGACTTTTCTCTTTCGAACTAGTATTTGATCGGGCAAATTCGAGATGCATTGATTTTTGACAAAAATCCTGATGTATGAATCAAGATTTAGAAAGAAGAAAGCATGCAGAATACTGCCCCGGTGTTCGTTTTTCGATATCGTTGCGGAGTGTCGAAAAATAAATTTTTTAAGTGTCGGAGTATGGGTCGTTTTCAAGAGAAAAATTGCTGTATCTTTCCAACCAGTCATCCTATCGAAACGCGACTTGCATATTCATAAATTAGAGACTTTCCTCTTTCGAACGAGTATTTGATCGGACAAATTCGAGATGTATCGATTTTTGACAAAAATCCTGAACTTATCAAAATATAAATTCGTCTCTTGAAGTAACCAGGAAGATTAAACACAACGACCACCACTACACTTTTTTTTTTTTACTCACTAAGACCTGTACACCATGCACCGGACGCGTTTCCTCTTCCACCCTAAGATACCAAAACTACGACTGGGACAACTTGCCCCTGGGACTTTTAGCCCCGGTCTCCCCTACTGATATCTAATGAAACAAGCGACGAATAGCTTTAGTTGATACTGTCCGCTGATCCTACACGACGCGACGCGACGTTCGCTCCCCTCCTTCCTACTTTTACATTTAATTCAAGTACCTCCTTTCAAAGTGAGATATACCCAATCGTGTCGTCTCGCCAATCGTCATCTACGTGCAAATACCAATCGTTATTATCGTAAGAAGAAATTTCAGCGGAAGCGTAAAAGAAAGTCCGGACGTGCGAAAACTATCGCTCGCGGCGATATTCGAAGTAAACGCGAGAGACCTACACGACTAAGACTATCTCTTCCTTTCTAACTTTTCCAAGTCAAGACCTCTCGTCATTAAGACTCTTAATATTACTTTCACGCAACGGTGAGTTAGGAAACCAGAAAAACTAGTCAAAGGTCGAGATCCGAGTCAGGATAAAAGAGATGAATCATGGTCACCCGAGTGAATGAAGCTAGTCAAAGTGTACTTTATATGTAAATCGATGTTGCTCGATATTGAAAAATTGACTATATTTATCGAATTCTAACGTGTCTACTCGAGTCGAAATTTTAATTGCAATTTGACCCTCCAGAATGGTCTCGTAGGAGTTTTTAAATTAAAAGTGAAGCTTATAGAATAGGAAAAATATATCTATATAATATCTATATACTTCGACCAAATCGAAGTTAAAATTTCGACTCGGATAAAAAAATGTCAAAATATAACGCGTATAAAAGGAGGAACGTGTCTCTGGTTCTCACAAGTTGCAACACATTACTACCGTAACCGTAGTGCTTTTGATTTCGCATTCTGTATATGGTAAGCGAATTTGTAAAAAGGTACGCGAGAAGCAAGGATTTGTGAGGGCGAGCTACGAGTTGGCTCTCCCTTCGCGTTAACCCTTCGCGGTCGTTTCTTGCGGATGAGCGCAAGAGGAAGCGACAACAGGTAGCGTGTACTACATAATACATAAAGGGGAGGAGTACACGCTGCGCCGTAACCTACGCCGTAACCTACGCGAGAAAGGAATAGGCAGGGTAAGAGAAAGAGAGGGAATGCAACAGGTGGAGGCGGTAATCGTGGCTCCCGTTCCCCGCGGCTCGTGAGAAGGGCCGAGTGCGTGCGAGCGGAAAGCCCATACATCTGGAAAATCATGGATGCAAGCGAGTAATTGCATTTCTCGCGGGACCAGACCTGAAGGATTAACCGAGCGAGACGATCTACGTGGGACAAACTAGGACGGTAACTATTATCATCTTAAATATGTATCTCTTTGCGAGTAGTAAATAGATAAGATCTACTGGAAGAGAACATGATAAAGCTGAGAGAGAAAAGGAATGGTAGGTAGGTAGGTATCTACTATGAATCTTAACGCGGACGAAAAAACGACGGAACCTTTGGAGACAACCTATATTCCTGGTAACGATACACTCGTCTCTCCTTCCGCGATGAGTTTTACGATGCGATCGTCTCCGAAGACGACAAATTATTTCGCTCCGAATCCAATTATCGCGATACTCGTCGTTGAATAATGCAAGAGGAAGGGGGAGACAGAGAGAAAGAGATTTGACCGACTGGAGCAATTCGAGTCAACGTAGGCATCTCATGGGAAAAGAACGATAACGGTGACAAATCGATCGATTTGCCGATAATATTGGTACCTAATAGGGTTCCCAAGAACCTGGAGAACGATCGATAATTAACGGAAGAACCGTAGATAGGGTGGGAGAAGAAATGCTCGAGTTCCTTTCGTGTCGTTCGGAAACGTAAGCCGCGTTCGCGATACTCGAAAGAGAAGAGAAACGAAATTCGCGAAAAATCACCGATCGCCCCTCCTAACCGGTAACGGTTCTTTCTGACGCCAGCCTCCAAATATTTCTTCGAACACGTCTTGCCTTTGTTAGAGGTATGCGAGAGGCAACTTTACTCGTTCATCGGAATATGCATCCTCTCATTGATACTCCAAGCTTATTCATCGTCTTAACCTTGCGGGTAAATCCTGAAGATTTTCTATTTCCACGTAGCAATAACGAACTATTCAAAATGTTTTCAAATGGATTATAAATGGAACGGTAAGGAGAGAACCGCGTCCGATCGAGTCCAAGTATCGGACACCCGATTGAGGTTAATAGAAAGAACCACAAAAAAGCGGACAACACCGTACGCTGGAAGAATAAAAATCACAGAATAGTATTGTCCGCGGGAAGTTACAATGGCTGTTTTCTCGACCATATCGATGTCAACTTGTACAACGTACTGTACATTGCCAGGGAAAGTAGTTCCCTTCGAAGCAGCGAGTGCGTTATTAAAGGTGTCCCACCGGTCCTTAATGACGCGGCGAAACCAAGTCCGAAAGAAGAGTATATAAACCCTACCGTGGTGCCGAAAATGAACACATTTGCATTTTATTGTCGCTTTTAAAACGACATATTTCTATATAATCAACTAATATTTACGCAAAATCCATAACAAATATAGGTATTCGAGGAAAAAAAACAAATCTCCGTCTACAAAAAAAAATAAATGTTTGTTAAGTGCTATTAGACATCGTATTGCCATGGAAATTAACACCGAGGGCTAAGGGTGAAAAAAAATTCATTGGTCTGCATAATTTTAATCGCGCTGACTGGATACTTTCCCGCGAAAGATGAGACCTATGGCCGTAACTACACTTTATTACTACTAGTGAACTAATTAATTAACATCCGGATCTTGTGCGTTCGTTGTACTCACGCAAACGTAATTTTCACATGTCGCGTCCCGGATTATTCATAAAAGCGCGGCTCTTGCGCGCGCACTAACACTCGGACTGTGGAAGTTTTCCCACAGTTCCGGTACGCGTACAATGTCGAAAGGACGTGTGCTCGCATCCTGTTGGATGCCTCCTTCCGGTCTCTCACACACAGATGCACTATTTTACTTTTTATGTTCGTGCCTTTTTGCATGTAGTACGAACCACGAAATAATCTCGTTCGCTCTTAGACATCGTAGATGCGTACACGCGCGATTCGTTCATGAACGTAAGTACCTACCGCGGAGAAATCTTGCGAAAGAGCGAAAGTCGTTTTAATGGGAGAAGACTGCCACCAGTTCATAAATTAACACATTGGCGACGGTTGAAGTTTTGCAAACCTTTTTTCTATGATTGAATTTTACTATTACCCGTTACTGATACACGTTGGTACTATCAAGGGAAAATATCGAACCTGTACACTTATATGAGGTATAAGTCTCAAAAAAAAATACAGTAGTCTCACTAATTCGGCACTTCGGTACTTCGGCAAGTCCAGTAGTCTGGCATCCTCCGAGAAAATGTTTATACAAGGACTACAAGTTGCAAAAGAACAGACCTTAATTAAGGACTATTTTAAGATAAATTAGTGAAGTAAGATAAACATTGTCATAAAGAAATACACGCAATGGATATTGGATATGTTCTCTTGCATCCCTTATCACCGAATTAACCAAGAGATGCGAATGGATGAGAAAGATCGATAGGTAGAAGAATTCGCTTCTTTTTTCGGCGGAACGCGGTTCCATGACCTTGGACGAGAATTTCACGCGGCCCTGTCTCGGGTTTGCACAATTCGGTCGAGGAGAGAAACTCGCCGTCGTCATTTTCTTTTATTCCTTACTCTCGATCGAGCCGCGAGTGAGCACCTGCGAGATTCGCGGTCGCGCGAGGGAGCGAGCAAGCCTTTCTGGGGATCGTGAGAAAGAATCCGCAGGCGGACAAGCGAGCGAGCGGGTAGACGGGCAACCGAGCTACCGAGCACCAGGCGTATTTGCTCGCGCACCGGGGTCGTGAGTGCACTCACCTTAAACGCCTTTCTTTCCTCACTTTGCCTTATTCTCTTCACGCACTCTCCGAGTGCTCGTCTCCCGAACGACGTTTCGCGAAAGAGAACGCGAGTCTTCTCTGATAAATTTCATCCCTTTCCATAGAATAAGTCTGTTTAGATCGATTGGCTCGAGTCTAATCGGTCGTTTAGTAGCTACCAACGATATTATTTATATGTATACCTACTTTACTAAGAACACGCGTATCGATCGGTGTTTTCGAGCTAGCTATCCATATCAATGACTAAAAGGCTTAAACAGCGGTAATCCGGACACGATGATCGAGCCTTGGTCGTGGTTAAGATTTAAAGGCAAAATAAATAACGATGGAGAGATGGTGGTCGCGGTATACGGGGGTACAAATCATTTCACGATTTATGACACGACCAGAGAGATAGAGGTGCCAGGACGACGAGGTGAAAAAAAGTTCTTCTCCCCAAAAAGATTCTGCCACCTTTATTTTTCTCACTCGCGATACGCAGCGAGTTGGAAAGAATCTGAGGGAGGGTCGAAGGTGCTCTCCGGATCTTCTCCAGAGAGGCATAAATCACGTGCTCGGAGAAAAAGGATCTCCGAAAAGGAGTGGGGATGAAGGGGGCAGGTCTGAGAAGAGAGAGAG
Organism: Ancistrocerus nigricornis; assembly: GCA_916049575.1. Classification (NCBI taxonomy): domain Eukaryota; kingdom Metazoa; phylum Arthropoda; class Insecta; order Hymenoptera; family Vespidae; genus Ancistrocerus; species Ancistrocerus nigricornis. Next base: position 1,966,001 of record OU696667.1, read on the forward strand.
GAAAGAATGCGAAGAGATGGAAAGGCGTATGTCGCCCGCACGAAATTCGAGATGAGGAACTGTCGAGAGAAAGCAACCCTCCTCCCTTCGCCGTAAGATCGTAGCGGGTTCCACGCGTACTATACGCACGAACGTACCAGTAAGTATACATATATTCGCGTATCGTCCTAAAAGCCAAGCCTCTTTCTTGGAACGTCCTATACGTGCGCCACGTACGATCTCTCCCTCCGGCGCTATACGAGATTCGATTTGGCATTGTGATGCAAATCTCTAGCGGATTCAAATGCACGCTAATTTCGATTTCAGCCGCGCACTCTTGCCTCTCCAAGCGGATCTACGTTTTTATATTTTGCGAAATTGTCTTATTACACAATCTTTATCCACGAAAAGAAATGAAGAAGAAACCTTATCGGTGGACTGCGAGAGAAAGGAAAGAAAGAGGTCGACGACCAAAAGGATAGGGCTCGAATCGTTCTCCAGGCAGCGTATAGGTTCTTTTTTTTTTTATACTCTGGTATACGTGTGCCTGCGCGCGAACGCTCTCGGATTAATATTTGAATAAGACGCGTAGGTGCGACCCGGCCGAATCAACGACGGGCACACTATCGTCGCGACCACGATCGTATGACAAAGACGATAAAAAGAGGCGGGACATAGCGCACGCCAGATTACAACTCGTAGAGAGGAATCTCGTTCTACGAGCACTCGCCTGATTGTATAAATAATCGCGTTAGGAACCGATCCTTTTTCATCTCTTTCATCTTTAGGGATGTAAGTAAAAGACAATATCGACATTTTGATCGAAGTCTCGTAAATATCAATAATCGGTTATCGGTCTTATCGGTATAAAAGTGAAAACATTAAGAACAGACGTGCAATTTCTTCCAACTATTCGACCATCTCTCGTTCTTTTCCAAGGTGCGAAGAAAAGAAAAATTTTCTTGATTATACAACACTCTCTTTCTAGTGCATCGACAAAGCACGCAAATATAATTCTGAAACTCTCGGTCGAGTAGGAATGCGCGAGGAGATAGCGCGTAAAAGATGCATCGAAGGTAACGGTCGTTCCGCATCGATCCTACGGCAATGGCACGAGATCCGACTACCCGTTGACTCGGGTTGCCCTATAGATCGACGATTCGTCGATCAAAAGAGGATCATCCGACACGGGTAGCCTGACGTAATATCATCGCGAGATTTATCTACCGACATGCTCTTCCGATCGATATCGCGATACACTCCGGAGCTACGCGTATAGAGATTCTTACGTATACCTTCTAGCACCGTTAATGGTCCAGTACCGTTTATTTGCAAATTTTTAACAAAATGGATAATTGTTGCGATAAATTCGAATAAAAGATAACGATAACGATGGTAACTCTTTGTCGAAGAAATATACGATGGAATTTTGCGAGTTATGCAAGTCGAAATAACGCAAAAGTGACTCGTCAGTAAGTTCAATTCGTGCCACGACGAATCCGACGCGAAGAGAGAAAGGCAAAGAGGAAGGTACGCATCTTTTTGCGCTTTTACATCGACGGACGACTCGTGTTAAGGCACGCGTACGCCCGAATGTACATCATGCCTTGGCCAAGATAAGATAATTTGTATGGGCCCACCGGGAAAGCGAACACGAGGTGCAGAATATACTGAAAGAGAGAGAAAGAGAGAGGTAGACAGACATACAGAAGGAGAGAGTGCGGAAGGACGAAGTGAAAAAATGGTGGAACGGCGAAGAGACGATCGAGAGAAAGTCTCGTCGATCTTCGTCTCCTCGTAGAACTCTCGACAGGAAAGAAAGATCGTCCGAAAAATCGCTCCTTCTTTCGTGATTTTAAACTACCGGCTCTCACCGTTTTAAAACCGACTCGCGATATAACGCATACCAATTTCTTTCGCAAAACGAATAAATACCTATAGTTTAGAAATAAAGACGATCGATCCTACATCGACTTTAGATTAACCTAAAAAGAAGAAACATAACCCGCATATTTTACCGAAGGTCGAATCGACGAAACTTTCGCTCTCTCTCTTTCTTTCTGTCCTTCGGAAGCGGACGGCTTCGCGGTGAATTCTAGGAAGGTTCAGAAATCATGGAGAAGTAGTCGCGAAGCTTTGACGAATCGATTCGGTCTAGGTCGGCGGAGAAGATCGCTAGGAACTCGCGATCAAGAAAAATCGAAATTGGTACGAGGAGCGTGGCGAATCGGTGTTGCGTTTCTCACCTCCTTCATGCCGTCGAGTCTGCCAAGACTCTTGGTACCACGGAGCGGCGGAAAGGCGACATCCTGCCAACCGACGGCGACGTTTACATCCACTTTACCGGCGCTATCGCCTGGACCACCGTTGTTGTTGCTGCTGTTGCCATTCAATCCTCTCGACCTGCTCTTACTCTTACGCTTATCCAACAGATGCTTCGCCGCCCTCGACTTCCTTGCTGGTGCGCTAGCCTCGACATCCTCCGGATCGCTCTGCACCTCCCACCTTGATGGCGATTTAAACCGACGTCTCGGGCTCGTCGGTGAGGTCACGGGCGAGGTCAGCCTCTGCACGAGGCTACCGAACATGGTCATCGTTCGACCTTCGAAGACCTTGCGAAGGGGATTCCAAAGATCTTTTCTCTCTTTCTATCTCCCTCGGTTCTCCCCTCCACCCTTCTGACCCTACTCTTTCCTTCTCTCGTTCTTTCTTTCTCTCTCTCTCTCTCTTCTCTCCCGTTAATCCTTCCTTCTCTCTCTCTCTCTCTTTCTCACCTCGTACTCTTTCACTCTTTCTCTTTCTCTCTTTTCCTCTCGACCACGTCAAAGATGCGATCGAGGCATCGCAACGAGGATTATTATCTTATCCACGGATGCAGGCTTTCCGGTAACATATCCATACCAAGAACCATCACGTCGAGAGAACGGCGAAGCTCTCACACCAACACAAACATCATCTCACTCGTGCGGTCGTCAGCGACCTGTTGCGCGTACGCGTGCACACGCGAGTGCGGAACGCCGAGAACGTGTGTCGGCTTCTGTCAGCCTTCGTCTACTCTCCGTTCTTTAATACTCACTTTGGCACGCATAAATATTAACGCGAAAACTTACTGGTGCAGAAACACGACGTCGTCGATGAGAACGACGAATATGACGACGTTAAGCACCGAGCAACGCGCGCGTCGGAGCTAAACTGGTCGCGCGGCGCGCCACGACGCCCGACCGGTTGGCCTCGCTCTGCCGAACGGCTCCGAACACATCCGAATATACCCGACCAATCCCGACTACCCTCGATCCTCCTGGCCACTTGCTGCTTCCTCCTCGTCCCGCGGTTACCATGGCGATCGGGACTTACTCCGCCCGAGGCGCGCACTCGCGCGCCAAACTTTTTGCGGGTGCACGCGCGCGCGAGCCAGCCACGAGAGCAGAGGCTGTTACCCTCTTACATACGAGGCAAGAGAATCTTTCATTCGATAGTTTAAAAGGGTTTGAAAGACATTGTTTCGATCGAAAAGGGGTCTTCGATTAAGAAAATTCGATTTATGTTCCATCCGAGAGTCGAAAGGTCTCGTATTTCAAATACTCGTCTGACTAACTACGAAAGAATGTCCAGAGAGATTCGTAAGAGTTTAAGCGTAAGGATCTTGATGGGAATTTAGCTAAATACTTAAAGTATGTCGTTAGTACCTTTGAAAAATCGACGACTCACCGGTAGAAGGAGTAACGACGAAGGCGAGTGTCTCGCGGCGACTTGTCTTAGAGTAAGAAAATGCAGTAGGGGGTCTTCCGAAGCTCTCAGCTCTTCCAGGGTTCTTCTGGCCTCGCTGTAGCTCTCCAGGTATTCCCAGTAAGAATTCCAGAAAGAGTTTGGAAATAAGTCACCTGTTGACCAACCGAACGATTTGGTTTTATTATTTCTTTTTTTTTTTTTAAGGTTGGAGAACTCTTTTCACGGTCGCCCGTCTTCCTAATAAGCATCCCTAGCGTTAAGGTGTGGTCGAATGTGAAAAAATAACATCGTTGTTGTATTAACAGAGTACCTAAGATCTCTAGAGTGCTCGAAACTTTCAACGGGGCACACATACGCGCGTAAGTCGGCGCGCATTTCGTATACTCACTCTGCTTGAAGGTACCGGCGTCCCAATTCTCGAGTGCCCTGCGGATCTGAAAGAAAGAAGAAAAGGGCGCGGTAGAATTGGCTCTTAAAATACAATGACCAAGATATATAAGTTTCGGAGTCCATGTATAATACATGACAAGCCGGTCGGTGAGTTAAGGGAGCGGCACACGAGGCAATCTTTTTCTACGTGTACCAAAATGGAAAAACGATCTTTTTTTACTACGTAGATCTACTTGACATATTTAAAAACTCAGAATTTCAAAGTGAAAACTAAATTAGTATCGTCGTTAATAGAGAAATCGCGCTACAAAATAATCTCGCTATTCGACTGTTACGCAAGCAAGAATGGCAAACGATGGAAAGTAACGAAAACGAAACTCCAACCGATCACCGTCCTCGATCCCTCATCGAAAAGAAATCGCTACGCGCGATGATAGAAACGCGTATTCACGCAAGAAGCGATAGAAGCAGCAACAGGTGTGGTGCGTTTGTGTACATATACACACGATATCCCGTGTCAAGTGTCGCCATCTCTCATTCGAACAAACTAACTTTCGACGAAGCGTCGATAAGAAGAAATCCGTTTATATTCAGGGTCGTCCCGAGCGTCATCGTTTCCCCGTGCCGCTACGACTTTACCTACGTCGATTGCCAATAGCTTCGCGCGCTTTCCTATGGAGAACGCTCATACGGGTTAGCGAAATAAAGTAAAAGTAAAACTGCTCGAAGTGAAGGTAATGGAGGTAGAAAAAAAAAAAATAGGAGGAGGTCAAAACAGAGTTCCTCGTTATTATTGATTTAAACGATTCGGTAGAATAATTATATGTTATGGGAACCGCTTCGTTCCTTCGATATTGTCATCGAACGCTAACGAGTATGGGAACGTATCCACGTAGCATAGAATTTATGCTTATCTCGCGTGTCATTGTTGTACGGGTGGTCCTTGAAAGCGAGTGCACGCGCTACATGTTTCTACGATTATATACTGACCGTTCTAAACAGCGAACCATACGATTCATCTAAAAATATCTTATAAAGTACATGCTTCGTTTCATAACTATTCGTACTATAATAACTTTGTGGGCGGGTAGGCGCGCACGCGGTACTCTAGTAAATACATCCTACGAACTATTAATGAAATTGTTATGATATAGCATCTGGTGAGAGTACGGGAGTAAAGAATTTTTTTAGGGACCTAATAATTAGCAAATCACGAATCGTGAATTTCTATCGAACGATACGTACAGCACTGTATCCTCATTGTCTTCGCACGAATGCAAGCCATAAGGCATGAGCGGCGATGCCTTTCTATGCTAGGATAGCGTGTATATAGTTTGGAATCGCGCCAAAAAGGCCACCGGCTCCGATGTCGTCGTCGACGAAACGCGTCAAATACGATAACGTAGAGCGGAGTATGCTCACCCTTTGACAATGTTCCCCGCTGACTCTGGAGAGATCAGCGAGGGGTTGAAAGATGACGTCGTGAAATTCGGGATAAGTGCGTGCGAGTGGTCGGGCGTAGAGTTCTTTCGCGCTGCAAAGCGTCTCTCGGTACTCATCCTCCGCGTGTAAAAGCTTTTCCGTCGCTCTGTACTTCCGATCGGTATCTGAAAGGAAACGAGCAAAGGAAAATGTCACATTTGTCGATCGATACTTCGGTCGTGATTCGAAGAACGGCTCGGAATTGTTCCCTCGTTATCGATTCTATACTCACCGCCTCGCGGATCGTATTGCCTCGCAGCATCCTCGATCAGTAGAATCTCTCCATGAAGAAGCGCCACGTCGGCAGCAGGATCGATTTCGGCTCTCGAACCGGCAAGCAACAATCTCGGCTTGCATACTCGATACTTTAAGAGAATAGGTGCAACCACGGGTGAAATAGCTCCAGGAGACGAAGCGGACAGCTGATGAAAAGAAGACGCGTCTATTATTACATTACGCAAAGATGAATAATGATACATATGAGCCATTCACAAGTCCATTTTTTTCAAAATTTTAGTGCCAAAGCACTTGATTGATACTTAACCAATTCACTGCTTGACTCACAATCAACGTGTTATGCCAAAACTGGTAAGAGCCAATAGTCTTGTATATTCTATATTCAAGACTATTCATAGAAATTTATCCTGACATTCGTCGTTGCAAAGTATTATCGCGATGGAAGAGCAAAGAGACGATAAAACTTGTACCTACAAAAGTCGTAACTCGTTACGTGACTCACTTACCGTACACCTACCGCATAAGACTCTCGGATGGTTTCGACCAAAAAGGGGGGAAGGGGGCTAGACCACTCTTACTTTCAATAACGTCAAACCGGAATCGTGAAGCTGAATCTAAAGCGCATAATTATACCAGTCTACCCTTATCTCGCCTTCCCATCGATGACGCTCCTTCCTCCATTTTTCCCGTATTTTCACTTCTCGGTATACGCGTTAGGCTAAAATAACGGCTAGCTATGCGAGAAAAGACGATGCTTTCTCCGTACACTTAACAACTGAGTGTAATTAATCGTAACGACGAAATAGCCGGTCGCTCCTCCTTTCGGCCGGACGAAATAGTCTTCCGCCTCGCGACCGATCGATGTACCGACGCTCTTCATTGTCTTGTAATGAGCCTGGGAGCGACAGGATGCTCTTGCGTATACGCTTCTAACGGATGCGTACGAGGTAAATGATAAAAAATTCTTTCTATTCGTCTATGTTGTCGACGAGAGTCGGCGATATTGCTAGCTCGATATTGGCCGCGCTCTCTAAAAGAGCTACGAAGGACAAATCGAGCGAACGCCGAGACGTATGCAAAATCGAGTCGAAGCTATGCGAAGTTATGCGATGCTGTGACTGATCAAGGTGTGCGCGTAGCTCTCCTTGCTATCCTTGCGCGTCGATTCGCGAGCTTGAATGAAGAAAAATCGTTATTCGACGTTGGGGCTCGCGCATCGCGTTGCATTAAACATTGTTTCGTCGACTCGAAAACTATCCTTTCCCACCTAGAGTCAAAGGAATTCCGTTGCGAGGATTGTGCGCGAAGAAACGAGGTTCGATAAACGACTTTTGACTATGTCAAACGAAGGGTTTAGAGGTAAAAACCACTTTTTTTTTTTGAAAATGAGATAGAGGTATCATCTTATGGCTTTCAGAGAGTACCATCAGCGTGTTTCCTTTCAAATAAATAGTTTTACTGTACGAATAAAATTTGGTCAAAGTTTTTGTTATTGGTCCTTCGTACGTTTACACGTTGGAGAACTTTTAAAGAAGAAAGTGGTGTTACTCTTGGACCCTTCAAATTTGTTTTCATTTTTTTTTTTTTTTAATCATCCATCCACCTACAACTTATTTCACTTCTCGCCGATTCTCTTCGACTCGCGATCGAAGAAGAAACGCAGTACTATTAGCACGAGAATTAGGAGCGAACCACGTTGCCTTCGTCTCGTCACCTCCCCCTCGCAACTCTCCTTACCCCGCTTCGCCGTTTGTCCACCTACTTTTCCCGATGACGCGGACAGCCAATAGTCGACGCCCGAAACGGTCACGAATCGCGATCTAAAATCGATGGTAGCCTTTGAGAAATCGCACGATATATTCTCTTAAGCTTTCGACTGATGTCACCGACATCGAATATCAAAAATGCGTGGGTTCTTCAACGTACCATTTCTTCTCTCCGACCATTTACGTTAAAAATGCTACCGATCGAACTTCGCTTTAAAACTATCATTGATCGAGGAACGCTCGGGTGGCCTTGCTAAAATGCGCCATGGATTTGCATAAAAATTCAACTCCATTTTGTCGATAGCCACGCGATATAATAGCTACCATATCCGATGGCAACGACGTAACGCGATCCTGTGCGTTATCGCTACGCTACGGGTTAAAGAGAGTCAAGAGGGCCGAATGGAAAGCAGGCGGCTGCGCTTTCCTGCGCTCCGCGTTGAACGCGTTCATCGTGCCCGTTAACCAGTTAATTTCGAATAAAACGAAGCGTTCGTTTGTCGCTTTCGAAACTCGCGAGGAAACAATGAAATACAAGATCTATCGGTATTCGAGAGTTAGACATCATAGAACGCAAAAACTGTTCTACTTTGAAGGGACTCAGTCTAAAGTGCGATAACAAACGGGTTTTTAAAGAATTTTTTCTTCAATAAATTATGTTGGATCGAACATTGACCTCCTTAAATATTAAACATAGTTTTCTTTATATTTAAAACTCAATCTAGCATTTCTTTGAATGCATATGTAAGACCGAATGCGTCGTAGTCGAACGAGGGTTCTCTAATCTTTGTTTATCTTATGCTTTGGGTTTGGAGGCTGCTTGCAGTCCTTTATTCTTCCAGCTATCGTACTAGCATAAAGACGTTTCTGTTTCGAGCTCTTATAAAGAAAGAGTAATATTAAAAGACTTGTTTTATATAAAGACTAGTAGATTTCATTACCCATATCTCAACAAATTATAAAATGAAGGTACTTCGAACAAAATGATCTTGGAAAAAACATATTCTTGCGAGATATTGGTCCTTTAATGCAATTCTCATTACTACATAACAAATATTTCTTTAATCATAACAAACTGAAACGATATTCGAACAATTTTATTTAAATAAACCATCCATTTAGCGTTAAATATAATTAGCCATTTAGATTACATTCCGCTACGCAGCGCTGATCGCAGCGTCGTAACGACTACAGAGAGAATAGACGGTAAAACAAGAAGAATTCGCCCCCACCTATCGAAGGACGTTTTCCATCGTTCATCACAGATAAACGACGGGCTGTTCTTCATCCGTCTGCACGAGAATACGCAAGAGAATGCGCGCGATGCATCGCTGTCTCGCCTGTCTCCGTTACAAAACGCACGAGTGCATTTCGTATAATAGAAAGCGGCGATTCTGCCTTTCGCACCCTTCAAATCCAAAAGAAAACGCTTGAAAGAAAAAAAAGTGTCACATTGTACAGCTTTAAGAATCTTGTTGAGGGGACCTCTCTCTAAAAAATGAGACCACTCACACTCTCTTTCGTGCAAGGCCCTTATCTAGACATTCACCAATTTAACCTCTTAACTGCCGAGTTTTTAACCGACTTCGAAAAGAAGGAGGTTACTTAATTCGACAGTGGCCGATGACTCTTTTTTTTCTGACCTGCAAACGCAAGTACGTGTCATTTATTCAAGATAAAAATGTATAATAGCACGATAGGACACCAAGAATCTTTAGATACATAAATAATGTAAACGGTAAAGAAAAACAAAAACAAATGATAATTCATATCATGTTTTTCATTTTAAATTCTATTCATGTGTTTTTTTTGTGTTTTCACAAATAAAGTAATACACTTACAGATTACGAATGATATCGTATAGTTAAACGTTAATAACGACTTAATACGTCTTCCTCGATTAACAGGTTAATCATTTTTAACAGCTAAATACTTCTTTGTGTGCTAGTTAGAATAAGGAAGAATAGAAAGGAGAGCAGTGTTATCGGAATTGACGGAGATATCCGCTCTCCTCGAAAGATCGATAGATCAGCAGGCGATGACTCATTGTCGGAGGCGCGGGCCGCGACATTCGAATCGTAACGCGTATCCTGTATCGGCAATACCTCGAACGAGCCGTAAGCGAACGCGTATTTTGATATTGCGTTCCGACGTATTTCCATTACGAGCCGATAGCTCCCGAACTGAATATCGTGAGGTGATATCGTACTTGGAGTATCGGAACCGCCTCCCAACCGAGAGATCGCTGACTCGAAATGGGAAACACGAGTGGCCGATAGTGTGTTATATTCGCAGGAATACAGGGTGTCCCAGATGTAGGGAGGGCACCGGTAATATTTAAACCAGGTTCCCGGAGCCCTCCTCGATACACGGGAGGATGGCCACCGTGGGGATTTTAGTGGGTTAAAATCCCACACTACCCCGGGTGCCTTTTGAAGATTTCCCCCACGTAAAAAAAAAAAAAAAGGTGTCCCAGATTAGACATATTCTATTGGTTTAAATAAGCAAAAAAAATATTATATAAACATAGGTCTCTTAAAGCCTCATTAAATTGTTACGATAAGTATTACTTAAGTAAACAGGAATAAATAGCAATTTCACATAAAATTACTACGATTCGATATAAGAATAGATAAACAATATTTATATTTAATACGTATATACTAACAAGGTATGACCCTTAAAACCTAGGACACTCTGTATACGTAGATATATCCAGGGCCTACGCGTGTATCTTCATACATAGAAACCTATGTCTCTAAAAGGTACGTGTAACGACGATCGACAGCTCGATCGAGCAACATGGGAATGAAATTAGCATGGAGTAGATACCGTGTGCCATTTCGAGCGAAAAGCGTGAAGAGAGCCAGGAGATCGTGAACGCGGGAGAACCCATTGAGAATGGGGTAGCTCCGAAGATAAGCACTTTTCGCATAGGTATCCGCTACAAAATGAAAGGGAAACCTTCTGTTCCTTTCGAGTATAGTTCGCAAAGAGTGTCTACGAATTTCTCTCAAACGTTGCTCATTGTCAAAGAAATTCCAAACGATTCGGCGAAACCGTACATTCGTCGTTAAAGCCGGTATCTACGGTAGTCGGTATTGCATAAGCGCATAACCGCTAAGGTGCTATAACTGGATCTCGACTATAAGTAGTTATGTATACATATATCGACAAGGCTACGTCATTGACGTCACTCTCTTCTCAGCTTTTTATTTATCTTCTTTCCTCTGATTTATCTCTTTTAACGTTCGCCCGAAAAATCAGTCGTCCCAAGTTTACCTCGGACTTGAGGAAACTCGAGAAAATCGCGCCTTAACGGGACCGTAATTCGATACCGATACGGTCATATCCGTTACAATTTACATTATGAAACGCGCGATCGATAATGCGTGTCAACGTAGCCGTCACAATCGTTTCCGTTCATGCGGAGAATTCGCGCCACCGAGTGCCGTTAGATCGAACCGCGAATAAGAAAGATCGACATTTTCTTACGCTGATCGCAACAAGAGCATCTTAATCAAGGAATTAAGGAAAATTTCTACTTTGTTGCGCTTAAGATTTGGCAATTTTTTAAGAGCCTTTCTTGAGGAAACTATTAATTGTAAACTAATGAAACATTGTATACATATAAATGTATATTTATTTAATTAAATTTGAGGTTATGCATAGGCTGAAGGAGAGAGCGGATGGCACATATGCTATACAGAAGTGAGTGGGTTACGGAGTCTCTGGTCCTGCATAAATGGATAAATTAATTAAAAAAATCGACTTTAATTAAAATTATGATGTCGAGAAAAAATCATTCGCTCCTTTCCTAACGCACCGAACATTACCTGACGCGCGACTATTCGATAGCTCGTAACTCTATCAATTTTACGAATGTCCACTTAAAACTTAAACTACATATTTTCAAGACTTCGATCTTTTAGAAACTGCAAAAAAAGTGATTGATTTTTTCCAGTCCAACAAAGTAGAGACCCCTCTGAGATAAGAAAGAGAATGGTATCAAGCAGAGAAGAGGGGAGGGGTCGGTTAGTACACCTTCTATCGGAGAGAGTAATATTTGCAAAGACTATGCTCCGTCACGGCTCGTCACCTTTCTTCGAAGATGACGTAAGAACATCGGTGAAAGCTCTCGGCACGACTTCGGTATCACCACGGAACCGCTCCGTAAAACTCTACCGATATGTATATACCTACATACCCTATGTCTAATTTTCCATACAGATAACAGCTTTAATACGACAGAAGAAGTATAAACATAAAAAAAATCTTTCATTTTAGTGCTGCCATATAGTTTATTTAAATTGTCAGTTGCACTTTTACGCTTTTGATTATTTTCGAACTTTTGACAGATCATAAACCATAGATCATAGGAATCTAAACGTTCGACGTTGACCGCGGGCTACTTTTCTTTCGCAACGTTTTACTTTATGTAAGAAACGAGTATCACGAGCATATGTACCGCGGGTTGCGGATGCAAGCGCGCGCAGTGTCACGGTAGAATGTAAATAGGAGATACTTGGGGATGGGGAGTACAGCGGCAATGACGACAATGACGAAGGGAGAAAAGTACAGAATGACAGTGTCGTCTGTGTGAGCGAAGAAAATAAAAGAACGGTAACACGAGCCGTCTCGTATAAGAATTAGCAAAGACGTATTATGTCCATCTTCTCGGGTATATACACCACGTTTACGATTAACGCGTCGCCAGCCGTGTTAATTTTATATATAGATTGTTACATATACGAATGTTATTTCTGTTGCTACCGATCGGTCATCATAACTGACCTCTTTGCCATTGAACATGTTAAACACGATTACTCCTTTCCCCGATGATTTCATCGTGCTACGTGCCTCGAGATCAATCGAGATTATCCTTTTTTGATTTTACGCCTACGTGAAAGAACGCTTAATAAAAAGTAGGCATACTTCGTAGCAAAAGGATACGTTTGAAGGTAGGACGAGGCAGGAATTGACTCTTTCTCATTGTATGGTAATCGTACTTAACGACCCTTACCAGACTTGTTTACTCGGGGGATCGAGGCATTATCGATGCGTCCTTCATTACCGAGCGAAAGACAAGAAGGAAGAAAACTAAAAGAGAGTCACGTGATATTTCGAGGTACATGTAACGAGTTTTCTCGACTTATTACAGAACAATACGTGACAAAGATTCTTGAGACCTTCCGCTTACCTTCTTAACGAACTAAACGTCAAGAACGACAACGATGACAATAAATATGTCTTAAATTTGATTAAAAACTCACCACGAGTTGTGTCTTATCAGGAGCGATCGCTGTGATCTCGATCGATCTTGGTTCAGGGGGACTCGACCTGCTGAGAATGGCAGCTGGCATTTTTGCGACCAAGGAGAGTCTCCTAGTCAAACGTCTTCCCAATTCCGCGCGTCTACGCATCCTAACGCGCGGTCCAGTCCCTTTGAAACCACCAAATTCCATTCTAGCGAGGCTCGGTTCGTCGTCTCTCGATGGGTCCTCCTTTTACGCTCTTCTCGCCCGAAATTTTCACACTTGAGATCGTACCATTGAATTCCTCGCGCGAGACACGCTTGCATTTGCTCCTCGAGATGCATCCATCTCGAAGGATCGAAATTATGAGGATAACGAGACTCACTACACTGCACCGCACTACACAGTACCACACTAGTTTCACTTTTTTTCTATTTCACTCTCTCCTTCTCTCTTCTCGTTGTCCAAAAAAACGTCAAAGAATACGAAAAGATACAGGACGCTATAGGAGCACGAAATGCAAGCAGGACCGAAAATCGCGAGAAGCACGCGCGCTCGTGCGAAGTAAACACGCGCGTACCGAGGCCGAACGGTAGACTCGCGCTTTCCTTATGCGCATCGCGCTGAGAGGAAGAGAGATGAGTGCGACGATTGGGCGGATGGGACGGCTGGGGGAAGGGGGACTCGGAGGAGAGAAAAAGAGGGAAGAAGACAAAAAGAAGGCTAGCCAGCCGCACCAAGAGTCGCGTTTGCTCCGCCTGGCGCGCTTCGACTAAAATTCAATCGAGACCGGCCTCCTACCACGTTACTTGCTCTATCTCTCACTCCCTCTCTCTCTCTCTCTCTCCCTCCGCTCTCTGCCTTCCTTCTTTCTTTTTTTTTTGTCTTTCTCGTGCTTCCTCCAAAATGGTTGACCTTTCTTACGCACCAAGTACATCACGTACGTTCATAGATATTCACAGTATGTAAATACCATGTGCACTTACTTTTTCTTCAAACGAAAGTATACTCGAGCGTTCGATAAACCGCACGTTCTATATGAGATACGTTTTAAACTTAGCCGCGCTCAGGTACGTAGTAACGAAAGTGAAGGTGGTGCCCTTCGAGCGAAAGGTGTGGTACTCTTGTCTATGTTCGTCCAGTGTATTTGTAATTCAAATTTAATAATTCGAGAACCATTTTATTAATACTAATAGGAATGAATTACGAGTAACCGAAGGTGAATCATTTTTCTCGACAATTAGTCGAAATATTAGACAAAATTCGACGAAATTTTAAACACTTGAAACATATTTTACTGATAGAAATCGATATCGATATAAATTAATGTCATGCGAAACAAACGACAAACGAGATCTCGCCATACGCATGCATGCGACTCGTTACGCAAAATTAACGCATGTGGTATCCGACCGGTAAAATTGAATTTGAATTCTAAACAGTTTTTCGCGTTGGAACTCGACGTAAAGGCACAGACGAAATATAAGAATAGACCGGACATATAATGGGACTTAGTGTCCCATGTACTGAAATACCGATCGTGCCAAAAACAGATGTTTTGTGCGATTCGTCGCATACTTTTTAGATCGCATGCGAGAAGTGGCATAGTGTAAAGGGGGTTATAAGGCTGGCTGGCAGTCTTTAGCAGTAACTCGTCGGTGCCTATACCTCGTCTGTGGTAAAGGCCCCCTAGATTAACGATACACGGTCGGTATCGTTATTTTTTTTTTAGTTATTCGCCATCTTACCACAGACGAGGTATAAGGATAGACCTATCATCTTATGGGACTTCGTGTCCCATGTACTGAAATACCGATCGTGCAAAACAACAGACGTTTATTTACGCTCTCTACCATATGGAGCGGTGAATTTAGGAATCATATTCGACCCAATAATCGAAGTTGGTAACATCAATAGATCTGTTGCCATAAAGGACGAGAATCTCATCCCCCCTGGAAAATAATCCATACTTCGACACTTAAAATATTAATTTCTCATCATTGCGTAACGATATCGAAAAACGGACAACGGAACAGTATTCTGCATGCTTTCTTCTTTCTAAATCTTGATTCATAAATCAGGATTTTTGTAAAAAATCGATGCATCTCGAATTTGCCCGATCAAATACTCGTTCGAAAGGGGAAAGTCTCCTCTTTACGAATATGCAAGTCGCGTTTCGATAGGATGGCTGGTTCGAAAGATACAGCAGTTTTAAGCTTGCAAAAGACCCATACTCCGACACTTAAAAGATTAATTTCTCATCATTGCTTAACGATATCGAAAAACGGACAACGGAACATTATTCTGCGTGATTTTATCTTTAAAATGAGCCATTAAACATTGAAATCGGCGGTGGTGACCATTTTGACAAAAATCATGATGCATAGGTCAGGATTTTTGTCAAAAATCAATGCATCTCGAATTTGCCCGATCAAATACTCGTTCGAAAGAGAAAAGTCTCTTCTTTACGAATATGCAAGTCGCGTTTCGATAGGATGACTGGTTAAAAAGTTACAGCAATTTTTCTCTTGAAAACGACCCACACTCCGACACTTAAAAAATTTATTTTTCAACACTCCGCAAAGATATCGAAAAACGGACAACGGGACAGTATTCTGCATGCTTTCTTCTTTCTAAATCTTGATTCATACATCAGGATTTTTGTCAAAAATCGATGCATCTCGAATTTGCCCGATCAAATACTAGTTCGAAAGAGAAAAGTCTCCTCTTTACGAATATGCAAGCCGCGTTTCGATAGGATGGCTGGTTCGAAAGATACAGCAGTTTTAAGCTCGAAAAAGACCCATACTCCGACACTTAAAAGATTAATTTCTCATCATTGCTTAACGATATCGAAAAACGGACAACGGAACATTATTCTGCATGTTTTCTTCTTTAAAATGAGCCATTAAACCTTGAAATCGGCGGTGGTGACTATTTTGGCAAAAATCATGATGCATACATCAGGATTTTTGTTAAAAATCGATCACTATCTGCAATGAAGCTACCGCGAAAAACGATTTTCTTTTTAATTCCTACCGATTCGGTAGCGCTGTTGCCTTTTTTCCATTCTAAATCGATATTGTCGCATGCGACACTAAAATGGTAATGGGGCTACGTAGCCCCAAAACCGTGGGACAAAAATTTACATTGCATGATACGTTTATCCTATACCTCGTCTGTGATCTTACCATAGAAATTTCATTTTTTACCTTCCGTTGGAAACATTCGGTGTGACTTTATCGAAAGAAGTCGTTTATAACTGGTTTTAAAAAGAGCACTCTTGCGGTGTATTAACTGTGGTTTAAACGTTCCCGTTTAGGCTTCTTTGCTTGGTTGTGTCACTAACAAAAAATGGCGATTTAATGTGTGGATAACCGTATCGTATTATTACTCTCACTTTGAATCTAAGAACATTGATGCATTAAATAATTTTACTTGATGTGCAACTTTTCAATTGTGCCATGTATACGGTCAATGCAATCGTGCAAGATTCAAACCTTCCCACCTTGCCGAAACGAGAGCAAATTTGCATGATGATTGATAAAAACACTGGAGCAATTTGCGGCGAAACGGATAGCTTACAGATTCTCGATGAGTTTCGTAAATTATATGAATCTCGTATCGAAAAGCTCGATTCGGAGTCGGCAAGCGAATTTGACCGTATGTCTGTAAGTTAATTATCCTATTATATCTTATACGTGTACCATTGTAAACAAGATTGACCTTTTAATATTTATATTGTCTACATACTTATTAGAAAAAAATGTAAGAATGAGAATAATAAGAACATGTATAATTTTAGATGAAATGTCAAATAATGACAGAATGGATAAAAGATTTAGGCGAACAGAATGTTATGTTAGTAAATACTGTAAAAGATTTGGAACAAACTGCTACCGATAGAGTTAAATTGTTAGAAGAAAAATTAAAGCAATCATCTAATATAGTTACAGATAAGATCGTACAATCAAGTCATTCGGAAGAGGTAACATAATATATATTTAACAACACACGCAAGTGTAGGTATACAAAGTGTAGTATAATTTTATATAATATAAACGTATAAACATTGCTGTAGGCATTGTGCTTGCTCTCCAATCGCATCAGTGAATTAGAAAATGATGAAGAATGCTTTCATCAAAGAATAGAATTTCTGCAGAGTGATATAAAAGGATTACTAGAATTAATTAAAAGAGCACACAATAATAGTTGGAGCCTCAATGACATAAAATTCTATTACATTAATCCTAGTGACATTCCTAGTCCTCTTGAGTAAGTATAAATAGAAAAGATTTTACAAAAGAAGTTTTTTTCTAGTTTTTATGTAGTTCTTTTTGACTGATCTGCTAGTTACCTTTTACAGGTATCAAACTAAAGTGAAAGAAAAAAACGATGAGCTTCGTAAAGAGTTGGAAGCTAAGGAAGAAACTATAAAAACATATGTTTCAGAAATTCAAAATCTAAGTGATAAACTTAACCAACGTTCCAAGCTAGCAAATCATAATAATATTGAGTCAACATCTGTTTCTACAAATTCTGATATTAATGTATGTTCCTTTTCTTTATTATACTGAACAATTAGAACAGATAACAATAGATATCTGTACAGATTTATATAGATAGATTGTACACAAATTAATCCTTTAGAAATACTTGGCTAGCAGTTTTACAGGCAATCATGCTGAAGTAAAGACAATTACAGATATTATGTCTGAATAAGATTGACAATGAATCCCGATACTTATGCTTCTGGGTACATTCCTGATGTAAATGTAGTTTTATAACTTCTGTCGTGTTCAGATAATCTTAGTGACTGACACAGTGGAAAGTAAATTAATTGAGAATCTAGAAGACAACAGGCTGCAGCAGCATTTACAAGATGCTCAGTCGAGGCCAACTGAAGTGGCACATTTACAACATCAATTAAAAGAAAAAGATAAAGAGATTGAGAAATTAAAATTTAAAATGGCATCTTTACAAAAGGTTTGCCTTCTTTATTTTTACATGCCCTTCTTTTGCTCTCTGTACATGTATTATAAAGTGTTATATCATTTACAAATACGGCTATCAGGATTTTATGGAGACATATAAAGTGTTAACTGCAGAAATTGTAAAAAAACATGATTCCGTGATGTCCATGCGTAAAGAAATTACCAATTTGAATATGCAAACTAGTTTTAAAAATGATATTATAAAAGAAATGCGAAAGGAATTAAAACAAAGTTCGTCAAAGGTATATTTATGACCTATATTTACTCATGGATATGTTATCTTATTATCTTTTATTCCAGTCTGCGTTTCATGTTCATCTTCCTTGTATGCCCAATTACTATCAACAATTAAATATTGATGATAACATAAAATCTTCCCATGAATTCTACAACAAAATAACAACACCTTGTCACTCATGTAAGATTACCCAATATAATGACTATGTGCCTTTTGTATATCATAATTTTGGAAATTCATTATCTCATAAAAAAATTCCTGAAAGTATAGACATCATTGACTCCAAGTTAAAAAGTAATACAGTAAATAAAGTTTGTAATGCTCAACGTAATATATACAAAAGGGAAATCAATAAATACAGAAGACTGGAAAATATTGACAAGAAAATTGTACAATCCAGTAGAAATTTATCTCCACCTTGTAAGGATCCTAATTTATAAAATGATTGTAAAAAAAATAATTCCTATAAAACTGTTTGAATCAGGGATACTTCTTTAGGAATATTTTCATATGTAATATTATTATAAAAAGTAGAAACATGGTTCATTGCAAAACAAATGAAATTATTGATAGAAACAAAATATTTACATATATTTGTACAAGCATTTAAAAAATATAATAAAATCTTAATCATATCTAATTTATGGTAAACATTGAATATAATACATTTATGTAATTAGTAAATCTTCAGCATGGTTGTCTTATATTTTCTTATATATGCAAAGTACTCTTTGATCAAATAAAAGAACTTTTGATACAGTACTCGTTTCTACATAATAACAATTAACAATATTTTAATATACAAAAATTTGTATGATCACATTGTACTTTCTAATTTCAAACAGATAAATTTAATGAAATAGAAATGCTAAATATCTGTAATACTTATAATTTTATAACATAGTATGTAAAAATTTCATATTTTGTCTCTATAGGTGCAAAAAAGAGTGAATAATTATGTTACAGAAATTCCCAAGGATACTATAGTAAGTATTGCATTGTTTTGTATATATTATTGTCTCATACATTATATACTTGTGACTTATTAATCATTATAAATATTTTATAGCAAAATCGCATTACTATTCAACAATCTAAATTAATGGAGGAATTTCATATTTGCACTGTTGAAGTTCAAGCAGCAACAGAAGATATTCGTGAAGAAATTAACACAATTCTTTCTTCATTCCCTTCTCAACATCAGAAAGTATGTTCTTATAGTATTTATATAAAGTTATTAAGGTATCTACTTCACCAAATGTGTATTTATTATAAATGTGTTATAAAATTCACATGATTATGAAAAGTCATCTACATTGTAATATTCTCAGTATGACGAATTAAACAAGATGGTCAGAGATACTCAAGAAAAATTAATAAGGATGCAAGAGATGGTATCGCAAACAATTAATAAACTAGAGTTGCAAGTAAGCTCATATGACATATACAAGATACTGGTTTATAATGCAATGTAATGTAATGATTTTATTTTTATTAAATATGTTATGTAGGAAATAAAAAGGGTCGAATATACTGAACAAATTAAGGCTGATTTCAATCAATTAAAAGAAGTAAATAGCATTCAGGAAGAAATTAAGGTACCAAAAATGAAAATAATTATAACATGCATAGTAGGGACTATTATATTCTTTTCAAAATTTAAAATTAATTTTAGAAACATAACGTGTCTAAAGGCACAGAAATGTGCACATGCAATGATTTACTAGACTTTGTAACTGACAAAGTTGAGTTTATAGGCGGTCATATTCAAATGCTTCAGAATCAGGTAAAAGTTATTAAAATGAGGATGAAATTATTAAATAACCCTTGTATAAAAGTTACATATTCATAAATTAAGTCCACATGCTTTTGTAGGAATGTTCTTTTCCAACTTTAACAGAATTAAAAGAACATCTTTGTTGTACAATGTGTACTCTCCGAAATTTACAGAAACACATGAATGAAATTGTAAGTATTAGTTCTTTAATTTATTGTCTGTAATATTTATACTATAACAAAAAAATTGTTAGTTGTCACAAAACGAAATGGAAGAAACAATTCTTTGCGAAAGGGAGAAAAGATTAGGAAAACTTGAAGCAGAAATTGATAGTACACACACAAAAATACAAGATACTTTGGAGAGTCTCTGGAATACAACAGAACAGGTTCCAATTATTATCAATACAGCAATTATAACAATAATAAAATTATTACAGTTTTATGAATTTTTCTTTTAGTGTGATCTACGTAATCATTCAGCAGATTCTCAAAACCAAAATCAGGTATTGCATAGATATTAAATAATTATGACGAAACAATCTTTAATATCTATGATTTAAATTCTAGACAATTAATGAGTTACTAAAAGCAAAAGAGGATATATATAAATTAAGAAAGGAATATCATGATTTCAAGGTGCAAATGTTAGAGGTATATAAACATACATATCTTTTCAATTGATTATGCTTAAAATATGATTAAAGTATCATTGTTACTTACAGTAAAATTCCTTTTTTTTTAATTTGTAGAAAACCTGCCAAACTAAATCTAATGATAAAATAAACCAATGGAAATTTCGTGCAATAGATTTAGAGGATCAACTTCGCATTTTGCAACATGAGGTTGTAATCTTAATATTGCATTAACTAAATTTTTCATTTGTATGTTATATTATTTTAACCAATTTTATTAATTGCATCTGTAAAATTGATTTTGATTTCATTCACATATATGCACGGTGGTTAAAAAAAATGATCTGATATTTTAATGGTTCATATTACTCACTTATTATAAGCACTTAAAATATTGGATTATCTTTTTTTACCAAGCTGTATATATACATGTATATACATATATTTATATATTTATATCTGTGACTTAATCAGACTAAATGCAAGCAAGAAGCAAATCACTTTCTTAAAAATAGCATTAAGTCATTGGAGAACAAATTATGTTCTGCACGTACAAAGGCAGAAAATTATAAACATTCTCATTCTATTGACAATATGGATTATAAAAAAACGGTTTTGGAACTGGAAAATACAGTAAGTAATAAATTCAGTTACTCTATGCACATTTAATGATGTATCGTAAAAACACATGTTTTTATTACAGCTATGACAATTTGTAAAAAAAATTCTAACAATTTGTGCATTTTCAGATAAAAATACAGAAGGACGTGGAAACAAAGTTGCAGAAAAATTTAGATAACAATGAAATAGAACTTCAAAAATCAAGAGAACTTCTGAAGTCTTTTGTAAGACATATATGCACAAACTTTATTTAATTAATATTTTTCTTTAACATTAAAATATTCTTTTTTCATTTAATTAAACAGCACGCAGAATGTAATTCTGAAGGATTGCCAATGTGTTGTGGATATCAATCTAAGCACGAGGTAATAATCTGTAGTATTAATTTTATCACTTATTAGTATGTCATTTAATAATAAATATTTTATATAAAAGTTGTCTAAAATGAAGCTTTGTAATTTATATAGAGTACATCCCAACTTGTTAATGAATTGCAAGAAACAATACAGTCTACAAAAAATGGCCTTCAGGATATAGAATGTGAACTTAAAAAACTGGTATGTTCACACCAAATGTATATTCTTACTGATTCTTTTAGCATGTCATTAATTATTATCATATTGAGATCCGAATAAAATTGGTCTAAAAATAAAAACAAAATAACAATCAGAAATAACTCATAGGTGTCTGAAGGATCTTGCCATTCCTGTACTTTGACAAACTTGATAATGACAGTAATTGATAAAGTAAAACAATATGAAGAGCAGCTAGACAAGTGTTACGAAGATATTGGGAATCTCAGAAATACTTTATGTTCTAAAGATAAACTTGTAAGTAGAATTGAACTAATATTTTGTGAAAGATTATTTTTATGATAAAAAAGAAAAACTTTTTCCTTGTACAATCATTTCCAAACGATGTTACAAATACAAAAGAGACATATACACACATAGCTATATGTGTTCATAAAGATATATGTATGTGTATCCATTATGTTTCAGTTAGAAAATATGAACCAAGTAGTTATGATCCAAAATGATTCTATAGCAGTCACGCAAAACGAGCTCAAGAGTCTCTATAAAAAGCAACAAGAAAAGGTAAGCTCTATAAAAGTATTATATACCTAAAACTCGTGATACTATAAACATTGAGTGCTTTTGTTATTTTTTAAGTTATATGTAAGATTAATAGTTTTAGTACAGTTAAAGTAAGATTATTTTCATCCATAAAAATTACAATATTATGCAAACTATTGAACTTGCGGGATTGTTTCTTTTGATCGTAAAATGTGATCATGCATGACTAAGGAAGCACAAAATGATATATATTTTTTTGTTTTCAAAAGCTATCAATGAAGGTACGTTGAGTATATAAATGTCTTTAAATTTCATTGTTCTGGTACTAATTTTACTTTTCCAGATTGATATGCAAGATCTTATTATAGCTCAATATGAAAAGGAAAAGAAAGATTTATCAAAGCAGGTTTGTAAATAGTCAATTTTGTTAGTACAAATTGAATATAGAAAATAAAAGCTTGTAAAATATATTCATAAAGTTGGTATTGCACGTTTATTTTTTATTTCGTTTTATACAGAATGAACTTCAAGCACAGACAATCGGTCATTTACAAAATGCTGTTGTTGAAGCCAAAAGATGCATAGATAGTATGGGACACAAGACAGTAAGTGATGTGAGTGAACTATGGAGTTCGATTTCGCCATCAACGCTCGGTCACGGGAATGTGCATGATGTTTAAATTGCTTTCTGTGAATATATGAAACAATGGTTTGTTAGTACGCTAAGATATGCAATTATGTATGTATGTAACGATGTTAGCAGTTATTGTAAATATTTTTGAAATGTAATAATTAAAAATTTTAATTTAACACGAGATATATTCAGAAAATTTTATTTTTTCAAAATTATCATTTATTATAACTTCCAAAATGCTATACTCAATGTGTCAATATAAAAATATCATCCCTTTTCTGACAACCAATAGCTATTGTGAGTGTATAAGCGTGGTGTGTGGTACATAACATTGAATTATGGCATTCGCAATGCATGGTATATATAATTGAAATTAGAGTAACCAAATGTTAACATTGTGTGTAATAATAATCTTGAAGTCTACAAAAAATTGTTATATTTACGAACTAACGTATAAGTTTTAAGACTGGTGAAAGAGAAATGTTATAATGAGGTACATAATATATCAAGAAGATACCACATTATGAGTTATAATAATCAAACTGTTTTGCTTTTATTAAACTCAATTTATACTTCGCAAATTTGCCAACTTGCAATACTTACGATTCTTGAGATTGTAGATGAAACGTTGATTGCAAGATAACTTTTTACAGCTCCTTGATAAGGGTGAAACTATTCAATTGTTAACAATGTTTGTTGATGAAACTCAAAATCAATATAACGAATGTTTTACAGAGGTAAGTTCTGTATGTCATTTTTAATATTTTTATCTAAATGTTTAACAAATTTTCTAAGTATTACAATATTCAAGTATGAATTTAATAATACGTTATTTCTTAAATTAAGACTGCTGCACAAGAGAAGTTGTTGGAATTACAAGATGCCATAAACACTTTACAATTGAACATTCAGCATATGATTTATGATAAACATTTAATTGTTACTTCCTTACATACCACATTTTATGCTATATTAAGCATAATACAGGTATAACGAAAACAAGCCTCATACTGATATACATACTATATAATGTATTCCTATTAAATAAATAATATATAAAACAATATATTTCTTATCAATGTGTTATTTATTATTAATAAATTATTAAATTAACAAAATTCTAAGCTATTTTGTATACTTCTCGTAAGTTTTACTAATAATATCTCGATGAACATTAGATATTTGACTCTTATTTAATTATTTTAGGATCAACTGAAACTTTGCACAAATGATTTTCAAGCTTTGAAGTGCAAGGTAATTTTCCTTCACATTTAGTATTACTTATGGTAATCAATAAGAAATTTATTAATCTGGACTAAGATACTTCAACTATTACTACTTTACAGATAGATGCTTTGACACAGACGAATATTTGTTTGGAGAATAAGTATGTCACTACAAAAAAGTTGTGGCAGAAAGCTAATCAGGAGCTACAAGAATTGAAACAAATTAATTTTAATAAGTACTTAATGGATCTGAAATCGAAACAAGAGGAGGTAATAAACACGTTAATTTAAAAATAGAGAAACATTAAATATTAATAATTTTAATTTTATTATATTTAGGTAAAAAATCTACAATTACAAGTAGATTGTAATAAATCTCTAGTAGACAAGCAAGCTCGGACTATAGATCAATTCCAAAAAAAATTACATATATCTGAACAACAAATAAAACAATTCATATCTGATTCTACAACTTTTAAAGAAAGATTTTTATCGGTAAAAATGTTACTCAAAGAGAAGTCAGATAATATGGCCAAATTAAAAGCTGATTACGAAGTGTTAAAGGTATATTGTAATAAATGTGCCCTGTTGTTGAAACATGTCTTAAATATTAGAAAATGCGAATATTGTTAAATTTACAGAATGAGAATACAATTTTAAAAGCAGAGAATGTTGCACTAGAAAATAAAGCAAAAGAAGATCTCTGCTTACTAAGGAAGAAGGTGAATTGGCATTTACAATTATAAGTTATACATTCAGTCTTACTATTCTATAATAAATATACATAAAAGTAATGCTATTTATTATGACAAAATCACAATATGCTACTTTCATTGTAGTTGAAAGAGACTCAAGCAGAATTATCTTTTATGCAAGATAATTATAACAGGGTAACCAAAGATTTAAAAAAAACACAAGAAAATTTGATTAGATCTGTAAAACAAGAAGCAGAGTTACAAGAGTCGTTAACAATTGCAGTAACACATTATAACAATATGAATAATTATTTTATTTTTTTATGCAAATATTTTAGCCATTTATAAATATATTTTTCTTAGGAGAAAAAGTTTTGTTCAAAGCTTACAAATGCAGAAGGAGAAATCACTAGATTAGAACATATAATACATCAGCTTGATGAAGAATTAAGTGATAATAAAGAAAAATTACAGAGTATATGCAAATCCTTTGCTGATCAATTGGAAACTGTACAACAAGATGTAAGTTGGCATTCAATTAAGCAAGAATAATGTACTTTTAATATATTAATTTAATAACATTAAATTAAATATGAAAACTAGCTTTACGAATCCCGAGAGAAGCACATCAAGATTGAAAATGCAAGCTGCCACTTAGCTCAACAATTGCAAGAGTGTATAGATGAAAATTATACTCTTTTGCAACAAAAAACTTTACTTGAACAAGATAACTACAAGTTCGTGAACGATGTGAGACATTTTTATTATACATTATAAATATGCAATGTTAACTTTTATTTGGATTGATATCATTTTTCAAAGTGTAACTGTTTGTAGTTAAAAAACATGTATAAATCTTTGATGGAGTTAAAAAAAGAGTGTCAATCGAAAGACGAATCTTTGGCTTGCATGTCAGCGGAATTAAGTCAAACGGTAATAAACAGATCAGAACTTTGTAATGAATCCCAATATATGGTCTCGTGTATTCGTACATGGATGGCAGAGCAACGGAAATTCGGTCAAAGTCTTGCTTCAAAGCTACAAATGAAGGAGCAACAATTAATGATACTTAAGCAACAATTTGGAAACGACAAAAAGTAATTATCTATTATAAAAGATTCAAAATATTTATAATTCATTGCCAATTTTATTCAAATGTAAACTTCTCTTCATTCAAAATCTTAATTTGTAGAGCCCTTTTAGTAACAATCAGAGAACTAAGACGAGTGAACAATATACTGGTTCAAAGGTTAAAGAGGTTGCATAAAAAAACAATTGGTAAAAATACTAAAACTACAGGATACTGTATAATTCCTTCATATGTATCACAAAACATGGATGTACGTATTTGATTAAATATGATTATATATGCCACTCTTAATGTATTCCTACAAGAACTTTTACACTAAGCTTGAAGATAAAAGTATTTACTAAAATCAGAATTGTATTATAATATTGAAACACCAAAGAATTCAATGTTCTCTCCTATGTTTAGAAATCGTCTATAGGTCCGATTAAAGCTGCACGTTGGACTTCAGTATGTGGTAAATCTTGGTGGTTTCCTAAAATGGAATATCTAACAAATGAACTAAGAACAAATAATCAATGGCAGAATCCAAATCTAGCTG
This sequence comes from Ancistrocerus nigricornis, assembly GCA_916049575.1. NCBI lineage: Eukaryota > Metazoa > Arthropoda > Insecta > Hymenoptera > Vespidae > Ancistrocerus > Ancistrocerus nigricornis. The sequence continues at coordinate 1,992,362 of OU696667.1, forward strand.
ATAAAACAATAAGTAATAGTGGCGTGGATGAAAGTCGAGATTGTGGTTATCAATCATCTACGAGTAAATAACAATGTATAATAAAATCTGTCATAACATAAACTGAATAAAATCAATACATAATAGAGTTGTAAGTTTTTCAATGCTGTTTATTACTGAAATTTGTAGTGAAGTAATAAATTGTTGGTCACGATTAATGTACTCTATTTCACTTTTTGTATATATCCTCATAATTGTACATTTTTAATATTAAATTTAAAGTAGTTATAAACCCAAGTACTTTGCTTCACTTTGTGACCAATATGTTTGGAAATATTACAAGATGATATCAAATGTTGTGATATCGGTATTACACTATGTTAGTCTCATTGTGAGATTATAATTTGATGAACAAAGTAGCCGAAGTAATATAAGATTTTCCATATATATTTTATGAAAAATGTTGATTAATAATTTACACTCATCAAGACTGAATATCTCATCAGATTTAGGTGGATACTAAACATTAAATGGTAAACTAATTAAGGTAAAACAAGTTAAATGTATAGTGATAATGTAACTACTAATATAAGTATAAATGACTAACCAAAACAGTATGTAACAATAAAGTGTTGCAGAAAAAGTTATAGGTATCTTCCATTGTACACCATGCATTGGATAGAAAGAAGCAATGTGTTAAATAGAATAATCCTATTGATGTGGAAATGCATTTTATGGTGAATGAATTACTTCTAAAAAAAAGGGGCTATTTAACATTAGATCATTCATAAACATACAATTCTACTCATTTTAAATTATTTACCTAACAAGTTTAAAAATTTCCCAAACTATTTTTGGAAAGATATCATTCCTGTCTTCAGGGATAAGTTTAGAAAATTTACATTCTACAACATAGTAAGGATCTAATGTAAAGACTATTTTAATTATTTATTATATATTATATTCATGTATTATAAGAAATATTCATAGATATTACTATATATCAATTATAAAGAAAACCTCCTTCAAAACGCTATAATGTCACAAATGACTTATAATCATTTATACTTACTAAGAAACAACAATATAACATTTTTATCATCTTGATGTTTTTTCATGAAAATTATGTCTTTACAGGAAATTGATTCCCAAGTGCACAATTTAGGGACCAATAATTTCTCATGAGCATACGTTGAATCAGCAAAATGAAACAACGGCCAGCATAGAGTATCGTAATTTATGTTCGATTCAACTATAGTTTCAGACTTTACTTTTCTATGAAACGTAACTTCGTTATGATTAATAGATACAAATGGTTCAGATAAAAATATTCGCCCAACACTCTCTATATGCTTTGCCTCATTGAACTCATCAGAAGTACTTTCAAATAGATATGTTTTACTTTCCAACATCTCTTAGGATATATTTATAAATTACTTTTGCTCCATAAAGGTTTCTACAGTAAATCAAATTATATGGGACCTAAAAACCTCGAATGGTTGTTTCCAAATTATTAATTGCAATATACATACAATGGTAACTAAAACAATTACTTAATAAAAAACAAGTGACAGTATATTAATATAATATTCACAAGTTTATTTTTTTTTTTGTATTATTATTCATAATTTATCATGAATTATCAATAAAATTAATATACAATATTTTTTAGAGCAAGAACTGTTATACACATCACGATCTAAGGAAGTAAATACATAGTAATTATAGCAGCAGGAATGGCCTCTACTATATCTTACAAGATGCTTGCGTGCCAAAAGTTCATCATATATTGTATATGTTAAATGTATTGTTATCATTATTATTCATTAACATTAATATTACTTATTACACAAATCATATTTATTTATATGATTTATATTATAATGTAGTGTATATATATATATGTATACATATATATATATATATATACATACATACATATATATATTTATATATTTATAACGAACACCGCCCATTACTACTATAATAACAAATGGGAGTTTTACCACTTTTTTAATAGATTTGATACTCAAAATAGATGATATATCGTCAAATACATTGAGACACACATTTTAGTCAATCACTCGAGCAAGTGTTCGCGTTGCACATGTCACTGCCCATTCCTTACAGTGGTTTTCCCTCGTGTACATTCCTTTTAAACTCATCGTAGACATACTCGTGGTGTACTTATCTTTGTTGAATATAGTACATATCTGTAATCAAAAATAGATAATGTGCTTTCTGGTACAATCAATTATATGATACATAACTTCACAGTATAAAGTGATTTTGACCTTATGAATGTATATAAAATTTCACTTTATCATACGCTTATTTGATCGCTATTATCTTTAATATAACTGTGCATTATGAATTCTTTAAAGTAAAGCTCATATTTCTAATGCATTTTAGTAATAAGTACATGTTGAATGTATCTTACCAACTTTGATAAATAATAAAACATAATGTTAATAAAGATTCTGAATTATACAATTTTTATAAATGTATTCCTTCTGTATACTTTTGTGTATGCAACTATAAATTACTTGACGAATTTGTTTTACATATATAACTATATTTTCTTACACAGATTCTAATTATAACTTACCTAAATTAACAGAGTCTCTGAAAAAAAGAAATTATTCTAAAACTTTTATGACATCAAGGATATTTGATAAGTTTGTGACGAATATACATGTATGGAATTTAAAAATGCAACGCATTCTTTGAATAAATATTATTATTTATCAACAGTTCTAAACTTGAAGTACATCTATGTATCATAGAATATAGAGAAATATTCATTTTTTAGTAGCACAAAAAATCATACATCTGTAATTTACTTTTACAGCATGCGTAGTGCATGTCACATTGTTAATAGAGAAGATAATAACCAAACTTTAAACTGAATTGCTAAAAAATAATTTATATTAAATAAAACAATTTGATAATGCAAAATAAATATACCAAAGATTGCATACTTGATATTGTATATATATAGTCGTATATTCGGTCTTAGGTATGACAACACATTTTCAGTTCACCTTTATAAGAGGCTATCAAATACTGAATATAACAGTAAAAATTAACAACTTGAATCAAGTTAACAAGCCTCTAAGTTTTCTTCATATATTTTGCTTTTTTTATTAAATTAGTGTAAACTATATAATATAGTACATCAACTTTGGCAAAAAATGAATACTTTCACATTATGTATTATGATGTGGCCATGTAGCAGATTTGCAAAAATTATTTCACAATAAAATACAGTTATAAAGAGGGTACAATGATGACTGCAATGAAGAATAAAAGGGATAATCAGAATGATATAGAAATATAAAATAATGTTCAAATTTAAGTCAGAATACCATGAACATACATATCTTATTCTAATGTGATTTGAGAAGTAATAACTGTAACATTACATGTGGTTGCATAATTGAAAAACACAATAGCTATAAAAAGTTTTTCTATCAATAAATTTATCTAAGAAAGAAGCATTTGACTAATTATCGGAATGATTGTCCTTCAGAAAATAACAGTATGAATACTATATAAAATATTCCATAAGATTCCATTGGTCGTAATCCTTAACATAGATAAATGTGAATTTTTTAAGTTGTCTGTTGTGTAAGTTCCATCATCTTATATAGATATTATACAGACATACCATTTATGTGATATGATGGTTTGATCAAACAATATGATACCCCTTAAGCATGTATTGTTCTATATCAAATGCAAATATATTAATCATAAATTTCTTATATTCTGTACAATGTAATATAATGTCTGTCCGCGCGCGCGCGCGCATGTGTGTGTGTTTATAATATATTCTAAGATTAATCTTTTAGCCCAATAAATAAAAGATGACAAAATTCAGAAATATATACTTGAGTCAAAAGAAACATAACAAAACCTATTTTAGTTATGCTTCATTATTAGATGTCCTTAATGAAAATAGTGCATTTAAATTCGGGCTAACTATTAATAAACTATTTCTTCTTTATAAAAATTCGTAATTTTATATCATATTATAGTAACTTTAGACTTTTTGAAAGATTTTCAATTATTGAATGTCAGAAGATTACTCTACTTTTTTGTAGAAGTAGTTTAAAAATACTCAATTAAATTAATGTAGTAATAGATACCAATATTGGATGTAACACGTACAGATTTGGATAATCACTTGCAGCAATTGCCGGTTGCTGCTTTTTGCCCTTCTGATTCAACAAGCCGACGGCCTTGCCCACTTGTACTTGCACTACCTGACTGTTCATTCTTCGGAAGTTTCTTAGCTGTAAGATATGATATAATGATAATTTTTCTGCTTTTTCCATAGATTTAAAGGCATAATGTAATTAAAAAGCATAAATTAATAATCTGTATATATACATGTTCTATTTAAACTTTTTAATTCATTTGAACTGGTTTGTATTAATAGTATGTGACAATATAACTGCATCTCCTATCAAAAATACCCTATAAAAGCTTACCAATTGCTAAAAATATATCATTAACATTCATTGCAGTTTTGGCTGATGTTTCCATAAATAAGAGGCCATTTTCATCAGCATACGCCTGCGCTTCATCATACTCAACGACTCTTTTGTTTGTGAGATCTGCTTTATTCCCTGCTAATGCTATAACTATACTTGGACTGGCTTGCCGTTGTAATTCTTTTACCCACGTTTGTGCACGCACAAATGTGTCCTACATTGTGTTAAAAAAAGGATTTTATAAAAAATGTTTTAATGTATTATCAATATTTACTGTACAATATTATTATTTGATTACGTGTTTATATTCTAATTATGTATGTGTCAATAATATGATATATTTAAATAACTATGATTATTTCACTCTAAAAGTTATAACATATCACAGATCGCTAATAATGAATGAATATAATTTATTTATGACAATGCTTAATGCACAACACAGTTACATACCTGATTTGTAATATCATACACAACAATCGCTGCCTGGGCACCTCGATAATACATTGGCGCAAGACTGTGATAACGCTCTTGACCTGCTGTGTCCCATATCTCAAACTTTACAGTAGTGTCATCCAAACATACTGTTTGTGTTAAAAATGCAGCTGCAAATGAAATTATTAATGAAAGTAATGAAAACTTATTAACATAGTACCAACACAGCAAAAAAGTAGACACTGTAATTGTTGTTTAAAATTCTGTCTATTGTAACACATAATAAAGTGATATGCTATATGCAACCAAATAATTAATCAATTAGGAGTATATTTTGGAATCCTCCTTACCCCCTATAGTGCTTTCCTGATATTCATGGAACTGTCCTTTAACAAACCTAAGCACCAAACTTGACTTTCCAACAGCCGACTCTCCTAGTAATACTAGTTTGAACTGACATATTTTTCCTTGCGTTGAACCATTTGGCCTTTGAGCAGTACCCCGATTAGCCATGATCTCCTTAAAAATAAAAAATAAGAATGAGAGCATGATACTTGAGTTTATATTAATACATATATGTAGGTGATCCGTAAGCCTTTTTATCTTTAAAACATATTTTTGTTTATACAAAGATTTATACAATTAATATCAAAGAATGTAAGTGAAATATTAACTGGTAAGTGGATAATATCTTTAACTGAATATTAAAAGATAAATCTGGTTGTTCAAACTATAAGCATTAATCTTGCTAATAATTTCTTTTATAGACATGAACTTAATATTCAGATTCATATAGTGGCAGTGTATACTCAGCATTTTTGGTACTCATAGATGGGAGAATTACGCATTAACATTTCTAGCAAAGCTTCATATTAAATAAGATTTACTCTATTGTAAGCGCGCGGTTAAATATTGATATTCTAAAACACAGATTTAAAAGATAAATTTCTATTTATACTAGACCTTTATTTATGACAGATAAGAAACTCATTTACGTACACAACACTTCAGTCTTTATAAGAGTTATGCAGTTTCAGGTTAAACTTAGACTAAAAAATATCCATACAAAGAAATACAATATATATACGCATTAATAAACGAAAATATTGAAAAAATGAATAGAGACAATCTTTCCTGATTCATATGCTTTTACATAGTTGTAATGTTTCCAAAAATTCTACCATATAAAAAATCAACACTACGTGTCATTCATTCTTCACACATGTAAGCATACTCGTTGTACTTTCTCGGATACTAAATAAATGCAATCGGATCTAACCTATAACATTTGAGATGATTATTTGGGAACACAACATGCATATACGAATAGAATTATTCCTTTTTACCTAAAGTACGGCGTAAAGTAGGGATGCACTTATTTGAACTATCACTTATGTTGAAAAAAGAAAAAGGAGAACTAATTATTTCCAAGAATGAACCACGATTTTTAACCCATTAAGGCAGACACTATTAATTGCATTAGTCAATTAGTACGCCGCTTCTGACAGATTCGCCTCCCTTCTCTCTGATAATATTACAATTGATAAACTGCTACTGATAAGACCGAGAGCTGGAGAAGATGGAAAAGCAATGGCAGAAGATGCGAAATGAAGCTAATCAAGCACCGTGTTACATTACTTTATAAAATAATCGCAGAATTCTATCGTTCCAGCGATGTAACAATTCACTGCTAAAGCCTGACACCAGACTGTCACGACGCGGCAAGAAAAAAAAAATCGTCTCTTTATTAAACGCGTAAACTCATGCAGTAATTATCTACGTAATTGGCACCTCGTAACCTTGAACAATAGTATCGGACGAGCTGGTATTATCATTGAAAAATCACGAGAAACCGTTAAAGCAATTCATTGCAACCATCCCGAAAAAAAGAGACGAAGTGCGAGACGTGTATGCGTCACACATTAAGCGTATGAGTAGTAGAGAAAGAACGATAGAGAGAAAAGAAAAAGATACTACCAATACGAGACCAGTCAGCGACGAGAGAGATAGAGAGAGAGAGAGGGGGGAAGAGACAACAGGGAAATTAAGAAATGGGGGACGAGAGAATGGAAAAGGATAAAACTATTTATAACAAGCAAAAAATGAAGAAAAACATACGAATAAATGGGGAATGAAACGATACGTAATTATTAATACAGCCCTGGGAATTTGTCGCCGCCCGTTAAAACGTCATCGATATCCAAAATATTCGATTGGTTGGGCTATTTATCGTGCGATACGACGATCATGAAGAATAGAAAGTTGTGATTCGTTATACGGTAAATGGGATTTGCATGTTACGAGTGGATAGTTCTCTCTCGTCTCCTCGTTTTCTCTGCTGCCCATCTCCCCAGCCCCTCTTTGATCGCGCTCTCGCAGTCTCGCTCTCTCTCTTTCTTACACATCGTCTTCGTCACATAAAATATAAACGCGATCATGACGACTCATAAAAACGAGCTTCTTCACAATTTACACAATCAACACCACATTTTTGTATATATTTTTTTCAACGATGCTCCAATAGCGTAAGAACGTCTTACGCTCCCTTCCTTTTAATTATAATTTCATGTGGAAATTTAAGGCTTTTAACACTCGAACGCGCTTGTGCCGAGAACACGACTGACACAGCCACCTGCCAAGCTGAGTTACACGCCAGAGGAAAAAGTTGAATTTTCGAGAGTTTAACCTACTGTAAATGTTCAAGGAAGGTCGCTAAACGTTGAACAGGAACGTGTCACACTGATTTTTTTTACAGGGAGGATAATGGAGGCACGGCACACGGTACGACGATGATTAATAATGTCAATTCACAGGCCGTGCGTTACACACGATCACTTTGATCTTTAGTAAATCGGCCCAACAACCGACCATAGATCGTGCAATCTATGTAGAATGTATACATTTATGACAGCTCTGTGGATTCACATAACACGACTTCGTGAATTGACACAACTTCTGTATTCTTCTATCTCCCTTTCTCATTTTATTTTTCTCTATTTTATATTTAACTTTGTTGAATCTCGAACGAAATCTCACTTCACGAATAAACGAACGTACGAACGATAACGCATTATTTACGTCATTTTCGCCTACACTTATGGAGGAACAAATCCTTCAACCTCGCTTTCTCTTTCTCTCTCGGGTGCTCACTCTTTCTTTTCCCTATTTCTATCTACCTATCTATCACTCTTTCTTTCTCTCTCACACGCTTTCTCTCACTCTCTCTCTCTCTCTTTCGCTCGTCTTTGCTCACTCTTTTGCTCTGCCTTTTCCTCTAATAAAACTATATACATGAAGGAAATTTCCGAGAAGAATAATTGAAGTTTGACACTTTTGAAAGGTCCTCCGTACTTTTAAGACACGCACGATATACACGCTGCTTGGCCGCCACTGTGCCTCGACGGCGATCCAAACGGCACACAACGTAAGCCTTTAGCACTGATCAACGGCCTGGATCGGTCAATTACCAATTATTTCGTGACAATCGCGAGGAAATGCAAACGGCTTCGATCTCTAAGGATCCTTTTCCGAAGAACCTTTCCCAATGCCGTTACCCTTTTTCTACAATACGAAATGGTGCATTTTGATGGAAGCGGTGATAGGACGATGCAAGCACTCGCAACCAATAACGTTTAAGGAATACTTGACAAAGTAATATTCTCGCATTATTATTGGTCAGAATGTGCCGCAATAGAGCAGTATGCGTCATACCGCGTGTGACATACGAAGGAGCACAAATTAAAATGAAGATACTATATTTAATATTATTATTGTCACGTGATTGTTTATAACATTATTAAGTAAAAAGTATAGATAGAAAAGCTAAGTGACATATTGCGATGTAAAAGGAAATATAACTGGAAAATGAATGACGTGAGTAGAAATCTAGAGTTTTTAATGCTGGTCGTATATACTAAGCTATTATAATACCTGATGCATAGATTTTATATTAGTAAGTAGAACGTATTATATTGTATATTTTAATTCTAAGCAGCAATAGCAAATTTCTTATTTTTTAATTAATCCTCAAACGAACTCATTTGTTAATAAATATCTGTTTAAACCAAATATACAATTCGTATTTCGCGCTATTTCAAAAGTTTTCGTGTGTTCTTTAAACATCCACAAGATGGCGTCAGAAAAACGTATCGTAAGCTTATGAAAATATTCGCCGATTGGCTCTACAAGATTCTCTTTTGCATCTAGCGTTCTCTTTAGCATTCATTTTTTCGTAGCTCTATTTCAACAATATGTATCGTTTGCTCCCAAAATGTACTTTGTCTAATAAATTCTTTATTATTGCTAAGAGTTACGCCGCAGCGATGAAATGTCATCACACAAACATGTTACACATGCGTACTAAATATCACTAAATATATCAAGGAATAAAAATCGGACATTAACAAAATTAAAAGGTATAGAAGGTACACCAACGATATTTTTGGAAGAGCATAACCGAGCATGGCATTGGATGATTCGCGATCCCTTCTCAAAATAAATCAAATAAGGTAAACAAAGTGGAGGGGCGGTAGTTGAGCGAAAGTTGATAAAACTAAGCGAGAAGTTGTTATCAGTGGTGTCGCATGGCTGGATTGGTTCTGGTATCATTTACATCGTTATTATTTGATCGTCTTCCCTTAATATCTGCAAGTTATAACGAGCGTATAATACGTCGAATGCAACGTGCATATACGCAATTTACGATCGCAAATTGCATTCAAACTAGTTAGACCGGAAAGAGACGGGCGCGTGAGGAGTTATCGATAATTGTTAATTATCGTTTCGTAAGGGAATTCGTAAGTGCGTAGCGTTAAAGTGGTGCTTTGATTGAGTCGAACTTTTGCTTATTGCGCAGTGAACTTCTTATCGCTAATAACGGCTCATCGAAAGGGAGACTGTCTTTATCTTTGTAGTTCCTTTTAAAACGTTTAAGTAAGAAAAATACGATGTCCGCATCGCCGATCGCTAGGCAGGCTACCCAAAGCCAAACTATACCCTCAAAAAGGATCGTCATTCACGATCCTAAACAATTACCAGTTGATTACTCCTCCACTCCGGGAGGTACACTCTATTCCACCACACCAGGAGGTAAGACCTTATTCTTTATTTTTCTTTCGTTAATTCATAACCCTTCCTTCATAGATTATTTTTCCTTGTTTGTTGTGTTACCGACACCTTATTCGATCGATCGATCGATCGATCTGTCGATTGGTCAGTTAATGTTCACCTTATGAATGTGCACCATCAACCTACACAATTGCCTTGTTATCGAACTAGTTCGATTTATTGCAATTGATCACTACTTAGTAGGTATACGTAATGCATTTAAATTTTGAGGTTATTAAACAGTACAGTATTATGTGATTTATTTATTCTACAAATTTATGAAACTTCAGATTTCGATTTATCCGATAATAATTTCGATTTTTTTAAAAATATACATTGAGCGGTAAAGTAAGAGAAAATGAACGAACATTTTCAAGGACTATCGAGCTAATTTACAAGTTTCGATTTGACTCTTAGATAAACATAGGATATTTTCATCTCAGCAAATTCCAATGTATCACAGAGTTTGTATGGTAAAAAAGACCCAGCTTATAAGTATCTTACGCTTGCTAAATACAAGTCACAACGACCTTTCTTACCTCGATTCCGCAATTACGTTTTATTTATTGTTACTTTGCCAAAGTATGTAACACATTGCCAATATGAATCAATATTACTAAAGGTATATAATCGGTATGTCGCGTATCAAACAGTTATCATTGAGCTGTGGTATTGTTGCTAAATGCACGTGTCCCTGTGCGAATATACGTACATAATAAATACATGTGTACATATGGTATAAGTCAAGGACACGAAGAATCGCTGTTTTGTTGACGTGTTTTGTTGACACGCGCACATATGTTTTTCACATGCTTGCTGGCACAAAGAATAACTACTTATGCGTTTATCGTGCTACAACCGAAGCATAATTTATGTAGCGCATAAAAATAAGTCTGACTTATGAGCATCGTAATTTTAGCTTAAAACGAACATTAGTTAAACTTTATATTCTATTTGTATAAAATTAATTCATATTTATTAATTTGCAGTTGATCATTGAATTAACATGCCTGTTATACGTTAAGGCTAGCTTCTTTTTACAAGCTTTTATTTAGTTTTACTTGTCAGTATTTTACTTTTTTGTCCGATTACGAGGCAGTGCAGCCTAAGCGAGTATGAGTTATCTCAGACGACGTCTTTTAAAATCAACATATTAATATTATAAATAACACATTAATTTCGCCGTAAATGTATGATTATTATCATAATATTATACAGGTACTCGTATCGTTTATGAACGCGCTTTCTTGATGAATTTACGGGATTCACCAATATCACGAACGCCACCAAACGTCCCTTCCATACCTGCGGACCTTTTGAAGGTTACCCCAAGCATCACAGCATCCACCAAGATACCTATTGTTAAAGGTTAGATTACATTCATATTATGGTTTGAAATTATTTTTTACAAACTGGCTGCATATCAAACAGTTAATAATAAAAGTCACATGTTAAATTTCAATATTTTATGTTGAATTATTATATAATATAACAATATATTAATTATGTTTTAGACTCATTGATTATCGAAGAATCACCGGAACAATTTGAGATGGATATGTAAGATGGAGAAAATTTGGGTTTTATTTGTGATTCTAAATGTGTTCATCTTTTAGCTATTTCTGGTTGTGCTTATGATATGCCTGCCAATGGCTAAAATTGCGTGATCGATTCCTTTGGTGCATATTTAACAACTGTACCAAATGTTTCGTTCTAGATTGTAGATCTTAATTAGTGATGATGTTTATTGATGAGCTAAAAAATATGAAAAGCTAATATTAAATCTGTGACATACTTTTTAATACAAAGTGTAAAGTTCTACAAAAAAATAATTACAAACAATGAAAATGGCGACAATAATGTTGTATTTCAAAATTCTGTATATATATACATAATTTTATAACTTGAATCTTGACAATAATGAATAAATGATACCTTTCATAAGTTTTCCAAGTATCATATTTGTCATATGTGCATCAACCAGCCAAATACATTTTCTCTTGTACAATAGCATCGCATAAAATTGATGCGATTATGTTTTAATATTTTTATTACTGGTCTTTCAGTGTTGCTATCCTTTCAAGAATAATTTCTGCAACATTTACTTTAATCCCATTTGAATCTTGATCATTGTAGTAGATCAACTCGCACAGATCCTTGCAATCTGGATCATTATGTATCAATTCTTTTAATTTTATGTAAAATAGTTTTATTATCTGTTCACGATGTTTTCTATATGTGGTTGTCTCTGGATGAAAATGTTTTTGTACTTCAAAAAATGTTACTATTGGTGTCGCACCTTCAACCGCTATATATTCTGGTTTAACGCCAGATCTCATTCCTCCAGGATAAATTTTATAAATGTTATTATGATAGGATCGGTGCTTGATTCCAGCTCTGTTTCTTATTTCCACTTCTAATTCTTGTGAATTTTCCATCCATCCCAATGAAATGTCTTTTAAATCTGGAGGTACGTATGTTGAAGATGGAATTAAAATCAACAATTTCTTTACTGTGACAGATACATTATGTTTATCTTCAAAATTTTCTATTTTCTCGAGTATTCCTTTACTAGTCGTACCTGTGGATGGCAAAATAATTCTCAAATAACCGTAATAGTAACTGTATGCCATTCCAGTTCCATAATCCAGTCCATTTAGAGAAGTGATATCTTCATTTAAATTCTGCCGAGACAAGGTAAGTCCCATGAATGGAATAAATACAAAGCAACATAAACACATACATGCTGTACTGTTGTGTCTCCATATATAATCAACCGGATATCTTCCGTTAATTGTTTGCGCGATAGAGAAGGTAACACATATTACTATAACTATTAGTAAAATTGTATCATATTCAAATAACAATTTCAAGGATTGCATTGTATCGCATTCCCAATATTTTCCTAGGAAATTATATAGTCGTATTATTAAATCACATAATGCAAACAACATAACAAGTGTCGACACTATGCAGAATATATTGTATATCGTGGACAGGATATTATCTTGATATAGATTAACAATTGCTAATCCAAAAAGTGCAATTTCTATGGCAGAACACAATAAAAGTCCTGTGGTATTGGTATAAGATAGGTAAAGTGGATTCTCTTTCATTTTTTTTAATGTGTATATTGAATAATTAAACTCAAATCAAGAACATAGTTCATTTGGTAAACACTGAATGTAATGGATGACAAAATAGCACTAATGTTATATTCGCACTTACACACTCGATGCAGTCCTAATCTGAGATCTCTGAGATAAAAGATACTTAAAGTCGCATTTTTATAACATAATAATCATTCTCTAGGAGTAGGGATTTTATGTTCGTTATCGCACATGTTTTATCCTTATGTGACTCGTATGTTACGTACGGTCACTACATGAGAAAACATCTGATATGAGTCATCTGTCATTCACAGTTGTCAAAGGAATAAGAGAGATATAGTTTTGTTTTGGTTTCTGATTCCATTTCGTAATGGGTTGTGGCAGAATTATCGGCTTTTGCCACGATATTTCAAATTGTGTGTAGTTATCGTTGAGCCAGCAATAATCGGCATACGACGATTCTATTCGTAAACGTTAATGCCACCACCGTGCTACGCCCAAAGTTGGCATCATAATTTTAGTGTATTAATTATGAGCATACGAAGCTTCCGAACGCAGATGCGGCCGAATCACGATACGGTGCATTTTATGAGGCTACTACCTTCATTTTTTGTAAAAAGTGACACAATGAGAGGATGCATCGTTCTCCATTTATGTATTATGCTCCAATTGGTCTGGTTGGACAGTGAGTATCAAGTAGCCAATCAGAAAGAATTTGTCCACCAATCTGGAGCAGACTTTGCAGGCGTGAAAGGGTGTATATGTTACGGCATCTTGAACAGTTCAAATCGTCAGCGTGATAGATGCTAATATTTAGTTTTCGTTTTACAATAAAAATATTTATTAATATTTCTGTTCCACTTACAATGAACTAGAAAGTGCACTTATATACTCGATTAAATGTTAACTTATTTTGCACATGTCTAACCGAGAGTGAAAGAAGAAGAGAGAAGGAGAGAAATATAGAAAAGAGAGGATGGTGGAGAGAAATGGTGGAGGGGGTGAGATTGATTAGTAGCGGCGTAACAAGGGGGAGCGAAACGAAAGAGAAAAGGAGAAAGAGAGCGAGCAAAAGTGAGTAAAAGGAAGAAAGAGGGAGTGTGAAAGGGAAGAAGTGGTGGGACATTCGGTTGCCAGGAGAGAGCGCCGCTGCTGTAAGCGGAAAGTGCCGATGGAGCCGCGGTATGGTCGGGAGACATCTACGATCGATAAAGGCTTTAACGCGCTATCGTTCGCGAAAGAAATCGTAACCAAGAATTCGTCGTGCGTCCAGTGACTCTGCGCGCATTTATACACATAATATCGGCACGTGCTGATATACTTTACGATATATTAAACGATCCTTTTGCCCTCGGAACGTCGTCGTTTGTTGTGATCGGTATCGTACACTTCTATTAAACGCCATGTACCATAATGGACCAATCAGCTGCTTGGTAAACCGTCGTGAGACCTCGAATCTGTCCACAGACGAATGACAACAAAAGATACTGATAGAAGTTGCGCGCGCGAGAGCGAGAGGGGGAGAGAAAAAGAGAGAGAGAGAGTGCATTTTTTCACGACTTCCCGGAGGATTTCTGGTTTTTTCCGTTCTATTACACGCCGCGAATAACGTCGCCTTTGTAGTGGTGAAAGTGTCGAAGAATATGAAGAGAAGAAATGTCGAGTGCAGTAAGCTTCGGAGGCCCTTAAAACGCAACAAGCTCACCGAAGGGATTTACGGAAGGTAAATTTTCGCCGCCATATGTGTCTACGTTGGAATGGCCACTCTTAAAAATAACCAAAAATCCGAGCGTATTATCTACGGGAGAGTGTATCCGTACTTTCATCATAAAGGAACAATTAAGCGCATCGTCAGTCGTTTCCTGATGTTGCCGAACAGCGACTTTGGATCTGCGCCCGTCTTTCAAAACTTTCTGTTTGACATGGTTTATTGTTTAGCAAAACTTCTACCATGTGTTCTTGTTTTTCCCTTACAGAACTTTCTTTGCATTCTAGTGCAACTTCACGAATAGTGTTACACGCTATACTTTTCAAAGGCTTAAAGTATACGAAATCTAGTATACAAGATCCAATAGATAAGTATGTTGGATGTGTTCGATGAAACAAATCTTTCTAAAGTATTAAGTTATTGTTTTTTGTTTCGTGCACTGGTATAGTGTCATCATATTATATAATTATCTTATTATTATAGGAAACACACAACATAGGTCTATTATGTTTGTTTATTTCAAGAGCCATGTTATTTGTTCTCTTTATTGTAAAGTTTTAATGTATTGCCGACCTAGGGAACATGTATACAACATAACACTATCTATTCTAGTCTATTGGTTTCATAGAAACAGATACTTGCCAAACATTATCTATGTTATCGATAGAAATGTATGTATTGGTCTATAATATAAATTTGCTGTTTTGGCTATCTATTCACAAAATATTACTTTTATTTCAGTACTTTGCTTTATCTGAAGTTCCTTCTACTATGGGCCATGGTGATTTTAGCAGACTTCATTTTAGAATTCCGCTTTGAATTTTTATGGCCTTTTTGGCTTCTCCTCCGAAGCGTTTACGATTCTTTTAAATACCAAGGCTTGGTGAGTAATGATAATAATTATTGCTATTATTAAAATTAATAATATTTTATGATTCTTAATCCTTTGTTGGTACTTTAGATACTAATGAATATTCATGTTTTGTTTTACCATGTATTAGAAATATTTGTAGTAACAGATATTAGTCCATAATAAATTATTATTATATATATAATGTATTATTGGAACGTTATGGAGAATGTAATACGTGTTATCTGCATGGATACATATGGTTTATTACAATGCAATATACCATAAAAAGTCCACATGCGTATTTTAATATGGATTGTTTGTAACAAAGAAAATAGAATACTTATGTATGTCATTTAAATTGTATTTTATCTTCTTCATTTCAGGCCTTCTCTGTGTTTTTTATTTGTATTGCACTTACATCAGATATGATTTGCTTCTTCTTCATCCCTGTGCATTGGCTGTTTTTTGCTGCCAGCACTTATGTTTGGGTGCAATATGTTTGGCACACAGGTTCGTACAAACCATACATTATGATAAATACTGAAATACAAAAGTTTGTATTCCTTTATTTTATATTTTCTTCTTATATAAGAATGAAATTATTATGTTATAGACAATTTATTCCATGTACTAATATATAAAAATTTATTTAATAGATAAAGGAGTGTGCTTACCGACTGTGATGCTGTGGCTATTATTTCTGTATATAGAAGCAGCAGTTCGGTTAAGAGATTTGCGGCATATGCCGTTTCACTTAGATCTCTGTCGGCCATTTGCAGCACATTGGTAAATCTTTCTTTATTACATACAGTATTAAAATGAAATTACAGCTTTTATCGTAGCTTTAATACTTTCTTTCTTTAAATTGTTATGGCAGGCAGAAATAGAAATAAATGATAGATTATTTTGCATTATGAAATTTTTATCTTCTTTCAGCATTGGCTATCCTGTAGTTACATTAGGTTTCGGTTTTAAGAGTTATGTTGGCTACAGAATGAGACAGGTTAGTTGCTTACCAAATCGTTTTCTTCATAACAGTGAGGGGAAATATGTTAAGTATTCCTTACAGTATTATGTGTAGTCTACAAATATCAATTATTACTTAATTACTTTTTATTAGAGAAAGCAAAAAGATGTAGCAAAGGAAAATGAGTTCTACCTGCAGTTATTGCAGCAGGCTCTTCCTGTAGAACAGCAGACTGCGAGTCTGCAGCAAATTCAATCACAAGTACAGCATGTAAATGCATCGTTAGAGCAACATACAAGAGTGCAATCACAAAAACTAAATTCTCAATATAATCCAAGTCCTGAGAAAAGCAAAGGTAGTTTGTATTTATTTTCGAAGTTTAATATGTTGTATTAGTGTTTCCTTTTACATGTAAATCATATATTTACAGTTTACATATTTTTAGGAAACAATAATGCTTGTGTCGAAGCACATGTACAAAATGGTGGCTTACAAAATGGTATGCAGTATATGTCGCAGACACAAAGTACAAACACCAAAAGTAATCATAGGAAATCTTTAGACAAAAGTGAGAAACAAGAAGAGCAACATAGTAAACACAATATAACAAATCTATCACAGTCTGATAAAAGTGACAAGAGATTTATACATACAAATGGATCTACAGTATCTCATAGTGATGTGCAGTTTATTGAAAGAGTAGGGTAAGAAGTTTGCTATGAGTGCATACATTTTTATTATAAATATATAAGCATGCAGTTAAGAACAAACCAAACACAAAGAAATGTTTTATAATGTAGATCTGTAAATGATTTTGATGTAAATGAGATAGACAAGGACAAGTCAGTTAAAGGTGGAGGTTGTGGTCATACAAATGTAAAATCACAATCTAATGGATCAGTAACAGGAAAGTGGAATAACGTAAAAGAAAATCGAGATTCATCTTCGGTCGTTAATGTTCAGCGTGAACGTAATACTCGTAAAATCAAAAGTGCCACGGATGTTACAACTGATCAACAGAAGCAGCAGGATGAGTATTGTCAAAGGTATAGTTTACTTCATTTCTTTTATTAAAATTTAGGAGAAATTAGTTACTTTATTCTATAAAACGGTCATAATATAGAAGTACATATTTTAAATGTAAAAGATCTATTTTGTTTTTATGGATTATAATATGGTTAATAAATTTCTGTTCTACAACCCTCACCATAGCATATTCAAGTAACACATTTATCTTTTTTATTTACACGATATTTAGTAATAATAATCATGAAAAAGTATAATAACTTTTACAATAATGAAAATGTAATACATAATAAGTATGACCCTTTGTGCTTTATCGTTATTAGTTTGCCAGATTATACTGCCTGTTTCCTAGGCATAATTCCATATCGTTCAAATAGGTTACTGGTGTGTCGCAGGCTTGAGGCAGACATTAAACGCTTGAAGTCAGATTTACAATCAAGTCGTCAAGTGGAGCAAGAACTCCGATCACAAATTAATACAATGATAAATGGGGAACGTCAGGCAAAGGGAGATATTCAACAACTCCAGCATGACAATGATCAATTACAGAGCAAGTAAGTACTCTTGATGTGTACAATTTAAAATGAAATTTTTTACTTCTGCATTTAGCTTGATTTAGGTTGATATTAATTTGGTAAGACTATCTAAATTACCTGATTCATTATTTTTAGATTACACGGATTGGTAACAGCTCGACAGTTAGATAAACAAACAATGTCGTCGTTAGAAAAAAGAATTGCAGAAGAGCGAAAGCAGCGCACCGCTTGTGAAGCATCCTTAGTTTCAGAAAGACGAGCGCGAAGAGCTGCGGAGGAAGCACGTTCTGCTATTCCACCACCTCCACCACCCCTTGTTAGACAAGAATGCACAGATGCATGTAAAAACAGAAGAGTTCAAATGGAACAGGATCTCAAAAATCTTCGACGAGAAGTTAAAACAAAAGAAGAACGGTAAGAGCAAAAATAAGATGCTTTGAAAAATGTTACATGTCCATGTTACATTAATGTATTCTTAAATTATGTCCGTGTTATGTTTTTAATTATTATTATTTAACATAAAAATAGGTGCAGTGCACTGGAAAAAGATGTAACACGTTGTAAAGAAAATCACAGAGAGTCTGAGATTTTACTTGGAGCACTCAATGTATTACAAGATAAAAATACACATTTGGAAAATAGTTTGAGTGCAGAAACTCGAATAAAACTCGATCTGTTTTCGGCACTTGGGGAAGCAAAACGCCAATTAGAAATTAGAGAAAGTAGGTAACTTACAGTTTCATCTTATTTGTATAGTTTCCCTAGTCGATTTCATTAATTAAGTACTTCTTTGTTATGTTTTCTTGAAGGAGCTTTACAATATCATTATAAAATGTTGTCTCCAAAAAGGAAAACCTTTAACTTTAAGCATTACATTCCCACAACTAGAAACAGCAAAGAAGACTACATTATGCATAAATGTTATTAGGTATAGTAAATTTATTATTTTTCTTTTGATAGGCTTAATAAGATCTCAAGAGAAAGAAATCGAAATGCTCAAAGCAAAAATTGCTCAAGACTTAGCTGTGATGCCACAAGATACGTTTGGTCCTGCACCAACTTGTGCAACGTCCAAGCTTCGATTAAACAGTGAAGTACGAGTAACAGGAACAAAAATATGTACGAACGAAAGCACTTGTCCAGGGTGCACTGTGTCGAATTTGGATCCAAATGCAACAGCATACACGCCTAAGAGCTCTTTGATAGCATCTACTGAAGCTTAAAAAAACTATGGTTTTCACATTATGTCTTAGCCCAATGATAATAGGATTAAAGCATGTTTCCACTTTGTTTTTACATGAGAGAATCATTTTATTTGACACACAATAATAACAAAGATTGCGATACATGCAGTAATACAGTAAGAAATTATTGCAAAATGATGATTATTTTTTATCGTACAAAAATTCTGAAATTATGTGACGTAATTATGTTATATTGTCTTTAAAGACAGTAAGTACATAAGTATTTGGTCATAAAAGAAATTATTAAATTTTTTTTTAACTTCCACGAGAAAAATCGGGAAATATGTTTTAAACCATATTATCATCAAGAAAAACGTGGCATTATTTACATTACAAATGATCATAGGGCATGACGAACACTGGATATACGAATATCGAAAATCCAGTGATATCTTAACGTGTAACACTTATGTTGTAGATTGATCTTGCAAATATCATGGCTCAAACTGTTTTTTAATTATCTTAATTAATGAAACACGTGTGTATATAATATGTTAAGCAATGATATTGAAAGATGCAACGAATGGAAAAATGTGAAGGATGTTGTTACAAACTCTACAATGTCAATGCTTGATAAGAATTGAGCCCTTCTTTTCTAATACATTAGCTCTCAAATAAATATGATTTTTATTAACATTGGGATAAAATTCTATTTTAAAGTTATGAAAATTGATATTAAATATTCATAAGTAGTTGAATTTCTTAATACATATACAGGTTTAAAATATGTTGTGAAGAAAAACCTTAGTGTAATTTCAATTTTTTAAGTTTTAGTAAGATAATGTAATAATTACAAATTCAGTATTTTGCAAATGATCTTTCTACAACATACGCCTAAACCTATGACGACTTGTTGGAGACGTAAATTCATGTGCAAGTCGTATTCCGAAGCTAGTCCACTATACAAACTGTATTTAATGTCATCGGCGAATGAAGCCATTTTAAGTTATGTGATCATCATTCAAAGAATACCCATTAACACACAAGAAAAAAGATTTATTGTGTATCATCAAGGTAAATGAAAGGACATCCAATTCACTTTAGATAACCTCTTCCGTTTCGATACGCATTTGTGTATTTTTCATGTTATTTTTCAATATCTTTGCTCTTAGTTAAATTTTTTTACGTATTGGCTTTCAAACGGTACAAAGTAGGTGTATTTAAAATAGGTCAGAAAATGTATAAATTGCGATGTGATAAAAGTAGACACTCATAAGCATTTTAAATTAGAATTAAATAACGTTTTATTAGTAGTCACTTGAAGAAAAAGCAATGAAATTGTTCTCTTCTACTTCTTGAACGCGTGTTATGAGTATTATTAAGACATCGTTTATGTAATGCCACTTACTTTAAACTAAAATTTGTATATATAAAATGATGAACTTGTTATATAAAAAGAAAGCAGGTAATGTTAATTGGAGGTAATTTCTCATAGTTATTTTCTTATTTTTTTAGTTTCTTTTTTTTCCATATTCAGCAATAATGACCCAGTTACCAAGACTGTCTTAACAATTGTCGTAGCAGAAGACAAAGAGTTCTTTGACATTATCCAATATAGTTTAGGGATAAGAACAAAGCAGAAAAGATCTTTCATATCTATTCGCAACATCTTCAGTTATCGAATTAAATTTAAAGGTAGATGGTACATAATGTTAATGTGATATATGCCATTTCTCCCGCGAGTGGATATTGGTGCATAATTAATTCATCAACAATGAACTTATATTATTAAAGGTACATGCTAATTTATTATTATTATTTTGTAACATGGTGCTCCAAGAAATTACATTACATTTTTGCTTGATTATTAGGTTTTACATTATTTCTCTACACTAATGCACAATGAAATTTATTAATGTATGTATCTATATTCTAACAGAATTATAAATGTGATGGCATTACGTACGTGATAATATCGGTATCTATAAATTTCATTTAATTTGATATTTCCTACCCGCGAGAAAGCCAGTACCTGTTTCATTATGCAAACATTTCAAATCATTGAATATCATGAGACCATTTTTTCATAACTGTATATACAAACCACTGTCATGGCGGTGAACTCGTTAACAATTGTGTAGTGGATCATGACCAACTAGTCAGATAAAAAATATTTTACAAGCACAAATATTAAAAGTACCTAACATTTGTTCATCTTATGCAAAAAAGCAACAGAAGCAATTAGTTTTCTTATATTGTAGTTTATTGATTATATACTTGAATAAGGGGTCACTGTTGGTCTTTATTTTTTTGGCGATCCACTTAACGGATTTTTGAACAAATTTCGTATTAATGCACAATTTGTAAACAATGTTCCAATTTTATTTATTTTTTTCCCTCTCTTTTAAGAAGCAGTACTGATCTTAAGTTTTCTAGAGATTGTACAAACACTTTCCAAAGTTTAATAGTTTGTAATAATATTTTTACATTCTGATATTATTGCAACAGCTATCATGAAAGTATATAGAACTGAATACGATGCGAACAGGAGAAGTTATACTTTGTTGTTTTTTTTTTTTTTTAATTATGTGCTCTATTGTTTTTGTTTCCTGGTAAAATATGTATCGAGTGTTAAAGAAATTACACCTACCTTGCTCTTACAAATTATTACAGACTTCCATCTTCACATTTATGTGTAAATACGTAATTGGATAATGTGATGAAATAATGTATATAATTAACTGATAAAGGAAGTTCTGGTATATTTGGAGCAACTCATTGAAGTTATAGGGCATTTGCGTGTTTTGGATAAATCGTCATGCAAGGTTGTAAGTTTAACTTATTATGATGATGAAATCTTTTCTCTCATTTTTCCCTTTCTTCTAGTTTTCTTGCAAATGAGTTAAAAATTGATATACCCATATTGATGTATTAATCAAATGGTACAATTAATGATATGGATATTGCTTTCCTTGATGAATTGCAATTCAACTATATGCAAAGTACCTGACGAATGGTGTACTGCAATATTGGTTTATACATTTCTTTTTTGTTTTGTTTTAAAAAGGAGATGGCACAGAATCATTATTCGTACTATTTATATGAGCAATATTCTTAATATTGAATTGTTGTGATATTATACATGCTTATATGTACATGCAAGAAAAAAATTGAATAATGTATTGAACACATAATTGGTTGTGTATATATTAACTTTGGTGCATATATGCATATTAGTATAAGTAATATGATAATGTTTTTACTTATCATATAAAAAAGGATTAATTTTAATTAATGAAAATTAGTAAGAATAGTTTTTGTATTGGACTGATTTTGCATTGACTTCATGTAATATGAAATAATTAGAAATTTAGAGAGCCTTAGTACTTAACATTATCTTTTGCAATTTAATATTCTGTTCTTTGGAGATAAAAGAATAAGATGAGCACAAATTTAGGTACCTATATTTACGTCTCTTCTTCCCAAGTATTATATACATCTGGCAAAGTTACGAAGCTATATTATTTCATTAATAAGGACAATAAAGTGCTTCTGTTCTATAAGACTTTCAAGATCAGCATGGAAAATATTGAATTTACGAAACTAATATCTTAAGTGCTTCCAATATTTCACTATGTACTTACTCATTATATTTTTATTTAGTATTAAGTTAGCAAGAACATAAGCACTATGTATTTGGTACAAAACGACTACTGATCTCACGATATCATTAATATACACGCAAATGCCCCATAAGAAAAATTCAATGTCACTATATTTAATAAAAAATCATACCAATAATCTTGAATTAAAGATCAAAAGAAGTATGCTATACTTGACTTTGTTTCCATGATGAAAATCAAATATGTACCTTTCCCATTTTTTAATATATGATAATATCTGTTACATGCTAAGAGTTTATATTTTCTCTTTTATCATTGCCTCTCAAACTCTTATTTCATTACCTTGATTACACTTCCTATAAATTAAATTTGCCTTCTTTCGTCAATCAAATTAAATATTCATTCAATTTATTCTTCAGGCTTCTTGCCCTGTAGATTACAGAAAACTTAAATTTCTCGTATTTCTATAAAATATTTCGTAAAAAATAACAAAGCAATGATAGATACGTATTGAACGTATGGATACGTATGGATTTATTTTATTATCAACAGGTGTAATATCTTCCTACACTCGAAGATATTGTCCAATTAATGCTAGATATTGGAGTACCAATACACATTACGATATCATAACATTTCCATATTTTCAAAATAATTGTAAAATGCAACGGTTGATATTAAGTAGTGAAAAATCTTCATTGTGTACCATGTACCATCGTCTATTTGACAGAAATATTTATTGAAATAAAAATTTTAAAATAATACCATTCACGCGCCATCAGTGCTGGTTTCATTCACAATATATTTATTGTAAAATGACAATTTTGTTTTTTTTTATACTGATAAATTCAAGCATACACATTTATACGACTATACGAATTAAAGGTATGAAAAGTTTATATGTTACTTTCAGAGATGTTAAATCATATAGTCATACAAAATGATGAGCATTTGTATCCAATACAAAGAGCCAATAATTTTATTATGTCGTAAAAAGAAATTCTGAGAAATATAAAATAAACAAATATAAAAATACTTTTCATTAAATTCGTATCTCCAAAACCAACTCACATTCATTATTTTTAATGATAAAATAAGTTTTTTCTATATAATTCTTTGATCTTCATTGATATCTTACTTTATCATTCATTATAATGATTAAAAGTCAAATTATCCCTTTTGATTTCTTTTATAAACTTAGATTATACACAATGTACATACAGTACAAACATGTTATATAATAATACATTTAAAAGTTTTGTTAATACTCCATTTAAATCATACTATGCTTATAGTGCATTTCTATGTAGTATAAATATAACAATTCTTTTTTGATTTTTACATTTTTAAAAATGCACAGTATATTTGAACTTGTTTAAATTTTTCTATGATAATTGAATTTAATAACATTGATAAGGAATGAACATGAGCAGAATTACTATTTAATTATACTCTATAATTATTATTTTTTATCTTTCAATATTAGCTAATGAAAGATGTAAAGTATACAAGATAAATATTTATACATACAGATCATGCAGATCAAATCTTTTAAAATGACATGATTTATTAAAAAGAAGTTAAATTTAGAGTTTACAAAATATAGAGATTTAATGCTTCCACAAAATAGCATCTATATGGTTATTATTACATCCACTTTAAGGTATCAAGGAAAGTAATTTTACATTTTATAATACTCTATGTATATCATTTTTTGTCACTATATATATGTAATATTTGTCATAAAATAATTTTATTTTATAAATTCTATTTATGCTTCTGTCGGCTCAGGCTTTTTTTCGCCCACAACTCCATGTTCCCGAAATTTAGCACACAGTGGATCTCCTTCAAATACCAAAAACGAAAGTATACATTTTGTATAGTAGTCTGGCATTAATTCTAGGTTATTTATAACAGTGGACAAAAGATGTGCTCTGTCAACGTGTACGCCTGTTCCAAAAAAAAATAAGTATCAGATGTTATATAATAAATACATAGATGTCACATAATAAAATAAATTTTATAGTTTTCATATAATGTATGTTTGATAAAGTAATAAAGTAGTAAATTATAGAGAATTATATTATCTACCTTATATTAGGTTAGCTAAAAGTTACCTTTAAAAGACCTAGTTGTAATGGCCTTGACCTTGACATATGTTATCAAGGTCACCCTCCTTAGTGACCTTTAGAGGGTTTTAGTCGTCGCTCTTTGTTTGTTATAAAATTATTAACAACATATGTCAAGGTCATGGTCATTGAAGCTGGGTCCCCTGAAAGTAACATTTACCAAAAAAACATTGTCTAGTTTAATTTAAACATATCATGTTGTATATAAAATAGTAAAAGAAATGTATACTACTGTCTAGTTATTTACTTGCAGATACTAATATATTTACCTGGTGTTTCAAACATGAGATAAGAAAAGTGGACATGCAGATAATAATACGATGGCTGATAATGGAGGTATATCCTGAGTTGGGTTGCAGGTATATTGTATTTCTCAGATATACATGCAATTCCAGCATCTCGTATATTTCTCAATAGAGGAAGATGAGATGCATTTAATTCTCTCATTGACTTAATTTTCTGGAATGGAAGTGCTAAAAGTTTAAGCGTCTGTGGTTGTCCATCCCATTTTAAGTCTGATACCATTACAAAACCAATCTCTTTATTTGCATCCTCATATACAATTTTATCTTGTTCAGCTTTATGGGCTAAAATATTATCTATCCACTAAAATTAATAAACACAAAGAGTATAATTAAATGTTGCATCCCCGCTAATATGATGGCATAATGAAATTTATTAAAAATTGAAAGATTATGCCTATGATTTCATAAAAGCTACCTTGTATATATATATATATACATTCATATGTACATATGTACATATGTATATGTTAAATTAACCAAGTCATACATACCTCCAAAGAAAATTGTTGTGACATTATATGAGGAAGTGTAACTTTTTCATAGAGCTCATAAGTTTCATTTACAATATGAAATTCTTTTTTCTTAAACTTTTCAATATGTTTTGGAGTAGCAGGATTTATGACCAGTACATTCAAGCCTTCAAAAATAATGTACAAGTTGTTAGCATACAATCATACATATTTAGTAATAATAACAAAATAAAACATAGCAAACTTATTTTTCAAAAATCTGGTCTCTTCCATTCAATTATGACAAACAGTTGCTTTTATAATACAGGATATATAAAAAATAGTTTGACTATTCTCTTGAACTTTTCCTCATTTCTTGGTTTTATAATTTAAACAATTCGTTAATTTGATGAATTTATAAACAAATTATAAAAAAATGTTAACACGTTTGTGTGTATCGTTAAGTTAATCGAAAATATACCTTAAAACAGGAACTTACCATTATATTCTTTTGTTGGGAAACACCTGTAATTTGCATATATATGATTACTAAAAACTTTTTGAATAGTTGTGTCCTCGTTGAAGAAACCCTCTTTCAAAAAAAGCTCGTCCGTTGGGAAATTTGTTTTTTCTAATGAAAGAATAGCGGGATTTTCGCTACCTTTGAAAGTACCTTCGACATAAATTTGTTTTCTCGTAGAATTATTCTGCAATATTCGTTTCATTTGAAAGGTAGACAAATTTATTTCAGCTTCGTGCATGCCATCGTCATTTTTTGTGGTATTTTCGATTTCTAATTTAATTTTTTTCGCTGGAGAACATTCTCCCTCATCGGTATCCACACACTGTTCCGCCATATTTATAAAACGCGTTCGATGTACTTTACATGTGTACTAAAGTTAGCTTCCTTTGCTACCTGTAATTTGAACCTTGTACGTCCTGTCCATTTTTTTCTCTTTCGCATGAATAATATTCCAGATAATATTTAAAATGCATCACAATTACCTTTATCTACTATCTCACTGATCAACTTGATACAGCAACCGCGATATTGAGACAATATAATTTTTATTGTATATACAGTGGCGAGATACTATCTGTCCAACGTGCTCTATCGCCCACACATGTTACAGCCAATCATAGCGTCACCCATAGTCTACATAAGAAAGAACCAATCAAATTTAATTCTAATAATATAACCTTAATATCGCATATTATTTTAATTTTAAAATTAATAGCCATATAATGACAATACTTTCATCCACATATACGATCAGAAAACATTCTTGCTTTTCGAATAAGTGGCACTTTTTCTATTAATGATTCGCTATTATTAACGAGCTGTTCTTATAAATTTATGATGCCTCTATTAATTTAATAGTTAGGTACATAAAAAATTATAATATGAGCTAAAACATGTATAACATAAATAATATCACCATTTTAGTATGCTAGCTTTCGGATTGGTTATTAATGGCGCTAAATTGAAATTGATACGTATTGTTACAAATAAAGAGAAAAGTCACAAAAGATGTTTAAGGAAGTAAAAAAGAAAAGAAAGGAACAAACTATCGGGTAAGGAATACTTGTTTCTTTAGCCCTTACAATTATTAGAGGATTTTCATATAATAACGAAGGAAAAAGTAAGTAGATCAAAAGACGTAAGTTATTTTCTTTGATATTTCTGTCAAGTCTTTCTGTTAGTTGTTATTGGTACAAAAAGTTATTAAGTCTACTTAATTGAGTTAATAGACCTTCTTAGCGGCATAGTACTACATATTATTGTATCGAAAAGTAACAAAAAGATAGTAAGAAAGTATAAAACAAAGGAACATTCACTTTCTCGAAAATGAGAAAACGACAGTCGGGTAAAGAGATATTGCGATTTACAGCAAGTAGAATTTTCTTTTAAATAAAAGACAAGTAGAATGTACTTTTGGGTGATTTGGGTCGTTTGCAGGATACGCATATACACGCTTGTAAACATGAATAATGATGTCATCATATATCGATATATGTGTCCTAGATATATATAGTTTCAAACGTTTGGCGACATTGATACGAACCAAAGGATCGTTTGCTGACTTCGGTAAAATATTGGAGGACTAACGTTGGAATACTTTATGCAAGGTGTTAGAAAGTAATTAATAATGCTGCAAGTCGATGATAGAAAGGTAAGTGAAGACTAGAGTTCGTGCATATATCATTTGACCTTGACTTGTAAGGTCACCTTTTATCTCGATCAAATCGTATCTATAGATTCCAAATGTTTTAAATAGAACATTTTGACAATGTTTCTTAGTTATTCCCCGAGGATCTCTTTTCTATATTACAATATATAAGCAATTTAAGGTGTACACATATTTTAGAGGTTATCTACTTTGTGGTATCCTGATGTACTCTACATCTATCACTTGATTGTTGTAATAAAAAAAAAATAATTTAATTATATATGTATATATATTTACCAAAGTTTTATCTTTAAAGTTAAGTTTAAATATTACTATATTAATATTTGCATAGAACAAACTGTTGTCTATCAGAACCATAATGATTTTTAAAATCATCTTTATTTGCAGTACTTACAAAAGAAACAATATTAAGTAGAACATTAATATAATCATTAAGTAAGCTGAAATCATTGCGTTGAATTTGAATGTGCGTTAATACAAATTGAGTGTATCTAAGCGTGAATACGCACACACTCAGGATCACATAAATAGAGTCAAAAAGATATTTTGTACAATATCTTTTACACATATATGTTTTATCTATATATGTATATGCTGGAAGATTTATATTTTTAAACATTTAACATGTATTACAAATAAGTATTTGAGAGTTTGTTAGAACAGATTGCAACCATTCGTGGAATATTCCCACGCAATAGTATTTCTCAGTAATGAGGAATGAGAATTCTATCAAAGCATGCTTAAGAGAGGGAAGAAATAATCATTAGCGATAGTCCTCCGTAAAGCGAAAAACTGCACGGTCATGCTTAATAGGAGATATCGTCAAACGATGTCTCATGCGATGTACACTTTAAAAAATATTTCAAATTTTATGAGTATTCGCAAAGATACGTGTGACATTACGTCATTCCAATTGCTACTATCTTATATTTTTTACTTTTAAGAAGCAGCGATAATACGTAACACCGAAAGAAAGCACATCTTTTTTCATCGTTTCTTTAAATGCGCGACTATAAGGATCGACTTAACCTTCGGAATAAAATAAATATTTTGCCTCTAGTAATGTCGGTTACGTTAGCGTGCATTCGTTGTCTGTGGTTTGGATTTCATACGACGATAGAATTGAACAGTATTTCTCTTTAAAGAGATACGCACAGTATAACGTTATGCAAAGCTACTTGGAATTATCCCCGGTCGATCTTTGATACCATCGTTTTAGATGAGAAATATTTCATATTTTTACGTATTTATGATTATCTTCTATTTTCACCGGTATTCGTACTCGGCAATTTAATTTCTAAAAAATCGATCTCGTATCTAACGAAATGTTTATCGCAACAGATTGAACATGTGGTGTAAAAATACACAGTAATTCCATACGACAGATAAGATACTCGGATATTTTATGATTTTGAAGTCGTTATTCTATCTTTGTTGTTTACTTTTGCTATGATTAAATAAAGTAATAACTCGTATAAAAATCCTCGCTAATTTAACAATCTATAAGATTTAAAAGATTTAAAGAATCGTCTGTCTTGTCTTTTATATAAGCAGTAAGAATCATAGAAAATTGAGAAAGAATCGAATATAAACGTGTTTTCGTGATAACTAAGGTCTCGGCCAAAGGACGCATCGATAACACTATAATTGCGAAGGAAAGAATGAGTTAGTGTTGTCCGTAATTTTCAATTTCGACAATATTATGTATATGGTATCGTCTTTTATTAATTCGTGATTGGGCCCATACATCTACTACTCTCCCTTCCCCCGGCTGCTTTTTTCCGTTTTAAGGAGAAGGCGACACGATGATAAGCGGTTGATTGGCGCTTCCCCCCTCCCCCTTTCCTCTCTCTATTTCTCATAACTCTGTAGCGCGGCAAAGTTTTGTAGTCGTGGACTAGTTCTTCTACGGGGGGTACGCCTTTGTCACGTGTCATTGTCGTTCGTTCGTTCACGCATTTACATCGTGTAGAATCGTTTGTTCTCGTATCGTTTTCGCCGACTGCGTCGCCACCGTTCGCGGGACATCAGAAAGGCAAAAACCTTTCGAGTCTAGAAGCAAAAGAACGCCGAAAAGGCAACGACAGGATGGAGTATTTGTTGGAAGTAAGTCTCGCGTCGAGACTAAAGGCTAAAGATCGGTTTTGTGATCCTGCCACTTGTACTATAGACTCCCGTAGTATTGAGAAGGTCTTGCGCGTTATGCTCCTCATTATTATGCCGCTAATGTACGATTCCATGCAACGATTTCTCCGTGTGTCATTTTATTATTATAGATTTCGAAAACGATTTATATTTATGTAATAATACTGAACGCATCATCGGATAGGCTTCGTCAGCCTTGCTCGATGTTGCTCCGAATGTTTCAAAACGACTTTGCCCCGACAAACGAGCGTTCATTCGAGGTGTCTCGGTTTGACTCGTATTTTCCCGCTCAAGTCGCGCACGCGCACAATACTCCGTGGAAAGTTTCCATTTTCCGCGGCAAAATTCATAATCTATTTTTCTTCCTTCTTTCTTTTCTTCTTTCTTGAAATTATGTATATTTTTATCGTTCTTTCGCTTTTAAAGTACTTTTAATCGCATAATATTGCATTAACAGCGTTACGTTAGAAATTACTTACGGCATATCTTGACGTAAAAGGTCAACTATGTTTTGCGTTCCAAGTAAAACGAATATGAGTATTTAAGAAACGTAAGTAGATTCGCTTACTGGATAATTCTTCGGAGATCTGAGGGGTGACGGATCGTATGTTAGAAGCGTCGAGTGTGATTCTTGTGACGGAGATACGCTTTAACCGGAGAGCTACCAATCTAACGGCTTATAGTATTCGTGCGATAATTTTCGGATAAAGCCTTACGTTAATATTTAATAACACGTGATTGTTAAATAAATTAAATTAAATTTTTTTTTAACACAAGGAAACTACTTCGTTGCATCATTTCGTTCTAATTTGAAAA
Source organism: Ancistrocerus nigricornis (assembly GCA_916049575.1). NCBI lineage: Eukaryota > Metazoa > Arthropoda > Insecta > Hymenoptera > Vespidae > Ancistrocerus > Ancistrocerus nigricornis. The sequence continues at coordinate 2,023,424 of OU696667.1, forward strand.
TTTTTTAGAACTCACAGCAAGTGTCATGTAAGAACTCTTGTAAACATTGATATATAGAATATTTGGATTGTGTCGTGAGTACCGATGAACTTGTGGTTGCTGCACACATCGTCTAGTGTTATATAAGATATTAATTAACACGATACGCAAGGAAAGTGACCGTATGAAGTAGTGGCATTGTAACGTTTACCGATTTTATTGCACATTGCATAGTGCTTTCATATCTTAAACTTCTTACTGTTCTATTTTACTATCAATCGGAACGTCTTCTACGATCAAGCTTCCACCAATTGGATTTTTATCTATATAATTAGAAAAGCATTATAATAAAATTAAAAGGGATCGTTTTATATTTGTATAAAATCATTTTTTATTGGTATAAAATAATTTATTCAAAACGAATTGTGTAGAATTGGATAAAACAATACGAGGAGTGCAATTACATACGTTAAGTTTCGTTATTGTGAAAAAAAAAAAATCGGTAGAAGATAGGCGCGCGAATATTTGAACGAAGAAACAAAAAAACATTATTGGCTATATTATATTTATTTATATTGGCATAGTTACGCTATTAATGTTGATAGCATGCTCTTATAAACTTCTAATCGCTACGGAATAAGAATTTTAACGAACTTTATAAATAATTATATTATACTTACTAATTATTATTATATTTATTTTTAAGAACTTTGTGATCAACGCGTGATATTTGTACGCATACATATATAGATATTTTTGCACGTTTATATTTAATTTACTAATATTCGGAAAAGCTTTATCGGACTACTTTTAAACTATCACCATGTGCGATATTTCGTCTTTCGACATTCCGTATTTTAAAGATGCTGGAGTACTGGGTCATATAAAAAAGAAAGGTAATACCATTTTGATTTTTTTATATAATCACGGTTCATAGGCTCGTGGTCACCAACGCAGTCCCTCAGATACACAGGCATTTCGTCAACGAACAAAGAGAGATGCCGAGATCGAGTTACAAAGAGAAGTCGAGAAATTGGCAGAAACTGCGCCTGAAGACAAGAAGGAAGAATTTAGCAGACAATTTGAAGGTTTTGCAAATCTCTTTAAACGATTCTTGGAAGAGGAAGGTCCATCATTAAAATGGGATGGTATTCAGAAACTACCCGAAAATGCTGTATGTTCATGTTTTTGTAATTAAGATTAAATATTTTATTTTATTTAATATCTCATCTTATATTTGTTTTTTTTAGATACACAATTACAACAGTCTTTCCGATGCTAGCGATGCAGAAATAACAGCAATGTTAAGTAAATTAATAGTTGTGAAGTTGAATGGTGGACTTGGAACAAGTATGGGATGCCATGGACCAAAGTCAATAATTGCAGTTCGTAATGGACTGACATTTCTAGATTTGACTGTTCAACAAATTGAGGTACTATCATATAAATAATATGATAATTTATTAATATTAATTATGATGATGATTTAGACTCTTTTCAATGATAGACATCTAATTTTTTGTAATTTGTAATTTTTTTTTCCTGCACAGTATCTGAACAAAAAATATAATGCGAATGTACCCCTCGTTTTGATGAACTCCTTCAACACCGATGAAGATACTCAACGAATTATCAGGAAATATAAAGGAATAGACGTTGATATCCACACGTTCAACCAAAGTTGCTATCCACGCATTAATAGAGAATCATTTCTTCCTCTTGCTAAACATTGTGATATAAATCAAGATATGGAAGCGTACGATTTTATCTATTCACTTATTTTTTAAGAACACTACAGATGTATTAAATATTTAGTACACCTTTTATAGACGCTGATTTAAATTATTACTAAGGAATTTTATTTACAGTTGGTATCCCCCTGGTCATGGAGATTTTTATGAGAGTTTTAAAAATTCTGGTTTACTTACAAAATTTATTAAAGAGGTATATTTAGTTGACATTTATTATGCATGTATAATAAATTCCATTACTAGAATCCATATTGATTATATATAATTGTTATCTTTGCAGGGCCGTGAATATTGTTTTATTTCCAATATTGATAATTTAGGTGCAACTGTAGACTTGAGAATTTTGAAATTATTGCTAGAAAAAGGGCCCAGCTCCTCTCCTGAATTTGTTATGGAAGTAACGGACAAGACAAGAGCCGATGTCAAGGTAAATTCAATATCGGGAAATAACTATTTTACTGTCATTTTGTATCATAAAAATATGTGTATATATTTTTTTTTGCTTTATATAGGGTGGAACATTGATTCAATATGAAGATAAACTTCGACTTCTAGAAATTGCACAAGTTCCTAAAGATCATGTAGATGATTTTAAATCTGTAAAAACTTTCAAATTTTTCAATACTAACAATCTCTGGGTTAAACTTGACGGTATATGGTAGTTCATGTGATAAAATTTATATACACCATCAATCACTTTATATTTGTAATATCTTTTCTGCGTTTACAGCTATCAAAAGAGTATTGGAGAATAATTCACTCAATATGGAAATTATTGTCAATAACAAAACACAAGCTAATGGTTTAAATATTATTCAACTTGAAACAGCTGTAGGTGCTGCGATGAAATCTTTTGAAGGAAGTATAGGTAAGTGTATAGAAAAATGCACTATGAAATATTTAAAATAATTTATGCTTATATTTGACCATTTTTCATAGGTATAAATGTTCCTCGTAGTAGATTTTTACCAGTAAAGAAAACATCAGACCTAATGCTTGTCATGAGCAATCTTTATACACTTAGTAATGGATCTTTAGTAATGAGTTCTCAACGTATGTTCCCTACAACGCCTCTTATAAAATTAGGCGATAATCACTTTTCAAAGGTTTGTTTATATTGTTATTTATTTATAAATATTGAACTTCGGCATCTATCAAAACAGGTATATAGATAATAATTTGTATAATATAATTTTATTTATTCAGGTAAAAGAATTTCTTACTAGATTTCCAACAATACCAGATCTTTTGGAATTGGATCATCTGACAGTATCAGGTGATGTAACATTTGGCAAAGGTGTCGCTTTAAAAGGCACTGTCATTATTATTGCTAATCATGGAGAACGCATAGATCTTCCATCTGGAACCATCTTGGAGAATAAAATAGTATCTGGAAATTTGCGTATATTGGATCACTAACGAGCATTCTCATAAATTTTAATAGGCTTGCACAAACTGCAGAAGCACACATAATTGTAAATGCTTTCATTATATTTTAGATGAATTTAACTAGTCAAATAAACAAATTGTATATAAGGGCATATCAAATGAAATTGAATGTTTACAAAACTATAGATTTTGAAACTTGTACGTATAATAGCCAGCTGTAAAATATAGTTGCTTTGTAATGCAATGGTAAATAATGTTTTCCGATTCTGTCATTATAATAAAGATATTTAAAGTAATTTTTATACTAAAAATTATAATGTCGATAAAAACTCTTAGCAACACAAGAATATAGTATAATAGATGTTAAAGAATAGTCATACGCGTTTAAATTTAACTTAAATTTAATCGCGACACATTAATCTTTGAAAAACAACGATACTGTATATAATTAAGTTAAAAATGTTTATATTATTTATATCTATCCCCTAAAAATTTAAATAACAAGAATTCTTATCCTGCACCGCTAACAATTATAGATATCAGTTCAAAATTTCGTTTTTATACTACATGGACTACATGCATATACCTGCTGCCATCTATACGGTAGAAATTAAACTAATATGTCTAATTTCATTCCTCTACCTTACCAGTCTTATAACCTTATAGCACAGACGAGGTATAGGATAGACGTATCATGCAATGTAAATTTTTGTCCCACAGTTTTGGGGCTACGTAGCCCCATTACCATTTTAGTGTCGCATGCGACAATATCGGTTTAGAATGGAAAAAGGCAACAGCGCTACCAAATCGGTAGGAATTATAACTAAACATAACGATTGTTAATTATTTTTCACTGACATGAATTACAAGTTGAATCAATGTAAATGTAATAAAAATGTAGTAAAAAAGTAAATAAAAAAGAAAATCGTTTTTCGCGGTAGCTTTATTGCATATAGTGATCGATTTTCAACAAAAATCCTGATGTATGCATCATGATTTTTGCCAAAATGGTCACCACCGCCGATTTCAATGTTTAATAGCTCATTTTAGAGAAGAAAGCATGCAGAATAATGTTCCGTTGTCCGTTTTTCGATATCGTTACACAATGATGAGAAATTAATTTTTTAAGTGTCGGAGTATGGGTCGTTTTCGTGCTTAAAACTGCTGTATCTTTCGAACCAGTCATCCTATCGAACCGCGACTTGCATATTCGTAAAGAGGAGACTTTCGCCTTTTAAACGAGTATTTGATCGAGCAAATTCGAGATGCTTCGATTTTTGACAAAAATCCTGACCTATGCATCATGATTTTTGCCAAAATGGTCACCACCGCCGATTTCAATGTTTAATAGTTCATTTTAAAGATAAAAGCATGCAGAATAATGTTCCGTTGTCCGTTTTTCGATATCGTTAAGCAATGATGAGAAATTAATCTTTTAAGTGTCGGAGTATGGGTCATTTTCAAGCTTTAAACTGCTGTAACTTTTTAACCAGTCATCCTATCGAAACGCGACTTGCATATTCGTAAAGTAGAGATTTTCCTCTTTCGAATCCTGTGCATACATCATGATTTTTGCAAAAATGGTCACCACCGCCGATTTCAATGTTTAATGGCTCATTTTAGAGAAGAAAGCATGCAGAATAATGTTCCGTTGTCCGTTTTTCGATATCGTTACACAATGATGAGAAATTAATTTTTTAAGTGTCGGAGTATGGGTCGTTTTCGTGCTTAAAACTGCTGTATCTTTCGAACCAGTCATCCTATCGAACCGCGACTTGCATATTCGTAAAGAGGAGACTTTCGCCTTTTAAACGAGTATTTGATCGAGCAAATTCGAGATGCTTCGATTTTTGACAAAAATCCTGACCTATGCATCATGATTTTTGCCAAAATGGTCACCACCGCCGATTTCAATGTTTAATAGCTCATTTTAAAGATAAAAGCATGCAGAATAATGTTCCGTTGTCCGTTTTTCGATATCGTTGCGGAGTGATGAGAATTTAATATTTTAAGTGTCGGAGTATGGGTCTTTTTCAAGCTTTAAACTGCTGTATCTTTCGAACCAGCCATCCTATCGAACCGCGACTTGCATATTCGTAAAGAGGAGACTTTTCTCTTTCGAACGAGTATTTGATCGGGCAAATTTGAGATGCATCGATTTTTTACAAAAATCCTGATGTATGCATCAAGATTTAGAAAGAAGAAAGCATGCAGAATACTGTCCCGTTGTCCGTTTTTCGATATCGTTACGCAATGATGAGAAATTAATATTTTAAGTGTCGAAGTATGGATTATTTTCAAGGGGGGATGAGATTCTCGTCTTTTATCGCAACAGATCTATTGATGTTACCAACTTCGATTATTGGGTCGAATATGATTCCTAAATTCACCGCTCCATATGGTAGAGGGCGTAAGTAAACGTCTGTTATTTTGCACGATCGGTATTTCAGTACATGGGACACGAAGTCCCATAACATGATAGGTCTATCCTTATACCTCGTCTGTGCTTATAGACAACGATATTTTCTTTCTTTTTATGTCCATATTCCTTGATCGTGTAGTATCCATTGGTATCCATCGTGATTACTCATCGACTCGACTACTTTACGTTGGATAGATCTGGTTGGATTGGGTTTGAGAATCCAACGACCTCACGGTCGCATAACATTGCTCCATCTGTGAAGTGTCATGTATTTTATTTTATAAAAACAGAATTACAAATTGTGACCGATAACTACAATCGGCTGGGACAGGCGTTAGGTTTGCGGTATTATATTCGTGAGCCCATTCGAGATCGACATTGATTGTTGCTTAAATAAAGTGTACATACAATCACGAAATTGTTGCTACGTAATAAGTGAAATTTATTTCATCGAAGAGCGGCTTAAAAATTAAAGGTGCGCATCCATACACCGTTGCTGAGTTTTAGAAGAAGTTGTGAAAAAATAACTTACTGCCTTTCGAAAGAAATTCTTTTTTCTAGAAATCGCTTACTATCTCTTCTATTAGCGTTCAATGAAAACTTTTTATAGGACGACGCTGAGTATCCAGTCAGTGCGTAAACGACGCTCATGAAAATTTATCTCTCATCCCGAATTGCGTCGACCTGCACTTTGCGTCCATTGAGATTCGATTCTGAGCGGATAGCCTGATAATGAGTCTGTTAAGAAGCGATTTCCTTTCTCCGTGAATGCTTTAGATAGTGTTCTTTGGTAAACGATTAGATGCACAGTGGGTAACCTTTGTAAAACATGTATGTACGTTTGTATTATGATTTTTGACTTTTCGTGAATACATTTATTTTGAAGTTTTATAATACTTATTATAGCCAGATTGAAAATTCTTTATGTATTCTATGAAAGATAAACAGCAAATTATATTTTTCATATTTTTATAAAAATAGATCTATTGATTGAGAGTAAAATAACTAAAGAAATTAGATCTTTATTGTTGACTTTGTTATCTCTTTTTATTTTCTTCCTCTTAGTAGTAGTAGAGTACTATATTAAGAAAAAACATAATGCATACTATATAATGATTTTTAATTAATTTATCATTTGTATGGGCATGTAAAATGTATATTTGTGATGTGTATATAGGGCTTTTAATAATTATGCCTGCTAAATATTTATTGTATATTTTTTTTATTTATTTTATTTCCTTTAATGAAAAATAAAAAGAGGAAGGAATAATCCTATTATAAATTCTATATTTAATAATCTTGTTAATATAAATCATTCATTCACATATATAGTCCATTTCGTTGCACTGTAAATAATTTCATGCACAATGGATGTATTTACTGAATAAAACTCTAGTTCCAAATATTAATATACCTTCATGTACTTATTATGCACAAGAACATACTGGAATCTAGGCTATCTTATTTTGTATGAATTGAACTATGTTTTTGTGGAGTTGCATGGATTTCTTTCTGACTATAGTCTTGTGTTCTTAGTAAGAATAAATCTTACATGTCATCTTTAATAGAATCTATAAAACAACGGTTACAAATGGGGAAAGTCAAAAAAAGACCAATACTGCTTCATAGCAATCTATCTCGAAATGTATCACGTAATCTAATGTTAAGAGAATTTGGTTTTCGTAATACCAACAAAGCTAGTACACGAGAGCTAGAACCGATGGCAGAAAAAAGTTTGATTTTCAAGAGTCACAGGGAATTGGTACGTACAAATGTGAGATTATGTATGTACATATTATTTAGATATAGGTTGAAGAAGTATTACCTGCTATAGCTTTTATAACAGATCATAATGCATTAGTTTTTTTTTTTTGTAATAGAAAATTTATCATAATATGTGCTTTAAACTTTTATTTGTATAGAAATGTGATTTACCTGGCGTTCCTAGAGCAACCTTCTTAATGGTCTTTAGTCCTGATGGGTATGTTATCTCTATGAAAAATATCCTCGTGTAGTTTGCTTTACATTTTCAAATATTTGACATTATTACAAAATTTTGGTAATTATATTTCAGAACTAAACTGGCTTCTACACATGGAAATCATAATGTATATATTACAGAAGTTAAGACAGGAAAAAATATAAGAACTCTCTCTGGTCATCCACGTACACCTTGGTGTATAGCTTTCCACCCATCTTCAAGTCAGATATTAGCATCTGGCTGTCTTGGTGGTCAAGTTCGTGTATGGGACTTAAGCGTAAGTTATTCAAATATTTTCCATTATAATTTAATTGTAATAAGATGAAAAAACAACTCTAATTTCTATATATGTAGGGAGGTAGTGAAATCTGGAATGCCAAAAGTCATACAGTCATTGCATCTCTTGCATTTCATCCATCCGAACAGTTGCTTGTAATTGCGACTTATAATGAAATTCACTTTTGGAATTGGAGTCAATCTGAACCTTTTGCAGTAACTTCAACACAGTCGGATCAAGAAAAAGTGAGGTAGCTAATATCATTGGACACTATTTTAATAAGTTTACAAGTTTTCCTAATTAAAGGATCTGTTGTAACATACAAATATATTCTAGATATGTGGCATTTGATAATCTTGGAAGAAAATTAATCACAGGTATTGCAAATACACCGCAAATTCGATTTCAGAGGGATCGTCGTTTATTAGAACAACGATATAGGACTTTATTCAGGTACTAGTATACTATGCATGTATTTCTACTTTTTATAAATGGTATTGATAACATTAACATTGTTTATAAGTATAAGCAATATGATTAATAGTGATCAATGTAGTTCATAGTAAATGAATGTTGTAATTTGGTAATGCAAACATTTCTTATGCTTACATACAAACATGTAGAAATCCACTGGGTCGTTTCCGAGATAGCAGCACTACACCTCGATATCATTTATGGGATGAGCCATTTCATAGATACAGAATGATGAATGATGATATACAGTATCCCAGAAATGTTCCATTAGAAAGCAGACCAAGGTAAAATAAAGACAATAGAGATGTAGGACATTAAAATTGTTAATCCTGATGTTCGCTTATAAAAAACTTTTTCATGATGCAGAACCAATCTTAGACAAGAGGAAGTACCTTTTCAACCATTTTCAACATTTCTACAAAGACCTTCCATAAGTAGTGTGAGAGAAGCTCTTGCTGTCTTTACGCAGTGTGCAAATCCTTCACCTAGTAATTCAACGATTGAAGTAATGCATAATGATTCTGTGTCCAATGATGTAGAAACAAATCAAGAAAGTGATACCAGAAATCAAGGAAATTCTACACAAAATTCTGTTGCAACAAACTTAGAAGAAGTGGAGAATACCAATGAGAGATCTAATAATTTAACAATTGGAGTAACGCGTAATAATTCTATGCCCAATGATGTAGAAACAAATCAAGAAAGTGATACTAGAAACCAAACAAATCCAACAAGAAATTCTGTGTTAACAAACTTAGAAGAAATGGAGAATACCAATGAGAGATCTGGAGGTGAAAGCACTGACGAAGATCAACAAACAAATATGTTGCAAAATAATCAAAGAGCTAATATGTCTACTGATGAACAACAGTATAATAGTGCTTTTCATAATTTAAATGTGGAAGAACATTTATGGATGGATGATAGGCCAGATGGTATAAATGTACATGATACCACGAGAGGGCTTGATCTTGGTTATAGAAATCTGGTCAATCAATATAAAACACTTGTAAGGCGTTATCTTGACATTTCCAGAAATCGTGACACGGTGAGGCTTGTATGTTATTAATAATAACATTATAACAATAATAGTGATGTATAAATATTGTTATAAATGCATTGTAAACTCATAAAAATTGTACTGTATATATATAACTTTTACCTTATTGTACATTATGAAAATGTTTATTCAAATTTTTATAATTGTCAATTTCGTTGATGAGATTGTAATACAGCATAAATGTTCATGGTAATTTAATTAATTTGTTGTAGATTGATCGTGGCACAGATCCAATGGACACCCCTGATTCATCAATAATGAATTCTACAGATGGTGATAGTAGAAGTGAACTTGAAACATCTATTAGAAGAGTAAGGAATGTTTTAAATACAAGTGCACAAGCAAATAATATAAGCTATGAAATATTACAACGCTATCGACGATCATTGTTGGAAAGACATGGGCAAGGAGCATTAACTGCAGCAGCAGAAAATCATAGTTCTTGTCTTGTTAGATTACAGAAATTACGGGAAAGATTACAAGAACGCACTACTTTATTTGCACGTTCTAATAATCATAATTTAAGGCTCCGAATATTGTACAATGTCCTTAACGACGAATTAGAGGCTCTTAACAATGCGGAAGTACAATTTACAAACAGAAGTTCAAGGAATGAAAGACTTGATGATGAAGCAGATTCAAATAATAGTAGTTATTCTACAACAGCAAGAAATAATGAGCAACCTAGTACAAGGTCATTAGTAATGAATACAGGCGATTTAACACTGTCATCTGAAGCCCAAAATATGTCTGCTCTACTAGACAATGATCTAATGCCAGCTACAAGTACACGTAATAGTATTGGTGGAAGCAGCACAGAATATGTCAACAGTAGAATTCGTACAGCTGAAAGGGATACATCAACTAATTTATTAAATAACAGAAATCACAATATTGGTAGTGCAACTAGGCGGCGATTTGAAGCAGTAGATGTTGAGGATGAATCTCCGAGGCGACGCAGACTTACATTGAGTCCTCCTATTTTGCCACTTTATAACGGTACTACAACCAATATAACAACACTATACGATATATTTATATTATTGTATATATTTTTGCTTTAAAAAAGAAAATTATATTATTTTATCAGACAACAGTTTATTTGCAAGAGACAAAGTAATCTGTAGGTTGAAAATGAACGATATTAAAAACTAGTGCATTTAACTTCACAGGTTCATTTTATTCAGCCTTTCAACCAAACGTTTCAAGGCCAATTGCACAACGTGTGAACGTTCAAAGTCAAGAGATTCCTTTTACAAGACCCACAGAGGTAATCAGACTTCATGAATCTGAAAGTGTAAACAGTGAAATGAATGTGGCTATCGTTGAAAATGATTTATTGTCCAATGTCATTGGACATATACAGGAAATACCACAAGGGCATGAAAATCCGCAAAAGCAAGTATCTCTAACTTTTCCTTATATTACAATATACACAAATATCTATTTGTAATGAGTATCTATTTATAGCTCTACAACTGTTTCAAGTGACTCTAATCAGCCAGTCACTGATAATACATCAGAAACGCTACCCAGGTTGACAGATCAACATAGGTAATTTTTATCTTCATTTTATACTTACTAATACATTAGTTTATCCTTTTATTTTATACTTGTTTTGATCACATTATTGTCTGTACTATATATTAAACTACCTTCATCATGTAGGAATTTTCATTTATTAAGAACAGCACTGAATCTTTTTCATAGGAATTTCTACACAGAGCATATGGATAGTACAGAAACCTTAAATGTTGACGCTTTAGAAGACGAAAATACTGGTGAACAATCTGAGAATGGATATTGGCTTCTTGAAGAAAATAGTAACTTTGATTCCAATCTTGATGAACCTAGTACAAGTAATGCTTCTAATTCACAAAGATGGACTAGTCGTTGGATTCAATTAGACTCATTCAACAGAAATCATGATAATAATCGTACATCGCTGAATGAACAAACACAAGCAAGATTTACGGACGACGAAGTAGATCAAATAATTCAGAATAGGTTCGTTAATAGAAATCAATGCTGTCCACCTTTAAATTTTACAGACTATGAGCCATCACTGCTATCTTCATTAAGAAGTTTAAGAGAGAAACAATTTAGAAGATTGGAATGTACAATACCGGAAGTTCGTACTTCTAATGATTCGTTTCATCGTCAAGTAGTAAATTCTTGTACAAATACAAATACCGCATCAACAAAATCTGAAAGTATAATTAAGGTAAATAATATACAAAAAACAAATATTACTTTAAATAGGGCGAGATCAGAAGGTGAAAGTTCAGTGGGAAGTCAACAACAGCAGGATAGTCAACTTGAGAATCAATTAAGAGGCAATATTTCTGCTTTCGAACAATCTGCCGATGGTAATCCGAGAGGAATAAATACCAACAGGGATATAAGTGGAGAAGGATTAAGGCAATGGAGATTATCCCTCAGTCGAAATGTTGGTATCCATCCTTTGGAAATTCGTCTAAGGATACGTCTTCTTGGTTGTCACATTGATAACATGCAACGCTTATGTAGGTATGTTACAATTACGTTACATATTGTTACATTTTGTAATATATTATACTTTGTCATATATTTTTCTTGTTCTCTTTTGTATACTTATTATTTACAGAGCCCGATTAGAAATTGTCCAACTACAACAAGTACGTAGAATGTGGGAAGATTTACAGCGTAAAATTCGTTCCCTACACGTAACAGTACGAGTGGAAGGACACAATAATAATGAAACAACAGGACAATCGAACATAAGTACAAATGTAAAACCGTCAACATCTGGTTGGAATACTTCCGTATTGACAGATACTCATAACGAACCTGCTAAAAACTTTAAAAAAGCACTTTTAGAAAGTTATAAGAGAGAGAATAGTGAGACTGCTAATACTAATCTGTGTGATCAAAGTGAACCATCGACCTCTACAGGTATTACGAAATCGTCAAGATATGCAACCAATGATCCAGAGAAGTACAATGATTATAATCCTGGGGTGGAAAATTCCACAAATATAAGTCTTTCAAATTTATTACCAAGTGATTCTGAATTAAGAGATATGCAGCCAAATAATTTAACAGATATTCTAGACAGTCTGTATTCACAGTATCAGAATTGTAATCTTTCTGATAATCAACAAAATACGAATAATGCAATAAATGACCACACTTATTCAAATTTAACAATTAACAGTGAAAATATCCAGTTACCTAGTATATCAAGTCTTGTTTCTAATATCGGAATCACATCAAATCTACCCACAATTTCTGCAATTACAACAACTTCACCATTATCTAGTGTTTCACATACACTTAATAATCAAATGAATGATTCAAATCCTATTACAACTGGATCAACACAAACAAGTGAAAATATGGACTATTCAACCGAAGATATGAATGAACATTTCAATAAATATCTTGCGACTAATATTAATAATAATGAAAATACTAATACTGATACACAAAATACATCAAATGCTTCTGAAAATTTAAATCTAAGAATACCTCCCGAGTCATCATCAAGTAATATGAATTTACACGGCAGACAGTATATGTATCAAAGAATTTGCAAATACGGACGTCCAATGTACATAAAGTATGCGCAATCTACTAGCGTTTATTTAACGTTACAAATAATATTTATAATAGTACATACCTTCATTTTTTATCTTTAGAAATCCTAGATTATTGTCTGTTGGATCGTGTAACACCAAAAGGGGTTCTAGGTCACAATCGGGCAACGATTCTTCTCGTCATTGTGAAAATGTAAGGCGACCATGGCATTTGCGCAGGAATGCACCTAACATAAGCGATAGTACACCCGATGAAAATAACGGCGAAAGAAATCAAGTGCAAAGTACCTCAGAATTTTTGCAAGTAATGATACTTCGATTGGAATTTTTAGTTCGACAACAAAGAGCTCTAGCTCAGAATAATAATGTCAGCAGAGGTTTAGATAGTGACAGTCAATTGGAAAATATTACAGATAGTGAAAATCAGGAAATTGAACAGATTCGAGAAGCGACACGCCTTCGAGCTAGGTGAGATTTATGGAGTATACGTACCCTACTAATGTTATATTATATTTTTGCTAATACATAAAAGATAATTAATTAGTAATAATAAATATATTATAATTATTGCAGACAAGTTCTTAGTTTGATGGTAGAAGGTTTAACACAATTTTTTGAAACTAACAGACCTGAAAATGGAACGCAAAGCAATATGCTTTATGAACAAATATATAGTAAGTTTTAACACAAAAATGTTAATAGCGAAATGGGAGAGTTGACAACTATTTCCTATTTCATTAGTATTTACACATAGTTGTTAATAACAATTAGAATGTAATATAATTCAATGATTTATAATTTTTCTTTTTACAGAGATGTACGTTCTGCTTCACTTAGCATTAGAATTAACAGATTTATTATTAGCTCAGTTGGTAACTACGAGACGAGAATTGGAGTCTAGTCAATATGGGCCATATAGTTCTGATCTCTCAGTTCAAAATCATAATAGGACAGAAATACCTCAAAACAATAGTATAGACAATAGTTTACAAACAGAAGAATATCATTCGAATAATGATACGCACGTAATACCGGAAAATAATAATGATACAGAACTGTTTGAAAGGGCCCTCAATACTGATAATTTAAGAACATCTTCTAATACGAATCAAGATAGTACAGAAGATCTCTTTTCGGTACACATTAACAGAAATTATTACAATATGGCCGAACGTTTAAAAAGATTGTTTTTCAATCCCCAACTTGTTAGGGAATCAGGACCACATGTAAACAATTCCATTAATGCCGATAATGCTACTTTTACTACGCAAAATCTTGAACCTCAGGAAGCAAGTACAAGTAATGGTCATGATATGCAAGCTTTGTCCGCCGAAGTGCAAAACATCGTAGAGAGAATTCAGAACAATAGTGCTATTGATACTGATAATTCGACCGAAAATAGAAGACAAATTAATACACAGCCCATAGTTAACGATACTGACCACAGAAATAACAGTTCACGAGATTTACATTTCCCAGAGATTGGCGTCATAGTTAACAGAAGGGATTTCCGAAATATATGTCATAACACGTCCTCTGGACCTAGTCAAAATGCACAAGAGATTGGAACGAGAACTCAAAGATCTAACACCTCGAATTGGGGTAATTGTATTCAAAGCGAACAGGGTGCAAGAAGGCTTTTGAATAGTCAAGGTCCTATTCTGTCGTCACCAATAGTAAGACGTGAAACTTCGCCTCTTAATCGGTTGAGAGCAATTCGAAGAGAACGTAATATTAGACGCAGAATGTCTTATAGAACTGGAATATCTCTTACACAACAAGAATTGAATGTTCCTGCTATAAGAGTAAATGGAATTCCATTGAATGAACTACATAATTTACCAGGAAATCCAAGGAGGAGGCATTTTATGCCACCAGTTTCTTCATACAGTCCTCCACCATATTTCGTCGACAACTTTCCTAATGACGTTGAAAGAAATGGTAATAGTAATAATAATAGTAGTAGTAATAATAATAATAATAATAATAATAATCATCATAATAATAATAATAATAATAATAACTCAAATAATCAACCTGGACCAAGCTCAACGCATCAAAATAATAGTAGATACAGGGTACGTGCACATTATTTGCTTTTACAGTATATTAAGAGAACAATTTTATATGAAATTTGCAAAAATAAGTAATAAGATTATACATTTTCCTCATCTTTAAGAAAAGTTCAATGATAAAATATTATATAGTACAATTATGAAATGCATGCGTATACTAATTATTAAACGAATGACAGTATTATTTGTTTCTAGCAGAATTCAGGCATAAATCAAATATTAAGTCGAATGTTATGGCCACAAGCTATGTGGCGTAGCCCTTTTGTGCATTTTGAATCTGGCAACAATAACTCAGGAACTAGAAATGGTAGCAATAGTAGCGGCGGCGGTGGCGATGGTGGTAGTGGAAACGGTACAGGACCAGATCCAGGAAACGATGATAGCGACGATATTGATTCAGGAGGTACCTAATTGGCATATTATTTTATTATTTTCACAAAATGGTTTTTAATTTTTTAATACATGTTTGTGTCTATAACATTTTCCGATCATGTACCAGTAAGTATGCCAGTTAATGGTGTAGAAATCCAAAGTTATCGAGTTCAAGCATGGGATTTTTCTAATGGTGAAATTCCGGATATAACTGACTGTAAGCATTATAGTATGATTACTTCTTATACAATATATATTCTCTATCTATATATATATATATATATATAGAGAGAGAGAGAGAGAGAGAGAGAGAGAAATTTATATATTTATATATATTTGTAGCCAAGAAGAACGTTGTTGTGCGTGAATGTAAAATACATAATGACGCAAGTATCGATATATCTTCTGATGGAAAGTTATTAGCAACGCTCCTTCTATCAGGACGCTTTCATGTTACGACGACTTTAGGTATGTTGAAACGTTTATGATTTGTTTCATCTATAGATAATCCTAATTATTAGTAATAATTAAACCAACGAATGTGTATAACGCTGTGACGCATGTCATATATTTCATTTTGTATTATATGCACACGTTATTTGCCAGGTGTGTACAGTTTACAGTGGGAAACATTGGGAGAAAGGATTTACGCGACAAAAATCGATGAGACAGCCGTTTCTGTATCGATATCACCTACGAGGGAACATCTTTTAGTGGGCTTAGCATCGCGAAGAATCCGTGCAAGAGGATTTTTAATGGCATTAATTTATGGGCTAACCAATATAGAGATTATTAAAGAAAAACATTGTCTACCAGAGCAAATTGATCCAGAATGTTATAACTCGTATGAGTCCAGTGATTCTTACAGAATGGATGAATTTGTTTCTAATATTGACAATATGAATAATACAAGACAAAACAATAATGACGTCGATAGACACGATCAAGACTGGCGTAGTCGTAGTCTGCAAACTGATCTGGATAGTAGAAACAAACTGTTGCTTGTTAGGAAATTATTGTTATATAATCCTGGAACCGCTGGATATATTAGTTTAAATTGCATAAGATGGGCACCTCAACCTGGTCAAGGAATGGTTTATGCTACAAATACAGGCCAATTAAATATTCTCCATTGATGTGACAGAACAATTCGTAAATTTTGTCTATATGTTCGTGATGTTTAGTTACTAAAAGATACTGCAAGTAAAAAAGAGCGTAGATTTGTGCGTAAATTCCAAATACGTTCACGATACGTAAGCTCGTAAAATGTTATTTACAACTGTAATATCTCTGTAGGTTATAAAATTAAAAGTAATGTGCCGCGCTTTCAAATAAATGTTCTTATCATAATGAATTTCAACTTTGAACTTACAAAATGTAATAAAAGGCGCAAAATTCCATGCGGAGCTGTACCTTACATTTTACTTTTTAATAAAAAGTACTTTTCAACTTATGTTTTACCAAGAGTTTGTTATAAAAGATGAAGAATGTATAGATGTATTAGTCCGCAATTGATTAATATATTAATATGTAGCTTGTAAGTTTATCATTTGAATAATTTAAATAGTATATCCAATTTATATTGTCTGACTGACTTTTGATTATGATCTGAACATCATTTTAATTGTGATAACTTACAGGGAGAAATCCTCCTAATTATAAGAAAATTAAGGCGTAATATCGATCTGTATTTGTTTATTAATACAATTATTATGCAATTAAATAAATCGTATTAATGGAAAATGTTTTCATATTTATGCAATTTTTTAAGCATTCTATCTTATCGCGTAAACGCTTCTTATAGAAATAAGCTCTTTTTAACAAAGCTTTATGTCTTTGTTAATCGTTATTGCATATTAATCGTATTGTAGGCTCAACAAAAATTTTATAAAATATACGAGATTACAGGTCCAGTATATATAACATTTAATTTGTTTTATGGCATTATCTATCAATTGTTTCCTACGTCGGTAGTACTATAGTAAATCCGGCTACAAAAAAAAAATTAAATATTTAAAAATACAAGTGTAAATAAAACAATATATAAAAGGTTAAGATTAATATCTTTCCATGATCTACCGTAATACATTTACAGAAATACTTACACATACAAATGTGTATATACTTTTTCCAACGACTATCGTACACTATTGGATGTATTCGTAGCATGCAATGCCTCTATTAATGTATATTATTGCATTACATTTAAAAAAGTGTACACAATTTTTTATCACGAGGAAAATGTTAAACTATTACATATTAATCATCATATAATAAACTGTGTAATAATTCAGGTGTTTCTGGCTGTTTTAAACAAAGTGATACTTTATCTTGAGAACTTGTAGTATATTTATTCTGTTCCAATTGACCAAGGTCATGATCCAACATGGTTTCAATTTCATCATCTATATAAAGAGGATTTTCATACATTTTATTGAGGTAAGATGTACTCGGATCTGTTGAATTTATCGTTTCATTTATAGTCTTTTGTATTTCGCTTTCTGATATATATACTGCATGAAAATTATTCAAAGGTGCCGATATATCACGATTTATAACTTGAGTATTGTTCTGTGGCTGCCCTCTTATCTCTGTTAATGACTCAGGTATTTGATGACATTTAACCTGATGTACCTTGAGATTTCCTGTTTGAGAAAATGTTTTAGTACAAAATGTACAATGATATGGTCTCTCACCAGTATGGCATCTGGAATGTCTTTGTAGTTTGTACTTGGTTACAAATTGTTTACCACATTCTGAGCATGTAAAAGAATTACTATCGATAGGCATAACATGACCATGTATGACTGATTGATCCATATCCATATGAAAATTGATCATATGTGAATTCAAAGAAACTTTATAACGAAATGATTGGTGACAATTTGCGCACTGAAATTGTTTCTTTCCTTCGTGTCTTTCCATATGTTTCATAAGTATTTCCTGCTGATTAAAAGACATTCTGCAGATCTGTAATTGTTAGAAAGATTTGTTAACAGCCGACAAATATTCCTATTTCTATTCAATATAGACAAATAATTTATTTACTAATATTTTCTCATTAATTACTTCTACCAACAGTAGTACTTTACTTTAACAGTAAGAAGAATACTCATATGTATGAGGATATAATATTAGTGGACAATTAAGTACTAACTACTAACAATTATACAGATACTTACTGTACATATGAAAGGTCTCTGTCCAGTATGTATACGTTTATGTCTTTCCAAGTGTGCCTGACATCTAAAGCTCTTTGTACATATCGGACATATAGATTTTCTTACATTCTGTTTATTCATAGAAGACTTTTCAATGCTATCATTTTCTTTCAAATGGCATAACATATCCTGTAAGCAATATATATTTATACATATATATGTGATCAAGTATGAACAATATAAAATAAATAAACTTTGAAAATCATATAAAGCACTCTTACTTCAGCAAAGTCAATTTCTAATGAAGGTGCAGCTAATTGTTTTTGAACATTTGCGACCATTAGACAAAATTCATCAAATATACAAATTTTCTGCTCGCAATCGATGCAAACATACTTGGAGAATATATCCGAGGTGGATATATTTATAACCTATAAAGCAGAATAATCGTTAAACAATCAATGGAACAGAAAATAAACGAACACTCATATGTCAAACATACCTCCTTTGAAAAATACTTATTGATGATTGAGATTAAGACAGCACCTTTGACTTTATCTTTAAATACGTCTGTACCTTGTTGCTTTTCTTTACCGCACAAACGACACAGCTTAGAGCTTACCTTATGAAGCATCATTGTTAAAAATATAATCAGTCGTATCAGTTGGATTTGTTAGTTAATAAATATTAAATCGAGAATAAGCATTTAATGAATATTATTTTGTTATTTATAAGTCAAAAGCAATATCGTCCTTATCACTTCTTTAGAACATATCAGAACCTATCCATCTTTGACAGTTCAATAAGTTCAATCGTTCAATGAGCGACAATAAACTTTCAGAAGCAAGGTAAACCCAGTGGATTTGCGGGTATTATCGCTAGTGGCTCCATCGCGTTACATTGACTAAAGATACTAGACAAATGAGGTATAAGAAAAGACAAAGAGATATAAGCGTCTAAAGTTGAAAAACGGTCAGTCAAAAATCTGCATTTTTGGCGCTCACTTAATTTCGTCTAGCTCCCTGAATTCTCTCTCTCCTCTAATTGTCCAATTCGTCTCCCCTCTCCTCTAATGTTAGTTACATTATAAATTTGAATTTGAATTTAGATACTCCAATAGAAAGTTTATGTTTGAGTATTTATATTATATTTGCCATGAGTATTTATATTTATTAAAGTAAACTGTAAAATTGGCATTCATATATTTTTAATTACAAATAAATTATAATACTAGCTCATTATGGAATCAGAAAAAAATATAATTAATTGCAAAACTAATACGTTTATGCGAGCATTTCTTTATCATGAATTTTAAGTACAATTTTTCATACATGATTAAATAAATACAGATACATATCTTCAATAAATATTTACTAAAGTTACTCGGTCTTTTACAAATTCTCTGGTATCTTGGCTATCTCATACAATCAAAAGTAGATTCTTTTGTATTTTATAATGAAAATGACTTTTTTTAACTTGAATTATTTAAGAATCTTTCTGTAATGTGAAAAATTCTTCTTTATTTAATTTAAAGTTCGGACTAATGTGTGCGTGTGTGTTTGCATATGTAGGTAAGTTGGATAAGATTGTTGGAAAAATCAAAATAATGGATAAATTTATATCATAAAAAATCTATGCATTATGGGAAGTTTTAACAAATTAGCACCATCCTATGCAGTCAAAACTGTTGGCTTTGTAACGTTTCTACAAGCACTTAATATTAAATAAGTAAAAAGAGGATAGTAGGAAGAGAAAGAAAATATATGAATATAGTATAACATGTTGGAGGACATTGTATGTGTTTTACATTGTGTGTTAAAGTGAAACGTCAATTGAAAATAAATGAAAAGTGGCTTTGGAAAATTTGATAAACTCAGACAATAAAATGATTTATGATACTTATACATGATTATATTCATACAAGTCTCATTAAAGTAAGAATACAAATCTAATAATTAATATGTCTATATATCACAACTTCATATTTTCAGAGTATTGGCCATAATACATTAGCAAAGTGTCTCTTTTACTTTGTGTTGAATAAAGTATTAAATAACATATAGGACTGCTGTTATTTAGGATGGAAGACTTGAAAGTGGATACTGTTGTATCTTTTCTTTCAAGTGTAAACACTTTGTAATTAATTCTAATAAAGCGATCTGGTTTATAATGTAATAACCTTATGAATCATATACAAATTTAGCATAGCAATTTATTTACAGGACGCAACAAGACTTCATTTGAGATTGTCCTTATACTGACCTTCTATTTATAAAAATAGTTGTACTAGAAATTTTATAAATTCTATGTCTTCAGAAAATGAAGATGTAGATCAAGATTGTTTGACCTCTTCTATTACATGATGTCTTCAATATTATTTTGGCCTGCTTACTATGTATTTAATACAATAATATTTTCATTGAGTTGTGACTTTATGCAAAAAGTTACTGATTCCATCGCTATAATAAAAATATTTCTTCATAAATTGCATTGAGGAACTAAAGACTGATATATCTGGACCAAAATTGGAGATATGTTACACCTATGCTTACGCTAAAATTTGTTCTGCATTATATTATAATTAAATGCAATACACTGTATATATTTTAAACTTCGCATATTAAATTTGACAGTCTCATTGCACTATATTCTATTATAATATTATGATCTCGTTTTAATAAAATATAAAAATAATAATAAGCTGTAATTACTCTGTAACGGCACTCCAAAAGTCCGACGGAACTTCAGATTAAGTATTAATTTCTTTACACATATAACCAGTCATACGATAAGACTATCTTATATTTATGGGCCTACTTCGTAAGTATAAAATTCCAAGCTATTGTACATAAGTAAAGCAATAACAAATGGTACATAATTTGTCATTGGTCACGTGTGAAATGTAAGCATCTTAGACCTTTCTTATTACTTTTAACTAAGTTCAAGTCTTCAAGATTTTGCTGATTTTGCCTTATGCTTGCAATGTTGATCCAATGGAAACCGTTTTAGTTCATTTACAACTCATGGATATGCATTCTTTTGCATAATCTTAGAAGCAATCATTGCTTTTATTGGACAGTAACAGTTATGTATAATATAAATGTTATGAAACAAAAATCGATGTGTTTAAAAGTAATTCAGTTTAATGTGTTTAAAAATATGTAAAAATAAATGTAAACGAAATAAAATACGTGTGTTCATTATACACATTTTTTGATCCCAAATTTATCCTAATATATTAAATAAACATAAATATAATAATGATTTATTTAAATTATAGTTAACTATACCTATACAATCGAATCCAAGTTTTTTATACCACTGTATAAACCAAGAGAAATTTAATTTCATAATTTTTCAGTTCTTTAACCTTGGGGATATTCAGCATACTTATATACAATTATTTAGAGTAATCATCAATAGTCTTGCACTCTGCAAAATTTATACAAACTGACTTTCTACAGTATTTAATGTATGCTATCATTAATATAATGTAAACTATCTAATATAGATAATGTTATATTCACTTATAAGTTGTTACTGTAAAATCGTAAATAATTATACAATACAAACCATATTAACTACATTTACTAATATACAAATGAGGAATTTTTATTTGGAATGCATAATCTATAGAAATCTGAGATTGATATCTCATATTTGTATAAATTTTGTTATATTCAAATATCAGTTTTGAATTTTTGATAACAGATTCCAAATGAACACTTATATAAATTGTTATTTTTTTTATGTAAAATAACACGCCTGTTATCATTCACGTTCCATTTCATTTTATAGAACAATGAACAAAATCTAATTTTTGTTCTCTCATAATAACAATAATTCTAATTTCAACACATCGCATTAATAAAGAATGATTATACAGTCTGCCATGTGTAAATCAACAGAAATAAAAAACAGAGAGTAACATTGTGTCTGTGTGATTATTTACATTTTACTATTTCCTACATTGTTTAATCGTACTGCAAAATAAACAAACTTATTTAAGGAAATAACATTCACATCATATCATCTTAATTGTAATTACACCTTTATATATAGAAATTATTTTACTTTCTCAAATAATGGACATTTTCTTTATCTATATTTTGAAAGGCGAGATATGCAGTTCAATATTAGTTGAAAGTGCATTGTAATTTCGTTTTTCATTAGCAGATACTATAACTGTGCTGCTAATAACAAAATTTAACAAGTACAATTTTTATTAGATTCGTAATATTTTTCTCGCGAATGTCCCAATGTAAAATACAGTAAATTCAGTATTTTCTTATTATTTATTGTGTCACAATCACAATTATAAATTGTTTTTGTAAATAATTAACTGTGTCTCTGAGTTACTAAAAATGAGTACCTATACACAAGTGCACGCAGAAATGAGCCTGATATTTGTATAATTAAATATATGATTAATTATAATAATTTAATAAAAGCAAATAAAAATTAATTCTATAAATTATGTATTCGTATAATCCATCTTACAAAAAAATATACATAATTATGTAGATATCCATAATTAATTTATAAGATCATTTCAAGAGTTCTTTTTAAAGATAAAAGCTCAAATAATAAGAGGATACTTATTATTATAAAATATAATATGTAAATGATAATCTTCACTGTATTAATACAAAGGGATAACAAAATAAATCAATTATGAAATTACTAACTTTTGCTAATATCGGAAATTAATTATTCATTTCAAACAAATAAAAGTAAAAAAACATCCGGTCAATTAGTCCTTATAAACATCTCCGTATGCAAAATCACAAAGTATAATGGCAATTGGATACTTCTATAAGCGTGCGCGTGCGTGCGCTTCCGCGCGCACGCGTATGTATGTGTGTCCATATAAATGATTCATATACTTTCTTCTACATTCACATAGATGTACAGGTATAAATTTTCAATATATCTAGATATGCACAAGATACTCTAAATATATTGAGATAATTAGATGTGACATGACTTTGGCTTTTCATGTTTTAATGTGATTGCATTACATTAGGTTTATGTGAAATATCTAACTTTCTACTGTTAGTGAAATTTAATGACTGTATTAAAATTCCAATTGCACCATATTTCTGATTTGTATTGTTTTAATACAGTAGTCATAAGTTTAGTTTTTATGTAATTCAGTCAATATATTAACTGCTTTCGATGAACAACAGTTGACTAATATATATCACATATTATTTCCTTTCATAAGAAGATTACTAATTATGCTAATACTTTTACTGCTTACCATTTGTTGTTCAAACATATTCATTATGTTATTTCATATTGCTCACATAATAATCCAAAGCTGATACCTTGCTTTTACAGAGTATAGAAGTAGTTGTAACTAGGAATAATAAATAAGATTACTCTATTTACATTTCTATTAATAAATCACAAAAATTGTCCTATCTTCATATTAATGTGGAGAATAAGGAAGAAAATTCAGTAAATAGTTTTGCTTCCGTTAAATACATGAACACATTAATCATTTAGCTTTCATAGAAAAATAAGCTTAAACAGACCATTAAAAATAATAATACAATAAATTTGTGATTTCTAAAAAAAAATAGTTTAAATTAGTGTAAAATTATTATTAAAAAGTTGTAAACAACTTTAAAGAAAAATAGCTACATATCATTTCATACTACCCTTTCAAGCTCAAAGATTCATACAATGTATACTCTTCCTCACTCTTACTCCCTCTCTTTTTCTTACTTTACACATGTATGAGTGTACTTGCTTATACGGTGTATTTGTATTAGTACAACTATATTCTTTTTTTGTAAGTGAAAGATCTATGAAAAGACGTGAAATGTATGTTATTTCTTATTATTCTGATAACATTTTAAACATGTAGAACTACTATCATTCTTTTCTAAGAAAATCTGCACTTTTTTTCTTATAAAATTTATAAATAATAAAATCATATTTTAAAACATGTTGTAGTTGAAAAATGACAAATTATTCGAATAGCTTTCATAGAAAATAATAAAATTTATTTTGTATAGTTATTATAAAAGAAATTCCAAATTGTAATAATGCAAATACTCTGTATATAATCTAAAATTAAGTATTACATTGAGAATAAAAATTGGAATTTTCAATAAAAGCAAGTATTTTAACATGAATTATACTTTGCCATAAATTATGTATAAAAGAAATGTAACAGTATTCTATTCATTGAAATCTGTTTTATTGAAGTGGATTTTAAGCAAATTATCATTAGCCAAGGTTTAATCAGTTTTGCAAATTACTTTAATTGGTTAATATAGGCAAAGTTTATATTCATTTATATCAAATAGTAGAGCAAAATAATGTCTTCTTTTATATAATTACTAATGTGTTAATTTACTAAAATATTACAGTTAATAAAAATTATTACCAATTTAACCTTGTTAAAAATGTTAACAATGTTAACATTTAAATAGTGAAGAGAGAAGACCAAGCAAATATTAAATTACGGATTATTCGATTATTGGGAATTTTTTTTTTCTAATAATATTAACAGATGGAATCCTGTATACAAACTACAGGATAATAGATTTGTTACAAAATTTTGTTAGTTGTTTTTTTTTTATATGAATTTTATAAACACTAATCGCTATAAAAACTTACACAATATCTTTTCACATTCTCTAATTTAGAATGTCAATATATTTGCATATCCTTTTATATTTAAATGTGTATTTAGGACAAAATAGCAATGCTACGTCTAGGTCCCCCTATGCATATGTTATCTAAACTAGACCATTTTTTTATACCAGTACGTAGAGCTTCAGCTGTTACCTTGTCTTCGTAGACTCTGGACATAGCTTCTAATTTTTGCGCTTTTTCCTTGCTAAGTGGTTCACTGGGGAATGTTAATTCATTTGCTTCTGCTAACGTGCGCAAATCGAAATAATATTTGGCATACACACTTGAAGGAACATTTATGTTGAATTGCAGCATTTCCAAAAACTGCCTTTCTAGTTCATTCCTATAAAAAAATATTACAGTATTTTTCAATAATTTCATTACAAACATCTAAAAACGAAGAAAAAAAATATTAGAGCAAATGGTACTCTCCATATTTTTGTAGAAGTAAAGTATTAACAGTGATAATATAACAATTATGATTGGCTGTTACTGCATAAAATAATTGTATTTTTTACTTTGTACTTATTTTGTGTTTACTAAATTATATAATTGCATAAAAAATTAGTAACAATTTTGAATGTACATATTAAAAAGAAGTTACGTATCCAATGTTTTTCCTTGGAATCTTTTATTATACTCATTGTACCGATTGAATTATTATTATAAGTAGTAATCAAAAATAAAACATGCAGTATTTTGAAATATTGTAAGTTTGGCTGAAAAAAAGATTCAGAAACGTACTATCAAATGACAAGTTCCATATACAAATACTTGTATTAATAAAATAATTATGTATGATCTATCTTTGTATTTTATACAACTAAAGAGTACTTACATATCTTCTACGGTAATATCTTTTAAAATTTGACAGTAATCTACATTCCACACAGCCTGATCATCCCACACTTTAGAAGCCAATAAAATAGCTCCAAGCACTATACGTTTCCAGCTAGCTGGTGTTATATCTATTTCTGCATAAGTAAGCAAACGTTCAAGATAGACTAACGTTATGATGGCACATTCGGCTGTCAACTGAGCGGCATTAAATAGAGTCCTTACAAATTTATATATTTGTTTGTGCTCTGGATTATGTTTATCATAATCTTCTGCAACACCATCCCTCTAAAAGTACAAAATATTTATTTCAATGCAGTGTTACATTTTAAAACAATGCAAAAACTAGTAAACAATGCTTTTGAACAATTACTGTTAAAGGATGTAATTTTTCGTCAAATATATCAATTTGTCTGTGTGAAGTTCGATTTTTTATATGGTAATAAACAGCTAAGGCAACACATTTAACAGTATTTTTGAGATTAGGTTGGGAAACTGTGCTGTCATCCAAGTATATGGTACTACAACTACTGCTTTTCTTGAGAGGCCTTGTATCTGCTATTTGATGTTGGCTTTTTTTTCTTACCATGCCATCTATAAAAAAAATAATTATATTTGGTAAATTTATATCATACATTTAATAAATTTGTTTGAGTTCATAAATAAATACAATAGATAAATAGAAATAATAGAAATATTATTTACTTTCGATTGCTTGCTTAGATCGTTCCATGAAAATAGTGCCTGCACAAGGATGTAGCGAAGGATCTGAGTCCCAGTCTTCTGGTTCTCGCTCGCTAATGTGTTGTAAATTATTGATGCTGATTCCTCCTTCTGGAAGATGTTCTTCAAGGCCTCTTGTGACACCTACGGTTGATAATTCCTTGCGCCCAACTTGGGGACTGGAATAAACACAGCAACTGTTTTTGTTCCCCATAGTTTTTATTATAAAAAATCTTTCACGCTCTATGCCTTCCTTCTGTCTTAATTTTGAAAGTTTACAGGCGATTTGATCGATAGTAATAAACTATATAGCGAGACAAAAGATTTCTTAAGGAATCTTTACTGGCTGTTGTTCACATCTCGTTGTACACTGCGATCAGCTGACGAAACGATTATAATGCATAATATACATTGTTCCGTCCCACTTATTCATCTCGATGCCGATATGCACCACATGCACTTCCGGAAACTTCGTTCTGCAAAGCAATTTTTCTCTTTCTCTTTTTCTCTCGCGCACACGGTAAAATCTATTGCAACAATTATATTTACAATAAAGTACAATCTTCTTTAATATCTATACTATACTTTGCATTAACAGCAATTGCTTTTACAATTGTCAGGGAACAGAGTGGCAACGCCTTGAAGTTTTGATCGTGCCGGCGGACCTTTCTACAAGCTCCGATGAACTATAATCTTGGGAGTAAACGTAACTCGTGATACGACTCATTGTCGTAGTTCATACTTCCCATTGTTAAACGCGCAAGTTGAAAGCGCGGTAAATGAAAACTTGTCACAATTTTTTGCCACACACTACTGCTGTTATATCCTACGATGTATTACATATCAATGCACGAGATACAAAGTCGCTATAAGCGCTAGGAGTTTTTGTTGGTTATATTGTGTTATTTGGACAATTCATTCTTTCCGATATACTTGACGAGCGTAAAACTGAACGTAACCATTTATTACGACGATAAATTATTTTCTTCACTTTCTTACATTCATTCGAAATTTGAACACTTATTTCTAAATCTTTATACACATAAATCATCTATGAAAAACAAATCTCTTGATATTTTTATTATAGTAACAGTAACCGGAGCGATATTTCTTTGTGTAATATACAATTTTACTAGCATCCCTAACTTGCATTTCTCACTTTATCCAAGGATTCTTATTGGTTCTACGATTGGACCAATTAGCGACTAAAACTTAAATTTAATCTACGTTTATGTAATTCAAAACATAATCCAAAAAATTGTGGAATTTTATAATAAAATTAATCTTTAACTTTATGAAAGTTATTCCTTATTTCAATATCTGTACACTAATTTCATGTAATATTAACGGTTTTAAAACTACAGTCAAATATATAATAGATAATTACAACGAATGATTGCGAAATATTTTTAAAGCAAAAATGTTTTACATATCACATATTTGTATTTATGTACTTTGAAATGTGTATATGTGTGTTTTTTCTTAAATAAACAATCAATTTATTCACTAGTAACAGTTTTATGACTTACACTCAACAAACTAATATTAGAAATATATATTGGTATTTTTTAATGTCATTGTAATCAATCTTACAGTCCCTAGTTTTCGAACAGGTAAAGTCATTAACAGTTGGAAACTGATTTTTAAAATATGTTTAAAGAACAAATAAAATAATAATAAACTTAAAAGGGTAAGATAATAAGATACTTATTATGCTTATTCAACAATTAAATTGTGTACTGACAAAATATAAAAATCTAAGTATGCTTGAGTTTAACAAAACATTTGGGGATGACTGGCAGATGACCTTTTTATAAAACGTGGTTCAATCATTTTAGCATAACTTATGTTGATAGTATCTGTTACAGCAGTATCATTTTCTCCCTCTGGAATACTAAACTTCCCTAAAGGAACTTTTCCAACATGTACTTCATCTAAACCTCCTGAAAATTGTAGCAAATAATTTTAGATCACATTTGATAAATTTATATGATAAGTGAATGATAAATATATTATTACATACTTATTATTTTGAGATTGAGAACATTAGTTTGCGGGGAAAACGATATAACCTGTGCTACAATTATCTTGGATACTTGTGGACTATAGTCTTTTCCAAAATTTAGCATCTACAATATAATTGAATATATGGAATAAAAATGTTGTATAAGATAATTTGTATAATACTTACTTTAAATGCAATAATATCATTGCTTTGTGCATCATTTTTAACCAGAGGATATGATTGAAACTCTGCATCGGAAATTGTTTGATTCTTAATTTTCTGAATAATTTCTTTATCAGATACATATTTTTCAACTGTATTATTCAATGTTTCATTTGTTTTTTCACATGAAACATCCATATCTCTTTGTTCAATGTCAGAAATATCTTCTAGTTTTTCAATTTCTTGTTTTATTTTCGTATTAGTAAATGTTAAAGGTGTAGAATTCAGTCTCAAAGCCAAAAGTGTTGCTAATTTTTTAGTCTGTGGAGATTTAATTGCACACTGATCACCCATAGATATATCATTAATAACATGGTTCGGCAGTTCTGTATCATTACTTTCAAATGGGTTAAACCTAATATGCTTTCCTGAGGATATAACAACAGAATTTATTATTTTAGGTTTTTTCTTTGTGCTTGTCTTATTAGTGTCACTTTGTATAAACGTTGATACATTTTTCTTCCCTTTCCTATACCGTTTTCTTTTACATTTTGTATTAGTTACTTCTTTCTGTAAGACACTATGATCTTCAGTAATATTGCTATCCATTGTTTTATAATCTATATCATTATCACCTTCTGTATCATTTCTTAGACTATGAAATGTTATATCGTCAGAAGATATATCTGTAAATTGATAACTGGGGTTATAAGTTATATTACATCTTAATTAAAAATAAGAGATATTTATTCTTTAGTATTGTTTATAATGTTCATATTATTTAAAAGTAAGAAATTTGAAAGAATCACTGGGATCAAGTTTAGGTGGTAGATTTGAACCTTGTTTTGAATCAGATAAATATCCATTTGACTGGGTATTAACATCTTTCGTATAAACTATTGGTTTTGTAATAAAGACTTCAATGGTTTGTGCTTCTTTATCGTAAAATGTTTTAGTCCCCTGATTATTATCACAGTCATGTTGGGATGTCCAATTTGTAGACAACTGTACTTCATCTTCTAAACCGCTACCTGGTACAACGCTATAGGACAATAAAAAACCTATAACTGTCTTATTTTCAATATCATTCCTATAAATATGACTCATATTTTATTATTGAAAACATATACTTACACAAGCGTTTCGTTTTCTTTTACTATTCGAGCATCTTCTGCAGGCGGTAAATAGTCGGCATCATTCAAACACAAATGATATGGCTCAAAAATGTTAAACAAATTTGTAATATGTTGTTTTATGTGAGATATTTGTAAGATTTTAGTGCCATCGATAAAAACCCAACAAAATCGCCGTGCATCTTTATAGTATCTCGATAAATCGACTTTTACACGAAAATTTGAACGATTCATGATCCTGCTTCAGTGCTTCATAAATTACGAACGTTTCACACAAAGCCGGCTTGCATTAGATACATATAATACAGACTCTCCACTCTCTTTTTTAACTTTCCTCTTACAAGTCAGTTGACGTTTCGAGTAACGTAGTAAGTTATGCTCATCTACACTATTGTACATCTGTGGTTCAAAATCAAGTCAACGACCAATCACATCGCAGAAACCATTATAGTTTCAAAATTGAAATTGAGGCGCTCTACGCCAATCAACGCGCCAAAATGATATCCTATAAGGGTTTCAACCAATAACTGTAACTCGAATACTCAGGAGCGTATTTAAAAGGATCCAAATGTCAATTTAAAATTTATTATTTACACACGTTCGATTGTTTGCACCATATTTTTTTATTTACTCGTCTTATGAAATATATTGTTCTTATTATGTTTAATATAGTTCTCGTAAAATTTACTACAAATATAAAAGCAGTTGCCAGCTAACTGGCGTCCGCGCAAGCGCAGAATTATCACTTTATCATATAGTTTGCGTCTCGAAGGTATGTGGTACTGTCGAAGATTATTGTCCAATTTCATATCGCAATAACTGAATAATTGATTTTTTTTTGTTAAAAGGCTATTTTTTACATATCTCCCACTTGATAATTTCATTACGAAGATAAACAGTGAAATTTTAATATGACACCTGTCGATAATACACCTTCGGAAAATATGGGTGGTTTTGAGCTCGTGTGTTCATTGAAGGCGAACGATGTCATACCGGTACATAAATATAAATCTAAGAATACAGGTCTTACAGTTTTTATAGCAGAAGTCGACGGCCCGATTGTTGGCGGCTACTTTTGTCTTGGTAATTCTTATTTACTAAACTTTCTTCACGTCGTACATAAACATTTTTTCGTGTCATTATTTGCAAGCTTTTTTTGCATTATTCTTATTTCTACATGGATTAGGGTAAAATCATTGATACAATTCGACATTATTTTTATTGGAAAATAGCAACCGAAGCATTTGATGATGATGGATTACCGCATACCTTGGAACATCTTGTCTTTATGGGTAGTGAAAATTATCCTTATAAGGGAATCCTTGACCTAATGGCAAATCGATGTCTTGCATCTGGGACTAATGCCGCAACAGATAGAGATCATACTTTTTACACTATGACAACAGCTGGTAGTGAAGGATTTTTGTCATTAATGCCTGTTTACTTGGAACATATTCTGTATCCTACGCTTCAGGTATTTTATCACATGATAAATTATATGCATCGATCATATATTGTTAGAGGTATATTTTATTTTTATTCATTTATATTTAGGATTCGGCATATCTAACAGAGGTTCATCACATTAATGGAGAAGGTGAAGATGCAGGCGTCGTATATTGTGAAATGCAAGGCAAAGAAAACATAGGAGAATATCTAGTTTTTGTTGAATTATGTAGAGCAATCTATCCTGGACACTGCGGCTATAAATCATTGACTGGAGGTGACACGATCAACTTTTATGATCATTAATAACATTTATTGATTTGATAATGTCAAATGTATTTTATATTTTATATAGGGGCATTAAAAAATTTGAGAGAGAGTACAAGTAATGAAAAAGTTAAAAACTATCACAAGGAGTTCTATCGGCCAGAAAATTTGACAATAGTAATAACAGGACAGGTGAAACATGACAAAATCTTTAAAGCATTGCAACCTTTCGAACAAATGATATTGTCTAAGGTATGTTTTTAGATATTTTAAATAACCATTGTATTTCTAGTTATGTACTTTTCTAACCTTGATTATTGTAGGGTCCCAGAGGTCCATTCGAAAGACCGTGGCAAAATCCAGTACCACCTCTTACAGAAAGTGTCGACTTAGATTTGTTTTATCCATGCGACGATGAAGACAATGGTATAGTAACTGTTGGTTGGCACGGTCCATCTGGAGTTAAAGAAGTTTATGAACTTATTGGTTGTTCTTTGCTATTGAAGTATTTGACGGATACTTCAGTCAGTCCACTACAAAAAGAGTTTGTAGAGATAGAAGATCCTTATGCCAGCAATGTATTGTATTCTCTCTCTGAGAATTCTATTTCGCTTCTTTATGTACTTTTTGAGAATGTACCAAAATCGAAAATTGCTCTTGTAAAAGATCTTTTGCTAGAAGTATTAAAGCAAGTACACAAAAATGGTATTGATATGAAAAGAATGAAAACTGTGGTACATAGAAATATGCTGGAAACATTAAGTAATCTAGAGAATTGTCCACATGATTCGGTTGCTTATATGATTATCGGAGATATCTTATATGGTAATACTAAAGAAGATGTAAGTTGTTTAATCCATCAATGTATTGCATCGTATTTAGGAATAATAAGCTTAATTTCTTTATTCTATATAAATTTTAGCTGGATCAAAGATTGAACCAAGTACGAGATATTAAAAAATTATTTAATGAGCCAGAAACATATTGGTTGGGTCTCTTAAAAAAATATCTTATTGATGCTCCAATAGTCATTGTCAAGGGTATACCTAGTATAGAAAAACAACATCAATTAATGGAGGAAGAGAAAGCCCGTGTTGCTAAACAAATAGAGAGCTTGGGTGAAGAAGGTTTACAGAAGAAAGAGAAAGAACTTCAAGAAGCAGTCATTGAAAATGAGGTACAACAATTGGAAATCATGTTTATATATAATTAATTTATAACTAATTATTTATACATATTCTTTATTTACTTATAGAAACCAATACCTGACGAGTTATTAACAGCTATACCAATTCCTGGCACAGATTCCATTAATTTCCATCAAATAAAGAGTTACACAACAGAAACACGTGAACAGCATTTGTACTTTGATATTACTAAACTACCGCTATTTACTTACTTGGATCACGTTAACACAAACTTTGTTTATGTAAGTTATGAAAGAATTCCCTTTAAAAATTAAAAAAATTTTTATAATTTCAAAAGGTACAAATCTGTATCTAAATAATTACAATTGAGATAGACCTTATGAACAAGCTTATAGACACAGAGTTTTAGATGTTTGTTATCATGGATACGTCATCTATTCCAAGAGAGCACAGACTATACCTACAAATATTACTTGAAACTATTATGGAAAGTCCAGTGAAACGAAATGGCCAGCTAATACCATATGAAGAAATTGTTGCCGAATTAGAAGCTGACACCGTTGATACGAGCACGCATATTGGAGTTGATGGTGCTGGCAGATTTTCTTGCGGGCCTTTCAGTAATAGCGTAGCTTTGATGCTTCAAGTAATGTAAAATTTTTATAGCGATTGTAATTTACAAATGAGAAAAACTATTATGGTAACTATTTGTATTTTTTAGCTTGAACTAGGCAAATATCAAAAAGGTGTACAATGGATCAAAGAACTTTTATACGAAACAGAAATAACATCCGAGAGATTAAAAATAATTGCAACTAAGATGATAAATGATGTTTCTCAAGTAAAAAGAAAAGGAATTAAAATAGTTAACGATTTGATGAAAGGTTTAACGTATAATAAAGGTAACTTGAATTTTGTTGATATTTTATGGTGAACAAATTTCAATAATAATAGTATTGTATATACGTATACGGATTTACGTTGCTTGTTTAACTACATTTTTATAGACAGTAATCATTATGCATCGAGTCTTCTACGACAACAGAAATTCCTTACTAAAATGATAGAACGTCTTAACGATGAATCGAGTGCGCAAGAAGTAAAAGCTGAAATTGAATCCGTTAGGAAGGTTTTAACTTCGACTAAAAATATGATATTATATATGGCCGCTAACGTCGATAAATTAGCAGCGGAAGTTGAAAATGTTTATGCTCCATGGAATGACTTTTTTTCGGATGTAGATACTAAGGAAAAGAAACCGTAAGTATATTTAATCGAAGCTATGTATCCAAGTTACGTATGAGTTTCTATAAAAAATATTAATTTTACAGACTTAATATAACCGATGACTGGCAGTTAGTGAATCTACCTAAGGATATTTCGTTCAAAGGTTGTGTTACAGGATTAGGATGTATAGATTCATCATTTTTAATACAATCTTGTCCAAGTATAAATGATTTTCAAAATGACGATTTAGCACCTCTCCTTGTTTGCTTACAATATTTGACTCAAACGGAGGTACGAGACCAAAAGGAAGTGTATAAATGTATAATCTCTAACAATGACCGTTATATTAAACTTATATTTGTAGGGTCCTATGTGGAGACTAATCCGAGGTCAAGGACTTTCGTACGGCTATGGCATATATCCAAAACCAAACGAAGGATTATTATATTTCTCGTTGTACAGATCAGCGAATATTGTTGCAGCGTACAAAGAAGGAAAGAATATAGCGGTAAATATACTTTTATACCGGGAAAAATAGAATATGTTTTGAATTTATTTTCATGAATAAATATTTATTTTAGCAAGCACACCTTTCCAAGGACAAATGGGAGAAGTTACTCTTTGAGTCAGCGAAATCTTCGCTAATATTTGAAATTATTAGAAAAGAGAAGACCGTAGGCGACGTGGCAAAACAATCGTTACTGTCATACTTTAAGAGAGTACCACATGATTATAACAACCAAATGGTGCGTCGTATATCGACCGTCTCCTTGGAGGATCTAAATCGCGTAGCAATTCGCTACATAAAGCCGTTGTTTGATCCAACGGAAGCTAAGACGACCATCGTTTGTCACCCATCAAAAGCTGCAGAAGTTGCAGCTGCATTTAACGAGTAAGTTCATGTCAATTGTATGCAATTTTATTGTAAACAATGGAAATAATTGTTATTTATATACATTATTTTTATTTTAGACTCGGGCATAAATTGGAAATTTATAACTCTTTGGAAGAAACTTTCTTAAACGAATGGTAATAAAAAGGGACATTGAAACGAGATGATGCATTTAATAAAATACGATTATGTGTTATTGATACTTGCATAATTTAAATAAAACTTAAAGAGAGAAACAGGAAAACTGATTTAATGATAACGATAACGATAATACCCAAATTATTATAAAAACCGAGAAGCATAAGAGATTCAAAAGATCAGTTTTAATGCGATATAGGAGAAATTTTTTATTTAATGGCTCCTCTTCACAATCACATTATTTGTTCTTTTTATTATAACTCACGAGCGAACATACATTTCTTCCATTCTTCGATGCATAAAAATCGAAGAACTCTTCGCCTTACTCTTACTTATTATCTAATCAATGATATATTATCGTCTTTGGCAGTTGTTTTATTTTTATATAAAAACTGACTATCTAAGGCTTAGGGGAGATTAACCTGCACAGTTAAACCGAAGCGTGTGTACCAACTACTTTCTGTCAAATTGTACAGGTACCGCAAGCTGTACAGTTGACCGGAGTAAAGACACCGACCGTGTGTGTGGCTTATCGGATAACTGCACAAGTTTCAATTTAATTGTTTTGGTTGTTTTGCCTATTAACTATTGCTGCGATAGTGTCATTTTAGTATGGAAGTTCATTGTCTTTGCAGGTAAACCTGTGCAGTTTGTTTACAGGTGTAGGGCGGCTTTAGATCGCAAACCAAAGAGAAGTGTCTTTTTGAGGAACGACAAGTACCTTTTAAAATGCGAACTACAGTATCTCGTTCGAAAACGTTCATTTTATCGCGAAACACGAATTCACTTCTCCTCGACAACGCACTGTTCACCTTAACCAAGTACTTCCATTATTTCTCTTTAAAGTTCTCTGTCCTCGATCGAAAGACTTCGAAAAGAATATGTACACATCGGAGGAAGCGTTTCCTGAAAGGCGAGACCAATGATAAAGATTGAGATCA
This sequence comes from Ancistrocerus nigricornis, assembly GCA_916049575.1. Taxonomy (NCBI): domain Eukaryota; kingdom Metazoa; phylum Arthropoda; class Insecta; order Hymenoptera; family Vespidae; genus Ancistrocerus; species Ancistrocerus nigricornis. The sequence goes on from OU696667.1 coordinate 2,059,513, forward strand.
TCGTATTAAACACTAGCACGCGCGAGATGTCCTGGTGTAGCGACGGCAGTCGTTGGTGGTGTTGTCGTGGTGGTAGGTCTTCCGATTGGCGAACGTTTCATGGGTACCCTTCGGCCTTTCTGGCCATCTTTGAGCCAGGGCCACTGTAACGTGCGCATCAGGGTATTCCTGAAGTCCTCCGAGAAAAGGCAGTAAATATAAAAGGTGATGGAATAATTGAGGACCTCCAGAAGATTGGCCAGCGCACGAAAAACCTGCAGTGTGAAAGAATAAAAGGTGGGAGAAGAAGAATAAGCGAGGAGATCGGATTGGAAAGGGCAGGGGCAAAAAGACCTGTTTCGAACTCGCCTGATAAGAAAAATGGCTAAGGTTACTCTCACTGAGGGTGACGTTCAATATAACCATCGGGCTGACGCACACCAAGAAGAGTATACTGGTACTACCGAGGAGAAGGATCAGTCTTCGCTCTTCCGCGAATGTTCTGGAATCCTCGTCGTTGCTCGCCGTTCTCGCTAAAGTCATACGGCGACGTCGTTCGCAGGATTTCCTGTAGACTATCATGATCCTTAAATTGAAACCCGCTAATAATATCGTTGGTGCGATCTTGAAAACGATTTCCAACAGCACTTTATATATCTGAAAGGAAGGACCAACCAAAAGATCGCTATCCAAATGGAAAATGTTGTCACTTGATTTTGTCTTTTTATACATTGTTCATTCGTGTACCTGATAGAAGAGAGAATGCATGAACGATGGGTTCTCCCTTTTTTGATAGATTAATGGCCCCACAGGTGGCAAGAGACAAGTCGTTACTTCGCTACGGAATACGCTGGGTAGGTAGACCAGAAAGGTGGCCAGAGGGATAAGTGTCACGGTCAAGTGCGGGGGCCCGCAGAGTGGCCGCGTGTGTTGGCCTGGGTGACAAACACTGACGTAACGCTCGACCGTTAATGCCAGCAGCATCATCACACCGACTCCTGTTTACAAACAATTCTTATATCTATACTATATGTATACATATCGAGAAGAAAAAAGAGCTTTAATAATATTAACAAAGTTATTTTTTGTTTTATAATTAAAAGTAAGTTTTCATCGAAGCTTCTCCAGTTTTTGATAATTATTTTCTTCAATTTTGAAAAAGACGTTTGTTACCGAGACATCCGTTTCCAAGGAAAAGTTCGAGGTGCGCGTGGTAAAAAGCTTGCGGCCAATTGTTCCACCGTCCTGCCTCCTTGTGAATAAAAACTCTGAGCGCGAAGGGGATGCAGAAAAGTATGGCGAGCAAAGCTGCCGCGGAGTATCCTGTAACACACAGAAATCAAATGGTATTCAGTTGTCGTTATTTACTTATCTCATTCGTGGAACTGTAGTCACGTATCTTTGTGTAAGATGATAATGGGTAAGTAAAGAAGAAGAAAAAAAGGAAGAAGAAACGAGATCTCTCGAAGAAGTTAACAGAAGTTCTTGAACTTCAGCTAACTGATCTAATTTGTACTAACCGTTCTCAAGCAAGAAATAATTCTCTCTGGGCCGTCGGTGTACCTTTTTTTCTTCATACCCTTATAAACTACAAACGAATAGATTTATAAACGAAAAAAAAGAAACAGATGAAGTACTTTCTATCGGCAAATTTTCTCACGAAGCCCGCTAATTTCGAACGAAGAACTGAATCAAAGATGGCTAATGAAGGGTTTCAAGTTTCTTCGACAATTTAACTCTTTGTTTTCGTTACATCATCGACAACCAGGCGTTAGAGAAATATATAGAAAGAGCTTTTTCGCGAAATCATGCTAGAACGGTTTTAATTTATCGAAATTTTCCAGGTAGTCAAGCGTTGCGGCCATTTGTCAAGTATTCTATCTGCTAAACATTTTCCATTTGGATAGTGATCTTTATGTTGGTTCTTCCTTTCAGATATAGAAAGTCATATTGGAAATCGTTTTCAAGATTGCACCAAGGATATTATTGGCGGGTTTCAATCGGAGGGTTTTGATAGTCTACAGGAAATCCTGCGGAAATCGTCGTATGACTTTAGCTAGAACGGCAAGCAATGCCAAGGATTCCAGAACGTTCGCGGAAGAACGAAGACTGATTCTTCTTTTAGGTAGTACCAGTATACTCTTCATGGTCTGTGTCAGCCCGATGGTCATATCGAACGTCACCCTCAGTGAAAGTAACCTCAGCCATTTTTCTTATCAGGTGAGTTCGAAACCGATCTTCTTCTCCCCCTTTTATTCTCTCACGCTGGAGGTCTTTCGCGCGCTGGTCAATCTTCTGGATGTCCTCAATTACTCCATCACTTTCTACGTTTACTGACTTTTCTCGAAGAATTTCGGGAATATCCTGATGTGCACATTACAGTGGCCCTGGCTCAAATATGGCTAGAAAAGCCGAAGGGCAGGTAACGGACAGGCAAGAAGGATATGTTAATTTTTTAAATAAATAAAAAGTAGGGGAGACCGGGGCTAAAAGTCCCAGGGGCAAGTAAGTTGTCCCATCCTCATTTTTTTGCTGTAACGTTTGTTTTTATCATTAGTTTTCGACAGAATTCAGGTTTTCGTTCATGATGCATCATCAGGATTTTTGTCAAAAATCGATGCATCTCAAATTTGCCCGATCAAATACTCGTTCGAAAGAGGAAAGTCTCTAATTTACGAATATGGCAGTGCGGCTTCGATAGAATGACTGGTTAAAAAGTTACAGCGATTTTTCTCTTGAAAACGACCCATACTCCGACACTTAAAAAATGTATTTTTCAACACTCCGTAACGATATCAAAAAACGGACAACGGGGCAGTATTCTGCATGCTTTCTTCTTTCTAAATCTTGATTCATACATCAGGATTTTTGTCAAAAATCGATGCATCTCGAATTTGCCCGATCAAATACTCGTTCGAAAGAGAAAAGTCTCCTCTTTACGAAAATGCAAGTCGCGGTTCGATAGGATGACTGGTTCGAAAGATACAGTAGTTTAAAGCTCGAAAACGACCCATACTCCGACACTTAAAATATTAATTTCTCATCATTGCTTAACGATATCGAAAAACGGACAACGGGTGAGTATTCTGCATGCCTTTTTCTTTAAAATGGACCATTAAACATTGAAATCAGCGGTGGTGTCCATTTTCGCAAAAATCATGATGCACACATCAGGATTTTTCTTTGGAAACCTTGGAAAACTTGCCCCATGGCGTGAGATAACTTACCCCGCAGCGGGTCAAGTTGTCCTAAAACTCGTTTGCTTGAAATTGAAAAAAAAACGTGTTAAAAACGTCCCAATGCAAGCGGAAAGATTTCTATGTATTGCTAAGAAGTTGAACGATGGTCACCAAAAAATTCGAAAATATAAGCTACAGAAATCTGTAGAAACAAAAAACCTAAAATTGGGACAACTAGCCCCGGTCTCCTCTAATATATAATAATAATACAAAAAAATAGTATGAACATGAACAAATGTTATACTTCGTGTTCCATCCGAAAATTGCTACTTAAATCCTGCAAGACGCACTTTTTCCCGTAATTCGCTACCGTTTTGAAATATCGCCATAAGAACGTCTCGTTCTACCTTTTTCTATCCGTTTCTTTCTTTTATTTTTACCTCGAACGAGAACGATACATTTCCGGCATTGTCCCAGTAACATCGCGAAATCGTGTATCAAACTACGTAATGAAACTCGAGCGATTCTCTCGGCTGCGATCAACGGTTAATTTGGCGAACACCTTTATGCTCGACGAGGCGCGATTCGACTTTGCGCGGCTTGGCTAGCCACCATTGTTTCGCGCGGAACAATGGCAGCTGAACGCGCGCGACGAATTAAACGGCCCATTTAAATCTCTCCGTTGCGTTCTCGTCTCTCTTTCGATCTTCGATTCGTTAAGTGAACATCGAGTCGCTACTTTTCGAAATATCCTTATTGATTATTTTAATAAGGAAAATTGTGTTGTGTATCAAATATCTATATTAACACTAGAACTACCAAAGTAGGGGAGACCGGGGCTAAAAGTCCCAGGGGCAAGTTGTCCCAGTCGTAGTTTTGGTATCTTAAGATAAAGGTACCATAAAGACGTAAGTCGCGAGTCGTAGTTTCACGAAGGAAAATCGTCGTGAAAGATCGAGGAGGGCTTGTTTCATCCACCGGTAAAAACTCATAACGACGAGTCGAAAGCAGAGGGTCATGATACGAAGGGTGGAAACGTGTAATATGGTTGACAAGATGTAATAAACCGTACCACGATAATGCGACTCGTTTTTATATATAAGGTGTATCAATTTGATTAAATTATAGCGGCTTTACAAGCCGATGAAAAGTACGTACGGTTCGTTTTTTAAATGAACGAGAAGCGAAATGAAAGAAACGTAGGCCGGTGTTGCCGTTAGCGCTTGGAAGACACAGTGCGACGCTTTTATTTCCTGTCCAGGGGATCTTAATTGAGAGCGGGCACTCACCGAGGATAACAAAATGCTCGAGGTTTTCTTCCGTGGAACGGAAAAGTCCAGAAAGAAAGAGGGAGGAAGAGAGAGAGAAATATGGAGAGGGTTGCGAAATAACGGGGATGATTTTTACGTAATCGCTTACGCGTGCCAAAAGCTCCTTCTCTTTTTTTCTTCTTTCTCTTCTTATGAAAGAAGAATTGCGTATAGGGGAGACCGGGGCACGTTGATACATTTTCTCGTTTTGAATTTTTATTTCAATTAATTATCAAATTAAAAATATGTTAGGTATAATATACTTTGAACCTTCCTCTTTAGAGTTAACAAAATAAATACAAAAAAAGTTAGAGAAGGTTTATGCGAGGAAGGCAAAATGTATTAACTTTCTCTGGTCTCCCCTATGTACGCCAATACTAATAAATAGCTTCCCGGAATAGTCAGACTATTTTTCTAATAATTTCTTTTGTCAGTCGGACGACTGGTTAAAGATTAATTCGTGTCGACGTTATTTCATGAGATCGTTGAGATGTTCGTTGGGCGTTACAGACCTTGGACTCCTGGCTTCTAAGAAAGTCACCTAAGAAAAAGTTAAAACGAGATGCTTGGCATAACGAGAGGTTATCTTAGAAACGACGGGGCTACGCTTCGTTCGGTAGGGAAATTAACAACGATTCTCTATGCGTTTGCATACAAATTGCATTCCTTTGCATACAACTGCATCCATGGCAGCGAAACGCTGGTACCCTTTTTATTGTACGCGCGAGCGCTCGCATCTCGTTCCTTCCTCTCTCTCTCTCTTCCTCTATTTCTCTCCTGGATCTTACGACAAAGAGAGGAGTTTTCTCTAAGAACGAATTAATTCGTTAACGCATCGCAGGATTTTCTACGTCGAAGATACTGACGCGTTCTCTCGTCTTTCTTGACCTTTCCCGTCTAATGTTTACGATTTCATTGCATTTTTTTCAACGAGATTATGTTAGAATTATGCGAAGATATAGTTGCTCAAAATAATCAGGTTTACAATCAAATTAACAATAAATATGTCGAATATTTCTCGCAACAACAGTAGTGAACAACAATGATTAATATACTGGCTTGAAGATTGGAAAGCTTAGGTCGACTTAAGTAACCGGGACGATCAACAAGTAAAATCCAGCTTTCTTCTCATGCTCGTTCGCTCGTGAGATATCCGAAGATCCTCGAAGTTATGGACGCAAAGTTCTTAAGCCGATCTAGGGTCTACGGTACGCGAGAGCAAAACGCGGACATTGGCAAAAGGAATCGCGACTTTTCGCTGGCAAATACCACGCAACGCGTAAACACGTAAACCTATGCATCGGTGCCTCGCCAAACATGGAGTTCGCTTTGCCGAGTTGATGGCTGACACGGGCAAAGATGGATGCAACGAAAAGTCCCCGAAGTCCTACGAATTTGCGAGCATTTTCCGAATGCTCTTGATTTTTCTATAAAGATAAAATATTCCTAAGTCACCTGTCAACTCAATTTTACGTCTACCTAATTCTTTGAATGTTTTTTTTTTAAATAGAAACAAAATATATCAAATTTTTACAACGAGGAAATCTTACAAGTATTACAATAAAAATCTAAATTATTCTAAAATCGAATACCGATGATACGCACGGCGATCGATGTAACAAACGCGACGACCGTGAGCGAATAAAATTTCTATCAAGGAATAGGAAAGAAAAAAATGTCGAAACACGACGGGAAATTTCAAGTCATCTGGAAGAATTCAAGCCGGGCGAGAGGTTTCGAGGGTTGATCCATCGTACGAATCGGAAGAGATCGGAATAAATTCTCGCTTGGGGTAGAAGGAAGTTCGCGAGGTGAGACGGAAGCGTTAACGCGCGACCCGGTTTAATTTTCTACCTTTTGGATCTTCCGAAGTAATTCCAGCTGCGAGCTCTCCAACGGTAACTACACCTCAAGAAACCATGAAATAACATCGTAAATCTAAGACGTTCTATTTCTCTCTTTTTCTCTCGTTCCTCCTACCTTTGGTAAATACGCATCGGTAGAACGCGTTCCGTCCAGGAGATATCTCGAGATCATCGTACTAGGGACTTCCAAAGGACTACCAAGCAAGCAAAGAAAGAAAGAAAGAAAGAAAGCAAAGAAAAGAAAAGAGGGAGTCTGCTTGCTTCGCTGTAGTAAAAGATAAATCCAAGGAAACAGGTACGAGAGCTTCCGTTTATACGTTCTGGCCAGCGACCTTAAGATCTCTGAGAGACGAACTTTAAGATCGAGGCCACTGAATCCGCTTAGTCCTTTCGCTAAAACGCGACGTCTCCTCATGCAAATTTCGACGAATCGACTTACGCGTCCATCGTGGTCTCTCTGCTCTTTTAAAAAGTAACTGGCAAAGAGGGAGCGAGAACGTGGAAACGAATTTCTTCGTCTTTTGATGTCTCCTCACCGTCTCCGAATGATTCTTCCTTGGGATTTCTTTTACAGAATGCCAGAAAACATACGTAAAGTGATCGCAAAGTGTGCTTTTCCCTTACGGACACTCGTCGTTTCGTTATTCTCATATAAAAACGAATTCTTTTTTATAAAGAAGAAGTAAAGATCGTACACGTGACTCTGTGTGCGTGTTCTATTCTTTATACCTACGTGTTTCTGTATACCTACGCGCGAGTGGAAATAAGGAATGCAAAATATCCTCTCCGACCTACGTGATTGGCCACGATTGGAAAGAGGGTGAGAATCATCGAGATACGAAGATCGAAGAAATTTTCTACCTTCTAGCCACCCTTCATTTTTCTTATTTCACATTCGACTAGGCGTTGCAGCGAAATATTTTTCGAGAGAGCTGGTGGGGGGATAGTTGTTGAAAGGTGGGTCCGGAAAATCGTATCGCAGCGGAGACGATTGCCACGAGTCGTTTGCCGTCGCCGCAGCCTGTAAGATTTCCTTGGAAAAATATCATTGGTAATCTTGGTGCGAAACGCGTGAAAAAAAGGTTGGAAGACGGTGAGGTTGCCGTCTAGCACGAGGGGCTTCATAAAATTTCTAGCCTTGGTTTTATCTCGACCGCACTCTTCTCTCTCTTGAAAATAGAGAAAGAGAGAGAGAGAGGGTGAAAGTTTCGAGGTAGACAGGTCTCGTTCTAGCAAGTTAGACGACCCTTATTATCAGGAATCTTCTTTTTACGCGTAGCCACCTACGTGGCCCGTCAAAAGGATAAGGGTGTACGCGTCTACGACAAAAGTCATATTTTCCCAAAATTTCGATCTATGCCTTATTCGCAGCCAGAAAGACGATTAATGCATTTTCAGAGAAAATGACATACACCAAAATAATATTTACTAATTTTTCAATATAATAATGTTATTCTTCGCTCGATAACGACACAACAAATAGATGTTCAAAATTTTAACGAGCGTATCTCTAAAAATATGTAACTTACATCGTTTTTCCTTACAATCATAGATATAATGCATAATATAGGATGCGTCCACACAAACTGTTTCTAACGAAAGCGTTATGGCTATAAATTGCAATTCGCCATATAAATCGATATCCGACGACTCGTTTGCCATTTTGAGTATACATAAATACGGAAGGAGAGAAGGTTGCCCATCGGGATAGAATTGTGGAGACTCTCCGAATGTGCTTTCGACCCTACAAACGATCCCCCTTCCCGAAGTAAATTAATTTCCATACGATTTAGATGAATCCTCGAGATTCCCTTCGATACCGCGGATGGGACCCGCTCGTCAAAGCCAGATATTTCGCGTGTCGTCGGGGCGTGGTCGATGTGTCCCAAAGATTTTTCTTTTTGGTTTCCTTTTTTTTACAGTAGCCAGTCGAATTCACGAACGTGTCCGGAAGTACGCGAGCAGACGAAAGGATTTTTCTCGAAGAGAACCCGAGAATCGATCCCTGTTCGATGTACGTACGTTATTCAACGTCGGCTCACCTGTCATACGTGACTACGGACTATCCTTCGCACTATTCGAAGACGAAGGTGTCCTCTTCGCATATAAATTGCAGAATCTACCGTGCGATCTCCGAGATGGAACGGAGAAAAAGGATGTCGAGAGAAGGAAGGAAGGAACGAAAGAAAGAATAGGGTAGAGACAGGAGACTGTCTCACGAAGAATATTCAAGCTACCCTGAATCCCGCCATTTGATTTCTATTCTTCATCGGTACCGGACTGTTATGATAAAAGAAGATGAGAAGCGAGCAAATTAAAGCGCGCGCGTGCTCGGATCCTCGCGAGCTCTCCGCAAACAATTTTTAAATATATACGCACACGAAAAAGAGGATAAGGAGAGAGACATATAAAAAAGGGAATACATATATAATTTATGGTAGCACTTTTGTGACCACGCAATTCCGTTATTTATACGTATAATTACAAGGAAGAAGTCTAACGAGTTAATTATGAATCGACGTGTAACGACACGAAAAGAGAAGATTTGTTATTCCCGTTATAAGAATCATCGCACGGAAGAAAAAGGTCATGGTCGTTGTTTATTCCGCGATTTCGCTGCATCCAGCTTGGCAAATAAAGCGTCGACAACGACGACAACAACGCGAAAGCTCATTACGCGGACGACACGATCGAACGGGGAAATGTATGTAGGTCCCTTAAACCTTTTAATCTTATGCCGACGGTATACTAATAGTAAATTGCATCACCTCGCCCATTGACGAACGTCACCTACGTCGAAAACTGAATATCGTGCACGTAAATTACAGGAAAGTTCTTAGGAGTTTAGGGCTCTGCGGGTAGATTCGAGTAACCAACTATGTAGTAGATGTGTATTCGTATACGTATGTAAAGGAGAGAGGAAGTATGAGGGAGATACCGTCGTTAATATTCATAAAGCCCGGAGAGTGACGCGGATGAGGTTTTTGGGTCGGTAACAAAGGTCGATTCTGTGACGAGGGGTGTTAAGCGGGCTCCGCGAAAGCTTCATTTTTGGATAACACTGTTGACGTTTATAACGAAAGGGAAAAGCTTCGAACCTGTTGCCGGTGAACGCAATAATAACGTATAGCTACCTACGAAAACATATTACTACGGTTTCCTTCATTCAAACAGACATATATTTCAAAGAATAGTAAAAGGTTCACCGCGAATTTTGTGAGACTTGAACTATTTTTTTTCTTTCTCTCGTTCACCATGCCATCCGCTAACAATTGAAATTCGTATCATACTCACGCTCGGTGTAATAAGGTCTGTCTTTGTCTTTGTCTATTTCGAGTTGGTATCGATCCTAGCTAAAGGAGATAGAGAGAGAACAGGCTCAAATTGATGACGGTGACGTTGAACCTTTTTTCGCAATGAAAAACGTCGTTGTCGTGCGTTCGATCGAGGGCCGACCGAAAAGTTGCTTCGTAGGGTAACACGAGGGTTAACGCGAGGAAGATAAGTAGGTTTCCCTTTCTGGCGCGAACGACGTTAGGCTTTCAAACTCGGAAACGTCAATAAGATTACTTCATACCACAGCCATACTAATCCAGTCATCGTTTTTTCTACACTTCGAAAAGCCTGTTTAACGGCATCGACTCGTGAAATTCGGTAAAAGCGTCGAATGTACCCAGTGGTAAAGAAATTAAACGACAGGGACAAACAAAAAATAACGATGGCCGTATCAAGGTGTCAGTTTTGTTAAAAAATGTCAACTAGTTCGACGCATAATTTCATCCGGATACGTCGTCGACCCATGCGAATTAATTAGCTTTCAATACACTGTGTATATGGCTCGAATCAAACGTACGCGCGCGTGTGCTCACTCGATGATCAATTTCTTTGATAAGGCTCGCAGCAACCGTGTCACCGTCACGAGTGCTTCTGGTCGTATGGAATAATCGACCGGAGACATCTCGTTCTGTCGATTTACGTCTAACGTTTGGTAGTTCGACGTATGATAATAATATCCTGTCGCACCAACTTTCTAACCCTTGTTTACCGTCCTTAATCGATTCCCTATTTTGTGTATACAAAAGGTAAAAGATTTTGCTTTGAAAGACCGGATAATAGATGTCCCCGATCCACTTGATTAATTTAACATTTAAATCATCAAACGAGTCGACGTACATCCTTCGCGAACTCATTCATTAAAACCGATTAGGTTTAAGAGGAATAGATCGTATCCAGACGCTTTAAATCCCCTCATACTAATTCCGCCATGATGATATCTCACAGGCATTAAGCTGATTCCATTTACGTATGCTAAGATGGGAATGAATGCGATTTTATCGCGTTCGCAATTTCGTGAAATTCCTTCCGTTTATTTTTTTCTTTTAATATGAAAAATAAAGAAGGTTGCCGTCATTTCGTAAATGTACGTACACACTTGTTTTCGTCTCTCGAATCGGATTAAATTTCGTGCCCCTTTTCGTAAATAGAAAAGGTGCTCTAGGGGTTTAGGAAAGAATGGGAGTCAGTTGTAAGCAGATTGAGAAAGGGCGCCTTGCCGACGGCACATTGGGCATCTGGGCAATGGTAGCTTGCAGCATCCCGTACTTAGCGAGTGCCACCACGCGATCGAAGTTGCACGAATGGGACCGGGGATAAGTGCCACTTACATGCAGCGTTTGATGAAGGCGGTTAATCGAGATCCGCCATTATCCCTTAACTATCCACCTTTTGCTCGGTTCGTGTAACCAGACGCGATCGATGGCGTCGCATTAATATCCCCTATTTCCTTTTCCTTCTATTTTTATGATTTATCCTCGAAGACTATAAAAACCACGCTCGTTGACCTTTTCCGAATTGTCGAAGTGGGAGAGAGCGCGTCCACGCTTTCGAATCATTCGCGTTGTCGTAACGAATGAAATTAATTACGAGCGATGATATAATTTTACGATTAATAAAAAAATGTAATCAAACTGGCTAACACGATTCCTACGTTATCTTTACTACTCGTAGGTACTCGTACTTAAAGTCGTTGAACGTAACGAATAAAACGCGGATCCTCTTGTAAAAACTCGATTCTGCCGCCACCCCCTCCTCTCGGCCAACTGATATTTCGCTCGATCCCACTGACCGAACAAATATCCGGATCTTCTTTCCCGTTAGCGTGTAATTTATCGGCTCAGAGAAATTTCTCTAATCTGCACCGTTCGTTCGTTCGTTATGACCGATCGATCGATCGAGAACGAGAGAGAGGCGGACACGTTTCCTCGATAGTCTTCCATCATTCGCATCGATATCGCACGTACACAAAAATTCTTCTCGAAATATGCCTCGGAGGTGGGTATAGAGAAAACCGGGGGTTGCTCTCGAACGCTGAAATAAAACTCGATCGTCTTCGAAATAACTCTCCACTCCCTGTACGAAGTATTTTCTTCCTTTGGCGTTGCTACCATATCGCGAGAGGGCCATTTCCTGTTATTAGGAATCGATGTTTAGGAATGAAAGAAAAAGAGAGGGAGAGAGATCATGTTTTTCGGTTTATCCTCTAAGATATTTTATATCTAGCTATACCTTGTATACACGTGTAGGTATTAAATATCGTAAGATTGTAACTATAAATTGTAACTTATTTTATTCTTTTTAGCGATTATTCCAAATTACTTCTATCTAGTTTTTCAATTGTCTTTTTCACTACTTTCAAAGTCAGTTTGAATATTTTTGTTAAATTTCTTTTTATTATCGAATTATTGCATTATAGACTTCCAATGTCTTCGTACCTACTAATATCCTCGATAATTCAAAGAATATTATCTATCGAGCAGGCAAAGTTAGGTAAACCAAGATCGATGAAGCAGCAGACACATTTTACCATACACTTTCATCGTTCTCCCCATACTTTCGCTCGTCGACGTTTCCATACACGTCCTGAATTGCATTTCCTTACGCACAAATTCTTCCGCCCTAATACCTCGCGATTCGCAATATTTCCAGGCTCAAAGACACGATTCGCTTGATCCACCTCATCCTGCTCTACCTTCGTCGTCCTCGACGACGTTATACGTCGCGCATATCGATGGACTTTGGTTCGGTCCTAAAGCTCCTGCTATACTACGGAATTCCCTTGTGTGTGCCCTTTTCGCACCCACTCGTTGCTTCTGGTACATACTCCGATCAGTTTCCCTTTAGTTTTCTATTCGATGTCGTTGTATACCCTACATAAGGCGTGCTATGCGTATTATGGGAATACCCATAAACGTTTCCCGTATGATTTCGTAGGAAATTGCACATGAAACTTGTATATTGCAAATCGAAATACTACCTTGTATATTTTGAACTCAAAGTTCGTTATATGAACGAATCACGTTTTTATAGTAGGTATGTTATTATTCATGAAAATGTTCTTTTACATTGTATATTTTTAATTATATTAAACTCTGATTATGAAGAAATACCAATAAAGTTTTGGTCATTTAACAGTCAAGTTTATACCTACATATAGGTATACTATGTAACGAGGGTCAAAATCGTGAGAATTAATCAAGTATAAATCCGGCGGATCGCTCACCGAAAGAGCCCTTTTAATCTTCGTGAGATCATTAGGCGACGAGTATAACACGGTAAGAGCGTTTCCGATTCGAGCTTCGTATTTGCTATCGCTGGACCGGTCTTTGATCGACAATGCTCGATTTGTGTACTTTTCTAACAGAACAGAGTACGAGCAAAATCAATTATAAAGGTAGGTCGGTTTCCGTGAAGAGCATTCTACGTACTCAACGATCTTTGTCTCCTCGTTCTCTCCCTTTCTTTCTATCCTGGATCGGTTCAAAGTCCATCTCATCCTTGACATCCTACTTTTTAACTTACTCAATGTCCAAATATTAACTCTCCCAATTACATGGATTTCGACTTGGTTACGAATCTAACGCGATATTCGAATTGTAGATACCTACCACACCCGCTTTCCTACGAATCGGAAGAAAAATGGAAATTATTGTTGGAACCCGAGAAAGAAACGATAGTTTACGTCGATCGGGAATTATGTACTCGATCGATCTCAGCTTCATCGACGAGTAAAATCCTAATGAGTTATATAAAGTGAGATCGACGATATGAAGTTTTCGACGGATACAAGGATGAAGTGCGATCGAGTCTTGTACCTTGGAAACTCGGTAGAGCCGATTAAACTTCTGGATGTATAGATACGTACTTAGATACATATATAGATATATATGGTCGTATAGCTATATATACACATTACTGTAGTATAGTAGCAATGTATGGTATGGTACGGTCTGGTAGTATACGTTATGGTGGTATGCCGGTACACACATATGCGTATATATATATAATATATACATATACCTACCTACTATATGTAGACATTGGGAATCGAGAAGCATCGAACGAGTAGAACCGAGTACACGAAGCCAGGGCGTGTCTATCGTCGACCTCTGATCCTTTCTCTGTCCCTGAGGCACCCTCCTACCTACCCCTTACGGCTACGTTAGCCGAGATTTTGCGCGAGCGGACTAGGTAAAACGGATATTTTCCGCGAAGTGCACGGAACGAGAAGAGCGAACGTATCCTGATTTGAGATAACGCCAATGGATTTTCATATCGTCCTCCCATTCCTTGCCCCGAAGGAGTCAAACGATCCCGATCGTCGCACGCACCCAACGATTTTCGTCTTCCTACTGCGAGAGATATCGTATGCTCGACGATTGAAAGAGGATCGAACTTGAATCCTTCGAGCTTCTTTCAACGATCGATTTCTTTTCTGGCAAAGTGACACGTTTTCGTGCCTCTTTATCGCATCTGGAAGAGATAGAGAGAGAAAGAGCGACTAAATGAATTCTTTTTTAGGGATCTTTGTTTTTATTTCTTTACGCTTCGATATGGTTTTTTTCTCAATATTATGGAGAATTTTACAAACTACAGCGTAGATAACTTCGTCCATTTAAAGCAAAGTTACACTGCTTTAAAAAGTCTTCGAATGTTTTCTACGCTGTAGTTTGTATAATACGAATACAATTTAACCAACTTTATCCAAACAATGTAAAAATAAATTGTAAAAGGTTAATATGAAAAATATGATGTACGATGATACTTTTCACGATTATCCTAGATCGAGACTGTTAATATAATCTATGCCGATCATAACATTATTCTCGATAATCCAAAATCACCGATAAACCCTGCCAAGCGTACACGCACGCACACACGATCTAGAGCAATATTTTTGCCAGCTTTAAGGACGTTAAAGCGATCGCTTGTCCGGGGTAGTAAAACGTTATTCATATTTCGCGAATGTGTGTCACGCGTCGAGTCGCGATGTCGGAGAAAATTTGGTTCTTCTATCGTTAGAAACGATAGAATCCTCCTAACGAAATCGAATCGCCAAGTAATTTCCCCCTAATGCATGGATCTTGTCCAGCCGGAAACCAAACGGAAGGTCCCGTAAAAAGTACCGAAATCTTCTCGTGTAGGAGGACGCCTGCAGGGTTCGTCGTATTATGGTGACACGTTCCGACTTCGTGCCTTTACTCGACCCTTCTTTCTGAAATTTTCTAAAATATACCTAAACCTTCCCGTGTGCGTGCCCACGTCCGCGCTAAGGATACCATATTAGGGGAGAAAGTGGCTGAGAGTGTCAACGACCTCTTGGAAATATGGTCGCCTTGAGAGAGATGACCCTCGGCGATATTATTTTTTTCATGGCTACCCTTCTCAACGCATCCTTAAATAACCTGAAGTCAAAATGATATAAACTTTACGCAATAAAACCAACATATACGTATATAAGTTGCATTTGTTTAAATGACAAAAATATAAAAAATAAAAGAAATAAAGATTAGGCCACTTTCGTAACAATTGTAACTAAAACACGTGCTGACACGTACGAAGGAAAGGAGAGAACATGGAGCCAAAATTTCACGAGTAATCTACTCCAAAAAAAAAGAACAGAAAATATTATACTCGAACGCATCAATCGCTAAATAGAACACCCTCGCCCGACAGAGCAAACGTACACATACATACGCACATGGACTGCTTTCAAGCTTAAACTGCAGACTCCGCAAACTCGGTTGAAACACTTGGCAAAGCCTTTTATATGCTTTCACGTTGTAACTGCATTCTGCACTCGCGATCATCCTATCGCCTTTCCTTCACGTTTTTTTTCCGCACGCGTGTTAGTTAAAAGAAAGGGGGGAAAGAAAGAATAGAGAAGCTCGTTTTCTTTCGCTTTACGAAAAAGTTTCTGTAACCATGGCCAGTTTGCTAGATTGTAGTAATGATCCGTCGTGCAGGCCGAAAAAAAAACCGAGGTTGGTTCGTTGCCAAATAGATGAGAGGAAAATGAAATGGACCAACCTCGGCACCTTCACTCTCGCTCTCTCTCCTACCACCACACCGTGAAATGTTTTAAGGGAAATTAAATTGTGCCACCACGGATTTGATATTTACAGTAAACCGGATGATTGCAACGAAACTGGAAGATAGTAGTAGGGTAATAGTGACAGAGTGAAGAGAGATGAATAAACATTCCCTCGATAGATTTTGGTCATCCTTCTTCTCTCTTTTTTTCGAACCATACGAATCGTTCCACTCAGCCAAAGGATTTTTGTCAGAGGATCGGCAAACCGATTTTCGATGGACCTGCTTGTAAACGCGTTACCGTCTCCATAACTCGATTTACTCGCTTCTACCTTTCTATGAAACACGCCCCGAAATCGATATACCACGCGCGTCTGTGAAAAAATCCGCACGTTACGTACCACACGAATACATGCATACACCGTAGCTATTCGCGATTTTAATTGTTTTTCCCTCGAGTTTCTTAAGCGACATTTGTCGGGTGGTAGGTACGCACGCACGTTGCCAGAACGAACGATCGCGATATATTCTATTGGAGAGTTTCCTGGAATCCGTTTTATTTACGTTTTTCCACTCGTAGCACGAGTAATATCAGTCTCGAAGAAATTTTCGTGATAGAGAAGCCTCTATCGAAGTAAATTTAATTAACTAAAACGTTCATCGTTCGTTGATCAAATCTGAAATATCCCCAAAAAATCGAGTCATTTTAACTAAGAGTAATGTATTGTACTATTACTCCTATCTGTAACGATATTAATAAAAAAAGAAAAAAAAGAAAAAGCAGAAGAGAAAATCGTATTAGGTAACATCCATTTTCTGAAGGTATATTCTCATAGCAGCTTTCACCAGCCCTTCGAAACGTTCGGGGTCTTTAACCTTTGGACCCCACCCCACTATTTGGATTTTGATACGAAAGGTAGAAATTCAGAAGGGTTTTTTTCTCGATTAGTTTTCAAGATAATCCTCCATTACATTTTTTGCTCCATCGAGCGCATAAGTAACTCTCTATCGTGTCTAAGAACAAAATCCCTGGGCGACGATCTAGAATTACTCGGAAAAAAAAATATTCCAATTTCTCTCGGAGAAAGAAATCCACGTTCGCTCGTTCGTTACCGCGAGAAAATTACGAAAGCCGCGGCACGTCGGTAATGCACTTGCGAGCGGAAAGGAATGCTATCGAGCTTTCAGTTTCGATATTATGTAAACATGGAATAACTTTATTGAAAGGAATTACATCGGACTCCGATGCTAATGGCATCGTCCTTCTCCTTCATTTTTTTTTTTTTCTCTTTTTCTCACACCCCGAACATACACAGAGAGAAAAAGACAGAAAGAATCGCCACACGCACACGATTTATTTGAAGGCGCGAGCATCTAACGAAAATGACTTTAACCGCGACGAATAATCTGGTTGATTTAAAAGTGAAATAAGGCGATCTCGACGTGAAAATCTTCGCCGATAATTTTTCATCTTTAGCACCGGTGGTGGTAACCGTGGAACACGCTCAGTGAATTTTAATAACGAGCTCGAATGCAAAAGGGACGAGGATTTTCTTTCGCCCGAAGAGTGTTGTATTAATTTCCGATTTAATATTAACACATTTACCAACACGCAGATTTTGACGGACTTACCGTTCTCGCTAATTAGATTGTATACCGTTGAAAAGTACAATGAAATGCTGAATTAAATTTAAAATGGAGTTGTAAAAAATGCAATGTGTGATGCATTTGTTTGATTGTCGTTAATTTACAAACAAAATTTTTTTTTAAAGATTTTTTACGAACTTTGCATACACGTGACATATAAGGACATATTTTTGTCCTAAAGTTTTTTTACCAATCGAAATTGTTCTTACAATCTTATTCAAAAATATATTGGACTATATCAAAATATTCTGTTGTATTATATTCTCATACTTGCTATTTATTTTATTAATTTCGTAAGATTATTCAAATCTTTAATTTTCCGTAAGGTGAATTTACCTTAGAAAGAAATAGGCTAATAATAGTGAAAGTGAATGTACCTCACTATATCCTGTAATATTGATAATGGCCATAGAATGATAATATTAATTTGTATGCTGAGCTATTATCTACCTACCTCTCATATAAATGTAAGCTGTCCCACGCATGTTTCTCCTCGTTAGTACGAGCAAGTTCAACATGTTACCGATGATACCCAAGCAACAGATGGCAGGTAGAATGATGCCGTAGCTGACTCTCCTGAGGGTCGGTGTCCTAGGATCCTCCAGGACATCCAGATCCTCCGGTAAAAGGCAGAAACGGGTACCGCTCGTGTTGAGAGTCTCCATCATCTTTCTCTTAGTTTTCTCTGTTTCCTCTTCCTTCTCGAATTCGTGCACGTCGAAAGATATTATCCGTCACCATTGCATCTCACGTTGCTTTTATCACGTACACCGCCCGCTCCGTGGATCTGCGCGATCCGATTGGTCGACATCGTCGAACTCGAGTAAAATACTCGTTGCTCTGCTCTCGAGTAAAATCGAACGCAGGATGGAACAGACGAACGTCATCTCCTTTTAGCGATTCATTCGGGTCTTCACTCGATAGACCACTGGTTAATGCTAAGAACGAGTAGGTTTTATAATACTTTGAAAACATTCGTATCAAAAGACTGAGTAATTCACGAATATGAGTCTTTTTTTTATTTCGCGTTTTCAAACGAATTGGAACGATCGTACGATAAAATGTTCCTATCGGCTAGGACAACGGATCGATCGATTGCAAATAATCGATGATATTTTTCGGAAAGAGCCAATGCACCTGATACGGTTTTTTTCAATTTTTAGCGACTACCAACAGCGAGCTCGGTTCCAATCGATGAATCGTTCCCAGAGATGCACGCGCGGAGCAACAGGTTCGAGACGAAAGTTTTGCGGAGCTTTTCTCTCTATCTCTCTGTCTTTCTTTCTTTTCTCTATTTCTCTTGAACGTGTCTCGAAAAAAATTAACCTCTCTTCGTCCCTCATTGATTCACTGGAGACGCCTTGAACGTTTATTTTATCGAGAAACCGAAGTGTTTTCTTCTTAATCCCTACATGTTCCTGAAACATTTTAATAAGGGTGTAACCTACATTATTGTAGCTTTTTAATATGGATGAAAAATGATGAAAAAATGCATGTTTGCTTTATTATACATTTAATAGAACTATTTGGAATTACAATGTTTATCTGCAGAAGGATCTTATTATCTACCGATCTATTTATTAATTCACATTCTGTATAAAATTACTTTCATATACGTTATGTACAACAATATAACAAACTAAATGATTTCTCAAGAAAAAAATTTACGTGGACCGACTAGTAGCGCAGATATATTAAAGAGGAAGGAAATCGTAACTCGACGAAACGCAAATTGGCGAATCCTTCTTCTCTTCGTTCGCTTCCGTTAGCTCGCACGTGCTCCAAACGTCGAGAAAATTCATGAGAAATTTGGATCCTGAAGGAAAATGGATCACATTTCCTTCTCGTACTTGAAACGTTGGGAAGACCCTTACGTATTCTACCACCTAGTCGATCTTCGTTCGTTTCTTCTAAGTTCGATCGAAACTGGCCTTCACCGACACCCGTGCAACCACAAAACCTTCGAAGGAGGATAACGCTTTTCCGCGGCCCCCCATTGCCATCCTCCTTTCCATTCAAAACGATCCGCACGGCTTCCTGCCATTTTGTTGCGGTGTCGATTGATAGGAACGGACTCCTACGTTCTTCCTGCTCGAGAATAACTTTCTTCGAAGATTTTAATCATGAGTTTCTCTATTCTTCATTTTTGGAATACTAATACAAACCCTCACAGGTACGAGTCATAGGTACTTGTTTACTGTAAGGATTAAACCAATCATTTACATGGCAGGCATTTAGGTGTTTTTACTAAGATTATGGCAAAAGGATCTTCACAATTTAGTATCGATCTCTGCTGACTGCTTAACGGCTGTCGCTCTCCGTGATCTTGACACTGTATACCGAATGTATGGTCATTAAACCACCAATTATCACCAATAAATCGCACCGCTATATCTTCGCGTCTAACTCGAGAGAGGGAGCTCCCGAGAGCATACTCCGCCTTAGAAGAAAATACTTCGCCTTCGCGCAGGCGCATTTACGTTCGAGTAAACGTGTTTACATAGGGAGAGATAGAAAGAGAGAGAGAGAGAGAAAATAAGCGTAGGAGTTAGAAGAGTAGGGTGATCAGACTATTTTCCATTCCCTTCGCCTCTCTCACCCTTCGCAACTTCACAGCACTTCTCAGTAACGTTCTTATACACCGAAGACGACGGAAGTTGTCGTTCTTGCACTCGACTGCTTTTGATAGAACGTCCAATAGGTTCTCCTGTGGAAACATACGGGAGCACGGATGCCTGGAACGAAGCGGTATCAATTTGTCGACGGGACTCTGCGTGGTAATAAAATTGGTCGAGCGCGCTTGAAAAATTGTTTCCACGGCGAATTAGCTATGGGAGTGGACGCGACACTGTACCTATCCAACGGCACGCTTTTCTCCCCTTCTCTTTCGTGGCTTTTTTTTGCTTGGAAAGTGGCATAAACTTCTGTCTTTCTATTTGGTTCTCTCTCTTACACTCTCTCGTTCTCTGTGTTTCTCGAAGGGAGACCCTGGTGACTCGTAAACGAGACCACGAGGGAGTGCTTCATCGCATCCTAAGACCTCCGACACATCGGAAGAGGACGCAGCCAATGGAAAGAGGACCTCGAAAGCTGTCGGACCATTCGAGAGTAGCCTCGAGCTATTCTCCAATCTCTCAAGACGTTCTCTTCCCACCCTGTGTGTACGTCGCGTGCGCCCGAGCGCTACCGCACTTACCCTTCCTATCCTCGAATTATCCCTTTAGATAAGTCTAAGTTAATCTCGTAACTAGTAGAGCACGACGTCTCCCTTTGCTTACCAATGTAGGGTGGAATTCGGTGGGGAGGAGCTAAGGAGAGGAGAGATTCACCGCTTTATTTAAATACTCGATCGAGTTAGCACGAGTTTCGATGGGCACTAATTTCTAATCGCCGTAGCTAGTTTCGATGAGAAGTTGCTTTCAACGGGTTAATCATTGCTAATTCTTTGATATGCTTTTCTGGTAGTACGTTTGTGTCAGAATATAAAATAAATTGTGTTTCTCCAAATGTATTTCCACGATCGTATAATTATTGTATTAATATTCAAGAACTTTTACCAACTCACACATGCTGAAACTTATCAGACGTTTCCAGAGTATAACGTCGCTAACGTTTTTGATAAAAAACGGTTCTCCCCAGTTTAAAACAATTTTCATTTGCTAAGCGTCGGGTTTCGATACAGGCGAGTGGTGGGGGTGAAAAAGAAGAAAGGAGACGAGACGAAGAGGAACTTGGGAGGCTGCGCGTTAATTCTCGAGGAAAATCCCGTTAGAGCTACTAAACCGCGGGCGGCTATTAATTTTCGGTCGGTGCCGCTTGCCTCGGCCGAAAGTTTCCGAGCAAAATTCGGTTGATCGCACGATGGCGCGGAGGACGAGAGGAAAGGAAATTTAAGGAGAAAAGAAGACGTATTGTCCCAGCGGCAAGGCGCGATTTTGCGGTTCGAGCGGGGGACTCGAACTCGATGCAAAAGTTTCCGCTAATTTTCTTGGCGTGCCTCTCTCTCTCTCCCGCCTGTCGTCCCGAACGCGTTTCGCGTTTGCGGTATACGCGAAGAAATATACGCTGCTTCGGTACTCCCGAGGTATTTCGAGACGTCGTCGTAAAACCGAAAGTCATTCTTCGTCTACCTTCTTGAAACTCATGGTCTTGGCTTCGAGTTAACGACAAAAATCCTGATTGTTCTCCATTTCTCTGCCCCTTCTATTTATTCTGAAAATTTATTCATTTACGATAATTAACACGTCGACTGGCACGTAAATTTCATGAGAATTTCTCCAGTGATCGTAATGAAATTATCATTAGGTATAACAAGTATGTGATTATAAATTATATGATAATACCTGCATAAATATATATTTAACAAAAAATCATATTACGATATACGTATGTATATGTTAATTTTGTTAATACAGATGTTTCAATATGGCGAAACAGACGCTATTTATCTATCTATGACTTTGTCTATTTCACATTTTCTTTTTGTTTAGTTGTCTTTCTGTATATGTCTACACGCTTATGTGTTTGTCCTTTTCTTTCTTTTCTGTTGATCTGTCTGTATATGTCTTTCTCTCTTTCTCTACCTTTTCCTCTTTCTCAAGCGAACTTTTGATGAAAGTTTTCCCGTCCTCTCGGAGCGAACCCCTCGTGTGTCTTCCCCCTCCTCCGACCGTACGCGGCAGGGTAACAAGAAAAGGACGGGATTCGCATGGGGTCGTAAGAGAAATGTGGGTAACAGAGAGGAAGAGGAAGAAAAGTAGCACTTTTTGTGTACTTTCGTGATGAGCTTCATCGTCGCTCTTCCGGTCCGTCGACACCGAGAGAATGACGGCCGATGGTACTCGCTGCATCTCTCTTCTTCTCTCGTACTCTTCTTCTTACTCCATCTCCTCCGACGCGTTGCGTATCGTGGAATTTCGAACTTTGCAACGAGGCGA
Organism: Ancistrocerus nigricornis; assembly: GCA_916049575.1. Lineage (NCBI taxonomy): Eukaryota > Metazoa > Arthropoda > Insecta > Hymenoptera > Vespidae > Ancistrocerus > Ancistrocerus nigricornis. Next base: position 2,081,799 of record OU696667.1, read on the forward strand.
ACGCTTTCGACGTTTTTTCTTGATCTCATCGAAGGACGATCGTTTACTCTTTCGTATTTCAATCTAACTTTGCCAATGTACGTTGATTCATTTTTTGTAGAAGACTTTTTATAGAAATATCAAACCAGAAATTGTGACACGTAATTTGTTACAATTTAATGTTTCTATAATTAGTGTAAATATGAAAGAAACTAGGTTTACCATTTTTTATTCGATCGAAAACGAGTTTCCATCAATTTTGGACGTTTCGTTCTTGAACAGCTGGTAGGTACGATAATCTTATTTTTAGTATATCCGTGTAATTTCCTGAAAATTTTTCTCGACGTAAAGAACGTTACGAACTCTCTCTTTCTCTTCTCCAAGATGGTTATCATCGTACGATAATTCGGAAAAGGGAAAACGTCGCTGCGAATCGACACGTGGCGTGAAAATCCCAGCGAAGAAAAGTTTGCAATTTCCAAGAGAGCACGTGTCACGGTGCAGAGGGTAAACGGCGAGGACAAAGAGAGAAAGGAAGAAAGGAGGGGGTGGTTCCTGCGTCCCCGGGACAAAGTGACAAACTCGGCCAAGTTTTCTGCTAGGACCGCGAACGCGGCGTACAACGGCAGCTGCGACTTAATACCTCGATACAACTTCAGGCTAAAGGAAAATAAGAAAAGCTAAACGAACGAGAATATTATGCGTCGGTTCTCCTTTCGCATCCCCCTCTAACGTTTTTCGTTTACTTCCGAAAATTCTTTGGAAATACGGTCAATTTTCTACTTAGAAAGCGCTATTCTTCTAAACTTTGTCTCAGAACTATAAGTGAAAATGTTATACGATTAGTTTTATTAAAACAAAATGATTATTGATTAACGTGTCGTTACGAAAAATCTAGAGTAGCATTTTTAAAGGAGGTATAAGCTTCTAGATATTTAAAAAAAATGGTTTACCTCCTATTGTTGCATCTTTTTGTATCACCAACTATTTTTCTCACCGTTACAATTGACGAAAACTTATGCTTCGAAACGATACGAAGGGAGTGGAACGCGAAATTCTCGAGGCTACGTAAACTTTGAAAACCTCGCACATCTTATCACACGAGAGAGCTTCTCGCCATTTATTAAATATTACAATGTACGAAGAAGAGCATTAATGGCGCATGGTGGGGATACCCCCATCTACCTTTATACGAGCTGAGTCACAAAAGATAGTAAACATTTTCATCAGCTCTCTATAAACTTATGTACCTTTGAAGTCACATTCTCACAACTCCATCTCTACTAAATTTGATTTGATTTTACTGTTCGAACCGAGTTGATTTTTATTGAAAAAGTTTCTCATATGTATGTATAAATTCTTTACTTTGCTTTTACTTCAAAATCACGTAGGTACTACTTTTTTTAAGTCAACTGTACGTTTAGATGTTAACATCTGATTTGATAAATCCATTTTCTATGATTCGAATTTGTATGAAAAAATAAAATGATAAAATCAGATTACAATAATAAATATCACTAACACTTTTTTGTTCAAATTTTACTGATAGGTTCGTTAAAATAGAGACAAATGAGACGATTCATTCTAGTAGATATATCGAATTTTTAGAAGAAAGTTGAAGCCTCTTGATGTTAGAGATGGAAATCGTTGAAATAATTCGTAATTTGTGAGAATGAGAATAGTCGGTGCAGGGTAAGCGTAGGGTTTAACGAGCTTCTTGGTAGAACCGCGGTATCGGAACTTGCAAAAGCTCCGTCATCGAAGTTCCGTAATCGACACGCGCTAGCCGCGAGCGTCGCGACTCTTTAACGCGAGGAGTAACGATCTATTTTCTCCGCTATAAGAGGATCTTACTCATTTACGATGGTCCCTTATTCTCCGCATAACGATCCCGATAAAGGAGAGTATTATCGCTATGAAACGTTAACGTCCTTAAAAAAGAAGCGCTATACCGTTGAAGAGCTTCCCCTTAAAGTCACCTTTTTCCGAAGCGATACCGAAATAGAAGAATGGAAATCGTTCTGAGCTCGCTTTGGGACCAACTTCCTTACCTTTATATCTTGTATTATATATGTCTTAAGTAAGGAAGAAAAAAATCGATCTTTTTTTATTTATTTGACATAAAAAAGCTAATGCGATGATATGAAATATTTATATAGAATTCCCATTATTTTCTTCGAACCGTAGAAATATAACTAGACCGTATGAAAAACACAGTGAAAACGAGTAAGTCTGAATCGTGTGAAAAATACTGTATAAAAAGAGGCCGGGGTGGAATTTTATACGATGGGCTGGAAAATCGATCTTACAAAAGACCAGCATCCTCCCAGTGGACAAAATCACGGAAATTAGAGGATTTTATATGCCAGTTGCCTCAAAGGCGCTCGGGAATAATTCTTTAAAGTCTTCCTTACGAGAGCCGGCCATTTCTGAAAAGCGTTAATTAACGAGCGTCCCGTCATCGTCATCTCGTGGCCGGCAGCGTGAGGCGCGATAATACGAGAGGAGCGGAGATAATTACGCGCTCTCAAGATATCCGACTCTCCACCTCCCCTTTCAATCCCATCCACAGTCTCGTACCTTCCAGGCTATCTCTCGATATTATAAAATATATCTCGGCTCTCCAAAGATCTACCTTCTTTTACTCCCCCCTCCTCCCCTCGCCACACACACACCCCTCAACACCAGCCCTTTTTTTTTCTTGGCACGGCTCTCTCACGAACTCGCCACTTATGAAGCCGTAAAAAAGTCCCTTCCGCGATTCCAGGCGCGAGGGTAGCGCGAAGGCGGATTCTTCCCAAGCTTTTTTCTCTCGCATTTTGTTTTCTTTTTTTTTTTTGGAACGCGGAAAGAAACGTCGGTCGGGTGGGAACACGGGTGAATAATCGATTTAGGTTTCACGAGATATTCATTGTCTTTTTTGCGTGGATTAATCAAGAACGATACGTGCCAGGGTGAAATATTTTGTGAAAAGGGTATGCCCGTGCTTGTATGTTTAATAATTTTCTCTCGATGTTAAAAGAAAGTTGATTCGTAAAGAAACGTTGCGTGAGTAAATATTTAATTGTTTCTTATGGAACTTCATTTACATTTTGAAGTAATGATAAATAAAATGGTCGTTGGCTGGTGCGACATTTCACGAAGAATCAATGAGAGTGTTCGAGCATACGCTACATCCCTCTTGATAGTCCTTGTCTCATTTATTCTTCTCTACCCTTCTTCTTCTATTTCTTTTTCACCCTGTTGCACCCTTTTCATCTCTCGGAATACTCCGTTCAGCTAGCATGGGAATGAATAAAATCGAAGTTACGCGAGCGAAACGCAAAATTCCCAGGATGAGGGCGAAGGAAGGAAACTGCGTTGTGTTCTTTCATCGAGATAATCGAGTAGGGTTCGATTCTCACTTTCTTATCGAAACTCGATAAGGGTTTTTTTTGCGATCGTCAGTAAAGCTAATCAATTTCAGGACGAAGTTTCATTTCTCTGTCGTGACAAAATTATTTAAAAAATACGCGTATCGATCGTCAAATTTTGTAGTTTTGTTACAATGGACAAATACGATATAAATATGTGTCTTTATTATAAATCTAACTGAATTATCTTAAAACGGTTTTAATATTACTTACAACACTATTTCTTGAGAGTGGCGATATGTATATACCTACACCTACCTAATCCCCTCTTTTATTCTAAACGTTGAAAAGTCACAGCTGTGGCGAAACCGTGTAAAGAATATCCTGTTTTACTGATAACCGAAATTCTATTGTCCCAATCGTTTGGTTAATGGAATTAACTTGTCCCATGAAACGCACCAATACGCAGTATCGTATTGTCGTTAATAAACTATGAATTACGTGGCACATATGATACAAGAGCCGTATATGGGTTCATACATACATATTTCACCCCTGCAACATAAGAGGCATGAGTATAAAATCGTAAATTCTTCAGAAAAGAAGAGAGAAAAAAGCATATTTTAAAAGTAATTCTTCATGTCAGTATCCAACGAAAATAAGATAATATTCTTTTAGTTTTCTTAAATATACTCTAGAAATAATACCTACAGATATAAATTTCATTATAGTGTGATTTTTCCTGTTTTAAGTCTATTTATTATTTCATGGAAAATATCTTTAATAAATTATGGTATTTTGAAAATAATTCGCACAAAATACTAAATTCGACAAATTTTCACTTTTGCTGGGAGGACACCCTATATATACTCACTAGGCATACCTACATATATTCCATCCGTGTAACGTTTAAGTGATCGAGCCGCGAGTTTCACGCGACTTCGTCTCTAATCGTGCGAAATCAACGTTCTTTCGAATATTTCGAGGTAATTAACGGAGAGGGAAACCATCGATGGCACAGTTCAGGGAATACGCAGGACTATCAAACGCAATACAATGTTCCATGTATCTATGTGGATATATACATACGTACACGCGCTCCAGACTGAAAGTGATGGAATGGGACAGAATTTCGAACGTCGGATTGTCGTGCGGTTGATGGCCGTGTTAATTAAACGTTTGCGATTTTTCAAATTCAGCTGGTTGGACCCGAAACACGTAAATCGTAAATACGCTTCTGTATAGTATGCAGTTTAATATGTGGAACTTACTAATATGTTGCATTTGTTAGATTGAATTTGAAATATTTATAAGTTCAGTTTATTAATAAAAAGTGAAATATAAAAGATGTAATAGTAAATCCTTCGATACCTTATTCTGAAAACATGAATTTTATTAACCAAATTGGAATATGTCAGTACTAAATCGGTTCAGTATTCGATTTGTTAACAACAATAATTGATAGAAAAACGAAATTTAGCTGAGTTATGCATACCTACCTACTTATACAAGTGATTAATTAGGAATAATTTTTCTAAGCATACCTAAGAGGTTTTGAATTCGCGTAGAACAAAAATGGCTAGCAATCTGATACATAATCAAGTAGGATACAGAGATTCTGCGGACTTTTCCCATTGCGTTTGCGTCCAATACCGCAATGGTAGATCCACGCGTTAAAGTAAACACCGTATATGCAGATAGGTTGATTATCGTTCGACGATGTGAATTCCCCGGTATCCCGATATCCTGTAGGACACGATTAGTTCAATGCGAATGAAACTTTAAGCGATTCCGTTAAACGGAGAAGCCCCAACTACGAGAAAACGCGTTCTCGCACGATATTTCGAAGCTTTCGAGAATTCTCACAAGCTCCTTTTAATTTCCCTGCCACCCTTTCTTGCCATTCGCGCGCGCGCACGTGTGCTCGTCATATCCGGGAGAAGAGGAAGAACCCTGAATTTTCATGAATTTAGTTTTATCAGCGAATTTAGTTTAATTAGGAAGCGGAACGTGTCGCGTCTCAGGAATTCCTTATTAGATCTGCTTAGAAGAACTTCCGGCAAGGGGAAAGGGGGTAATCATCCGAAATGACAGTGGTTGGTTGGCTACCACCGACAGTAGCTATTACCACGGGACACGTTGGAGAAAGGAATTTCTTCGTTTTTTATCCTCGATAACGTTATCTCGAAAATCTGACCATCGAAGAATTTCTTCGTTCTATCTTGGATTAAACGAAAGGGGGGATCGGGGAAAATCGACGTATCGCTCGGTCACGTAGACCCTTTACACGCGATTACGTTTCTCCTTCCTTCGGCGATCTTTCGTTTTTTAGCGATGCATGCCGGATCGAATCGCCAAGAAGAAACTTGACATAAAGTTCTTTAAATGCGACATCGAATTTTTGCGAAATACCGAGTTGGATAAGACCTGTTAGAGGTAAGACCGGAACTTACTATTAAACATTTTTTTTGTGTCAATGTAGCTAGTCGCTATATTTAGGATTTTCGTTGAAAAAATTCTTTCACATTATCATTAATACCCGTTAAAAATATCGTGACGAAACGAATTATAAGCGTCTCCACGGTTTATCTTTCGCGCGCGAAAGCAATTTGCACGAAGTTCCGCGATGTTCGCGGCTCGTATCTTGCGCGATGAAATTCAGATGACAAGAAGTCGACGCTTTGTCATACAAACGGCACGAGCTTCCTGACATCCGATAAGATATTAATACGATACGTGAGAATCCAGCCTCCTCCTCCGTGTAGCTGGAGGAGGGAGCGTGCACCTCGCGACGAGACAAACGGGAATAATCGATTATTCGACTCGCGTCGAGCGCCAACATTTTTCATTTAACTTCAACACGAAACTGGCATAATTTCTCCTTACTCTTGGCGAATGGATCTCGAACAACGTGTTAGATATGAGAACGGAGGGGAAGGTGGGTGAGAGACAGAGAAAGGGAGAGAGAATACAAAGAAGGTGATATTACACGAGTATAAATTCATTATATATTCTATAGATCATCATTTCGTGATAATAATAATGTTACGAAGACGTTAAGAACCAGGGCTGTTTTTCTTCGAAACTTTGTATTTTTCCTGACATCAATAAATGGAAAGTATGAAATAAAGATTTGGTATAAAATAACATTTTTCAATAATTTAGTATTTTTTTAAATATTAGTGCCAAAACAGTATATTTAAAATAAATTTCTTTAATAATAACTCTGCTGATCCTGAACGTGTTAATAATGATAATAATTTTTGAATTAACTGTTTGAAAAAAGAATGTCCAAGAGAATCGAACAACACTTTATTACGAGTTTATTAACTTGTTCGCTTGTTCGTTCATTCGTTCGTTCCTTAGAGTACTACGTGTTGGATGAAACAATTCGGTGATAAAAGTTACTACGCTCAAAGGACCAATAAACGTTCTTCTTTTCTTCTCTTAACCCCTTTCTTCCCTTTTCTCTCTTTAAGAAACGATCTTCATTCGCATTTTTGTCTCAAGATCCGTTCGACGTTTAACGACGCGTGTAACAATAAGAGGATCCAGGACTCCTTGCTCGACTATCCAACTCAAATTCCAACCTTGTTTAGGAAATTGCATGAAGCTATCTCTCGTTCGACGCGTCAGAGACGACTTTATTAAACGATTAGTGACTGACTGATCTTATTTGCTCTTAACACATCTAACATCATTTTTCGATGGACATGCACCATAGCTAATAAATTTGCATCGAAATGTTTTTTTCATTTGTAATAAATGAATTTGCATTGAAATTTCGTACTGTGAACATTACATTTTGTAGAAATGTAAAAAAAAGGTGTTATTAAAGATATACGTAGATGCGATTGTTAACGATGAGCTGATTAATTTTTCAACTTAAACAATTCTAATTTTGATAAACAAGGTTGAAAGAGAAAAACGCGCGAGAAAGAAGGGTATTTAAAAATGGTATAACGTCTCTTACCTCAGCAAACGTTACCATCAATCGTAGATTGTTTATGAAATAGAGAAAGAAAAACGATTTTTCAAAAATATCCTTCGTCTTCTTTTAAAATCCTACGTGACACACGTTTTCCCCTACATTCGTAGCTTAAGATTATATTATAATTTCATCCTCTCCTTCATTTTGTTTTATCTTCTACTCCACAAGATAGATCTTACCGCACGATTTAAATTAATAAAGAAAAATAGAAAAATGGCAAAGATCGAGCTTTCAATCGATTCTCATTTTAACAACAATCAACTCGAGGCTTTCCCGAGCGCGTCGCGGCACCAACTGGAGAGAATTCACACTGATTTGCACGTTCACCGCGTCGAACCTCGTCACTTCGCGCCTGCGTCTCAACGTTGCGCGGAAAAATACGCGATTTGTGTAGTGCAAACGAAAAGTGAAGAAAATAACAATTACGATCTAATCTTTTACTAATAAAACGTAGATATTTTTTATCATTCTTCAATGTTTGCATCGTTGTATTCCTTTTTTTCTTATATTATTAAAAATAAGCAAGCGATTGGAATTGCTCAAGTTCAGTGGGCTACCCTATAGTTGATCATCCATAATTATATCATTTTCATTTATCTTTTCGAACGACACACCACGAAATGTATTTTATCGTTAAACGAGAATGAATTTCATTCTCTCCATCATTTTATGTCCATCCGTAATTTGGTTCTGGGATTTCATGGCATTCGACGTCGTATGATAATCGAAAGTCTTTAGCTTGGCGCGACGCGTGAAACGAGATTCTTCTACATCTATCTTTCCCCTTTTCTCGGGGCTTTATCGCGTGAGCGTCATCGCATCGAACCGATCTAATTTTTATGAGGTCACCAAAGGGTTGCGCTTGTCTGCGTTGAGTTACCTGAACGGCTAGACGAGCAGTTACCTCGACCGTGGAGGATTGAGATTTATGACTGAACGCAGCTCAACCCTCGCAACTAACGTCGGCTATCAAGAGTTCACCCTTAGAAGACGTGCCTAATACGTGTGCTTGGCGCCATACGCGAAGGAATTTTTCTTCCTTCTTAAATTCATTCAATTGGCATTCCACGCTGTTCTATGAAAAAAGAAGGTATCATTTCTCATTACACCAAGCTGGTACTTTTTTTCCTTTAATCGTGTTCGAAGAGAAATGGGAAATTTATATGTAGGGTTAGGCACCTAACATGACCACCTCAAATAACTTCGAAATTATGAGTTGTATGACAAATGGGTGTATACGAATGTTGTATAGTTTGAGTTTACGTTGTTTAATTTGTATCAAGATATCGATAGAAAAATTAAGGAGGCAAGAGAGATAATATTGTATCTATTAATAAGAAATCTTGTTGGAAAATTTCTAAAATATATAACAACAAAGTTACAAAACCCCTTCCTTTTCATCTAACGACAACAGACCATAAAATATAACCCGAAGATGTCGAGGATTTGTTTTCCGATCGTGAGGGTTTCTCAAGTCCTATCAAGAGGGTTCAAGAGAAGAGAGCTTTTACGCAACGAAGTCGAAAAGAGATCGAGTGGTCGATCGACGGGGAGTAGAAATTAAGAGGCTCGTGCTTTCGACGTGGGGTCGCGCCGAAAGTAAGGGCTCGTCGTTCGGAATGCGTTGACTGGAAGGGAGACCGAAAGAAGGTAAAAGGAAAAGAGATTTCTATCGGTCTTTCCTTGCGAAGCTCATGCTCTTCGTGAGTCACTGCCATTGAGTCGTCCTTTTATCGATGCAGTTACACATATTTCATTAAAACGCCACACGCCTTCCGCTTTACCGGATAAGCCTCTTTTATCGTCAAGATAGGGTAAGTAGAGGGTATCAATCACAGAATAGGGAACAGTCGCGGGTTTTTTTTTTTTTTATTTAATTAACAACGTTTGAGATACTCGACAATTTATTTGAAATTATATTTCAAATCTCTCGTTCTAATTTGTATTTAGTAAAAATATTGTGGATTTCAATAATGTCATTGATTTTATGTAAAAAACGTGTTATATACCATAGTATTACACAACGATTCAAGTCAGTAGTAAGTATCGTTGGTATGGCAGACGATAGTCAGTAGTATCGACATTGCTAAGGACCAACTGCTTTTGCCGACAAGATTAATAAACCTTTCCTCCATTGTTTTAATATTTGTTATTAAATCAACTGATCATACGAACGAAAAAAAAATAAAAATTTGGAAAAAGTCGAATGAAATAAATATTTGCTATGTAATATAGATTATCTTCAAAGACATTATTATAAAATGATCAAGGATCAATATTATAGATCAATGGCTACACTTATGTTATTATAAAATGACTGAGACTGTAATTATTTGTTAACCAAAGTTTCATTTTTATATTCATCGTGGCACGAATAGAAAGAAAACATTTGCTACAAACAGAAGAAAAAAGATATGTAGCTACACCTACGCTATTATAAAAAGACCAAAACTGTTATCATTTTTTAAGCTGAATTTCATTTTTAAATTCATTGTGAACCACCCTTATCAACGCATGACTCGGTGCGGCGAGGAACGAACGAACTCCGGCATAAAAATCCAGGCTTTATTGTGACCATAAAATGCAAGCGAGCAAGACACAGTGTCGTCGCGTATCTTCTCTAAACCTACGTTATCGCCGCGCTTTAATCCTTTCTCCGTCATCAGGAAACACGGGTCGTCCGAGAAATGCAACGATTTGTCACGTGTCACTTCGTAGGATAATGTTGGTGAAGGTGATGCTGTTTAGGACGAGGTAGAGATCTACTCTCGGCGTTGTGTCTATGTTGTTACGTATTACCAATGAGAAACAGAGGGTGCATAACTCGATGACACTTAAATGTGCCCATATTACATGACTCTGTATGTGACGTATCGCCGTTAATTTGGATAAGCGACGCATTGACCCTTCAAACGATCCGTTCTAATCCCCTCTAACGAGGACTATCGGCGTTTCTACTTTCGTACATATTATTTTTAATCATGAAAGGGAATTAGTTTATAACTTTTCTTTTTTTAATTCCATCTACACTAGCTCTCTAATATTTCACGTAATAATTTATTATTTTAATATTTACGTATGTCGTACACGGATTTACTTGTAAAGTATTTTCTAACGTCCTATGTCCATACACGCTACTCGTATCGCGTATTACGATCGTTCTCACGAAATAAAAGCGTGAAAAGATTTCTACTTTTCGTCAGATTGGTGCACACCATAATCCTTTTGAAATGTTGCTCACGTAGCCGGAGGTACGCGAAAGGTAGTATATATCGTAAGAAAAAGGAATAAAAATATACGGTACGGAACATTAGGAGCTATTCAGTAAGTTTTATGAAGCTCACGATCCGTGCGGAATCGATAGAAAATTCTTGATCGTTCTACAGTTCTTCGCTTAATCTCGACTTTTCACGTATGATACCCACGATCTAATGTCGGCGATAAATAAATTATTTCATTACGATTGTTACACGAAAGGAATGTTATTTATAATCGATCTCATACAAAAGATACACAGCAGAAAATCGAGAAGAAGTATTTATAGCTTCTAATGCCAGTTGGCGCTTAAAATAGACTTAACGTATAACTGTAACAATAAAGGATAACGTAAAGTTTTCATAAAAATATCCGCTTTATTTTTTTTTCAATATGTTTTCCGTCAGTTTCTGCTTATTACACGTAACAGAGTTATTAGTTATAACAAATGTCAAAACTAATATGGATACATATATTGCATGAATAATAATATTAATATTACTTGTAATAACGTATTACGTAAACTCGTCGACAGGAAACATCGAAACGCCTTTGAGTTTCCACTTATTTCTTGGTATGGTAATTATTTCTATCAGAAGGATTACAAAGTGCGATACAAAAAATGGATTGCGATAAATCACGAACGGCGTATCGCCTATCACAAGATCCCTAAGCGTCCTGCGCGAGCGTTTAAAGAATTAAGCGTGTCATGGAAAGAAAATGATGGAAATATTCGTCTAAATGCTTAGGAAAGTTCGGCTAAAATGAGATACTCCTACACGTAAAGTATGTATATGAACTCATTCTCGCTGATTTCATAGTTGTGTGGAACTTGATTTTAGGACGAACGGTCCCCCATCGTCTCTCTTTTCGTATCTACAAAAGTCCTAAATCAACATTTTACAGGTATTGCAGTTGTATCACACAAATTTGTAAGTTATCTACAGAGACTCCTATAGATTTCTAATACTCGCAAACGTGTTAGAGTCGCTGCCGGAACGTAATAAACGGCGAAGATATACACATAGAATCTCATAGAGGGGATGTACTACATGGAACAAGAATATTTCGACGTATAAAATATAAAGTACATATCGGCACGAGTTGCATTTCACAGTGATTGAATATTGAGATTTCTTTAATTAACGAATACTTCTCGCAAGTATAAGATAAAAACTTGTACGATTGCTTTATAACTACTGCAGCGCGATGTATCGCTTATTTACTCATTTTATTTCACTAAGGAATACAAAACGGTCGTATAGAATAAGAAATATACACACAGTTTCAAAAAACTACTTTAAAGCTATCTCATGCTTCGCACTCGAGCTTTCCTTTCAATGCCGTTCCGTTCATTCCGTCACGCAAGGTATGATTATCTTACCCGCGAGAAACTATCGCGAAATCTCAAAAAGTACACATGCGTTATACACTTTGCGCATACCCCAATCGATCTATTATGCACAAGTCCATAAATTATTCAGTCATACTCGTGAGAATCCTTTTTATTGAAAAGGCTGTCCCTCTCTTCCTGAGTAGATGGAACTTCTGATGTCGTGGGCCTTACTACTTTCGAGACTTTGCTGACTTTACTGAGGTTCTCGGTGATACCGCTACCACCGCTAATACTGGAAAAGAGGCTAAGTTCGTGATATTAGAATAGGATGAGTTAAACTAGCCACAAAGACAGATGTATATATAAATAAATGAATATGAGATTTTTTTTGCAATTAATTAAAATAATTGAAACTTTGTAAAGAGTTTTTTGTTGTAGAAATTGTTCTGTTACATGATATTATGAAAACAAACATTTTATTCTATTACAAATATAGTGTTATTAAAAAATAATTATAGAAAAGTAATACTTACACGATATCCATTTCATCGTCATCGTCTCCTTGATCCACGTCATCGTTAGTTAACGTAAAGTAAGGATTCGCGGAAGCGGGTCGGAACTTGTAACCCGTTAAAACGAAAAAGACATATGTTGACATCTCACGAGACATTTGATCTAACCACTCGTATTGGAAGCGTACCGTAATCTGTCGAAAAAGAACAGATACCAGCTATTTTTGTTCAAACGTCTACCGATCTAAGCCGCCAGTGATAAATAAACACCTCCTACAGTTTGTAACAACAAATCTCAAGTGGTGCACGTTACGCACCTTAAGTAAATATGCTATGAATCTGCTAAAATAGATATAGCCAAGTATCATAATGTAGAAATGTCTGAAAAGTTTAAGTTTCCGTAAATTAATAGCTGCTTTGCCATCCGTGTTAGCAGCCTCTTCTAAATGTCTAATACTCCAGACTACTGGGAATGAAATAGCACCGCAGCAAAGTAAATCCACGAGAATAAGAACGTCGCGCCATGTTTTATTCTCTATATCTCCTTCTTCGCTCTCCTCTATTATGATTTCTGCAACATTTGCTAATACCTGTATAATAGTAAATAATTCAATTATATAATAGCCACTACAGAATTATTCCTCATGCTACTAATGATTCTTTGAATTTTTTCAATTTTTGTAATTACCTGTAAGGAAATGACGATCATGAAAAGTTTTTTATCTTTATCTGCTAAAATATGCTTAATAAATGTCCACCCTGTTCCAATAAGGACAATCGTAATAAATAGCACAGCACCTTTTAAAAGATGCGTAATATAATATAATATTGCCCATGCTGCTACATGTTCACCCTTTGTTTGAATGAAATGGTAATTTATCCCATGAAATAGTAAAGATAAAGATTTTAGAAATACCAATACTGCCATTAAGTAATGAATTTTGAAGACAGGATGCCTAAATAGAAAGTAAGAATTAAGATGTAGTTTTATAAATTGCATCATTTTAAAAATAAAGATCTTACTTGCTCTTCTTCAATATAAAGACCCAGAAGCAACCAGAAAAGAAGAATAAGAAAGCCATCATAAAGTATAAAGCCGGTAAAGGCATTTCTCCAGCACTCAGAAAGTTCCCATGATTAATTTCAGCTATTTGAACCTGTGAAGAATATTTATAAAAACATGTGAACATATTTTCTTATCGTATCTCATGAAAAGTAACAGTTTTGCTACAATGATACATGAAATATGTAGAATATCTCACCGTAAAGTCTAATGCTACTTGAGTATTGTCTTTATAATTAGGACAATTATGAAAATAAAGATTATAAAGACCCTCTTCCTCTTTCGTGGCAACATACATAGCAAAAGTAGCATTATAATACATTTGGCCCTTTATATTTTCAGAAGTCATTGGTAATGGCGATTGTGCTAAATGAGCACAACCCTTTGGTTCTGACTTGAACTCAGCCTCGTTCTCTCTGACAAATCTTTCATTTTCTGCAATAAAGTTTATGTGTAAGATTGTTTATAAAAACTTGTATAGAAGAGGTGAAGACAAATGTATGAAAAATACAGTTTTACATTTGAGCTATTTCTTATATTGAAAACCAAAGATAATTATATGGATTTCATTATTCATTAGTATAAAAAAGAAAGTTAAAGACACGAATCAAAGAAGATAGTTACCTAACCAAACTTTCAAAAATATCTAACTTTCGTGTTATTTATAAGATTGAGGACGAGACGTAATTATAGCAACTGCCATCGCGGAAACGTTCGATCACCGGCGTTGCTATGAGTCCACGTGTGGTTGTACATCAATCACCGTAGTTCAAAAATTCTTATGTATGAAACGCATATATATATATATATATATAATGTACGCGTACAAATATATTCATAAGTGTAAAATTTTAGTTAAACATTTAAATTAAACCTATAATTTATGATACTAATATGTAATATCGTTTAGAAACTATCTCAAACATGCATTCCTTTATAAATCCAAATATTGGCATGACCAAATACACTGGACTTGACATACGAAATATTAATAATAAACGTCTGACAGACTAGAAATCGCGTCTATGAAGTTCGTGCCAAATCACCGGTTTCCACCTGTTGGTAACGGATGTAGTTAAATTATTGCAATTCTAAGTTTAGAGATTGAACTTGACAAAAATAATTTGTGCATGTAATATTATCTATTTTTATCACAACTACAATCGGCAATAATCACGCGAGTGTACATTCCATTGGTTAATAAAATGATATTTTACTAATTGCATAATTAATTATACAAAACACAATGAAATTAAATTTACCTATCATAAATAAATTTAGAAATATTCTTTTTTGGTATTTATTCGTATAAATATTTCAATAATATTATTTATATATTCTGTAGTTTAAATATATAAATAATATAATAATACTTACCATGGATCGATATATTCCGCTTTCTTCGTGGGAAAAGAGCAGTATCGCTAAATTTTGTTGGCATAGAATTTCTTTTCATCCTGAAACCTGGTATCATACTGGAATCTTTATATATATGAACTATATGTACATTCTGACTGCAATTTATCTTTAACCTGATAACAAATAAAATACGATTAACAAAGTGGTTCTTACAAAATTCTTATAAAATAGTAATTTCACTTACAGTGAGTTAGTTAAATCCATCGTAAAGTATATGGCAGTACTGTTATCCTTTTGTTTTAACTCTGATTTGGAACCAGATATATCTTGAAGCACGCATCTCTCTTGATGACTATCTAAATAAGGATTTAGCGCGCCGCAAAGTGTTCGGTCCAAACTGAATCCAAACTGAAGTCCAAATAAATAAAGGTTTTCTTAAACTATGTAGTGTATGTGTACTAACAATACTTGGAAGATTTTTAAACAAAATTTATCAATACAGGTTATATCAATATTTTTCTTAAGAATTTGTTTACTTATTATCAATAAAGAATAAGACAAACAGGTGGCTGTATCTCTATGGAGTAATGGCGCTATATACGGCACCGTATAACTTACCACGGCATTTTTGTCGAAGGGGTCGGCCTTGAAGTTCGTAAGACTAACATTAAGAATACCATCTTTGTAGAAACCAAAAGTACTGAGCGAAATATATCGCCTTGTATCTTTCTGAAAAAATAAAATAAAACATGTGACAATTTACGCGCATTCGCATAAATCGATGCTGAATAATCGTCAAACCAACGGTGGACCCATGCACCGAAATGTTAATACTTCGTTTACATAAAAGTCTACATAACCTATATCAGGATTTGATTGAAAATATAAGTATCTATATACATATAACAAAATATTTGCAACATATTGTTATTAATTGCCTAAAGGAATTCACGACTCATGCACGAAGATGCTTCGTGACGCGATATTGTACATCACGTACTATACGCATAAGAATGTAAGATATAGCTTTACATGTCATGTAGGAAAAAGATATCGATGTAACACGCCTATCTACGATATCGCATAATTATCATCATACTACATCATGTTCGGAAGAATACTCCGTTATATGAGTCAAATGAAGTAAAGAGCGAGAAAAGAAAAAGTAGCCGTCAAACTTGAGACATCTTTTTTACTTCGATACTAACCCGTATTTCAAGTTTATGGATTCTAGCTGCAACTATTGTGATTGTCAGTAACGTCCAAAAGCACCGGACAAGGAAACTTTGCGAATACATTTTTGAATTGTCTACGTATACAGAAATGTCACATCACGTAAGATCCGCGTCTACAACGCAAAACAACCGTATAACCACACTCCGCGATACGCAAGCAAAGACTGACCTGGCCTCAGCGAGAATCATCAATTGCGATGCAAAAGCACAGACGAGGTAAAAGGATAGACCGGACATACAATGGGACTTCGTGTCCCATGTACTGAAATACCGATCGTGCAAAACAACAGACGTTTACTTACGCCCTCTACCATATGGAGCGGTGAATTTAAAAATCATATTCGACCCAATAATCGAAGTTGGTAACATCAATAGATCTGTTGCGATAAAGGACGAGAATCTCATCCCCCCTTGAAAATAATCCATACTTCGACACTTCAAATATTAATTTCTCATCATTGCGTAACGATATCGAAAAACGGACAACGGGACAGTATTCTGCATGCTTTCTTCTTTCTAAATCGTGATGCATACATCAGGATTTTTGTCAAAAATCGAAGCATCTCGAATTTGCCCGATCAAATACTCGTTCGAAAGAGGAAAGTCTCCTCTTTACGAAAATGCAAGTCGCGTTTCGATCGGATGGCTGGTTCGAAAGATACAGCAGTTTTAAGCTTGCAAAAGACCCATACTCCGACACTTAAAAGATTAATTTCTCATCATTGCTTAACGATATCGAAAAACGGACAACGGAACATTATTCTGCATGCTTTTATCTTTAAAATGAGCCATTAAACATTGAAATCGGCGGTGGTGACCATTTTGACAAAAATCATGATGCATAGGTCAGGATTTTTGTCAAAAATCGAAGTATCTCGAATTTGCCCGATCAAATACTCGTTCGAAAGAGAAAAGTCTCCTCTTTACGAAAATGCAAGTCGCGTTTCGATAGGATGGCTGGTTCGAAAGATACAGCAGTTTTAAGCTCGAAAACGACCCATACTCCGATACTTAAAAGATTAATTTCTCATCACTCCGCAACGATATCGAAAAACGGACAACGGAAAATTATTCTGCATGCTTTCTTCTTTAAAATGAGCCATTAAACATTGAAATCGGCGATGGTGTCCATTTTGGCCCATTTTGTCTGTGTCGGTATATTGTTGATAATGCAGAGGCCTCGTATTCCTAAGTCCGATAGTCATGATAGCGTTGTCATGGACGCATGTTAACTTTTTTACGTTTTCGTGCATAACGTACTATTTATATTCATCATTGGTTAGACAAATTCAAGCGTACATGAATTTCTGTACTTCGGTTATAGTACAAAATGTTTGTCTATTTAAGTAAAAAAATAGCTATACCAAATAATTTTCGTTTGAATTGTATAGCATGGAATCAAAAAGAAGGTTACATAGCTGTAGGAGGAGAGGATGGGCTCTTAAAGGTTCTTCGGGTTGAATCTGCTATGGGAAATAGTAATAATGCAAATGGTAAATTTCGCAATTTTACTGCAGCTAGCAATCTCAGTATGAATCAAACTTTGGAAGGTCATAATGGGCATGTGCAAGTCGTTACTTGGAACGAAGAACATCAAAAACTTACTTCGAGCGATCAGAATGGTGTTATCATTGTTTGGATGCTGTATAAAGGTTCTTGGTATGAAGAAATGATAAACAATCGCAATAAATCTGTTGTAAAAGGTATGTCATGGAGCCAAGATGGTCAGAAAATATGTATAGTATATGAAGATGGTGCTGTAATTGTTGGTTCGGTCGATGGTAACAGAATATGGGGAAAAGAATTGAAAAATATTTCCTTATGCAGCGTACAATGGTCACCCGATGGAAAATTACTCTTATTTGGTTTAAAGAATGGGGAACTTCATTTATATGACAATCAAGGAGTATTTCTGACTAAGCTAAGTACATTCCAGCCAACTCCTGGTCAATTGCAAACGATCGTTACTTTACAATGGTACAATGGACGAAATGGTTATATTGCCTTGGACTGTCCTACTTTAGCTATTTGCTATCAAAGTGGGAGAATATTATTAATAAAGGACACAAATGATGACAATCCAGTTGTATTGGAAACTGGTATGACAGCTGCATGGTGTTGTTGGAATAGTCATGGTTCCATACTAGCTGTAACCGGTATGATGCCATTTCTAACAAATGGAGAAACAAAAGATGGAAATGCTATTCAATTTTATACACCATTTGGAGAACACATGAGAACTTTAAAGATACCTGGTAGGGAAGTAACGGCTTGTGCATGGGAGGGAGGATCTCTGAGGGTAGCTTTATCAGTTGATTCTCACATATATTTTGCAAATATTCGTCCAGATTATAAGTGGACTTACTTCAGTAACACTGTTGTATTTACAAATGAAAAAATTAGTAAGGATGGCATATGTATCACATTTTGGAATACAAGTAATAATACTTGTTGCACAAAGTTTGTACGAGCTTTAATTTCTATGGCTTCCTACGGAGAACATTGTGTTTTAGCAGTCAAGAATGATCCTATGCAAGGATCTGAACAATTTGCATTATTAGTATGCAATACTATAGCCACGCCGATAGATACAAAATTTTTAGATATGGAACCATTATATGTAACTATCACTAGTAATACTGTTATTGCAGCATCAAAAAATAATTTTATACTTTGGACTTTCCGCACACCTCGTAATTCAGTATTGCTTGCTGGAAAACCTAGAAAAGAAAAGATGTATCATATAGATGATACTCCAACCGGAGTAACAGAAGTTATACAAGATTTAGATAGAGATAGATCTTTCGAATCTCCTACAAATACAAAAGCTACAATGGATCCAATTTCTTGCATTTATGCTACTGAAAAGCTTTTCCTTGTTGGGAGAGAATCTGGCATGATACAACGTTATTCTCTACCACAGGTTACTCTTATGAACCGCTATAATACAAATTGTAGACTTTATAAAATGGCTCTTAATTGTGATTCAACTCGTGTTTCTATTATGGATACATCTGGGATTCTTACTATGTTAGATCTGGATGTACATAAAGCGTCTGATTCTAATGGTGTTAGGTCAGCAGAGGATGTAAGTAAATTTGAAAGAAAAGATGTATGGGCAATGTGTTGGGCACAAGATAATCCTCTGTTACTTGCGATTATGGAAAAAACAAGAATGTATGTTTTAAGAGGATTAGACCCCGAAGAGCCAATATCTTGTTATGGATATATATGCTCTTTCCATGATTTAGAAATACACTGTGTTTTATTGGATGATCTGATGCAAAGACCGGATGATACCAAAAAGGATTTAATAATAGACTTGGAGGTAAAATCTCTAAGAGACACAAGAGAGTTATTAGCTAAGGTTGGGTTGAAAGAGGCCAATAACTTTATTCAAGATAATCCACATCCTCGATTATGGAGATTATTAGCTGAATCTGCGTTAAAGGCATTAGATTTAGAAACTGCAGAAAATGCGATGGTTCGTTGTGCGGACTATTTGGGTATACAATTCATCAAACGTTTACGAAATGTACACAATGATCAGCTAAAAAAGGCAGAAGTAGCTGCATTTCTTGGAAATTATGACGAAGCTGAGAAATTGTATTTAGATATGGATAGAAGAGATCTTGCTATAACATTGCGCCAGAAATTAGGCGATTATTTCCGCGTGGTTCAATTAATGAAAATGGGTATTGGTGGATCTGATAAACAAATGGAACATGCTTTTAACAAAATAGGAGATTCTTTTGCCGAGAGGCAAAACTGGGAAGGAGCTAGGGAATATTATGAAAAAGGACGCAATTTGGAAAAGCTTATCCAATGTTACTATAAGCTGGAAGATTTTGTACAATTGGCAGTGACGGTGGATCAGTTACCCGATAAAAGTCCAACTTTAAAAACTGTAGCAAGAATGTTAGCTTCCGTAGGTATGTGCTCGCAAGCAGTCGCCGCTTATATTAAATACGGCGATGTCAAATTAGCGGTAGACACGTGTGTACGCCTTAACCATTGGGATCAAGCTATTGATTTAGCGAAAACTTATAAAATGGCCCAAATCGGCGAGCTCCTTAACAAATATGCAAATCATCTTTTGTCAAACGGTAAAAGATTGCAAGCAATAGAATTATATAAAAAAGCCAATTATTATCTGGAAGCTGCAAAGTTATTGGTTCAACTTGCGGAGGAACAAGCAAAGACCAGAACAAATCCATTAAGAGTTAAAAAGATATACGTTCTTGCAGCTTTATTGATAGAAGATTACATAAACAGCGTTCCAGCGATAAAGGGTGGACGTAGCAATGTCGTCATGGGTTTGACAGAAAGCAACGAGGATACACGAATTATAGAAAATGCTTGGCGTGGTGCCGAAGCATATCATTTCCTTTTACTCGCGCATAGGCAAATATATGATAGTAATTTTGATGCAGCTATGAAAACTGCTTTAAGATTGAGAGAATACGAAGATATTTTGGAATTGGAAGATATCTATTGTTTACTTGCCCTATCTAGCGCAGTTAGTCACGCCTTTGCCACATGCTCTAAAGCATTTATTAAACTTGAATCTTTTGATACTATTCCAGAGCCGAAAAGAGTGGAATACGAGGAGCTAGCTGTAAATATCTTTACGAAGTACAGTCCCAAGGATACGCATAATACGAAAGCCGAATGTGTCAATTGCGAAACTTTAATTCCCGATTGGTGCGTCGTATGTCCAAATTGTATGACCAGATTTCCACCTTGCATAGTATCTGGCAAACCTTTAATGGATCTCAATAACGCTTGGATTTGCACAGTCTGTAGACATCACGCGGCAACCGAGCGTGATGTCGTTAATATTAATGCTTGCCCATTGTGTCACAGTACAATTACTTATATGTAAACGTGAAATGTACAACCGATGTAAGCACGATAGTTTTTAGTCATTGTTATCTATATTCCGTCCAACAGTATTGTACAATGTTATAATAGATATATTAGCGACCTGATATTTTTATCACAAGTGCAATTTGACGCGTAAGCAAAGACTTAATATTATTTATTAGAAACGATCTCGTTTGATCTCAATATTAGATTGACTTTTTCACTAGGAAAATTATCATTATTATTATCTTTTATCGAAAACACACACAAAACATAGGCACGTAAGTTTTAGTGAGAATTATTGCAATCGAATCCGTCCAAGTGGTGCTAATAGTTGATTAATTATTACAAAAGCTCATTGTTTAATACGAATATAAATATATGTATATTTATGCTTGAAATATAAAAAGCATTGTGTATCCATTTACTCATATTTACAATTCCATTAAAAAAAAAGTTTTAACTTTTATAGGATTTTCATTTCTTACCTATAGCTACTTGTAATAATTAACGATAATGCTTTAGATAAAGTAAGAAACGTCAAGAAGAAAGAATACGTGGTCGAGCGTTAATCAGGGAGGGAGGAAAGCGCGCGTAAAAGTGAAGGAACGGTTCAAATTCTGCCGTTACCCGGAATGCTGTGCGTGCGGTCGCGCATGCGCGTCGTTGTTAACACGCGCTTCCAAGCACGAGTCGCGACAGTGCGTCCCGAGCGGTCAACGGAGGAGAACGTATCGTTTCTCTCCGTCGTGTTGCGGCTGTCTTCTTCTTCGTTGCCGCACACCATTCCGCGCGTCGTACATTTCCTTTCGACTTTCGTTTGTTTTTACTGTACTCAAATTTGCGCGTTTTTCGAATGTACACGACAGGTGCTCGCGTGTATCGCCTATTAAGAAACAAAAAACGGTCATCCTTCTCGTGCGAGTTTTCGCGCGTGTAAATAAATAGATCGTCGTTACTTGTGTTTTTACTATTTTATTGAATAATAAGAAAGAGAGGAAAAATGAGTGGTACAACATCGATGATGCTCCTGTTGATTGCTTCTATCATCCTGATTCTCGTGCCTACGTCCACGAGCGGCGCCGGCTTGAAGTGCGACGCTGTCAAGCCGGATTTCGAAGCACAGGGCTTTCCGCCGAGCGATATACCTAAGGAGCCGATTTCATGTGAGTTTTCTGTGTTTCTATAATAATCGAAATTATTACAAGAGTTTTATAGCTTCTTCGATTCATTGCCGATAGAAATGCATGATTACCGGAATGGTTTTATATGTATGTAACGTCGTAGTTTTCTGAATATATCGTTACTGATTGATTCGAGTTATCGAACCATTGTACGTTGTAACGTGCATATCGATATTTTCGCGATCGTTGCTAAAACGGAACGTTTCGGGTTGAGTGTCTCTATATCAACGTCTTTTGTTCGAATCGAGAATGTGTAACGACTGTCTCCTTTCTACTTTGAGATAAAATCGAGAAGAAAAGGGTTACGGAGAAATCGTCGAAGACAATGTAGCGGTACGTTTCAATTAATTATTCGATCGCGATCCACAAACGTTGCGTTTCATGGATGCGCAGTTACGACAACCTTTCGTAGAAATTTTGTGCATTCGAAATATTTATTGTAGAAATACTACGAAATAACTTCATATTCTTTCTCAATATAATGAATATCGTGATATCGAAGATTATACTTAATTAATATTAGTAAGGGAAATCCAAAGTGAAGGTAACAGTGCGAGTGCAATTTGACTACCGTAGTAACATCGAAGTTCGTCTCGTAACAATGCTAATAAGACAAGTTAACGAATAAGAAATATTTAAAAGTGTTTCAACCGATTCAGATATTTAATTATATTAGTTTTGTTTAGCTATACGTATAATAAATTTCGTTGCAACCCTAAGCCTAACCTCAAAGCGCGAATATACGATATTAGCATCGGGAATCGAGATATCGCGTGTGGTATCGCGTTAACGGTCGACTTTGTTTGCGAAGAAGACGATAAAGGGAGGGGTTTACTCGGAAGAAGGCAGAATAGTGACGTTTTCCATCCCCTACTGAGAGAAAAACAGAGATGAACGATTCTTTCGTGTATCTAGTGGTCGTCCTTGCGACTAGTCCTAGTGAATCACCCACGTAGATCGTAAATTATCCGGCTGAAACTGTACCGCATGCGTATCCTAAAATAGTTTTGCACAGCTGCGTCCGTTGTGGTTCATACTTTCGAGCCTACGTTCGAAAAGCCTTTTTTTCGTGAAATCGATCGTAACCTAACAAAAGAGTCGAACAATTGTGACAAAAACACAGTTTCGAAAACTATGCTATCTGATAGGCTCAATGGGCTTCCGAAATTTTTATTGTCGTCTAAGGTTTAATAACGCGGCTTTAAAAGTATTAACTAATTTTAATTACCGGGTAATAGGATCGGTTTTTGTTGTTGCCTTCCTACATATTATTTACTGTGATAGGAAGTTTAATAACGTAGCTTCAAAAGTATTGACCAAATTTTAATTACCAAGTAATAATATCGCTTTTTTCCTCGTTTATTCTCCTCGATATATATTATTTATTCCTGCGTGAATTTTAATAACGATTTGATGGCTTGGAAAAAGCTGGAAGAGCATTGAGATGGAAACTTAATAAGGTTTTGCTCACTGTTTTATTTATTTTTTTCCTTTCTTTCTCTCTCTCTCAATGGTGGAATCGTAAATTCGAATATCCAGCGAGAAAGGTTAGGATTTATTTCGCGAAATTCCAGGGAGTTGATTTGCGAGGTCCCGCGACGCGTCGTCCACTGCTAGAATTTATGGTCGATGAATTATGCGCTTTGTTCACTTAAGGGAGAACTCTCATCGGTGGGAGAAAAAGAAGTAAGAACAAACGGATGACGGGGTTAGAAAAAAGAGATTGCGAAGATGTACGAGAGATCTGGAGATCTCTCGGGAGAGAGAGAGTGAGAATTGCTCGAGTGTTACGCGATAGTAACTATTTAGACAGTCGAGTTCAAAGAGTCAATAAAAATGTCCTACTTTAAAATATTCCGTACAATACCATCCTTTTTCTGGAATACTACTTAATATTTAATTCATTGTCTAAAACAAATTTAATACGTGTCAGTTTCGTTGGCAGACGAAAACCACATACAAGATCGCGGGACAATTTCTATGCCGCCAGGCGGAACTTCGTCGACGTTGATGAAATATTTGCCCCGCTTATCTCAAAAATCGTTTGCTCTTACCTTCCACGGATTAATAAACTAAAGATCTCCCGTGTACATAGGCCGTCTAACGAGGGTTGCACTTTTCTCACTCACTTTTCTCTCTCTCTCTTACACGCGTACAGAACGCACATATAGGGAACCGTACTTTTTCCCTTTTGCCATGAATACACTACCGCACTCATTACACATTGAAAATATTTATCAGGGATGCCTTATCATTACGACTTCGTGTTCAAAGGTATCTACCTACGCACATACACATCCATATAGATATACATACGTATGTATGTACGTACGGGCGCATTTATCGGCGAGATGAAAGAAAAAGAAAAAAAAGTGCGTGACTGAAGGTGTTCTATCGCTCTCTTCGTTGCTAGTAGCACGACCGTTCTCCCTTTTACCGGCGGCAAACCTTCAAAAACGCCGTTCAACGTGTTCGACATCAAAGTCGACGCGATTAAAAAAAAGGATTTAGACAAAAAGGAGAAAAAAAGAAACGCGTGAGCCTGGTTGCTCTCCTTCTTTCGTCAGACACCATTTTCCTTTTGTAATTTTGCACTACATATCGGTGCAGTAATTGATTGCCTCGCGAGCAGATCCAATTAGTATGTAATACGCGAAATGTTTCACGTTTAACGTCTGGTGCACTCGAAATACACATATGCATGTACTTACATACGTACGTGTCTTTTTTTTGGTCATGACTTTCTCTAGTATCGTCAAAGTGGTGTTTGTTTTTATGTACAGCAAGTGTAGAAAGTATGTTCGTACGATTTAAAATATATTTTTTCGTTCTATTGTAAAATTGTACATTTTTTTCTACGAAACGTACTATTTATGCATTTCGTAAATCTTATTAACATTCCCAAATTAGTCGTCCTTGGAAGACGGCTATGAAACGTGCAGAAATCTCGAGAAGTTATTCAGTTTTAAAAAGAGGCACGAATACTTTCTAAACCTACTGTATGTATGTACTGCATGCTCGGTACACGTTTATATCGCTAAGTAGCACGAAGGTCGGATTTGCAGACGAAAACTCGGCACGAGAAGGAAAGAAAGAGATCGAGTATCGATTGGATTTTTACGAGTGGCAACGACGATTAGCCCGCGATAATATGATTAATAGCGAAGAAAAGGGAGCCTAGGAGTTCCGAGTTTCGAACTGAAAACTCCATTAGCTTTACCCACTTTCTTGGAAGGTGAAAGGTCGTGCTACAGCTTTCCTCGTCTTCGTTTTACACTCTCACCCTTCGTACTCGCTCTTCTACTCCCTCTCTCTCTTTCTCTCACTTACTTTTTTCCAAGTTCTTTGCAAACGTTTCCAGGGTGACGCGTTTATTTATCTGCTAATGTAATTGACAAACATGAGTCGTCTCGAACTAAGCTTTAAGAAGCTCGTCTCGGCCCTTTTAACCCCTTTTTTAATCTTTAGTCAGAAAATTTAAAAAGTGTCGCACGAATATAACTCTATGAGATTCACCTAACATTACTTTTTTACATTACTTAATTAGTTAAAGATAGCCTTTTAGAAATGTTAATCTGAATTAATTCCTTGGTGTCGTATTTATTAAACATGGCTAGTGTATATTAAAAAAAAAACAACCTTGGTATTAAAAAATGATGAAACGATTATTTTCGCGCAAAGTCACACGATCTCTCTTTCTCATGGACCGTGAGAAAGTATCAAAGAAATGAAGAAAAGAGTCTACCCCATCTTTATTGATTTCTTCCGGAACAATCATGCACGCATATACTCGAAACATCGATCCATTTCGGCGGACATCGAAAGATGAGAGGAAACGGACAGCCGTCCGTCACGATTTTGTAGCGACAAGAGAGATCTCTCCGGTGAGAGGATGGCCCGTCGAAACGTTTCTCATATGAAGGCTATACTGCTACTTGCCGTCACGGAAACTGTTAAAACTAATCTAGATCAATCAGCGGTCCTATTTAATCTCCGTCCCCGACACCAAAGCGAACAAATATTATATACGAACGTACACACCCCTTTACCCACCCTCCTCTTTTCTTCATCCGCATATTCGAGACCTTGGTACGACTCGTGGTATTAACGCGATCGTAAAAATCCTGTTTGACGAGTCGTTAATACGCTATTTGAAGGTTAACGACAAGCAGCATCCGGAGGTCCACGGGAAAGCGCGCGAATTTTAAACGCTTTTATGAGAATTCTCGTCTCTATTTTCTGTCTCTCCCTCTCTCAGTTTCTGGGCTTTATGCAAGCACGTTCCACGAATAAGAGATAAAGGGAAGAGTAGGAAGAAGGATCGGTGGTTTAACAAGGAAGGAATAATCGCGATGGAAACTTTGTCGCGTCTCTTTGTAACTTACTTTTCCTTTGCGTTAAAATTCGTTATCGTCCCTTTTCAACTTCTTCGCTCCTTTCTTTCTCTTTTTCTTTTGTATAATCAAAGCTAAATGATCGCGCTCGGTCGTTCTTCCTACGATCTTTTGAATTTATTTAAATTACCCGTATACGGAATTTCGAGTTAGTTTCTCGACTTTTTCTCCAAGCAGGTTCCTTCTTCTTCCCCCCCTTTCTTTTCGATCAATGGACATTGATGAACCACGATGACTATGAACGGAGTTAAGAAGGTTAAAAAATCGTGACGATCTACGTCGTCTTTTCTCTCTTCATTTTTCTCACCCTCTCCTTATTCTCTTTCGAAGGACATTTTTCTGTCGAGTAAGATCGTTCACGGCTATTGTATCGTTTCCTTTCAGGGGCCAGTTTTCGGCCTGTTTTTGCCCAGGTAGATCGGTTAAAAAGGTCCTCGACGATTTTCCATTGCTTCTTCTGCCACTTTCCTCGCTTGTGAAGAAAGCTGAGGTTTTGTTCCAATAGCAAGAAGGGAAAGAAGGAAACAAGAGTTATGCTATACGTGCTTTTCTCGGTCTCGTTCGAGTTAAGAGGGAACGGCTACTTGTTCCATTCTTTGATTTTTCTCTGACCTATCACGGGTATACGGGTCACATTATATTTGTTTTTCCGGTGAACAGAAAAATACACACGGAAAGTTGACATTTTTTTCTCTCTTGCTTAACGTTGACCCACTCTCTCTTTCTTCTTCTTACACATGCATACAGACGCAAATACTTACTCGATCCACGCTCGTTAATCAAAAGAGATTTCCACGCCAGTGAGCCGCGATCTGATCTAGCTATGACATGGTTAATTTGCTACGCGCTACAAAAGCGACGCCGCCATCCTGCGAGGAGGTAAAGAAGAAAGTGATGATGATGGGGGTGGTAGCAACGCGAGCTGCGTTTTCGAGCGAGGACATTAACAGGTACGAAGCCCCGACGATCGATACGTTCCGCTAAATTAACTCCTCAAATTTTCATCCCTCCATTGAAATTAACATAAGACCACGTGTCAATCGTACTCACGTGACTACTGTCATTAATATTTATTTTCCTTGGGGAACTCGCAAGATCTTTCACGTTAATCGACTTCTTAATTAATTCTCTTCTCTATGATTTGTTTTGGGAAATGATGCGATTTTGAAGTTACATATCCACATATTTATATTTTCTAAATCTTATACGATTTTTTCATCAAAATTTAAGGGATTTCTATTTGCAAAGTCTATTACATCTTTATTCACTATTACGACATAACTAAGTGTTAGCAAAGAGCTGTCAGCCATAAAAAAAAAAAATATTAAAAATTTTGAATGGTTTATGCAACCAAACGGATTTAAGTTTATCCATTAGGCCGAATGGAAAATCGTACGCTTGATTTACGCGTGCGTCAGGAAAGAGATCGTGGCTGCATGGTGGAACGCCTTGTCATTGGCAAAGGATCGTGGAAAGGAATGCAGAAAGGAACCTTTTCACCAAGAGAGACAGAGAGAGGTATATTCGACAACGTGGCAACCTGGGCAAGCGGACTTAATGGTCGTCGTTACAAGTTATAACTTTTAAATAACCAGACCTGTGGAGTCTCTCGGCACCGCTGGAAAGCAGCTCACCTTGCTTATGCGTTACCCCGATGAGTTCTACCTCGGAATTCGCGACCCGTTACGACGAGCACTGCCTCGATTCCTGTCTTTAGGGAGTTACAAACGATCTCAGGCCAGTTGGGAAA
Organism: Ancistrocerus nigricornis; assembly: GCA_916049575.1. Lineage (NCBI taxonomy): Eukaryota > Metazoa > Arthropoda > Insecta > Hymenoptera > Vespidae > Ancistrocerus > Ancistrocerus nigricornis. The sequence continues at coordinate 2,110,076 of OU696667.1, forward strand.
AGATTGTCGACTTTTTCCCCGATATTTTCATATTTTTCTTTTAAACTGGGTTAGGTACATATTTGTAATTAAAATTGAATTCTTCGTTTTCGTGAGATCTCTGACACCTATTGCTGAAATATAGGTCATGCTAGTTTCAATTTGTTTAGACAGGGTTATTCATATTTCATTGTTATGTTCATGTTTTTAATCCATGACCCACTTAAAAAAAAAAATTATTGTACATTATATCTGCCATAAGCAAATAAGCACTTCAACAAAATGATAAGAACAAATCGACTTCGATATCTTCCATATAAATTTTAGCTACAGCTTACAAAAAATATTGCATCACGAAGAAAGAAAAGTCTTCTTTATCGTTAATATTTTATAAATTCACGAGCCGGGGTTGGAAAAAAAGAGGGTTAAGATCGGATCGAGGAGGGTGGCAAATAAATGTTAGTAGACATTATAGGGTGACTGCCGGTCTTTATTTATCTATTTATCTGGATGCACACAAACACGCTGGGTGCGGAGTAGGGTTTGTCGACCCCCCTGATTGATGGCGCGCACTATTTTTACTTGGCTCCGTATCGTGAAGATGTAGAAAGAAGAAAAGAAGATGAGGAAGAAGAAGCAGAAAGGAGAAAAAAAGTGAGGGGGTGGGTGAAAAGAAGAGCGAACGTTGGATGGATACTCGCGTTCTCGGGCCAACGCGTGCACGCCTGAGTTTGTGAGTGCATATGCGAGTTCGTCATTGCTCGTGTGAGTACGTGTGAGACGTCTTCCGGCTGTAGATACACGAAGGGGAGAGATTCCTTCGAATGATTTATCGCAATTTCATTTTTATTGCTCTCGTGCCCCGTACTCCCTACCGTTGGTGTTGCGTTATTGTTTATTTTTTTCTCAAGAATCACGCGAAATCTTTCGAGCGAGAAAAAAGGATAGAGAAGGAGAGAAATATTTCTTACTTCCTGCTCCAATGCGTCGACGTTAACTTATCAATCACAAGTAGCAAAAGAATTTGTCACTCGTCTTTCGTTCATTAATAACAAATGAGATGAAAGCTGCCTTAAATATAATTTCATTTAACTAGAAACACATTTTCAATGTGTTTGATTGAACGTTTACCCCTAATATTTTTGTTATAGTCAACTTCTATAAAACTATCTTCGTAACATTGTTTATTTAAAACCAAACATCAATATAATCCCAATATAGACACGTTACTTGGGAACATCAGTGACGTTAATGTCTCCTCTCGAAACTCGGAGAATATCCGATAGAATATCGATTGAAGGAAAGACAATTGCATCATGGTCCTGACGTACTCGATATAGAAGTGCACGATTCATAATATTAGTTACCGGTGGCTTAACATGGAACAAACGAGGATAATGCGAACCATGTCGGTGTACACAGTACACCGAAGCACATTTGTTCCAGTAAAATCGATATATCCGTAAGATCGTACCTTCGTTGTTTTATATAAGAAAAACAAATGGGAACGCCATAACGTATTATGTAATTTCGATTATATAAAAAAATTATTGTTGAAAGAAATTGAAATGATGTATATTAGAATGACTATGCGGTAAGAAGTATCGATAGGAATAAAGTGGAACAACAAGAATAATAATAATAGTAAAAATGTATGCAATGAACTTTTAAGTACATAGAAGAAAAACTGTATTCATACAAGATAAAGTGAAATTAATCAACGAAAGACACTAAAGTGCGCGAGTACCCATTAACCTCTTAAAGTCTTGCTTACAGTTCTAAAATTTCAACTCAGCGTAATTTTATGTTCTACAAAAATATGGCCATCTCTTATCCACTACTCACATATTATACGGACTAATGTGGAGGGAGCTAATAGGATGACTCGTGTGAATATATAACGTCGTTTCTCTTTATACATTTTTATAAAATTCAGTGAGTTCTTAAGGGGTTAATGCATTAATGGCCGATGTAGTATGAAGTCTCTAGACTTTCACGGAATCACGTCGTTTTCTTTTCCATTGCGGATAGCACGCTTCCCATTAGGCCTAACGAAGTGTATGCAGTGAGTGCGAGAAAGAGAGGGAGAAATGGAACGGGCCTTCCTGCGTCCTTTCGATTTGCGTACGAAGGGTGGAGAATTGACCCTGTCGGGTTTGCGAAACTCACCAGCAACGGGAGCGTCTCGACGATACACAAACGCGCTCGTTGCACCTCTCGCATGGCTGCACGCGTCCTCGCAGTCGTCGCCAACAACGTCGACGTCGCTCTCCGTATGACGCTTTGTTCGCTCTCTAACGGGTGAGACTGCAGGAGGGTGGAAGAGGGGGTAGAATGAGAACCATAAAAATCGGTCGCTCGTTGGGGTAGGTCGGAAGTGACGGCAGAAGCTGGAAGTTAATACTCTTTTCCATTTATCACGCGTTTCGTACTCGTGTTCAGGCACCAGGATCTAAACAAAATTTTTACAATATCGTTTTCTGGAAGGATTTTTATGGAATAATATTGTTTGAATACAGTTATTTTATTTGATATTGGAAAACATCCTATATAGCCGATGAAATTTCGTTTTATCTAAAAATATTACTTGTTTATAACATTTCTATAGGTACTATTTAACCTTATAGACTGACAACGCGTTAAAAGTAAGAAATTCTTTGATTCTTTATCCTCTTTACCGTGACATTAGCGTTAGGCGCCAGGTAGACGCGCGATATTTGAATCCACCGGTATTAAAGCATATAACTTTCTTTTCCAACAACTTTGATTTTTCTTTCTGTGTTAATATTAGCATTAGGCGCCGGTATGACGCGCGATATTTGAATTTGCTGATATTAAAACGCTAAAACCTATTACGAAATAGCGTCCCGTACATACATATAAATCGTCGAAGTCTCGAAGGAGACTACTATTAACGGGACGATCCAGCGAGTAAATGTCAGTCGAGGTTAAGGAAAGTCCGAGATAACTTGGAAAGATCGTAAAGAACTTCTCGCTCGACCCAAAGGTATTATTACAAGCGTGCGTGCGGAAAGGGGACGTCGTCGGGCGAAAGCAAATTTTTCGATGCGCTTATCTCTTTCTAGCTGTCCGTAGTTGAACATATACCATAAATATGCAAAGCCGTCGCGTAGGAAAGTTTGGCCGAGGAAGGAGCAACGGGTATCGGTTTCGCGTGGGAAAGTTCGGTAGGCGTTCGCCGATCAAAAGTCTCGTAGTTTGAGGTAAACGCACACGAGCGCGAAAGAGACGCGTCTCTTGGAAAGGGGTGTTGTGTACGAGAACGGGAGCGTGTCTCTTTCGATGTAGATTCGCGCGGTAATTCTATCCTCCCCTGTTCGCCTCTACGCGTATAACCCACGCATGTTCACAAGTGAACACAAATATACTCGTGCGAGTATGAGTTTATACAGGGTGGAATCTTCGAACAAGAACAATGAATTCTTTGTTTCCCGATGGGTGCTGATATTAAATTGCGATATTTGGAAAATTTGAGTTTTTGTGTTCAGAGATTTGTGGGAACGTTTGTAGTAGTCAAAAAGGTAAAACCAATGATAACAGATTTTTTGGAACTCTATGAGTGAATTTACCTATCCGTGGATGAGTTAATTTATTTTTAATACAAGTTAAAGACAGATATCTTCAAACACGATCATAAATAAGTCAGTTTAAAGATATTTCAAAGTGATTCAATTTAAAGAGACTCTGAATTATAAATTTACAACAAACTCAGAAATCTACTCTATACGTTCCATATCATGCGTCAAGATTTATAGCACGAATGGATCATAATTACAAAAAAGAAACTCTTACCCACTCACGTTTAAATACCACTTCTTTATCGATACAACGTCCCATAAAATTGACTGATAAAATCTCCGCCCCATAATTCAAGAACACCCCGTATACTCGTACGTACATATTCGAAGGAGTACAAGCGAAATGATGGAGGGGTTGAAGAGGGAACCGGTCGCCCCTGGACTGTGCCAGCCGACAAACAACTTCGTCGTCGGCCATCGTCATCGTCGTTGAGAATCTCTCGCGAGTATACGCGCGCCATTATTCGCGCTCTAACCCGACCAGAGGGGTGGCGAACTCTCTCTCTCTTCGTTTATATGCACACACACACAGAACCTCATATACGAACACACGTGTATAGGAGAGCGAGAGTTTCTTTTTTTTTCCGAGGCACTAAAAGCCAAGCGCATCATCGGACAGGGGTGTGCGTTTTTATTGTTGTCGCGAACTTCGTGATTCTCCGGTTTGTTGAACGTCAGCTCTCTTTCTGATCAATAGAGAGTGGTTTTCTGGCACGATCGTGTGATTTTCTTCGGGATTAGACGAAGATCTAAGTGGTGGAATTGTTCGATGCAGCGAGGTGATATAATGGAAAGGTCCAAAAGGAACATATATAGGCGAGTCGCGTGCCAAATGAATGAATCGCGCGCTACCTCGGCCTGGCTTAATTAACTTTGATTAAAACGACGGGATTTATATATTATATGTATACATACTTATATAGATATATACTTTGACGTGTCCGTATGTAGGTACGTATAAAGCGAGCGAGCGTCAGGTTGCCTGCTCGCAATTGGGTTCGAATATTATTTTCTTTTTCGTTCAAGGCTTTAAACCAATCTTTTATTTTGCTCTCTCCGATCGAAGGGCTGAAAGTACATCCGAGTCTTGAAGGGCCTTTTAAAGAAAGCATCAGGTATATAGGCATAATGCGTTAGCGAAGAAGAGAACGATCCGGGGTCTCGAGGATTAGCCGGTTCTTCCTGATCTAGCAAATTAGTCCTTTGCGAACGAATCTTGCACATGATCTTTTTTCCCTGGGCATCTTTCTCTCCTTTGATATCAGATATCTTAAAATGTTCGAAATATCCTCGTTAGAAAAAAACCATATAATTTTTTTATTCTTTTCTATCATACCCAATTTCTTTATCATTACCTATAACCCGAAAATAAATAATTATCTTTCATTTATAATTGTTTCGAAACTTGTTCTTGTAAATTTTCTTTTCTCCTATTATTTGTCGAACATCAAAACTATTCAGCAGTAAAACTAAATTTCTATTTATAAACTAGGCACAAATCACGAAATACCATAAATGATTCAAGGTACTCGTTTAGAAATATGCGGTATAGGCATGCTGTAGGATAATAGTGAAACGCATGGAACAAAGCTAGAGAGAGAGTAAGAGAGAGATGAAACGGACGAAGAAGAAGAAGAAGAAGACGAAGCAGTAGAGGTTAAAGCAGATAGGAAGAGAGTACATAAGAGAGGAAAAAGATAGAGAAACAGAAAGAGAAAGCATGTATAATGGTGGCACACAGAGGTTTCGCCGTGAGCGTTGATTAAAAGCTTCGCGAAGCGTATGCACTCCGGAGGCTACCGGCATTTGCCCGGTTTCTTTTGCCGAGAAGTCTTTTACGTTTATAGCTTCCCGCATTGCGATTGTCGACGAGCTGGGGATCTCCTCGTCCTCCTTCTTTATTTCTCTTACTTGGACGCAAAACAGTGAGAAAGAAAGAAAAGAAAAAAAACACTCTCTCCCTCTCGATCCTTAAAACTCAGCCGCGTTTTTCGCGTCCTTTCGCGATTTTCCCCACTCTCTCTCTTTTTCACGTTGTTTTCCTTTTTGTCTCGTACCCTTTTGCATTCGCCTTCCTCCTTGTTCTTCTGCGTGGATTCGTGCGAGGAAAAGAAAGAGAAAAGAGGGTTTGACGATTCGCTTGGGAAGAGTAACGCACGCGTGTATGAAAAGTATTTTGCATGCAGTCTTACTTACTCGTTAGAAAAGAGTTAGGAAAAGGAGAGAGAGGGTTACACAATTGTGTTCTTTGAAAATGTTACTTCATTTCGGAATCTCATTTTTTTTTTCACCAGAAAAGTGTGATGAAAATCGTGAAGTTCAACGAAAATATATAATAAATTCATCGAGGATTTAAAGGTACATACTGGTGCGAATCACTTTCGTGTTTCTTCGAAATTCTTTGAAAAGGGAAAAGCCGGCGCGTCGACGAGGACGCTCGCGGCCAACTTTCTTTTCCGCGCTCTTGTCGTGTCTGGAGACTCTCGAGAAAATGAATTTCTCTCTCTCTCTCACTCCCTCTTTTTCGACGTATCTATCTCTTTCTTTCTTTTGCACGATCGCTCTTCCTCCACCTCGGCGACTTTTCAATCTTCTTTAAGTACACGCCATAGCGTGTCCCTGCGGCCTTTCGAAAAGTAACGACAGAATAAGCGGCGATTTATCGTCGCGAATGTGCTCTTTGAGAGTGAAATAGAGATAGATTAGTTTATTAGAATTTTCGATACGCTAAACGATAGCGGAAAATAAAGCATCCTCAATTGTAATAGAAACGGACTATTTAATAATCGAATTAGAATTTAGGCAATATTAATCTAAAAATTGTTCATTTATAGGATACTCATAATTGATATAGGTAATAAAAATTCTATAAAATCGTTTTGAGGTCTTAAAAATCTCATTTCGATCGCATTTATCCCGCAGAGTATCATTCTAATATAATACAAATCAAAATATATAATCTAAGCGAGGAATAATTAAAGCTAACGAAGAGAAATTAAATCGAGATAGACGTTGAGGAGGTGGAGGCCTTTTAAATGAGAGAAAAAGACAAAGAGAGTAAAGAAAAAAAAAGTAAAAGAGGGAGTTGCCCATTGGACGAGAACGGCGATCGTTGAGGGAAAAAGTTATTTGAAAACGAAGGGTTGCACACCTTCGACGGCACGTCGATGAAAAGACCACCGAAGGGGGTTAATTAACGAAATCTCGTTAGTTCGCATTCGATGTCGCGCGCTCGACCCACTTTTCCTTCTCTCTCTCTCTTGTTTCCCGTTCGTTTTCTCTTTCTCGTCACCCCTTTTTCCTCTTTTCTTCATTATTTTCATCCTTCCTTGCCACACCTCGTCCTTGTCTACACCCCTACACGCGTTTCCTTCTGTCCTATCGAAAGGTGCGTGCAAGTAACGCGTCACGAGAATGTATAAGTTCGTTTCCTGCTCGTAAACCAGACCCGAACGTGTTTTCTCGACGAGGTGGCTCGTTTTATGGACTTAATGTGTGTATTTTTTTTTTATCTTTTTTTCTCCCCTCTCGTATCGGACTTTGAGTTCTAAAATTATCCCTTTGCAAATTGTTTGGGTGGATGGATGTGTATTTGTGTAATGCCATTTCGGAAGCCCCGGGTTGTTGGCTCTTTGTGAGGATATTTAACATGTTCGCGGACGAGCGAATTTGCATAGGGTGTTGATATGAATTTATTTATTTTTAGGATTTTTATTTATGATTTATTTATTATAATGAATTAAATAGAAATGTAGAGAAAGAAAATGTACCGCATATATGCCGTGGTGACCCACCAGAATAAAGCGGAGATATTGCAAATGCGATAGCCGTTCGCGAACGTGTTAATATATTAGTATATATTAGTATTATATTGTATTTCATATTCATATTACTAATATTTTAGTTGATACCTCCAAGAATTATTGTCAGTTTAATGTAAACATTAATAATAGAAATTGAAATTATAAAACAATCAGTTTACGAACTCTTGTTGAACGAAATATCCAGTAATTTGTTAGAACAGTGAACCATAAAGATTCGTTTCTTCGTAAAAATCGTATACGACGTATTACATACTTACCGTCGAAAGATTCGCTTATATGAGTAATACGTACCAGCGATAAAGCAACGATGGCTCTATTAAAACGAACGAGTTATTTTTCGAAAAGAGAAGCTTCGCGTCACCGTTGTCGGGCGATAAAGTTTCTTGTTTGCCGAGCTGACCGAGCTTGAACCCTGGCATCGCTGTCCGAGCACGTTTTTCCTCTTTCGATATACGTTCGATGTTATGGACCCGCGCGGGAAAGTTCGCGATATTATAGCAGCGAACCTTAACGAGTAAAAACTTCTCAATTCGCATCTGGTATGCTCGCGTGCGCGATCTCATCATGATTTCGTGACAATTTTTAATTTACGTTCGTCGGGCCCGTCGATAAAACTTTGATAAAATGAAACCTTTCTCTTTGGAAATAATTTTTTATTCAATTTTTTTTCATCCGATGCTTCTCTCGCACGATAATGAGTATTTGTTTTTTATTACTTCGCTTCAGATTTCATCTGTTTGTTTTAATTACATGTGGAAATAATATATTTCAATCAAATAATATGTAAAAGCTTTTATTTTACATGATTTTGTTAATGAAATATTCCTCCAAATTTTTCTATTAGATAGATAATAACTGCTTTACCAACTCATTCAAAAAAATATAAATGCAACTCTTAGCTACTGACGTGTCGAGGAACCTAAACTATTCCGCAGCTGTGTCTAGGGACTACTCGTCTCGTCTACCTGCAAGAAATTTCGTATTTCACGGTATCGGCACGGTCTCTCTCTCTTCCATTCTATGGTTCGGCTATCGGCACTGCCATTCTACGATCTCGACTCGCATTTCTATCGTGCGTTAAGGATTATTTATGATCTTTAAGCGACGATAACGATCGGTAAGCCGGGCCAGCACCGACGTATGTTGCACGTCGTCGCGAACGATTGTTGTTCGCTTGCTTCAGAAGTAAAGAAAACTACTTTACGTTCCCACGTCAGAGAGATAGAGACAGAGAGACGGTTAGTTTCAATCGAGATGCATTTTTGTAGTTTCTATGGAAACGTGATTCACTGTTTGTAAGTTAAACTCTCTCTTTCTATTATAAACTGCGTAACATTTATGTTATCTTCGAGTATTCCGAAAAGAATTTTATTGATTGTTATTGGATATGGACGTAACGACATTGGGATCTACGAATAATTTACTCATAATTTAATCAATTAATTTCGTATACACTTTTACATAGTTGTATACCTATATAGAAGATTTATAAATATTTAAACGATTTTAATTATTTTACAATGGCAATATGAAATTATTTTTTTAAAAACATACTAATATATTTAGTATAAAAAAAAATGTGGCTACTAAGTTACTACGTTTTCATCGTAAGGGCGGGAGCAGCACATTTTAGCATGTTTAAGCGATCGTTTACGGCACGCTCGAGTGCTCGTGAAACCGCAGAAAAGGTACGATTCTTCCATTCTCGTAGGCCCCTTTTTCCTTCTCTCTCTCACACCCCCTGTTTCCCTATCTATCTATTTCTTCTTTTCATTTTCGATACTTTGGAAAGGAAGTACGGGCGTACAATTACAGGGATTACCAGGTCGTGCTCTTCAAACCGTAGAAATCCGAAAGAAAGAGAGAGACGTTCTTATTCCCGTTAGAACATCTGTCAAGCAAAACGACCTTCGCACCAGGACACGCGACAATGGACGAGGGTTAGCCGACTTAACTATTTTTTATGAGCACCCTACAAAGTTGCTATTTACCCAAGGTTCTTGCTTTTTTTCATCGTAACTTTCAACCCAAAATAGCAATCAAATGTTATATTACATAAGCCGTATAGTAGAACATTGCAGTAGTTCCATTAATGAAAATAAAATTAAAATATTAAACGAACTTTTAGTAACAATAGCATATAATCTATAAAATAATGTTACACTACTTTCGTAACAAACGGTTCACATGATCACCCATGCACGTTCCTAATGCAATCATTCTCGATAAAGAAAGAAAAAATAGCTGCGCATAATTTCCTTACCTGAGAGCACGTAAAGAGACACTGTTAAGGCATTCACTGTTAGACCGCTCATAGACTAAGTACATAGATACGTCCATACGATACGGTGTACTCGAAACTTTTCTTTTCTTCGCAGATAGGCGATCACCTATCCCCATAGTAACCGTTGTACCGTGGTAATTGGATGCCTGTAGCTATTTGCTTTCGATTAAACGTCGGTCTAACTTTTACTTCGATACGACGAGGAAATATTAATATCTTGTTTGATTAATTTTGAAGTACGTAATCAATAATATAAACAGGTTACAATAAATCGATAATTATATCAACAAGGAAAAAAAAATTTTTTTTAATCCAGAACATGGCATAATGAATTAAAACTTTAAAAAAAATCATATACAATATAATACATACAAATTTATTATTGAAACAGATCTTCAATGAATATTAACTATTTAGTATTATTTCGATATTGCCCAAATTAAACTAGAAACAAATTCGTCGGACCCTAACGTTCGCGTTGGAATTTGAGGAGTTAGTAGAGGGGGAGGGGGTGCACGCGTTGATGCGTTCGTGTCAGGAACACGAAACCCTTCCACGCGTGTTCGCTCCCGTATACGTGCGTTACAACGTACATACACCTATATTTAGGTATAACACATGTATGCATATACGTATACGCACTTCATTGAGGCGGTAGAAAAGCTGGAGGTAGAAGGAAATTCCCAAGGGACAATGCTCGCGCGTAGGGTGCCAAGAGAGGCTCCCCAGAACCTCAGGAATATCCGGTTTCCTTCGAGAGGACGTGCATTCTGTGGCTTGCATTCATACAAGAACACTATGCACACATACGTGTGCATATGTACACACGGAACATCGACATAGAACACGTACAATACATATTCTTGATGAATATGTGTGAGAAGCTTGCTACGGTATTTCGATGACGATGATGCTGACGACGCTGGCGAAATTGTGCGCTGACAAACTTTCATGGTTTCGGTTCCCATGGATGCCTTAATGCACTTTTTCTTTCTTTCGTAACCATTTTCATGATATCTGGGCACCAACTCGCAGGAAGTTCCGTATACTTTTGCAGGAAACGAACGTGGTTTGTCTAGACTTCTTTTATCTTTCTCTCTCTACTCCTTCTTTTCGCTTTAACCCTTGAATGCATCGTATTGGATGTGTCCTTCAAAGTGAAAATGATCGATCTTAGATGGTTCCAGGTATTTTTTTTATGTAATTTGTTCTCCAGGTTGCGTACCCTGTAATCATCGTAAATCGCGGTATTGTCTTATATCCTCTCCATTAACAATCAATTTTAATTCCCAACCTTCCTTTTCCCATGGACAAAAGGGTGGAGTTAGAATAATTCATTTTCCTTCGTCCTCAATTTTTCGATTTTCCCGGTCCTTTCATCTCGTTAACTCTACTCCCTTTACCTTTTTTGTCTCTCTCCTTTTTTGTAATCTTTTGGTAAGAGCAACAAGTCGACACGGGGAGGAAATTCGGAAAGGAAAAGCGCCCTTTTTTTTCTCTCTCTCGCTCTCGGATGCCAGGGATTGTTCGTTTACGATCGAGCGCTCTGACGGCGGCGCTTAAGCGCTTCGGGCGCTCGTTAAAATGTAGTTAACGTCACGTCGTCGATGATAATGAAAGCGTTTCAGAATTTCATACGTGCTTTGCCCGTCTTGCCTTGCTTGCCAGCTAACACAAGCAACGATCCAGCCAGCCAGTCAACCAGCCGGCCCGGCTAGCCTGCTCCTACCACCCCCTCCACCCCTTCGACTGACTATTCAACGTCGTCCCATCGCTATATCAAGCTACTAAACGCGTCAGGGAGGACGGTCTGTCTGTTTTTTCAAGGGGTTGTTTCCTTATGAAGCACAGGAGGTATAGGATGAGATGGGGGAGGAACCGTAGCAGAAGGCCCCCTTCGATTTTACTCGAAGACGGCCTATGCCATTTTCGTAACAATGTTTGTTTCGATTCGACCGGTTCTACTATTTTTTTTATTCCTTTCTTCCGTGTATTTTCTTTATCCTTTTTGGGGATGGGTAACCTTGGTTTCGTGTTCATTTTTGTGTTGACTAAATGTTTAAGTTAATAAATTAGTTTCTTTTTTTATTATTATTTGTAGGTACCAATTCGAATAAAAATCTCGTAGAGTAGGTAGATATATTTTATAAAGTTCAAAGAGATAAAATAGATCCCTCTCTTGGCCGATCCTTCACTTTCATTCTTTTACTCTTCATTTCATAAATAACGAAAGGATGAAAGAAAAAAGGGAAAACGAAATAATACATTTTTATGTACACGGACTCGCGAGTAGGTAATTCCTCGAAAACGAGCCGCGAAAAATCTAACTGTGGATATACGCGTAATATCTGAAATTAAAATGGATTTCATTTCAAATCTCTCGCGCGGATCTTCTTTTAAATCAACGTGACAGTGTATCAAGCTCGTTCGTGTTTGTATCACATGAGATAGGAGTTTTTACGATGGCTCGGATTTTTCCATGAAATTGTTCAAACGATTTATATATCACACGTTAGGTCTCATTGTTTGACATATGAAAATGATATAAATAGTCAAGAATAGATATTTCGTTATATGAGCCGTTCACAACTCCGCTTTTAGAATATTTTCCTTAATTTTATTGCCAAAGCATTTTAACAATGTTCCCGATAGTTAAAACTATCAATTTTCTGTACTTGTTCATTTGTGGAATCAATCGATTTATCAATAAATTTAATATTTTAAATCGTTTGAATCAACATCCAACTTGTTTATCGATTAAATCACCGCACATGACAATATTCCTCGACGCTATACTAATGCGGACAATATATTTCACCATATAAACGTCTTCGATCCGCGAAGATAAAGCGAACGAATTTATGAGGGTTTCCTCTCTCTGACGGCTAATCATATCGAACGGTTATGAGGAAGGAAATCGATGACAGGGAGCAACGAACTTGACAGAAAGCACGTCGATGGTGCCGTTCGCGCAGGTAGGATTGACAATCGTAGGAAAGAGCGAGAATGAATGACGTAGCGTGGTTTGGGGCTGACATATGCACGTGACACGCGTCAAACGCAACCCCACAATTCTGTCTCTCTCACTCACTCTTACATACTCATTTCATAGTCTCCGGTATACTCTACCCATTACCATATGCACATGTAGAGACGAGTGTATATGCACATGAACGTTCACATATGCTGCATTCATACATAGGGTGTTTCAAAAGTTTGACCCCATGTTATCGAAGTATACAATAGTTATAAGTAATACAATAAATGTGACTAGACTTTGGGAACACCCTGTATGTCTATACTATATTCATACGCGTTCAAGATTAGTCCAGCTCATTTGCAAATCAAACGGAAGGTCATTACGGCAACTCGGTCCCATCTGCGAATCTTTCCTAACCTCAACATCTGTGCACTATCTCTCTTTCTCTCTCGCACGTGCTCTCATTATCTCCCGCGTCGTTCGTTCAACAATGTCTCGCTGTTTTTTGTCCATTGTCGAATTCTCCTTTTTCGGGAGCAATCGCCCGGAAGAAATTGTTTCCTCGCGAGAAGAAACGAATCGAATTGACTAGAGTGGTGGGGTGACCTATATAAATACTCCAGTAAAAGGGGAATTCTCTTTCTCGTTTTGTCGAAGAAAGTGGCGGCATGGCGTTTGAAGTTGGCGCATCCCATTAGAGTGGTAGGCTTTTTTCCGTTACACCTATCGAAGCTCAGTTTGTTCTTCTTTCTTTAGAGTGGAGGATTGAAGAGGGGGGGAGAGAAACGATCGAATTACTAGTTCGAGAAGTAAAACATATCCATAGAGTCGAGAAAGAATTCGGAGATCCGTCTTGGATGAATTTACACTCTGAAGGGCTTTTGTTAAGTTTTGAAAAACATTCCAGAGAAATTAGACCCTCATTTGAGAAATTAGCTTCTCTTTTAGTCCATTCGTCGAAGAATACGTTCATGATGTAGTTTTGTATTCATACATTTTTTGTGACTATCTAACTGTCTTTATAAGTGTCTTCAGGTTGAATGCATTAACTTCTGATAAATATTTAGTATCAAATACTAGTTCATTAAAAATTCGTGTCTTTTTCGAAAATGAAAATGTAGTATTAATCTGAACGCGATGACTCTTCCCAGCGTCATATTAATTCTGTCTGATCTTTTCTCTTTTCCCGGGTTTCGCGTTTTTTTTTTGTTGGACGAGCCGGGAAAAGAAGAAACTGCGTGAGACGGCGGCGACGACGATGACAAAAATGGAAGGGTTGGGTGGTTTCGTTCGTTGCGTGAAGACGATGAAAAAAAAGAGAGAGAAAGATAGAGCGTATAACTTTTGTTCGTCTTCGAGACGGTTCATTATCCGCGGTGCGACCGCATTCTGTTTGATGTCGGGGACGTAGGTAAACACTTTGCTGAAGTTTACTTTCTCTGGATGTGCACCCTCCTTGACTCTACGATCCGACACGCTTGCGTACTCTCCTTCTATTTCTTCTTTTCTTTTTTTTTCTTTCTCTCTCTCTAGCTCCCTTATTTCCCCATGTCGGTAACGTAGGAAACTACCACGCGCATGGAAATTCGTGTATCGGAATTCGATAGATCGAAAGTAGATCGACCGACAAATCGGATCTTTCACGCTTACTGAAAAAGTAACTTTGCCTTTTCTATTCTTTCCCTTCGTTGACCTCCTTCCTTTCGTCTCATCTAAAGAATCCACCAACAAAAACTCCAACGAAAGGGATAAAATTTAGAACGTCGTAGTACTGGGTCAACGCTCGACGAAAACTAGAAATCTTTTTTCTTGGCATCCAGCGAGACAAAGATGGCCGTTCGAAAGGGATTTTTTCAAAAGTAAAGGGCCGCACGGTCGAACGGAAACACCCTTTGTTTATCCAAGCCACGAGTAAAGTCATCTCAAAGTGCTTCCAGCTTCGCGTTCCACTGAGAAAATTGTTTAGAGTTTAGAACCACGCTCGTTGAGAGACGTCTCTCTTTCTGTGTTCTTTTTTATCTCCGTCCTTCTCTAATCAACACGTTGCAGATCTTCACCATCCTCTACTCACGTGGTTTATACCACGTTCAAGTGCACCAGAGTTTCTTGCACGCAATGTGTTAGACGTGCATACGATATTTGTTTACGAGCTGAACGGAACTCTCCGAGTTTTCATCGCATTCATTTTTCGTCCGTGGTATACGCGTATACCAAGGTGAGTTTGTTAACCCACATTTTTTGTATCGCGTGAAAATAAACGGTCTATGAAAAATTGGGAAATATGATATATGTTATGAATAGAAATTGACAGCTATATTTTGTTTAACGTACAAATATTTTACTTTTAAAGATTAAAGTTGACACGGTATGCACTACTGCATGTGATGCAGAACTTTTGATATTTTTATTCCCAACATATGACAGAGTGATTATCGTTATTAACACTCATACGATTATAAGGTATATTATTATAGGTAGGTAAATCAGTAACCAGAAAATACATAAAATCCAATAGTATTTTACTACATTACTAAAATCACTTCCTCATTCATTAAAATAATTATCAACGCGAAGAGGACTGCCAGCCAACATTGAAGCCATTCCATTAAATCGTATATATAAATCGTAAACGGAAATCGCTGATCGATCACGTTGTATCCGTCGCCTTTATAAGCATCCAATTACCCATAGAAGAATAACGTATCCTAGAGTAGAGAAAGAAGATGAATAATCAAAAGAAAGAAGGAGAAGGAAGCAGTGGAATTAAATCCGACATCGCGAATACGCGCCAACGCGACTCGTAGAATCATCATGGCAACGGGATTAATTAAGCACGGTTGCGTATGTCCATCCTCCGTCTATTAAAATCACGGAGACGCGAAATGCATGATAAACGAAGGCACCGAGTCTCGATTTAACGAAGACGCGCTAGGGAAGAGGAGAGAAAGAATCGATCGTCTCGTACGATTACACTTTAAGGATAGAGTCGTATGTACATATATACGTGCCTCGTCGTCTTCTTCGTGATCGGCATTAAAACTGGTTTTTATCCTACCTTCTTCGCTCTCTGTCCTTTTCTCTCTCTTTCTTTCCTCACTTCGTACGTTACTTTCGCAGGAGAGAAGGACGAGACTCGCGTTCCTTCTCGAGCACCGCGTCCAAACGTTTTCATTCTTACGATCGACACGACGACATTTCATTCACTCTTTAATATATGATCTAACGTGTCGCTGATAGGATCGATTATTAGATATAAATGGTTTGGAGTGCGTCACAAATACGCACTGCGTTTTATAGCTTTTATTATATACACGATGGTGTTTAAAAAATTTATATAAAATCTCTAGAGTATTATAAATATTTATAGGAATTATATTTTGTTTTCAAAACTGCAAATTTTATGCATAATCGGGTTAAACCGATTTTCCGCTTTTCGAATTTCCAGATAGACCGAATCACTTGCTGCCAATTTGCGAAAGCAATGCCGACATTTAATGAGCTTCCTCGCATTTTCATATATGTCGCAAATTTACTCTGCAACCATTCTTGCATTTATTCTTGAATGAAACTGAGCCACCGTTTCATATATCGTTACTGCAATTAGCAAACTCCGTGACTCTAAAATGGCAAAGTTTTCAAAATGCAAATAAATCTTCCTCTTTTGTCACAAAGTATTACAGAACTTACGTTTTCTTTTAAAATTTTCCTGACCTAGTAAATTATACTTGAATTGCGAGGTTTGTTCGTAAAGTACATTTTTAAGTGTACTAATGGATGAGCCGAAAATTTAAAATTTGAATGAAAATGGAATTACGAAGTTTGCTAAGATCACGGTATACTCTTCACTCGTTACAAATCTTATCGTTTTATAATAAATTGTTATCCTATATATTTATTATCTTTATAACTTTTCTTCATGATCTGATAAATGATAACAAGTCGTTGCTAATAATAGTTTACCATTTACCATTTCTTTTCTTAAACATATCACACTTCACGTGCACTGAAACAAAACAGTATCAAATCTTTAACGCAATCATACCACATTTTTTTTTACTAACCCTATTCGGTAATAAAATTTGAAGCAGACCGGAATGCCGCATACCGGTAACAAGAGTTTAATGCCCTTACGTTCACACACGTACTCACACAAAAACACACATATTTACACACACGTGGACGCAGGAGGAAGAAAAGAATTGAATCGGTTTTGGAACGTGATGCGGATCCAGTTCTGAACGCTCCGCTGCTCTTTTTGTTCCCGTTCCGTGGCGAAACGAGCATCGAACCAACGAAATGCCGAGATCGATCATCGCGGCACTCGTTCCGCGCGTATACCCGCGAACTTCGTAATCGCGAAATTTCGGTCCTTCTATTTGACGGAAAGAGCGCATAAAATTCGATCGTCCGCTGCTTACGCGCTTTTTCACTGTCATACCTCTTCTCTCTCCCATTCGTCTCTCTCGTCACGTTTTACCCGCGAGTGGTCTATGTTATTTTTTTTTTGTAAATGTTAACTGCACACACTTTTCTATTTTATCTTGTTTAGTTCGACTCGTACTAGTCGTGTTCCTCTCGACGATGGATTCCTCTCTTATATGTGAAGATGGGGTAATAAATTTTTCAAAGGTCCGAAAGGAATTTACGCTCGTGAGAGAGGAAAGCTTTTACGACTTTGACTTTTATAGAGTCTCGTCTTTTAGAGGCTACGTTAACTTTGAATATGACGAATTTGTTTCTTTTTGTCGCATATGTCGAAGAGATCGAAACGATTCGATGATAATCACGAAATTTATAAGTAGGGGAGATCGGGGTTAAAAGTCCCAGCAAAATGGCCCATACTCCGACACTTAAAAAATTAATTTCTCATCATTGCGTAACGATATCGAAAAACGGACAACGGGACAATATTCTGCATGCTTTCTTCTTTCTAAATCTTGATGCATAAATCATGATTTTTGTCAAAAAATCGATGCATCTCGAATTTGTCCGATCAAATATTCGTTCGAAAGAGAAAAGTCTCCTCATTACGAAACTGCAAGTCGCGTTTCGATAGGATGGCTGGTTGGAAAGATACAGCAGTTTTAAGCTTGCAAAAAACCCATACTCCGACACTTAAAAGATTAATTTCTCATCATTGCTTAACGATATCGAAAAACGGACAACGGAACATTATTCTGCATGCTTTTATCTTTAAAATGAGCCATTAAACATTGAAATCGGCGGTGGTGACCATTTTGGCAAAAATCATGATGCATAGGTCAGGATTTTTGTCAAAAATCGAAGTATCTCGAATTTGCCCGATCAAATACTCGTTCGAAAGAGAAAAGTCTCCTCTTTACGAAAATGCAAGTCGCGTTTCGATAGGATGGCTGGTTCGAAAGATACAGCAGTTTTAAGCTCGAAAACGACCCGTACTCCGACCTTAAAAAATTAATTTCTCATCATTGCTTAACGATATCGAAAAACGGACAACGGGATAGTATTCTGCATGCTTTTCTCTTTCAAATGAGTAATTAAACATTGAAATCGGCGGTGGTGACCATTTTGGCAAAAATCATGATGTATGCACATGATTCGAAAGAGAAAAATCTCTACTTTACAAATATGCAAGTCGCGTTTCGATAGGATGGCTGGTTCGAAAGATACAGCAGTTTTAAGCTCGAAAACGACCCGTACTCCGACCTTAAAAAATTAATTTCTCATCATTGCTTAACGATATCGAAAAACGGACAACGGGATAGTATTCTGCATGCTTTTCTCTTTCAAATGAGTAATTAAACATTGAAATCGGCGGTGGTGACCATTTTGGCAAAAATCATGATGTATGCACATGATTCGAAAGAGAAAAATCTCTACTTTACAAATATGCAAGTCGCGTTTCGATAGGATGGCTGGTTCGAAAGATACAGCAGTTTTAAGCTCGAAAACGACCCGTACTCCGACCTTAAAAAATTAATTTCTCATCATTGCTTAACGATATCGAAAAACGGACAACGGAACATTATTCTGCATGCTTTTATCTTTAAAATGAGCCATTAAACATTGAAATCGGCGGTGGTGTCCATTTTCGCAAAAAACATGATGCATACATCAAGATTTTTCCTTGGAAAACTTGCCCCATGTATTGCTAAGAAGTTGAACTGTACGATGGTCACCAAAAAATTCGAAAATATAAGCTACAGAAATCTGTAGAAACAAAAAACCTAAAATTAGGACAACTAGCCCTGGTCTCCCCTACTTTTGTAGGAAGATATTTGAATGCATTCAACGTGTTTAAAAATGACAATTCTTTATTTCTATATATAAATTTAACAGATCGATACAATGTTTACACACTGCCTGTGCCCATTGCGCGTGATTTGTCGGAACCTCGAACCTCTATGAACTTTCATTTTCAATTTCCTACTCGTATCTATGCTCTTGCGATAGACCAAGGAAGGAAGGTGGAAAGGACAGTGCAAAATTCGAGCACGTCATAGGAAAGTAACATGTAACTCGTTAGAGGCTAACGCGAGCGTGCAATTACGACGCTTTCTCGAGATATTCAAGGGAGAAGCCTTTTAGGAATAACCCGACTCAACGATAGAACCTCGGCAACTCGGCTCATTCGCTTCCACCGTCCTCGTCTTCGTCGTCGTAGTTACCTACGTGGATAACGAGATCTTCGGGCGTTAAATTCTCGACTTGCCACGCGCAAGGGATCCCATTTTGCCTTAGCCAAGAAGTCCTACGAAAATTAAATCGAGCACGCTCGGTTCGCCTTAACGGATATTAGATCTTCACGAGGTTCTACCAAAACTCTCTCCTCTCGATCCTCCTCCTTCGAGCTACATTGCAGTTCGCTCGATTAACGAGCTCGCGTTTACCTACGAGAGACCGTAAATGAGAAGCGATCGCGAATGAAATTTTCACGAAAATTGCCTCCTCACTGCTCTCGCGAAACTGGATTATACTCCCTCCCCCCCGCCCTACCCTCTTTAAAGTGACTCCATCTTTTTTGTTTAGCAAAGTTTCAGTCTCTCGAGATCATCGTCATTCTCTTTCGCGCTTTACGGTGATGTTAAAAGATCGGACGCTCTTATCGTCGAAGTGTTATAAAGGATATCCCAGAAGTGAACTATCAAATGAAGTGAGATGATAGGGGAAGTCATTTTTAATCAAAATAACCATATATATGATTATTTGTATATGACATCCTGTATAGTATAACCAAACTTTGTCATGTTGTTGTACACTTTCGATCACTTAGGAGCGATTTCTTATCCTTTACGGTGCACGGCTATCGTGCGAACGAATAAATCGGCAAATATTTACGCGAACGCCTCTCGTCTGGTGTTCTACTTAGTATCGTGGGAAAAGTAATTAAGCAAGTGTTGGAATATTTACCGGCTACGTTTTTGTACAAATAAATAGAGAGATACGTGGAGTTAGCATTTGATTTGTTGCTTAACTTTCACTAACGTGTTCATGTTAATCCTCCAGTGATCATAGGTTTCCGCGGAACAAAATTACTGTACCGTCTATTTTAGTATAATACCACAGGTACTAGTCTTGCGAAAAAAGGAATTAAGAAATTAATTTCAATCAATTGAACAATAAAATCATTGATTTAAAAAAACCAGTGCCATTTCGTTATAATTTAATTCAATTTTACAGCAGCTGCTTATCTGTAAGCACTTTGTGTTTGACGAGTATATTCGTTATCTTTTTGCTTTTGCAATACTACGTAGGTACATACTTCAAGTCAAACTACACGTCTAACCGGTTAAAGCATAAACATTACAAATTTTGATCGATACTTTATACAACATATAATTTAAAAGTTATTCAAAATTAGCATAATAGATGTCTCTCCTTGTACACGGGTATGCTAATCATACGAATGGGTTAATCGGCCAATTCAAAAAACATCTTTTGTTCTCACGAAAAATAAACGACCAATCCACCAGGTACGGTGATAGAACCATTATTCGCAGAAACGAAGGGGGCATTTCGATGATTCATTTAAAAGGCTAGACGAAGCCTCCAAGTTGAAAAAGCAAGTTCTCGTGAGATCGCGCAGGTCCAAAACGCAGGATTCGCTTGGGCATACCTGCATGTTGAGTCCTTGCTATAGCATTCCTTGAGTCTGCTTCGCTCGGTAATTATGAGATATTAGCCGGTAATTTATAGCCGTCCCAGAGACCCTCTTGAACGCAGCTTCTCTTTCTATCTCTCTCTCTCTCTATCCTCTCTCTCCTCACTCTCTCTTTGGTTTGCTTGGTTGCAACGATCGAGGAGGAATGCCGGTCTCCTCTCGTCACGATATACCAAAGCTTCTTTTCTCGCTCTTCGTGTCTCTTAAATCTCAAGAGAGCTCGTAGATAGCTCGACTATCCTTATCTCTCACTTTCTCTCTCCTTTTTTTTTATTTATCTTTGAGTACTGGCTTGAAGTTCCAAGACACAGTGTATAATAAAAAAATGTGATGAAGAAACATAGATGAAATATAAAGAAAAATAATTAGTATAATAAAGTGAAAAGAAGTAATGCGAAAGTAATAAGTAATTTTTATAGTCCGATTAATTTTAATAACTGCAATATTTATTTCTTTTTTTTTCCAACAATTGGTTGTGAATTAAATGGGAGTGGCTTTTTAAACTTCGAATATTATAAGTACACGTATTTTTTGGAATATACCTACCTATCGATTTCTTTGACTCACTATCTTCTATTTAGACGCACCAGAATATTACGAACGTACGATAACTTTATCGTTGCGATACGAGAAATCTGGTAAATATTTGTTTATACGGCTGTCTCGCGAATTTCCTCGACGATGCTTCTCTAACGGTAAACTTTGTCTTGCGTAAACTATTTATGGCGACACTTGGGAAACGAACACGATGACAAGAAAAAAAGGGAGAATTTATAAGATGAATTTTATTGAGCTGATAATTCACCGAATTTAAATTCGGAATAATCGATTCGCAATAATTAAGGTTTATATTTATCGATTGATATACATTTTCATATAAATAATGTATAGATGTATAATGTTTTCTTCTTCTTTTTGTCTGCAGGTGAGTAAAATTTCAAACGAACAGTCACGACATTGCTAGCCCGAGGATTATCATCCCGTTCCTTTAGTCTTTAGGTGAGTAAGCCAACGGATGCGTTAAAGCGTAAAGATACCGCCTTAGTCCTCCTTGCTTCGTTCTTATCTCGAAAGATATCCCGAATTGTTTTACGGATTGCATGCCGATAAGGCACTCACGACGTAACGACGGTTGCAATTGCATCTCTCGAGATAACACAGGACGTTCGTAGGATTAGCCGTGTAAACCGAACGAGATTTTCCTTTTGCAAAATGTACCTGGGGGTTTATCTACAATTGGCTCGTTGTATTTTCCAATGTACTGTTGGAAACTTTACTATTTGCATATACAGCGTATGTAGGAAGTGTTTATGTAATCTTTGTAATAAGGAAGTTCTATCTTGTTTGTTACATTTTCAGTTTAATATTTTATCTTGTGCAGAAAAAAAAATAGTTTTCTTGATTGATGCAATATGAATGAATAAAATAAATCATTTTATAATAAATGAACAAGATTAAAAGAAGATTTTTAAACAATTTATTTTTGGCTCCTAAAAAAGTATAAAACTAGAGCTGCCTTTTTTTTATCTTCAATTGAATAACAGTATACAAATACTTTCTATATTTCTATCTAAATGCAATTACGTAGAAACTGCGACAAATATTTATCAACTCGTACTCGTTCTTTTTTCAATACGTGGAAAAGTATTGCTCGTCGCTCAACGGGTTTCAACATCTTTCAGAAAGCGTACGAGTGTACGATAAACACGATGAATTCGATAAGAGGATTTTGACAACGGATTGCGCTTGGAACGGGCTCTTATCAAACGAAAGAGAGAGAGAGAGAGAGATCGAAGAAGTGTTTGAACTATGCATGCCGATGCCCGATAGGAAAAAGGCGAACTTGTTTGTGTACGAACGAAACGTAGTATCTTCGGGGCACTCCACGATCAAAAATAAAATCGATACCGAAAATAAAATCGAGTAGATAGATACTCAACGATTCCAATTCTCGTTGTTGTAACTACGATGATTGCTTGACGTTACGATCAAATCTCAACAATCGAAATCACGTTAAGTATAACAATTATTTCAATTGCAAATGCCATTTTCCTTGCGGTAACGATACGAACAAACAGGCAATTAAATTAAACTATATATATGCATATATCGTAATATAACGTCCTTTTGCTATATCACACGATATATAAAAAGAGAGACTCGTTTGCGAACGGAAAAGAACCGATCGATCGGAGTCACCAATGCATACGTATCGCTGGTAATTTTAATTGGAGACAATTAAAAATTCGTGGACCTGACCGATCGCGACTCACGTGTGCTTTCGCGTTTGCTTTTGGTCGCGACGGGTTTTCCATAATAAAACGGTTCGAACCGTGGTAGCTGACAATTTTTTTTTGCGAGACAGGTGCTAAAAATAAATAACTTAGACGTATATCGATAAACCTGTTCAATTATCCATCGTGTCTCACTAGGAAATAATTATTTTTTTTTTTAATTAGAGAGCTATCAAAAAGATAAAAGAAATTTTTAAATATAACAATAAATATAAGCTATAATATATTTTATCGGTACGAAAGAAAAACGGCTGAGAAATATAATAAGCTCGTCCGATTACTTATTGTATCCTGTTCGAACGGTTGATGATCACCCGGCTCGAGTAGAATTTCGCGGGTTTGCTCTGACAAACGCCTCTCGTTTCACGAGGTGGGCCCTGCCATGAATCTGCGGTGCTACGACCTAATTAAAGCAACTCGAATTCCACGTGTAATTAGAGCTTAATCCGACACCGATGCGCGCACGACGGAGAGAGTGAGTCAGAGTCTAAGAGAGGGAGAGTGAGTAGGCGTAAGCATGAACTTGGACGTAAGTTCCGTCACCGTGCGAACGACTGTAATTAGTTAAATTAGCGAAGAAGGAGCCGATAGGTCCTCGGTTCGTTCAATACCAACGAACATGACCCACAAACTATGTAGGAGAGAAAGTATATTGCCAGTGCCCCTTTTTCGAAAAGGTGCGAGCCCTAATCGATATTTACACGTATGATTTATTATTTTTCTAGACTATGGAGCCTCTGTGAAAGGAGCTTATTAAGCTTTCCACGCAATAATTTCTTTTATTTACAAAAAATTAAGACAGTCGTGAATTTATTGTTCATTATCTCTGCCTTCTGTTAGCCTTTTTGTCAGCGTTTCTCAACGTTGTTTTCTTGCAATATTTAAAGGAACAATAGTCGAGTATGAGCGTCGAATCTTATGTAAATCCACTCCGTTTCTCTATCCTCTACCACTTCTCTCTTTCTCCCTTCATTTCCTTCGTCGATTTTGCCCAGTAATTTTCGGCCATTGTTCCGTCAGTGAGGTTCCTTCATCTTCCGTTTCTTCCTTCGCATCGCCTTGCTCGCCCTTTTCTCTCTCTCTTCTTTACACTGGCTCCTTCTGTGGATCTGACGATCCCTCATTTTTTGACAGCCTCCGCCCTTACGTGAATTCTCCCCATCTTTCTCTCTCTTTGTCATGAATGCTCTTCTCGTGCCAAGCCTCTTCCATCCTTTTCTTCGGTCCATCTCGAAAATATTCTTAAATGACCTCGAAGGGTACTAACCGAGAAAGAGAGAGAGAAGAAGAGTGGGGGAAAAAGATGAATAATACGTTCGTACGTACAACGATACGGGGTGGAATTTCGATTGTTCGAAATAATGCCGCCAAGACAAATTCCTTCCTTCCGAGAGAAAGAGATGATTTCTCTCCCTCTCTGTATTTCTTCTTTCCTGTCGTCGATCAGGAAGATACACGTTGAAAAGAAAATCATTTTTTAATCTCTTTGTTCGATCCCCGTACCTAATTCCGCACTTTATTAATGTACATTTTAAAGATAGCTCGAGATAAATTCTCACCAGCGTGTTAGTATTATACGTATAATAGATCACGAGCATGCAATACGCGAAAGGATGGGAAATCAACGTTTGCGGAAAGTTAACGCAGAGAATTTACGTATGCGTGAACCATTTGCTAATTGCGTGCGAAGGTGAATTTGAGGGAAAATGAGACGGGTCGAAATCTCGACGTTACCGAATGGACAATTATTTATTAACGTAACGGAAAAAGTATCGAACCTTCTCCCGTCAATTTCGTGCAAGCAACGAAAATCAAACGCACCGTTCGAATCTTCCGCGCGCGCCAAATTTGAAAACACTCGGGTTTTAAGTTGTCAGGGTGATCTTTTTCTCAACAATTAAACTAACCTCGATTGTCGCATTGTCTGGAATTCCAAGTTATATAATAAAACGATGAGAGAAGACTCTTTTAAATTCCCGGAATTCGCTCCTGGCTTCTATCCGTGACGGAAGTACCGTTGTTTTTTTTTCATTGAACGTTTTGTCAGTGTTCCCAGCCTAAAATGACAATGAAACTAATGAATGCACTTCCTCCAACGCTATAATTAATGCAATTCAGCTGGCCTGAATAGACATTTAAATTTGTTCGAGAGAGAGAGAGAGAGAGCGCGATATAGGTACTCCCTCTCTATCCTCTTCTGGAAAATTTATTTCAGCGAGTGGGTACGCGGAAGTGGAAAACCGTGTTCTTACATTTTTAACTCGATACAGTGGGATATAACATTTAGGAGTCGTTGAAAAATCTTCCCGGGAAATTCATATTTTCACATGGATTCATAAGAGATAAATCAATGTTATCATAATATATTATCGATAAGACATCAAACTATCAAACTAAACAAATATTGTGTGAATTTAATCGGTAGAATTAAAGATATCGGTGATTTTGTTAAAAGTGGTCCAATATAGTCGACTTTCCCCTACAACGATACGGAAGAAACGGACTCTCGAACGAGCCATCGAGTCGATTATTTTATTCGTCGATAATTAATCCGTCGACTCGAAGGTACCTATATCCAGAAGAGATCATAACAATATCTCGTTGGACGGGCACTTTTCCTTTTTTTCCCTCTTGTTAAATGTTAACGAGTCATCCCATCCTTTCGGTCGTTATCGGACTTCATTTGAATCATAGGAACGAGGATTCTCACAATGCCCTTTGCATCGGTTTCCTTTTACAACTTTCCCCTCTCTCTTTCTCTCTCTTTTATGTCCCTTTAAAACGAGAGACCATCAGAATTTATATCTTTCTACGTTACGCGAACGGAAACGGACGCGACTAGTAGTAGTGGAGAGACGAGAGAGCTCGTTAGAAAAATTTCTATTCTTTTCTCGAGTCTCTTGCAATTCCTTCTCGCCGACAATGCGTTACGTAAAGAAGAAAAACTTAGAGCCTCTTCGTTTATTAGTCACGTACACGATTTACTTTCAACATTGGTACATCTTCCCATATTTATTCCGGATTCAGTGCCACGTTTTATTATATGTTCTCAACTCTTTTCAAATTTCATTTCTTTATTTAGTCATCAATTACAAATTAAAAAAATTAAATCATTTATTCCAATTAAAATAACAGAATCCTTTCGGAAAATATCAAACTTGGTACTTTTATGATATAAAACCGTCTAATATTGGTCAAAATGCGTTTAACCAGATTACTATTACGATCTAATACGATTTCATATAGAATCTTGTTTTGCAGCATTTACAAAGAAGAGGAGAGAGAACGCGCACGTGATCGAGAAGTGTCGTGAAAAGTCGGAAAATTCGCCCGCTCGACTCGCTTTGATCCGATAGCGAATATCTTCCAGCCGTTGCACACGTCACATTTTCTTCGCGCCGACGGTTCCGCGCGTTCGTTCGTTTAGCGCTCGAATCGTTCTCAATTAGTCTGTGCACGCATATCCGTTCGTGCGTATACGCATTCGCGCGCGAGCGCACGCGCGAGTCACTTCGACGCTTTACGCACGTATTTATCGTCGTCGCCATCATTTGTATGTTGTACCTCGTTGTCTCTCGTTCGTTCATTTCTCTACCTCCCCTTCCTTTTTTATATCGATCATTTATATCATTTCTTCGTCATTAGCACGTGTCGTTTATTCGATGACTGTATACATTTTGGATTCGTGTATGTTAAAAAATTAATTAGCCTTTTTTTTATGGGAAATGTTCAGTTTCATAGTTTATTGGTCTAATAAAATGATTTTTGTAGAAATTTATTACATACGCTATTTGTTAATGTCTTATGACTTCGATAAGTATTAATTATTTGTTAAGAATTCTCGACATATATTACTAAAATAAATTTTCTAAGTGTGTTCATTATATTCAGGTACTTGGTCTATTTAAAAAGAAGTTATGCAGGTTTAAAAAGAGTACGAATATTTTCTACACGCGCTGTATACCTTAAGTTATTAATTAGCTTTCCTTTACACATTCGATCGCTCTACTTCGTAAGCCCTCGAAAGCTCCTGAAGAAAGTAATATCGAACGGGATGAAAATTATCGATTTTTTAGGGCGTGATACGAATGCACGTGTAAAAGAATCGATCGATTTCTTGCAACAACACCGTACGTTACTGGTCACTTTGAAAAAAGGCTTTTGAGTACTCCCGATGAAAGTAAGTCTTCACAAAGGGAATCAGTTCGGTCAACGGATCAAACTTCGATCGATCTCGTTGATATTTTCTAGGGCGTGAAGTACCTATCGTCGTTGGTGAACTTTATCGCACGCTCGCGAGCGCACGTGCTTTACTCTCTAAGCGATCTGTGTTCTATATAACAGATATAGTATACGACACGGTAAGTTTATCGCGATAAGTGCATCGTAATTCGCTGTGATAAACTGCTACGTAATACGTGCGATTAGTATCGTTAGCACGTGTCTTTGAATTTGATTGAGATCGGAAAGAAGACATCGGATTTATTTCGATTGGTTTAGTAGAAATACATTTTTAATAAAGTTACTGATGATTTTCGAAAACAGGAAATAGAATATTTCATAGTTTATTAGTTCATCACGCAATTTATAATTATTTCTAAAAACTCTTTTTGAAAGAAGCTACATTTATAATGAATTAATTACTTGTTTAAAAACAGATACAGATACATAACAGATCTTTCAAAAAGATACTGAAACGATATGACGACGAGTAGCTATTACTTTGGGTACAAAAAAGACTATATTAACTCGCTCTATCAAGAGAGCTCTCACAATTACTTATATTTCATTATCACAGAAATCTCATCGTCTCGACAATGACCATCTTTTTAGTTTAACACTTTTACCACTATCCGCCCAACACCTCAAGCATGCATTTTTTTACCTTCGACATGCGGTAGTCGTCGATTTCTTATAAAAGGAAAAATCGCGTAAAGGGTGAGTGAGAGAAAGAAAGAGAGAGAAGGAAAGAGGTCTTTTGTGGACACGCACGCAATACATGGAAGTTGCAGTCACGGAGGTGCGTAATTTACGCGCGTTTATTAACGCCAGAAGCACTTCATTCCGCGCTACGTTTATGGCGGTCACGACGAGAAGAGAAAAAGCTGGTGAACGAGGTGGGAGAAGAGAACGAGAGAAAGAGAGAGAAAGAGAGCTGTAGATGGTGTACATACCTACCTATATGTATGTATCAGAGAGAGAAGGAAAGAGAACACACAAGCGCCGCCGGTAGCACGGAAAGGAGGAGCAAAGGGAAAAGATGGAAAACGACAGCCTTTTCGTGGACCACGCTCAAATATTTGAGGGAGAAAATTTATGTCGGAGCCCAGAAAACGGGTGTGCGAAGGAGAAAGAGAGAGAGCTTCTCGCTTTTAACTTGCCGCGATGGTACACGTTGGAAGCTCTAATTACATGTAGAATCTCCGAAATGCTTCGTAGTATTAAAGTACTGTTTTCTTTAGCGAAAGAAAGAGAGAAAACCACAGTAGAGAACGTCGAATGCTAATTAAGGGCTAATCGTCGTGCACTGACCCCGGTGTTCCCGAGGGAGGCATGCTGGATCGGCCATCTCTCTACCCCTCTCTCTCTCTCTCGCCAATGTACATTCTCAGCTCGTTCGACGAACCTTCGATACGATACGCGCCTTTCACACGGCCCTTCTCGATGAATCGCTCGATCGATCTTGCCCTATCGCTCTCTGCCGATCGCCCTTTCCCATCTCGCTCTTGTGTTTCAGATTAATTGGAGTAGCATCGAACCTTGGAAAACCTTTTTCTTCTCTTTATTATTCATTCTTTGAACGAAGATTTTTGAACGTTTCCTTTGCTTACGAGGTTATCTATTACTATTTCTGTCTTTTTCGTGTCTTATACTTTCAATTTATGAAAAAACTTGATAGGGAAAAAGGCAGTTTCTTAAATATTGGTAAAGTTTTCTTAGTAAGCTCAGAATTTGTACCTATACATAAGTACATAGTTTTAGTTCCTTCGTTGAAACGTGCTACAAAAGTTTGGACGTGGTCCGCACAAGGTATAAAAACAAATGAATAAAAATCTATGTATACATAGCGGGTGTATATACAGTGACGCGATGTAAATGAAATTCAAAGTGCACCAGCTTACGAGCTACTGCATCGTGTAGTCTGTCTTCGGTTAAACTCGATGAAATCGTTTTAGGTGCTTTAACAATCGCCTGACAAAGTTGGCCTCTCCTAGAAGTTTGAGAAACTAGTTCGCTCGAGAAACGGCACAAGTCGACAAGTGCAGTTCACAGTTAACTTCCCAGTTAGCCATCACCACCACAGTCGAAAGCTACACCCCGTGAGATGCATTTATCTGAGGCTGCTGTGCTCTCTATCTCTATCTTACTCACAATCAGTACGCGTCCTAAATTATTATCGTGACGTGTTTCCGTCACCGAGATACGCTCTTGTTACCGTTGCGGTCATGCTAAGAATCTTCGTCGTTTCGTGAGGTGCATGGACGATAGGAAACTGCATAGAATTTCGTTTCCATCTTACATTTGAATTAAGTATATCTCTCATTTTCTTCTTTAATTTTTCAATAAGTAATACAATATTTGAAGAGTTGGATTTTTTCATCGATGCAAGTGATATCATTTAACTAGCTTTAATTATTATAAGGAAAATTGTGTAAATTCATTTTTATATGGTTTAAATTTTTATGAACAAATTAAAAGATCAGATTAGAATCGTTAATATTATTACTTCATTTTTCCACATTTGAACTTACACTACTTTCGAAATACACGATTCACATCTTAATACGAGCTAAAAATGGAAATAACTTTCAATCGACGAAATTTGTTCAACGTGACGTAAGCTGACGAATGCGAGATCCCTCGATCATTATCGTCCCTTTCAGAATGCTAGACAGGTCACGCGCCTCGGCTTTTCCGAGGGCAAAAGAAGGTAGGGCGGAGGAGTCAGCCGGTGGTAGACGAGCTGGTGCGAGAAAAGAACGAGCGAGATGATTCATCGGAAACAGGCGCCTCTATCCGGATCGATTTCGGCGAATCGGCTTGTAACTTCGTTTCTATCTCCCTCCCTTCGAAGGGTCCAACGAGAGACCTCGTATATGCGTGAGAATGAAACAGAGATGAGAGAAAGAGAGGGTTGAAAGTTACAAGGCATCGAAGAAGAGACATGGAAGGAAACGCTCGAAGCGACTTTGTCCAAGAATTAATCAGGATTCCAACGTAAATAATACCGGCTGTAGGGCTTGGAAGGTCTTCCGTATCGACGAGAGAAGGAAAAGAGGAAGATTGTGTGCATGAGAGACAGAGAGATATAGTTAGACCTACGGGGATGTTGAGAAATTGGTTTGAGTTTGAATATACAAATATAAAATAATATAGGCAGAAAAATTATATATAAAATAGTCCAAATCTTACAATTATAGTCTCATAGTCATAAAATACTATTTGATTATTTTTCCTCGCCTATTTTATATCGTTTTGGGTTGAACCAGGTATAACAAACTATCTGTTCCGTCGAAGAGGAAGAGACTGAGAAAGAGTGAGAGAGGATCGGTACGTTGAAGAATGAGAAAGAGAGGGAGAGAGATATCTTTTGCTCTCTTTTACTCCCGCGGCATTCCTTTGCCCGTTCCAACCTGTCTGCCTGCCGCCAGTTTAACCTGCAGCCCAACACACTGTTATGTCTGACCTAAGACGCTCCCACATTTAACTATACTCTCGCACAGGTCGACGCGCGCGAGCGCGAGCGTGCGACACGGTCCAGACTACCGACCATCCTCAGGAATCCTTACGTTTCTTCTTCCTTTTTTCTTCTTCTTCTTTCAAGGATCCTCGTCCTTCGTCGCGCCTTTTTCCTTTGGCTCGTGAACGAAATTGTGAAGCGGAAACGAAACGATTGCTTCTTGTTTGCATAAGAATATGTCTTCTATGACACGATATTCGAAACTCTGTTAATAAAGAGTCACAAATGGATAAATGTGATCGAGTAAATGATAAATCGCATGATAACAAATTTTTTGGCGTTTATATTTTAACCTTTTGTTAAAAAATTGTTGTTATCTTGTTATTACCTTCTTTTTGTTTAATTCTAGAACGATATCCTTTCCTTTTTTCTGTTCCAAAATTATACGAAAGACTTAACAATCAGATAGAAATCGTTTCGTATTCGCAAAACGAATCGCAACTGTTGCGGCAGCAGGAACGTCTCGTAGCCGGCTTCGGTCTTTTAATTCTAGTCGGCTCGTTAACATATTTCGTCGTTTGCTCGCGGATGCGAGTTTTCACCGTGCGTCGTTCGAGATACTCATCGGTTTCAAGTTTGTTGAGAGGAACGTCCTCTCGGTACGATGCTCTGTGACTTCGTTTTTTTTCATCTTTTACTACTTCTCTCTTTCTCGTGAAACATCTGCCGTTCGTCGGATTCGTACGCTCGACGAGACTCCCACCTGTTGTCCTCGTGGATTCTTACTTTGAGGGATGTAGGTATATGTGTGCATTTATTCGACGATTATCTCGGTTCATGAGTTTTCAATCGTTGCATTTATCGAATGTTCTATATTGCTTCAACATTCGAGTGTCGGTGGTATTACAGAAGTTGGACTATTAAACAAATTAATTTGAATTTGTATCACTATAATTACGAATATACGAATAGGGGAAGTAATTTTTCTTAGAAATATCATGGCACAAATATTTATCGACCAACGGCCAATTCGTACACATGATTTTTATTTCAATCTCGATTAGTGAAAGGAGGAAATTCCTTCGGGCTTCTCAAGAAGGGACGAAAGAAAGGATCGCAAGGACGACGGCGTGCGCGCCGGCTTTGCCGCGTGGCTTTGTCCGTGCGCGTGAGGTGAGGCCCTTTGAGGATGAAGAGAGGAGGAAGAGAAGAGGGGGATGAAGAAGTGGAAGAAGAAGAGGTGGAGACCTCGTGGCGGGTCTCTAAATCGAAACTATAGAAACGTGTACACGCACATACATATACGTATGCATATAGGATGAACTTAATAATATTTTCAATTGGTAATTGATTATTTAAAAATTCCCATTATAAATAAAGTTTATTTGCATAACTTAATGAGCTACTTATCTGTCAAATCGATTAACTCCACAAAACAGAAAGTAAAGAAATATTAAAACATAATATAAGTACTTTGATTTGTATTTCTAATAAAATTCTCATATAATCTAATACCATTTACATATAGTTGGAAATTCAAATCTTTTTATATTTTCATACAATACAAAAATTATATTTTCCTGAATGATTAACATAAATCATTTGAATTGTTTTAAATAGAACGATCACTAAGAGCGATCACTTTATATGGTTCACCCTGTATACTGCCCCCATCGAAGAAGGAGAAAGAAAGAGAGAGAACGTAGGTGTATTAAAGGAAAGAGATAAAGGAAGAGGAGCGTTCCGAGGCATGGGAGAGGAATGTGGTCAATGCATAAACTATACCACCGGGCATTCCACGGGGTCCAAGGGTGCCTATACTTCGCGAATCGCCATACGTTTGTATTATATAAAGCCAGATCGTCTCTGTATGGATGAGTATGTAAGGTTTGTACATCTCTTCCACGTGTATACGTGTGTGGTGCATCTCTTCGAACGTGCCGGTCAGAATATATATCTTTGCTTCACAGCAGGAGGCGGGAGAGATCTTACGCGCGCGCGAGCGCCTGCATACGGGCATCCGCCGCAAGCGGATACGGTGTGCATTCTCGCGTACGTTTTCGCCGATCATTAATGCGAGAAATCAATTAGTCCTGGCTCGCCTCTCCTCCTATAAGTTTTATGCACTCTTTTTTTTTCAATCGAAAAATATCTTTTTCGTTTATTTTGTATTCTTATTGTTACCTTTTTTAAATTCTACTTCTTTCCATTCTTAACCTTCGACTTTCATTGAAAATATTATTTCATCTAAATCTTGTCTGTTTTTTTTTTCCTTCAATCTCGTTTTACTCCATTACGATCTTTTCTTTTATTATAATTTTATCTCAATTTATTTCAATTTAATATTAATTTATTTCGACTTCCTTTCATATCAATCCAGACCGTTAAATATTCGTGGTATTTACAGTGATCGAGAGATACGGATAGGCAAAATGGTAGGAGGGGGAGAAGTTAAAGATTGTAATTTTCCAGGATTTCGACGATCGGCTATCTCTTTCTTTCCCTCTTTGCAGTCGAGTTTAAGAAGTATACGAGACGTTTTATCAAGGTAGAACGGTTTCGTCGATTCGTTGGAGTGTTAAATTTACATTTTCAAGGGATTAAAAGCAGGAACTATCGGGAGATATCCGAGGAGGTATTCGATGGAGGAGAGACGGCTGACATTCCGGATCATCTTTTCCTCTAATAAACTCGCGCTTTATTCAAATTCCGCAGACGCGGAACGGCATCGATCGTGTCGGCTCTCTCTCTCTCTCTTTTTTCTCTCTCTTTCTCGTTGCATGGAAAGAAAAACCGAGGAGAGAGAAAGGGGAGGAATGTCGTGTTCCAGAAGAAAGTGCGACAACCTTCGTGGAATTTCGTTCGTCTCTCGGCGATTCGACGATGGTCCGGTATCGAGAACGCCGTGAAAGGAATCTGCGAGGGACCCGAAAGAAAAAGAGAAAAAAAAGGGAAAATAAATCGCCGAGAGAGTTCGTCCATTTAACGAGGAAACCCTCGCGTGCGAAATAACGTGATTGGAATAAATCCCGAGGCTCGTATTCATAATTGAATAATATTTAGATTATATTATATATGTATCCAGGAATGTCACGTATTATATATAGATTCGTTTACCTGTATGTTTGCAGGGTGAGTCGATAATTATTAAGTGGTAAAACAACATTTTATTCGACAACTTAAACCTAATCCAAGTGAAATCTTGGACTGAAAATTATTCTTCTATTAAGTATTAAGTTGTTTTAAAATTCTAAAATTGCGGCATTAGTACGCTATATACGTCCATGAATATGCACAAAAACTTAAAAAATTGCTGATTGTTTTTTTTATTAAAATGCGAAGCAGTCAAAGAGTTAATTACTGACTCAGCGTTTGTGTAGCTACAAACACATATTCTATCCACATACATTTATTTAAACAAAGTATTTTTTGTTCAATTTATGAACCTCTTCACTCTTTTTTGCAATAATCTCAGACCTCGGAACACTATCGATCGTCGAGTCGACTACATCTCCTTTAATTAAAAAATTCCAACCACCGTGTGCGAATGGATAATATATAAATATAACTATTTAAATAAAATATAAAAAAGTATTTTCCACAGAAAGGCAAAAACATTGCCTGTTAAAATATTGTAGCTAAAAAATATCGAAAATTGATTAGAATCGTATAAGGTTTAGTCTAATACAGTCTTCAAGGGTTAAGGAACTACTGCCTGGCGACGGTATGCGATAACTTCGAACGAATCGATGATTCGTCGGAGTAATCGACGCAACGCGGTCTCTCCCGGTAGCGTCATTCATCATCGAAGCAATTAACGTCCTGGTTGTCGCTAGCTCTCGCACGAAACGCCTGCGCGATGCGTTTTGGCAGCCCGCCACAACGAGCTCGCCACGAGAATGCTTTCCGTAATGAATTCGCCATTGGTTGAGAACAAGGTGAGGGTGCGAGTGAGATAGACAGATAGAAAGGGAGAGTGAAACGAAAGCCGAAGGCAAGAACGAGAAAGAAGAGGTAATTGAATATCGGGCGCCGATTGAAACGCGATTTATATTCCTCGCGTACCTCGAATTATACCCCGCCGTTTTCTTATCCTTACAAGGAGTATACCTCGACACATTGCTCTCCTTCTTCTCTCGTGAAATATCTTCTACAGATTGCTACCCGATACGCATGGGGAATGCCTGATAGCTCGATCGATGTAATGGAACGTTACGTTTTATTGTTATCAATTGAATTCAATTGCCGATTTCAATGAATCGTTCGGAAAAGAATAGTATTTGGACAAATCTTGTTTTTTTTTCAGTTTGGAAGGTATGAGTTTTGTTGTTAAAAACCAAATCTTGTTTTAATCTTTTCGGTGCTACGAGCGTTTGTACATGTTCGGAATTGGTATGTAAAACAAGTGCTATGTTAAAAGTATTGAAAACAACAAAGGTTGTGGAATGAATACATTTTTTTAAGTCTTGTCTATGTCAGGATTCATTCATAAAAGAAATTGGGTTCGGAAATTCTCTATTAAACTTTAATTAGGAAGCTGATCGTACAAACATATAAATCATGTCGATAGTTTAATTATATATTTCAAGAAAAGAAAAACTTGTGCAAGTTTGACCTTCTTCGGCGAAAACTCGCCTAGTATGCTTATTCTCTCGTAAAATAAGAAGACCCGTACGCGCGAAACGAATTAGCATTGCAACGCTAAACTCCAAAGTAATCTCCGCAATACCAGGCGGCTGGTTCTTTTTTTTCTCGCGATTCATTCCGGACCATTTGCATATCGGCGACGACAGCTAGGTAGGTAGGTACACTCGACAAACGATAAATGATGAATTCGAAGGACGAGAGATGAAGTTAAAAAAAGAGATAGACGGATAGATTGATAGACAGATAAATAGAAAGAGATACTACGGAGCTGCTCGTTCAATGAGCAAGGCAAGTTTCCATCATCGCGAGGATGGCTTTGGATAAAATATCAACGTAGACAAAAGACTGACTCGGTTCTTCATCCCCCCCCCTACTTCCCACCCCTTTACCGTATGAATCTGGTATTAGACTCGTCTGCGCTTTAATTACTCCTCGAACCTCTTTCCTCTCGCGATTCTCGAGATTAACGACGACCTTCCGATTACCGTTGCCAGAGAGAAGAGAGAGAGAGAGAAATAGAGTAGTGGTAGAAAAGAGTGTGGGTGGGCTCTTGACCCGTCTCGCCGCGTTCCGTCTTTGTGCCTCTTGGCTCTCGTTTTCGAAGGAATCTAAGGAAAGAGAGAGAACGAGCAAAAGAGAGAGAGAGAGGAGGGGGGGTGGAGTAGTCGAGAGAAAAATCCCTTCCTTTCAATAACGTCAAACTCGCTCCAACGGTGAGCCTCCTCGTCGGTGAAATAAAGAGCGGAAACGGTAAGAATTAAAATTATACGGACGAATGCAAATACAGAGGCTACTGTGCAGCCTCCTTCGGATCGGCTGAAAAAAAAGGAGCTACTGCTGCTAGACTCCTTTCGTTGGGCAATCCCTGTTTTAACGATCGCGTTCCTTTCGAGGTGGTAATAAAAAATAAGCGATATTAAACGCTGATGGTTGAGAAAAGATAGTGAAAATAAGTGGGATTATTGGGGGGGATTGCTAATAATTGTTTCATTCTTAAATTAATTTCAATCTTCATAAAATAAAGTATTTATAAATTTAATCATATTTAAGTATTAATAAATTTTTCTTATTTGAAATTTGTGCCTTAATAAAAAATGAGTATGAGTAGGTATACGGATACTACAATATCTAGAGGAGTTTGGAAAAATTTGATGCTATCAGATCGCAGTTCAAGTGTTTTTCCTCGTCGTAAAAAGAAAATGTCGGTTAGGCAAGGGGCTGTTAAGAACCTTCGAACTGGCGTCAAATTCGTTGCTTTCCCTTCCACGGCTCTCCCCACTTTGCCGTTAAGAGTTGCAGCCATACCTTTTACGATCGCAGTTACCGCAGAAAATTGTGTTCGCGGTAACAGTAAACCACGACACTCTCTCTCTCTTACTCGTTATCTTCATCTTTTGCAAAGTCGTCGTCCTCGTCGTCGTCATAGTCGTCGTTTTCCTCTAACCGTCTTCCTTTTTCTTGTAGCGAGAAGGATAGACTTATAAAACGTCGAGACTTAATTGCTGCCATCTTGGGAGCTTCCTTTCGCCTGTATTTTCGATAAACGTCAGCTAGATGGGATGCTCGCATTGTGTGTGACATGGAACTGAGTTTACCTGTGCTTTTTATGCCCTACAGTACATAAACGTTAAAATCATGTATATATATATGCATATGCATTTGCCATTTTACTTCCGCCATTAAAATAGCGGACGCGTTAACATAATTTCCCTCACATCCCTTTACAACCACGGTACCTCGATTCACCCCGCCACCGTCCTACCTGACAGCTGCGACGTTTCGTTTGCATTTCACGGTAGCACTCGTTTTACGTGCTACGGCACTTTCCGATAATTCAAATTAATTCGTAACGCGAAAATGAGTATTTCGTGTGTCATTCCAACTGGAAAGATTTCACCGTGTTATCGAATTGAACAGGCATGTGTTCAACAAATTCATGTATCGGTTTATAATCACGATCGATCTAGAAATGTCGTCTCATGGGTAGATTCGACATTTCACAAATATTTGAATAAATGATGTTATGGTTTAAACCCATGACAGAATTGGTATACAATTTGTATTAGTTGATGTATCAGTCTAAACTCAATAGAAACGGAAAAGACGATCATGACAAGAATTGGACATTCAAACATCACTCACGAATATCTATTAACCAATTCAGGACTGATAACACGCAATGTGTGCTTTGAAGATGAATTTATATTAATACTAAATTAGTCGAGGGGTTCAATCAAATAAGGGAGACGGGTATGTATAGATTAACATTGATATAAATTTTAAGTTAGGGTAACAAACAGGATCAGCGGGACGTAAAAAAAAAAAACATTGCCTGTAATGATATTCTATCGTTTCTACCGTTGTATTAAGGCAAGTTCTATAAGTCCAAATAGAGGAAGAGAGAAAGCTAGTGAAAGCTCGAAGATTATTAACGGAAATTGATTGCGTCGAATTCATTGTCTAGACATTTATGTCTATGTGCGCGCACGTGCGATTGTCTGATCTGCGTGTTCGTGTATATGTGTGTGGCATTGTAGTATTTAGGTACATGCATGCAATATTGAGAAGCGTCTATGTGGTAGATACGTGCCATGTCAAGTCGCGACGGCAACACATATGTATTCCGGACGCGCGTGCGGGCCTTGCCTGGCATACGCTCGTCTTGACTAATTATCGTCTAAAGAAAGAAAGAGTAGACATTACATAGAGTTCTATGCTTGGTGATGTATCTCACTGTCTTGTAAAGTAGTGACCATCGATAATTGCAAGAAAAAAGATCACGTGAGACAATGTAGGTATTATACTTTTCTCTCTGTATTTCGTTCTTGTTAATTTTAACCATTTCTATTGACTAAAAATTAGCTTCCAATCGAAAGTATCTAATTAATTCCTAACGATGATTTTTATATCTTCCTACTTCTATTTTGAAAAATAATATTGGCCCTAATCCAATACTTTTTCAACTCGCATTCATTCCGAATGGAACATAGAAACGCAGCAGGTGCCTAGAATTTCACAAAAACGTGAATTCTTTTTTCTAGAATTTTTCAATAAAGTGGAAAATTTCCCTTTATAGATCGTTCTATCATCAGCTAATAACCAAACGGTTCCGTTCGTAGAATTTTTATTTCTATGACCCTCTCTTTGCTTCCCATGACACACCCCGGGTACCCTTTTATCGTCATTATCGTCATTAGGAATACTTTATTCCTGAACGATATTAGATTACGCTACGTGAGTGGTCTAACAGTTGGCTATCTCGAACGTGAGCATATAACCCCGAGCGTATAACTTTTATGGGGTTGGAAAATGTGTAGGTAGTGTGTTGGTCTCGAGTAATTTCGAGACTACACACATCCTCTCTCTCTTGCTGCTTCACAGTAGCATTTAGAATCATGTTACAGACATTTCGTGGCGTGGCAGTTCGCATTGAAAATCCAACTTCATTCGTCTCGACGATCACAAGAGCAACGACCGTTGCTTCACGTACGCATGTATATACATACTCGGTCTACTATGTAATTAGATCGCTTGTCCAAGCATACATATGTACCTGTATACGTATACGTGACGTTGAGATTGACGTGTAACAATTATGAATGCACACATATACGTACCTACATGGTATAGGGTTACGGATGTACATAAATGTGGTAGTGAGATCGTACGCGAGCTACACACGCGTCAATCGGCGCTTCGGTTACGGTTTAGCAGACTCGGCGTAATCGGTCCGTGCAAAACGACAGAGAGGGAGAGAACGGTGAGTCCCTTTTGTTTTGACCGATCTCCACCAGACCGTGACCCTTTTAGTTTCCACCCTTTGCCCTTGGCCAACTGATTCCCCATACTTTCCGTCGAACACGCGTATACCGTTCGGAGAACGATTCCCCATTTGTCGGCGTTTTGCGATCCGTGTTTCGTACCTTCTGCTTTTTATCCCGTTTTCGTTTCCCAACGACGGGAAAAGCTGCGTGTGGAGTTTCTACAATTTCTTTTCCCCTCCCTTCGATTTCTTGCGAATGGTAAAGCGTTCGGTAGTGTATAGGTATATTTGTTTTGGTTAGAAATTTGTGCTTGTCAAAGTTCACGTATTGGCAGTTTATTATTATATTTAATTATACGTTTGTTGTTTATATAGCACTCATTTATTTAAATTTTACTGTCAATCACTTGACATTCTATTCTATTAGTTTCTATATTATTTTAGTTTAACGGGTAATCTCTTTGATACATTACAATGCCACCCATATAGCTATATTATTTAATTGTAATCACAGATATCTTATACGACCGTTTAATTAATTTAAATTGATGTAAATTTAACCACCATTCACTCGTCGTTCTACCTAACGATTACAAAACAAAGTCACAATTTTACAAAGCAAAGTAATCACCCGTTAGTCTAACTATTAATTACGGAGAACGCTGTCGTCGGCAAGCGGTAACTGACAAGACATAAGTGGAAATCTCAATGTCGCGACGACGATGGTGAACGTATTAAAGCGGCGAGTAGTTTTTCCTCGTCCTCGGATATTAAAAAATCATTTCCGAGCGGAAGAAAAGGCAGGAGAATTCAAATTGAACTCCCGCAGGTGGTGATGCAAAAGCTCAAAGGAACGCGTAGTATGAACGCCTTGTATCTCTCTCGTTCTTTTCCTCCCTTTTCTTCGTCGTTTCCGACAAGGACGAGAAGAGCAAAGGAAAGTAGAAGGAAGAAAGAATGGAAGGAGAAAGAGAGTTGGAAAGCTTTAGCAGCGTGTAAAGCTCGTCTCGAGAGGAAGTCCGTTTTAC
Organism: Ancistrocerus nigricornis; assembly: GCA_916049575.1. Classification (NCBI taxonomy): domain Eukaryota; kingdom Metazoa; phylum Arthropoda; class Insecta; order Hymenoptera; family Vespidae; genus Ancistrocerus; species Ancistrocerus nigricornis. The sequence continues at coordinate 2,150,295 of OU696667.1, forward strand.
GCGTTGCATTTTTCACTTCTCGACGCCGGGTCCCCTGAGAGAAAAAAAAGAGAAAGAAAGCAGGTAAGCTAAATTAACAGGATTAACGGGATTAACGAGATTAACCACGAGAGACGAGAAGGATGAGAGAGAGAGAGACGAAAGCAAAAGCTTGTTAAATGAGAGGGGTGGACTTAAAGTGATATGGATGGTACATTTTTCTTGCTACGATCAGAATTAATGGCCGCAACACGGAAGGATACGACGGAATACCTTGGATCCCGTGGATCTTTCTCGACGAGCCACCGCCAAGTATTCTACTTCATTTATAATCCTCTTAGCGCACGTCTGCTCGAGTATGCATATATGAACCTACGTGAGTATACGTGTATTTATATTTAATCGTACGTCTCATCGACTTTTCATGAAAGCTATTTCCGGTTTTTCACCGGATATAAGTACATATGTACATACGTAGGTACATATGTTAGTCGGGTTTCCGGTTTTAGGGCATTAAGCTCCGTGTAAACTTTTCAAAGGGAAAGTATTTTCATCGTTACTGTTTTTGGTTTGACCCACAGTTATATATCTACCTGTTTCAAAGTATACTTGAAGTATATTGGGTTGTTAAATAAATAAAGTTTAATGTCTAATAAAAATACTGATATTGAAGTTATTATCTAGTTAAAAATGAATAGAAAATAAATGAACGGGAGCTTATTTAACAAAAATTTAATTATACGATCTGTATATTGACATTAAATATACGTATTTTTAAGACCTCTATCAATTCATGATTTTTTATTCATAAATTCAAGTGATAGATACGATTGGGCTGATTAAGCACGAGTCTGAAACGTCTAATCGTCTTAATGACCAACTGACAAAGCAAGTTGGGGTCTCGACGAATGAAAATAGGGGGCGATTGATAAATAAATATAAAACGAGATAAGGTCTCGAGTGTCGCGAGACGTAGAGTCGTTTGGTCTCACATTCGTGAGGGATCGACGAGTGGGCGTCTCGCGTTTCGCTGGCTGACAATGAAAAATTCCGTCGCGCTGACCCGGTAGATGTAAAAGCACGAGGACGACGGGGTTACCCAAGTAGTTCATCGTCTTTTTTCGTTCTTCTTTCGAGAGAACTAAAAGTACATATATTTGCATGTGTTACTTTATGTTTTTCTGGGTTAAATGTGATGTGACGTGTATGAGTATTTTGTGTGTCATGTTAACTACATAACTTCGTCAATATTATATAATATTTGATGTCAAATAAGTAAAGAAGTATAATTTTGAGTGTTATATGTGCCGATGTGTAATTCTGTGTATTAGTGGGACCTCATAACCGTACAACCCTGTCTCGCTTCTCAACGTGTTCGAAACGGCTCGACTATTTCTTTCTTCTACACACTTTTTTCTTTCCTTTCCTTTTAAATCACGTTGCGTGCCGCGAAAACTTACACCCTCGAAGATTGTTATCGGAGTAGAGGAGCGTCATCTTTTTCTGCGAGCATGCAGAACCCTTTTTTCTCTCTCTCTTTCTCTCGCTTCCTCTTTTTTCATTCTTTCTCTCATATAATCGTGCATGGCGCCGCTGATTCGACGCGCTTTTGTTCTCAGCTTTCGTGAAGGAAAGTCGATGGCCGCCGGGGCAGCCCTGGACGAGTGCCTTCTCCTCGTCGAAATTCCTCGTCCAGGGAAAATCGCTTTCGCCCGTCGAAAATCCTGCATTCTTGTTCGTGCAATAAAAGTTCCATGAAATACGAAAGAAAGAAACAAAAATTTGCTTTAATTTTTCCATCGTCCACTTGTACTAACAGAAAATGAAAAAGAATACTTCTTTTTCTCATTTTTTACTAAATTTACCCTTCTACGTAATCGTGCATTTCCATTCCTTTCGGAAGATTTAAAAAAATTGTGCGAATTACAAAAGTACGCGAACTCTTTATGTCTACTCACTATAGTATTATTTTCTTGTTTTTTTTTTTTTTCATTATTCTCTATAAATATATTTTCTAACAATAGATAAGAAAAAGAGACGATTATGAAATTCTTCGATACCTTCTGCTTTTTTTCCTAAAAATAGAAGCAAACGTTTATATCGAGCATTAGTTACGTGCATCGAATATTTTCTATTCGAAAAAGAGATTTTCGTGAAGATCCTATCGTTCGATCCATGGAAACGTTTTTATGAAGCGGGAGGAGATAAACGTTCGACTCGACTGGAGACTTTCGAAGGGAACGGACACCGAGAACGACGTATGGATCGAAGCAGAAATAATTCAGTCGAAAAGGGAAAGATCGGATGCGCGAGAAACGCTTCGGGGGCTTTCCTACCGCGAGAGATATTCACTCGAGTAGAAAGCTTCGAAACGACGACGACGACGGCGACAAGGTGTAGAGAAGAGAGAAGGGTAACGGTGCATCAGCCATTCGATCTATCTTCCATCGTTCAAAATTTAATATTTAGCTCTTGCCTCGTCATGGGTTTTAGCGTGACAGGCTGACATTTCTCGCGGCTACTTTTAAACTTTGATAATCTATATATTTATCTTTCGTTATTTTAAAATAAATCGAAAATTGGACATTGACTGACGTTAAGATTAAGATATTAGGTCATATATAATCAATGGATTTTTTAAATTTAAACAGGATTATTAAATATTACTAAGCAAATATTTTACTTCACCAGAAATACTTCGTTGTACATTTTTCTACTACAGTGATATCGTAATAAGAGCAATAATTGACAGTGAGAAGAAAAAATGAATTTAAATCACGAAGTTACAATGGCTGTAAAATACACAAGAATTCTCCAAACATAGGTAATATCTTAAAGAACGTAATCCGTTTCGCCTAGAGAAAAAGAGACGAGAGCGCGAATGAATTCTTAAGGCAAGAACACGACTCGTCGTAAGAGAAAAAAGAAAAGTAAAAAAAGAATAAGAAAAAGGGAGAAGGTAAGAGCGTAACGTCCGATACTCCCTTTGTTCCTCCATCGTTAATGCGTTTGCATAATTGAGTCGTCCACTTGCATAATGCAGCACGAAGAAGGTAAACGCGAACGGAAGAGATATAGAACGTTACCCGGATGATGCCGCGACTCGAGCTTGCAAGCCGAAGAGAAGCTTGTGCTCTGTGTAATTCAGACTCAGGGAGGCTGAAGAAGATTGTGGAAGGTCGAACGAAAAGCGAAAGGATGGAAATACGAAGAGAGAAAGAGAAGGGTAAACACGATAAGAGAAGAACGAAAAGAGAGAAACGTAGTTTCGGGCAAACTGAAAACCGATAAACTCCGATGTCTAGACCGAGTCGTGTTTATTTATGTAACAATGTTTGTTACCTTCTAAGACCACAGGGCTTCCTTGCTTCGAGACTACCTTCCATCCTCTTATCGGTAACTTTAACTTTACTTGCGGGCTTTTCAAAGAGAGAGAGAGACTTCTCGTATTTTCTGCATAAAGTATACACATAGTAGCCTTTTGTGATGAAAGTCTCAGCATCTAGCGGGTATTCATCGACTTGGTAAGAAGAACATGAAGGACGGAAATTTTCTCTATTATTCTACGGAATAACAAAGTACGTTAATTGTTTGTAACGTTTAAAAGCTATCACGATTACGATATAGGAGGTATCTTCTTTTGCCTTGGTTTCTTTATTATTTTTAGGGAGTGTAATTTATTTGAAATTCTTCGAAAGGATCAAGTCGTCGGACAATTTTATGTGCCAAGAACGGATTGGTTTGTTTCTCTTTCTTTTGCCAACGTGATACGTTTTCGATAGGAGTACATTTTCTGAAGATTCACTTTGGAATGTTTCAAGATTAACATGGTATATAGTCACGGGTAGAATTTCGTGTAATTTTCTCGCTGGCACCTTCGTCGTAAGGCCATTATCATCCCTGGCTGTTTACCGCATCACGTGCTCTAACAGAAGCAATAAATTTAAATAGCCCTCGAAGTAATTACGTCGACCGCACGAGAAATCGTGACAGCTACTTCTTCCTCGCATCGTTGCATGTGCTTTCACACCCCGCAGGAAGTATCGTTGCGAGATCCCTGGTTGCTACCACCCCGGTCAACAGGTTGTGGTACGATATCCTAGCTGGCTACCAACCGACGCTAAATAAATTTTATTGCGTTCCAGTTGGCTAAACTTTCGAAATATCGACGAGTTTTAGTGCCAATATGTCTTTTGCGAATGAGAGCTAAACAACGAGACTCGTTTAGCTGCATAGCCAACGACTGTTTATGAAGAGCCAATGATAAATCTATTGTGTCGTACCCGCGAACCGTGAAAAAGTAAAGCAGTCGTGCTTCGAGATTTATTTATCCTCGTCTCGTCGCAGAATTTCTTTATCTCGCGGCTATGTTCTTTCCTCGTTCCTTTTTTACAACCATTACGACGACGAAGAGAATTTTATTTTGCGGCTGAGTTGTTAAAGGGGAAAAAGAAACTTTTATTCGACAGATCTTTGTGGTTTCCAGTCTTTTTCTTTTATTAATTACATAATTCAATAGTTTGTCAGAAAATAATAATCGTAACAATATTTATCGATTAACATCAAAGTTCAGAATTTTGTCATTTTCTTTTCACTTTCTATTAAAATTGTATCGAATATTATCAATAATGCACAATATTATTGAACTTGTATAGTAATTTCGACACGGTAGTAGATCAAATTTCTTTTCCAGCAACAAGTTTTACTTACGAATAAAATGTGAACCAATTTTCCAAAAAGTAAGAACATCCATTTAATTTAAGCGCGAACACGACCAGTGGTCCCATAGCAATAAAAGAGAAACAGAGACGATCCGAAAAAACGTAACTCGCGAACCGTCGAGATCCAATTCACGTTCTGGACCAGCGGATGCTGCGAACGTAACGTATCCTGGCATAAATTGCATCGTAGCTGGTGTGTGCCATCGGCGATAAAACCCTTCGTCCTTTTTGCACGATGTCAGAGTATCGTTCCTTCTCTTTCATGCTTGAAGCATGCCTGCGGTGCACCACGGCAGCGACAGTAAAAGCAGCATCGGTAGCATCGAGTACGGCAGTCGATATGCAGTCGATACGATCCCTATAACACGTGACTTGATGAGTAACTTCATTGATGCTCGCCTAGCAACAGTTTCCCAGCCACCTTTTCTTTTACCAATAATAACCATCTCCTCTCTATTCGTATAATAAACGAAGTACAAAAAAATTATGGAATGAGAAAACTGGTTCTACGAACTGGTCGCGCTTACAATTTTATCTTGATTATCTATTTCCAAGCTTGTCCTCATTACCGGTCCTCCTCATTATCTTCGCTGATCGCGCGAAGTTAAATGGAGTGCAGAGGAAGAAAGAAAAGGAGAGAAACTCTTTGGTGCGGTGGTTGGCAAACACCACTCCACGCGATCAAAGTTCGAATCTTCTTTGGACGGTGAAAGATTTTAATAAAAATCCCTCTCTCTCTCTCTCTTTATACTCTTACTCGTGTTAGACAGCGATGAAAAGGGGATTAGCGTAAGGCTACGTCCAATCCTGGCTAGGAATCGTTAGATGGTTGAAAGAAGGGAACTTTAGGCGAATCAGACGTCAAAGCTTTGGGAAAGTCGAGTCGTGGTCGACGGAAGTAAAAGCGTGGAAAATCGTAGAGCGAGCGAACGAGAAGGTTACTTTAAATTCTTCTTACTCTTGCCTTTCGCGGTGCGCGCGAGCAAGTTGGTGAAAAGTGTTTCATTCACGGGGGCCCTCGGATATGCGGGCGATTCGAAACTTGGAGTTAAAGTGGCAAGAGAGAAAAAGAAGGTAGAAGACGAGAAAGAAAAAAGAGAAAAAAGATAGAGACGAAGGTACATAAGGTCAAGAGGGTGGCACAAGTGGTGGCGGGTTCGCGAAGAGAGAGAGAGTACCGAGCGATTCAATTCAGGCCTCCTTTCGCTGGTCCCTTCTGTTTCTTACCACCACTAATGCTCAACCCGCACCAAGGCGAACGCCACTAGCAAAACCACCAACACCGCTTCTTTCTTTATCGACTACCACCACCATCATCGTAGTGTACTTCCAACACTCTTTTATCTACCAACGTAGATTCGATCTAGCTTGCTTCGTAGCTAACCAACAACGACGGTGGTGGTACCCTTTTTGGGTCAAGTCTGTAGAGGCGTTCGCTCGAAAACCTAACTTTTTGTTCTTTTTTTTGCTGTTTGTTCTTTCTTTTTTTTCTGAAATGCGTCGGCATTCTTTGATATACCTTCCGAGTTGAATACTTTTAGCTTTGTCTTTTAACCAGGAAAGTTTTGCGTGGTTTTACCTGTACTAGCTTTCTTCCCAGAGCTTGCTTCCTGCATTAATCTGGAGCCTGATTTCAGTAGGGTGGAATGTTTAATTAATCAGTAATGTGTCAGATTGGGGGAAGTTATAATGTATATTCGATATACATAGATAACACCTATTAGTGAAAATAAGTTGATATCGTGAAAATATTTTTTATCATGTCAATTTTAGTTGAATAAGATTTTATAAATTTACTGCATGACACACCAATATCACGATCTTCAAATTTGTGATCTTCTAAGCGATAAAACGCGTATGTTACATATAACAAAATTATCCGATGAATCATAGAAGGGTATGATTTAAAAGCGAACCGTTAATATCATTTTCTATCCTCGATCGATTTTCCTCTTGGATGGAATATTTGATCGACCAACCAACATCAGACTCACGCTCGTCCTTAGGCCATAAAGTTAGGCATGTCGGTATGTAAATTTGTTAAAAGAATCCAGCTTAATTTATAACTAACTCTCCTACCTCGTTTCGCAGAACACCGGTCATCAAACGATCGTTTGCTCGTTAATCTTCGATAAATTAAGACGTTGCTTTGATGTCACCGCGAGGAATCGATCTTTCGATGAAAATTTCTATTTCTCTCTCTCTCTCACTTCTTTTTCCTTGTAAGTAATATCGGGTAGATCTCGAGCTTACCACTTTCAGAAGCTGTCGTCGTCCCAGCACGAGGTTTAAAGGGGACGTCTTAATTCATCGTAAAATGCTCCTCTTACCTCGTAAACTTCTCATAATATGCGCGCAAGCGAGCGAATCGATTTTACGATTTTACGACGTAACTCTCTCACGTTTTTCTCCGATTCTTTTTACTTCTTCCAGCAATTTCGCTGAAATATTTTTCCCTTTTGCGAGTTTTAAATCGTACATCGATAACGAGAGTGTGGGCTAAAAAAGAAAACCAGTAACAGAAATATAAACAGATACTAGAAAAGAGTTTCAAATCTATCAACTTGCTTTAAACATAAAATGGCGTAGATCTAGTGTGCGAAGAGCCTAGCGAATTGTTTAGAAGATAGGGAAATAAAAATGCAAGTAATGTCACATAAAAAATAATAAAAGAGTAAAAATATGTTTTAAAGGGAAGAGGGTCGCACGCGTTCACTTCACGGTGGAATTATTCGAGTGGTCGTAAACGTCATATGTGCAAACATTGCATTTAGAAATATAATCCCTGAGTCTGCTCGTAACCACGAGAACATTGCCGGCTCGCTTAATGTTCTGTCTCTCATTCTTTCTCTTTTATTATCCATGTTTTATTCTTAACACGGTCCGAGTGCGTTAAACGAGAGACGACGTTTTGCGTAACACGTCGTTCCGTTGGCTCCTTTCTCAGGGGCTCCACCGAGCCATCATTGGCTGTTTTGACTAATGACTCGTCGTGTAAACACGTACGTAAGTATGTATATAGATACAGTGAGTATAGAAAGTATTCAGACATTTTTTCAAATTAAATAAGTTGTCTATTTAAATGAACAAAGTGCTTTGACATCGTGAAGATATTACATAATGTTCAATATTTTATAGAAAGTAACAATGTTTAGTGTATTAAATGATGTAAGTTGTTAAAAACTTGATGAACAAGATGAAACTTAATCTATAATATTCTAATTATAAATAAATATAGTCGTAAGTATGTTATAGTACACAATGTTTGTTATTCATTGCAAAAATCGAAATACACATTTGGTAATTTTCATTATCTCGTAGAATTTCAGAAAATAAATTATTAAAATCCTTTGGGATGCGCTAAAAGCATTTACAAATCTGTAAAATGAATTCAATTTTAAGAACATACTTTCTGCATACGCTGTATATAGAAATATAAACACGTATTAATCGTTGTTAAGTACGTATAATCACGCGTTCTCGTGGATTTATTTCACCCAACAAATTTATTCGACGTGTCGAGGGTTCTTGATCGCGTTCGACGAGCCACTAAACGTTTTCAACTCAACATCGTGGTAAAGGATTATTCGTGGATGATGATAGCTCGATAATTGTTCCATTGAGGGAAAAAGAGATAGAGATAAACGGAAGATCTCTTCAGTCTGCTTCGTGTCATTCCGCTCGACTGATGGAAATTGAAACGCGCTCTCCGCTTGGTTTCGTGCGACTCTAGATAAAAATAAAAAAAATCATCGATGAGCCAGATCCATTTTCTCGTCAACATTTTGTCATTGATTATTTATTGTTAATAATAGAAATTACGATCGCTCATAAGTCAAAGGAAAAATTATTTTAGATTATAATAAAAAAGTATTTTCAGCTGACCATATTTGAATATCAATATTCTATTCAGGATTAGCGTCATTCAATTCGCACATTAGCATTGATATTAACTCTATCGATGAACTAAACTACGCGGTTACCGCGTGCCGCGAAATTTGAATCGTCGCGCCACGAAATATGATTTTAATCCAGGACACGAATCGAGAGGCGACTAATAAATTTACCGCAGTTTCCGGCTTGAGATAAAAGGGCTTTACGGATGAGTTCACCGCAGCGTGGCTTCGCTTTCCAACAGAAAACGATTCGATGTGGTGGTGAGTTGAGTTACCGAGAGAGAAAGAAAGATTGGACGAACGAACGGTCTTCGTGTTTCTTCGTTTTCGATCTATCTTATATATCCCTCCTTGCCTCGGGCAGCCACGAAGGGTGGAAATACAAGAAGGAAAGAAACGTTTTGTACTCACGCACTCGCGTCTCGTGAACAAAAAGGTGCGACGAGGAGAGAAAGAAAAAGAGAGAGATTCGAGTAGAGTCACCGCGAGATTCTCGAGGGAGTTAAATGAAAAGGGAGAAAAGAGAGAGAGAGGAAGTTTCTTTGGCTTGGCGCACGGTTTTACCACCCCTTTGTCTCGAAGTAACACAGCCCTCGGATTCGTCGGGAGGTTATCATTTTTACCTTTGATACACGCAGATTGGTTTCGTGACGGGCTTTTTTTCTCTTCTCTTTTCTCCTTCTATTTATTATGTTTATATTATATACGCGCGTTTTAGGATTATAAAATAACTTCGACACTAGATTAGAACATATATCCAAGATGATTCAATAATTCCTACGCGTCTTTGAAACTATGATAATTAATATAAAAATTGTATAAAAAAGTTTACAGCATAAACGATTATACAAGAATGATTTCGATAACATTATTTCAGAGTCACTTTCTCGTGTTTCGTGGTTTCTCGTCCTCCGAACGAACGTAAGATCGTTTCTCTTTTCCTTTTTCATTCCTTACGAAGATTGGCGCCCGTAGTCTTGTCGCGGTTTCAACCTCTCCGACGTGTTTTCGTATAAAAAAGTTAGGTTAAGAAAAAAGTTCTTCACTTTATCTTTTTTTTTGTTCATTTCCTCGTACTTGTCTTTTTAAGCATTGCCCAAGAGACTAATTTCATCAAAGAGAAAAAATATTATAGTTTATAGCTGTTAACATTTTTAAAAATTGTAAAAAGTAATGTCAGTTTGGCTACTAGGTCGTTCATATAAGTATACGCGTATATATGTAACATACCGTATTTCTTTTCGTTGAGATCATAAAATAGACCTCGAACGTAATCCCGTTGGTGGTCAGAGAAGCCCCAAAGATAACCTTCGGGACTCGCGTATGGTCGTCGTCGGGGTTCTTAGGAAACGCTCGTAAGAAATCGCGTAAATTTCGGTAAAATTCAATTTAACGTGACCCTTAGGCCCCTTTCCGATATCCGTCCGTGCTTTACTCTCTCTCGTAAAGTACTCGTTTATTTTCTCTTCTCCTCTTTCTTTTTTTTTTTTTTATTTTTTTTTTCTCGAACATAGAAAAAGGATACTAGAGATAAGAAGGGTAGTGCGCGTGATTCCAGCTGGTCAGTTGGTGAGATAATTTATTTTTCAGATAGAATTTCTTTTATCTGCAAAACTCTCTCTCTCTCTTTTTCTCGAGAATAGCAGCGAGTCCAAGAATTATCAAGTTTGTTTATGGATTTATACGTTCCAACCTTTGAGATCGTTAGTCGATGTCGTTCGCTCTCTTAACATCGATCAATCCGTACGTTTATTTCTAGAAATTCCCCGTTCGAAATAACTCACTAATAATAAGAAGGATTGGAATATATCTTAGATAAAAAAATCGATTGCAATTGGGTCATATAAAAATCCACATTATTGCAAGACTGAAAAATATCATTACTATCTGCTTGCTAGAATTTTATTTAGAAATACGAATGGTAGAATTATTAGTTACTTATGGCCTTTTTTCGATAATTGACACCACAGATATAAACAATCCTAATTTCATTTTCTATAATATCAGAAAATACGAGGAATGCATCTATAATGCACCCGAATGCACTTTATAAATCTATCGAAAGAGTTATTTTCCGCGACTCGTCCCGAAAAAATTTGCCTGCCATCGAAATTAGTCGGACTCTATTTTTTGGTCGAAAAAGAGGGTGGATAAAGAAAGAACAGAAAGAAAGAGAAATCGATCGGTGGATGTGAGTATACCATTGCTCATCTCAGCTCGTACGAACATCAGATTCTTCTCTTTGTCTCGTTCCTCGTCCGCTCTCCTCCTACTTCAACTTCATGAAGCACCTACCATCGCAAGTTGGTCCACCTCTTCTTTCTGAGTTCGTGCGTTCATGGCGGCCATGGTTGCTGCCGTTGCACAGTCTCTTTCTCTCTTTTTCTCTCTTGGTGGTCAGGTATGCGAAGCTTGCAGACGAAGAAGGAAGAAAAAAAAGGAGGATAAACGGAGAGAAGAAATGAGAAAAGATAAAAAAGGATACGAGGACGATGCAAACGGTGGAAGAGGAAAGATAGAGAGAGTTCGCTTTGCCTGGTTCTCGTACCTACTTGAAACTGGATGGGGGTGGAAGGGTTTCCTTGTGCACCCGATACACGTTCGTCGTGAATAAGAAAGAGATAGAAATAGAGAGTGGATAGGAATAGCGTGGTTCGAGTGACCCGGTGAATCTAAACTTCGAAATAATCGGACGATTAAAAGGTTCGTAAATATCTTAGTTTACTATAACTATTTTATTCTGATCTTCCTTTATTTAATCTGTTCTCATATATTTTTTTTATATCATTTCTGTATGCTCAAAGATGTCGTGCAATATATTGTTATGAATTTTAATTAAAATTTCGTGAAGAGTGCAGATAAATCCGGTCTTTTTACGTTCACGGGACAAGGCAATTACAAAATAATAATTATCCGACTTACTCGCTGTGAAAAAAATTTCGTTGTTCCATTAACGGATCATCATCATTAATACCCCGATGTAACTCATATATTACGTCACCGTCTCTAGAATCTCAGAAAAGAGCAACTCTCGTATCGATCCTGATGCTTTTTCTTTGTATCATTTTTTTCCTAACTCCTTCTCTTTTTTTCGTCGGGACGCGACACAGTCGCGAAGACTCTTCTTTAGTCTTGACGTTACAAAGCAAGTGGTAACTATAGCAACCGTTTAATTATAGAAAAATCCTTGCTACCCTTTTCTTTTTATCTCAGGCATCGCGAGAATTCCTCGCTAACAAGCGGATAAGCTTCATTATCGACTAGGATTACAAACAACGCGTGGAATGTAATCTCTCCGGGGGTAAATAAATCTTCTTTGACGTATTATCTTTTAAATTATAATAAATTATATAGAAAAGAACGTACGTGTATATTATTATATAAAGGGCGTCTCAAAAGTCTAGCTTCACAGGAAACGTGTACAATGTATAATAGAAATTGCAGTGTAGCTAATTATACCTTAGAAGAAAATGGATGTTAATTTGAGCATCCATAATGACCGACCAAGCTCTTAAGACACCCTGTATACTTATTACGTAATATATTTAAAGCAACTTTCGTTTTAAATGTTGAAAAATCTACTACCAAGTATTCAGTGTCATAAAAATTTGTAGAAAAAATAATCTTGCAAATATACATCGATAACTGTATTACACTTATCTTATCATAGAACAGACACATTTTCCATCACACTTTGATATCCTCTTCCTTTCACGAACCTTATCTACAGACACGCGAAAATTCAATTAACTCGATAGGAGGACACCCTGAGATGGAAAGAAAGAGAGGGAGAGAAAGAGAAGGAAGAAAAATATGTCGAGCTAACGCCATTCGAATCGATCTTTTTACGACGTGTGCAACGAGGATAAGGAAACTTACAGGTGCCGTTCGATCATTATTTCAAACTGTCGGCTCTAGATCATGAGTATAAGGTGATCCCTTTTAATTTATCGTTCTCTCGCTCGAACGATCTCTTTGTAAGATCACAATGATAAAATACACAAAAATAGCAAACTTTTACTATATTATTAATCTTCTTCAAAACTTATTAATCATATTCCTGCCCAATAAATAAACGATATCAATTTACACGAAAATCGTTTAATTATTAATCAACGGGTTAATATTAATAAAATTGATCGGATAAAATAAAACGAGGAAGATATTATCCCATAAGCGTTTCTTTTCAATCACTAAATGACATAAAACCAATCTAATTATAACATATAATCTTGTACATTTTCATCATTTCATAATATCTTCTAAAGAATGAAACTCGACTATTCAATTTTCCCGCTCAGCCGTACAACATTCCGTAATGCGTTTCGTTTATGGATTAAAACGGATCACCCCGTACGTGTGTACCGTAATGACTAGAAAGCATAATGATCGGCACGATTTAATTACACCGCTCGGCGAGCGAGCTCGTAATGAAATGGCGGCCTACGATCCAACGTAATGATCCGTCATCGTATATCTCGTCGAAAGTACCTACGAGATAGATAGATAGAAGGAACCTTCCGAACGGGATTTTTTATTGGCCGCCATTACGATCGTTTCATTCATGCGTACAGAACTTTGATGATGACGACTAGTTTTCTCTTTTTGAGCTCTGGGACATGGTCTCTCGTGGAAGAAAATTAGTAAAATACTTTGAAAAAGAATAAAAAGGAGAAATAATTCTGATTTATCTGACAGATGGACAAGAAGATCAATAATTAGGAATTATTGATTAAAGGGAATGATACTAAAGTTGTCTAATAGGGGAGACCGGGGCTAGTTGTCCCAATTTTAGGTTTTTTGTTTCTACAGATTTCTGTAGCCTATATTTTCGAATTTTTTGGTGACCATCATAAAGTTTAACTTCTTAGCAATACATGGAAATTTTTCCGCTTGCATTGGGAAGTTTTTAACAAGGTTTCCAAGGAAAAATCCTGATGTATACATCATGATTTTTGCCAAAATGGTCACCACCGCCGATTTCAATGTTTAATGGCTCATTTTAAAGAAGAAAGCATGCAGAATAATGTTCCGTTGTCCGTTTTTCGATATCGTTAAGCAATGATGAGAAATTAATATTTTAAGTGTCGGAGTATGGGTCGTTTTGGAGCTTAAAACTGCTGTATCTTTCGAACCAACCATCCTATCGAAACGCGACTTGCATATTCGCAAAGAAGAGACTCTCCCCTTTCGAACGAGTATTTGATCGGGCAAATTCGAGATACTTCGATTTTTGACAAAAATCCTGACCTATGCATCATGATTTTTGTCAAAATGGTCACCACCGCCGATTTCAATGTTTAATGGCTCATTTTAAAGATAAAAACATGCAGAATAATGTTCCGTTGTCCGTTTTTCGATATCGTTAAGCAATGATGAGAAATTAATATTTTAAGTGTCGGAGTATGGGTCGTTTTGGAGCTTAAAACTGCTGTATCTTTCGAACCAACCATCCTATCGAAACGCGACTTGCATATTCGCAAAGAAGAGACTCTCCCCTTTCGAACGAGTATTTGATCGGGCAAATTCGAGATACTTCGATTTTTGACAAAAATCCTGACCTATGCATCATGATTTTTGTCAAAATGGTCACCACCGCCGATTTCAATGTTTAATGGCTCATTTTAAAGATAAAAACATGCAGAATAATGTTCCGTTGTCCGTTTTTCGATATCGTTAAGCAATGATGAGAAATTAATCTTTTAAGTGTCGGAGTATGGGGTTTTTACAAGCTTAAAACTGCTGTATCTTTCCAACCAGCCATCCTATCGAAGCGCGACTTGCATATTCGTAAAGAGGAGACTTTCCTCTTTCGAACGAGTATTTGATCGGGCAAATTCGAGATGCATCGATTTTTGACAAAAAATCCTGACCTATGCATCATGATTTAGAAAGAAGAAAGCATGCAGAATACTGTCCCGTTGTCCGTTTTTCGATATCGTTACGCAATGATGAGAAATTAATTTTTGAAGTGTCGGAGTATGGGCCATTTTCAAGCTTAAAACTGCTGTATCTTTCGAACCAGCCATCCTATTGAAACGCGACTTGCATATTCGCAAAGAAGAGACTTTCCAGCCTATAATACTTCTACCCTAAAATACCAAAACTACGACCGGGACAACTTGCCCCTGGGACTTTTAGCCCCGGTCTCCCCTACTAATAAACTAATATTAATATATTTTTTAACAATTTGATATTTGGATTATCAGATAGAAAATATAGCAAAAATTCCTTATCTCCCTTTTCACCCTATTAAAGGAATAATAATACAGTAAAAATGATGACGGGGAACATATGCGTGTATGCACCAGTGTGTATCGTAATCGTGAAGCGAAACAACGCTGTTTGCGGTTGCCACGACCGCAGGGAACGCGTTCGTGCATAGTATAGGTGTAAGGCAGAGATAGATAGATGGATAGACGTATAGAGAGTATCGAATAGGAGATAGAAACCCCGGTATCGTCCTTCCAACCGTCGGCGGATGCTGCTGGTGGTGCTGCTGCTTTGCGCTTGGGTTTACACGTGGCTTCGGTGTAAACCTTCCACACCGGTGGGAGTTTAATTTGAGAGCCGGCGTGCGCTCTTCCGACAGAGTCAGCTCGCTGGAAAACCGCAGAATCCACCGTGCGGACACTCGAAATCCTCGAAACCCACATCTCTCTCTCACTCTTATCTGTGAGCTGAAGAGAACCAGAGAGTAAGGTGAGTGAATGGAGAGGAAAACCAACATGTCCCCTTACTTGCATTCGTTTTCTACACGTAGCTGAAGTTAAATGGAACACGATTTTGGTAGAAAATGAGAGAAAAGGAGATTGAACGAGAGGGAATTTCGTATCACGAAATCTAGATTGAGGTTCGCAATTTCCTTCGTTGTTCTCTCATGAAATCTGCTAGATAGAATTGTCTAAATTCTTTAAAATTTTTAATGGTGCGAGTTTTTTGTACATTTTTATGATATACACATAAAACCTTATGGTTGATAGAGTAAGTTAACTTAGAATTGATTCTATTATAATAATAGAAATAAATAAATGCTTTAATTTTTTTTCAACTAACTTTACACTCTACACATTACATATCTCATCGCGAATAGTATGTAGATACCATTCTTGTAGGTATTTCATACCTGTTAAAGTTGACTCGAAGGAAGAAAACCTTCAAAATTTAATTACCGAATAGCGCAGTTGACCTTAAAAATATACCATCGAGTAAGAATAGTCCAAAACTAAATAATTCAAACCTGTTCCGTGGAAAAACTGGCACGACCACAATGATTCCATCACGCGACTCACTCTGTGATCCATCTCGTCACGTCGGTCGGAAAAAATAGGTCGCTTTTAGGTGTATTAAAAACTGCTTCTTCCAAGGAACAAGTTTTTTCTTCCTCTACGTGATAAAAAAAAAGAAACTAAGAGCTATCTCTCCCTCTCTTTCTATCTTTTCCACGACGAATTTAGAGCCGACTACCGGAAGAAACGTCAAAACTCACCGGCAGATACTAGCCGAGTCCTTTTAGATCACTCTCTGGGATAACAAGCATCGTTTTCGGCTTAACGCGCGGCCATACGCGGGAGAAAGAAAGAGACAGAGATCAGGAAGTCTTACCTTCTCGTTCGTACGATAAAATCTCTCATCGTTTCTCTCGCTTCCTCTCACGTAGATTCCAAGCTTGCGAGTCGGTACGATCGGTACACGGTCTCCTTATGCAAAAGGGCTAAGAGCGAGAGAGCCAGAGAAGGAAAAGGAAAGCCGCGTGAAACGAGGGAGGGATTAACATAATGCATCAGATATGGAACTCGACCAATGGGGCTGCCGAAAGCGTTAAAAGCTGAGGTGCTATAAATGTTAAACTTTATACGAGACCGCGATTTTTTTCTTATCTTCTCATCTTTTCACGTGTCTCTTTTCTTTTTTAAATTCAAGAACGAACTCTTCCTTTTTTTTTAAATATTTAGTTTTTGGTCTGAAAATTTGATGGGAAATTCGATCTATGATCTAGATATAAATATTTTGTGAGCAACAGACTTTGTATTGTGAGAGAACTTAATTTTTATGCTACTCGGTTGGAAACTGTACCTACGAATAGTTCACATATCAAATAAATGAAGAAAAATGATTTACTAACACTTGGTGCAATTAGTCTAATGGAACATTGCGGAGAGGAAGGACAAAGGAGATCGATAGCTTTTGATCTAACACGAATTTTCATCGGCTCGAAAGTTAATGGAAAAATCAAGCAAAAGAAATGATTTAAGATTGATTACAATCATTGGCGCAATTAGTCTAATGGGATATTACAAAAGAGAAGTGGAACGTTCTAATATAACACGAATTATCGTTGGCTGTAAAAACAAATGTAAAAATTTAAGTAAAAGTAATGACAAGAATCATTGCGATCATTGGTGCAATTAGTCTAATGGGATGTTACGGAAAAAAAAGGGGTAGAAACACGGAGTGAATGAGAGAGAGTAATTGAACTCCAGTAGGGAGGTGAGAGTAGACAAATGTTTACAAGTCATACATACCATAACAATGTGTGGAGACTATTGTTACCCCCCGGTCATGGGGGAAGGCGAGCGAAGACAAATGTTTACAAGTCAGTACAGTGCAGACGTTTGAACAGTCGGGACGAGGTGGACTCGTAAGCCTAGTAAAACGATTCCGTTCGCTGAGGAAAGGCTTCCTTTTCGTCGTTGCTGGCGCAGTATCACGATAAACTTAAGCTCTTGTAACAAGCTTCTAATTATTACCTTTACCCATAACCACACTCTTGCACGGTTGCGATAGATAATTATTATTTTAACTTAATCACGTTAATTTAATATGTAAATTAGACAACGAAATCATCACGTTCTCGGAGATCTCTTTTTTTATCATGGCGCGTGCCATGTAATTATTATATTAACGTAATCGCATGAGCTCTCTTGTGTAATATTATAATTAGTATCGAAATTATCGCGTACCACAAATTCTTTTTTTTTTTTCAGCCATTTGCCATTTAATTATTATTGGAAAATAATCGCACGGTTTTGTCTTTCGTATTGTTATAATTGATATCGAAATTCTATCTCGGTTCTCTTTTCTACAACCATTTCCTACCTAATTAATATTGTAACATAATTACACAACGTTTTGCCTCTTATTATTATTATTATAATCAATATCGTCACATGACACGATTCCTTTTGTTCATTCATTTTCTATTACATCTACACGACACCACCGTACTTACTAATGATTCACATCGAGTACCTAGCTGTATCATAGATCTGCTCTCACGGCGCCTGCGTGGGTGTCTAGTATATATACTTACACGCACAAATACACATGCGTACGTATGAGTCCAGACGAGATCGCGGTATTGGAGCGTTTACGGTTGGAAGCAGGTATAGAAAACGACACGGTGCATGTTTCTACTTAATGTCTTTTGTCGCGTTGTAGATCGCGGATAAGGAGCAGTTACGGTCCCCTGGAAATGACACTGGCTTGTTGCTGGTTCTCAAACCGAATCGATATTCTTACCATTAAAATTCGAGCTCTCGACACAAGTTTTATAAATATAGTTCAGTTCTGTTTTAAAGTGCAATTTTTTATTTGATTTCCTAACTAGTCTTGAGAGAACGTAAATCATATGTAATATATCAGCTATAATAATTTAGTACTAGCTTCTAGTTTTCTTTAGTCCTCTAGAAAAATTTTACGTAGTCTTATTACCACTTGAATGTAGCGCACTAAGCTCTTTGCCTTTTTTATTTTGTATTACAATGATGGGTGAAAATTCTAAATTTTGTGACAGAGTAACATTTTATCATTGATTAATGATGTTATATTAATGTCATATGTTTACTTGCTAATATTGTTTGGTAGTATAATTTGCAGTAGTATAATGCAAATTGTATAATATATTTTGAAAGAGGCCAAGCAGAAATGTCGTTTATAGAGAAAGTCCTCGAGAAGGGTAGTTGACCCTCTTTGTGAATCAGCTGTTCGAGTCGTCGTTATATCAGAGTGGCGGTTAAGGTGGGGCACAGGGTTCCACCTTGAGCGGCGAATCTCAAAGCATACCACGAAGAGAGAGAAGGAAAGGGAGATCTGGCATCCCAAAGAGAAAGAAAGGCTGTTGCGGAGTAAAGGGAAGAGAGAGAGAGAGAGAACGCGTGGGAGAATTCGTCTCGTTTCGGGGTGGTGCTCAACCTTTACCTACACAGGTGAACGGAAGTCGAGTTGGCTTTTATCTTCGATTATTCTCGCCCCCGTGAGAATGGAATTTCTCGTCAAACGCTCTGTCCTTTATGTCGTATCCTGTGTAAATTCGTATTATTTCGTAATATCATATCTCGTATGAAATATCTTATTTATTTATTTTCAATTATATTGCATCTCTCAAGCAAACAGTTGCACTCACAAAATTTTAATAGTAATTCAATTTATATCAGTGATGTTAATTCAAATATAATCATCTTCAATCCTATTTTCGTTTAATTGTTTATTTGATTTTGGATATACTTCAATTTTATTTAAGCCGGATGAATAACTTTTCTACCTCATTCATAACTCATTCTTCGTCAAAAGTTTCTTTCGATTTTGAAAGAAATGAATTTGGTGTCAATTATACGTCAGCGAGGTACGTGAATCAGCACTTATCATTCGTAACAATGACAGCACACACGCAATACGCGCCAACCGGTGGCACTTGACCCTCACAATTGATTCGAGCAGCTTGGGAGCAAAGGCGATAGCTGCTTCGAGACAACCGTGTTTGTTGCGAGCTTGTCTCACCGGAATTAAACGAATTAAGCCTGAGACTCTCTTTGTCGCTTAATTTATAACGTCATCAACGCCTCCAGACTTTTTGCGAAGTGGATACTTCGTTTCTCGTGGACCGGGAAAATGATTATTGCACGAGGAAGGATCGTAATAAAAAATATTATAATTTTTTTCCTGCAGGAAGTGTCATTATTTTAAACTAAATTTTTATTCACGACTCATAATAAAAACATAGCAAATATTCGATTTAATTACTTTTATAAACCCGTCGTTTAACGAGTGCTACACTGTCGAAAACATAGGTTAACACTTACAAACCAATTCAAACGTTCTCACTAGAAATTCACAAAAAGGGATGAGTTAGTAACATACGGTTGCAAACTTCCTTCCTCTCCTCGGGTGTAACAGAGGTGATCGTAGAAATGTGGATTCTGCGATTCAAATCCAATTAAGATAATTACATCGGAACTCCGTACGATCTCGAAAGCGAATAGTTCAGGACTAATGAGAGCGAATCTTGACGCGATCATATGTGCACCACTGTTATCTTAAGAACAGCGTAATGATTAATTTATAGATTTATCTAACTTCGAATACTGGAAACGGTCTAATAATTTATGGATTTAGTTTGATCTCGTAGAACAAGTATTACTGGATTATTTTACCTTTACAATTTATTATTCAATTATTAATAGCTTGCAGTCGAAATTCTGGCTTTTCGCTACAAATAATCTGGAAAGAATTAATTTTTTAACTAGGTACTCCTATTTATCTTCGGCTTGACAACTTTTAACAAATATAAATGTGGTTCAATGTACGAGCAACTCATACTCGACGTTTTCCAGCAAAAGTTAAGTTTATTATAAAGTACTTAAATTTAAAAGTAACAAGACAAGTAATGCCTTAACATTGTTAGAACATTTTTAGTCCACGTATATGCCCCAGTATGTATCTTTAACTACATTCTAGATGTGTTTTAATATTTTGTCTTATTTACTTACCATGCAAAAGTCCTTTAATTCAATATTTTAATAATTGATTAATAAAATCATCTCACCAGGAAATAAATAAACGACACATGGTACACGGTAGTAAAGTGTCACTGAAATATTACGTTTAAGAAATCGTAGGATAGGGCTATTAGATTTAATTAAACGCCACACCGAATGTAAGCCGCCTTTCGGGCAAGTCCCACGCCCGTGGATCTGTTATATGCAAATTATATTCTAACGAAGTCTTGCCCTGTGTGCGTACAAAGACAACGGTAATTAGTTCCCGGAGAGGATTTGTCATCGTACCTACGGAGAACGAGCGCGCGCGCCATCCTCGCGGATTATTCCCTGTTGCGTTGATTAAGATCTAACATCTCCTCCGTGAACGAATGAAAGTTCTCATTTGCTTTCTTACTTGCAAACGACTTCGATTAGTAGGTATAATAAGTGCAAATATGCATCAAGGTATCATAGGTACTTATTATTTGATTATGATATTGAATTTTCAACATTTAGGTTTTGGTATTTATCATTTTGTATTATATTTATTGTTATTATCGTGATTGTTCAATTTTATATCAAAGAAAATTGAAACTTGGACGAACGCATCCTGTTTGATATAATTCGTGAAAAAGATAAGAAATAAGGAAGGAAGTGAGAGAAACGAGAGAAAAAAAAATGAAACAAGGAGAAGGAAACGTGGCGTGAACTGTTGCTGGTCGAACGGCGCCAGACTGGCATCAGCAACGACGACAACGGCGACGTTGGCAACAGCAGCTACCCTTTTTTTTTTTTTTTTTATCGAGCTTCGCAACAACGTCGGCTGCTTCACCATTCTTTTTTTTCTTAGCCTCGAAATAAGACACAGATCGTAGGTGGTAGCAATGCTCATCACTTTTTTTTTTTCACCAGCTCGTTGGAGTTCGTTGCACGCAGCATGATCAGCAACGATCTTCATGCACTTTGATTTATCATATTACTAAATCAAGTACATTATCTATTACATCCCAATTTTTTTATTTATATATACTCGTTTCTACTTATGTTAATTTATTCGCATTTAATTGATTCATAGTTTACGTAATCCAATTATGTATTTTATTTATTAATCACTTAATATATTATCACTCCGTGACTGACAAATAATGATTTCCAAGTTGCATACACATCTAAAACAAAACTCATTTTTCAATAAAGAAACATCGATAACATTTGTGCCGTTGATCCCAAAGAATTCCAAGAATACTAATCATTTGATAAACAAGCCAGCCTATGAAACGGTCATGAAGGATATTCCGAGGATAATAAATATCGATCGCCAATACCCTCAGCCCCCTTCCTTTCTCTCCACTCTTCATCACGAACGTCCAAGAAGATCTTAACCGTACTCGGAGACCGATGCAGTTTAGGGTCGATAGGGACGGGCAATTGAATCATCGTCGATCGTGATTACATCTAACAGGACCGGACAATTAATTTGCTATGCCCGCAATCATACAGACTCCATATTCGAATCGATGCATTGGATCGTGTGGGTAAGCTAATGCCACTCGCCCATTTACGTTGGTGATTGCTTGGCTATCTCGACGTTAGAATTTGAGCCGTATACGATAAGCGGAAAATCGATAGTCGGTAGAAAATCATACGAGATTTATTTGAAGCTTCGTGCGTTTGATAACCAATGATTAAGATTTCGAATAAGAAGTTCTTTTTGAGATACGTTTTGGGGCGTATCAGCGACTAGTCCATCTCAGCACCCCTCTTTCACTTTTTATCCAACATGGTATTCGAACGAATGTAAGAAAAGTCCCCAAGACGGCAATAAGTTATACGGCGCCCTTCTGGCGATAACGCTCGATTATGGCGTTCGCCCCTCGCTGCTGGACCACCGCTCGGATGCTGCGATCGTACGGTTCGATGAAATCATTAAACCGAGTCGAATGCTCGGCGTCCCGCCGACATTGGAGCGAACATTCGATAAACGACCTCTTCGAATCATATCGATATATTTTGCCTTTAGTCTCTTTTTCCTCTACGTGTGAGGAAGAGAAGAAGAATTTAGTTTCCAGTATTGCTAACGATTAGTATGTATGTAACAACACGATATGCTAGTACAATTCCCATTTGCTCTTTCTCTGTCTTACATTCGCGCTCGTACTAATGTAATTTATCGTGTACGTGTGCTCGAGTTATATCAGGGTACAGTGACTTGCAGAAGTATTCGGACATTCTTTAAAAAAGAATAACTTTTTTATAATTGGATCAAACAATTTGAATTTGTGTAAGAAAATTGAAGGATTTGATTACTAAAAAAATTGAAACTTTCGAAATTACGAAGAAAATAGAAAAAGGCATTTTTTTAACTGTTATATCTGAGCTTATAATGCAATGTACATATATCTTAACTGAATTTTTAAATTTGTACTATAAGCTTAAGTAAAAAAGAACTTTTTCTATTTTCTTCAACATTTTTGACAACACGATATCTAATCCTTCTATTTTCTTCCACAAATTCAAATTGTTTGGTTCAATTATAAAAAAGTTATTCCGCTTTATAGGGTGTCCGAAAACTTCTGGAAGTCACTGTATGCTGTATCTACGAAAATCCATACGCATAGGCGAAAGGCGCGATTATGCTTCGAGTTCGCAAAGTACGTGCCGACTTTGAAAGCAAGCGCGATTACGTGCTATCGGTCCGATAAATGACTTACTTAATTGCTCGCTTCGCCTCGCCTTTGAAGCGACCGCCAAGAGAGAGAGACAGAGCGCGGATACTTCGAGACTTCGATAATTATCTCAGAGCTGGACGGTTTTTCTAACACCGTCGGTCTCTTAATTATCCGCTCAGTTAACGCGCGAGTTTAACCGATTTGTCAAAAATTTTTGCATTTCATTAGATGAAAATACCTAGATATATATATATGTACCTATAAATAGATATGTATCCAAGTATATTTAACTTTTAATTTCATATAGAAAGGTGTGAAATTTTTATGAGAGTTCAATTAAAATCAAAAGTTCCGACTCTCCTTTTAACCTCTTTAGATCATCTGTCACATATATAGACGATTAATCAAATGTAGTTCAAATATCATAGAAAAGTTATTTTAACTCGTGAACCCGTTAGAAAGATATATATATAAGTATTTATTTTTTACATGTAGAAAACATTTAAAAAAATCAATAAAATTTCTTAGTTGTTATTGAAATTAAAAATTCAGTCGTCAAGAGATTAAACAGTAGGTAATATAAAATCAGTGAGAGTCTTAACGTAATACGAAATTTAGCGTGGATTATTTTTATTAAAAGACGAAAAAGAATATTTGTTTTACGAAATTATCTTCCGTTTCTTTGCAAGGTGTCCCACAGGGAAGAGACGATACGAGCTCGTAAAGATTCGTAAAGAGTCTTCGGGATCGGCTTTAAACTCGATGCCTACGCTTCGAAATGGCCAATAAAAAGGGAGAAAGAGAGAGTAAAGGAGAGAGGATGGTCCATTTTATTCGTACTTTACTGTAGCTATCGCGATATCGTTCGAACCTTGTTCGTGCTGGTCTCTCCGACGAACTCGACTTTCAATTGCTCATTAGTGAAGACGTTAGAATGGAATCGTAAGACACGAGAAGATTCGTGGTGAGAGCCGGAACAGGTTTCGTAAACGAAAGTCAGAGTTTCTCAATCGTACATATATGTGTATGTATGCAGGCTAATGTATTACGGATGCAGTGTTTTTGAAAAGTTTATGGACAATTTATGTAATTTTATTCAGTGTTCTTATGGTTGTTCTCTTCGCGAATAATCGATTCACGTCACACTTATTACGTTTGTATTTCATTTATTAGACGTAGGTACAGGACATTTTTTTTTATGATTTTATTTAAGAAATTATATCAGATGAGACAATTATGTAATTCAATTAAACTCAACTTTATAAATAATATCGAAAAGAAACTAGAAAATTGATTGTACTTACAGAAAATCAATTACCTAATCATTTTTATAACAAGGAAATAGAAAAACAAGACGAATTTATTTTATTATAATAACCTGTATTCCATACCTATATTTTTCGATTCATACCAACCGATCGTCCAAGTTCTTTGAACAGAACTCTTCGTAAACACGATCTCAAGTTTTCAATGCGAACGAACCTACCGTAGAAAATGATTAATCGAGTTCACGTCATTGTTTTTACGTACCGGTGAATGGCTTTTCAATCTCGTCCGGTATCGAGCGGCCATTAATTAAAGAAACTGTGTTAAGTATAGCTTGTGTGTTGCTTATATTATAAAATTCCTATCGTGTCTACTCTACTATATCGCTGACGTTCTAATTTTCTTTTCTTTTTATTTGTTCTAGGTGAGTATGGAGGATTGATGGAGAGCATATAAATCTTACCAGAAACACGTCTAGTATCTTTCACGATGTTGCTTTGGATATCACGCAAGTAGTATTAATTACATATCTTTTTTAATTAGCATCTTGACTTGGTTGTGACGGTGACGTTCAAAATATTTTTTAATAACCGTTTATATTATCTCTTTCTTACGAATAAGCAAGGTTTATCGCTAAACCAATATTTACCTGACCGAATAATTTAGAAGAATCAATAAGCAAGAGAATTTCTGCAACATTCATTATTTTTTTCATTTTCACTTTAACTCTTTATTAATTATCGAAATAGTTTATACGATCGCCAGCTCTTGGACTATTACGAGAACCCTCGAGAGCGAGAGAAGACATCAGTAAAAATTTCGTTAGTTGAAATAAATCGGGCGAAGGCCGTCGCGAGTAGTCGTTATTTTGAAATTCTTCGCGTAGCTCGTTAAAAGTGTTCGTAAGAGAGAGGGAGAGGAAATGGTGGATGTTTCAAAGAGAATGCCGAACTTTTCACTAGCCGTTGGCGACGTAATTCGACGTAGGACGATGATGATCAATGAACATCGAATCTAATCAATATTAATGAGCGACGTTTAAAGCATCCTATTGGCGAACAAAATAATTACAACTAATATTTTGTCTTACGGCGATACCATAAATGAGATGGGATGAAATTTATGTAATTCGATTCGGATTTGGCGTTGGAAAGTTTACGATGGTGACGAAAATTGCCATTTCTAATTAATCGATCGTTCTCTCAAAATTTGGTTATAAATATGTACATACGTTACACATTTGTTTACTGTTATATTTCATAAAATTTGATTTCTGACATGGTACCGTTTTTTTAACGACATAAGTGTCCGAGGTGCGTGAACGTGTAAAAATTCATGACAAACAAAAAAGAGAAAGGCGTTAACGATCGGGCAATCATAACGGGTTAAAAGTTAATTGCACGACCGTGCGATCGTATTTGTCGGCGAAGAGAAAATTTTCGAATGAATGAGAAAATTATTAGCTACATTTGTTGCGTGCTGCCTCGGAGTCGAACGAAAGAGCAGAAACGCATACCTATTCTCACTTCTCGCGTTCCCTAAGATTCTTGCGAGCCACAAATTGTGGGTGATTATTACGTTTTAATTCTGTGAGAAACTTGGAAAGTAATTTCGCGTCGACATCGTGTAATTGCAGAAAATGTTACTCTCGCTCGTCGTACTATCAGAAAATATCGTCATTACGAAGCAGAGACACAAAAAATCCAATAAATAATTAAATTGAACTATTTAAAGAAAAAAAAAAAAAAAACAAAGGAATGTTAATTATTTTATACGCATATGACAAAAATTATATTATTGAATATACTTATTCTGAAACATTCAATTTATCTTTCCACCCATGCAGAAAAAATAAAAATTATTTATCATTTTTTTTTGTTGCACTTTTTTTTTGCACGCTTTGTTTCGATTCTCACGATGAGTGTCGCGTTAATTTTTGTCGAGGAGCAACACGAAATGGGGGATGACTCGTAAACGATGCCGGTTTGCCGAGTATTACGTTACTCAAACGCGCGTTCACTGATATTTTCGCATGTACAAATATGGACTTTCAATCGCCAATCAGCGAATCGTACGGTCGACACCGCCGAACGAGCGTGCATGGATCATACCGGTGAAACTTGCACGCATGGCTGCATACACGTATGGTATTCGTGTATACAAATGTATGTTGATATATACGTACATACACGCTTAACGCGGTTAGAGCGCGCGAAGGCAAATATTTAAGCGTGAGAGAGGTTAAAGCGCACTGGGAATGATCTTCAAAGAACTCCGATAGTTGCAATTAAAAGTACGCACGTTTCCCGCATTATTCGATGATCTCGTAAAGAGTTAATGTTAATTTCTGTTTATAAAACGGTCATGAGAAAGAGTGACATCCTTTTAGGATTTGGAAAATTAATTTTACGATAATCTAATGTTATTTACAATTATTTTCCTAATAAAGGGATCCACTTTGGATCAATCCAGTCAAGTAACAAGATTTAACTGTTAATAAAAGAAAGCAAATGTTTCAATATTCGTAAAATGGTTTAAGACATGAAATGAGTGATAAATTAAATTTTTCCATAATATCCGACCAAGTTTCGTAATAACTCATAAATGTAGAACGGTGACAAATTTGATATCCTTGTTTTAGCTCTCAAATAATCGTAAATCCAGAATAATTGAATGATTGTTAATAATTTTCTTTCCCTAAATTAATCGTTCTTTTCTTAAAGACATAATACATCCTTTTCCCACGAGACCGTGCATACAATATCAAATTCCATTCCTCGAAAAACGTTCGGGATGCCCCGTCAAAGGGAACTGCACCATCGCAATTAGGATATCTCGCGGCGATGAAAAAGCCGTAATTCCGGCAATAGGCGCCATTAAAAGGATCGATTACGACACGCAAAGCCGAAGAAAGAAAGGATTCTACCCTGAGTTGCCTACCCCGTGAAACTCACACGAGAACACTTATGATCGTTCGCAAACATAAACGAACGGAGAAAACGTGTCGTTTCCCCGCAGGCGCTAAAGCGTTGCTTGAAAAAAAAAAGGATTCGCTTCTCTCTTTATGCAGTTGTACCTATTAGCTACGTGTTCCATGCTGAATGAAGGTCCGGGAGTGTTATAAATCCTCGACGCGTGTTGAAGAGAAGATATTAAACGGTTGAATGTCTACCGACGTGGCAGAGATCATCGTGCGGTCCAGCAGAAAAATTCTCGAGCTTGTATTCTTCCGATCGTTCACTCGAGGCAATGATAAATGGGAAACGGTAATTAGACGGCTATTCTTTATGCTAAAGCGACAATAGACGGGAAGTTTAAAGGAGAGAGAGAAATAGAAGGAGGAAATATGTGAATGTAAAACGGAAATAGAAAGAGATATGAATGTAAGAGAGATAAATATTATGATTGTGTATTGAAGAGGGACAAAATTAATCTGTGTATGTTACTGCATATAAGACAAAGATACATTATTATGCTTATACTTACGTAAGAAAGACGAAGGAAAACATGTGACGAAGAAGCAAATGCGAGAGAGATGGAAGGTGACGATGGCAAAGTCCATCGATTTACCGGTAGCTATGGTTGCTTCTATGGATTTTCATTAAAGTACCGTTACCTCGAGGTTGCTTTCGTAGGATGAAGAGAGATCCATTGAAAGTCGCCTTTCGGCAGGCTGCCTTTCGAAAAACTACAAAGACCTGCCTCTTATGCGCCGTGTAAATTGAGCCAGCTGTTACTGACAGCAGCATCCCTTTCTCTACTTTCCTACTCCTCCTATCTCCATCGTATTTTCCTTTTCTCTCATTCTTTTTCTTCTTCGGCTTCTCTCGCACGCTTCGATACAACGATTCGGCGATCTTCCTCGAGGATTCTCTTCCTTTAGGTCTCTTTTCTTTCTGGCTCACCTGCCGCAAATGGAATTTTAATTCCCCTTTTCTCTCTCCTTCGTTAATGACAGAGAATCGGTTTATAAAGTAGCTTGGAATTTTATTTATAGACAATAGTGTAATAAAACTGTACGCTTTCCAATCAACTTTTCTCCCTCACTATTCGTTTTATAAATTATTTTATATCAGTCAAATCTACCTTTTTCCGTGTAGTAAATTTATCTTGGAAGAAATAAGTTAATACTAAGTAGGACTTTCTCTACCTTCCACTTTCTACAAGCTTCGAACAATTTGATCGAAACCCTTTAGCCCTCTTTCCATAATTTCCATGCCCACTAAAACCTGCATCCATCCTTTGCACGTTCGCCTCTTCATTGTGCTGACGCGTGTGTTTGCACGCGAGTGCAGCTGCAAGAAAGTTTTAAACGGCCAACCGGCAGGTGATACGAACACATGCTCCTTACATGCATTCGCAGTCCCTTAAACTCTTCCTTAGTTCCACTCGGTGCGTTCTCCATTTGAATTTTTAACGGAGTCATTCGACAGAGGAGAGCACTCGGAATTGTATTCCATGTCTCTTCTCTCTCTCACTCGTTTTGTAATAATTTAATGGTCGAACCGGCTCAAGAAGACACGTACCCACTTCTCCCTCCTCTTAATTTTCCTTTTGACCTGGAAGAAAAAAGGATCCTCCTAAGGGGACTAGCGATTACACGCGCGTAAATGTAGCGTAAACGCGCGAGGTATGCGCTAGAAAAAGCAAGTGGATCTATTCCTCGGATGGTTACGGCTCGTTAGGTTGAGATAAAGTCGCAAGAGTTAGCTTCGTCATTTTTCTTTGTTCCACGAGATCTTACTTCTAGTTCGTATTTACAACTTTGTTCGTATCTTTCTTAGCCTAATTGCCAGAAATGCATATTCCATGTTAATTGATTATCTACAAATGTGTTCCTTGCTCCCAGTTGCACCTTCGTGCCCATTAAATCTTATTCGTAATCCTCTTACATTAATTACAGGGAATTACTGTCCGGTATCAGCTGTTTATCTCTACAAAGTTTATTCTTTAAATTGCAACCTTGTTCCTAGGTATTATTTATTTCTAGAATGAAATTCTTTCTCTTTCTGTTTTATACTCTGCAGACAAATTTAAGAGCACGAACATAATGAGCAAATGTCGAGACGGTAAACTCGTTATCGCGACACATCCGTAAGCGGCAATTTACTTTCCCGAGCAAAATTGAATGATCGTGCGGGGGCTCTTCCTCCGCCTACCGTCATTGAGACCACTCGCAAATGGAAAAAAGAAAAGCAAAGAAGAAGTTTATTACGTTCGCCGATAAGACTGTATCATTATTCGCCATTACCGTCGTCCCGACGGTCCCAATTACGTATTCCGTTCCAACCACGTGATTTTTATTGCAGAAGATTATAAAAAGAAAGGTACGAAGATGAGAATTTCTTTTTAATCGATTTTACTTAAGCTTACGTTCCAACCGTTCTTGATAAACACTCGCGACCGGCAACGATGGTTCTATTCTCGCAATACAAAGGTTTCAGTCGGATTAGAATTGACTGGAGTTACTAAACGGATCGATTCGATTCATTGAGCCTAGCTGATGTTAGTCATACAAATGGCTTTAAATAGATGTTCTCTCACGGTGTTGATCATTTGTCCATTGAAGAAAGGTACAACTTTTGGGAAATGATCAACAACCGAAAAGTGCAAAATATATCTCTTGGGTTCATCTAGATCCTCGTTACTGAAATTGATTCCTTATTTTATTATCAAAAACAGAGACCCTGCTTTTATACAATAAATGAATTACGAAACTGGTTCAACCGTGGATGTAAGGAAACCGTCTTTAACAAAGAAAAAGAAAGGAATTTTACTTTTCTCTTCTTTTTCGTGTACCTACTCCTGATGCCCTTCTCCTTTTTACGTCACGCGGTAGTCGAATCAAAGTCCAATTTATATTTATGAATACTTCGTAGAGGGCCTGCTGCGTATGCTCGCTTGCCCGGAAGCCCCAAAGTTTACTCTAGCATCCGGCGTGCACACGCGGCTCATTGTGCTCTTTCGTGTACCTACGCATATACGTGAGAGAGAAAGAGAATGGTGATGAGATCACTGGAGTTCGTTTCGTTTTTGTGAATCATCGTTTCTCTTCCTTTATTCCTTTTGCCTTCTCTGCGTTCTTTATTTACTCATGTGACGCGAGAAACGGAGCGTAAAAAAATTGATACAAATTTCTTTCGAATCTTCTCTGAGCAAAATCGATGGATCTATCAGGAAAAATACAGTCGAACCTCAACTCGAAAACCTCTATAATTTAAATTTTGATTCATTTCCTAGAGAAAACCTCTATCAGTCGAAAAAAAATAAGAGATCAACACGAAGTATTTGAAAGTGTAGCAATCGTCTTAGTTCACCTCTACTACTAAAATTGTTTCGAAATGTAGAGATCAATATTATAAATTGACCATATTAACGAGGTTCGACTGTAATTAAAAATCTTTAAAGCAGAAGTCACCATTTTTATATAGACTTAGATTATTCTAACAAAGGAATTGTAGCTAACGATTAAATACTACTGTCGAACTTACATAGAATAACTCGAACGCTTCGCTCGTATCACGGAGAAACTCGGAAAAGTCACTCTAGTGTGTGTTCTCGGTGTCCTATCGACATTGCGTCCGTTTGCGCAAAAGAGAGTAAAGAAAAGAAGAAGACCATCGTCCGATAGAAGTACCCACGGGAATTGAACTCTGGTTACTTCGCTTCGAAGCGAAAGTAACTCGAGGCCTCTCTTTCCCTTTGTCGGAATATAACTGCATTTATCTTGATTCCTTCGAGCGAATCATCGTGAATGGACCACGGAGAGATCGGTCCATCTCTTTCTCACACATAGGCCACGCTCTATCTCTGACTCGTACATTTTCTTGTTCAGGGATACTCCCCGAGATTCGGACGTGTCTTTCCGTGGAAAACTTCCGCCGAAAGATCGGCCCTTTCCTCGCGTTACGATTTTATCCGATTTATCAACGTCCAACTTGTTATCTATACCGTACATTATGAAGGAGAAAAATAAGGGGTTGGAAGGTGGCTGTTGGGAATGTGGGATGATTGGACACGCTACAATCTCATATAGTACAGAATAGTAGTTTTTACTGTTAGGTTATTTTATACATATTTTATTGTTAGGTCATTTGAACTCTCGTAGTATTTCACAATTTTTGCATTTGTAGTGATTAATTATCTACTCGTTAAAAAAAATAAATTATTTTAATCATGAAACACGTTAATGATATTGGCTTTTCGATAAAAAATTATTTTCAAATAAAGAGTAATTGTCACATCGTTGAAGAGATTTGGTTTTTGACCATTACATTTGGTCTGTTTTTAAATGAGAAGACTCCGAACTACATTGTTGCTCCTTTCACGAAAGATGACTCGTTTCTTGTTTTTTCTTGCTCGAGTCTTGCGAACGGTTCACCGTCCGAGGATTAACCCGATCGGCGTAAGTATAAGCGACGCGTCATTTGCATAATTCGACTCGTTAAGTAATTAAGTCGCTCTTCGTTATTCACGCCAAGTGCACTAGGAATTCCATCGAGCACACCTCTTCCTCTGGTTTTACTCTAATCGTTTATATGTATACCGTTAAGATAAGGAACTGAGGATGATACTGCTTTTCAATGTTCAATGGTAAATAAAAATTTTTTTTGTTATATAATACACCTATGTATGCAAAGAAAAATAAAAGAAAGAAGCATATGCAAAAGGAAGAATCGATACAGAGATACGTAAACTATATATATCGAGTAAAGTTACTAAATCTTGCTATAGGTACATAGGTTCGATTCTATCCTAGCCTTCCTTGGATAATATCTTTCCACGAGATTATATCTATATCACGGCACGAATCATATCTAGATACTAGCTACCTATCTTCCTTATCTCTTTTACGCTCTCTTATTTTATTTCTTTCTATTCTTTTCTTAAAATACAAGCTGGTAGGTTTATATCGAATTGAACGAGACGTCAGCTGGTGAACAATATCGCGAATATACGATCGGCGGCGACGTTCGATCGGCTCGAGTAGAATGCAATAAAGATGTTCAACGAGAATCTCGCGAATAGATCGAGCGTTGGGAGGTTTATTTGAACAGAGAACAGATAGGTGGTGATAAATTTCGATCGTTTTAACGTACGGTTAACCACACTTTGATTTATTTCATATACTTTTAATTAAAACCGAGAATCTACAGTCATATTTTGGACTTCATATAAATTAATTGCATTCGTTTAATACATGATTTTAAAAATAAATATAATTTTTCACATCGATTTTCGAATTCCAATATAAAATATTTAATATAATGATAATTAAGTCCAGCATTTGATTATTAAGTAAATACAAAAATTGTTAATACCGCAATTAACCATTCGATAACGAAATAATGATTGCTGAATATCTTAAATTTACATTATTTAAAATTAAACAGAACGTTGTAAGTTATCATTGTTGACCGGTACGATCAACGGGCGACGATTAATGAAACTCTCGCCATTGATGCACGCTATCTCCATTTTCGTACTATATCGTTCGTTCTAATTCTAACCCATGTTTTCCATACTGTCAATCGTCCATGGAAATAAGAGATAACACCGCGATGTTTTTATTCATCAACGACGCTCGTGATCATAGTGTTTATATTATCGGGTAATTAACGACTGCATATTATTCCTTTTAATGAGAGAACGTTGAAATGTCGTTATCCTTCTCTTATGTACTCTATTATTAACATACCCGTAGTTATTTTATATAAGACTCTAGAAAAATCTGATGATGAAAGATGACTGTATTTCTTTAAAAATTCGCATCACGTATAAAATCTTTGTACAATTAAGAATTAAACATTTATAAATACAGAAACGATCAGAATCGATATAAACAGCAAGGCCAACGTTTCTTTGCACCAATTAACAAACAATCGCGATTACCCAAACATCAATAAACAGAAATTACGAAATATAACAAAAAAGAGTATCGGTCATAGATAAAACGTGTATCGTCAAACATGTTAATTACTAAATTGGTGTCTATCATCGTAACCTAATTCGATCTCGATTACACTTATACCAACATACATACTATCGATTCAAATTTTCCAATCGAGAAAGGAACATTACTCGATCGTCCGACCATTCTCGATATTTGTTCGAGGAAGATTCGAAACAGAGAGAATACCGAGGTGGGTGGAAAATGGGTAGAGGGTGGATTCGTAACCAAACTCGCATGTTTCGCTTTATCAACCGTTCGGACGCGATGCAGGAGGGTCGAATAAACTAAATACACTCGTGTCATACACACACGTATATATACATATGTATATACGCGTGTAGGACATATATACAACTGCGTATACGTACACGTAGAGGAGTGTTTACTTCGGACAGCTACGGCTCGAGAGATAGGGGAATGAAATATTAACACTTGAAGCATGGCTCGGTCCACTAAAACTCATTCTCGGCCTTCGTGCGTGATCCGACGTGAGCGCGACATGGAGGTCCTCTGATTTATGCATTTCGGAATGGATCGTCCGATTCTAGGATAAATCACGTACGAGTTCCGCGCGCGCTTTTCCTATGGCTTTGGTCTTCCCCTTTCTGACTCTTCCTACCAACGGTGTCGCGATACCGGAGATTCGATCATCGAACAAAATCGATGTATACTTGGATAGTGATTAGAAGAAAGCTTGAGTTAGTACTTTTAATACTGAACTATTTCATATTGCATCGGTTTTCCTATTACAAAATTGTGTAATAATTTTTTTCTTATCTTCTAAACTATCTATTTTGAAAATAGATAATAGGGTCATTTGAATTTCCAAAACAAAGGTAGGGGAGACCGGGGCTAATTGTCCCAATTTTAGGTTTTTTGTTTCTACACATTTCTATAGCTTATATTTTCGAATTTTTTGGTAACCATCATAAAGTTCAACTTCTTAGCAATACATGGAAATTTTTCCTGATGCATACATCATGATTTTTGCCAAAATGGTCATCACCGCCGATTTCAATGTTTAATGGCTCATTTTAAAGATAAAAGCATGCAGAATAATGTTCCGTTGTCCGTTTTTCGATATCGTTGCGGAGTGATGAGAAATTAATCTTTTAAGTGTCGGAGTATGGGTCGTTTTGAAGCTTAAAACTGCTGTATCTTTCCAACCAGCCATCCTATCGAAACGCGACTTGCATATTCGTAAAGTAGAGTCTTTCCCCTTTCGAACAAGTATTTGATCGGGCAAATTCGAGATAAATCGATTTTTGACAAAAATCCTGACCTATGCATCATGATTTTTGTCAAAATGGTCACCACCGCCGATTTCAATGTTTAATGGCTCATTTTAAAGATAAAATCATGCAGAACAATGTTCCGTTGTCCGTTTTTCGATATCGTTAAGCAATGATGAGAAATTAATCTTTTAAGTGTCGGAGTATGGGCCATTTTCAAGCTTAAAACTGCTGTATCTTTCGAACCAGCCATCCTATCGAAACGCGACTTGCATATTCGTAAAGAGGAGGCTTTTCTCTTTCGAACGAGTATTTGATTGGGCAAATTCGAGATGCATCGATTTTTTGACAAAAATCCTGATATATGAATCAAGATTTAGAAAGAAGAAAGCATGCAGAATACGGTCCCGTTGTCCGTTTTTCGATATCGTTACGGAGTGTTGAAAAATAAATTTTTTAAGTGTCGGAGTATGGGTCGTTTTCAAGAGAAAAATCGCTGTAACTTTTTAACCAATCATTCTATCGAAGCCACACTGCCATATTCGTAAATGAGAGACTTTCCTCTTTCGAACGAGTATTTGATCGGGCAAATTTGAGATGCATCGATTTTTGATAAAAATCTTGATGTATGCATCATGAACGAAAACCTGAATTCTGTCGAAAACTAATGATAAAAACAAACGTTACAGCAAAAAAATGAGGATGGAGCAAGTTGTCCCAGATCTCATTGTTGGGACAACATAGAATGCAGTATGGTACTCTAAATTCAGGAGAATGCAGAATGCATTTATTGCAGAAAGCTCTATCTATATTCTAAATTCATATTTTTTTGGATACTCATGGACGTACGTCGACTAAAATGTATTTTCTGCACGTTTTTCTTTTCTCATTTTCTTTTTCCTCGCCCATAACGATTTCCCATCGGCCAGTGCGAACGAATGAGAAATCTTGATCACCCTCGTAATTTGTCGTCGTTATTTCAAGTTCGGTCCTTCCCACGAATCGTTACGCTTCGCGCCTCCCTTATTTTCTTTTTCTCTTGCCCTTCATTTGTCTATCTATATATAAAGGTACTTTAAACAACGATTACCTTTTTTCGATCGATTCACGAACGAACGAACGCTTCCGCGAAAATTTTTCTCTAATTAACCTCCGTCCTGCCCATCCACGATAATTAGCTCCTTCGACGGGATATCAAGTTTTAATTAAAACCCGAGCTAAGGACCAGCGTTATTAAGGGAAAAAGCATTTATGTATATGTTCCTTCGTGTAGATGAAAAATACTCGAATGCGAGATCGTTTCTTTTGATCTCTCGACCGTTTTCTCGATCGAACATTTTTCTATAACGTTTTGGACAAAACTACAGCCTCTTTTAATCATCTTATTCATTTTTTTAAATTAATTTATATTCATTTTAATCTATCTGCAAAAAAAGCAAGAGAATTCTACCAATATCAACTACAATTTGCGTTTCTAATTCCGTTTTCGACTGACAACGATTTTCGAGATTTAGAACGTTTAGAATCTAAACTTTAGAGTACCAGCAGTCATTAGACGACCGAAACGCATCTCACTTTACGTCACGTACATTCGCATACACTTTACACGCCTTCCCACTCGGGCATAATAGATGCATGCGCGGCCGCAAACACGTTTGTGTCGTTAACGGAGTAAATATCGTCGTACTTACGTTGGCAGATCATAGAAAGTAGTAGAAAAGACTAATATAAAGAAAATTAGGAACAGGATTTAAATATTTAATTTTACATTAATTATTAATCCATTAAATAAGAAAATAATTGGTAATAAATATGTAACGGCTACTACACATTTATGTGAACATTCTTATGCACGCAAACACGTGTAACTCATTCATATTCACGCACACTTGTGCATAGTCGCGTACTCACTTATGTTTACACGCATTTTTATATGCTTGTATTCTCATTTATATTCGCTCACCTTTACAAGAGTACGGATTCATTCATATTCATATAGTATACGTTTACACGAGTATGCAGTAATTCATATTTATACGCATTCTCCACGCGTGAACGCTTACGTATGCATAAACTTTATTTATTCTATTTCCTACGATATTTATTTTATATTATTTTGTAATTATGACCTGTATATGTATAACCCCAAGAACAAGATTACATAATTAATTTAATATAATCTATACACACATACAAGTTTACGCATTTCTTTAAAAAAGAAATGAGAGAGAAAGAAAGAAAAAAGACGACAGGAGGGATACGAGAGCAGCTCACGTTCGAAGGGGACCATTTCATACGCGATTAAACTATCCTTCGAAGAGGAGCGAAGAAAGAAAGAAAGAGAGAGAGAGAAAAAAGTTGGTAGCCACATCTTCGACCTAAGTCGATCTAACGTTCGACCGAGCGCGATGCTCTTGACGAACAGCCAAATCGACGCGCATTTTCCAGCCGTCCTCCTTCATTCATTCTTCGACCGAGCGACCGGTACGGACGTTTGTTTCTCGTTTGCCTTTCGTAGCTCGCTTTTTACCGCGTGGTTGACTTATTAGAAAGGTTGTGTTCCCTAGCTCCTCGAAAAAAGAGACCTACGGGACATAACGATCGTAACTTTTCGTAGGGATAAGGGTACGACTGAGCTGAAGTTACACGCAATTTTTTTTTTTTGAAATTGACACTTTAGTTCCCACATTTGTCAACGACTAAGGGATTAACAAAATTTAGAAAGTTTAATTTCTAATCAGATTAACTAAATATTTGAGTGACCAGTTAAATAAGATATAGAAACAAAAAGATTACTTAATTTTTAATATCTCTGTAATAATTTCATAAAGTTATGAATTGTTTTATTTGAAATAATTTAGTTTGGTGCCAATACCTACTTAATACCTACACATTTTTTTTGTATATTCATAATTTAGATTACTTTTATAATTGTTGACACATATATAATCAACATTTATCAAATACTACACAAGACTAATATTCCAAATGATTTCGCTCTTCAACTTTAATCATTGCCACCAATTAAAAATAACGTGCCACCCTTTGAGATTTGCAATTTACCGATCAATGGTTAAGAGTTCGGAGAAGAGTTCACCGACCAGACGTTGCATCGTCTCTCTCTCTTACACACACACTATGTTTAGAAAACCTTAACCGGACGTTGTTGTCCGTTGGTCAGTGCACCCACGTTAAACACACGCGCCGATTCTAAACTCGGCACACCGGGAACGATAAACACAGGCATATTTCCCACTTTATAAACTCTACCCCACCTGCTTCCCTCTCCGCCAGCCTTTACCCGAACAAGGCACGGAAAGAGAAGAGGAAGAAGAAACGGAGGCTGCAGAAAACGCGAACGTGGGTAGAGAGACCTCGCAGACGATCGTAATCGAGAACTACTTGCTTCTCATCCATTGTTCCTGAAAACTCAAGAGAGAAAGAGAGAGAAGTCGTTGCCAACTTTTACCCTGGCCCGATCATCGAGAAAATCCCGGACAGAAGCACATCGGGGGATTCTTAATTACACGAATTCACGATTTTCACGTAGCAGTCCTCGTTTGTCTCCACGCTAACGAGACCTCGTCGCTAATCTCTGCTCGCGACGGACCTCCCGATTGAACTCTTATCCCGTGCTCTATTTTTTTTATCTTCTCTTCATTTCTTTCACTTTTATTTATTTTTTTTTGCTTCCACCTTCGTTTGGTTTAAATTAGCAACGTCACTTAGTTTGCTTTTCCCTTAAGAGTTGGTTATTAAAATTCTGCCTCTTTTTTGAATGTTGTTCACAGAGTTATTTTTAATCATAATAAATTATTAATGTTAAAGAACGAATAAACTCAGGGTTGAGAAATTTGCTTTTTCCTTTTTTTTCTCTCTCTCTATTTTTCTAAGTCAATAGCGAAGTCTTGTACTTCCATTTTCATCTCTCTTTTTTCCCTTAAAATCCAACGACAAGATTATACACTTTTCTTCTCGTCTCTCTTCTTATAAAACTCGACATTTTTATGAAAGTCGAAGGAGTGCGGCCGACTGAAGAGGGAAAAAAAAAAAGAGAAAGAGCGGGAGAGAGAGAAAAGGGAAACGGTCGACCACGAAAGGCAATGGCAGCAACGTGGAGCATCGTCTCGATTCCGTCCGTACATAAAATGTAAATACGCGGCCGGAACGCCAGCGGATTTCGTGACGCGCCACATTGTCGCCAAGGAAAATCGTTCCTCTCCTTCGTCGGTGCATTTGCATTCCAATCTGTCGAAGACAGCCGGATCGCAGCCGACGACGTTCTTCCAAGTTGTCCTCGTAGTCGTCCTCGAGAAGGAAGGTGGCTTTGATCGACACTGGCATAGCATCGATAAGAGAGATTTACGTAGAAAAATTCGACAGGATCGGCGAATTTCGATTACAGGAATTTATAAAATAGTTACAGCAACTATGGTGGAATTAGTCTCGATATCCGCTACGAGATAAGTATAACATATTAGAGCTTTATCTATAAAACATTAAAGATGATCTGGAAAACTCTGAAAGAAATTGATTAACAAAAAATTTACTGCAATCATCTTCAAGCTTCCTTTTCAAGAAATTTTCAAACGGACTACTAGTAACAGAATAATCTAAATTGATCACGCTTCGTGGAGGACCCTATATAATATTCACATACTTCCATACATTTAAAAGAGACCGAGATATAAATATCAGGACTTAACGAATCATGAATAATGATCCAAATCAATTAGCATAAATCCTTAGTCAATAATTACCACGTAAATCTCAACAAATAAGACCTACCCTAATGCGATATCAACGTGCATACTAATTGCACTAACGAAACACAAACGGAATACCGAATACTGCATTTAAATGTAATTAAATGTACATATAAAGTATTTGTGTCCGTGAAAAGTGATGGAAAAGTGTCTGACGGTTATGTCCCCCGAAATACCGGCGCCAGTGTGCCCGAACATCGTTGGAATATAATCTGCTCCGTTTTTTCCTTCCATTTTTCTTCCCCTACGTGAAAGGAATGTCGATCGTGACGGGGCACACGTTTCGATACGATACGCGGTCGTGGCATAGCGGGCACATTTGTATGCGGGCCGGTCAGGTGAAAAGACACATGATTTTTTGGAAGAGAGGAGTGGTGGGGTATAACGGGAGAAGGAGGATAAGAGGCTTCTTTTTTTGGCTATTTTCGGAGTTTCAACGCGACCGAGAAAAATTTTAATGAATTTCTATTCTATCTCTTCATCTTTTTCATTGATCCTGACGGGTCACGGTTTACGAGTACTAATCCCGTCTCGAATATAAAAGCTTCTCGCGGACGAAACGACATTGTCCTCGTTGCGCGAAGAATACGACATGAAGAAGAAAGAAAAGAAAAATAGAGAGAAAAAAAAGGAGAGACCATAAAAATCTTTCGAAATAATGCGCGTTTTGTTCTGGTTAAAAGCCACTGTCCGACGATCGTTGTGTTTTTTCTCCTATCCTGTTTCCACTCTATTCTGTGTTGTTTCCCTTTTTTTTTTTTATGTACATACCTACTCTGCTTTCGGGCATACAAAAATAGTCATCCATCCCCCCTCCTCTTTTATACCGATAAATTAGGTAGCGATATCGATCGTGTCACGCGTAAACTAGCTCGCTACGAGGCGCGGGTATAATATTACAAGGTAAATCCGAAGCTTCTCAGACGATAGGCGGACAGAAACAGGAGAGACTCGCAGTTGCACGCGTTGTCGAACTTACCAGACGGATATCGGTTTCTAAAGCATTTTGTGATACGTTAATGTATAGAAAGTGTATTCTTAGGTATATGAGCTTATTTGGAACTTTAGTTTGCATAATATAATTCGACCGTATATCCATGATATATTATAATATGTTAATTATAATGTTTGATAACGTACCAGGAAAGATAGAATCTATAATGGGATGATATTATATTTTATTTGTTGGATATAAAATCGAAAATACATAGTTTACTGGAAAAATGAGACTATTACTTTTTGAGACTCATATGTCAATAATTAGGAGATTTGCAGATATTAATCAAAACATTTGTAAACAATCAGTATTCAATTTCAAGCATAATTCTTTGGCATTGCCTAATTAATTATTATACATTTATATTTTTATTTCATTCACCATGTAGCCATTAATCACGATCGTCCATAAAACATAGTATCAGCTACGATAGATAAATAATATGATCGAGACACGATCGTGTTCTTATTTCTAGAAGAAAAAGAAGTAAGAAGTATATCCGGTCCATCGTTTATCGCGTGAGTCGCCAAAAATCAGTGCACTCTCAGCAGGGTTGGTGGGAGCCCACGCAGGGCACGTTCGATGGTTCGGCTGTTTTATGGGCCACCTGTTAGAACGCACGCCCTTCACCGTTTTGCGACCTTTTGTCTTCTTCCGCCTGTGGTTACACTTCTTCGGTACCTTTTATAAGAGCTAATACGAGGAACATCTCGTTTCTGACCAATTATTATCAACGACCAAGCATTTGTGTCTCGAAAATCTCCAAGAATTCATCCTAATTTGTTCACTTTACAAAGTTACGAAAATATTATTCATTTATTTCTTTACATGAATAACTATTCATACAACACAAAATTCATAACATACAAATATTTTGTTAAACTTTTTACAAGCTTTTATTAAGTTTGGTATACAACAAGCTTTTGATATAATACAGTATAAATTTAATATTGAATACACGAAAAAATGATATACTACCTCCCCGAAAATGTTCTATTCTATTTATCAATATTTGTCAAAGTTAGCCCACAAAATCTCGCCTCGATTAAAAGTAAACAAAAGAATCGAGAGATATCACACTTTTGAGTTTCGATAACACGAACGAAATCTGTTCGAGAAAACGGTGTAAGTCTTCGTACGTGCTTCCAGTATGGTGGATCAGGGAGGTCAGGAGACAACAGGAAGTCGTCGTCTTGAATCTACGAAGGATTCGTAGGACAAGCGAGCTTTGTCGTTTTCTACAGAGACGCCTTCCAACTGGCACGGAAACGCGTCGGTCTCGTAACCAATTCAACGTGTCCACCCCCTTTCTCCCTATATTCACCCCAAAAGCTCCCTTCAACCCCCCTACGCCGTCTCTCTCTCTCTCGGAGTCGCATAGGGTAATGCAATATAACACGTGAAAGAGGGTGTCTCCTAGCAACCCTATGTTCTTTCCACCACCACTCTCTCACTGTCTATCTTCCTCTCTCTCTTTCTCGTACTCTCTATTTCGACCCTAAAACACCCTAAATCCCGTGCACGCTAGTAGGCGCAACCCCGAGCGACGCGTTTCGGCAGGCACCACGAGGAAACTTTGCTCGTGTTTTCGCAGGTGTCCGCTTAAACGATCAAATTCGATCAACGGTTTCAACGAGAATGAGAGAGAGAGTTTCCTTGAATACTGTGCAAACTCTCCTTTCCTTCTTCTCATTAATCCCCTCAGCCGTCGTGTCGTAAGATCCAAGGAAATCTTTGCCAGAACCTTTCATCTTTCGCTAGAAGAACTGTTGAAGATTTAAGAGAAGTTTCTATGTTTAAAGTAAATTTTAATTATCGATGTGGAAAATTGTTTTTTTTTTTTTAGAGAGAATTCGAACTGTTCATTGGATAGATTGTTTATTTCATGTATCATTCAATAATTGAAAAAGACTTGCCTAAAATTTCTTTTAGGTTAAACTCACCATGGTCTAGATTGAATTAAATCGTACTCTCTGAAATAAGAATTATAATATTAAGAATAAAATTAGTAGCAAAAGTGATATTTACTTTCAATCGAAATTACATTTATTATCATTTTACAGTCACCCAATAAAACATAATATAAACAAACTATCCGATCCACTTAAAAAAAAAAAATGTTTAAATCCAACTAGTATTTTCTCATACGGGTGAACCATTTCAAGCAACCATAATCTCAAGAAGATGTTCTACTTACAAGTAACATAATTTTCAAAAGGAAAGCATACAAATCCATGATTTAAATAGCCTCAGCGTTTCTTGCATATCCACGTTCGTTTTGCACGCGGGTGCTTCAACCTAACTTCACTTCCCCCCCACCCCCCCTCTCTCGTTCTTTCGATTATCGAGCGCAAACGAGTTTCGATTTTCACTCGGGGCAGTAGAGGGGTGGGGTCAAAGCCGTGAAACTTCACAAATGCTTCTCCTTCTCCGAACGCGCGACACAAACGCTCTCAGTCCATTCATCGAGCTGTACCGATCGGTCGTATGCGCGCGAGAGCGCGCGCGTATCGTCGTCGTTGTTTTTGCCAGTATCAAGGGAGAGAAAAAGAGAGAGAGAGAGAAAACATCGAGATTTCTATTGCACTTTTTTTTTCAGTCTCACGCAGTCGCTGGCCATCATTGTGATCGTTAATTCTCTTTCTTTCAATGGCGAACGCGTGAAAAAGTTCTCACTTCTGTCGATTTCCTACGATTGCACTTCGAATTGATTGCATTTTTTCTTTTTTTTGCTGGAATAATTTGTAAGAATTCTTTTTTTTTAATTAACGTGGCTGTTGTGCAGATTTTTTACGTATTTCATCCTGTATATTCATAATAAAATGATTATTATTATAAGTATATGAATAATTTTTCCATTTGTATTAATATATATTTGATCAATTGAACTTATTATAATTTAAATCCTATAATGCGGTACATCTTCATAGAATATGAGAATTAAATACCGACAAGCCAAATACTATTTTTGCTTTATTCGATATGAAAATTAAAAATTCTCGTCACGTGCTATTTCGTACAGGTTAATCAAATTACATGAATAGTTATCGCATAAAAGACACGATCGAATAACTTGATTATTTTTATTTGCGGTCGTTCATCGCTGGTATATCTGACAATAATTGTTAAAATAAGTTCAAAGTATATAAAAAATTGTAACATCCGCCACGTGCACGCTCGTGCGACTAATAATTTATTATTATTCTCGAGCACTCGTTCGGTACGTCGGTGCATATCCAATCGCGAGCTATTTCCGTCTTTAATTGTTTTCCCATGTGCGAAGTATTTCTAGCTTCCATTGTTCCGCAGAAATAAAAGGTAGAAATCTTGACAGGAGCGATAAATAAGACCAGTCAAACCAACCTTTAATCCTTCTTTCATTAAGTTGGACGTATGTAGTTTGTTACAAAGATTTGGACATTTCACTAAATAGTTTTTTTCTTATTACGACAATCACATTTTTTTAATCAATTCATATACATACATACATATTCAGAGTGGACTGAATAATTACAAACACGTGAAATAAATTTTTATTCACTTGCTGTCCGATGTAAACGATTTGTAACAATCTAATTTTCGTACGACGGAAAACGATGTTTTTCTCACGTACAATCCACATTTGACCCATCAAAAACAATTCACACCGAATATACTCGACGCAGCCATTTTCTCACGCTAGGACTACGATCGCGTCCGAAACGCATTTACACGCGACTCCCGCAGTGAGAGAGGGAGAGAAAAACAGATGCAACGATGAGTAAACGCACGTTACGTACAGTTTACTCCTTCCTAATCCTTCACGCAACATTAAGTCCCGCATCAAATTCAAAAAGAGAGAGGGGAAAATGAAGAGACAACGAGTACCAAACTCGACACAAAAAAAAATCCTGGACCATTAGCCAAAATGCCGTGAAAAGAGAAAGAAAGAAAGAAAAAAAAAAAAAGAACACCATGAAGG
This sequence comes from Ancistrocerus nigricornis, assembly GCA_916049575.1. Classification (NCBI taxonomy): domain Eukaryota; kingdom Metazoa; phylum Arthropoda; class Insecta; order Hymenoptera; family Vespidae; genus Ancistrocerus; species Ancistrocerus nigricornis. The sequence continues at coordinate 2,194,494 of OU696667.1, forward strand.
GGGATGTAGGGAACAAAAAAGGAAGAAAGAGAGAGATAGAAGGATAGGTATACATACATCGAGAGGACCGAGGAGAATTTTGTAGCGATATCGCGACGAGTAGCTTTCTTTTTCTCTCTCTCTTGGGTGCTCTTTTGCACTTTCCATTATGAAATGGAAAAGAAAGAGATAGATAGAAATCGATGCGCGTGTGTGGGTAAGGACGCGTCCGGAACATCGTTCGCCATTATGCCGAAACCCACAGCGTATCCCCATTAAATATTTACTGCCTACCGAATCGTTCTAAGGCCAACTTCCCAGTCCCCAGGGGGCCTCTCCTTCTTCCTTTCCTACGTTTCCTCATTCACCGCCACTCTCTCTCTTTCTCGTATTCGTAGGACGACAGGACATAGACCGCGAAGAGACGCACTGTCGCCTACCGAAGCAGACTGCGTCTCTCTGCGATCAATCCGTCGCGACTCGAGAGAGAGAGAAAGATAGATAGATATATAGACAGCTAGACAGATAAAAAGAATACACTTTACAGTAGCTATAATTATATGAACCGTATCTCTAGCATAAAAAGAGTCCATTGAATGGTATCGATCGTCTACCATAAAGAATTTATCCACCACCTCCTCCCAACCTTCGATTCTCTTTGGTGTTTCCTACAGTCGTTCATTGTTTCACTCTTGATATACGAAAGAACACTGGAAAGATCGAAAGTCAGTATTAAAAGTTGTGATCGTCTCGAGAGATTCTCCGAGAGTCTTCTCTTCATTGATCGCGATTCATCTTCCTGTCCTGGAGTAGGGATAAAGAGTAAAAGTGGTGAGGGGTGTCAAGGGTATATCGATGTTGGTGGTTGATGCCAGACGAGGGGTAGAAAAGAAGGATTTGCTTTCGCGCAAATTTCGAATCGTCAGCCCGTGCAAATATTTGGTGTATCCTTGCCCAAGATTCCCATTAATTTCCGCCCTATTTTCAATTTCGTTCCAAGACGCTTTACTTTGTCCGCAGAGTCTTCCTTTTCTCTCTCTCTCTCTTGGAACGTTTTCTCGGGAGGGTTTGGAGTATCGAAGGGAAGAGAAGTCAGGGATATCCCCTTACAGAAAATTACGATGCACGGTTTCTTTATCTTCTTTCTCCTTTCATCGTCTTCTGTGAATTTTATAAGCCGTTCGTCGCTCGTATCATTCATTTAGTGTAGTCTACATGCATCTTTTAGTGAGCAATCATTTTTTACAAAGTCTTTCTTAGACAAGTATCCTTTTAAAATTATTTTTAACCGTTTTACTCTGTATTTTTTCTTATAGGAAATCCTTTTTTATCGATATTTTTTCGTTTGTGATACGAGTTAGTCAGATACCATATCGTTAATATACTCGAAACAAATTGACCGAGCATTTTCCGATAAAACCGTCAAACGCTTTTTTTCGAACATTTCCATTTAAATATCCTATCCTTCATTTTTTTCTATGGAAGATTGTTTTTTCATCGATTTTTTGTACATTTCTTCTGTTTTACCAAGCGAAAGAAATTCTTCGGATTCCGTATCGTTAATATATACGAACGAAAATAGCCGATCATCTTTCGATAACATCGTCAAACGTTTTCGGTTACGCCTTCGAGCGGAAGCAACGCGAGAGAGCGCGAGAGAGTTGGATATCTCGTCGCGGAATTGAATTTCGCGCCGCCATTTCCGAAAATCTACTTACAATGGAAATTTTCCAATTTCCCCGGGCACGGAACACCGCTTTAAGTGAGGGTCGAGCGCTCGATATTGTCAATTATCGATCGATGCGCCTCTACGCGCTTTACTTTTTGCGCGTTATTCACGGGAGTATTCGTTACGAGCGAACGAGCCACTTTTGAGTGCCCGCATTATATTTTATCCCATTCCAAAAAGAGTGAAAATTATCGTCCGAATGAATTTCACGAGCTCGTATTTGTTTCCTTCAATCTCTGCGAGATCGCAGCTTTTTTATTCCTTTTAAAAAAACGACAGTGAGTCCGATGATTACAAAAAAATATAACTGGTACAGAATAGTATAGAAATAACATAATAAACTGTATATACATTATTTAATAAAATAATATATATAAAAATAATTTAGGAAATTAGAAAAGCAGTAAATATGGAAAATATTCAAGAAGCACTAATACTGGGAATCTCTCAATTTAGTGTACGCGAGGAACAATAAAAAAATTCTTAAACTCTACTCACTCTACACATTAGAAACTATTTTTTCATCACAGATTTATTCATCCTTAAAATAGTTCCCCCATCCATCAAAATCAGTCGAGACACCTCTTCTCAATCTTAATCCAAACTGACTGACCCGTCGTCTGAATTTATAAAAAATTGATTCGATAATGCGCGCGTTAAATATTCACTCGATCGGAGATACAAGTACGCGGTGGGTATCTACGTGTGGTACGTGAGCGGAAGGATAACGCCGTATCCAGTTTCGATGCGTACGGCTTCCCCGCGGATAGCCTAAGCGAAAAGGGTCTCAATTCGATTAGGAATCACCCTTCCCGCGAGAAAGACACGACGTTGGTAACGACGATGACTACGACAACGACTATGGCGTCGGTAATGGCGACACACAGATGCACCAATTTTGCTATTCCACGAAAGAGGGTGAGAGGCCAATCGTGAAAAGCAACGAACGGATTTGCTTTTGATCATGGAACGAATAAACGCACTTGGTCTTTTTCGGTTACGATCAATAACGATTTACCATCCCTTCTTTCTACTCTATTCATCGTTCGATGAGTTTGCTTGATTTATAAAAAAAAACAAATTGTAGGATAATACGCGATTTGCTTATATTAAAATATAATTTTTAATATCCTTTTATATATATTTTTAAAGAATATTCTATAATAAAGAAGAAAATGTTTAATATCTTTCTCATGAGATATAGTATTTCAGGCAGCTTTATAATGACATATATCAATGATACAAAAAAAAGTTGGACATATTCATCGCATCGATCCTCATTTACATTTTATTATTAGGTAATTTGAATTTCCCAAACATTGGTTAAGAGACTTTTGTTAATATTATCAGGTAAATTATTGAACGGTATTATTAAGCAGTATCTTCTCAACTTCAACTTCTTCTTCCACTTCGTCAGCTACTACGTACGTGTCTTCTCTTTTCATCGTCTCTGCGAAGAAGAGCGAACAGCCTGCTCATCGACACGAGTGCACTTTTTATGACAAAAGATGGAAGACCGGTATATCGTCGCGCTTTTCGATTGCCGAGCTCCACCCGGAGTCTTGGTCGAAGATGTTTTATAGAAAATGTTGCCTGCCAGACGGCTCGTAGAATTTCTTACCTTTTACGGAACGCCACCATTCTTTCGTTTTAATTCTCCTTTCCTGGATACCCCTATTTTCATTCTTCTTCTTTGTTTCTATTTCAAAACAATATATAAATTCATACTTACTATATCATTATTACTTGTCCATTTATTACATAAATGCTTATTATAACTATAAACTTAATTTTAATAATTGTATCTATGTGAGAGAATGAAACGAATGTAAAAAAAGCGATACGAAAAGGAAAAAATTCCGATGACGATATCGCGAAAAGCTTAAAAAAGAAAAAAAAAAGAATCTCGATCGACGTCGAAGACTGAACGATATATCAAAGATTTCGTGGTTTGCCGACGGTAGTTTCTGCTCGTAACTCGACAAGTCGGAAATGCGTCGCGACGGAAATTCCGGCGTCTCGTTGGCGTCTCTCCGACAAACGACGCAACGACGTAACTCGGTACTTTACGTAGCTCATACACGCGAGCTTTTACACGACGAAGCACGGTAGGGAACAGTGCAAACCTTTCGAGGATTTTAGGTAGTAAGGAGCTTTTAATGATGCTTCGGCTTTCAGCTCACTTTCTTTGTCTCTTACGAAAGATTTCTGTCTTTCATCTCGGGAATCTCAAGAGGATATATTTGAAAGCAAAGGATTCGAGTTGTTTCAAAAATCGATGACAACATTTTTAAGTTTTATACTTAGAAAGAAGAACGTTATCTAGTTTGATTAGAAATAGGATTCTCTTTATCTCGAATCTTGGTAAAGATTACTGCGTAATCATAATTCTCCGTTCTCGCGTAAAAATTGAATTACTTTTCTCGTTAACTCTTTGAGAGTACGAGAGAGAGAGAGTGCAAGTACGCATAGACGACATGGCCAATCCCGTGGAAATGAATCGGGATTACTTTTACGCCGTGTTTCAAACTTCCCGATGGAACGAGCAGCGAGAAAGAGAGAAAATGAGAAAGAGAAAGACAGAAATAACGAACGAGAGAGTAGTCGTAGGAGTTTGACGTGGAGTTTGCCGGAAAACGTGGGGGTTGTTCGAGGGACTCCGGGCGAGGGAGTAGAAAACGGTAAAATTAGCTTAGACGGTAGATCGAAAGTATTGGCAGATAAGCGATATAGCTTTCACGGTCCAACGAAGGCTTTCACGTTTCCACAATCATCTTATTTGTGCTACGTAAGCTACCTTTCGTACCGCAATACGATTTTCCATACGATTAATCTTTAATATTGCGATCGGTACTGTTTTTCCAGACTCGAATAATCATTTCTTACCATTCGTGAATTTAAACTTTGATCATATTGATCTTAATTGATCAAAATTTTTGTCATTTGTATTCGTCATAACCATTTTGTTGTACATGTAAAGCTGAATCACATTGTTAAGGCGCTTACCAAAGTTTACCATGCAGAATTGTGAATAAAAACACAGGTTCTGAATGTGAGTCCTGATCGTGCTGGTAGCTCTCCGATCTGATTATTTTTCAGACATTTGGACTTGTAGATACTCTTCTTAATCTCACCGATTCAATTATTCTCACGATTACTATAACATCATCCAACAATTCGCATATCTTCGAATTTGATTTTCTCGGCATCTTGCGACGAATTTAACGAGCTTAAAGATGAGAAGCAATTTCCAAGGAAACTCCTCCGAACTCGAGCCAAATTCTATAAGGATTTGATGTTGGCGCATCGCATTCCAGTTACGTGTTATCGTGCTCGTCACCAAATTTAACTCACAAACTTCGTGAACAATCGATCGTTGATCTTAACGATATAACCCTAGGTTCATCGAATTGGATTCATCCGGTATTTAATAATCGTGCATCTGGTTTCGTCGTTTATTTGAAGCTCTCGTCGAAAACCGAACGATGGAAAAAGTATAGTCCGTTTTTGCTATAGACGTACTACTCGAAAGTGGACAATAGTTTTTCAATGAGTACATCGAAAATGCGGAAAAGTTTGATACACCCTCTCTCGAAAAAAGTTGAAAAATCTCATTAAAGGATCATATATCTCGCGCCTTTTCCTAAACGCGGCCGCATTAGCGCGGAGTACCGCTCGAGGAAAGCAGCCTCTTCATTATTGAAGGGTGCGTTACACAGACACACTCTCTCGGCTGGCACCATCGAAAAAAGAAACTCGAGGATGCAGGCAACACGTAATTCACTTTTTAACCCCATTCGCACCCACCAGCCTCGAAACGATAATCGCGAAATTAGTGTGCCGTCAGGAAAGAAAGAGGAGATACGATGCATTTCGGTGATATGCCGTTTTTTCCCTCCTATCTCCGGACCTCGAGCACAATGACGCGTCTTTTCTACGTTCGCGCGTCTGCCAGGAGTCTGCGATTCCCAAAAGAGGGATCAAATTCAATGTCTTCCACGCGATTACGCTCTTACGACGGGATATTATGGTTAGAAAAAAAGCTGGGCCTGCATTGAGGTTTGTTTCGAGTGGGAGATAATAAAGTCGTAAATTTTATTGAATTATTTTATTGAGGGATCGTTAATATACTCCATATATAAAATGAAAACAAAATCGATTGTATTAAAGCTTAGATTCCTTGAATGAGAGAAATCAATTTTGACATAAACTAATGGCAATATTTAACTAAATCTAGTTTCACATATCTGAAAAAAGATGGCAATCGAATGTATGAAATAACTCCAAAAAGAGACTGAGTATTTTTCATCTACAAAAACTTCGGATAAACAACATAACTCCCACTCTTTTTGCACGTCCCCTCCTTGTTTCTCACTCGATCTCTCCTTTCTTTATTCCTTTCCTCTGACTTCGATTTTCACAAGTAAATTGCATTTACGGAGCCCTCAACGTTCGTCTCGCGTTCGCCCGCGAGTATTTCTTCTTCAAACACTCGACAGCTGGGCGAGTAGCCTCGAGTCCTCTCAACGGAGTGTATCCGGTATACCGATGTTTCTTCTCTCCTTTTTTCACGATTCTCTCATACTTTTTTCATCCATCATGATTCATCCGATCGATAATCCACGAATTTTCACACCTATAAGTATTTTTTTCTCATTTATCAAAACATTTTTTATTTCTCTTTCTCATAAGTTCATATAGAATGTACATTTGATACAAATAATGAGAATATATTCAACATATAAAGATACAAAACAAGTTCGTCTATTTATTACTTTCATTGCACGATCACTAGTTGGTAATAAAGCAAACGTTGAAATTCGGCTCTGAAAATTGGACGGTTAAAAAAAAAATCGCAAAATCGTAAACGGAAATTCGCCGACGAATTCATCGCGAACGAAGATAAGGTACACCGGTTGGTTATAGAACGAAGCAATTCGCGTCTCTATCCTTCTTTTTTACTATTTTTGCGAGACTCCATCGTGGATTCCTTTTCAGCAATTCTCTCTATCTCTCTTTCGCGTGCAGTGATCCCGTAAAATTGATTCTACGATGAGCAGCCGACTGAACGAGAAGCTTTTTTCCTTACTAAATCGGATTTACGGCACCGCGAGAATTCGTTGAAAGAGCAAAATTGTTAGAAAACGACAGAAAGGAGCGGGAAATAGAGTAGTCTTCTCTTTCTAGCTTTTTCACTAATTTCAATTATAAGACGGGGTCCAAAGGTTCGGTTCAAACAATCGCAGAGCTATAACAATTATACCAGACTTGATTAAATATCACAAATGAGATTTCATAGAATAGTAAAACAAAAATTACTCTACAAATCAAGTATAATCAAACTGCCACTTCCAATTTATAAACAATTCGAACCAAGATTTTACATTGGGACCAATGAAAAATTCTACCCGCACCATGTCAATTTTCTCATGCAAAGATCATATGTCCATTATATGATCCCTACATTTGCTTCTATAATATATCTCGATTAAGATTTCATCCAAGATGCCAGCCAATGTGTAAACCCAGCTTAAGTTAGACTGCCTTCCTAGCCCACTTTTTCTTTATGTTTAGTTCCATTCGTTCTCTTATCTTACCGACGTCCCAAGTCTCAAAGTTATTCCGCCCAACATGACGCAGTCGTACAGCAGTCATTCTCACTCCCGTTCTAATCCTAGACAAGCTCTCACGTCTTACACTATAATCTTCTTTCTACGATCCAGCGTGAACATCTTTTCCCTTGGCTAATCTACAATGTTTTTTTCTCTCTTCTTACAGCTAAGGAATTGAAAACATGCGGTGGTATCAGCAGCGGCGGTGAGGTATGTTGCTCAGCCGATATGGAGCTACGACTGCAAGCAAGAGCACGAGACAAGCACGAGCAAGCAACGAAAGATACACTTCAGCGATTGCATCAACTCTTGTCCACGCGTGGCAATAGGTTCCACAGTGAGTATCGTTGATATATACTGCTTGAATCAGTGATAGAAACTACGATTAGTCGGACGGGTGTCTACCTCGCGTGACTGACCGATGTGTAGAATAATTTCAAGATAAAATACAGTGATATTTGTAAGTGGTAATTGTATGCAAGTATAGGGCATTTATGTAGTACAGTTTTAATAGGACATGATCAAAAAAATAGGAAGGATTCCATTGCATGACACAAATTTGGATAAAATTAACAAAAGTTTTATTTAACGCGGTTTCCATATGATATTCTACACATTTTCATGCAAGGGTTAAAGTTATTTTCTTGCACGATAGATTTGTAGATTAATGCAAGATTTTTAATAAAATTCGTTAGAATCACAACATGTATTTCCTTGATAATAACACCAAGCTTAAAAACTTTTTTTAATACCTACCCAAGTTTTAAACCATCACTTAATTGTTTAAAGCCTTTTTTCAAGGCAATTTAAGGGACATCAAAGATTATAATGACACTTTAGCGATAAATAGAATAAAAAAGTGAAAAATGGGGATAGTAAACTACAATTTTTTCCCTCGTGGGTCGTTTGTGACCCGCACGTTGTGGTTTAAAGATTTAAAGACGCGTGGTTCTCATCTGTGATGACGAACATGGGATGAATTGGTTCGATCGATCGGTTCCTGTAATCGGTGTTCGCGACATTGTTACTAACAATGTCGAGGGAAGAGAGGACGAAAGGAGATTTCCGTAGGTCGGTCGGTCCGCTCGAGATAGAGAAGTGGATACTGACGAGCTCCTCCTAGCGCGTACCAGAGGTCCTCCAAGTTGTGAGTGAACTTGTGAGACTTTTTTTTAATTAAAGAGGGACCGCGCGAATACATCGAGGAGAAAGCTGGAAGTAGGAAAGGAAGAAAGAGAGAGAAAATGTACGCGTAGGGCCGTACGCACGTACTCAGGCGACTCTCGGATCTTTCCGCGACACGTTTGTTGCCTCTTCTTCTTCCTTCATCTCTTTCTCTCTATCCAACGTAACCGCGAACGAACGGGGAAACGATTTCAGCATTCCCGAGGGTCCTTCTCGAGCGCCGTACTTTCCCAGAGCCTTTATCTTTGTAGCCGACAAGCCCGCGACAAGTTCGATCGAGAAGAAACTATTTCATTGCGAATTGAGAAGAATTTCACTTTGTTCGAGGAATCATCTCCTCGTGGATATTGGAGTCATAATGATTGGAAAAAGTTAGAGACAGAGATAAAGAGAATGAGAATTATGTTGAATCGACATTAGTATCTATAGTATATTTAATTTATGGAATATGGAATAATCTATGGAATATTTAATATTAAATATTTAGAGATATATTAAATATTTACGAAAGGTATTACATATTAGTTTCTTTAATCAACATACACCTATATTATTCTATATCCGTTGATGTTGGAATAGTTTTGCTATTGTAACATATGCAGTATGTATGAAATTCATATTCAACCCACGCACACCCGCAAATAGCACTTAGTTTATACGTACCTACTGACATATAAAATTTATATCTCACTCATGTACACGTAACGTACATTTCACACACATACACATTCATATAGGTATTTAGAGGAATACTACAGACTTAATATTATACAACTTTTTATAAAAATTAGTATAACTTCGATCACTGTACCGTGGTTCATCGAGTAAGCGGATCTCAAAGCGATCGTGAGCTTAAAACGGAAACGTTTACGTTTAGAAACAGGATACAATATCCAAACATGAATAGAGAGAGAGAGTCGGAAACGACGGTTTATCCCTCTGTACTTATGCACCTTCCTACCTACATATACTCATATATATACATATACGTAGACCATAGCCGTGCAACGCTCGATTCGAGAAGATCAGCGGTAGGATTACACGTTGAAAACGGAACGGGTGGTTCTCCTGGCTCGGAGCTGGGATTAAAAGATTAGCAAAATTGCCGTTTCACGAGGACCTCCGATCGGACCCACCTCCATCGGCTCTTCTTCTCACGATTCTACCAGACTAACGTGTTCCTAGAATATGGAGGTTAACGGAAATGCGAGTCGAAGAAAAAGAAAGATTACCGTAAGGAGGGTATATTATCTCGTAAATGAATGAGATCGATTAGGAATAATTGATTGCGTTCAAATCGATTATATATTTCTTTTTGATTTTTATGACGATATAGGCAAACTCTGTATGATAGTTAGAATTGATGCATACTTTATCATACATTACCATAGACAATACCATCTATACCACTACCACTAATCTTCTGATTCTGTCGATAGTTTGCAAAGTCTCATAAGGACTTGGAACTTTTGGACCAACGACTAAACAGCAGTCAAACACTTAAAAATTATATGGATGCACTTCTTTTTCAAGGACCAAGGAAATGTAATTTCGTTTTATTTTAACACGATTAGAAGATTAAGTTTACATTTTATCATATAGAACTTTTATAACAATAAATATTAAATAATTAACAAATTATCATATTGACTGCAAGAAATTTGTTCAAAAAGCTTGAGTACGAGAAAAATGTGAAAGATTTAATCTCTCGCATCGTTTATGCGATGATCCACAAGCGGATGATGCCTTTGATCACGCGGATATTCGCGTTATTAATTCCATCATCGCCTTTCTCTCTCTCACACATATACACACACGTACAAGGTTCTCTCTTCGTTCCAGACAAACAGTCTCGTTTGTGGTTAGCCCGATGTCGGTGAATATTTAATGGGAAGGGGGTAAGAGACCGAGAGGGTGACGACGTTTGCGTGCGGATAGGATGCTCATTGTACCTACGTCTATGAAATCTGACAGGTAATACTAACAGTCGGTTCGTGCTCCTGCTATCTTTCGGATGTCCCTTGGACAACGTAATTGCAGACCGACCCTTTCTGAACTCCCTTTCTCGTTTTCCATCGTTTCATATCCAGCCGGCACCTTGACTCTACTGGGTGGACCAGTCGTTTCTCAATTTGTATAATTTAGCTAGATAAGTGGTATAATAAAGATTGTAATCGATCCAGGATATATTTTATACGTATCCGTGTCAATATGTAAGGTTGAATTACATCGATATTTCACACTTCTATAACCAATCGCATAATAGATTTGATAGTTAGCTTATTTATTAAATAAACAAATGGTTGATCATTGAAAATTAAATCCTTTGTACCTAACTAACACATTACGTATCGATCGAGTATTTTATTACTAATCCCACCGAATGACCAGGTGCTCTTATGCACGGTAACTGTTCTGAAATGAAATCAATACCTTGATATTTGTCCTCAATTTAAAGTATCGATTCTATTTGGTTCTTTTACGCGATTGGAACCTATACGAAGTACCATACGTAACGAGGGGTAACCACTTTTACTGGGATATAAATAAAATTAGTTAATACTTCTAACTTAGAGAATAATAATCTCAAATAATCTAATTATCTTGAGACACTCACCTCCATCAATTCCATCCAATAACGATACTAATTTTCTAGGACAGCATCGAGCTCACGCGGAAGCTAAGAAAGAGAGTGAGACAGACGATATCGCGACACGTCAGTACATTCGCGACACCCCGTATAAGCATAGAAGAGAACCCTTCTCGTATTCGAGTCTAGAAGGCTCTCTGTGAACTCCTATCATGCAGAGTGCTAAGTAAAGTGGATACGTAGCTAGGTAGAGCTAGGTACCGCCTCAAAGGAAGCAGCTCGCATAAGGGGGTGGTGTTCTACAAGGTGGATGAAGAGAGAGAGAGAGAGAAGAAGGGTTGTACATTGCCAACGTTCACTGTGAACCAGGCTACGTCTACGGAAAAGATTGAAGACTCGAATGCGGACCGTTAGTAGCGTCCCACCGCACCGAGTAATTTTGTTAATTAGGATCGTTAGGCCTTCGCGAGCTTTTTACCACGACGACGCCGACGTCGTCGTCTGCACGGGCATCATATGCCGTCAAAGCGACACGCCGCGCCGCCGGCCCTTTCAGACGCCTCGCAACATCCTCTCATCGATAAATCGACGAGCCAACGGGCTACGAGACAGGAAGAGAGTGCATTTTTAACGAATTCCGATATAGCTATCGATTTTCTATCGTTAGGTACAGGACGCAGTGGTTATAATACATGTAGGATGAATTCGGGCTGGGATTTTCATGTTTCGAGTTATAATAATCATAGTAATCGCTTTTGGTATCAAAGGAAATCTCCAAATGCTGATTTGAAGTTGTACATTTTTTTAGAAATCCGTACGTAATCTTGCTTCTCATGTTTGGAGCATTGGATACCTATTTAGTCATTTTTAAACATCATTTTTAAATTTGATTAATTTGCTTTAGTTCGCGTACTACATGGAGATATTCAACGCACCACGGGTTATGCACATCTACTATGGATATTTACCGTACTTTTTATTATATACCTACCTAATATTATTTACACGATATGCCGAAGGTTATTTATAATAATAAAAAAAATCGAACGTGATCGAATTCCCGAAAAAACGATACTGGTTTTCAATTTTCGAACACATCCAATCAGAACCATTTTAGATATCATACATACAGAGTTATATATACGTACACCAATACCATATTATTCTCATTTTACCTTTGTTTCTAACGGAAATATAAAAAAATCAATAGTTTCCTCGCGGGCTATTTGTGATCGGTCCGAAGACTCATAACATGGACTACAAATAGTAGGAATATTTTTTCAATAGATGGATCTCAAGCATTTCGATGCGAAATTTGCGCGGTTCACGTTTACAAGGCGATTCAGGCTTTCGCAATTATCAAGCTCTCGTATTCATCAAACACTCGTTCCGCGCGAGATCGCTCTTTAAAGCTTTCGACGAGCGTAAACGAATCTCTTTTTAATTAAAGAAAACTCTAGCTTCCGAATTTGTGCGAATAACTCCGCAAACGTTCTATCCTTTCCCGCGGTTTACTATACCACGTCTTTGCGATTTGATTAAAAGGATAGCTTAGAATACTCGTGATATGTTTTTTTTATCCATTTTCATTCTTATTCGAACGTTATTATTTAAAGGTAGCTATTCAAGGTTTAATGAAATGGTACGACGTTCGAATAATCGGTCTGCAGAAATAGTACTGATTATTAAGATTCCATTATACCGATTGAGATCATGGTTATTATTCGATGGTATATTTTAGTTTTGATAAAAATGAAATAAAAATGACAAATTTCTACCGCTTCCAGGTAAATTTATCATTCAAATATTTCAGACCTTTCTGGTTTACTAATAACTTAAAATTCTTTTAATACACACAAACATTAAAATAGTCATTTTTATTAGTTTTATTATTGTTAATATTTGTAGTTTTTCAGTAATACTCATAAAACTATAAACAAAACTGTAGCCTAATACAATCAACATAATTCTACGTAGGTAGTAGATTAAATACATTAATAATTCATTAATAATATATAGTCTAATCTAATCCACGTGCCAAATTTTTCCAATAGCCAACACCTGCAAACAATTGGCCATTATCACCATTCCATCCTTATCTCTCTTTCCTCAAGACACTTTTTACAGTCTCACAAAAAATTGCACCGAAAATCGGACTAAAACGATGGACATTGCTTGGCACGGTGGAATGAAAATTAGTCGATATTTCAAAGATAGAAGGTAAAAAAGACAGCGACTCTGTATGCACGAATACACACAGACGCCTAGAAGAAAAAGTGAGAGAGGGGGGGGGAGGGGAGAAGCAAACTAAAGCTAAATGAGACTACCAAGGCGAAATATCGCGAATTAATAGCCGAGACGAACTTATACCGTCGGTGTTAAGTGCTTCCTCTTTTTCGCGCTCGTCTTGCCCTTTGTACGTCGACGAGCTCTGATGGTAGAGACGTGGTAGCCATCGTAGACGGCGACGACGATTCGTTACACAGGGAGCGTGCGAGGCTGCACTCGTCGTTAAAAGGAATTTTAATCACATTCTTCGCGGCTGAAGTGACGATAAGGAGGTTCCTGGGTGCTACCTCTCTTTCTCTCTCTCCCACTCATTCACACTCTTAGCCATACCTTCTCTCTCATACATACAGACTCGTGTTCTATCTTTTTCTCTCTCTCTTATTGAGGGTGGTGACCGTGAGGGTGGTTTGGCTTGAGAACCATGACGAAAAAGAGAGAGAAGGAAAGCTACCGCCATTGTTACCGCGTGCCTCGAGTACCCCTAGACGTTTTACTTTTTAGACCCTATCTTTGCTTCTCTTTCTCTCTCACTTCATTCCCTTCCAGTTCAATATTCTCTCCCTCTCTTCATTCCTTCTTTACAGTCTTGGATCCGTATCGTCGATCGAGCCATTTTTACGAGCTCGTCTTTACGAGAAAGGAAGAAACGCTGCGGACGAACCATTTTCCTTACGTTAATTGTTAGTGGTTGGAAAAACGCAAGACGTTTGATTTGTAAAAGTTTTTGTTTCGTACTTTTTCTTGTGGAAAAGATTCACTTTGGAAATATTCAATTTTTTCAAATGTGTTATTCAATTATTTTTAAATCGTTTTGAAATTTGTACAAAATTATATTGACACTTGATTTTTTTTCAGGTTTCTTCAAGGAGCTCTTGGCGACGAGTAAAAGAGGCTTCCACGAGATGTTCAAGAAAACCTACGGGATTTTGTACGAACAAAATGCCTACGTCTTCACGGACCTCTTCAAGGAGCTTGAGAATTATTACGCGAAAGGAACGGTGAGTCTTGCGTTTATTTCTCCCTTCACCTTATTTTCTTCCTCTCTCTCTTCCTTTCTTGGATCTTATTACGAGCTGAGATTGAAATCGTTCTGCATTAATCTCTTCGAGAATTCTTTCTCTTTTCATTATATTCCTGTGTTCCTTTGCCACGTCAATTGTTACAGTTACGTTGCACATTCTTTAAAATATTCTATAAAAGCTGTACCACCTAAGTTTATCGCCTGAAATATTTTCGTTGTAATTCAAATTACGAAACACAAATGTTTCTCACGAAGATTGCATAGTTTTATGGAGGGCCAGCATATAATAAAAAAATTTTTTAAAATGAAATGTTACATTTTATTTATTTATCAATTTATATTCAAAGGCTAATAGACATCCTTACATCTTATATACAAGGTGATATTAGACAATATCTATACTTTTAGATAAAACAAGAGAAAAGCTGTCAATCTTAAAACATTAAAAAAAAATCCCGACAAACACGAAAGGTGTCTTTATTCGCGTTTTCTCGCCTCTCACGGATGAGATGAGAGGAGGGAGAAGGAGGACCGTAATTTAAGCGGTAAATCAAGTTTCACGGTAATACGAGAGACGCATGCGCTCTCGATTTTCACAGGACCGGAATTTATTTCCTTTTCTCCGAAAGTCTTCTCTTCTACGCCTTCCCTCTGTGTTCTTGTTATTTTTTTTCTTTTTCTTAGCGAAGGTAACGAAACGGAAGGGCTTCTGTTCGAGATAACCCTCGTGATGATCGTCTTCCATCCCTTGTCTCGATCAAGACGTCTTCTAACGCGTTCTCTAACACGTTTCTAAGCTCAGGAACACAGCCCACGAGCTAAAGTCAGACCGAGCTCGAGTTTAATCGATGCTTTTGACGTTCGCAATCGGTCTACCCTTGATAAAGGGCTAATTGAAAATGTCCCGACTCTGCTGGACCTTCGTCCTGTTCGAACTTTGGTAGGAAACTGTGAAAATGGGGATGAGGGATAGCCATGTGGAAAATAAAAGATTCCAAATCAATTGATGGTCATTTAATACCATTGTAAAGATTCCAAGTATTTAAAAAATATTTTACTGAGAATTTCAGCGTATAAAAGTTGTTTAAATAAATGGGCGAATTATTTAATGTTCTTTTCGGTATCTATTAACCGTTCAAATATTCCAGAAATGTTTGTCGAAAAATATCTTTCTGATTATTTTGAAAACCATTTTAATACATTTGATATCTACATTTTTAAAAGATTTAAAATCATTCTGGAATACTTTAAACATACCTTTCGGATTACCTTCGTCCATCGATCCATCTGTCGATCGTTCCACATTGACTTCAAAAACCTTTAACGTCCAAAAGACCGAACATCGATCCCATTCATCGATACGGTACACGAGCCATCGATCTTTCCAATAACCGACAGCGGAGTGAACGACATTCCAGAATACGATTCGGCGCCTTTTTCGTTCGTCATTGAGATCATTTCGGAACGTTTCACGCACGAACGACACGAAGGAGTCTTCGAAACGTCAAACTCGAATACATTATCTCATTCGAGTTTCACAGGCTCGAAGGCTGCTAATAAATTTATGTGACGCTTTGACTTTCTTACTGGGGACACATAAGAGCTCTTTAATTTACCATAACGTTCCATCATTATTTTTTTTTTTTGGAGAAGATTCCCTCAGAAAAAATTATTTATTTTTTTACTAAGTTTTTTTTATAAAAATTAATAACTGTTAAAAATAATAACAACAATTGTTTCCTAACTCCATTTCTATATATTATGATCAATTATTTAAATCTTTGACAATTTTTATATTATGTAACATGGCACATTCATTCACTATGAATATTTTCATTGTCTCAGGTGGACTTAGACGACACGATGGATAATTTCTTCAACACGCTCTATCAAAAGATGTTTACGGTACTAAACAGTCAATACAAGTTCGACAACAAGTACTTGGAATGCGTAGGCGATCACATGAAGGAGATGAGGCCGTTCGGCGACGTACCTCAGAAACTGGGTATTCAAATAAAGAGGTCGTTTGTCGCGACGAGAGCCTTCAGCCAGGCTCTCACGGTCGCGGCTGACGTCCTGAAGAACATGCAAACGGTAATTTCAAATTTTCTTTATTTTTAGAGTAATAGGCGATTCGTACAACATTTAAAATAAATCGTAAGAATTAAACGATCTTACAAGTTAGAAACGTTTAAAGGTCTCAACAAATTACTTGATCATTTCTAATATATGATTAAATCCTATTATAAAATATAATGTCTGTATTTCATTCATTCTAATCTCACCATTCATAACTGACAATAATTATTTTCCCGTAGTTAAAATCATCGCCGGAATGTGCAGCGGCATTGACGAGAATGACCGCGTGTCTCTCCTGCAGTGGAATTACTGGCAAGGTATTGGCTTGCGGAGACATGTGTGCCAACGTAATGAAAGGTTGTTTAGCCCAGCACGCGGCACTCGATGGCGAATGGAATCACTTTGTCGGTTAGTGACGATGATCTTCTTCTTCGATGTATCCCATCCATTTGATATACAAACCTTCTCTCTCTTCTTTGTCTCTAAATAGAGGCCGTAGACAAAGTAGCCGATCGATTGCTCGGCCCGTTCAATATCGAGATGCTGATGAAGCCGATAAACTTGAAGATATCCGAGGCGATTATGATCTTTCAAGAAAGTAGCAGCGACGTTTCGCAAAGGATATTTACAGGCTGTGGTCGACCTGTTTTGGGTAGACGAAGACGAAGAAGGGATAACAGAGAGCTCGAGCTCGAGTCGTTAAACTTTGATCAGGAAACATCAGGAGAGGATCGTTCCGCGACTGCCGCGGTTCTGGACAAGCTCGTCAAAGAGATACGACAACGTGTTAGAGACTCGAGACAGTTCTGGGTCTATCTGCCGTATCAGCTATGCAATGACGGCTTGGTCGTGCCACCGAGCAACACGAAGGAATGCTGGAATGGCACGCACGTTGACAAGTGAGTAGGACCGTGTATCATCTTGTGCGATATGTAGAGATACGAGTTAATTCCAAGTTAAATTTCATATTAAAGTGTAAAAAAGTAATACTTATCGCAACATATAGGATGAGTTAATAAAAACTATTATTTAAAAGAACTTATCAGCCATTAGTTATATGAAGACACGTTTGAAAGAGTAGAAGATTATTATGAAGATAGATGAATTAAGATTTTTATGAACTAATATAATATACAACAAATTAATAAAAATATGATTTAAATCATGTATTTTTAGATACATATATCCTGTATCATCGGATGGTGAAACGCAAACATTGAATCCGGAAGTGCGAAGTAGCGGACCAAGGCCAACGATCGTGAGAGATCAGATTTTCGCCTTGACGACGATCACGAACAGGCTTAGGTCCGCATTCAATGGTCAAGACGTCGACTGGATAGATACAGGTACTTATCCTTCGTCGAATTACATCGTTATCTCACGAGTGCTCGCCGTAGATATTCGGTAGAGACGCTTCGAGAGTGATCGTTCGATATCGAGTATAGCATGGCTCGCATGCTTCTCGCAATTAAGAAGATTCGTTGAGAATATAATTGCTAGATCGCTTTACCTTGTTTGTAGTTTTCGATTAATATTCTTAAACTTTTATTGCATCCTTTTTTTTCATTATTTATGATCAATTTTGTTTTAGAACTTGATTAATTATAAAGTTAGAAGATTAGTGAAATTGTTTATTATCTTAGTCTTATTGCATAATTAGGTATACGTATAAAAAATATATCTATTCCCAATATCATTTTCAATATCCCATAACCATATAGCTTATTCGGCACACACTTACCACCCAACAAAAATTCTAACTTCTCCCTCCTCCTTTCAAAAGAATCTCCCACACTCGAATTGCATTCTCATATTTCGATATTCTTTCAGAGGAAACGTGGTACGGATCCGGAAGTGGTTCGGGTGACGGATCCGATGGTCGAGACGACGAGGACCACTTCTCCTCGGAAGGCTCGGGTTACGGTGACGATCGTTCGTCACCGGAACAACCGCCGAAACAAGCGACACCTAATCTAGGTGGCTCGGAAGAGGTGCCACCACGGGTAGGAGTCGACACGAAGCCGAACAGCAACGATAATTTCAATGTTAATAGTGCCAACAATAATAACGTCAACAATAATGGTAACACGACGTCCACGGTCGATAGCGGAGCAAGCAGGCAGAAAATATCGTTGTCACGAGCACTCACAACGTATCTCGTGCCGATCGTCGTCATGTGGTTCGGTGGATGTCTCACCGAGTGGCTGTGATCATGCGGCTTTCTCACTTTATTGCAGTGTACTGCATTGTAAATAATATTACATTCGTGACTACGAACGATGTTTCTTAATTTCGCTCGATCGGAAACCGCGGCCATGCTGTCGAAAATATCCATAAAGATAAAATGACGACGTCCTCGTTAAAATTGAGCCGCGAGTGTCCCGATATTTCGTGGATCTCGAGAAGAAACGCATGAAACGGTGAGGTAGTGACTCTTTGGTATAGTTTCTGGACTCTCTCATGAGCGAATGAACGATCTTCGGATAGTAACGTTGATCGAACCTTTTACAACGTGTGGTTTAATCAATTGTGAATGGACTCGTGTTGCAAACTTTTATGTATGTATGTACGTTTATACGTATGTATACGTGAAAGTTTTGATGGAACTAAGTTATATCAATTTTACGCGCTGCGGCGGCATCGAACTCTCCGAAAAATGCGTGATCCCGCTTAACCGATGGAATATTTCTTCGCTATAACTCTCCGTCGGTTTCATCTCTATCCTCTACTTTTTATTATCGACGCAACTCGAAGGAGGAAAACTTTGCACGGTGGAGAAAATAATGTCGGGTGAAAAAGGGTAAAAAAAAGAAGTGTGGAGATGATCGAATTTGAAGAGTACGTAGATCGAGAGTCGAGGCTGTGTAAAAATAAAATCGATAGATCGTGGTTAATTTGTAGTCTAGCGTTTAATGAAAATGTTGACTGACTTTTTTCCACGAGATATCGTTCCATTTTTTGCACGCAGCCCGTATTATCGAAATTCTTTCACAAAATTGGAGACTGTGGGAACTTGTTCGCAATGAAGACGGAAAATACAGGGAAAAAAGACGTAACTTTTATTCCCGTCCAACGAACAAAATTTCTTTCTTTTTTTCTTATACACTTCGAAGGATAATCTAAAGTTTCATTCATTTTCCGGATCTTCTGCTTTTCTTTCTTAATTCTTTCTCACCATCGAGAATCACGCGTCACCATTTTCAAAGAAACAAACTGCGTATTCGAACGAAAGAAGTGTCAAAGTCGTGAGCGCCGTCGTGCTCGGCCGAAAGTTAAGCTCCTGTGATAAAATCAAATAAATCGAGCGATCTCGACCGATGCCTTCTGTGTATCACGAACGCGCAATTCCTTCACACAAAAATAAGAACACGACTAAGAGAGAGAGAGAGAGAGAGAGAGAGAGAGAGAGAGAGAGAGAGAGACATTTTACAAATCTAGTGAAATATTAGAAACTAATGCTAACGAACTAAATAATTATTTGTAATTATATTATTATTATTATTATATTATATTATATATATGTAATTAAATTAATATAAAGTTATATATTACGTTCGAAATATTTTATTGAATTAAAAAAAAAAGAATAAATGGAACGTGCGAAATGGTATATAACACACGTATGCGCGCGTCGTGTGCTTGTCTATGCTTTCGCACGAACGCAAATTTAATTTGATCTACGCAATTTTTGTTCATTTTTACGGAACGCATGTAACTACGTTGATGGTAGCGAGAACGTTTTAGCCATTTTCAATTATAAATAGACGCGCTTTTTATTTCCATCTTTCCGTAAATACTTCAATCTTACGGATACACGTTCGAGTGACTCTTTATTTTCTTTCTCGCGAAAGGAATTATCGAAAAGTTTATCGGTGCTCCCAGCACTGATTGGAACAGGGTTTAAAAATGGAGGATCGTTTGCAACGATCGCCGAGCAATTTTTATAAACTTTCTTCTTTTAGGGAGAATAGGTTTTAACGAACGAAGGATTTACAATCTTCGTCTAAGTTGCATAACGGCAACAAATACTTCTAAAAAAAATAATAATAATAACGTTCCTAATTCACTTTCTGTGTTTAACAGCCAATGTGAAAATGTCAACGTCATTTTACGTAGAATAAGATCGAAAAATGGCGGAAAAAATCGAACGCATTCAAAAATGAAAACTGAAACAAGATCGAACTTAAAAGGACCGTTCTTTATTTCGCTTTTTAAAAAGCACCTTCCCTCGAAAAGCCTTTTCTCTATGAAACCCAAATACTCGCATATATGTATGGTACGTATGTGTGTTATCATCATTTTATTTAAGTCGGAGGGAGATGCGAAAGATTGTGTATAACGGCGAGACTAAAAAAAAGGATTTCTCGAAGTGCCCCAGTATGATTAAAAAATAAAGTAGATTTATACGAGATATATGATTCTAAAAAAAAAACAATTGACGATTATAAAGAGCGAGCGAGCGAGAGAGAGAGAGATGAATGAGTGTTGTGCGTGCAATTACCGATGATTTATCGATTTTTCTTTCCCCAATCGGACAACGGAACACTTGCAAACAAAAATAATAATAATAATAATACTTTATGCGTAAACATAAAGTCAGATGTGTGCATAAAATAAACGAGCGTATGCATTATACATAATATGGTTGAAAGGTCCAAACAAGCCTCGAAGTGACGATGCTCTTTAAATGCGTGCGTTTTAACGAGGAAGAAAAATAAGAAAGATGAAGAAGATTAAGAAGCTGAAGGATGGAGGAACCTATTCTATCGCGTTAAAATAGATTACACGTTAGGATTATACGTTTTATGTATACAGTACTTATAGACTTTTTACGTTTTACAGAACCAGTTAATAACAATTACAGTACGATAGGTTTTCAACTTTTTACTTCCGTGTCCGATACGAATCATTACGGGCGTTTGTAATTGTCCATGCAAAATTTGTCAGTTTAGGTGATGATTTTTTTTTTTTTTCTTTTAAATAAAAAAGTAGGCAATTTTTGTCCTGGTGATTCGTATCGCGAAACGTTCGTCTCAGAACTGTACTGGGTCAGTCAGTTTTCTATACCCTATCCCTATAGTTTTGATCTCCGTCGTCGTTCGTGTGCTAACCTAAACGTTCGAGAACAACACATACGTACGTACACATACACATGACACACACGCACACATACACATACAGCCTGTTAACGTAATTGTGATAAATATTAGGAAAAAAAAGAAAGAGAATGAGATCATGTTCCAAAAAATGGAGAATTTTGTTGGAACTCGCCCGATGTAACAATATTATTTTTCAAATCAAACTTCTCACCGTATCATCGAATATTAAAAATCATTTAAACAATTACAAAAAAAAAAAAAAAACCACGCTCTGTGTTACGTTAACAACCATCATTATCCATTGTCTTCAACCCATTCGCGGACTTGTACTCGAAATTTTACAGTGTGTAATAAAAGAAAAAAAAAAGGACCGAGAGAAGTTCTTCGATACATTTCTCAATGTACTGCCATGTATATGAAATTTTATTTAACGACCAACCAAGTATGGAATAAATGGAAATATTCGAAGAACCCATGTTCAACATAATCTTGTCTTTTACATATGCTTTTTCAGATGATCTCGCTTGTTAAAAAAAAAAAAAACACGGTAGGTAGCCCTAGTAATAGATTTGAATTGTTTAAACGCATAAATTTCATCTCATACTTGTATACGTACGATTTATTATAATACTTTACATACTTTGACATGACAATTGTTCTCTGGTCCGCTGAGGAATGAAGTGCCGGGTAATTCTTTCGTATTAATTATTTAATGTAACTTTTTCGTATACGGGATTAGTTAATAATTGGGATTACGGTATAAATACATAGAATTAACTCGTCCCAAACTATTCTACACTTTTCCTAAGTGTCGTCTAAGGTAATGCAATGGAAACTATAAGATCGGATAATAAGAATTATTTGTTGAATTAAAACGTGTAGATCGATTCGAAAGTTTAAACTCGTGGAAACTATCACTCGAAAAGTAAGAAGTCGAACGATAGAAGAAAAGGGATCCTCGATGTAAAATCATCGAAATATAATATACTTGTCATTGACTCAACGCGATCGATCGTCATTCACACGTCATTCTGCGGCTCGTTAGCGATGTACAAAGAAGATCATTAATGGTGGGGGTATCCCCTCCATGCGCCATTAATTCTCCTCTTTATACAATATATATTAATTTTATAACGTGTACGCAATTAGGAATCCATTTCCATGAATTTTCAGTACACTTTTAGCCGTTATCATTGTCGGTCTTGCTAGAAACAATAACGCATTTAACAAATGCAAATTGCTCCGCAGCAATTATTTTATATCGACGCTCACGAATATGTTGAATGTATATTATTAATGTCGATTATCGTGAAAGAGTCTAACATTAATATTCGGCTTAGATTTTTTAAATATAGTTTACACGCGATAACTTGTTATCTTTTTTTCCTTATCCCTCTTTCTCTGTACAAAGTGCGGCGACCGTCTTGAACCACCGGCTGAAATTTGTACATCTTGTTTCTCCTTTAGATCCAATAAATGCTTCAATCGCGTCTTCGCCACGTGAATTTCGCCCTTTGCGTAGTAGCCTCCACCGAAAGTGTCGTGTGTGTCACGGGATGAGAATACGGGCACGCGGGTTTGTTACAGAAGGGATGATATTTGCATTGTTGAGACGGATGTGAGAAGACACACCCTAGTTTTGTACAGGATAGTCCAAACTTGCATTTAGGATGTTTGTATGCACACTTATCGCCGAATTTGCATGCTGGGAATGCACTGTAATTGGTTAACGTTTTGTTTTATTCGGTAAACGATAATTAATATAATAATTGGAGTAAATAAGAGCCGTTAAAAATTTTACCTGCACATAACGGCGGGATGAAAAAAAGCACACTTATTTCCGAGCGTGCAATTAGGCCAGTATCGGCATTTTTCTTTTGACTTGTCGGTTACCGTAGATGCGGCACTCTCGGTGACTGATCTTTTATCTGGAGAAGAATAATGGTAGTTGTAACGAGAAATAGCTTTTTTGTTATTAGGATCAGGTAATAAAGTTTTACATACTTTTAGCTGCTGGTGCACCACTGTATACCGTTGCAGATTTCAATTCTACCGGACTTGGCGAATGTGACCTATTGTATACTATCGGACTCAACTTTCTCCTATTTGTCTGTATATTTTCAACGGCATCCACATTTTCGGTATTACAATTTTCATTATTCTCCTCGTTTATATCTTTCATTACCGTGTCACCGTCCTCATCCACTTCAGTTATTCGTAACACGTTCGATTCGGGCTCACTTTGTCCAAGCGTGTCATTCTGTACCGTTAAAAGTGCCATTTCATCATCTTCGTTTACCTGAAGGGAAATGTCTAATTCTGACAATGTCCCAAACCGATTATAATCAGTCCGTCAGTACTTACCTCCATCTCTAAGCGTTCTTCGTCGTCGGATATAGTTTTCTCCTTTGCAAGATTATTGTTATATCCGTTTAAAGTGACTAAAAACTTTTGGTTGCTATCGCTTCTTTGGAACAAGGACATTACCACCCCCATATGCTCGTCGGTGACGTGCGGTGCATCTATGCAATTCATAAAATATACACTTGTATATCATAGGACTTTTTATTTCTGTATTTAATTTTTAAAAAATAGTGAAAATACAGACTTACAAGGTTTAGGTTCCGGTTCCACAGAATCTGCCATATTTAATTCCACTTGAATTTTTTCCATGACCAACCTCTTATTATCATTAAAACGAACGGACAAACTTTGGCTTAATTCTCGCGGCGGGGCTGGCCTAAGACGCTTCAAAACTGGTTTCTTCTCCTATCAAAAGTGATTCTTTAATGAAACGAACATATCAATATATTGTAATTTGATGCTGAAACCATTTTATGGCATGTATTTTTTAAAAATAAAATAGTGAAATTTAAACAGGTAAAATTTTATTTCGTTTAGGCCGTTACAACAGATAATACTAACTATACAATGCAATGCATTTTTATGATTATGACACTTAAATTTACACTCGTTATAATAACTATACCATTCATGCTTTCGAGCACTTTTTATAGAAATGTTGGACTCTTGATTTGTCTTCATATCAAGTAATCAGTAATTAAACAGCTACAGAACATAAATAAAAAGTTGTAGTCAGTTTGGAGTGTCCTCTCGAAAAAGAATTACTACAACAAAAGTTTGATTATTACTTTGTTGTACATACCAATAGACAAGGTTCTGGATTCTTCTGTTTAACAACCGACTGATTAGCTTCTGCAACCGCCCTCAGCAGTAGGGACTGCGTTGCACGTTTTTGTAGCGGCTGCAGCGGCTTTAGAGGTCTCGGAGTCACGATAACTTTACTTGGAAGCTTAGCATCTTCGACTTCTTCGTCATCCATATCACTCGACATTTTTTTATTTACTTTTTCTAAAGGTTTAACTCGTTTTTTTTCAGTCTTTGGTGGCACAGATTTGTTTACTGCTATTATATGAGATTTAACAGGACCGGCATTAATTTCGTCCACCTCGTCGTTGAGTTCTTCTTCTATAGGTACTCGCGAAGAAATCTCATCTTCGCTACTGTGAGAAGGTTGAGAAAGCGGATTCGAATAATTGTTAGCATTTACTGGTTTAAAATTATTCTTTAAAGGCCCTAGTCTGTTTTTTATATTTTTGTTACCTATTACAGCATTACGATCTTGTTCTAAACACTTGTTGCTCTTATACTCTACTGTCTCTAACGATTTTTGAGATCTATGAGCATTACCAATCCCTAGGCGATCTTTTACACTACCCGTTGATTTCTCAGGTATCCTTGACTTTAAATTAGAATTTCCTTTATCCTTCAAATCAAGGGTTTTGATCGCTCGATCGTTTCTAACGGTACCTAACCGACTTTTGATATCGCTTATTTTATCTGCTTCCTGCTGTCTCATCTCTATCTCTCTATTTCTTTTAATACGTTCCTCTATTTCAAAGTTTCTATTACGTTGGGAATTAGCATTGTGACTATTATCAAATCGTTTTCTATCGAATCGTTTTTCTAACTGTTTGTGTCGAGCTTCGTTGTCTCCTTTTTCTCTATAAACTTCAAATTTCTTTCGGGGAGATGTCACGCCGAGACGGTTTTTGACAGAGACCACAGAAGTTATTTTTGGTTTATTAACGCACGATTTCAGCCTTTTAACATTGTCTTCGGGTAAATCGTCATTCACTTCTGGTGATTTTGATACTTTTTCATCATTGTCTTTTTTCTCTACAGACTCGTGACGTTCGATCACAGATTCTAATGGTCGTTTTAAACTTTTCACTGGAACATTATTTGCCTTTGAATACCGACCGTTATCGGCAGATTTTGTATTCTCCGTAGGAGCGCTATCTTTTGTAATATTACTTTCAAGCACTTCGTCTGGTTGATTCTTTTTAGCAGAAACATCTTGATTGTTGGTAGGCGTGGAAGCGTTGCTAGATTTATTCTCGTTATGTGTTGCTTTAAGACATTTATCTACACTCTTAACATGATTTACATCATTATTCTGATTGGCTGGAAGAGACTTTCCAACTTGTTTATGAGCGGACTTATCATCCTTGATATTTTTAATAGAAGATTTCTCTGTACCTTGCTCGCCTGTTTGGTCATCTAAGAAAGACGTCGTAGAAGATTTTCTTTTCTTTCGTTCCTCCTCCTGCTTAACTACTACAGTGGGTACAAACTCTCTCGAGGATTTCTTCTTTGCGACTGTTACTTTCTGCAGCTTCTTCAAGACCTGATCATGTAACCAATCTACGAACGGAGTTGTACTGTCTTCTAAGAACAAATATAAATCTTCGTGCATCTGTTGACGAGATTTTTTATTTACAACCATAACTAAAATATAGTCCGGTAATTCTTCATCGTACCGTACTCCTAACTCCAATAACTTTGCACGTATCGCACTCTAAAAAATGCAAAGATAATGAAAATGTCAGAATTTATAAGTACATTTTAAATTAAGTAGATTGACTATAATCTGTAATTCTATAATGTCAAATCTACCTAAAAACGTTCCATTTTTTACTTACTCTTAGCTGATTTGTTACTTCTATTCCGCGTATGTCCATCGTGTTCCCTCAAATCTATGTCACTTCGAATAATACAGAAGACTTTACTTCGTCACTATATTGGAAAAATCGCTGGAATTATTATGAATGTTTATCGAATAAAAATATTTTCTGCCATGTTGTGTCAGACTGTCTCTTTCCAACTCTTTGCATGATACAACTCTATTACAATCATTTACTGAAGTAGACACCGCTACATAAAATAGAGGGTTATTATTATTCCAACGTAGAAATGACTACATCGCGGGTTAAAATTTATTCCGCAACAATGTAGGGCATCTAGTTTCCAAAGGAAATAACCATTTGTCGATAAACGTATATGAAAATTCTTGTGAAAACACAATCCACCAAATAAGTATTTTACCAAGCTTAGGATACCATTCACAATAATTTGTTTTAGCACAGACGAGGTATAAGATAGACCGGACATGCAATGTAAATTTTTATCCCACGGTTTTGGGGCTACGTAGCCCCATTACCATTTTAGTGTCGCATGCGACAATATCGGTTTAGAATGGAAAAAGGCAACAGCGCTACCGAATCGGTAGGAATTATAACTAAACATAACGATTGTTAATTATTTTTCACTGACATGAATTACAAGTTGAATCAATCGATAAAATCGAAATGTAATAAAAAAGACAACCTTTTTTCGCGGTAGCTTCATTGCAGATAGTGATCGATTTTTAACAAAAATCCTGATCTATGCATCATGATTTTTGTCAAAATGATCACCATCGCCGATTTCAATGTTTAATGGCTCATTTTAAAGAAGAAAGCATGCAGAATACTGTCCCGTTGTCCGTTTTTCGATATCGTTACGGAGTGTTGAAAAATAAATTTTTTAAGTGTCGGAGTATGGGTCGTTTTCAAGAGAAAAATTGCTGTAACTTTTTAACCAGTAATCCTATCGAAGCCACACTGCCATATACGTAAAGAAGAGACTTTCCTCTTTCGAACGAGTATTTGATCGGGCAAATTCGACATGTTTCGATTTTTGACAAAAATCCTGACCTATGCATCATGATTTTTGCCAAAATGGTCACCACCGCCGATTTCAATGTTTAATGGCTCATTTTAAAGATAAAAGCATGCAGAATAATGTTCCGTTGTCCGTTTTTCGATATCGTTAAGCAATGATGAGAAATTAATCTTTTAAGTGTCGAAGTATGGGTCATTTTCAAGCTTTAAACTGCTGTAACTTTTTAACCAGTCAGCCTATCGAAACGCGACCTGCATATTCGTAAATTAGAGACTTTTCTCTTTCGAACGAGTATTTGATCGGGCAAATTCGAGATACTTCGATTTTTGACAAAAATCCTGACCTATGCATCATGATTTTTGCCAAAATGGTCACCACCGCCGATTTCAATGTTTAATGGCTCATTTTAAAGAAGAACGCATGCAGAATACTGTCCCGTTGTCCGTTTTTCGATATCGTTGCGGAGTGACGAGAAATTAATCTTTTAAGTGTCGGAGTATGGGTTTTTTACAAGCTTAAAACTGCTGTATCTTTCCAACCAGCCATCCTATCGAAACGCGACTTGCATATTCGTAAAGAAGAGACTTTCCCCTTTCGAACAAGTATTTGATCGGGCAAATTCGAGATGCATCGATTTTTGACAAAAATCCTGATGTATGGATCAAGATTTAGAAAGAGAAAAGCATGCAGAATACTATCCCGTTGTCCGTTTTTCGATATCGTTACGCAGTGATGAGAAATTAATCTTTTAAGTGTCGGAGTATGGGTCTTTTTCAAGCTTTAAACTGCTGTATCTTTTGAACCAGCTATCCTATCGAAACGCGACTTGCATATTCGTAAAGTAGAGATTTTCCCCTTTCGAACAAGTATTTGATCGGGCAAATTCGAGATACTTCGATTTTTGACAAAAATCCTGACCTATGCATCATGATTTTTGCCAAAATGGTCACCACCGCCGATTTCAATGTTTAATGGCTCATTTTAAAGATAAAAGCATGGAGAATAATGTTCCGTTGTTCGTTTTTCGATATCGCTAAGCAATGATGACTTAAAATTAATATTTTAAGTGTCGGAGTATGGGTCTTTTTCAAGCTTTAAACTGCCGTATCTTTGGAACCAGCCATCCTATCGAAACGCGACTTGCATTTTCGTAAAGAGGAGACTTTTCTCTTTCGAATGAGTATTTGATCGGGCAAATTCGAGATGCATCGATTTTTGACAAAAATCCTGATGTATCGATCAAGATTTAGAAAGAAGAAAGCATGCAGAATACTGTCCCGTTGTCCGTTTTTCGATATCGTTACGCAATGATGAGAAATAAATATTTTGAGTGTCGAAGTATGGATTATTTTCAAGGGGGGATGAGTCTGTGCCCCTACATTTATACTGTTATGGTATGTATGTACGTTTACTATAGGCGACGAAACTTCAAAAATTAATAAACTAAATCGACGATTAAAAATAATGATTTATTTATGAATGTACAATTCACAAGGTATAAGAGCACCACAGCGTAAGCACCTTCGTATCGTCGAACTTGGTAGGAACTAATACAGTTGAGTTTTCCTATTGTGCGACGTAACTTTCCGTGCTCTTCTTTTTTTCATGATCGTGATTAACGATAGGAATATTAAATATAAAAATACGACCATCTAAATCTAATCGCTCGCGTTCCCTTCGTAACGTTAAACTGTTCGCTTATTAGACTTATAATTTACTATAATTTACCTAGTGATAAGAATCCACGAGAATTATACAACGATCGTGTATACAATCTCGGAACTGCCCCTTGTCAAGGCAAATTTGTCGAAAGCGAGTGAACTCCAATTTCCTGTCTTTCAGTCTAATTTTTTTCTTTGCATGAAAAAGTGTTCATCGATTTCGAAGCTTATCAGAAAACAAGTAATCGACTTTAAGTACAACACGCTGTATTCATTACGATAACGCTTTGCACTGTTTACAGTTCTCCATTCGCTCGTTAAATTCCTCTATTTGTAACGTCATCTCGAAGAAGTTATACGTCTCGTGAATATTCCTCGTTGCTGTGCGTAGAATATTTTGCGGACTGGTACCCGGTTCTATGGAAAAGAGAAAAAAAAAGTAAACGATATACAGATTAGATTGTTTTCTTAGATATTTTTCAGAAACAAAATGTATGACGTTGTCATATTGTAAAAACAAACACCTCTGTCTACTTACTAATCGCTAAATGAGCTGATAAAGCAGTTTTATCAAGCGAAAGTGCCCAGATCCGCAGATTGTGTACTTTCACAACACCTTCTATCTGCATAAACGTATTCTCAACTTGAGAATAATCGAATCCTTTGGGCATCCCCTCCATGAGCACGTTCATCACGTCTTTGATGATCGCCACTGTTGTGAGTATGACTAATATCGAAAACAGGAAGGTGCAGATAGGATCCACTATGTTCCACGTGGGCTAGACGCAAATAAAGCACAATGTTAGTACCTAACATTGGAATAATAAGATCTTATCGGAGGAGTCGAAGTGCATACCTTAAAATAAATAACTAAAGCCGCGATGAAAACGCCCATGCTTTGAATAAAATCTCCAACGACGTGTATGAACGCGGCACGCACGTTAATATTTTTCTTGTCATGATCGTCGTCTATCTTCTTGCCTTCGTGACTATGATGACTATGACCGCCATGAGTGTGTCCGTGCTGATGCAAAGTCAGCCCCATTCTGTAATCACAATCAATTTATATATATATAATATCTATAATATAATAAAACAAATGAACAATACTTCTAGTTGATATACATGGATATTATAGTTGCAGTAAGCTATAGTAATAATAATAATTATCGTTAATATCACTAACACTAGATTTACCGCAACACCAACAGCAGAAGTGATTAACATCACCGTCACGTCCAACTCGAAATTCTTGTTGATGATTCTTTCTACAGCGAGGTAAAACAATATACCGGTTACGACCCATATCAGTAGGACAGACGTTAATGCACCGATCACCTGAAACACAAGAGGGATATAGAAAATCGAATTTTGTGACTATTTTAATTAAAGCAGTGATAAACAACTCGTGACTCTTATTTATCGTTACTTAATTTAATAATAAAACAAAAAACCTTGGGTATTGATAATTTTTTAATTAATAAATTAGATTCTTTCAAGGTTTTGGTTCAAGCAATCTGTATAAAATTCTTAATGTTGATCCATTACAAGAGAAAGTTACTCATCACTGAAATAGATTAGACGAAGACCAGTGCAAAAGTCGATAGAACAGGCTCAGTACTTTAAAGTAAAAGTCCAACAGTACCTGATACTTACTTCCGCACGATACCAACCGAAAGGCATTTTTCTCGTCGGTGGTCTCCCCGCGACCCAGATTGAGAATAGAGAAATCATGAAGGACGCAAAATCGGTCAGCAGGTGCGCAGCGTCTGTCGCGATGGCCAAACTGTTCGACATCACACCACCTGTGCAATTATGCAAGTATAATTATATATGAGATTGGAACGGATGCTTTACAATGCGAATTGTCTAAACATATATATAGTGAGAAAATGCAGTTATTCGTGCATCGTCTATAATTATTCATGCACAATAAAATTATATATTAACGTATGCAATAAGGAATGCAATATTCATAGAAAATAGTAGTGCATTATAATTTACCAATTATTTCAGCCACCATGAAGAGAACGCAGAGTGCACTAGCGAGTAGGAGCTTCTTTCGAGCTTTCTTGTCGACTTCCTCGTTCCTTTCTCGATGGCAATGATCTTCCGGTAGTACTATGAAAGTTTAAAATATATTTCTATGTTATTATAAATAAATTATTATATTATAAAATATTATAAAAAAAACGAACTTATCGAACGACCGAATATTTCATTTTTTTTAAATAAACGAAAAAAGCTTACTGGAAGGATTTTGTTGATAATCCACGGTGACATTATCGTCGACCCCTTTAACAACCGTGCAACAACCTGAGAGTTTTCCATGAACACAGAATATTACCTTCTTCGAAGTCACCTCGTCTTCGGATTCATTGTTATTAGGAGGGATGCTGGTTCCATACCCGTAAATCGCCTTATCTTTAAATCTGCAACATTTTTAAACAATTATAATGCTTAAAAATGATTATAATTCATAGGTTGTGTTTATTTGTGTATCTAGAGATTGCTCCTTTAAGATCGTTATTACGTGTGAGACGATTTTAAACAAAGCAAAGATATCGAAAGCCTTCTTATCTCATTTTTGAACGTTAAAATTAAACGTTCACGAGACAAACAGCGATGTAATAACGTGAAGAAGATTTAGATCTATTTTACGATCTAATTTTTGTCTTCCTCTATTTTCTCGTATTCTAAAACGAAGGAGAGACAGCCAGCCGTAAATAAAGTTTAAAAGTACGAGAATGAGATATGGCATTTTTTATAAAAAAACTTCATAAATTCGTTTTTATTGGATAAAGCAAGAATAAATATTTGCATCTATAGTACCTGCAAGTTTTTTAACAGTTTCGTTCTGAAAATGAATCCTCGTTATTTGCTCTCGATTTCTGAAAGACGTATTATAGATAAATATATATGTACATGCGTACAAAAATCAATTGACTCCGATAAACGTAACGTTTCAATCATCGCTGATAAGATCGCGAGATGGCTAATCTTTAGAAAATTTTGTCATTCCTCGCGATAGCAACGAAAAATACGTACTACTTACATGTGCCAGAGTTTTACCATCGATTCGACGTTTATTTATCGTTTCTTCTGAAAATTTAGCGTATTACGGTACGAACGATACTTAGCCTCGAATTTTTTAGGACTGATGACCGATGATTGATTAGAAATAAACGATTTTCTTTTTTTCCCTCGTTGCGATCAGTTTCGAAAGAAACTCATTGGCCTATCTTTATAAATTATGAAAACATAGTCTTTTTTTTAAATAAATAATCCTTTTAGAAAATATTTAAAAATAGTCTAAGAATTACCGATCGTAATTTCCTTAACAAACGTCATCCAAAATCATGTAAAATATCATGAAGTCACGTAAAGTCATCTAAAATCATATGAATGATTCAACCTTCCGTTTTACAAGCTAGAAGAAAAACAAAACGATCGACGAATCGTCGTTATCAACTACGTTCACAGAATTTCTGTATCTTCGAAGATATCATGAACGTTGCCGTGTGCACATGCATATCGTAGCGTATAACATTGTCTATCGTTGGCTAGAAGAAGAAGGAACATGATTTCGCTTCTTTCACGAGGACGATGACAATGCCGTGTGCAAAAATCGTAATACGTATCGGAAATCGTATCATCGCTGAACACGATCTATAAACTTGCTGTTATGCCGTGTGCAAATGCCGACACGTTTACTCGTTCTAGTGATTTTTTAACGTATGGTTAGTTTCGTCACATCTATTTGATAAGTACTTAAAAAAAAAACAACATTTTATTAACTATCATTAATAAATCTCTATACATACTATATATATTACTTCAGTCCTTTACCAGTCCTTTCAAGTAAAGAAACCCACGATTTGAGAACCCCTGACATATTTGTTATATCAGTTCACTTTGATTTATATGTATATACTTTTATCGGTAATTCAGGAAGGTGAAGAGATAGACACGACCTTTTCCATTGTTATAATCCTACAATTTGAGAACCCCTGATATATTTGTTAGATCATTCAAATTGATATTATACTTTTGCAGGTGATATACGGAGATGGACCTTTTCTTTGCATGGTTATTACCTCACTATTTGAGAACCCCTGACGTCATCGTTATATAACTCGAGCCAAATTTGATTTATATTGTTCTCGATAAAACATGAAGATGAATCGACCGACGCAACGTTTTTTTTTTATTGTCATTTTTTGTTTATTGTCAGATACTTAAGCTACCACAAGAACGTCGAGACGAAGGCCAAATTCGCCGTTGCGTATCGCTTGTTTAACAGTGCGCATCGTTGAACTTCCTCCTACCGGTGATACGAGTAGTCTTTTATCTTCTTATTTCCGGCATATATGAAACTGCGTAATAAAGATTGTCTCTGTACCATCATCCAAATCTCTACCTATCATCATCAATGAACGGTCTAGAACAGCGTTATTCAACCTGACCGCATATGGTCCGTCGATCTTTCATGTGCAGCCCGCAACATAGTCGTTGATCTAAATTTCTACAATTTTAGCACGATTACGATATAACATCGAACGAATTAACAGTGTTTTAAGATGGTTGATTGTACAATGTATTAACAAAGATGGTTGATTGTACAATGTATTAAAAAAAGGTTGAGTATCACTGGTCTAGAACAACAATCGTTTTTAAAGCTTCATCAAGGTCACTAACAAAGATTACAATTTATTGGGATCTTTTTCTATTTAAAAATAAAATCACTAGCATTAATTGATCGTGCTATAGACGATAGGGCAAAGGTTTCATATTTTATTTTATCGACTGGATTTATTTCAGTTCATATCGTAACGCTCGTTGCAAGTACTACCACTCGATAAGAGTGATTTTTGAAGGGGTCACTATCTATATCAACAGGTTGTTACAACTTGTTCAACGCTTTTACGAAATCCACAGGTGGAGAGGTACCTATGATCTTTCTTTTCTATGGATTTCCATGTATTTTTATAATGTAACACAAGGTGAACTTGTTACTCTCGACATTTTATTGGATTTTTTACGCGTAAATATATCGTTGGACGTTAGAATTTTAGATCTCGTTGAATCGTAAAAATTCTTTTTCGATCGTTTCGAAATCATCGATTGTTTAAATACGATAAAAGGTCGATGATCCTAATCTTAATACCGTGTAAAAGAACAACTCAAACATAATCTCAAAGATTTCCAAGCAAATAAGATTAGAAAGTAGACTTATCGATTACGTTAGAATTAAAACTTTTTTTTTTCTTATTCCTTCTATCAGCTCAGACATTTTTCAGAAAGAAAATTCTTTTTTTTCCATAACAAAATGATTATTAATCATAAACTGAAGAACGTTTATCTCATTTAGAATTTCCAAAAATGTCGAAGACATTTTTTATCTGATAATTCAAGGGACTTAACCGAACGGATCAATAAACTTATCTTTCGTCAATAAATTTTCCCGACTCGGAGTTTCCAAGGCGTCATAATCATGATTATTCAATAATTAAAGTGAAAATTATGATGATAGAGTTATAACGAATTAATATCTTTTGTAGCAGTAGATATTTCATTTTTAATGACCAACTTATCGATCAGACATGGTATTAAATTCACGCAAGATAGTCTCCGATTTATCGATGCAATACGTTAACGCGTGAAACCAAAGTAGCTGAAGATCGATGCGATAATCGATCTGCGGTTGAACGTAGATCGTTTCCCGCCGTGTGCGGCCGATTTGAGGCACGTAAAGGACATCTCCATGACGAAGGAAAAAAAAGAAGATGGTGGTTCACGTTGGAAAGTGTTTCAAGGTCGACTTTCCGTAATTCTTAGCCGACTAAGGTGTATGACCTAACATCGGTCGATTACCGTTATACACTCTATATAGAGTGAACAGTGTAACGTAATTATTGACAAATGGGTTTCATGAAAATACTCGTCTTTTTTACTAATTTCAAATACTACTTTTAGTTAATCTAATATTTAAAAAAGGTTGGAGGATTAAGGCTAATATATTTCTAGAATTATTCAAATTTAAACAGGAATAAAGATGGTCATTAATTACTATCAGGTGACATAATAAGTTATTCCATACCTTTAGGACAATATGATTCAGCGAGGAATTTTAACACAAAGTTGCAACCACGTTTAGAAATTTCTTTATCTTTTATGTGAACAATGTCAGTAGGTCATCGGTGACAATAATCACTGAATCATTCGATATACCTTAACATTTGTATACTTTTTAAAACTCGTTGGACGAAATTTTAAATGAAGAGTTCGAAAAGCTAGTAATTTCATTAATCATTAAATTACTTTACTTTAAAAATTACTTAAAAAATTTCCCGCGTTATCGACCATATATCGATCTCGAATCGAAAAGATCGTATCGCGTATAAAGCGTTAATTAAATACGCACGTTCTTTAATACTTACTAATCGAGAACAAGGGATTATATCATAAGGAACGTGACAGTGTAATGAAATAGCCGTAATAATATCGCGGGAAAAAGGAATGCGGTCGCGATCTACGAACGAGGAAGAACTTTCTACTCGAGCACGAAAGTAAGATTCAGAGGAATAATTCGATCTTCGTGAAAATGAAAAAGAAAAAAAAAAGTTAAGTAAAAAGAAATCGAGTTCAAGAATAGTCGAGATGCTACCACGTTTTTTATAATAATCTACAGTCGCACATACATGTTGCACATTATCGGACGATAATATTCGCGTTCGATATATGTGTTACAAAGTTAAAACAATTAAACGCAGGGGTTAGTAACTCGACAAAACGCAGATAACATGTGATACGACATTTGAAGACCATAAAAAAAGATAAAAAGGAAACCAGAATCTCTAACGCATGGAATCGAACCACGCGAATAAAAAAATAGAGAATACGGAACGTCCAACTGTTGCTCTCATCACTGGATAAATATTTTTTATCCTTTCACTGTTCTCTTGCCTTGCATTAGTCAACAATAACAGGTGTTCCTCGAAAGGTGGGTTAAAAATGAGAAATGAACTCACAGTTTGATCTTTTCGTCGTCCATTATCCTCGGCCTCGAAGATGGCAAACACGAATAAGAAAAGGATGTCTCGACGCCCGAAGGATCGACCGAAGACGCGGCGCGCGTCCTTCGCGAACGGAAAATTTGACGGATGCTGACCGACTTAGATCAGGAAAAAAAGGATTGGGTATTGTTGGAAGAAGGGGGAAAAGAAAAAAAAAGAAGAGGAGGAAGAAGAAATAGTGGCACAATGCAGGAACATCGGTGTTCGATTATCGTTCCGGCTTGTCGTCTCCGGACGGCCGGAGAGACACGAATGTACTGTAACCGTCACTCCTCAAATAAACAACAAATGCTCGCCGCTGCATAGCTTCTTTCGGCTTGTAGAACGCGCGCGTCCAGCATGGGTGGTTTGTTTAAACAGATAGCTTAACTCTGAATCCTCCTCTTTCTTCCCCACCTATCTATCCAGTTATCTCTTTCTCTCTCACTCGCTCTCTCTATCTTATGCATTGGTTCTGTAAAGATATCCCCTCTTCTATCTCTACCTATCGATCTCCCACTTCTCGATCCTCGGCTACTCTCGAGATGATATATCTTTCCTTCTCGCACGTACACCTTTCGATATCGGTTCCGTCTTCCTTTTCTTTTTTTTACTTTATAACACGTCTCATTCTACTTTCATTCTTTTTTTCTATCTTTTTAAACGGTCAGATTAACAAGTGGCAAAGAAATAAGAAAAGAATACGCGTGAGAGAGAAAGAGTTATATGCATGCGCGCGAAAAAGTATACGCGGTGTTCGACATCGCTTCGATCGCGACGCGTGAAAGGACCGCAGAGACGATACAGGGATCGATCGAACGATCGTCTTCGATCGGCACTTTTCGCCGGACATCGACTCTCGAAGCACGGGACGCCATCGTTCGGCGCGAATTTGAAGATTAAAAGACGATCTATCTAGACGAAATTGTTTTCTGTGAATATTTCGAAATTAAAAGCGACCGAAATATAGATTACAATAATTTATCATTCTTCGTGATTTAAACTGCCATAATGCTGACGTATTTTCTAACAAATTAATTGTAGCTTATTCAAATGATTTAACATTGTTTGAATGATATGAAATTGTTCGCACAAATGAAATTGGATTATTAAAGAATGATAATGAATTATTAATTACAATAGTAATGGTAATGAATTATTAAATAGGCCGTACGTTATTCGTCATCGGATGTGAAGTATGAATGTAATCGATCCGTTATCGGTATTAGCTCATGTTACATTCTCGCTTTGCGAACTAGATCGCAGTTAGATTAGAAGAATGTCTTTGGTATCTATATTCAATGGAGAGAGACATAATAGATGAAATAGAAGGAGGGGAAAAACAGAAAAGTAGAAAACAGACCAGGAGGAATGCAAAATTATTTTATCGTTGAGCGAGATCAATAAGTAAAGCAAGTAGTTTATGATCGCTGAGTCATGAATCCAAACTAAACGTATATATATACATATATTCTATTATTGTTCTATTGTTTGTTAACTTCCTGGTTTGATAAGAAATTTTTCGATAAGCGTTAGAAAATCTGGTGATTAATTCACTAATTATACATAAACATTTGGCATTACCATTAGCGGCATTTAAAAATGGAACTAAGTTATAAATGTAGTACTAATAAAAATATAAAACGCAAGAATAACGTAATTGCAAATAACCGGCGATTATAATAATCCAAAGTTTACCGAATCGCGTAAAATGTAAATTCGAAGATAAGTAACGTTTACTAACAAGTCTATCGACTATAACTCTTTCTCTCTCGACCTCAACGATAATCCACACCGTAAACACGTTACAAGCATAGATAAATTGTAACAATCACGGCACGAGTGTACCCATTTAGAATCAAGATAAAATGAAACTCACGCGTTATCGTAGATTTGCGCAGCATCTTCCATAGTTCTTCTTCTTTGCTTCGTTCGGATAAAAATTTAACGAAAAAAAAATCTCGTCCGGCCGAAATCACAAGCTGTACGAATGTGAGCGTTTAAACGTCTACTGAATATGAGCGGCGGCCACTGTCGAGTCGAGTGCCGTTGACTTTACTTCGTCGGGAGATGTCATTGTCTCTGTTGCATGTATCTGTGCTCTTTCTCTCACAGATCGTATTTACCGTCGTATGAAAAATTTGATTGATGACACCCCGAAATGACCAATTTTAATATCACCGTTCGATATCGTCCACGCACAAAAGTTTATCTAAAAGCTTTACAATAGCCTTTTAAATCAAAAAATAACAAATGTCGGCTTGATTTTTGTTATTGAATTGTCACAATTGATTGATCCTCGTCGTGTACGCACGTATATACGGACGTATGTACGTACTCATCTACGACTTACCTTGCGAAATGTTTTTGAGAAACTCCACGACCTGGATGTAATTGCCGATCGTTACGACCGTAAAGTCGTGACAGTAATGAAATAAAATTCCTTATTTCTATTTTTTCAAGCGTTTGTAACTCTTACGTAGTCGTGTTATATAGTCACGAAGGGTTTTGGAAATATCCAACTTATATTACAAACGATACAAGTTTATTGTTTACGACTATAATGTAGGTAATAAAAAATCACAATTTCTTTTGACAACACTTGAACTAAGTTCCATACCCATGTTCAGCTACAATACTGCAAAAGTAAACTCGATTTCTTTTTTTTTTTCATATCATCGAGATGATGTTCATAGTCATGATACGAAAAGATTCCCTTTTCGTTTTCTTTTTGCGTCGAGACGTTCGTGCATTCGTATGTCACATACAACAATGTAGTAGATAAGATAATGCCAAAAATTTCCTCTTCGATAATCTATTGTGCATTATACTTATGCTGTAAATATATGGGTTCTTTTTTGTTTAAATGATAGGACCATCGTGTATCGCAAAAAGATATCGATCACAGTAAACGACACGAATAATTTCTTTCAAAATGGCACAATCGATTGTGTTCTGGTAATTGAAGATTTACTCAAACTAGCTATTTTTTTTTTTAGAATTCTTAAAAAACTTTAATTCATTCCTTAGGTTCGAACATTTATTCAGTTTGTCTAGCTTTAGCTCACAACTCTTCGTGCTTCGTATGGTCTTCGCTCGATTCTGCAAGTGAAATCACGATAACGATATCAAATATTAATTCATATATCGAATTCTTTCTACATTGTATCACTTACCACTATCTTCTTTTTCCATCTGTCTACTTTCATTCTCAACTTTCTGTTGCAATGCTTTTATCTCATCGTCGTATCCTACCCATTCGGGTAAAATGCGCAATGCAGCCTGCAGTTTTGCTTCTTTAGTCATCGGATTGTTACACTACAATATGAAATATAAATCTATTTAGTTATTTATGTTATTGTATTAAAAATACTTAAAAATCTACGTTTTATACGATACGAACCAAATCTATAGTCTTAGCATATTTTTTAGATGCATCGTTGCACCATGTTTCACACCACAACCATTCCTGGGGTAATGTCTTTATTGCCACTTGATGAATCATGTTGTTAGGAAGATCCTGAAACAATATTTTGTTATTAAACTATTTTATTAGATTTACTAGTAATGTACATGCAACATATATATGTTTAATATACCTGATCAAGATTCGATAAACTATTTGGATCTTGACTTAAGGCTTGATATTGTCCTCTTAGTCGATCACCCGCAGCAATACGACGAAATCGTTTCAAGTCGACTACATATAAAGCGCTAATATGATACGCTCGGCCTTGCAAGTGATTTCTCCAATATCCTTGTTTCCAAAATCTGAATCCATCCATTTCTTTCCTACTGTCACAAAATGGTGTATAAGCATACGGTGCACCACCAAGATCTAAAGTTGCCAATTCTTTCAAGTCAGCTCTGACGACCTAAAAAAGATTAGGTTGATAACGAATAAGATTGCGTAATGAAAACCAATAGTTTGATTACCACAAAGCCTATACTTTTGTTTATACCTGATCGGCATCAACGAATATAATCTTTTTAACATTCAGGGGGAATAATACATCCAAAAACAATATTTTGTAACCCCAAATCGTTCTTTGTTTCTCCGTTTGTTGATGTAACCAACGCGGCCATTTATATTGAACAAGTTCATATTCAAAGCCATATTCTTTTGCCATGTGTGGCAAGAAATCCTGTTGGAAATATTATTTTATATTTGAGTTAGTTTTGAAGTATGATTGTAATATATTAATTAAAATATGTTCTTATGTTATTTACCTTTAATGTAGGTGACAAATAATTTTTTAAAAACCAAAACTTCACAGGACTCTTCGTGTGTTTTATAACGCTTAACATCATGATTTTTAAAAATCTTTCATATAAATGACCAGAAGCAAGAGAGAATATATTTATTTTTTCATCTTGATCTTCACTTTCATCTCCTGTAGCGAACGTCCTGATATAAAATAAAACATAAATGTTCAATAAGAGTATTATAACATAAACGTTTATATTTTCAGTTTCGTAACAAAAAAAAAATGGAATGTGAAAATTTTGTATATCTTTACATTTAAATATGTATTTATCTACATAGTAATGGGAAGCTTACCAAAATTTCGAAAAGCTAAAAAAAGAGAATAAATAAAAATTAAAGTTCAAAGATAACTGAATAACAGTGTGTTCCTACTGATATTCATTGATAGTAGACGTGAATTTCTATGAAGATACATTTAGCATAATTTATACATACCTAGAAATAGAATTCCATAATCCAGAATTCTTGTCATCGTCTGACAATAAATCCATATTGGCTTTATCTGGCTTTTTAGAAACTTTTACTTTAAGGACATGACTTTTTAAGGAACTTATTAAAACTTTTACGTCATTTCCATCTTGAATAACGTCTTGCCCATCGACAGTGGTGATATCATATATCTCTGCTGAACGCCCTTGTCGAAGTCGTAAGAGCCATTCACCAGGATTTGCTTTTAGTTGGAAATATCCTAAATTTGCCATAACTATAGTATCGACCATTACTGGCTGCTTCTCAGTTCCTAATGTAATTTGTAAGCCTCTTGGTGGATTTCCCATCATTGCCTCAAAGCAATGACCCTCGAGCAGTAGATGTTCTAATTCTAATTCACTGCAAAGTAATAATTATATATTTATACCAGACATATTTATAAAAGTGCATAAGAATATGTTATCTATTGGTACCTGTGAACACCCATTGCAACATTGTCCAGTTTAATATTATCTAAATCATAAACACTCCTCACTACTTCCACAAGCCAATTTTCTGGTGCATGAATATATTGCGTTAATAGAGATGAAGTAGGAAGTTTTGTAAATTTAGCTATAGCACCACTAAGTTGCCCATCTGCAGTGAATTGTGGTTCAGGATCAAGTACAAAACGATAGAAACTGGAATATAATAAATTTAAATCAGTAATGTTATAATAAATGTAAATATGGTAATGTTACAATAAATTATTAATTATTATACCTTTTCAGAGGCATATCACTATTTTTATCTACACAATTCAGGAATACTTTAATGTGGCAGTTCAAAGTCTTTTGTAATGTTTTCAAAATTGGGCCCAATTTTTGAGCACCTCGTGATACAGGATCAACAATTGCAATTAAATCAAATGTTACTTCCTCAGGATTCGTAGGTGGAAGTTTTATAACGCTAAAAGATAAATGTAATATATGTATTTAACAAAATTGATATCATAATATTTATAATTACTTACCTATGCTCATCTCCATGGAAAGGCACATCAAATCGACTGCGCGTTTGGGGTCGTGGAACCAAGAGTGAAGTGATTTTCATTATCATATCATCCGTAATATCAGTTTTTTCTACATTCAAGAAGAGTAAAAATAATTTTCTATGCCACTGATCATAAGGAATAAGAATAAAAATATTTCTTTTATAGATATTAACATGTTTATACCATAATCATCATCATCCTCCAATGACTGTGGTTTTATTAAGTTTTTGAATAATTTTTCTCCATATGTACTGTGACTAAAACGTTCCAATAGTGAAAAATCTTCATTGGTAAATTCTTCATCAAGATCTAAGGAACCAATTATCCGTCCATTACATAAAACAGTCCTGACACCTTTCTCTAAGCCCAAAACTTGTTTAACATAATATGTATGGATTGCTAGTAATTCGTCTTGATCTTCCAATTTTTCTTTGACTGACTCATGCTGCAATATTAATTTATCAATATCTATTTATAAAATAGCAAAGTATAACAAAAGATAAATTTTTTGAACTGACCTCTATATCAAACTTGCCATCTTCTATAAGTGAAGCAACATCATCTTTGACTATCTTGCGTATGAAACTTAAAGCTTTGTCTGTAGGTAATGAATTTAAAGCAGCAAGTGCAATTCTATTTATGTCAGATTGTGAATCTACATTATCTGCTGAATTAATGATTAAACTAATTCTTGAATCCGCGTTTGATTCCTGTAATATAAGGCATAATCAAATATAATACTTATTGTTTTAAAGTTAAGTTCATAGATGTAAAACATTACATACTATATAAACAAGGGCTTCCTCCAATAGTTTCCTGCCTGCCTGTAATCTTAAATCTGTTACGATCCAGAATGAATATAAATGATACAAACTACTACGGCGAGATACGAATAAATATTGCATTTTTTCTATTAACCAAGATGACATATCTTGATGGCTCCATTTAGTAAAGTCTTTGTCCTCAGGAACGGTTCCAATCAAATTTAACCATGCATGTTTATCTACCTTTAAGATACGTTCATTTAACCTGCAAAGATATTCTATAGTTCTGTTTAACATATATAAACATTGCT
Source organism: Ancistrocerus nigricornis (assembly GCA_916049575.1). Lineage (NCBI taxonomy): Eukaryota > Metazoa > Arthropoda > Insecta > Hymenoptera > Vespidae > Ancistrocerus > Ancistrocerus nigricornis. The sequence goes on from OU696667.1 coordinate 2,237,624, forward strand.
GAAATATAGTGTTTACCGTGGCATGACGTTTGGTTGATTCATTATGAAGTCAACAACATCATCTCCTTCTGTAACTTCCCCGCGATAAACAGCTTTTTGTAAAGTAGGTATTTGTGACACAATTGTAGACAATACAGCTTCTTCAAATGATTCAACATTTAAACGGGTAGGTGATAATGGTACACCATTGAGTAATGCTTGTGGGAATTTCTTAAAACCAGAACGTTTAACAAAATCACTAGCCAAATGGCGGCCAACATCATATTCTGATTCTTCACCAAGAATGTAGTCTATATCAACAGCAGAATCTCTTACTCTTATTGCTTGCTTTACATCTTCCACAGTTATTCTACTGGAGTCAATGTAATTTCCTAACTAAAACAAGTTTATTTGTGTTACTTCATCCAAGATCATCTAACTATAATTTATTGCTTTATTACAAAGGGCTTTACCTCTGCTAGGAATTGCATAGCTTCTTTAGCACTTTTACTTTCGACGAAATAATGAAATGCATTATTCACTGCAACACTAGGATCTGATAAACCAGTGACAGAAGTATCATAATTAGTAATAAAAACGAACCCAATTCTTAATGGTGCAGTATAGGAATATAAAGATTGTGCCAATGAAACTAAAGCCATTGAGTCTTGTTTCAAAGGATCAATAATTAATACCTGCAAAAATAATGTTGTTTTATAAACTATATGAACAGATTATAGTTACAAATATGTACAAAAGTTAAATAGACTAACCAAATTATACAAATTTCGTCTAATATTTCTTAGCATTCCTGGAAACGTTGGTAGTAATAATTCAGTCAAAGCAGGAGACCATCTGTTATAACGAGAATCGTGTTCAATATCATTTATCCAAATTATAGCAGAATCTCTAATGTCCATTGCAAATTCTTGGTTATCAACATTACTTGACAAATCAAGGGCTAAAAGTTTACTCATTTTTTTACTACTAAATCCTGCAACAAAAAGAAAATATAATTATTAAATACATTCTTCTCAATCATGTAAAAAATTAAATGTTATCTATATAGTGTACCAATTTTATGAAGTGCCTCCATTACACGCAATTCTCCTTTCAAAGCCTCCAAGAGAGTGAGCACATCAATAGCTTCTAAATCAAAAAATAAACCATTGATAAAGAGAGCTGTATCAGTTGGTTGTATACTTAAACTTCCAAAAAATATATCTTGATTTAGCTTCATCTCCTTCTTCATTTCACTATTTACTTTTGTTCTGATCAATGACTTGGCCTGAAATACATATACTGTCATTATATAGCACATTAAACACACATTGAAAATAAAATTTATGAAAAAGTTACTAAAACTCACTTGCATAGGAAAATTTTGAGCAATATCAGTTAAAACATTAAGAGCTTCGTCTGTAGGAGAGTTCATTATTCTCTCAGCTGCTTGATGACTTAATTCTTGAAATTGCCATACTTTTAGTGCTCCTATTTCATGACTTGTATCAAGCAAATGTGTTTGTAGTTCATCTAATTCAACATGCTTGTCTGGATATAATTTTCTAAAACATGTACATGTATGGTTAATGTTATATTATACATAGATAACAATATAAATTATATATAGCTATTATGATATCTTACACAAAAATCAGAAGATATCTTAAGAAAACACCTTAAATATAGTAGTCATCTTACTTTAGAGTACTGAAGTTGATTCCATCTATTTCTTCAACTCCATCATTACTTGCTTCAGATCCTTCCTCAGTATTATCTTTAATGTCTGAATCATCTGTAGCTTTGTATTCAGTTGATTTCATTTGTAGCTCTACACCATAACCAGACAACCGCAAGTTCCTATCCATTCTATCCTACAATTAGGCAATACGCATGAAAAAATAAACAAAAGCTACATATAAGCTCCTGAAATCAAGTTTGTTTTACCTTTATATAGTGGCGAAGTATATAATTGTATCCTTTTGTTTCTGCTATAGTTTTTAATTTCATATGTAAGTCACTAAACATGGAAGAGCCAACCTGACCATACATAATTATAACTTTATCATTTTTTTGAGATCCCAGATAATAATGATCTATACTGTAAGTATCTCTTTTAGTCCATTCATCCTAGAATATTAAGAGCAAGACAAAAGCAAAATAAAATCAATGAGAGTATCAGTGCTAAGGACATTTTAAGAAACACTTTATTTACCTCTGCGAGTAATTGATCTATTTCTTCTATAGAACATGTAAATTTTCCACCAATATCTACAACATTATTACATCCTAAACTAGAAATGTTTTTATTTTCACCCATTTGAGAGAACATCTCAACACGAGCAGAATAAATACGTAAGGACAATCCTAGTTTGAGAACTGCAATCTCTGCTGGAGACAAATATTTTCCAGCAAGTTTTAAAATCAACTCATAATGGTCTTTTTCTGTCCCTACAAAACATATACAACATTAATACAATAGGTCTACTTATAAGACATAAAAATAATTGTCTTAATCACCATCTTTTACAGATGCAACATGATCAGAATATGCTTCTATGAATTTCCAAAAGAAATTTGGATTTTCATCATTGAGGTACTCGGCAGCTTCAAGAACCAATGGAGTTTCTTTCCATTTTGCATCGATCAATGTTGTTACATATTTGTTAACTTTCTTATCAGCTTCCAGTCCTCTTGACCACAAAAGTAATGAATAAAAAAATACAAATATCCACATCTAAAACATACATAATCACCATATCACTCATACATGTATTTAAATTAGTGATTAAAGCTAAATAAAAAGTTTCATACGTTAAAAACACATCAAATAATGTAGGTTAATGTCTTAATGAAATAGCTAATAACTACTGAACAATTGTTAGCCGAAAGTAATCATAGATTTCATTATAGAAATATTACATTTTAATAAGGTAACATATTTCTAAGCGAAATTCAATTAGAAAAAAAATGCGAAGTCGGTCGGAAGTATTCAAAAACTGACACGGCTAGTTTCACAATACGCTCAAATATATACCGTAGTACATACGATTAATTTCCTAAATAACGTAATATGAATAATTGTCGAAAACTTTGCATACCCTTAAAAGTTGATTAAAAATTATATTAATTGTACAGGGTACATTTATAATAATGACCAATCCACGTATCGCACGTGCCACTTGAGAATACACAGATTTGAAGAGAATAAGCAGAAGATGTATATGTGGCACAAAAGGTTTTATAAGCTTGCAACATGTGTGTATGTACGCTTTATGCTACTATATATCACTCCCACGCTATCTATGGTTTATAGAGCTATATAACAAATGTTGCACGTTTCATGTATAACTATTTATATTCTTTCATAACATTATTACTGTAATCCGCTTTAAAGAAATTTTAACATAGTACTGATATGCGCCTATTGGTTAGTTTTTAAAATTACTTACATGTAACAAACTATAATTCAACAAATAAATATAATTTATGAAATAAAATTCTATATTTAAGACTACTGCGTAGACAAATATATTAAGAATATATCTAATCAATTTTAATTCGTATCAGATCTTACGATAAAGTTAATAATATCCAAATAAAGCTTTTAAATTTACCGCTTAAAATTCAACCAATGAGCATAACATGCGACCCCTATGTTCTATTTTTTGCTTAATCAATAAAAAAATGTGGGATTTCGAAATATTCTATGCGAGTTTCGTATCTATGACTAATCTACAAAGAGCGCATTTATTTGAAAAGACATTTTCTGTATTTAATATCTTAGATTATTGCTTACTCATTATTCTCATTATTTCTATTCATTCCTCATTGAAATTATCGTTTACTATCCCATAGATATTTATAATTGTCAAGTATAATTGTATAACAGATTACTATTATTTATAAAATAAAATGTATACTTCGAAATCTCAATTCGCGCCTTCTATCGGCAAATTCTTATGTCTATATATATGTATATGTTTATGCTAACGCGTAATGTTTTTCTCGAGTCGTTAAACAATCAATTATAAATAAGTTAATTGTGAATGTTTATAGTACAACAATTAAAGGCTTTTCATTTTTAAAATAGCTTTTACCATTGTTATGTAAGAGTACGTGTTATTTCTAATACGCAATCCACGTGCAATATACGTAACCTGATGTAGTATTAATCTTTTAATTTATAAAGAGTTTATGTCGATAAAATAAAATCAGATCTCCTTTTAATATTTCGTAAACTAAACGAACCAGTATTTAAAAATGACTATCGTCGAATATGTACAAGCTCTGTCACAAAACCCTTATTTTGGTGCTGGCTTTGGCCTTTTTGGCGTGGGGGCTGGTGCTGCTTTATTAAGAAAGGGAATGCAAGCTGGCATGATATTTTTTAGGTAATACTTCAATAAAGATCATGCTTTATATTGAATTTTTTGATATGATACTTAAGCTGTGATATTGTTACGATAAAGGCGACATTATATGATTACTTTGGAAGTTCCATGTCGAGACAAAAGCTATCAATGGCTCTTGCAATGGATTACACATAAAGGTGCTAGAAAGACACAACATTTATCCGTTGAAACAAGTTTTGAACAGAAAGAAACAGGACATATAAAAACTAAATATGAATTTATACCAAGCATTGGAACACACTTTTTTAGGTAAATATTTGGTACACTGGTATTATAGATTTTTTTTAGTGATATATACCAGATATAATTAATATTTTAGGTATCGTGGTAATTGGATAAGAGTTGAACGAACAAGAGAACAACAAACATTAGATTTACATATGGGTATTCCATGGGAAACGGTACAGCTTACAGCCTTTGGAAGAGACAGGAGTCTATATTTTAATATTCTTGAAGAAGGTTGAAATCCTATATATGATTATTACAACTTTCAAATATTAGGAATTTAGTACAAATCTCTTTTCCATAGCCAGACAAATGGCTTTAAAGGAGAATGAAGGAAAGACTATAATGTACACTGCAATGGGCAGTGAATGGAGACAATTTGGACACCCCAGAAAACGAAGACCATTAGATTCAGTGGTTTTAGATGTTGGAATAGCTGAACGAATTATAAATGACTGTAAAGAATTTATAAACACTCCTTCTTGGTATGGTGACAGAGGCAAGTATACCATATACTTTCTTCAAAAAAAGTGAACAATATTGTTCTTTACTTTTGTTTGTTGTTATATTCAGGGATCCCATATAGGAGAGGATATTTATTGCATGGTCCACCAGGATGTGGAAAATCATCTTTTATAACTGCATTAGCAGGAGAATTGGAACGTGGTATATGTGTTTTAAATTTGTCCGAACGTGGTTTAACAGATGATAGATTAAATCATTTACTAGCAGTTGCTCCACAACAAACAATTGTTCTCCTTGAAGATATAGATGCTGCATTTACAAGTAGAGAAGAATCTAAAGAAGGTAAATTGACTATATTGTCATGTGATAAATGTTGACAACATAGTATGAATATACCATTAGTACATTATGTTCTTCATTATCATTACAGTTAAAGCAGCATTTGATGGTTTAAACAGAGTTACATTTAGTGGTTTATTAAATTGTTTGGATGGTGTTGCATCTACAGAAGCAAGAATTTTGTTTATGACAACTAACTATCTGGAACGCTTAGATCCTGCTCTTGTAAGACCTGGTAGAGTTGATGTTAAAGAATATATTGGTATGTATTTAAAGATATATGTGCACATAAGTAAATCATTAAACTTTATAGAAGACTTAATATAAAATATGATACTAGGATGGTGCAGTTGTTCTCAAGTTGAACAAATGTTCTTAAGATTCTACAAATCCACTGGAAATGTAACAGTAGATACAGCAAAACAATTTGCAGAGAAGGTGATGGAACAAAAAAGAAATGTTAGTCCTGCTCAAATTCAAGGATTTTTCATGTTTCATAAAAATGATCCTGAAAATGTTATAAATAATGTTACACAAATATGGGAACTGTCATAACAAGTTAAGAATATCTTCTAACTTAGAACTGTAGGAGCTATACTGTATTATATTTTAACTGTATTATATCTTGGAGTATGAAACATACTCTATTTATGTGGGTAAACAGTACAAGGATATAATTATAATTGGATGAGATATAGTTTTTTTTATTGATTTTATAGTAGTGATAAATTGCAACTTTTGTATGCATTTTCAAAACCACTATGTATGTAACAAAATACAATATGATATATTTATTTGTCAGATTGTGTAAAATACTCAATCATTCTTCATATTTTTTCATACTCATATGATATATCGCACGCTCTCTCAAAAGATCTTAATCGAATGTAATAAATACTGCATTTAAGATAATAGGAGATGGACATGCAGTTATTCATTTCTCTTTTACACAATGGATATATTAATTTACATATGTATTATCAGTATTATATACGGACGTTCTTTAAGAATACTGTCTTGTATAATACATACATAGTTCACATGCATCAATATCAAGAAATAAAAACTATAGTCAATAATATTTTAACAAAGTAAAGTAAACTGTCCCTATGATTAAACTATTGTAGAACAGGCTGACTCAATTTTATTAGTTTAAATATTTAATATAAGTATTTAAATCACAACGTTAATTCAAAATTACTTAGGTATCCATCATGAAAATGTGTTTAATAAAAAATAAATAATTTAATCAATACCTTGAATAAAAACATAGTACAATATATTTTATCAAATACATACAGTATGAAAATCACTGTTCTTTCTCTTAATAATTTGTTATCCTTAAATTTATACACGTTACTGGAATATACCAGTATTGTACTATATTCTTGATACAAATTTCTATAATTTGTAACATTTTAAAAATGTCATGTGGCTCTATCATTTAGAATTAAACTGTAAAAAAACTAATTTTTTTATTACTTTTAGTATAGCTTAATAAAATTCTTGATATACTAATTTTAGCATAGAAGAAAATTTATGTTACAATATGACTCATGAAAAGACCTGAATGTAGAGAAATAGAAAATTTTAATTTTATATTATGTCTATGTATGCATTTCATTGCAGACTTTTCATACCATAATTATGAGTAATTTAAGAGGAACAACTAGTTTCAGAATTGTTACATTAAAGTAAGTATAACATGATAGTAAAAGTTATAAAATACAACTTTTAGTATCACATTATTCCCTATTTGATTAATAATAATAGTAATATTTTCCATTAAAAATGCAATACAAATTATTAAAATAAATATTCTTATATCATTTAAATAGTTATGTATATATACATAATAAACACAAATCATCGATACGAAAAATATCTAAAAAGAGTTTGTCGTGCATTTAATGCGTCAGAAGACAATGATGCATTTAAAAGTTCTTATACATTCTATATATCTTTTCTCTCTTATTATATGATAAAGATGTGCTCATTGTCAGCACATATTTTAATAGTAACACTTATTGAATATCACATTTTACATAACATTACAGTCAATTTAACTGAAGTTGAAAATGATACAACAAATGAATCACATAATATGTAAATATATATGTAAGCACCTTACAACTATTCACGCCATTTTGATGACATAAAAATTTATATTACTACCAAGTATTTACATTGACATCTTATTATGTTTATATCTTTTATTTTTTGGAAGTGTATGAAATTTGTAACTTTGATGTTTCATTACCTTTTACCGTACTAAAGTTATTTATGAACAGTTTGTATAAATTCTTACAAACTGCAGAGAATGAATTTTTGTATGTAAAATGTTTTACTTGAAATATTTTGTTTCTTAGTTTTTTCCGATTAAAAGAACTGTAGTAAGCACAGTAAATAAGCGATGTAAGATATAAACGTAAAATTAGAGAGATCTAGTTATGTTCACTATACATATATAACTATATTTTTATCCTAATTGAAGTGGTAAATTAATATCTTACAGTAAAATGATTTACTTTACAAGTTTTGTTTAAAAGCTCCAGATGTATGGTTCATAATTTAAGGAATCAGGTTGTTCCATGTGACCTGTATGATTATTATTTGCAACCAAACACGAGGCATAAACAGCACCAGAATTACCTTGAGTAGCTACTGGTACTGGTGGTACTATGGAAGGGGCTAATCTACAATCGGGTCTTTGTTGCATTATTGGACCCATTGGTTGCATTGGTTGTGGCCCTGGAGGTGGACCTGGTGGTGGTGGTTGTGGTTGTGGAATTGTTGGTGGTAGTGGTGCAGAAATATTATGGACAGGTTGCAGTATATTACTGCTTGCAACATAATTTGGCACTAAAAGATAATTTCATTTATTTTATAACAATTCTGAATTTAAGTTAAATTTATCATCCATCCTTAAATAAATATACTTACTTGGGGGATTATGAAATGGCATTGGAGCTTGTTCAGGTACCATATTAGCTGGTGGTGGTACAACTTTCAGGGGCGAAGAGTCAGTTTTCTTTTTTCTAGATATTCGTTTTTGTGCATTGTTCGTGGATTGATCTCGCTTTTTATTACCACCTGATTTCTTCTTTTTATCTCCAGGAGTTTTTGGTTTATTAAGACGGTTGCCACTGGGTTGCCAAAGGTGAACTGTGTGTACCGCATTTCCTTCTCTGGAATATAACGAAATATACTTGTAACATTTATTCCTGGTATCGTGAGTAACACTGTTCTTTTTATAATTACCCTTGCTTTTTTCCAAGCTTCCAACTATGTATTCCTGCTTTATGAAGCCTTTCTCTAATAGTATCTACACTACATTTCAATCCTAAAGCAGGAGCTACATATTTTGCCGCAGTTAATGGGTGTTGAGTAGCCATAGCGACTATAGCTTCGTCCTGTTCCTTAGTAGTAATTCGTCGGCGACCCTTCCTTTCTTTCGTTTGTACATTTCCTTCTTTATGCCAACGTTCCAACCATCTTTTAACGGTACGTTCCTATTTAATATACAATTAGAACATCTTTAAAATATATGAAAATTTGATAAAAAGAACACAGATTATATTTAAACGTACCGATCTATCGATCGCTAATGCAATGGATAATGTAGATAATCCTGCTTCTGCCATCCCGATCATACGATTTCTAATTTCTACACTTGTCTCTAGAGTCCCCTTGGCTTTACCACCTTTCTTTTTCTTCTTTTGCCTTTCACGATTCTCAGACTCTCCCTTTGACGTATCTTCGATTTGTACATTATCTGTATTTGATAGTTGATTACTGTCAAGAGAACTACAGGAATTTGAACTATCAGAACCAATATTTGTGCTATTCACAGGATTAGGCAGCTTTGATCGCAGGTTTTGTTCCTGCTGTTGCTGGATCTGATGATCCACTTGTATTTGTGCTTGTTGCGACTCAAATTTGGAATGATGAATATTTGTTTCTTCCTGCAACCTCTGCTGAGATTGTTGAACTTGAGATTGCTGTTGCACTTGTTGCATATGGTGTTGTTCTCCTCGTGTATGAAGCTCTTGAAGTTGATGTTGCGGTGCCATTGGTTTATGAGGTAGTGCGTTTGGTTGACTCTTGTGTAAATAATATAAAATAAATACTTTGTTAGTAAAGAAATAAAGCTGTACATTTGTATGTATATATAAAGTAAGGAATATATACTTGTGGATAATGATGACTGCCTTGTACAAGATCAAGTGGCCAATTATTTTGTGCGATATTCATGGCTGGATGTTCATACATAGGTTGCGGCTGTTGATTCAAATTTAATCCATTATTGAATTCTGTTTGACTAGCAGATAAAACTTGAGCAGTATTCTGTATTTCATTAGTCTGCTCTTGAGAAATATTTTGTTGCGCAAATCCAAATTCTTGTGGTTCGCTAGATTGTTTCAAATTTTCTACGGGTGCCCCATCTCCAACATATATATCTCTTGCTCTTACTTTGCGTGGAGGATTTTTCTTTTTCGGCGTACCTTTGTCAGTTTTGGTAGAATCTTTATTTGATTTCTTCTTTCCCAATTGAGTACCGGTAGGTCTCCAAACTGCTTGTTGAACAGAAGCGCCATCAGAGTCGCTGCTAAAAAATGAAGGCAGCAAAAGCAATAGAAACATATTTTTAACTAAAAAATAAATGTCAGCATACGCAAACTAACCCAAGTGGAATCCTTTGCATATATTTTCTGGATGGAGTCCAACTATGAATGCCAGCTTTGTGCAGCCTCTCGCGTACAGTATCAACAGAACAGGTGAGTCCTAAAGCTGGAAGCACAGCTTTTGCAGCTGTTAGGGGTGTTTGCGTCGCTAGCTTAATTATTGCCTCATCTTGTTCCGCCGTGGTAGCTCTTTTGCGCCCACAGCGTTCTCTGGTTTCCACGTTACCCTCTTTATCAAACCGATTCAACCATCTTTTGACAGTACGTTGCTGAACCCATGCAGCAAAACAGAAGCATATATAGAAAGTGTGCAATTTTGAAAAGTACGAGCTCTAACATTGATGATACGAAAGAAAAAAGAATTTACCGAACAATTTACAGCTGCTGCGATTTCTCGTAGTCCTAAGCCAGCCTCGTACATCCCAACCATCCGGTTTCTCAGTTCCGGAGTGGTTTCGTGCACACCCCTAGTCTTCCCCATGCTATCTTTATTAACTTTATTGCAATTGTATCAATGGGAAGAATTCAAATTTCACGCGACGAATGACGTATATAAAAAGAAGGAGAACCACGTGACAAATGGCCGTGCATCACCAACAAGTTTTTAAAAATTTTATTCGTCCAGGAAGGACGACCGGATCACAATCTCGTCGTAATTTTTTCCACAAAATTCTATTCCAAAGACAATAAATCGTGGCATCACTGTCACTTTAACGAGATTCGGTTCCTCCAAGAGTATTTCTTCTTTTTCGTTCTCGTCATCTTCGTGCTGTGTCGATGCTGGACGAAACCTTAACGTCCTAAGCTCGAGAATAAAAAATGGTTTACTTAGCGTCGAATTTATTGACCTCTAACTCGCACAAGAACGTCTTACGAGAGACAAGAATGTGACACTTGCGATTATTTTCAACGATTATACATTTAGCCGGTCGAGGCACCCTGCACGTTTCGTTTTTTCGACGAAACGCATCCGCACGTAGAAAACGTCGCGGTCAATACAACTTCGGCTGTACAGTCACCGTGGAGATTCTTTTGTCATACTTCGGTCGTGACTTACATTGTTCGAATTTTATAAAATCTCTTTCAATAGACATCTATACGAAGTAAAACTTCAACTAGATCACGATAACCAAAAAATATAATTATTCATCTTCAATTTTCCATCTTTTTATAGATCGAAAAGGTCGTTGCGCCGTTCGACGGGTCGTCAATTATAGTTCGTTCGGCTGACTGTACGATGACATCGACCGTACAGTCTAACGAGATACTATTGTCGCGTAGTTCGAATCTAGTTTCGAGTTTCCCGATTATTTTCTTTCTTCTATCGCTTGATAAGAATTTTACTGACTTGAAAACACATTATTTTTATATTATAACCGATCTGTGTTCCATATTATGTTAATAATTCGTAAATAAAACGTAAAGTTTAAGAGAAAACGACAATAGAAATTCGGTCAGACTGTACTTGCGGTCGACGGGAAAAGTACAGTCGATGGAAATGTTACGTCGATTTTTAGACTTATTGCCGCGGTAAAATCAAGATCGAAATAAGAACGTTATGAGAATTGAATAAGAAAAGTGATTTCTCTTATTATGCATCGTTTTATCGATCGTTTCTGATTGCCGAATCGTGTTATCCTAAATCGACTGGTCAATAATTTTACCGGCGACTGTACCCGAAGCGAGGTTATTCAAGGTTGACTCGGCTATGCTCGTCTGCCTTCGCCGGAATTCTATTGACTCGGAGAATCGGTCCTTTCCCATTCATCTTTCGATTTGAAGTCTTACGTTTTAATAAAGATTATTCAGAAATTATTAAAGTGAACCAATTTGATAAAATAACAAGTAAAAAAGAATTATTATTCGTGAAAAGTTAAATTATAAAAACTGGGGCTAATCTATTTAGTTTCTGAACGGCGCGAAAATTTATTTTCTCTGAAAAAAGTACTCAGTTTTTCTTGTTAGATTAAAAATATCATTTTTATAATAAAAAAGAATGAATATTTTACATTCCTTATTATAGGTTGCACTCGATAAAATTCAATTGGGAGAAATTGACACACTTCGAGCTTAGAAGGGCGATCGTTTAGATTATCGATAAATAGTGTCCCACTATCAAAGTATTCACAATTTCTCGATAAAAATTAATTTCGAATATTTTTCATTTAAAAAACCTGATAGAGTTCCAATAATAAAAGGCAATCTTATGTGTGTATATTGTACATACATACATACACACAACAGACGTCATATAGTAGGGATCGTAAACTGCTAACATCCGCCGATCAAACGTAACTATGCAACTGAACTCTGGCCTAGAATCGAAAGAGACCGTGCATTATTCTCTTCTAGAAAAATAATTTCTCTCATGTTGCTGTATTACCTGCATAGTATATCCATACATACGTATATTCCTACATAAAACGCGTATGAGGATTTGTAAACCAGCTGAAGTAGTCATGGTCCGTTTTAGTCAGACTTAAGTGAGATCTAACAAGTAGTAATAACCTATTCTGTACAGACTGCGCCTTCGCAAACCTTTCCGCGTTAGAACAACTACGTCTTAGAATTTAGACCTTATAAATCTTAATTATTACTACATAAAAAAATGTTTTGAAAAACATGATAGTTTTAAATATTTAGAGAATCATTTCTAAACTTGTACAAGTTAAAGAAATACATTGCAAGTATTGTTAGTAGAAACACGCATAAGGGTGATCGATAACTAGAGCTTTATAAAGTTCTGTGATATAAACGTACATTAATATAAAATTTTAATTGAATAAATACTTTATGTAGAACTCGTTATAGACCATTAACGACAGAGTACAAGGACGATTTTCTTATAGAAATAATAACCATCCATCCAATATTGCACAATTAAATAATAATTAATTTAATTTCAGGACACCGAATCGATTATATTTATGTTAGGGTCACCCTATATAACCAATATATAAATTTAAATATTAACATCAAATCCTTTCTTTTCTTCTTTGTTAGAAAGAAAAGCCAAAAACGCGGACTTTCTCATACAAGACGAAAATACGGTCCAGACCGTCGACGCAGCATCCTCCATCTGGCGTTTTACCGTCGCGTCTCACCCGAGGTACCTCCCTTCGACCCCCTTGCTTGGCTCCCGGGATGGCACCTCGCTCGTTGGCTCACTCGATCTCTCTTATCGCGCCTATCAGTTCCACCCTCGCGCTCGGTCGCGTCAGCCCAGTAAACCACGCAGCCAGGAGAACGCGCACGAGAACGTAACACGTTTTTCGTCGTGTTTGTACGGTCGGCAAACCGAAAGTAGCTGGGACGCTTGGTTTTCGTCCGCCGAATAGGAGAAATTGACGAACAAATTACCTTAATCATTTTTTGAGATCCACACTCCTACCACCCCTCGATCGACCGGCATCAACGAAGATCGATCTTTCGAAATAATAAAAAAAGCTGTACGAGCTAGACGAGAGTATTATTCCAGCCGAGGATGAAACTCATCGTTGTTTTGGCCGTCTGCATCTTCCATGCACCTCTTGTTCACTGTGGGGTAGGTCAGGATTATAGTGAGAGAGAATAATATTTGTTTTTTTAGTACATGTTGTTCATTTTCTTTCATTGTTTTTTATAAGAATGGGTAGAGTGGAGTAGTTTTCTTTTGAAGTAATTTTAAAGTAGAGATTTTCAATGTTTTGTGATGAGGATTAGAGTAGTTAGTTTGGAAGCTTATTTTATATTCGTTTTAATAGTATTTTATTTTTATATCAACGTAAGGTACCATGCATCGTTTAAATCTTGTGCTAATTTATCTTTGAAAATAATACATTTCTGGAAATGAGATGGCATCAATGAATGACATCAAAATTATTTCAACGATTGAGATTACTTATCAATTTTATTATCTTTTATTTAAATAATTTAATTAAAGATTTAATGTCTCTATATATAACTTGTAGAAATGTTGGTTTCGTTGATCAATTGGATTGATCTTAAAAAGAAATTTTAAATTAACGATATACTCTTCGTTCAAAAAATAAAACATTTCAAATTTATTTCAAACTTACAACGTACTATGCTCATCAGTTTAAAGCAATAATTAAAAATTTGAATTTAACTTTTTTCGGAAAATACTCCAGAAGCGACCGAGCTTCGTTTCTGACGATATGATCGCGTATGCGGTTAGCGTTGTGCATGCTTGCCAGACGCAGACAGGTGTGGCTACAGGTAGGAAAAAATTTAATTGTTTATTATCTTTTGTTATTGACTCTATGTACCAATTTTTTTATTTGTTATCCCATTCGTTTATTTTCAGCCGACATCGAGGCAGTAAGAAACGACAAGTGGCCGGAGACGCCTGAATTAAAGGTGAATGTCCAGAAGAAAGTTCCGCGCTTTAGAACGAGACTGATTGAATTGTTAAATTGATTTGTTAATCAATCGAGATTAATTCTCTCCCTCTTTCTCTCTTTCTCTCTCTCTTGACTGTGTAATTTGCAGTGTTACATGTATTGCCTTTGGGAACAATTTGGTCTCATCGACGATAAAGGAGAGTTGAATTTGAATGGTATGCTTACTTTCTTCCAAAGAATGCCGGCCTACAGAGCGGAAGTTTTAAAAGCCATTAGCGAATGCAAGCTAATTGGTAAATTCTTGGGTTTGTATAATTTATCGATTTTTGCGATTTGGTACAATTTAAATTAAATATTTAATCAAATTTATTTTAATTAGTCTGCTACTCTTCGATTACATTCGATTATTTCCAAATATTTTTATGGTTTATTTAATTAATAAAAATTGCTTTTTTTATATTTTAGCTAAAGGTAACAAGTGCCAGTACGCGTATGCGTTTAATAAATGTTATGCAAAAATATCTCCAAGGGTACGTATTTAATTGAATACTATATTTAAACTTTTAAATATTTTCGTAATAATTTTTATTTCTATCGTCCCATGTTTCAGACCTACTATCTGTTCTAACCAAATTTTATCGACCGATAACAAAACGAGACCAAAGGTAACAAAGACATTCAAGAAACAATATCGCCGAATGTGTTGAGATTTCTACAATCAAGCAATTTTACACTCTCATATAACTAATCCGTATACACCGTAAGTTGTATCACTTTATAAAATGTATTTAAAAAAATAAACTCTCTAATAACGTATCTTACTTATACTTTTACTTCGTGAGTAGTACATATGTATGTACGTACATTCACTATCTTGCATAAGTTAGGATTATGATGAATTATTATTAGATAGAAATTAGAATTGTTATAAGTCAAATTTTTCTACAAATGCATAGACCATTGTTAGAAAATGTGAAAGTACCAGGTAATATCTAACGTTTATTTAAAATAAGAGTAATCTTTGACATTTTTTTTTTATAGTAATTATAAATGAAATGTAATCAATAATACACGTATCACTTAAAATTACGATTATTTAGAAAATACTAATTATTATCTAATATTTACGTAAAATAAGAATAATCCTTGAAATTTTATTTATTGTAATTACAAATAATATGTACTCGATATCATATTTAAAATTATATGAGATTGCAAAGGCCATTCTAACTTTAAACAAATATCAGATATTACCTAACGTTCCCAAACTTTTTGATAATAGTGTACCCTGGGAGACCATAGTTACGATAAAGAAGAAAGAACATTTTCTCCCCTGGTAGTAGCCTCGAATCGAGCCGGATCACGATCATTAATTATAATCGATTTGATAAAGGCATCGTCACCTAGAGCCTGACTCTCTGTGACATAGACTTCAAATCGACGATTTGTAGCGCCAATTGTCAATTGAGGGCACGTTTAACCATCTACAAAGTAGAACACGGGCGACATACGAGGCGACGCACGGCACGTGTTGATAAATCGTACGTGTGAAAATTACAGGAGACCCATACGAACGCGCCCTTTATCACGATCAAGCAATAAACGTAGCGAATAATAGCTGGTATTCGTTCGTACGTATTACTTGCTCTATACGTATGCGTTATTTCACGACGAAATTCCAGAGATCACCGGTCAAAATTATTTTATTTTTTAAATTAGCACTTTTTTTAGACTACTTTCATAATCATTGGCACAATGTGAACAAGAATGTAATAACAAATGTTATTAAGAAGCAAAACGTTTATCAAAGACAAACAATTTTACGGTAGAACGAAGCTATTAGCACGAAAATGCATGGAACCTCCTACCCGATCATTATACCACCTACGAGAAACCTAATAGAAGATAAATACTCTATACTTTGGATTTTAAACACCTCGGTTTTGTAAATTCTAGCTTTATTATGCAATTTCTCCCACTGCTGGTATAAAAAGTGCATATAAAACGCGATCGGCAATGGTAGTTTCTCATTTTAGTAACACCACGACGGTTTCCATTTCATTTTTTTGTAAAAATATCTATAAAAATGAAACGAGTATGCTCGATTTTGATCACGGCTTTTTTCGTCGCTTCGATCGCTGAGGTAAGTCTATTTTTTTTTTTTTATTATTGCTAGTATATATTCATTTTTCATGCAAACTTATCAAAGTGAAAAAAATGTTTTTCATTATATACGAATGATTATTATATATCATAAAATTTGTTTACATTGCATGTCAGGCTGCTAACATAGATATCAGGAAAATCACCGAACCTCAGCGTAAAAAGTGTCTCGCCGAAATAGGAATACCAGTTGGTACGTTCTTTTTTTTTATAAACAATAAATTGATACTCTAAATATGTAAAAACCGCGACGATCTATTTACGTGAATATATTTTTATTATTTTAATTGCAGAGGTCGTCAACGAGGCAGAAGTTGGTTATTTCACTCAAGAGGATAAACTGGCCTGTTACTTTAAATGTATGTTGGAAAAGTTTAATATGGTAAGAAAATTTTTATTCGTTTAATAATCATACGATATGTTGCTATGAAATATCGATGAATGAAAAAACATACGTAATTTTTTAATTAGTTTACCAGTGACGGAAAAATAAACTATAAAATGATATTAATGGCTATACCGGATATCTGGAAGCCCTTTGCTCAGGATTTAATTGATTCTTGTAATCACGTCAGTAAGTATCTCGCTAATGATCGATAAATTTTACGAATTTACAAATATTACAAAAGTTAATGTATAACATAATTTGTAGCTGGAAAAGACAGATGCGAGTTAGCGTATAATTTTAATAGATGCATGTACGAGACAAATCCCGTGGTATGTAAAAGACGTATTAGTGTTACAATTTTGAGTCTATAATTTGATTAATAACATATTTTTCTCATAGGCATACTTCATTCCTTGAATTCCGATGAGTGAAGCAAGAAAAAACTGAAAACTATCGTTTCAAAGCGATTGTATATGTAGAACGATAAAACATTATTATATTAATAAATATTCGTGTTTGAAAATTACAACCTTCTTGAACACTTTACCCGTAAGGTATCTGTTATGTTCTTGTTTATAATACATACATCAATATAATTATTTTATTTTCCTTCTGTACATAATTGTTCTATTATGTAACTTACCGAGTCTTAGTACCTGGTATCATAATACATTAGATGTATCATTATTTTACATTTTACACTATCATTCGTTTATATATTAATTCTTTAAAAATTGTCTTATAATCGATAAAGAATTTATCACGAAGTGGCACAAGAAGTATCAAAAACATTTATGATTCATCAAAATTTATAATGACGCGTGATCGAACAGAAATGGAAACATAAGATGTAGTTCAGTCCCATAAACTTAAAAATTGTTCATTCGCAAAATACTAAGGTAAAGTTTAAATTAAGGCATTTGTTATGCCTTTCGTGGCTTTGTTTTTCTCTTATTAATATTCATTATTTGTTCGACGATTATGTCATCTGCTCTAGGATCGATAGGTATCGCCTGTACCGGTGTTCTAGAGATCGGCGAAGGTTTAGACCACCTCTCGACCAGAGTATTGAGCCAACTCCATAGCTTTTCTCGATTTAAAAATGCAAATGTGATCAACATTATAAAAGGCAGCGCGACTATAGAAGTTTGATTCATATCACTTTGATCGACTTTGCGTTCGGCGTTGAACGTCAGCTTCACGTACTTGAACGAGGAGTTAGCTTCGAAGTAAACAGAATTAGTTTTATACTTATGTAAACTGGGAGATAAGGATGATTCTAATTGTATGAAGTATTTCTTATTGTCAGCCTGTAACGGTGGAAAATGTATGAGGAAACCGGCGTTGTACGCAGTACCGATCTTACTCGAATGCTGTGAATCCAATTTGGATACGTGTACCGGAGAATCTGGCATATCTTCCCGGCATAATTTCACTTTTAAAGTACGATAATGTTCGGGTTGTACTGATACTACATGGACAGAAACGTCTGTGCGTGAGATCGGATGGAAAGCAATCAAGCGAAGACCACGGATGTCTTCCGACGTTTGTATCTGTAAAGAGCTTGGACTCGTACGTTGAATATGAGAGTTCGCCTCCACGTTGGATTTCAAACGTAAAACGTATGTGCACTGTTACAAATAAAAGATGAGTATCAGAATTGGTGCTTATATTCGATAGAAATTTTTTTTTTTAAATAATCCAATGTACTTACCAGTGGCTGAAGACCTCTGATTCTAAAAGTACCATTTTCTTCTGTAGTTGCTTCTTCTTGAAGATTAGAACAGTCATCTTGACCTTGAGCTTCAACTAATAGTCCTGCTTCTGGTTCCCCATTTAACGATGTCACGGATCCATAAGCACTAAATGCTACTCTGTTACCAAATAAGTTTACTACCACGGTCGCACCTTCCGCAACGTTGATCATTTTTGACGGTGGTTCGAATCTGTATTCCTTCATCATAGGCCTAAGGTAATATTCTCCGGGTGATAAAGAGTTAAAGATTAATTTTCCTTCGTCCCCTGTTATACTGTTTTTGCGGTAATTTTGTCCACCAGAGAGGGAAAGTAGAACACCCTGTTAATATGATAGAAAATGACCATTTTGTTTATAATTGATGTACACATACATGCAACATTTTAAACAAATAAAGTTTTTATGTACCTGTAAAGAAGAATTGTCTGCTTGATCATATACTTGTACTATAATTTCTGCTAATTTGCGTGCTAAAAATACTCCTTTAGCATCTGGACCTGTTATCACAAAACCTTCCTTTTCAGCTGTAACACTAATCAGAATAATAATACATTAGAATTTCGAGAATATTATGTAATAGTAATGTTTCACGTGAATATACAAGTACCTATATTGTGTTTTTCCATCCAAAGGTCCAACACTGTATGTTCCTTCTTTTTCTGTAATTATCGTATGTATAGGAGTTTCTTTGTCTTTACCAAATATTCGTACAGTAACGTCTTCTAAGGGAGGTGAAATCTTCCCAGCTATGATCTAATTAAAGTTTTGTATGATTATTTATTTTTGTATTAAACTATACGATATTAACGAAATTAATTTTTATACCAATCCTAAATCTCCATTGAATGTTGCAATGTCATTATGACATTCATTCACACCAAGAACTTTTACAGATGATGGATTAAATAAAAGAATATCTGATAGGGGAGTGATAACGTACATATCACCAGCTTTTGTTGTAAATTCAAATTCATATTTATACATGTCTCCTTTTTTCGTGTATTTAAGTGGACCAATTCTAGAAGAAAACAATGCCTCACATTAAAAATATAAATTATTCAGTTGTATTAAACATTATTTTGTTTATATACTTACACGAAATTATCACTTGGACTTTCAATTTTAACTTTCACACCATCTAATGCAGTAGAACTTATAATATTTCCTTGATGACGATGCTCGGTGGAAGATAAAATGATCGGAGACAAATTACTAGTGTCCCAAACAAATGTTGGCTTATCATATACATGACAACCTTTGGGTGTAAAACTGTATTCTCCAGGCTTAGACACACAATGCCTTGTGCTACCTTTGGATAGCATCAAAGATGATGTTTTGGACTCTCCTGGTGCAACATACTCGACTGTTGTATCATGAGAAGAAATAAAAGTAACTGAAAATCCAGTTTGTTGGAAAGGTGGCACCTCTGCACGTTCAGAGGTTATTGAAATCCTATAACTAGGATTTTTCCAGCAAAATACATCATTATCTATTAAAACTTCATAATGTCCTGGCAGAACATCTGAGAATTCATACTGGCCATCTGAATAAAAAAAATTAACTTCACAGACAGAGACAGTAGCATTGGTTAGATTTAAAAGTAATATCAATAACAAATGTATGTAATGCTAGTGATACAACGCACATTCTTTAATTTTCTTGAAAGTTTTACAAATATCTCTACTTTAGCATTAGTTAACATTTGTTATTGCAAAATTAATTAACACCTTTGTAAGAAATGGAATTTATGTCTACTCATTTAAATCTCACCTTTTGTTTGGGAAGTTTTTATTGTCACTCCATCAAGTACCTTTAGTGTAACCGAAGCTTGACTGCAATCTATTCCTGGCAAACATTTTACTGTGCCAGTTAAGAGTGCTTTTAGTTGTAAAAAGTTGATGTTGTTAATTGCTTCGGATGACACATCAATGGTTTGTTGTAAGGGAAAGAATCTGTAATAATAGTAGAGTTATTGACATATATAACACAAATTTAATTACACCTATATAATAAGTACTTACTGCAAACCTTTAGTCTTTTCATCATTACTCACAACTACACTTAATTGATATTTATCTGGCTTGAGGTATATACAGTATTCTCCAGTTTTTTCATTAGTATCAATATCTTTCTGGAAGGTAGCAGCAATATTTTGTATAGCTATTTTACGGAAATGAAGAGTTCCTTTTGCTGATAAATTTACTTTTCCACAAACTTTGTATGTTGATGGTATTAAAACAGGTAATTCAGGTGAACTTGGTGATACTTTTACTATTTTCTCCTCAAATTGTACATCACCTAAAAATAAATATTATTAATTTTATTTTAATAGACAGTACTTAAGATAAGTAATACTTTACTTACTAGCTTCTGCTTTCAAAGAATACTGCCCAGCTTTTACATTATCTATTACATATTTTCCATTTTCATCTGTTACAGCTACTTGTTTCCCAGCAAATATAATTTTTGCTTTTGCTAATGGTTTACCACTTGTTGATGCACGAACTAAACCAGTTACAGTAAAACCAGTTACTTTAAAATCTTGAGGTAATACCAGACTGCTGTGGCTAACTTTGAATGATAGTTCAGGTGGTTGAACATCAAACTTTGTATGAGCACTAGGATAATGTGGCACAAGTTTATAGTCACCAGGTGACAAGGCAGGGAACACAAACTTTCCATTTTTATCAGAGGTAACATGACAAAGCGGTTTTTTTGATTCAAAGCCTTTGACAGGTGTAGTTTCACAGTTTTTAGCTACACCATTCTGTGGGATTAAATAAATATTAATTTCTTGAATTTCAATATACATACATATTAATAGTGAATAAAAAATCTTACACCAAAAAGTATGAAGGATACACCACTGACTGGTTCATCTTTGCTAGTAACCCGGCCTCCTACATCATATCCAAATACCACTAAGCTACCATCTGGAAGTTCTGCATTACCTTCTTGAACAGTTACTTCAACTGTATGCTCTTTCATCATCCACCTTAATTGGTATAAAAACATAATATTTTCTAACATAACATATATACATTTCTATCATCAAGTACATACGTAGGATGTGATGCAACAAGCATATATTTTCCTGGTTGAATAGGTGTAAAATAAAATGTCCCACCATCTGCAGTCCTAGTTGTTTCGACTACAGTATTTTTATCATTGGCATTGTACAATGATACTGTAACATCTTTTGGACCAGATTTAGAATTGAAACTGATCACCTGATAACATAATATATTATAATTAGTATTCATATTTTTTAATGTTCAGTTTTAAAATAGTACAACTCACTTTGCCTGTGATACCGAAACCTTTAAAAGCAAAATTGATATCTTTGCCTTGGCTACAAATATCGGTAGAACCATCTACATTTAAGTTTACTTCCATAGGATCAAAACTCCAGCCTCTAGGAGGATCAACCTGACACATTTAGAAATATGCATTAACATCTTGAATTAAAATTTTAGTCAAACAGATGATACCAAGATTTGTTGAGGTATACCTTTAAAATATATTCTCCCTTATCATAGAGGGGTAAAAAATAATATCCAGTATTTGGTGCACATTCTGTATCATCCTTTAAACTACCAGCTTTGGTATACCTAAAGAATATAAATTTAATTAACAATTTCTTAATTCTCTAATTTGCAGCGTCATAACCTATTTAGATATGCTTACAATTTTATGTGAACTTTTGTAAAATCAATGTCAGCGTGACTTTTTAGAAAGCCTCCACATCCCAAGATGTCTTGAGCGCTAATTTGTGTAGTAAAGAAGTAAGAAAAAATAAGAATAATAACCGAACTTAGCTGTTCTTTAAACATTTTTGTCGTCTGCCATTTACTACTGATGAAGAATTAACGTTATAGTAGAAATCTGTACTAAAACAATAGCGCCATCTTGCAGTGCATTTAAAGAAATATGTCTTCATAATTTTCATTATCGTCGATAAGAAGGTATTTCATTTACCGTCATTTGCAGGAAATCTCCAAAAATTATCGTGGTATAAGAACAATCGCTATGGTTAGTTATAATTCCTACCGTTTTAGTAGTGCTGTGGCCTTATTCTATTCTGAACCGATAATGTCGCATTCCACACTAAAATGGTAAGGGGGTTTCAAAATTTACATTGCATGTCCGTTCTATCTTATATTACGTCTGTGTTAATACGTATGATTTGTATCTATGGATACACAATTTGGGACTGCATCCACTGTTTCCAAAAAAAAATAGATACACAATTTATACACAAGTGGGACGATTATGTGTGCTTTGTATTTCTGATAAAGTGAACTTTCTATAACAATTTGTGATACAACATTAAACGATATATACTTAAATTAATGAAGCTTCAATATAATATTTAAAAGAATTAGAAGACACTGATAAAAGTTTGAATCGTTTCAAGCAGAATGGTTAAGATAGCATTACAACTCAAAGTAACATTTGAAAATATAGAAGAATTGAAGTACTCAGGAGAAAGCTTTAGATGGTACTTTAAGTTCAAATGTTGCAATTGTGGCGAGGAATCAGAAAAATGGCACTATGTTTCATTGAATGAGTCCATCCCAGCTACAAAAGGGAATACAGTAAACCACTTTATATCCAAATGCAAGCTTTGCAGTCGTGAAAATTCTATGTCTATCATAGAGGACTCTATAAAATCTTTTACTGCCGATGATCAGGGAAAGTTTAAAACTGTGGTTGCGTTAGATTGTAGAGGGCTGGAGCCCAGTGATTTTTCAGCACGAGAAGGATGGATTGCAAAAGCTATTGACAGTGGTACAGAATTTAAGAATGTTGATTTGAGTGAAGGTGAATGGGTAGAATATTGTGATAAAATAAGTCAACCTGTTGGAATTTATGAAATCGATCATAAATTTGAAAGAATTAAATAAGATACATGTTTCAAATGCATACATCTAATTTAATCTTCTCTATTGTTCTTGTTAAACATTAAATTTATGTTTGCTGATAATACTATTTTACTTGAATATTATTATATTTATGTATCATACTCATTATCATGTATATTTTATAATGGTAACTGAGAATAGCACGAAGAATCTTGAAGTTGCTATTACTTACCTTAAGTTTATGTTTGTAATGATGTATAGAGTTTTATAATAAAGGAATCATTTCATAATGCATACAAGGGATATGATTCTTCTGTCTCATACATAATTAGGTTTGGGGTAGTTAGAACTACTATAAAATATACTACCAATGTAAAGGTATAAAATGATATTAATGTTGTGATAAAATGTTGTTATTGTTAATAATGGGGATACATAAGGATACAAGCATAGAAACTAACACGCAACTCTAACGACATAATATAATTTATTCATAATCATATAAAAAAACCATTTAATTTCATAAATGGCTCAATACACAGGAAATATCATTCGCAACAATCATTTCACTATTCCTTTGAATATGTCCAAACCTGTCAATTGTTGCCAAAACAAATGCCTGGAATTATGATTACAAATTAAAACTAAAATAAAAATTTGTTAACTATCATAAATTATAGATAAATCTTAAATAGAAATTTGAAATGCAGATATAACGTGCTAATGTTCTATAATTCTGGAATGTGTCGATGCAACTAATAAAAATAATTACATTCATATGAATTAACTTTTTCTGACATGGAGTTGTAAAATTATAATCTTTATCGATTAAAAACTAAGTCTGTACACTTTGTAAGTATAAAAGTCTGAATTATATCATATAATCTAAGCTAGCTTACAAACATAAAATATTCTTATCACCGGGAGTTACCTCCGACCGGTCGTACCATGTACAATAAAAAAGTTTTTGCAAGATGCGAAAATAAATCACAAGAAGTAGTTAAAGAAATATTCTAGACTTTTAATCATTGGTTGCCTAACCTTCTAATGTTCTACTAACGCTATATTTTTCTAATGTCTCTCTTTACTATGGTATCTAATATCTAACACAAATAAATATCATGTGCGCATTACATTCCACTGCCCTTAAAGAGCTTTAACATATAAATCACATGTAAATAATCATTTCTAAATGATTAAATCTAACAATTAATTAATAATGCTATCAGTCTATTCTCACAAAAATATCACTGCGACTGAAAGTATTTCGTTCTTCGCATAACCAGAGTCAAACTTTTACAAACAGGCTATAATGGATCACATTTACACATAATGTAGTTAAAATTTGTTAAAATAAACAATACTCGATGATACTTGTTAACGTGTCTTAAATAACACTCGAATGCTGATAATAATGTATAGCGTAACATACGAGGATGTAGCGGTATAAATTAATATAGGCCATCCATTTGGGAAACACTTTGTTACCTAGTAAGCAAAGTTTGGTTTCTAAAGATCACCTAAGAATTGACTCTGGAATACATTGAAGATTTAAAATTTTTCTAACACAATTAAAATAATGAATTTCCTACAAAATCCGAAATTAACATTTCAATAATCATTTAGAATGATTCAATATTACTAATATGCGCATTTAGTATTTTTGATAAACTAAATAATTCTATTAATACTATGCTAGATTATCGTCTTTGGTATGGTAATGGGAAGTACGCTTATTCTATCGACAGCTATGGTCATCTTGCAAGTCCGATAACTGATATTACGCTTTAAAGGTATGCACTTCGTAAGATATAGGAACATTATGAGTAAAGTTGATGAATTACAATACACCATTTTCTTTTTAGTTCTGTTTGTCAAAAATAATACGTTTCTTAATCACTGGGAAATCAAGATCTTTTTTAGAGTAAGATTATTTTCTTTTCATATACTATACATTTGTACAGTACACCAGAAAAAGCAAAAATTGATACAAGAACTTTCTTCGCTCTTAAATTATACGAAGAAAATCTCTATCGTGGCAGTAAGCATATTGATAAAAAAGGAAAAGAAAAATTAGACCCTTTAACGAGCGTGCAAATTCAAAGAAGTGTGCGTATCGTGTATTCTGCGATAGAACAAGTTCTCAGAGGGATAAATTTGGGCCGTATTCATTGGGTACACAATTTAAGGAATTTCCTAATAGCTAATTGATTATAGTTCTTCATAAGTTACCTACCTGTTATGCGCCTGCTAGATGTGAATTCCTAGATTTCCTATATGAATAGACTACATGCGTTTTAATACTCGTTTAGCGTTTACTCGTGAGTTTTTATTTTTGACGATTTTTAGAATTTTCTTATTAAGCTTGTTTTTAAAGATTAAAGCGACACCTCCGAATAGGCCCGTCAGACAGAGTCCAAAGATTTCTAGAAATTTATCAGAATTTTCATTCACCTTCCTAAACGTTCTACATAGAGAGGAAGAAAAAAACTAATCATGGAAGATCTCAATTGAAATATAATAACATAACGATATCCTATGAATGCCATCACCTGCTAGAGCTCGTTGAAACGTTCCCGTTTCTTCAATTATTTGTCTTCATTTCGATAGAAACTGCACCAGTTTCCGTCACTGGCAAGCGAAGCATCTTCGTAAAATCACCAACGAAAGAAGTTTACAAAAGAAGAAATAAAAAGAAGATGAAATCAACACTCAGTGTCGTTCGATCGTGTACGTAGATACACAACGGGAATGATGCCTTCAAAAATATGACAACATTCTTAATTTCGAACACTTTACCACGTAAAACAGGTGCAAAAAAATACATCGATTCGTTTGCGCGACGTGTCATCACTCGGTAGAAATTCTCCTATGCTTTTTCAATCGAACTGCGCCTTCTCTTACCTCGTTTGATCTTCTTCGAAATATTATATTACATGATTCGATGGCGAATACGCAAACGAGGCTACGGAGACATTCCTGAAAAGTACTTACAGATTCTCTCCGTCGTTCGATGTCTTTTTATAATAATCGATCGACTATGCGATATCTATCTATCTAACTCGAGTATTCTCATGAATATATACTACTCTCTTTCTTTTTCTTATGCATCGAGCAGTAAGTCTATTAAATTCGTCAGTCGTGATCAGTGATCATCGTGTATGCTGCATGCACGTGTTCGTAGTCAAGTACAGGAAGAAATCTCTTTTTCTTGACGATTAGGTTCTTCAGGCACCACGTTGACGAACATCGAGCTAGCTTCATGGCAATTCGTCGGACAGTACCGGTTCCAAGCACGTTTGTTTCAACGTGGCTGACTGATCCTCGAGACTACGTTTTAAACCCTCGATGGTCTGCATTAGCATCTGTCTTCGTAGCTGTGTTAATTGTTGCTGGAAGAGCTGGGAATCCTGAGCGTTCGCGTTTGCCTCAGCCGCTAAACGTTCTTGACGAAGTAGGGCGACTTTTTCCTTCAGCGATCTTCTGGAGTCATCTGGGTTCGATAACATTGATCAGTTGACGAGTGATTTCTTTGGATAGAAAGAAAGAAAGCTAATAAAATTAAAGATTTACCAGTGTCATCTGTTGCTGTATCACCATCGGAATTCCTCAGCAACACTTGATGATGACCCAAAGTCTTTTGTATCCTACCATAAGTCGCACTGCCAGCGTAGACCTTTCTCTTGACTGGCTCACTTTGAGGACAGTACGAAGAACCTTCTTTGATCGGGCCCATGTCGATCG
This sequence comes from Ancistrocerus nigricornis, assembly GCA_916049575.1. Classification (NCBI taxonomy): domain Eukaryota; kingdom Metazoa; phylum Arthropoda; class Insecta; order Hymenoptera; family Vespidae; genus Ancistrocerus; species Ancistrocerus nigricornis. The sequence goes on from OU696667.1 coordinate 2,264,991, forward strand.
ACCTGCATAAAATATGAATAAGTATATCTCATGTAGTATCAAGTTGATTAAATTCATACATATAATTTAGTTCTTAATCAGCCAATGTGCAAAATGTTCAATACCCTAACACACGAATCTACTTAAAAATTTACCTAAACGTCATCAAAGGAGCTCTCCGTCTAACTTCGCATTTCTCCTCGGAATCCGACGAGCTCGACGTTACACCGTCTTCTTTCGTCGACCTTGAATCCTTCCTATCAATCACTAATCTCGCGTCTCTCTGTTGTTGCTGAGATAGAAATTGAGTCTTGCTCGAGAAAGTGCCTTGAGAAGGTTGGCATTCAAGCGTATCAACAGCCGAATGTGTCGTCACTCCATTACAATTAAGTACAACTCGAGCTCGTGCATTATCCTTGCTACCCGTTGAAGCGCAAACGCGTACACGAGAATGCATGAGGCTTCTGCTAGGTGAACCCTGAGGTGTTCTTCTCGCAACGTACGGCGAGTCTGGACAATTTGAAGGATCCTGCTTGAAGGGAACCTCTTTCGATATGTTGCCAGCACCAACAGTTGCATTTCTTTCCATGAATCGATGCACGGGAGAACAGGGTTGTGGAAATTGTCTCTTTGGGCTGGTATGTTCGATATCTCTGATATTACCACTCTGTAATTCTGGCTGAGAGTTTCTGCTCTTCGACAGAGCCAGTTCGATGTTCAACTCGGTGTTCTTGATAAGTTCAACGCGTTTATTCGCTAGACCATTGTGGAACTTTCGCGAGGGTGATGGAACGATCGGTAGAGAGCTTTGATTCTTTTGCATGTTCACCAGGATGTTCTCAGCTTCCATGATCAATTCACGATATTTTCTATCGGCTTCTTTATCTGCTTCGATCAGTGCTATCTCTGATGCGAATGTCGTCATGTACGCATTCCCGGTTACCTGTCGTCTGACTATGTTTCCATTCACGTAACTCACCTGTGAAAAGTTTAAACCAACATTTTAGGTATGATAGATTTACAATATTCTTTATTACATTTTAATAAGACCTTGAGAACCGTCATACAGAGATTTGGTAAACACATTAATTCATATCTTCAGTACTGAAGGTGTTCATTTCATTATAATTATTATTACAATTAAGTATTTAATAATAATCCTACCGAGTTTGAACGTCTCTTGACCACTTCGCTTTCAACGATCGTCGGTTGAACAACAGATTGATTGGTATCGTTCAGCCTCATCGGCGATAGATTCTTATTAACATCATGCTTCTTACGACGTAGGCATATCGGTGTACCACCTACGCTTCTACTACCCTGATTAAATCCAGAATTCTTCAATAACATCCGTTCGACCAAGACTCGATTTAAATTTGCAGTCTCGTCGTCGAATTTCTCCATGTTCGGCTTTCGTCGTTGCGAGATTCTCTTCTTCCGTTTCTCGCTCGTCTTCTCGTCTGCTTTTTTGTAACGAATGCTTTGCCTTTTCGCACCATTTCTTATACTGATCGTCCTAAAAATAATAATGTCGTGTGAAATTATGTCTAGTGATTTATAAACAATTTAGTTGAATTGCGTTAACAAGAGATTAACTACTTCTGGTCTATTAATTTTATTACAGCATTGGTTACCAGGCCCAAGTATATTTTGGGAATGAATGATATACATTTAAATTAACAGAAAAGAAGTATATTTACTTAAAAAAGATATTATATTTTAATCCTTTATGGTCCACTGCCCTGGACTACAAAGGGTTAAAGTGATCTGAACGAATTTCAATAGGTCTCTAAAGAACCCACATTACAATTACCTCTGAGGAAGAATCTCATCCTTATTCCTACGTTTCAAAAAGGACTCCCTCAACCTGGTACCACGCCTGCTAAGTTCACTGGTAAACGTAAAGTATGTACAATGACCGGTATTAGGAAAATTCCCAGAACAGTCAAGATTGTCTAGGTCGAGGAAGGAACCGTTATCGATATAATCGAAATCATTCTCGAAGGGATCGTTCTCGTCGCCACCATCCTGGCCAGTGTCCACGTCGGACAAGGAGTCAATGTAATCCTCGCAGTCGGTTGGGTCGCTATCGGACAAGATGTCGGTCTCCTTCTCGTAGACGTAACTCTCATCGAACTTGCCCATCATCTCGTTTAACGTGATATCGTCCTCGGATGAACGTCCGCTACGCGTCACCGACGATCCTGACGAGCTGCTGCTACTGCTGCTGCTACTCGTACGACGTTGCATCGACAGCGGTATCTTCGGTCTGATGTCCATACCCGGTAGGATCCTCCAGTTTTGATTGATCCTGTAGCGAAAACATGTCGTTAAAGTAGACAAAAGCATTGTGCTTTTGGATTCTATGATTCTAATACAAGCTATTCTTGCTCTTTGATTTTATAAACGTCGTTCGAATTGGAAGGTAAATATTTGTTGAAAAGGATCAAGTGGGTTACTCTGGGAAGGTCGAGATGGTAGGGATGCTGTGACGCGAGTTATACGTCAAGGGGTAGTCTGTTGGGGGTGGTTCGAACGAGACCAACGTCGTTTCTACGTCATCAAACGTCAGCAGAGGATATTATCGAACCTTATATAATCTTTTTTATTCAACTTCAAGTTAAATTCTCAGTCATAATATTAATATGGTCAATGTTTCGTGAATTGAATTTTCTTGAAGCAACCCCTCGGCTTTAAGTTGACTCTGTTTCGATGCTTCCGGCTAGTCTATCCACCTACATACACGAGTGACACCCAGGGACTTTTGAAAACAGGTTTTACGTCGTTACATTGTTCCTCGTTGATTCCTTTGATGTCAACATCGACGGCATGTAACAACGGGATAGAGCGAGAGAGAGTATTTGCTATTTGCGTTGGCCATCCGCGCTGAGGGAGCATTATCGATCGTTCAACGTTTCTATTCGACATCTTTCACACGAGCCTCGGACGATGTTACGTCGAAATTTTCCGACGAGAACTGCTAACGTGATATCGACCCGTTGTATTTTTTTTTAAAAGGTCATTTTTTTTTCTAAATTATCACGTTGGTCAGTTCGGACGAATCCGTTCGTAATAAACTTAGTGATCGTAAAAAAATTGTCGGTCGAAAGTTTTAATTCGCGCGAGACACGTGTCAAAACTTTGGACGAGTTATTTAGAGCATGTCTCGAGGAAACGGATGAACTTAATGCAATAAAATAGCCTCCACGGTCGTTGGACTTTAATCCGATAAGGAAATAGTGACACGAATTTGGGAGGAAGGTGAGGAGATCCGAATTACGGCATGTCTGACAGAAAATCAGTATAGGAGAGACCGGGGCTAGTTGTCGCAATTTTAGGTTTTTTGTTTCTACAGATTTCTGTAGCTTATATTTTCGAATTTTTTGGGGACCATCATAAACTTCAACTTCTTAGCAATACATAGAAATCTTTCCGCTTGCATTGAGAAGTTTTTAACTTCAACTTACCCCGCTGCGGGGTAAGTTGTCTCACGTCATGGGGCAAGTTTTCCAAGGTTTCCAAGGAAAAATCCTGATGTATGCATCATGATTTTTGCGAAAATGGACACCACCGCCGATTTCAATGTTTAATGCCCCATTTTAAAGAAAAAAGCATGTAGAATACTGTGCCGTTGTCCGTTTTTCGATATCATTATCCAGTGATGAGAAATTAATTTTTTAAGGTCGGAGTATGGGTCGTTTTGAAGCTTTAAACTGCTATATCTTTCCAACCAGCCATCCTATCGAACCGCGACTTGCATATTCGTAAAGAAGAGACTTTCCCCTTTCGAACGAGTATTTGATCGGGCAAATTCGAGATACTTCGATTTTTGACAAAAATCCTGACCTATGCATCATGATTTTTGCCAAAATGGTCACCACCGCCGATTTCAATGTTTAATGGCTCATTTTAAAGATAAAAACATGCAGAATAATGTTCCGTTGTCCGTTTTTCGATATCGTTAAGCAATGATGAGAAATTAATCTTTTAAGTGTCGGAGTATGGGTCATTTTCAAGCTTTAAACTGCTGTAACTTTTTAACCAGACATCCTATCGAAACGCGACTTGCATATTCGTAAAGAGGAGACTTTTCTCTTTCGAACAAGTACTTGATCGGGCAAATTCGAGAGGCATCGATTTTTGACAAAAATCCTGATGTATGAATCAAGATTTAGAAAGAAGAAAGCATGCAGAATACTGTCCCGGTGTCCGTTTTTCGATATCGTTGCGGAGTGTCGAGAAATAAATTTTTTAAGTGTCGGAGTATGGGTCGTTTTCAAGAGAAAAATTTCTGTAACTTTTTAACCAGTCATCCTATCGAAACGCGACTTGCATATTCGTAAATTAGAGACTTTCCTTTTTCGAACGAGTATTTGATTGGGCAAATTCGAGATGCATCGATTTTTGACAAAAATCCTGATGTTTGCATCATGAATAAAAACCTGAATTCTGTCGAAAACTAATGATAAAAACAAACGTTACAGCAAAAAAAAAGAGGATGGGGCTAGTTGTCTCAGATCTCATTGTCGGGACAACTTACCTCGACGTGTGAGACAACTTGTCATATCGTAACCATGTTTGTTTTCCAAGCACAAAGTCATCCAAGGACTATCTACACGTAAAAATGATAATTTTAATGATTTTAACGATTACTAACGGGCTACGTCCAGCGCTGAGACTTTCCTGACGCTGTTCCTTCTTCGTTAAATTTTCTCTAGCACTATTAATATTGACGTCACTCGCGCTGCCAGATGATTCGGTCAACTTGAGACCGGAACTGCTGCTGGTCTCGTCGAGGGTTAGCCTAGACTTAAAACCCGTCGTACTGGAACCCGAAGAATTCGCTGATAACCAAGGGTTTGTCCTTATTCGCGATCGTTCGCGTGGCGATTGAACGGTCGGCGAGACCAATGGTGGGGGTATGGAGGATGGTACAGGAAGATTGTTTCTCGTGGAATCAGCCGAATAGGATTCCGTTCTCCTATGGGAATTTTCCTGTTGTCGTTGTGGTGTCTGCAACTGGTGTCCTTGTGGTTGTTGCTGTTGTGCTTGTTTGGGTCCATGATTGATCGTCGCGTCGGCACTCTGGAAAATTTCGTTTCATTGTGTAGGCAGGTTTTCGAAATTTGATTTATCGATTACTTGGATATTGTTCTGTTAAAATTCAATAATTTATGATAGTGGTTGTTCACATTATGTAAATTACAAATACCTATATCACCTTGTTTTGCTATTAAAAATCACATGTATCATGACGGTTTACCTAATTTATTATACCAATGCTTCGTTGTAGACAATATTTGCGGTTTTTCTAATCCAGGGTTAAATATATAATTACTTTAACATCTATTATTATCACCAAGTGTCGAAGGGAAAGAAACTGGATGGGGTAGATAGGTTGTCAAGGTTTTATACAAGCCTATATTTGTCGAAGCATCCCATGAGAGTAATTTTGTCTAAACTTGGTCCAGATCAATCAAAGTATGGGAGTTCTTAGAAAATTTTAAATTATAGAACCCAAAACAAAACAATACATTCTGTTTTTCCAAATAAAGTTTATAAAATAATTCCTTTAAACAAAACGAAAAATTAAAGTCCAAAAAACGAGTACAGCGATTATTCAAATACGACGCTTTACAAAACGCGAGGAATGTAAATGTCCATTCATGAATACTGTAGCGGGTGGACGTTTCTGCTAATTCCCTAACGAGGATTAATTTCAAACGTGGCTCGAACTACGGACGGAGTTTGCCTCTCGGTAGAGAGCAAATCGATCGACTCGTGAAAGAGGGAGCGCTCATTTTTCATTCCTCTCTCTCTTTCTACCACACCGCATCGAGGACGAGCGTTTCTCGAGAATAAGGGGTGCGGTTTAAAGGGAGTGACTTACGAAGAGAGAGGGGAATAGAGAAAAGCAAGAAAGAGAGAGACAGAGGAACTCAATAATGCTTTTCTCCGTGGAGCGCTCGTTTAAGCGTTTCCGTGAAAACGTCCGTTCGATTGTACCAGACGAAGGAAGGACCAACGAAAAGAGGATGAAGCAACATCAGCGAGCAATCCCTTTCGAGTGGGTGCTGTGAATTCGGTCCTCGCCTTTAGAAAAATTTTGCTCGCGCGAAATAGTTCGATTCTCGTCGAAACGAGAATAGTTTAATCGTCCTTCGTGATTATTCACTCGCGTTTCCGTTCGTTCGACACACCATTTTACTTCGTTAAAAGAGAACTTCTTCCGGTTGACTTCGCCTTGCCGACGAACACCCGAATGGAAGATTGTTAAGGGATGGTAGGTCTATCGATCGATTCGAATCTACGCACAGTGAAAAAGAATAGACACACCTAAACCTCTTTTTATGAGAATTGAGATGCCAAAGATAATTTTTTTTTTTTAATGCATTTGCTAAAGTTTAACAATAAGTTAGGAAAAAAAACGTAATTCCAAAACTTGTGAGAATTTTGTAAAATTGCATTCTCTTCACGCGTAATTTTTAGGAACGTATCTATCGTGTAAAAAGAGGTTTAGGTGTATTTATGCTTTTAGAAAATTTCTCTTTTATTTATAGATACCGATTGTTACGATCGTTAACAAAAAAGTCTTGCATTTTGCGTGTAATGGTTTAAATAAGTGATGAGCCACCTGTGGCTCGTATTCACTTTTAATCACTGTTCATTTTATAAATTAATAAATTAGATTTTCCATATGTTAAGCCACCAGTGTAAATTACTGGATTTAAACCATTATACTACTCACTCACTCTTCCTCGTACAGTTTAATGTAATCTTACATTGATAAAATAATATGGTCATTAAAAAAATAATAAGCAGCAAGATGTGCGTGTAAAAGAGAATCTCGAAAAAAAGGTGGAAGGGTCGTTATCGTTCAAAACCACTTCGTACCAGGCTCGAACCTTTCAAAAATCGATTTAAGCTTCGTCGGTCAACGATTATTCTTCTCGTGCCAGCCTCATGAATCGGGGCCGCGCGTTATCGTTAATGGTCCGTTCTCTCGCGAATCGCTCGTTATCATCCCAAAATCTTGAGTTCCTCGTGAAGTATGAGAAACAGAAGAATATATATATATATCGAAGCGTGAGAGCAAGAGAGATCTCGTTCTAAAATGTATACGTTCTCGTGTAGCGTGATGAAAAGAGGCGTTGGCGAGATGTCGTTGAACTCCGCGACGTCAAAGCATCGCGTGGCTACAAACGCGATCTCTCTCTCTCTTTCTCTAACATAAGAGGAAGAACCACCAAAGGGGTAGCTGGAGGTTCTGTGAAACGATGCTAATCTCGCGACGACGAACGCGTCCTGAAGCAAGAGCTTCGTCTTTCTCTATCGCCTGGCCCACGTGCCACGTCAAAAGGGAAACTCTAAAGAAACGCGTTACTTCCGTGTCTTTTGGTTGGATCATGGAAGAAGGGGGACATCTTGAGATCACGAGACATCCTGGAGAATTTTAGGGGGGGGTGTAGAATTAAATATCGATTTATTTAAATGCCTAGAAAGTACAGCTTCCTATAAGCATTCCGTTGTTTTCTTCTTTCTGATACGATAGAAGTGATTTGTAATAAGATTTTATGCTGGGAAACCTATGTAATATTAATATTTAATTAATTAATCGACCTATACTCATAATAAAAGCATATTCTATCGTGGCGTTTATTCAGGTCGTAAAAATGAACAAACAAGAGGGAAAGCAAACGAGGTTATTTAAGTCGCGTATAATATATAAGGTAGGTACGTAATATTATTAGCATTATTGTTATATACTTAGAGAAAATAAATCATTAGATATTTTTAATTGCCAAAATCAAAAGGGATATCGATAAATTTAACGATTAAAAAATAATAGGTTTCCATAAATGCCATATTGACTAATTATGCAACGATGATGGATCATCCTGTTCGATTAGAAAAAAACATTAATTAATTTATAAACAAAATGAAAATAACAAATAAAAGATACTTACAAGCGTGCTCAGCCTGCCAGGAGTGCTCGTTCGAACGTCCTTCATCTGCTTGCCGTCACCAGTCATGTTCGTGGACTTCGTTGGCTCGCAGGACCTGTCGTCGATCCTCCCCGCATTTCCCTGCGCCCTACCTTTATTGTTACTTTGAAAATAATGTGTGCCCGTCCTGATATTGATGTAATACTCGGGCGGAAAGCTCGTACCGGGCGACGTACCGTCCGTCGAGTATCCGGTACTGTAGGCACTTTCCGGAGAAGAAAGATTCACGCTTCCGGTACCACCGGATGTACCGGAAGAGGTAGTCACCGTTCCAGCGTAACCAGTACCAACACCACCACCAACACCACCACCAGTTCCACCACCAGCTCCACCGTGCAATCGTATCCCGTCTACGTTCTTCGTTGGAGAATCCAGAGGATGTACCTGGAAAAGAAAAAGAATCATTTTTTTTTCTCTTACTTTTATTATGGTATATATAATTATGTCCATATTGTACTAAGCAAGATACTGCTGAGTTGCAACGATTAAGTATGGGAAAGTTGATTATATTGGACGACTTTGAATAAAACTACCGATAAAACACAGGGAAAATTAGAGGTGGTACAGTATAGTATATATTTTTGTTACTACCTTTATATATCTTTCTTTTTAGTTTTTTTTATTGAAATAGCTACTTATCGGTGTTAATTATTAGAATAATATAATACAGAGATCTAATGCAAATGTTCCCTCGGAAAAGAAATTTCTCGTAAAATCACGTCAGAAAGTAAATTATTGTAATATTATACTACATTTATATTTTAATATTTCACAGAATATAATACAACTAACAATCGAGACATTGGTACGAAAAAATAAAATCAACAGAATAATAACAAATATATCGAAACTGTAATCTCGCAGTAGTAATCTGTAACATTGGTCAGCCAAGAGCAACGCAACGTACTCTCAATCGTACCGTGACGACATTTCCCGATTCCCACGTAGTCACCATAAATTTTCACGCTTCTTAACCCGGTGTGGAAAGACTCTTCGTTCGCAAGGTTAAAGATCGAGTGTTGCATTCGGGACGTAAAGCGACTACGTAAGTAGCTTGTAAAAGGTACAAGAACCGGTGGTGAGGTTTAATTGGATAGCCAAGGGAAAATGAGGTGGAATTAGAAGGTGCAGAAGAGAAGGAGGGGTAACGTCGTCAAGTAGAAAGAGAGAAAGATAGATGGATAGAAGACGACTTAGCTTTTTCAGGGCTGCAAAACAACGGTGGATGGTTTCTCTCTTAGACCTTGGGCGAGAATACTAAACTAGGCCTTTCTACCTGGCGTTTTACTACTTCAATATCTCTTTCTTCTTCTTTTTTTACCGTTTCTGTCTCTCTATCCGTTTCCTCTTTTCTATTTTTCTCAGTTCACTTCCCTTTTTTCTTTCTCCAATTACCCCGCCCGTTCTCTTTTTTTTCTCTCGTTAGCAATGAAGACTTATAAGAAAGGGTTTGTTAGCGAAGAAAGGCATATCCGCGAGTGGACGTCTCTAAGAATAAACTGTGCACGGCACATTGTTGAAAGAGGATGGGTAAAGTGGTTCGCACGTTGCAATTCCGACGATCGATAAGCGAGATACGAGTGTTCTTCTTTTTTTTACTGTTCCGGAACTTAACGATTTACATCCCTCGTTCTTGTGTATATAGATATACATAATAGAATTATGGGTATATACAGGGTGGTCCACGAAGTGTGATCAGCTTAGATTATTCTGTTGCTATTGGTGCGATTGAGAAATTATTTTTTTCTACTATGGTCTTTATCTATCTTTTTTTTTACTACGGTCATCTTAAAGTTCCCTTTGAACCACTAACAAAAAAAAAGTGGAATTCGATCACTTGCAACAGAATAATTTAAGCCGATCATGCTTAGTGGACCACCCGGTATATACACAAAACGAAACGGAGGCAGACTAAAGATTTTTAAACATTCTATTGTATTACGAGCACCTTGTGAATTTTACCGCAATTTTTCCTTACAAATTATTTAAGAAAACGATCTGAAAATCCACCGACTAGGTATGCAAATTGGAAAGCAAAGACTTTGCTTTTGCTTAAATAAGGTTTTTATGGTGCAACCAATATATACCTACTGTATTTTAAGAGGAAAGGAGATCTTTTCGTATCGGCGTTCATTGAATTAACATTCAAATACCGGCGGCGGCGGTGCGAAATTCAATTTGGTGAAAATGCCGTGCGGTCGACCAGGAAACCTTTGAATACGATTTCAAAGCTCGAGAGTTGCTCGAATCATTCTTTAAAAAACGAATTTGGAAGACGACAAAAAAAAGTATAAGGAAGGAAGAAGGACCAGATGAATATCAAAGTAGAATTATATCGAGAAGATAATATCGAGACTTTTAAGTTGTGAAATTATTCGAGATTTATAAGCCTCCTTCTCTCGTCAACGAGAAAGATAAAAGGAAGAAGGAGGTAGAAATAATCGAGAAGATAAGAATGGTGGAGGAGCAGCACTTACTTGATGCAAAGCGGGCGATCTATTGGCACTGTGACTTCTCGGCGAGTTGCAGTTCGAGTCGAAACCTTTCTCACCCTTCTTACGTTCTTTCTTTTTCTTCGATCGCACAATGTGTGCCTCCATCCACGTGCGCAATTTCGTCCCGAACATGTTGTAGGGGATTCCGTTCTAACGGATCGGCGGCACGTCGAAAATGCACAAGTGGACAGAGGTCGACACACGGAAGGCTCGGCTTCTCTTAATTTTGATCCTTATCTGGACTCTCGTCCATCGAATGTGTCCATTCCACGTTGTAACGGAGGCCCTTTCTGCGAATTAAATACACACGTAAAATGTTATTCGATTTATACGTATGTACAGGGTGTCCCCAAAGTTTGACTTGAAAATCATTGACTACTTAATTTAATTTATTAGTTACAATGGATTGTCAAATTAAATCATCCATTTGCTAATATAATACAATTTTTATTATTTATAATTGTATACTGGTTTTACAGACTGGGTCAGACTTTAGAGACTGACTTCGACGTAATTTTCTTCATCTTCTGCTCTCGAAATCAGATCTAATATTTCATTTGTACCCTTTAAAGACCCCAAGTTATCTCAAAATTAGCTTTTATCTCTGATATCAAGTATCTACGAAGAAGCAATTTATCCTTCTTCATCTCTTTAACCGATCCTTGGCACGCTTCTATCTCCGATTTACGATTCCTTTCAAGGATACCATCTTGGAAAGGCTTTTCAGCCTATGCATTTTGTAAACCTCGTTCACCCATAAGTGCACACGCTGTAAGTATGCCAGAGAGTTAGGTATCGAGTGACCGATTACGATCATCGATTCCCAGTAGACTATCGTCGCGAATTTCGTTCTCGCATATTTTGTCTCGGGTTACCTTGTCGCGTTCTTGCCTATACACAGATACGATACGTTCTCGGGAAACGATCCCCCCCTTTCTTTTCCTATTCGATCGTTATCGTTCGTAATTTAGTACGATTTAACGCACGATCTACGTGGAATGATTACAGAGATAAATAATTATCGATGATTTTTGTGATAAACTTACTAAGTGGTTGTCATCTTCTTGTCAGTATTTTCTTTATCTGCTTAACGTGGAACGCCGGCAGTACGTTCTCCTTTCAGTCGCCATTCCTCGGTATCGGAAGATGAATCTGTAACAGATAAATATAAATTGTGTGAAACGAATTATTGAATAGAATTAGAGATGTTATGTTAAAAAGTGTATAAAATATTTTCTATTGTTCGTGATGTGTTTGTACACCTAATAATCTATAATACACGTGTTAAAAGAAGTCTTATTATACATGTCACACGTGGATAATAACATTTCCAAAAAATTCAACACACGTGACTTCCCTGGAGAGTTGCATATATTCTTGAAAATTCGATGAGGATTCTCATGAGAATACCAAAGAAAATAAAAATTCATCCCCAAATTGTAGTATCCCAACGGAAGCATCCCGAAAAGTATACGCGTCAGCTCGTTTCTATAGACCATTTCTCGAGTTTTTCAGTTCCGATCACGTATCGTCGTGCGAATACGAACAGAAAGGAGAAAAGAGAAGGGAAAAAAGGGTCTTCCGCGATTGAATCATTCTCATCGACGTAGCGCCATACCTTTTTTTTTTTTCGTCACGAGTTTACTCTCTTGAGACTCTATTCGATTTTCTTTGCTCCTGTCCTTTTTCCTGAAATCCTTCTCTTTCATGAAAATTTTCGTGAGTTTGTTAGAGACCTGGTCCAAATCCACGGAATTTGATTGCTTATGCTAATTTACCTTGAAAGTCGTAACTCCGTTAAATTCTCCGTGGATCCTCTAATTCGGTCTCTATCGCTCTAGTACTCGCTCTCTAACAGAGCTAATCCAGAATCTGCATAATGTTTCGACTAAATTTGACGTTAGCGACATAGGGTGCTAGTTCTAACACGCTCTGATGCTCCGTCCTAATCCGACACCCTACAACTGTTTCCTATCTCCGTCTGTCTGTCTGTCTCTGCTTTGAAAATCATTATTATAACGAAACCAAAAATTTAGCATTTAGTTAATACGATTTCTTAAATTTTGTGATCAAGTTTTATAATTTGCAAGGATTTGAAATATTATTCAATGTTATTAGCATAATATAAGTGAATATGTTATTTATTATAAACGTAGTACTTATTAGAGGTGTATAAACACGTTTCACAATTTTACAAAAACATATTCCAAACGAGTGCTGTCTTTTTAAAAATATTGTATGATAAATAAAAATATATATCTATATATAAATATGAACTAAAACGATCATAAATACATAAATTTAAAATAACAAATTGGAGTTTCCACACGTCAAACAAGGGTACGTCACTTCCACCAAAAATGTTCGGTCAAGTTAGTATAAATTCGTAGGAAACGCATCGCGAAAAAGAAGTGAGACCTTCTGGCTTCCCTCGTTGTCATTTCGAGCATCACCCTGAATCCCCATTGCTCCCGGGCACGCTCATACCACTGCAGGAGCTAACGCACCAGGACGCGCCCCTTCGTAACGCGAGCCACCCCTGTGAAATTCGGTGTCCTCCCTGTCAAAGTGCTTTTGCCACGCGTCCCTGCCTTGAGATATTAACTAATTAAAGTGGAAACGGGCTACGGATAGCGAGAATCTCCGATTTCTGACTGTGTACTGTAATGTCGGTCACGTGGCCGCAGATCGACCGCGGGATAATCGCGGTTTTAAATTTGTCGTTTCCAAGCAAGCTTCCTGAACACAGAATGCAATAAAATGAAATAAATTTTAATGAAGCGTAATTACGGACTACAATTTGATGAATTTAGATTAATTTATTGTACAACAAAAATGTACTTTCCTAAATTTATCGTATAATTGCTATGCAATAAAACATATGAGAATAAAAAACTATAACTCTACTTATCCTACAGAATTCTCTTCTTCCCCGATACTTTCCTTAAATCTAAAGCCACGTAAAATCTCGTGCTATAAATCCCATTGAATTTTCGAAAGAAAACTGAATTCCCGGTGTCGTCCTCGTTGTATCTAAACGTATAAATTATTTATCACCCCAACAGTGGGTATATCTACCTACTACCGAACAGAACGAAACACGATACGTGCTTGGACATGCTGAAATATTACAGAGATGGTGGTTATGCAAATGGCGTAGGCTTTATCGACGCAACAGTGGCAGTGCGTTCTCGTTTCACGGAGAATTTATGTACATCGGCACGTGCGGGTTCTACAGCGAAGAAATTTTGGGGGTTATTCCCCTACGTGAATGCCGTGCTACGTTCTTAACTAAGCTTCCTTGAGTCGCGATCTCGCGCCCTTAACGTGCCCTGGGGTATTAAGAAAATCCAGTGACGTTGAAAGAATAAGACCCTTGGCTGTTATCGATCTTTGACACGGAATTTTACTCAATTAATAATATTTTTTTATAAATTTTATAGTAGAATGTCAATGAACTTTAAATAACAACATATATTTTTCTCATATCTTATAATATTAGAAAATTTAGTTTCTTTTTTCACAGAATATTTTATTTAGAAATAGAGTATATCACGTACAAATAAAAATTGTAAATAAGTACATGTTTTATATACTCAATACTAATTACAAAACTGTTAAATATATCAATTATGCTCTGCACAAATGTTTCTACTAACAATTATCATTTCAATTTCACGAGTATAATTTTTTTAAAAGAAACTATCTATCTTTCGATCTCTAAATTGGACCCGATGATTCGTACAAAGTCCAAAGCCCCAGGAGAGCTCTCAAAGAAACACGTCGATCTTGAACATCTCTGGTATCGAGGGAGCGATTTAACCGGTAGCGCGAGTAGCCGTTTGAACTAACGCCGAGTCGGCGATTAGTTAGAAACAAGAGCTCGTTAGCGGTCCGTTTCTACGGTTGGCGAGCCAAACGCGACTAGTCGCATACGATTGAAAGGGTTAGTCGGAGCGACTGCAGCAACCCCTGTAATTTATTGCGAGCGTACTACCGTATAATAACGATGATACGAAGGGTAAACTTCTGCCTTGATTAAAGCTCTCTTTCGATCCTTATCTTTGTCTATCGAGGTTGAGTATCTCAATGACCGTTTACCGATAAGAAGAAAAAAATATGTTTTGGTACTGCTGATCGTGATTTATCAATCAGAACAGGGAATGTTTCATACTTTTTTTTCTTTAGAGTATACCTATCCCATCATTCTGCATTATTTCAGAAAACTTGTGTAAAAATTGAAAATTCCATTTCAAGTTCACAAAACTTAAAAATTCAATCGACTTAAATTATCGAAAACGACCTAGCGCCTTTTTTGTTAAAGAAGAAACTTTGCCTGCAAGATTCATCGACGTTTCGAAGTTAACGCACGTGTTAAAGTCACGTCGTCCGTTCAACCGGCCTAAGAAGAAGTAAAAGAGTAGCCCAACGTTGACGTGGAAACTTCTCTTGCTACTTGGCTTCCATCGAGTTTATCTTCCAATAGAGAGTGAGTGAGGAAGGTAATCAAGTCCACTAACTTTCAACGCGTAACGAACTAAGTCTATCCGTACATATAGGTACGTAGACACATACGCGTATATACCTACCTAAATAGTACCTACGTATATCTAAGCGAATTACGGAAACACGAGTAGGAGCTAGCCGTTAACTTTTATTTGGAAAGGAAGAAGAAAGCGTCGTAACTCATTTGACGACGAGTGGAACGAAATTTGTCTAGAAACCTGAAACCTGTCTATTCCGTTTTACTAAACTTTTTGAGTACGGTACGGTGTTCATTTGATCTAAATTTAAAGGACTGCTTTGACAAATTTTGCGAATGCAACATTTCTGTTAGACGTTGTTGAAATAAGAAAAATAATTTGAAAGGAAACACCCAGTATATTCTTTTATATGAGAAATTTTGTGTTGAAGCTTTTAAGACGCACTACTCGTCAGGAAATAGAGTTTATACTTGTTCATGGTACCCTTCGCGATAAACACGAGATATTTCTCGTTTCCGCATTGCGGAATCAGGATCGACCGGACGATAATGTCCTTTACCCGGAGCGATTCCTCTTCTACGAAACTCGAGCGACGCTCGGCAACGTTTCCTTCTTGTCCCTTACGGCGAGTTTAAAAGCGGCGATAAAAAAAGAAAGAGAGATAGACAAAGAGAGTACAAAAGAGTTTGAATTATTTCTCGGCGAGGAGAAAATCTTGGCAAAGGATTGTCTTTCTTATGCCAAGATGTTCGATGTCCATTCTTTATCTCTTTCTTTGTCTCGAGGTGTCCTTCTTTTAGCAGTAAGTGTTCAGGATGGAGAAACACAATTTTAGGTTGACAATTCGTATTGTAGATATATCATCTTCACCTTTCTTCACCCTTGTGTTTCTATTTCGTTTTCTCCTTTCTCATCTATCCTTTTTTATCCCTTTGTTCTTACATTCATACATATTCAAAATTGGCTGGGCACTCAACGTGTCAATTTTTAAAACTTGCTGTTTTGATAAAGTTAGAGCCCTGCATACGTTCCAAATAAAATGATTTGGTTTTAAAGTATCTATAAATACTTTCTAGATTTACCGTCTATACTATATTTACACCATATATATATCCATTATATTTTTGTATTCTATATATGAATATCTCTTTCTCTTCACCCTCGCAAACGCACGTGCGCGGGATTAAAAAACGAACGGAAATTATGGCGGTGGGGCGCCGGTGATTCCCTTTTCCCGGACGTCCCATAGGACCCCATGTCGCCGGAAATAAAGGTGCCAAGCCACGCTAGCTAGGCTGAAGCATGGGAAGGGAGACCAGTTAAACCCACTGCCACTGTTACACGCTGGAGTGCTTTGCCTCTTTTCCGAGGGTGCCACAAATCGGCTACCCCAGTAGTCTTCTTCGCTCACGATTATGAACGTGTGCCTGTGTTGCTGTCTTACTCCTGCAGTGTGATGTGATACACAAATGGGTAGTCTTTTTTATTTTAAACGTGAAATGCTTGCGTAAACTGTGGGTTTCGGTCACCAGCCCGATTACTCCTCTTTGTCTTCTAAAATGAAGCATTTTTTACTTCAATTTCTTTTTAAATTTTCACTTCAAACTTTGTAATACCCATTTAACGCACACACGACAGCTGTGGATTTCTGTTATGTGACTTATAAAAAGTTTTGTCATATTCGTATTCCTAAAGTTTTTCTCTCGGTTCTCTTCCATTGCTTACTCTGATCTTTTTTATGCGTTTACTTCGATTCTTATTCAAATTTTTTTATTTTTACTTGCATTGAAAAGTCGTCGGAATTTCCAACTAACTTCATTGTCCCTTTTAACGAAAGCCAGCACGTGCGGTGCAGACACAGACCGCACGTGTGGTCAATTGTGCGATATATAGGAATAGCCGATGTGCAAAGAGAGAGATAGAGAGAGAATAGGGAATGAAAGAAGGGGCGTACATATTCAATTATCCACCCTCCAGTAAAGCGTGAGCAACTAATGGCATTGCCAGACAACCGAGAACTTATAATTTGTTGACCGGCCAGCCGGTACACAGGAAATCCCTGTGGATAACTTTCCGTGAGTGACTTTACGAAGAAGACCTTAACGATCGTTCAAGAACGGGAAGAGAACGAACTTCCGTGTATGAAAGGGCAAACGGATTCTTGGTACCGCTTTTCAACAGACCCTTTCTTTACTTCTTTCTCACCAACAGAGCCGTCTCGGGGATTCGATTCGTTCGGTCTCGAGAAATCGAACTTTTTTTTCGCTATTCCTCCAATTATTTCGTTTGAAATCTTGTTCGGGAGGTAAATAAGGAAGAAAGAATCTTGGGAGAAACGAGAAGAAAGTTCTTGAGAGTCTCTCGGTGGTGAACTCTCGTTAAAGAAGCTATTCATCCTTGAAAGAGTGATACAGGTATATTTACCACACTCACGTTATACCTTGTAACTACACCGTTAAGAGTACCCATGAGGAATCAATTATTTTCAATGATATCCACAAATTTGAATTTATTCAATATACCCTGACGATGTCAGCACAACTATGTTGCGTTGTGTAAATCTAACAGTGTGCCTTTCAATTGTTTCGTTTATTATAAAGTATCTATTACACTTTATGTTACAATGACAGGTTTTGTATCCAATGAAAAGGGTACAAAGGGAGCGGTTTTGTATCCACTCTTGCTAAAATAAAATATTACACAAGCTATATTTATGTTGCATGGATATATAAACTCTGGTAGACTTCGATCATTTGTCGTTCTCGAAGAAGGGTGCCACAAATCTTCTTACCAGCTCATATAAAGAAAAAAGAGAGAGAAAGTGTGAAAAAGTCTCCCTCGACTTTCTTTGTGTCATGATAAGGCTTAGGCTTTTCACGCGGGAACGAACGACTCGCGAAACGTTCGAGGCTTCGCTTTTCTTCTTTTTCTCTCTTGCACGACAAATCTTATTCTTCCGAGGTTTTACCTTCTCCCAGATTCGGTTTTCTTCTTTTCTCTTTTTTTTTTAGTAGAACGAACCGACGAAGAAAGCAAGCCAGCTGCGTGCAAGCTTTCCTTGTACTCGACCCACATTTCGTCGGACGAATTTCGTGGCGACGTCGAAACGTCTTTCAAATGTTTACGCTCGCCACCGCGGAAATAGAAAACGGCGGAAGTGGAACATCGCGCACTGCGCTATTTTATGAACACGCGATTCGAAGCTTCACACAAAAAAGAGGCTACCAATATATACGAACTGTGTTTCAAATGGCTCACAAAGAGCGGTTTGTGTTACGACTGCATTCAATAAGCGAATAGAGTTCCTCGGTTGAGTTTACGAGTTCAATTGTACGAGCTCTTTTATTTATTAGAAATCTTGTTTACGAGTAAGTAGTAAGGTTGAAAGGATAGCATTGAAACGAGATTGAGTAGTAACCGTATGTTTCTATTGAATGACCAGTCTATTGTAATTTATTTATGCGAACAATTATCTGAAAGTCGAGTATTTCTTTGTGTAGATACCGAAGGAATTTTGTTCAAAATGAAGAATTTTAAGTAATAATGTATTTCTATTTAAATTTAAATCGTGTCTTTTGTCGAACTATAAGAATACCGTTATGACCTAGTATTATTGATATAAATATAACATTGAGTAAAATATTTTAATATATCTAAATACCTGTAAAATTATTATTTATATGAAAATGTTAGAATAATTCACAGCTATTTTCCTCAAATTTTAACATTTATCTGATCCACCCTCGTATGAAAAGAAACTTCCTTCTTCGAGTATAAGCTCTCAAGCGAACGAACTCAAAGTTCGCGTTGTGCGTCCTTTATACCGACACATGTCTCCATGTACATAAGTTCGCGTATATATCTATTTGTAACGTTATCCTGGACCGGTAGACCGACGTTACGGTGAATACACAACATTTTGCACGGATGCTCGACGCCATGAAGAGAAGGAATAATAGGAAAACAAAGAGAAGCTTCCTCTCCCATGTGTCTCTTCCATTTTTTTCCCCATCTCCGTGCATCAACGTGCAAAACGTAGGTAGCACGTGTGATGCATCGTCGTTGCAACGTATAAAACGCGTTCCATTTCTATTAACGTCTAGTTTGCGACGTGGAAGAAGATATTATTGTATGGTACAGGTAAATACGTACGGAAAACTTGATTCTCCACCTGTACAATATCGCTTATGTTTGTACGCGAGTGTGTGTCATATTCCACGGGCAAACAATCGGGAGTATTTCATATTCCACGACTCGATTTCTCCGATCTAGCGTATCGGTGAACGGTAAACGCATTTCTGTATGTATGATTATTGCGTTTCTTCGTGGTTGGTTGGTACAATAAAACGAAGCAGAAATAGAAGTACGTAGTATAGTTCGAAGAATATGTCGAAATATGGCATTATGATTCCACGAATCTCCGAACTAAAAAGTTTCGTCAAGCGTTCGGTTTTATTTAAAATCTGAAGCAAATAAAATGAAGTCGACTACTTTTTATGAATTAATCCAATAAATTTATATAAAAATTATTAAGAGAGTGAACAAATAATGTAAACCTGACTTTTCGAGATTGTGTAATACGTATAATCGTATTATTTCTAATATTATTATATTAATTGATTATTTACATAGAAATACTAAAGATTTATCCCATTAATTAAACAAATACCATAGGCTGTAGAACGTCGAGGCGCACCTGTCTTCTCTTAGCCCTTTTATTGTCCACCCCATTCCCTCTCTTTCGTCTTTAAAGCTATGGAAGATAAAAAGAAGTCGCCCTAAGGGCGAACACGAACGAAAGGCGAATGGAAAGGAACGCGTTCCTTCGAGACAGCTCTCGCTTTTCCCTTGGCTCTTTTTTCTCACCCCCACGCGTACGTTTCTCACGCGCCTTCTGTCGTCTAGTAAAAGTATTCTTCGCGAATCTTGAGACGAGAAGATTTTTATCCCTCCGGCGCGTGGACCGAGCGTGCTGTACGAAGACACGCGTGACGTCATCGACTCTCTCTCTTTCTTTCTTTCTCTCTTACTTCGAGATGCAAATATCGTGCAAAAGGAAACTGAGAAAAGAGAAGTGGAATAGGAGTACTAAAGTATGGGGGTTGTAGAGCAGGTGGTGCAGAAACGGGGGATAGGGTGGTGTGGGAAACTCTTCGCTTCGAATATATGAAATATATATGGATATATCTATAGATATATGTAAGAGAGATAGGTATATGGATAAATATAGGTATAGGTTCGTGCGAAATTTATATATATTGGGTGACGAAGAGTTTCCAACTTTCCAATAGGATTTAGTCTTCTTTCGAGAACGTCAGAAGAACCGAGAGTTTCCACTTCTCTCTACCCCTCCGCGCGATTCACGCCGAATCGAAATTTTACGACTTCGAAGGTATCCCGTTTTCGAGCACAACTTCCCGACTATTTTATTATCCCATTTTATCTTCCCTTTTTTTACGATGCACCAACTGCATCGGAGGCACCGATCCGAGGGTATTAAAAAAGGAAATAAGAAACGTTCGTTGGGTTTTTTAAGTGTTGCAGCACTTTTAATAGTGTTAAATAAAATTCATCCTTTATGTTTGACATAAAACTTGGAAGAATTATTTTTTATTACTTTCTATCATCAAGCTTGGTAACAATATATTACTAACAAACAGTAAATATATAGAATCGCTAAAATGTATAAAAGTAAATACCATAAACTTTAGCATTAAGTTCAAAAGATTGCTTTCATTAGGGTCATAAAGTTCAAAATAAAATGAAAAGAAACAAAACAATGACATTTCTGCTAAACCCACCTAAAAGAATTCTCCATAAAAATGTCTCAAATAAAATCTCGGTCTGACACCAGCGAAAACACAACACCACGCTCGTTTCTCTCTGATTTTAATAGAACCGTCGGACTTGCCCGCATGTCGCCTAAATGCCAGGTTCGTATCACTGCGGAGAATGAGACAGACACGCGAGCACGCTCGACGGAAACGAAAGGGGTAATTGTTTCGTAGAAAGGGGGGTGGAAGGGTAGGGCCGGAAGGGATGAGGAGAATGCGGAAGGGTGCAAAGGACCGGCTTTAACAAAGGATAGACGCTCAAAAATCGAGACGCTCTTCTCATCCTTCTATCCCTTGTAGGATTTAGGAAGGCCGGTCACGTCAGCGTAAACGGACGTTCAAAGCTTGCGAAACGCTTCGCCAGACGTCGTCCTCTCCGGGAAGCGATAACGCCCGCATGATCCTCAGACGACGACGTACTTTGCCTGCTTCTTCTCGGTAGGGAGGAGTTCGTGGTTTCCTTCTTCGAAGAAGAGTCCTCGAGACGAAGGAGGAAGGAATGATGGTACTGCTCCTACTTCTCTTATCGTACCTTTTTCTACCCCTAACGAAGCGCCATTTTTACGGCGGCTGGCCAGCCCAGTCTCTTCATCGACTTTCCTTTTCTAAGGGCCGTTCGAGAGTGGAAGTAAAAAGAATACGTTTCTCTTTCATCACCCCTTTACTTTTGTGTCTAAGTGTCTCCGTCTCGTCTTCGTGAGAGGGACGTTTTATTCGGAGATTATTTTATACAGAAGGGTTAAATATGGTGTTATTATTGGATTATATATTGTAATGATTAATATAGTTAATATAATAACATCGAAGATATTATGAAACATGTACAGGGTGAGTCGTTTGAGATAAACCACCTGTTAAATAATCGCTACATAATAGTTTTACAGATACCAAATAGCTTTTGTTTCAAACTCTTCTTCGTATATCGAGAATTCTGAAAGCTATTCAGGTGGCTTGTCTTAAGTTACTCATCCATTAGATAACGGAGGACAGTAATTTATACTAAACGACTGTGTCAATAACTGACAGATCGATGGACGATTTAATGGAAACGAATATAATACGTGAAAAGAACTTTTAAACGGAACAGCCGTTGGGTTAAAAAAGAAAGTTGGGTGGATGACTTTGACTGACTGATTGTCTCGGAGTGATACTCGTGGATAACGAGGGAACGCACAAGGCGTTTTCTTTCATCGTACTTTCCATTACGACTATCTTTCTCTTCCTTTTCTTATTCCTTCCAGCTCGCAACAAAGACAACCTGTTTAATGGACGCTTGTATCATTGGCTAAAGAAAAAGAAGGATGGTGAGAAGCCGAGGTGATTTCCATGAACGTTTCTCGATTCAAATTTAACGATGTAAAGTGAAAAGCATTGCACGCGTGGACGCTAAGTAGAGACAGCGTTAAAAGCTTTTTAGATCTCATAGAAACTACAGAGATCTCTCATTAAAGATAAATAGACGAAATATATCACAGAAATGGTTCCTTTCTACACATTTTCCAAATTATCACACGCGATTAAGACGCAACGTCGCTCGCAATTCACGTAAACCACGATTCAGTCGTAATTAAACTAAAAACTGTCCAGCATCGTCGAGGACCCTTCAAAAAATATAAAATATTTTATCTCCACGTCGACCGTGGTCCATTTGAATACTCCTCCGTTTACCATCTCTCTTAATTCTCTTGTTATCGTCAAAAACGGCCGGATTATCGCTAAAAAGCGTACAATGCGCACGAACGCGTTTTTCTCGCTTTCATTTTTTTCTTCCTCGAAAGGAAGATAAAACACGTTGTTGCCGGTCGTTGAGTGCCGACGAATTTATGAAAAAAAAAAGAAGAGAAAATAGAGAGAGAAAATCGATGCGTCGACGGTAGTAGGAAGCTCTCGAAACGAGCCGGACGGCAATTTGCAAATTACTTTACATTGCAAACTGACCGTAATGGCCTACCGTGTATCGGCCCTTTTTTTCCCTCTCTTAATCCCTATGCTCGATCGTGCACCGACCCTTTTCTTTCTCCTTTTATCGTCTCTCTTTTTTTTTTCTTGATTTAAACCTCCTCTTTCGCCGGGTCTCTCTCTCTCTCTTTTTATCCCTCTTTTCGGTGAATCAATTTTCCGAGCTCCACGCGGTAGAGAGGGCCAATCGTTTTCGGTGCAATTTAGTCTCGGGCGAACTTGGTCGATGGAAAAAGAACGACGAAAGGGAAGGAGGCGACAAAAAAGAGAGAGAGAGAGGGGTAGATACATCGGTGAGGATAAAGGAATATAGGAAAGAGATTGAGCTCGCTTCTTCCGTCGTTCTCGGCGGCTTTCGCGCCATCATGAAGACAGCCAGACGCGAAACAATTGCAACCGCTGAGAAATTGAGGGATCGTTGGCTGAGAGAGGTGGGGAAACGGTGAGGGAAGGAAAGTGACGAAGACGAAAAGGAAAAAGTGCGGCAGAGGAAGGGGAGGTTGGGCTGAAAGAATGAACCAGGTACCGGGAACTCCGAGAGAAAAATAATGAAAAATCCCTGGTGGCTGTTTTAAGAAACGATAAGCGAGAGAAGAGGGAAAAGGTTTTTGAAAAAGATTTTTTCAAGTCTTGGGGGAAAATGTTGCACATTTGCGTCATGATATATGTATTATCCCTACAAAAATTATGTAAAGGAATATATGGTGTGTCTTATTAAATTAATTATAAATTATAATATTTCCAATTCACAAAGATAACAGGAAAGATGTGATTCTGTAATTTTGGTTTGGAAACACACAGTAGAAAAGATTATTACAATTAGTATATAAAATAAATCTCTTATATTTTTCGGATTTTATAATCATGAAATCCATTTATGATCGTGTCTGTAATTTTTCAGCCCCACACTTCGTGAATTTCACTCACAAGCATCAACGAACGTCTTTAAGTATTATTCACTCCGCTTAGAATCTTCTTGACGAAATCGTAAGACCATTTTTATGAGTTCTTCTGAAGCTCTAACCGTCGTAGAATCTTGATCGAGAGGAAAACGGCTTTTGATGTCTCCCTTCACGGTCTTGATATCCCTTTTTTTTTTTTTATAAATCCTCTAGTCGTTAAAGTTGTGCTCGATGGTGACTCGCCCTCGTAAAGTTTAATCTAATAAATTAGAAAGTTCTTCTTTCTTGCTCTTTTATCGAAATCCTTTAAGCAATCCAATTGAGATTCTTCCATGTAATTTATTAACGATTTTCAATCATCGATATTTTGTTAAGTTTATCTTCTAAATTAATCTCCCAGCCGTTACCAGATTGCACAATCTCGTAATTACCATAATCGTGGCAAAAAAATATTAATAAAGCCACACGTTCGTTACAAAAGCAATTGTTCAATCGTTAGAAAGAATTGAAAGGTGTAATCGAAAAACGATTTCTTTTCTGAAATCCTTGCTTGGGTGATTGAAAACACGTCGAAGATAAGAAAGAAGAAAAAGAAAGGAAAGCAACGAGCTCACCCTTTTTACCCTTCTTACTCTTTTTTCCCTCGACTCACCCTAGCTCATCCCCAAAGGCTATCGCTCATTCGAAGGATTAAGGCTCACGCCCAACGCGTGTTGCGTTTCTCGTTTACGTGTTTTTCACGTTATATACGTTGGAATCGGAGAAAATGTGGAAATCGATAATCGGAGGTAACATGAGGTATTAGCGTGACGAATTGCCCGTAAAAGGGCATTAAATACGTGCGAGCACGGAATGCGGATCCTAGCGAGCTCGGGATCTTAAGGATTATCCTGGCCCCGATGTCGAGAGATCTATGAGAATAAATTAAGGATAATCTCAGCTTTACATCTTACGAGAATTTACTACGGTCAATTTCTCTTACGTGGAAACGTTCGATGGACCGAAATTCATTCGAAATTGATTCTCTTTGGTTTCTATTTCCTATTAATTATTTATTTATAAGTAATTTATCTTTACCTTGCATCGATTAATAATATTATTAAAGACACGTATAATATGAGTATTAAATGTATATATTAATATATAACACGTTACTGTTCTATTACTTATTGTTTCATAACCAATTAATTTATGGTACAAACAAAATTCCTTCATTTTGAAATTTTTATATAATTTTTTAAAGAATAAAAATGTAAGAAAATGTTCTTATACGTGTGATTATTTTTCGTCACGAACTATAAAAGGAACCACAACCTGATCGCGATATCGCCACGCAAACTATAAATATCTTTGCGAGAAGGCTCGCGTGCAGTTACGTTCGGCTTACTAATTGACTTTCCATCATTAGTTTCACCATCGTAAGAAAAGAAACTATTGCATAAGAATTTATTACGGTTACGCTCGCGTATGTATCTACGCACGATCCGAAAAGTGAAAAAAGAGAGAACGAAAGCAGAGTAATAAAATCTACGGGCCGATAAATCCGTCGTATACCTACTATGAATTATATCGTTCCATGTTCTTTTTCTAAGAACCATTTTCCCTTGTACTATAAAAAAATCTATCGTTGCTGTGCTTTACAGCAGCTGACGTTAAATAAAATTGAATGTTATTTTTTGTTAAGTGTTTTAAATAAGGTATCTTTCTCTTTGACAATTTGATTAAAAATTGTGATTTATGGATAGATAACTCAACCAAACAAAGTATATTTGTTCATATAGTTCTTTCAAAAAATTGGGAATTAGAAATTTGATTCATACAGCTGGAACATTATTAATTCAACTATCTAATTTTAATGTCAACTTAAATTTTATGATTTTCTTATAATTAATTTTTATTTTAATTCAGAATTTCCTTTTTACTTTTCAACTAGCAATTTTCATTCAATCGGAAGAAAGAAGGAGATGCTTAATGATCCAGTCGAATTTAATTGACAAATTATGATTCTCGAATACGACGAAGTATTATCGAACTTCGTAAAGTACTGCTATTGCGACAATCAATGCATGCGCAGCTTCTCTTTTTTAATCTTTCAACCCGTGCTATTGATAGTAGCTCTTTCAAGTAACTCTGGAAAGCGTGACTAAACGTACGAAACGTCAAAGGCACACCCGCGACTTTATGATTTTACGAGTGATAACGTGGAGTATCTGGAGCGTAGAAGGTAATTCGAGTTATAGGATCGATGGCTTCCAAACGAACGGAATGAAAATCGTATTTTGCACAGTACGGACAAACGAATCAGTCAAAGACATTTCCTCACGGGGCAAAATTTAAGACGACGGCGTTACTGATCGAGACGAAAACTCGTTCCTTCTGGATGTAGAGTACAGATTTATCGAGTGGTACCGAAAGTTAAAAGGAATCTCGAACGGCAGCAGTCGAGAGAAAATTAGTTTCCGATTCGACTGAAGTAATTCCGCGTCGTCCAATTTTCCTTCTTAGCACTCGATATTTTCCTTTCCTTTTTTTACTCCTTTTAACGTGTAATTTTTTAACAGTAATAATATGATTCATATAGTTATTTGTGAATTCGTGATTTCTATATACATTAATATGTACTTAAGACAATCCTCTTGAGAAATAGCTTCTATCGTCTGCTCTCTTAAAAATGTATACTCTCATTTAACATCATAAAGCTGCAATATGTTTTTAATTTGAGAAAAACAATTAAAAAAATCTGAATAAATTTTATAAACATTGCCCAGACATTGAATAAATTAACGATTGAAAAATGAAAGAGCAAAGAAATTTTCATCCCGAGACAGATAAAATCAGTACGATGCAAAAAAATACACCCTTCAATATCGGATATTCTCAGCAAGTAGCAATAATAAAATCTTGGCAATCGGTAGTAGCATGGTAGCCGTAATTCCATTAGTCCGTGGCCACGGTTGGAAAAGGTAGCCCAGGAAAAATTCGAATTTCCATATTCCTCGATTACCCGTCGACCACGTCGTTGACTATCCGTACGAAACGAGACTCGGTTGCAGAGATTCTCCGGCAAAAATACCCAGCTTGGAATTCGAACAATTTTAATCCAGCCACGTTTAATATTCTCGTTTGGATGACAGCCACGGCGATGACAATGAAGGTTCGTCAAAATTATTATTATTATTATGAGAAACAAAAGGAATCATCGATGTCGATCTCTCTACGTTGGCAGACATTTAAAATAAAAAAAATGAAATTCCGAGCTCTTCTCTCGCGTTCTCGTTAACAAAAAAGGGAAAACAAGTAGGGAGTAGAGAGAAAACAATCGGATCCACTCGGAAGCTCCCGGAAAAAACGATATTCGAACGGGTCCGCAATAAGCGTTTAACCAATCGCGCTTGCAAATAATTCGTTGGTGGACCCTCTCTCTACTCGTCCTTCGTCAAACACGATCGGCTTTTTCAACCCCCGATCCACCCTCGACATCCTGTTGGACGGTTCGACGGTTTGGCAAATCGCGTCGCAGCCACCAAGTACTATTCTCTCGTTTATTTGCGAGAATCGAGAACCTCCTCGAAGTGGTCCCCCCCCCCTCTTTACCACCCACTCCGTGAGTCCTCTTCCCGCATTGCGTGTGACTGTGAGAGAGCGAGAGTGGGCGTGTGATAGATTTTGGGAGTAAACGCACGCGTTCGAGTCGCGTGGTTTCGCGGAAACGAGAGGCAGCCTATGCAAAATGTGCTAAAGTGGCTAGAAAGGGTTCGATTGAGCACCACTGTCCGTGGCAGGGCAATGGTGGTTGCCATGGCGACCCTCTGAGCTCTCGCCCCCAGCCAACTCCCAGATCTACGGGGTGCCACGATCGATGGAGATAAAAAAAAAGAAGTATTTTTGCAACGATCGCATGCTTTGCTGCATTCCCGGTTGATAGTCGATTTTTTTTTTTTTTATCTTCTTTCTTAGACCTGAAAGAGCCGAAGAGATATCTTGCTTCTTTTAATGGCTCTCTTGTAATTTCTGTTCTTTTATTTTTTGATTTTTATTTCGGAACAGATGAGAAAAATACCGTTCAAGCATGTTTTTCCTGAAATTCTCGAGAACTCGTTCGCATTCGACTGCAGAAATCCAACAGAAGTGCAATACGTGGTCGACGACCGATGCTAGAAATTTACGAGATGTTGGGAATTTACGATGAAGGTTTGGGAATGTCGGCATTTTTCAGGATCCGAGTCTCTGAAGTTAAGTGTGGAATTATTTGAAAAAGAAATCTTCGGTACTGCTTGCAACAATGTGAGTGGATTATCCCTTGATCGATAAACGTGACTAGAATTAGTTATTCATTTTTAATATTATATGGATATACCGTGTTTGTACTATAAATATAATTGGAATAAATAACAAATCACGTATGAATTTGAAAACTACTATTACAACCTAATTTCTCGATGAAAGAGCTTTAAAGATCTCTTTAAAACCCAAAAAATTGAAAAGCTCCGGTGCACATGTCCCAGTACACATTCTCAAACCGTCCTTACCCGCAATA
The DNA here is from genome assembly GCA_916049575.1 of Ancistrocerus nigricornis. NCBI lineage: Eukaryota > Metazoa > Arthropoda > Insecta > Hymenoptera > Vespidae > Ancistrocerus > Ancistrocerus nigricornis. The sequence goes on from OU696667.1 coordinate 2,293,187, forward strand.
ATTCTACTTTAATAACCGAAATGAGTATCCAACAAAAGAAGTATCTCGAGGAAAAGAGAACAAGGCAAAGTTTGAGCTCATCCATGCGAACAAACGTGACAGCTTATCATCCATACGAAATCACATGCACTTCTCTTTTAGGGTCAACGCGCTTGCTGAATGAAGTTGCTGGTAAATGCGATTTGTGTCAAGGGAAATAAAAGAGAAGGGAAGGAGCGTTTCAACCCCTCTACGTGCGTACCAACAGAAAAAGAGAAAGAAAGAGGGAAGACAGGACCCACCCATCTCTCTTATCATTCTCTTCTCCTCTTCGTGCTTTCACGCGACGTCGTCGTCACCAAGTAGTCCCGATTCGAATTTTTATTCAAGAGGCAACCCTGACACTCGACTATGATCATCTACGGAGTTACGCGAACGAAAGGGTTCTTTCTGTTTTCTATCTCTCTCTTTTACTCTTCGAAGGGTGCTCTAATTCGGTAACTGGTAGACTCTCGTTACCTTGACTATCCTCGTCGTCGTGCTCTTAGGAACGAAACTTAAGCGCTAATGAACGCGCAAAGGTAAGGAGGAGTGGAATATTTTTTTGGGGAAATAATTCACTGTGTAGGTATTTTCGAAGCGTAGTCAACGTCTCGTTATTGACGTTTGTATATCGTTCAATGTTAAAATGGGATCGAGTGTTTTTCAAGTGGCATTCAAATATTATTGGGTATACAATATATCTATGCCTTATTGGGTAAACGTCTGTGGGTGTCTTGGAAATTAATTGAGTTCATTTGTAGGTATAGTCGGAAGCTAATTGGATGTATTCGAGTTCTATGTGTCTATGTATTATATCTGTGGTAATGATACTACATAGGTAACTATAGTATAGGAAATCTTAATGAAACTAAATACATGCAATATTTTAATCCTAAATTTGTATTGATAATTGTTATCTAATATTTATCTACTACTTGATTTTGAAAGAATTAGAGGTAAGTGCTTCGGTATCAAACTGATTTGAACTCACGAGCATCCAGAATATCGAACTGGATTCTATTTCCAGTGAAAAGTAAATCTTACTGTTTTAGAAACGATCGATATAGTAAAAACAATATCGGTGTTTGGAGAAGGTACTTTACTAAAAGACGAATGCGATTCTCTGAAAGAGAGAGAGAAAATTGGAAAGCGAGGAATGATTTATCGTTACGAAAAATAGACCACCGTGGTTTCCGTAGCTACATAAGCAGTTCGATCCAGTAGACATAAATCACACGGAATACATCTAAAGGTTCTAAAATGGAATTCAATTTTCGACCGTATTACCTTCGATTCGTTCGAAGCAAAGTAGATCATTTTATTATCGTAGAACGATCTACGATTTTCTATTCGGGGATACATGCTCGGCGTCAGTTCGAGTCATTGAATGCATGCTTCGAGAATTGTCAGGGCTGGAGTATCGGAAGACTGATTAATGGCAACTCGCCTGGCACCTAACGACGCGAGTTTTAACGACCGAGGGTCGCGCACCCTCGAAAGAGAGTATTAAGGAGTCTTTGGAAATCCTTCGTGGTATGGAGGAAAGCGAATTCTTTGCTTTTCTTTTCTATAAGTCGAAGGTTTACATAGGTTATTATAAAAATACATGTAAAGCTGTCGAGTTTTTACGGAATATTCATTATTACCGTATGTCACCGATGATTTACACAAAAGTCGATGAAAACACTATCTAAACATCTCCACTTAAGATTTCTAAGCACGAAAAAGTATTTACACACTTTCTCGCACGACTAAGCAGGGTACGAGTCGATGTCAGTATCTTGCGTCAAATACGCGTACGACGAAATCCCGTTTTCGAAATCCTGAAGGAACCGTCTGGATGAAGCTGCGTCGGTTAGATTACAGTAATCAACGGGGAGGCCCTACGTAAATCTAACTAACTCGTCTATTTAGAGGATCGCTCTGATAGGATTAAATTCGAGCGCACCTACCGCGATCCTTTAAAGCGGAAGCTGGTATCTCTGCGTGCACATACGATAACATCCTTTTCTGACATCACGCGACATTTATAACGAAATAAATATTCCTTTCTCGTACATTTCTTCGAGCTATGTCTGATACCTAACCTAAGACGATTCGTGGGTTAAATTTTGAATTCTGACCCTTTCATAAAAATTAAACTTGTTTCCTTAATTATTTCGTGATGTCACCAAATTACTTATTACATAATATCTACATTATTTATATATTCTTGAAATGTTAGAGAACGATAACCTACTTGAGGGTAATAACCTGAGTGTCGATAACTTAAGATAGTTTTATTAAGAAATTGTAGGTGCTTTTGAGTACCTAATTTGATATTCAAGATTGTAAATGAATTAAAAATTGTTAGAAGAACATATTTTTTTGGACTTCATACATTTTCTGGTAATTTACAGTTTGAGGTGAGTTATCATTTCCCTACCTACTTATACTATTTCTGAATCCTTGTACGTTCAATAAATCCGGTCCTTGCGCAATGCGGTATCTTTGTAGACTCAAGCGTAACACGTTATACGTATATATATATGTATGTATATAAGTACCCGTATATACGGGTATGTGGTTTCATATATGTACAAAGGATACCATTAATGGAATAATGAATTCTAGCAGGCATTTTAAATCGTAATGAGCATTGAATGTGAGCACTGAATACGTGAATACGTGACCAAAAAAGAAAAATTAGTTAAAAAAAAATATTCTCAAAGAACAGAGACCAAATTGTTTCAATTAAAAACCAAGATTGGAGTCGCAAGGTCTTCTAACGTCTTTCTAATCCGTTAAAATCAATATTCAATTTATTTCAAATACACTACAAAAAAATTGGAGAATTAATTCCCCGACAACTTGACGCGGAAAGGACTCTTATCCTTGACGATAAATAAAACGATACCGAGAAGAGCCTTCTTTCTTATAAGTAGGATAAAAGGAGAAGTAAAAAAGAGAAATAAACTCAACCAGGGAGACCCGGTCTTGCGAATTTTAATGAGTCCCGAAAGTTATCCCGAGGAGAACACTGTATCCCTACCACCACCACCTCTCGTGAAAGTCGAGGGAAGTTCGGAGACGAGATGGAAACGCCCCTCATAGCTAATCCCATTTTCTTCATCGTCGAATTTGCGGGTCCTTTCGTCCGCGATAATTTTATTCCAATTGTACGTCGCTTTTACTCAGGACCATAGTCTATGAAGAGCACAATCTGGATTAATTTATATCAATCGATAAAAATATATATTCTCAATGAAAGAAACAAATTCAGATCAATAATCTCATCTCATTAATTTATATTAATAATGAAGAAGTAGTCTAAAGAATGAGTAATCCTTGTATAACACGGTACTTGAAGAAGACTCCGTACTTTGTGTTTTGTACTTCAACAACTTGGTACTTGGAAAATTGCGGAAACTCTCGTATAATACGAGACTTTGGATGAAATTAGAAGAGGATTCCTCCTGTACGGGTAACCCAATTTAATACGATTTAATTATAACGTGATACACATTTTTCTGTTATACCATGATTACTTGTTTATTATCTTGCTGCAATATTAACAATATTACTAAACTATAACCAATATTATAAGATACGTGATTAGATCTGCCATTAAGATGCAATACCATTAATAAAATTCATAACAAGTTATATGACTCACCCTGTATATACATGTACACATAGAATCATTTAGAACACGAGAACCTATTGTAAAAATCCAACGACGTTCTTTTTCGAATAGGTCGAGAAATCTCCTTCTCCCTGTTCTCTATCCTCCCTCGTCGACCCTTATTATCGTAGTCCTTTATCATCAACGTCCTGAGGGTAAAACTCTCGAGAGGAATGGAAAGAGAAAAGACGAAGAAAGAGAGAGGGGGATATAGAACTCATTGTAAACGCCTTACGAATAATTCCGTTCGCGATCAGGAGTTGTTGGGGCTCGTTAAAGGATGTACAATAATGTCGTGATTCTTCTGTCTTTCTCCCACTCACGGATACTTCAGTACTATAGGATGTCCTTCCAGAAGAAAACATTAGAGGACAAAGTGCTCGCTTTATGTAATCTATGTACAGTCTGTTCTTTTTTTCCGGCAAAGGACAAGCATCCATCATCTGGACCGACAGATGCGAGGAGAAAATTATTTCCGTAGCTTGTTCGAACGAAAACATTTTTCTTTCTTCTTACACTCTCTTTTCTGGTCCTTACTCCACTTTAAGTTTACACCGAATTTATTATGTTTCAATCGGTGTGTAAATTATGACTCTAATTCGACATTAACAGTGTTAAAAAAAAGATTAAATAGATAATGAATGAGCCCCAACAAATTACATAACCTTAAATAATCTTTACATTATCTACTTTAATCCAAAATTCCATCCAGAATCGTAATAAAGTCTTTAGGCGTGCACGTAATCGTGCTATAATAAAAACCGAGTTCAATTTCGAGATAATCGAATAAAAGCGTGAGAGAAAGAGTGTGAAAAAAGAAAGAAACAGAGATGGCGAAACGTGTACGTGTGTGTGCATCCAATAAAAAGGGGTTTCGGATGTTTCCAGGCAATCGTAACGAGGTTGTGATAGTCGAAACGCGAATCGCATGGCCGAACGGGATACGAGTCGTGTAATCGGTCATTATTGGCCCCGGACAAATCCAAAAACGCGTATCGTGCGAATTCAACGTCGACGTTTCAACGTTGGTGTACGTCCTTCGCATAAATAAAAGGGACGGCGAGTGTCCCTTATCCGGCTTTCCAAAAGAGAGAAAACCGTTATCGCTGGTTTGACCAGCTGCAGAGTATAGCGAATGCTGCCCACGCTTTCGTTCGAGCCATCGGGTAATCGATTTATCGCTGCTTCCTCGTTCTTGGATTTTCGCTCTCGCTAACTCGTCGCCCTTTTTTTTCAAGAAGATTCGTGTAGGTACGTTGTACACGAGGGAGAAAGAGTGAGAGAGGAGATGAAACTGGTCGAGGATCGAGTACATGCCCGTTACCAGAACGATCTTTTCCCTTGGGATACGTAATCTTTACTGTGGGACGTTATGTGCTTTAAATGATACATGATGTAGCGTCGAGATAAGGGTCGTAAGGTTAAATAACCTCACAGGGTGAAACGCGAAAGTGTGAACGGTGGGTTATTCAATGAGAATATTTCAGTGTTTATTTGATTTATGCAGTTTTTTAGCTCGTATTTATTACATAAATTGTATTCGTTGATTATAAAATCATTATATATGATATATAAGATGATTCGTTGTCAATGCATACAAGAAACTTTCTTTTCAAATTTTTCATATTGCATACATCGAAATCTACTGTTTCAATTTTCTTTTTGTTTTTATATGGCAACACACACGTGATAGTTTCTGCAGGGAAAATGCAATTTCGTGAAAAATTCACTAGCTAAGGATAACTTCGATCGAATAATCCTGCCGTAGGTACTTTGCAACCATTAGCATTCAAATGGATCCGACCGGTGACTTGGTATTTCTCTCTGTGGGCATCTTGCGAGAAGGAAAAACTCGTTGGTGCGTCGAATAGAATGGAAAGTACCGAGATGAAAAAGAAATGAAAAGAAAAGACAATTTTCCCGCGGGATTTGTAACGACAGGGACCGTCATAACGATATCTTTCTAGTTTCCCAGTTGACGCATTTTTTAAATCCATGAGAATGGCAACGAATTCGTGATGCCAGGTAATCGGGCTTAACGTGTTCGTCAAATATTCGTGAAAACGTTCCATCAACGGTGTGTAGGTATATGTGCAAAAAAACAATTGGTTGGCTTTATTTTTCCTCTCTGGTACACATCCAGCACGCACATACCATATAACTGAACGCGTACAAACATATTTTCTGCCGTGGCATAAATGGTTAAGTCGGATTTCGCGTTCATTGAAAAAGTTATGAGTTCGCACGGATCTCCTGGTGTGGAAAGAGAAGAGAGAAAAAAAAATGATACATATAGAGAATAACAGAAAAATAGATAGATAGATAGATCTACGAATATGGAATGATATAGTAGCGACCTATATAAATGACCAGAGAAAAAATTCATGAAGTGTAGAAAAATATAATTACAAATTAATATGCATTAAAGTGAGACACAGTAAGAAGCAAAGAATATTTGAAATAATACTAAGAAGAAAAGAGTGAATGAATTCAATTATAATGTAAAATATAAAATAAAAATATGAAAACATACTGTGAAGATAAAGTAGTAGCAATATTAACAATAATTTGATTCATGGACCAAGCGAAGCATAAATAAATGTATACGAATACGAGATAAAAAAGAGAGAAAAGGGGGAGAACGCAGTAGTCGCGAAGATATTCCAATTTCCTTGGCAACTTCAAGGGCGTCGATACCTATCCAACTTCTTCGAAATCCCATCTCACAGTTGTACTCCTATCAGATTTCGCGACGGTTCACCGCTGTTGAAAATATTTCCAAGGAAATTCGTCGCAAAAGAAGAGGATAGAAGAGAAAGGGGGAGACAGAGGAAGGGTGGTAGAAGGATGAGTGCGTTCGCTGTTGCTCGTGTCATCCTTCTCTTCTTTCTTTTCTGTTCCTATCACCATGAGGTAACCCCCTTATCACTCGTTGGGGGACTCGTCTTATCGACGACGACGCTTTCTCACGACAGTCATACATTCTCTTCCCGCGAGAAAGAAAGAAAGAAACGACATCAGTTTTGGCCGAATAAATAAACGATGGATCACTCTCGAGATTTTCGGCGATGTAGCCGTCGCGATACGAATGAAAAATAAAGATAGACGTGACATCAATTTTTCTTTACTTCTCTCCTGCCTCTATAAGGTATATGTATATTTGAGATGAGGGTATTATTGGCATAAATCGTTCAAGTTCGGGTTTTGTCTTCATTTTTTAAAAAATTAGAGATAATACGAGCACACTAACCAACATTATTAGGGGAGACCGGGGCTAGTTGTCCCAATTTTAGGTTTTTTGTTTCTACAGATTTCTGTAGCTTATATTTTCAAATTTTTTGGTGACCATCATAAAGTTCAACTTCTTAGCAATACATAGAAATCTTTCCGCTTGCATTGAAAAGTTTTTAACACTTTTTTTTTCAATTTCAAGCAAACGAGTTTTTTGGGACAACTTGCCCTGCTGCGGGGTAAGTTGTCTCACGCCATGGGGCAAGTTTTCCAAGGTTTCCAAGGAAAAATCCTGATGTATGCATCATGATTTTTGCCAAAATGGTCACCACCGCCGATTTCAATGTTTAATGGCTCATTTTAAAGGACAAAGCATGCAGAATACTGTCCCGTTGTCCGTTTTTCGATATCGTTACGCAATGATGAGAAATTAATTTTTTAAGGTCGGAGTATGGGTCGTTTTGAAGCTTTAAACTGCTATATCTTTCCAACCAGCCATCCTATCGAACCGCGACTTGCATATTCGTAAAGAAGAGACTTTCCCCTTTCGAACGAGTATTTGATCGGCCAAATTCGAGATACTTCGATTTTTGTCAAAAATCCTGACCTATGCATCATGATTTTTGCCAAAATGGTCACCACCGCCGATTTCAATGTTTAATGGCTCATTTTAAAGATAAAATCATGCAGAATAATGTTCCGTTGTCCGTTTTTCGATATCGTTGCGGAGTGATGAGAAATTAATCTTTTAAGTGTCGGAGTATGGTTTTTTTTCAAGCTTAAAACTGCTGTATCTTTCGAACCAGCCATCCTATCGAAACGCGACTTGCATATTCGTAAAGAGGAGACTTTCCCCTTTCGAACAAGTATTTGATCGGGCAAATTCGAGATGCATCGATTTTTTGACAAAAATCCTGATTTATGAATCAAGATTTAGAAAGAAGAAAGCATGCAGAATACTGTCCCGTTGTCCGTTTTTCGATATCGTTACGCAATGATGAGAAATTAATATTTTAAGTGTCGAAGTATGGATTATTTTCAAGGAGGGATGAGACCACATTCCACAACCTAGTTTTTTATGAAAATAACAGTATTTCTTTATTCCAAGATTTGCAAAAGAATTGCAAAAACCTACAATCCTTTTTCCAATCTTCAGATTCTCAAGATCTCAAGTTTCAACGGAATCTTCCTTTCGAATCATATATTTTCTCATAAAAAAGAAAGTATGTTGATCCATTTCGTGTCCCTGTAGATGTACCTACATGTTTGGCTGTCTACCCTTCGTAGATGCAACCGAAAATAAAAGAGAAAGAAAGGGTCTGTAGTCTTGAGGTTTCATCGTATCGGACTAGCTGCATTCATCGAGGAATGGTGAACGAGAACCCGGTCTCTTCGAATCAATTTGAATACAGATATATTTCTCTTCTTGCTTCATCGTACGACTAGTCGCACACGCGACAACAGAAAGAGAGAGAGAGAAAAGACGATGCAATAAATAATAAGCGGGACCACCGAGCCGATCAAGTCGGTGCAAGGTAAATAGTTCGAGTTGCTATATTTAGAGTCCTGCAGCCTCCTGCACCGTTGCATTATGCACCGTAAATTTCACGCTCCGTGGGCTCTCACTGTTGTAGGGTTAGGTGCGTCGAGTGTCATTCTCTCGTTAAAATCATCAACGACTCTAACCGTTCTAACGTTTCTCGTCTCTTTCTCGATAAGGAATCGACAGCTTGTTGGAACGAAGATCGGTGATGTAATAAACAGTTGTTCTTTTCTTCGATACGTTTACATAAGCTTTCATAACTCTTAGGTCTTTTTATCCCTCAGCCGATGATTATATTGGGATCATTTTGGACTTCAGACAAACTGAGAGTTGAATAGATATATGTAGAACAATTTTTATCATTCATAATATATATCTCACTTCTTGGAAATGTTTATTTTTGTAAAACAAAATAAAATTCTTCTCGGTATATACAAAAATAAGAAGATGGTTGAAGATTTAAGTGCACCAGAATCAATCAACGTTAATGCACGATATTTTTATCGAGAGACTAGATGTCGGGAATCTCGACGGTTTCCGGTTGAACAGTTGGAAATTCTATAAAAGGAAGATTTCTAAAGGAATAATTAACGGGACTTAAGAGCGTAGAACGACGAGGTTGACTCTTTAACGAAGATCTTTTTCGTTACGATTTTGTGTGCTACCGCGTGTACCTTTGCGGCACGACTCAGCTACGAGTTTAAAGAATACAAAAAAAAAGAAGGAAAAGAGAAAATGAACGAAAGGGTGGTGGCTGCGAGTCCAACAGTCTCCACTTCACTTTATTCGCCGCGTTCGAGGTTTGGGAACGCTTCCAAAGCGAGAGAGCGAGCAATTAACGACAACGAGCCGTGACCTTGACACATTTCGTATCCAACCTATTCGAGTTTATAATGAACGATCCTTTTGGAGAAGGGGGATTTCCTTCGTCGGAAAAGTCGACTTTATTCCCGGTAGACCAGTACGAACACCAGTCTCTCACTTCTCTTTCACTCGGCATTCAATCCAAATAAGTCGGTGGTAGATCCTTTTCAACGAAGCCCGTCGTCGCCGTCTTCGCTAAGCTTGACCTCGAATGAACGAACTAGCCTCGTTTTAACGAGACATCTACGGGTACCAGAGAGTTGGCTTTTCCTTTGGAAAAGTAGCAAGAAGTGAAAGAGGGGTAGAAAATGAGGAAACGCGAACTCTTCGAGAGAGCGGACCTTCGAAAAAGTTAGGTAAGGAATGATGCTGGTACTTTCTACTTTTTTGAAAGGAAATTCGTGAAAAGAGGGATGAAGTATATATAGTTCCGAATGAAATGGGATTGGTATTCTAAAACGGTGTTTTTAAAATGATTATTGAGGTAGCTATTTCGAAAAGAAGTTCGTAAGGAGGGGACCAAAGCTAATACTTTAAAAGAATATTTTTAAATGAATGATTGAACTAGGTACTCCTTATTAGAACTCTAAAGAAAACTCATGCAAAAAAAAAATCATTTAGAGGATATCTACCAGTCTGAATGAACTATGAATTGGCGAGCAAGTAATTCAAAGTTAAATGTTTTAATTTTCCTATGAAGGTTACATCGATAGCTTAGCTGAAGTATATTGTATACCATAAGAAAATAGTTAAGAGTGGCTTACTATTAGCGGAGGTGGTCGATATGGCCTTCGTTTCTCGGCACACACAGGCCTTCGTGCTATATAGGCAACTCTAAAAACACCTTTTATAAAATATTTTTAAAAGATTCTGTTTGATACGATCACATCAAATTAGAATTTTAAAAAAAACATACTCAAACAACAAATTTTTCAATTAAAGAAATCATTATTTAATAATAACACAATTTCATAATGAAAACGACTTTTAAAAAATATGATTTTTTTCCAGGTACACGTTGAATGAATGAATGATCGAATGAATGAATCGAAAGATACAATTGTTCGGTATTTTTAACATCAGCGACTTCCGCTGCTCGTTCGTTCGAAAGTCGAGCGTAACGATCGCGTAACAAACCATCGACGTATTACGACAAGTCCGGTCTCTCGTGTGTGCACGGCCACGGCTACGCTACGTTATATATCAAACGATATGCACGGTCACGCGGTCGACATCGAGTGTATAAATTATTAGGCGAGGCAATAGAAACGCCGGCGAGCGTATTTCGCGTTTCATTACCCTCGCCGTCTGTCCTCTTCACGCGCGAATAATCACGTCGATCCTTTAGACCACAACGAAGTATTGTAATACTGTTACTTCATTAACAACTATAGACTGTCACTAAATGAAAATTATCAATAGATCTATCTACTTTCTTTGCAATTCTAATTTTTATGAGTAGGTAGGTATATTTTATTTAAAAAAAGGCGACATCACTCACTGGTGATATTCAATATTTATATAGAATAAATACAGCATATCTGATATCGATATAAGCAGCACAGGGAATCATAAGCTATAAAATAAGGTAATAGAATGAATAAACGATGAGGTTAAACGCAGCCAGGGTATAATCATATAAAATAAAAATCCACAAAATTTCACTTCCCCAAGTACCTAAAACGAAATAATCAAATATTCGTAGACTTTTACAGAAGATGGAAACTATTTCCAGCATCTCGAACGTATGAATTCCTTTTCGTTAGATCCCAAAACGAAGTGACCGAGTCAAAGAACGTCGGATAACTGGCATTAATTCCAACCGATAACCTTCTTTCTCTCTCTCTCTCTCGGTCGTGACGAGTCAGAAATTCTCCGGGCATTTTGCCAAGCCCGCGCGCGCACGGCATCGCGACGGATCGTCGTCTCAACGTCGTTTATTCGAGGAATCGAATAAAGCGATTCCTTTGATTCCAAAACGTCGTCTATATGTCTTCGTCGTAACGCTAGGACTTCGAAGAGAAACGACGAAGGACTTACCGACTTGCTTTTCGAAGATGAGGGTGGGGAAAAAAGTAACCCCAATGAATACTTGTGTGCACGTGGTGCTTGACCCACGCAAGATACTCGAGAACTGGACTGGTCTAAAAGCTAGAAAACCGGATTCAACGTCTCCCCCCTTGTTCAAGTGCGACTCCAATGCACCTGTTCACAAAAGGAGAGAACGTTAGAAAAGGTTAGGGTATGTTAGGGAAATGCTAGGGGCTCTCTAGGCTCGCTGTACTCTCCGATTGAAAGGGGAAGCAGCTTCGAAGAAGGGGATGGAGGGAAAAAAGGAATACCACTTTTTTTTTTTTTTTTTTCGTGTAGACGCGGTGGAAACGGTCGAGGTGCATTCTTTGGTCCAGACTGGTCTCTTCTTCTCTCGAGACTTTCGATTATGTTGGATTAAAAATAGCACGGAACGAGGAATCGTTAAAATCTGTAGCAGACTCATGCGTTTAGGCGTGATTCTCATTTTACATGGTATTTTGAGAGCAAGGTTTTGATATTGAAAATAGTGGAAGATCTCGTGGTTTTTATAAAAGATAATTTGACAATTGTTACAAATAATATTTGAAAGGTCCAGAGGTAAAACCACTTTTCTTAACAGTGATTGATATGGAGAAAAACCAAATGTTAAGTTTCCTAATATGTAAATGTACAAAAGACCAATCCAAAAATTTCGGTCAAATATTATTCGTGTAGTAAAACTATTTGTGCGAAAGCTTGGTACAATTTTACGAAATCCATTTTCTTTTTCTCTCTTTTCCTCCCTAGCTTCGCTTTATCGAATATAATTATGGCGTCTACGTTCTATGCCCATGCTTTTAGAAGCACTTAGACCGATATATGTAGGTTAGCACGACCGCTCAAATGAGTGTTGCGAACCATGGCACCTTTAAAAGCTAATAAATTCTTTGGATAGTGGTTCTTTTCTACGCAATTACGAGAGAGAGGATGTAAGTTGATATTACGATAAGTCAACGGTAAAAAAAAATTCCCTAGTCGACTACACGTGATACTACAATTTTGAAGTCTTTTAATAAAAAGACAGCACGCCGCCTGATGACGCCGGTATGACATGTAAAAGAAATGGCACGCGCGTGATTTATTATTTCGAGGATACCAGGCCAGAAATACGAGGTATTCTAATAAGTCAAGGGGACTAAAGAAAAAAAAAAAAGAAAAAATGAGAAAGTGAGCGAGAGGAAAAGAGTGAACACAACCCGGAGGGTGCGTATTTCACTCCGCGCAAACTTTGGGATAACTCGAAGAGAGAGAGCGAAAGAGAGAGTGAGGTTGCCCTGAATAGACCTACCAACAATTCGAACGAGGAAAAAATCCAACGGCGGCGCCTACCTCGTGCAGGGAAATACGAAAGCAGCGAGAGACCTCCGCGGCGATGCCCGGGGATCACCACGAGTATTCACCCTTATCCCTTCAACCAACGTGAGTGTGTAGTAGCTAGATATGGGAGTTTATGTTCGGCATATAAGTTGTGTATGTATACGAGAAAGTATGCATACATGGTCTATGTCACTGTGAGAGAGACTATCTATTAAATCTGTGGTCTATGTGTGCGTCAGACATGTGGTCTGGGTGTTTATGAGTATGTGCCAAATATATGAACCGTGTGTGCTAATATGCGTTAAATACGTGGTCCGTGTGTTTACGAGTATGTGTCAGACATATAGTCTACTCTATGATCGGTATGCGTTAGAGATAAGGTCTGTGTAAGTATAACGTGCCAGGTGTGTGATACAGCAGTGTTTGTATGTGTTTATAAAACAGGGAAAAAAGAGAGATGAAGCATGCCAATGTGCCAACGCACTAGTCTCTCCGATGAAACTCCGAGGGTAAAAACTTCACGAGGTTGAATATCATCGCGACCTCTCCAACTTTCGCAGCTTTACTCGTTTAATATCATCGTTATTGTTCTTTTCTTTCGTATTTTGAAGGACCACTTTCGTGTAGCCCAGGAGAGAGAAAGCCCACTGACGTCATTCTTTTCAAGGGGTTTCTCCTCTACCCGCAAGGGATTATTATTACGTAAAAGAGAATCCTGAAAGATAATTTTGTTGGCATCCTAGGAATACTAAATGTAATTTCTTGAATAGCTTCGTTCTAACCTCGAAAAGCGATTATTATCTATGTGGTCTTAGTGTTCACGAAAGGAAATCATATTAACGGCCATTAATAAGAATTAAGTATAGAAACCAGTTGACAAGAAGAAGGGTGGTAACCCGAAGGCGATTATGAGTTCCAGAGCTATAGGATTTAGGGGTAGCAACCATTGTAATTTAGCGCGACGAAATTTTCCCGCTGCGTTGCTTCACTAGCTCGATGATGACTCGTACTGCCCGTAAATGTAAATGAAACATTAATCACGATACGTCGAGGGTCGAAAATGGGAGGAAGAGGCGGCAGCCAACGGCACGTATTATACGAAATTTGCTCGGGACACCGAGGACTCGGAAAGATGGCTAATTCGAATCGACCGGTAGGTGGTGCTGTTGGCGGGGTTGACAGGGGACTACCATTGTGACATGGGAAACAATGACTCGTCGTTCGTTTCACGATTACGTCACAGTGGCCCTTTAATTATCGGCATTCCTTTCGCGCGAACTTTTTCCTGAAAGTAAGCTTTGCCAACAAATATTTCTATGTTAGTAATATCGAAAAAGGGAGTGTCCGATTTCATTGGAATTTCGTAATGACGATGCTTTGGAATGATGGGTTCTATGGGAATTTAATGAAGGTGTAATTAACACAAAAGAGTATTTAACGAACGAGCTCGAAATTCTGTTGGAGGATTTTAGGAAAATTAACAACGTATTAATAACGATATATCTTTGATAGTAAAAGTTCACAAAAATGGTGGATATTAATGAGTTACGAGGATATACGGTAGAATTATCTATTCCAATGATATTCATGTAAGGTTATCATAAAGCTTTTGACGTATATTCCATTAAATGTCATTTTAAATGTCACGCTAATGATTTACCAAAATGTTGTATACGAGTATCGAACGAAGTAAAGTGAAATAATCCGTTTCAATGATTTATGGTGTTGATCTAAGGTTACCATGACCGAAAACCTTTTGATACACGATCCATTACGACATTTTAAATGTCATTAGAAATGTAATCTCTTCCGAATACTTCATCTCATATTAGGTAGAAGCTTTCCATTGCGAATAGACACGAATTTTAGTTAAGTAAAGTGAATTAACGTAGACTAATAACCAACGACAGTGAATCAATCTTTAAACACATTTCATTGAAACATTTGAAATGTCATTAAAATTATTCAAAATGTATATAAATATCTCTTTCATGTCGAATAAATCTAAATTTCAATAACTTATTTTAATGATCAATAATATTACCACAAGGCTACCAATCAAAATGACTGAAAATCTTTAACCATTCGCATCATTAAAACGTTTGAAATATCATTAGATTCTTAACCATTTTCAGTCAAACGCTTCATTCCATATTAGACAAAATCTTTCCATTCCCCACGAACATAAATTCCAATTACCCGACGATCTCGATCAGGAAAGGTGTCGATACGTCAGGATCGTACCGTTAAGAGTCTCGTCGTCGTTCTCGACTCGTCGAAAGATCGATCGTCACGGCAGCGATCGAAGAGTAGTCCGTAATATCGAGCTCGCGTTTATGCTGGATCACGCGAGTGGCCTATAATCGACCGTAATTGCTCGTAGGATGTTCGAGAGATCGACGTGTTGCGATTCAACTCTCTCGCGAGATCATACTCCCGTCTCTTCCCCCGTCGTGCGAATTACGCGCACGTTTCTTCCTTATCATGTTTGACACGTATTCCCGTGTGCCCGTTACGACGTGTAATAAACGTTACGTGTAACGACTCTTAATTTGAGAAAAATTAGATGAGAAAAGAACAAAAAAATATCACGAAGTAGCTCGTTTCACCATATTTCTTTTTTTTCTTATTCGATGGTACGTGTTCGAAAGAGAATATGGTTGTAAGTCATGCAAAGTGGGATATAAAGTGACATGGAATGAATTGTGTGCACGATAAATCGTATATACAAACGTACAAATATTGGTAAATCTATGTATACACATATTTAATCCTGTTTTTTTACTGGATAGATACGTTTCTGGGAAATTCGTGTAAAAGAGAGATAGTGTGTAAATGAAAAGAATGAAAGACTGACCGCAGACGATTAAAAAAAGATAGTCAAATTACTACGATAAATTAGTTTAAATGTGTTCACGTATATCACAAAAATATGACAAGTGCGTATAAAATCAGTTAAACTTGATAAAAAGCGTAATGTGATTTATTAAAAGAAAAACTGTGATTTGTACTTGTCTTTCCCACCTATTATTTTATTAATTATTAATACAAATTTCATATAAAAAATCCATCATAAAAATAAAAGCAATTTCTATTCAACGATTACACGTTCCCTTTTCTACTTTTTTTTATACAAAATGATAGCTAATTTTTCTCATCTGGTTAATTAACGGGACGTATTAACGACTAAATTACGTGCTATTCGACACGGAGTATTAGCCGAAGTATTTCTTTGAGAGCCTTACGTAAGATCATCTTCGTTCTAAGTCAACGACGAGTCTCGTTTTTACGATGCGCGCATCAGGACGAGTCTCGCGCGCGTAGACAGAGAAACTCTCTGGCATTTTTCTAAACGCAAACTCCGCCGTTGCTTCCGAGAGACTTCGCTTTCACTCGCTTTTACCGATATTTATCTTCGTTCGGTTGAGATAGCGAGCGAGAGCTTTGTCGTGGAGCTCGAGAGATATATATCGTGGTTACGTAAGTTCAAACGTTGGACGATAATAATTAATGAACGAAATAAATTTGACGTGGGATCGTTCAACTGTTTTCTAGGATCCTCTAAGCTCGTTAAGCCTATCAAAAGACTCTTTCGCGAAAGAAAGTGTTGAGAGAAAAGCTAGTACCACCTTTGAACGTTCGCTACTTAAGTACAATTTACTCCTTTTAGTATCCTCTTTTAAAGCTGCCGAGCGGCATGTTTAAAGCGTTAGAAGTCTCGCCATTTCGGAGAGCGTTAGTATTTATTTTACTTGAGCGAACTTTACTCAGAAGTGAACGTTTCAAGCAACTTCGTGGCGAGCTGCTACATTTTTTGCTAGTTGGAAAGTTTCTCCCAGATGCTCGAAGAAATTAAAAAAATGTCGAGGTGCCGAATCTTAATAATATCAATGTGCTGAAGTCTGAATTCTAGTGTTCATCCACGTCATTAAAAATATTACATAAAGATTATTGTGCAATTTATAATACAAACTATACCCCAAGCAACATATATTTAATATTTTCACAAAGTTTCAATCGAAATAAAAATAATTGCTTGACGATGATAAGTTATCTGATTTACGTCCGTTACAAAGATGTAATACTATGTGTTTTTTCGCGATATAAAATGTATTGTAATTATTAAACAATTCCAATCGATCCAACCTGCTCGAAAAATAGTATTCCCAATTTCTAAAATAAAAAGACACTTAGAATTGCGAATGACCGCCATCGAGGAAGCACCCACGGAACGAAAGGAACTTCAACATCGGCAGACTCGGCTGCACCGAGATTCCGTGCGTTCGGAACGTCGGTGGTAAATGCGTTCAAAGGGCCAGGAACGAGTAGGAGAGCAAGAGAGAGAGAAGATAGGGTGGTTTTGCATTCGGTAGCAACGAGGGGGACACTAAATCGCGACAGCTCAGCACTATAAAGTAGAATGCGTAGGGTGAAAGCAGGAAGAGTGAGTGAGAAACAGAGAAAAATAGAAGGAGAAAGAAAGAGAAGGGGAAACACGGAAGAGAATGAAGGGCAAAGGGTAGCCTAGCAAACCCCTGTTCTACTCCTATACTTTCCTTGCCATTCTCATACCCAAGAGAAAATGTCTATCCCCCCTTCTTTCTCTTAATCTTTTTCTTCATCTCTCTTGTACATTCTCTCATAGGCGGCAAGTCCGACAAAGTGCGCCACTAGAATTACCCGTGAACCCCTCGATCCAAACCATCTTTCTTTTTCATGTCCTTCCTGCTCTTCCTAGACGGGAAATCGAGCTTAAACCTAGCCACATTTCGTCCTTTTCCGCGGGCATTCTCCAACCTCGTTGGAAACGAAGTAGCGAATCCTTTTCGTCTCATCGTACACGACGACGTTTCATTCGGGGGATTGGATTTAGATAAGCGACACTGAGGGACAGTGAGAGAGAGAGAAAAAAAGTCTGGCATGTTGTATCTCGTCGATCAGTCCTTCCAGATCTTTTTTATGGTCCAGACACTTTTGGATGAGAGAGGATAGTGTTTCGTTATCACGTACTAGGTTAAATGTTGATAGAATTTACGATGTCTATGTATTTAAGAGTGATCTATAGATCACATTCTTTTTCCATTATCTTTATTAAAGTATCTATAGGCACTAACTTTTGATAAAAATGCATTGTATATGGAGTGAACCTCGTATGGCATTACAAAGTTTAAAAATTATACGAACTACCTTAGATAATTTAAAAGATGCAGAATACGTCATTAATTAATAAAAGAACCTATTGTAGCTAGAAAACATAAATAAAATAAATTGCAAAGCTTGGAATATATATAAGCAAAATACTGAAGGAGACAGGGAGAAACATTTTACACGTTCCCACAGGAATGATTTGTCACTCCGCTGACAGGTAATTTCGGGGTAGAAGGTGTAATTGAACACTGAGAGAGAGAAATATAGATAGAGGGTGGATGAAAGAAGATATAACACAATGCTATCTTTATAATCACGGAGAATTAAACGGCATTAAGATGAGTGACACGAACTGTCATTCTCCTGTAAGATGATGTACGATGATAATACTTGGAGCACGATGTTCCTCGTGAAGAACGTCACGTCGTAACACCGTTCGAGAAGAAGAAACTTTGGAAAGCGATTACTTCCCTCGGATGTTCCTCGGACTTCGACGAAGTCTCGCTTAATTCAAAAGTTGAAAAGTTTTAATCCCTTCGCGCGGTACGACGGTCACGATTTTCCATTAAGCTAAAAGTTTCAACCTGCTGAGTTTACGACAGTTAAGTGTATATGTGTAATTGGTTTCGTCTATCTGAAAAGTGTTCATTACTAATATCGAATATTAATATATCGTGGACGATGCATTTATTGGAAAATTTGCATTAAAATTGATTAAATACAGGGTGTCTGGTTCGAAGCAGAGGACTACGTGTACATATCAATGACTCGAATCGAAATGTCTAATACCATTTTTCGAAATTCGACTTAGTTAACGAATAGCTTTGTCTACGTATAGATAATAAAAAAACAATTTCTTTTAAATACTTTTATACACGATTGAGTTCACTAAACTCATGTTGACGTATTATAACCCTGTAAGCTCTCTGTACATACGCAAACGTAAAAGAGTCAGAAGTCGTGCCTTTTGCGTTCGCTTTTCGCAAACATGGATTTCCATATTTTTCTTCTTTTCGCTTGGTAAAAAAGGGATCTCGAGTTTCTGCGGGCAAAAAACGTCAATGAAATCAGCAGCTCTCGTCTTGGAGCCAAGAGAAGCACTCTCGAACGTACCCTTCGATCCCTTCGAAGGAACCGTAAAATTGCGAAGCGCTTTGGAACACGCCCCTTTTCTCTACTCCCTTCGAGCCCTTTTTCTCGGTTTCCCCTTTTCATCCCTTATTCGCACTCGAGCGCGGGAACCACGACGTTTACCGCACGAAATTAGATTGGTAGAGTCCTCCTTTTAATCAGTTACGTCGCTCAGCCACTCGAAAGAGTTCCATTGGGTGGAAGCACTCCAAGTCCAAGTTCATGGTATTTGTGGTAAGATACCTCGTCTGACGTATACCTGTGCACGCAAGTTACCGTTTTCTCCAGGGAAAGACAAGATGGTTGTTTACTCGATTCCCATTTTTGAAACGTCATATTACAGTACATTCGATGAGTATAGGACGTACTCGTAGAGCATTTAATTTATTTCAAATAATTTTCTGGAAGAGACCTCGAAAACTTTATGAAATTACACTAATTCGTATAATTCCGAAACATTAATCGATAGTTGAACGAATTCTAAGCTTTCAAAAGTCTTCAATTCATTTGGTTTTTTTTACATTCACTATAGTCCTACATATATGTATACAGACTGTTTTTAAAAAAATAGAAAAAACACATGATCACAACAAGTGTCTCAGAAAACCATTAAACTTTTATTTGAAGTATTTTGTAATAACGTCAATAGTTTCTAAGATATTCGAATAGATCGATTTAAATGGGACACCGTGTATATTTGCGGAACTGTTCAAACGTTTTCACCGATTTAACGAGTCCAAGTTCGGAGGTTAAGTGGCATCTTTAATTTCAAATTACGCGAGATGGATGTTCCTTTCATCTTCCTTGTTGTTTTTTTACTTTTTTACCCAACTTTATCCTTGACCCGTCTCCGTGTTAGAAGTATTTGTATGTGTAGGAGTGTTTGCTAGAAAACGTCCGAAATGTTTCACTTTATGCGTGCACTCGTACCGAATGTGGCAACGTAGCGTGAATTTCCATGCCGTCATAAATCGTCCTTCCGTAAGACGGAATATTTAGCAGGAAAAAGGGTGGTATACGGAATGGAATAATCTTCGTGTAAACTTTACACGCCCTCAGAAAAAAAAAAGAAGTAGAGACAAATAGAGAAAGAGAGTGGTATCACGGTGGATGATAAATGGCACTCCTCTGAAAATGACACCTGTTTCAAAGTACGTTCAAGATACAAGAAGTAGGTTCATTTCCATAAAACTGTTCGATGTACCTTTGGATAAACAATTTGTGCTTTATTTCGAAGAGATTGAAAATGTATTTTCTAACTGTTCAAGTTTTTTTGTCAAGCTTAAAAGAAACTCCCACTGATATTCCATAATTCTACCTAGAAAAGCTACATTCTCGACACCCTATATCGTTTAAAATGAATTCATTTTGCATTTTCCAGTCGGACTAACTATAAAATCGAATTTAAACTACACCAAGAATATCGAATTATCAAACTTATTTTAATTCTTCTTTAAAATGAGTTAAAAAGTTGACTCGACAGTAATAAAAACAAAAAGAAAAAAAAGAATGTATGAAACATTAATACGAGATGTAAAAATGTGCTTGTTTTTGGCGCGTTGACTGTTTTTCATTCCCTTTTTGTCTCGGTGCTAAAGTAGAAAACGCGTCGTTTAAACGGACGCGTTTCGCAGCCATCCCTCTCACCCCCTTTGGAGAATCGCGAACGAGCGTTCCAACCCTCGACCCCCGACAAACGATATCGTGCTGCAGCTTCTCGCCTCCGTCGTTCCACCCCTCCTCTCCGCCTCCTGGCAAGGTCTCTCGTCACCACCCCTGGCCCTTTGGGAAAAAGTTCGTTCGAACGGCCTACTGGGAGAACCGTGATATTATCCATCGCTAAAATGGATCATCAACTCGAAAAATGACTTTTCCATCTGTAGCTTCGAATTTCGACAATTTTATGGGACTGTTACGGAAGAGATAACGAGTAAATGTGTTTGGGTGTGTGTGTGTGTGAGAGAGATAGAGAGAAATGTTTCCATTTTTAACTTTTTGGTTAGGTCCGTGTGAACCGATAGTATGGCATGCTCGTGTAACGAAGTATGTATAACACTTTTTAAGCGTTTCAATTGTTTAGTTGTCTTTTATTTTTTATATCATGGGATACTAGGTAAAACTAACGTTAAAAATATATACAAATTATATTAGGTAAAGAAAGAAAATATGATACTTGTAAAAATTCTTGTTCTAATTAAGGTTGTAATGGTGGGGTATTAGAATTCCCCATGTTGGGGTAAGTAGAGTTAACCTAAAATTACTATTCTAAATATATTTTAACGTTTGGATAATAAGTTAGAAAATTTAAGAACAACGATGTGATCAAAATAAGTAATCGAATCGATATTAATGCATTTATCAAACTTTAATAATAAATGTCTAGTATATTATTATTTTATCGATAATTCTCGCGAGATGATATCAATTCGACTGGAACCTATTTCAATCCAGCACTTATTTCCACATGATATCACACTAGGAAGATCGTTCATTCGTGATCTCGGGAAAAGAGACGAGTCAGAGAAATTGCTAGAAAATGACGAGAAAAATTGCGGTGGTGTATTTCGGTACGCTGAAAGCTTCAGTCGTGCTTTCCGAACACATTCAGGTATATGTAGTGAAATTTCATCTTATCGATGTTCTTCAAGCTCTCCGTAAAATAAAGCGAATATTTTTAATATACAATATTATAATCTATAAATTAAATTTCAGTAACACATACATATAAAAATTTTGTATATGTTCGTAAAAAAGTTCGTAGGTTAGATTTCAATGCATCGTAAATATAGTATTCTAACCTTCACATTTGGCACGAAATTTCAAAGGTCAAGGCGAAAGAAAAAATTAAAATGATCACGATATGATCATAAACTTCCCAAAGTATGCCAACGAAACCGGATTAACAAAAGACGGTATAAAAACAATGCAACGCATTACCTTCTTTTCCATCTAACGTCATCCTCCATTGATTTCGATTCTCCTCAGACGAAAATCGCCAGCTTTATTCCTCTTCGGTGAAATCTTTCCAAAATCACCGATCCTTCTTCGATTTCATTCGAATATGCACACATATGAACAAAAATGATAAAGTTTCGAACGTAAACTAAAACTCACGAGAAGTAGAAAATTATAAAAACGCGCGATCTTCGTTTATATGGTTCGTGTAGTATATGTCACGTGAGCACGTATTCACGCATGAGAAAATACACCATGAGTAGAGAAAAGTAACTAGTGTCGAGAAAACGTAACCGGAAAGGTTCACCCGCGACGGCAGCACGAACTAGACTGACCGAGACTGCCGGTTGCACGCGCAGTGTGAGCCGGCTGAGCGGCGTAGTGGGGGAAGCGGCGCAGGGCCGTATGGGAGAAAGGGTGGCACCCCCCACTCTTTACTGCGAGACTCACCTCCTCCTCGTCGATACTCTCTCCATTTCTCTCTCTCTCTCTTTGTCTCTCTTCGGGACGCATCCCGAGAGGATATCGACACGATCGTTTCGAGTCGAGCATCACGAGGGGATAACCTACGTCGAATTACCGGATTTTTCGTCCCACGTTTTGTTACCGAATCGGAATCACAACGGAGGACAAGAATTCTCGAGTGCATCCATATGCATTTCTATGCGACAGAGTAATAAAGAGAAAGAGATGGCTGATTGCCGGGAAAATTTGATTTCTAATAAACTTATTATAGTTATTGCCTGATGACTAAAATACTAATCAGATTTACAAGATTCCTATAATCGTTTAATTCATGATTTTTTATACGAATGTTATGTTTTTTTTCTTTTAAATGAATAAAATAGAAAATGATATTATTTTTATCCTCTTCTTCTTTATCCCGACTTACGCGTTTTTTGTCGGTCCCACCTATCGCGTAACTTCGGCTTACTACTGTAATTTAAATGAGATCGTTTAGGATGACAAAACTTGAAAGCTTATCAGATTTCACCAAATTCCTACGATCATTTAATTAATGAGTTTATATAACACAACTATCTATTCAACAAATGTGTTTTGAATAGGATTGTTTGAAAACGATACCACTGGAATACTAATTAGATTTCACCAGATACCAGCGATCATTTAATTTATCGGTATTCATTTCTAACATGGAATACAGAATACAAATAATTGTAAATCCCGTCCAGTCTGTCCCAACAAATAAACCTTTAATACGATTATTAAATTTAGATCGTTTAGAATGACAACTACACTCGCAAACGAGTTCAATCATCATTAACTAACTTCGATGACGCGAGCAGTAAACTAATTGGATTTTATAGAATGAAAAATCGCGTTCCTTTTGATCCACCCACCCCGATCTATCGATCGATATCAATTCGTAACGTATGACGCACTTAATGGAAATGAATATATAACGTGTTCCGAACGAAGTTTTGAGCATCCGATATCGTTGAACCATATGTGTGTGCGTTAATGAATCGAAATCGTAATTGCATTGTATGCAGCGTGATTATTCAGTGGCACGTCCATCAACGTTTCCGTATTCCATTCGCTGTGCTACGCGTCGACCCGGAAAGTACGAAATATTCGTCGTCGATACGATCACCGGATTTGAATTCTTGCCGCGTTTTTCATACCTACGAAAGGGCATCCCGCTGTTATAATTGAAGAAAAAAAAAAGGATTGCTGCCAAAAAGAGCGAACGGTGTTGGGTCGTGCTTTGAAATCGAAGTTACGTGCTCGATCGTTCCAAATATCGGGTGTGAAGTATTCATATTGATCGTATGAAGTGAAAGAAACGGTTTTCTATTGAATGGCACGTGGTAGATTTAGTGAGGACTGTAGAAATCGGAAATTTTATTATTTCTTACTCGAAGCTACCAAGGAGATCGATATAAAGGAATTTATCAATAAACAATATTTGCAAATTCCGTGCACGATCGTTTAAATTTCAAGTAGGTATCCTTCGTTCTTTTAATTTCATAATTTAAATTTCAGCTATCCTTACCAATCACATATTTTTTAATCACAAATAATATTCTCGAAAAAAGCTGCCGAATAAAAAAATTCTATTTATAAAAGATGCCTGGGTCCCAAGAGCATTAATTTACGAAAACCTATCAATTTCTTTTTTATTTAATATACAAGGTTCGTGCGAACACGTATCGACACTCCCGTCATCGTCCTTGTTCCGATCTTCATATTCATCGGTTCGACAGCAAAATCCACGTACATACGCATGAGAACGTGTTCGGGGATGGATTGCTCGTTCGAAGAGAAAATTGAGCGATCGTGGAGGCCGCTTAATGAGCTATCCAATTAACAACATTCGAACGGTAGAAGCGCGAAGGTCGCCCAGACGACGGGAGCTTTGAAACTGTGCAATTGCAGTCGATCCCTCTCGCGGTTTTCGATGTTCATCGTTACGGAGTAACGCGTTTATTCGCGCGTATGCTAATCATTGACGAAAAGAGGGAGAGAGGGAGTGTGAAAGAGAAGAAGGGAAGAGGGTGAAGGACAGGAAAAAGGAGAGAGAGAGAGAGAGAAATACTTTAGGACTGCAGTAGGGTCGCCTAAACGTCGAGTGCCAAACTCCCTACACTTCGGACTAAAAGAGAGCTACTGTGCGAGTGTATGAAAGACGTAGATAGAAATACACAAGGAGAGAGAGCAAGATGAAAGGGTGGATAGATCCAATAGAGGGAGAAACGTTAGACGATCGTCGATTCCCCTAAGTTTACCAGAGCCCTCGCAGTCCCTTTTGCGTTCCCTTTCGTCTTTCGATTTCTTCCTGGCATATTTTTTCTTTTTATGATGGACAGACGACGATTATGGGTGCGCGTGGCGTGGAAAGTGAATGCGGAAAATGTCTCTTAAGCGAGCCCTTAGGAAAAAAGCTAACTGAACGTGAAGCGAGTCGATCGATCTCGCAAACCTGCCTGAATTTTATCTCTTCGATGGAAAATTTCATTTCGTATGGTAATATATTATTTTATAAGCTAATTTATTCGATTTTGAGCACATCGATGTTGAGGTTGATCTTATTATTTAAAATGTACCTAATATTAGAATTATGGGAGATGTCAAGTGATCGTGTTAGAACTATTTAAACTATTCACTTACGATAAAACTAGGTAAACATCAATATCCTATAAATCGTTTGAAAAATTCTTCTCTCACGTTTCACACGATTTTCTATACTCCCGAATAAGAAATAAAGTTCACAACATACCAGAAAATTCGATTTCAACGTACAAAAGCGAGCCGCCTCGTGATATTGTGTAGGGTGGTAAAAAAAAAAAAATGGTATTTTCAAAGGTTCGCGTTCACCGGAGCCGAAAAACCACGATGAATAATTTTACTTCTACGTAGGTATCTCGTAGGAACAACGTTCGACCGGTCGATCATCGTCCCGCCATCGTTTATTCGTAGCACGAAGGGAGAGAAAAGAACTCGGGCTCGTCGTACCAAATTTATGCGCATCGTAATGAATATAAATAAATTACGAACTGGTTTCATCGGCGAGCTTTATTAAATCCTTTCATTAATAGCCGGTTCGCGCACGGATAATATCACTTACGGGAATTTAGGCAAAAGGGAAGGGGGTTGGGTGCCAGGTTTAATTTAAGCAATTTTCGGCGGTACCAATGGAATCTTGCGATATTACTGGCCCGATTAATTCGCGTAGTTAATTACGACACGGCCCTCGTATAGCCTTCGGTGGCGTTAATGAAGCCACCTCGAAAGTACGTGAAATTATCGAAATTCCCCTGCGTTAATTACGATGACGTTCGTTCAAAATGGCGTACGTATTAACGGGTTAATATTGGTTAGTCCTTGTCGACGAGGGAAGGAGATGTATCTACAATGGATGCAGTGTGTTTTAAAAATCGATCGTGCTGTTATGGTGTGTATATGCGGGACGCGAAGGACGAATGAAACAAGAAAAGTGGAGGGAAAATTAAAATGGGAACTGAGGGAGGTTTATTTGTCACGATGGTTTTATTTTAATTATGAGTAATCTTTTTTTCTGTTGGAGACTGGGAACCTTATAATGGAACCTACTGCAATTGTACAAATATCTAGTTTGTTAATTGAAAAATTGTTAACTTCTAGACAGGCATTTTTGCTTTTTTTTAAGATCATTAATATATCGGTTGAAAAAGTCTTAATTTATAGAAAGGAATTTCTTATTAAGCAGCTGCTGATCATTACTATCCGTTATCGTTGTTTATTTTTTCCCATAATTCCGGATATTACAATTTCGTGACCAATAAGTTTTGTTTTTAATCCGCGAAAAGATGAACGCCATTGCAATAACGTCCCAAGCTTACACGGAAAACACGTCGTCGAACGTAATTTATCTCGTGGCATGCAAAGTATCGCGAGTCGATACGCTTTCCCTCTTTCTCTCAAATATACGCGAGTGCATGTAGACGCGAGTACGTGTATCCTTGTATACGCGTTTAAACGTACGAAATCCTGTTCCTCGTCGTTAAAGATTAAAATTGCCGTCGCAGCACAACGGTGAGAACCTTTACGAGCTATCGTAAAGCTATGCGTGTAATCCCGGAAGGGATGCACACGCGTACGAACGCGATTACGTACGGTTAGTACGCTCGTATGCTTAGGAGCAGGTGTAAAGATGCAAGTGCATCGTCCATTCACCTTATTTTATGCACTAACCCCCTAAATTCACATTGTTGTACAAATAAAACGTAATTTGTTCATCGTAAAAAAATTGTTAAGTAGAAGTCTATCAATTATCCGAACATAATAAATGATTAAATATTTGTTTATTTCTTGAATATCATATTTTTAAGGAATAATAAATAAAAAGGAGAGATAAAGTGTCTCCTTTTTTCTTACTCAGCCATTAGTGGCACCACGATTTTTAAAAACCTTTCATCTCCTCGGGAACCACTTTGCAGTAAAAAATCCTCGAACTCTACGGCGACTCCCTAGAGTCCTATATTTCCCACAGTCCTATTTTAGAGAGGAGACACACATTTCTAGAATAAAAAAAGTGCAAGAGTGAGCGAGACGGAGATAAGCGATCGATAGTATCGAAGAATCGCCGCGGGAAATTTGAAAGAGCGGCGCGGGATCGGGTGGTAAAAAATAATAGGTGCTACATGAGTAGGCACGAGTGATTCGTCTGCATATATATATATATATATAACAAATACAAACGAACGTCTCTCCTTTTCTCACATTTTCCATGCTCGAGCATGGACCCATTCATTTCTCGTTCGACTGTCCGCCCTTTTCAAAGCCGAGTCAATTTCAGTCAATCTCGCTCGACTCTCTACGTTCGACCTTTCTTTAATCTCGAACGAAGAGGTAAAAAAATAGAGAGAGAGAGGGAGAAAGAAGGAAGTAGTAGTAAAAGGAAAGTAGGGGAAAAGGGAGATAGAAAATGAAAGGATAATTACGGTAGGTAGGTAGCACGTCAAGGGTGTAGTATTCTTCGTGGCTGAGTTGGCACGGTTTCAACTCTGGATACCGGCCAGGATAAATATCAATTTTATGACGTCTACGGATCCTTCTATTTGGTTTGGCAATATCATCGTGGGCGCCTGCTGCGGTCAGGTGAAATTGAACCGGTGGACCGCGGCTATCGTCGACTGAGAGACTCGACGACTTTGACTTTTCGATAGAAGGAGTAAAAGAGAGAGAGAGAAGTTTGCGTTTACGTAAGACCTCTTCGAGTGTCGCGACTACCGAGATCGCTCCAGATAGCCAAAGTCTATTCCTATTGCATGGACTTTACTATGAATCGATCTTCGATAGTTTTTTGTCGCTCATCGTCAATCCTTGTCTCATTTTATGGTTTTAATATATGTTTAGATAAGAATTTATTGTGTAGTATGACTTTAAAGTGATTTATAGATAGGTTCAAACTTTTTTCGGAATAGGTTGTCTACTTCTATAAAATATCTTTGGCATTTACTAATTAACTAAAGTAACTCGCTGGAAAAATGATTCGAAAATTGTGAATGCTTTCGATTAACTAATAAAGAGTCGAAAAGTATAGCAATCGAAATATCTTTTGTCACATGAACAACTCGAGCACAGTTACTTCAACTGAAACTCGAAATAACAGGCAACGGTGATTACCGGAAACCATCCGATCAACTGCAATTGAATTCCGAGATAGTTTCGCTTTTCAATTGGGATAGTTTCGAAGTATACGCGAATTTCCTGGGACAATCGATTGAATCGAAACTTTTTCCGAAGGAAAGAAAGATTCCAAAAGTAAAAATTTAAATATCTCGGAAGAAAATATTATTTACAGCATTTTAATAATCACTTTTATAAGTACAACAATTTGTTCATGATATGATAGTCAGAAAATGACAAAATAAAACGAAATTGGATTTTGGTTTCCCAGATTGCTTTTAACTATGACATTATATCACGTCATAATAATCGATGAGTCCTTTTTTATAATTTTTTTTTTTTTATGAAGGGTCGACTGCACCACTGGTATAACCCTTTGGGGTTCTATACGATGAATGCATCGAAATGCACTTTAGCGA
Organism: Ancistrocerus nigricornis; assembly: GCA_916049575.1. Taxonomy (NCBI): domain Eukaryota; kingdom Metazoa; phylum Arthropoda; class Insecta; order Hymenoptera; family Vespidae; genus Ancistrocerus; species Ancistrocerus nigricornis. The sequence continues at coordinate 2,321,685 of OU696667.1, forward strand.
GACTACGCTCTAGGAAGGACGCCCGCCGTAATTACTACGTTATCTTCTTACAGTCGAGTGAATTTCGTCGCTGCGTACTTTCGCGCTACGCTCAATTGGCTCGATCCCTCCGTTTTCTATCTCAACCCTTTCGGCTTTTCTCTCTTTCTACCACTCTTTGTATCGTACTCCGTCTATTTCCTTCTCACACTTTTTCTCTGTCGTATGTACACTGCCCTTCTATCCGTCGTTCATCAATTTATCTCTTACAGTTGCTCTTTGAATGTTTGTTCGTCTCTTTCCGTTATTCTCTTTGTAGGTATATCCGTTGCTTCTCGCGTGTCTCTTTTTCTTGTTTGAATTGTTCTCTGTGTGCCTACGCGTCTTTTTCCGTCTGTTTATCATTTGTTTGCTTCTCAATCTCTCCGTAACCTTCTCTATTGTATTTTTTTCTATCTCTGTCATTTTTTATGTATTCTTCTCTCTACTATTCCATACCTGTCACTCTCTAACTATTTTTGATAAATCCTTGTTTGTCTGTCCCGTTCTGTTTATCTATCATCCCCTCGTTCTCTGCCTATATACTTACTGTCTCTATACAAATTAATTACAGCAAGTATAGACTGTATTGATACATTGTTTAAATATTACTAATCTCTTTTTAATCGAACAATGTGTTTTAAAACTATTACGAGATTGATACTATACACATATTAAATAAAGTATGGGATGGGAAGATTGGGACACCCTGTATAATCTAAACATTAATTTCTCACAATTATTCCATCATAAATGATATATGAACAATCATTTGACTAACGTTAATATTTACACTCTCTCGTACACACGTGCATGTCACAACACAGAGTGACGATAAGTGACAGTGGCCGCGATAGGCAATCGTGCCAGTCGGTCGTCGGAACAATGTAGTATGTATACGATTCATTTCACGGCTCGTTGCCGTACAACATGCGGAGAGTCGCTCGGACACGCGAGGATTCCATGTGTGTCCGTCTCTCCCTCGTTGGACGGATTCAACGGAGCGTGCCAAAAAGCGTGCGAGTGAGAGTGGATGTTAGTTGTTCGGGCACTTTTTTCTACTACGCACGGCACTGACCAGTTTCTCAAGAGGTTTCCTACTTGTTCCGAAGGAGGAGAATTCTTCGAATCTGATTTATTAATTACTAAGAATTATAGTAGATACTGCAAGGAATTTATTTCAAAGTAATTACTGTTCTTTAATAAGAATACGTTGCTTTCCTTTTTTTAATGTAAAAATTGTTTAACCTTGGAAATGAGTGTGATTTATTTAATTCATCCATGTAAAATAAGAAGGAAAATGACGTAAAAATTCTACAATACGTATTTTTAATTTTATAATAGATATGTTAAATATCTAAAATGCTAATTCTTTTTGGACCACCCTGTATATGAAATAAAAACAAAAATCCCACGGTATATATTTTTAATTTCGCCAATACTCACTTACAATGCTTCCCTAATACTTCTCGATCATTTGTCACGGTTTCCTGAACCTTGAAACACCTCCAATCGCAAAAAAACGAACTTACACCATTACAATTCTCACGAACTCGTATATCACAGAACCAAGAGCCGGAACGGATTGCTGTTTTTGCGTTAAGGCACGATAATAAAAGAAAAAGTTGGTTGATCGTTAGGAGGTGGGGAGACTCAGGAGGGCTGGTTTGTTAAGACAGCATTGTCTTTCGTTCGCGCTTCAAACTTATCGGTATTCGACTGGCGCACGCTCTTTCCTCGAGAAGCTTAAGGTTTTAAGATGTTGGCAGAACGGCTGGATCGATTTGGTAAGGACAAAATACGGTGGAGCCTGCCAACGAGCGTTTAAATATAAATAGAAACTGATGAGAAATCGAACGTCGCCTTCCCTAATGAACTTTACCAATTCACCGCTTCTTGCTAAGACTGCTGATATTTTATTATTTATACTGGCTACGCTGCATTATATCTCGAGATGTATAATATCGATTTTGTGACTGTTTTCGTCATAATTGTTTTCTTTATTTGTCTTTTTTTTCATTTTGGGAGAAATAATCCTTATTTACATTATTCATGAAAATTAGAATAATTTTGATAACCTTAATAATAATGTTATTGACACCATCATGAGATTGTCACCAAAATAACAGCATTATCATTATCAAGAATATCACACTATATTTGTCTAATTACTGATTCCTTCTAGTACACCCTACCAATTATTCACCCACAGCCGACCTATTAATTCACCGAACACGCTGTAATAATTACCAGACATCCGGCTTCAAATTTCAGGATTACAGGAGTCCGCAATCTCTGTTATTTTATCAAAATAAACCATTCAAACATTCGTACTACCACCAATACACTTTGCGTAGATATTTCATTTCGTTCACAAAAATTGATATATCAAATTACATACATTCCACTAGAAAAATTAAATTAATTAATAAAAAATTGTTATATAACTTTATCTCTTAAAAAACAATGAAGAAAAAAAATCTTGTTTCGTTCAACTAAGAAGAACTCTAAATGACTTCAATCTTATATAGATCTAAATCAAATTTATTTTTGGATTGGATAAAAAAAATAGTCGAGTGGATTTTTTCATAGACGAAAGGCACGATGAAATGAACATCGATCAGGAGAGATTTACAGGACGGTCCATCGGTTTCGGGATGTCCCAAGAAGATCATAAATCTCTTCTGATTAACGATGCGTCGGGTTCATAGGTCCGTAAACACCTACATAAATACATAGGTGTGCGAAAGCGTGACGATAAATACTTAAAGATCGTTTTAACCACACCCGGAAGATCGTAGGTGGCCCTTTCGATCGTGCGAGGAGGCCTGTCATCTCTTCTTGGAAACCACCTGAGCCGTAAAATGATCGATAATTTTCCATTTCAAGCTTCTTCATATATTATATACCTATATATCTATTTACATAAATACAAACCTTTGTTAATATAACTATGTTAATATTATAAAAATGTAAAAGTAATTTTGTAGTAAAATTCAATAGTTAACAAACTTTAATAATAAGTAGTATTTGCTTGTATTCTACATCTTTGTCTACGTTATTATTATTACATATTTCTAATATCCAGACTCGCCATCATATATCACAAATTTTCAATTAGATTATTATTTTTATAGATTCAAATAGAATTTATTACATTTACCGAATAATTATTGGCCTAACACTCTAGAATCGTTCAATTAAATTATACGGGTAGACTCTCGATACGAGAAAATAGCTTTCCTTCTTAAATTTCGTGATAGAACTTTCGCTCGTCGCGTTCTCGAGCAGGAAAACCGAAAAAGAAGACAAAAAAAAAAACGAAAAGGTGGAAACAGTGGGAAGAAAAGAAGGTTCGTAATCCGTCTGGAGCATCTTCATAGCTTTTATCTCCTTTTTCTTTTGCTTGTTTTTCTCTCGTATATCTGGAGAGCGAAGAAAGCGACGTAACGACGAGAAGAGCCGTTCTTCTTACTCTCGCTCGCTCTCTCTATCTCTATCCTTCTCATAACAATGGGTACGTTCACGTGCGGCGTATTAAGTCCGAACTTTCCGACGGTGGTCCATTGTCACGAGTAGGAGAGGATGCGACGTGGGCGAGCTGAGTAATAAACAAAAACGATTTTGTTGATTTCGATCGTCGTGGCGAGTGCATCTCGCACTTTCTTGACCAGCCACCGTATATACAATGGACAAAAGGTGGTCTGTTTATCTCGAAATTGGACAAAGAAAAGAACTTTCCCTCTTTATCGTCTTCGATTATAACGGTAATAAGATTAAATGCATTAAATGTTCACGAGTATGAAGTCTTTCTTTTTAAAATGATTTTCAAAGAGATAAATATTACTTACGATATTTATTTTAATGTCTATAATAGAAGAGCACTTTTGATTTCGAAATGAAGAATTTAAGAAATTTAAGATTATTTAATTTACAGTTTTTATTTTGAATTAAATCGAACGGTACTATTCATATTTAAAAGATTAATCATTGTCTTTAGTTCACACTATATAGTTTCTATCGCTTCTTTCGCAACGAGACTTCTGACGAACGTTTATTTACGTAAGCTGATAAGATTCAAACCGATCGCGTTCGAGTTTCATTCGATACAAAGCCTTTCCTCTAATTTCATATATAGCTGTAATCTTATTGAATGTCATTACTAATGTCGATTAATTCTGCATGAGTCATTATTCTAGAAAAATCTTGTAAAACGATCACCCCATTTTATCTCCCGTTTCTATCTCGTTCATTCAATGTTGCACGAACTTGGGTACAGAAACTGTATCAAGAGTTATTACCAACGTTATTTATCTTTTATCACAATTGTTTATGGACCAAGAACGATTTGGAGTATAAAAAATCTGTCGTCAAGTCGCCTCCGTGGCGCAATCGGCTAGCGCGTTCGGCTGTTAACCGAAAGGTTGGTGGTTCGAGCCCACCCGGGGGCGCGAATTCTTTTTGTTATCCCATCCTGCAATGAAGAACAAAGGATTTCATTTAAATTCCGGATAATCGAACCATGTTTCGCAGAAATCAGCACTTTTTTCTTTAAAAAGACCATTCAGAATGAGTGATTCGTGATAAAAAGCACTTTAAATTAATTTTGTTGAAGAGAAATTTATAAGGTCCTTGAATTTACACAAATTTTTATTATGATTATTCTAAAATATTTATTTTAAACGAATGTATTAACTTTTATCAGTTGTATGCCATTTCTGAAGTGACAACGTAACATCGACGCTGCAGTTATGTGTCATGCGACACAACTGGATAAGCACCGCATAAAAGTTCGACCTAGTGGCAAATAAGTTGCAAAATACTAATATTCGAAAAATATAAATTAACTCTCCCAAATTCAGGAAATAAACGATAAAAACTGATAGAAAGAGAAAAAAACATCGCCCAACGTGGGGCTCGAACCCACGACCCTGAGATTAAGAGTCTCATGCTCTACCGACTGAGCTAGCCAGGCTGTTATCTACAATGTTTTACCTAATTTGTGAATGCAAGGTTAGTTGCATCACAAAGCAGCAATTCTACACTTACTAACACATACTTATGTGTCATCCAAGAAGGAATGAATATACTTGAAAAATCGAATAAACACCTACCGTGATTCAAATGTTTCAAGAACAGGATAAAAGCCTCGCTTAGATCACTATAATGGATCACTTCTAGTTCCTATCATCGTCTCGTGAATTTACTTTCGGCATTGATATAACCAAAAAGAAACGTTGTTTGCGAAACTATGCACGTAAAGCGATAAGTATAGCGTTCATAAAACCTAAACCGATCGAACGAGCCACGACGACGATCCATGGATCTCCTTAATGCATTGCCTTGGATTTCTAAGAGTACGTTGTAAGAAACGAGAACGCGTTGTACTTTTAAGGCCATTTGCGTATCTCACGAGGCTTTCTATTCCGCACCCACCTAAAGATATTCCACCGTGAAAATGCACACGGTTGGAGAATAAATACACCGATATAAATCACGACCATGCTTCTATAAGTAACTTTAGATTTTCTTATTCCTTGATACCTGTGTCTAATCGTCGACAAATTTTAACACTTCGAATGCCAACCATATTTTGTATGTACCGTACGATACTGTCAATCTAGGACTTTTTCTTCCAATCAAAATTGAATTTGATTCAAATTATTGGTAAATAAAAATTAAAATAATTTTCATGATTTAGATTGTTGTCGATGCTAAAAAAATTAAACTAACCTAAATTACGACTCGTAGCTCAAATGTTAATTTAGTATAAAATGTTTGAAGAAAGTTGTCCAATTCGCGATAAATAACTTAATCTGGCAACCCTGGCGAGACGATCATCGAAAAATAGAGAGGTCAGAAAGTGAAGCTTTTTCGCTCGAAGTCCAGGTAGCAGAGCTCCCTGGCGGGGATACAGGGTAGAATATCAAACAATAGATCTATAGATTCTCTACCTCGGTCGTGTCTAATACAGAAAAACGAAGATTTCTCGTTCGAGTGCCTTCCACCCCCCGCTGGTTTATTATAGCAATCTTTAAGTAATATTGAGGTATAGCTTTAAGATCTTTCGATATCTCGATTTTCGAATAATGCTTTGTTAGTATACCAGTGTTTGTCGAACATTCGAAGGGTGAGGATGTTCTTCGGTCGTGTGCGTGTAGCTCGTGATCCAACGCGTGAAAAGTGATACAATGTAGTGAGTGGAAATAAAAAAGTGAATATAAACAAGAAATTCTTTATACAAAATAACTGAAATCGAAATTTTAAATAAATTAAATTTTAGGTCGTTGAGAAACAGTGGGAAGTAACAGTACAAAGAGTATGGTATTTTATGAAGAACTAAAAAAAAAGTTTATAAAACAGCAAAGGACATTTTTCAGATGAAGAATTTCAAGATGTTTCTTGGAAAGTAACGTAAAGAGACCTAACAATTAGAAATAATAAACCAGACAAAGCAACGACGGAGATAACAATAAAACTGTAACATTGTAGAAAACGTCTTTGTGAAATGGTAAAACGTGTGAGAGTCTGCAAGGTTCGAGAGTACCGAGAAACAAATGTGAGTGACAAAGAGACAGCTTGAAAAGAGAAAGCAGCGTTTCTCAAAGACAAAGGACCCGTAGAAAATTTCTCTTCTAAAATGTGGTGCCGCGAGGACCGAGCTATAATGAAAGATTTTAAGAGGGTAATATATTTAAACTGGCCGAATATCTGAAAATCTTTACTATATTTATGAAAGAAAAGGCATCTGGACAGTGTTTGCAACTATTGTACGTATTTCTCTCGTGTAGATAAATTTTCATATTTCTATTTCTATTCCTTAAACTTTTGGCCTACGTATCGAAGTCCTTTCTCGTTTCGTAAGTTTATTGCCTCTCGGTACGTCGAAGAGGGATTAAGATTAGAACCCTTCGAGGCGACCGCGCTGGACAATGGGGCTCTCGCTTACCGCTCTAACCACATTCTTTTAATATACACAACAGAAAACCAGTACATATTATATATAATGATACAAAAAAGTAGTGGTGGTTACTAAAAATTAATAAAATATTATGTTAATAATCATTAAAGTAAATAATATTGGTACTGTCTTTTTCTGCGGATTATAAAAATTTTCTAGAAGTTCATTCCTCGATAGTATAGTGGTTAGTATCCCCGCCTGTCACGCGGGAGACCGGGGTTCGATTCCCCGTCGGGGAGAATGAAATTTTTTTTTTTTTTTTTCTATTTTTTCACATATTTTGTATAAATTGTAAAACATTAACATTCTGTTATCTTTATTTATATTTTAAAATATTAATATATATTGGTTTTATGGATTTTATATTCGTCCCATGCGTTTTTGCACATAGTGTATCTAAAGTCACTACTCTCTGTATTACGTCTTCTTTGCTTACACAGTGTTCTTCTTTTTTTATATTTAAAAATTGATATAACTCTTTGTTATGTATTGTATACTTACCCAAATAAGCGTAAAAGACACCTTATTTGCTCCATAGCATCCAAACAAATCCAACAACCTTACCATTAACTAATCCCTATGTTAGAAATGTTATTAGGAAAAAAAAAAAGAAATCGACGAGGATGGGATTCGAACCCACGCGTGCAGAGCACATTGGATTAGCAGTCCAACGCCTTAACCACTCGGCCACCTCGTCTGGTTGACGGTGTTCCTTTCAATATACACAACATATTTTCTACAACATTCCATCTTATCATTCGTTGCAAAAATTAATCAATTAAATTTCAAATAGACCTGATAACAAGTATTTCTAAAAATCTGCTCGTTATTAGACACGAAATTAAGGAAAAGAACGTGAAATCACGTCAAAGACGCGTGAGAATTTCATGTTCAAATGAAAAGTCGCGCCACCACCGTGAGAATTTAATCTACGTTGCCAACGAACCGGAGCATTACTTTTTTAATTATCTTGCGCACAAGCGTAAACCGGCATGCAGAAAACTTTGTCATATTGTCCTCCGTTTGTACACCTTTTTCATTTCTTTTATTTCTTCTCCTACTTGTACAAATTCCTTTTATTCGACTTACAATTTTATCAACAAGACTTCTCTCCTTCGACAAGGAATTTCAAGACTTCTTCTGAAAGAGAACACGTCTTACAATAACAATTTCGTCTCTCTTTTGGAAAATTCGTTCGACGATAGAAATCTGCTGGAATGCTGCGAACGTAGTTATCAAATTTCTCACGAAATAATTTAATAAAATCGTGGACCGATTTGGAAGCCTTCTGGCCACTCCCTTAATTCGCTCTAGTAATAATTCGTTTAAGGCGGATTACCAGAGACGGTGCCTCGTGCACGCGCCTCGGAAACTTATTAGGAAACTTTCCGTGCGCTCGTAAATATTGTTTAGCCGTGGCCGAACGTGCGAGTTGGAGGAAGAGAAGAAGTTAAAAAAAAAAGATGATAGAGAAAGAAAAATGTCTAACTTTCGCGGTAGTTCGAGTCTCACGAAGTGTGTCGTTAAGTATGAAAAAAAAAGGTGATAAACCACTCCGGGGTAACCGCGTGAAATCGTACGAGATAATCGCGACTCTCGCGCGGTAATAAAAGTTTCTTGCGTTATACGACGTTTAAGGTATCCTTCCTTTCTCCTTCCTTGAAGGTCCAATTCGTGACACGAATCTTGCCTTAGAAAAACGCTGAATTGTATGGATTCTTTATACCACGGACCCGATAAACCGCAGTTCGTATAAACGAAACGCGTGTTACAAAACGTGATGCAATGTTATCGATTCTCTAAAAGATGAATTCCACTCATAGTTCTTCAATGTTTATAAAATTTTAATTAAATCCGCGATGAGCAGCCCGTTAGCCTACCAATTAATAAACTGAAATCCATCGAAGTTATTTGCGTGACCCAGTTTATTAACTAATTTAATCAGCATTGTAGAATTATTAATATATATTCTGATTAAAATATAAATCCAGACTTATATCGATAAAAAATGTTATATATTATTACCTGCTCTAAAGAAAAATAATTTTATTCTATGAGTTCTCAATTTTTAAATAAACCCGTTGATTGTAAATGAGCGGTCTCGCCAGGATAAGTGTTTCTGGTTAAATAATTCATTCATTTTATCAAATATACTCGATCTATTAAACTATTTAAATACAGTAATTGATTCCTTATGTAAAATCAAGAGGTTTGATAGAAGATTATAAATTAAGACTCGTTAAAATTACAGTTATAAAGACTGATGCGAAATATAATTGTTTTTATGTTACACTATTTTGGCAGAAAAGTTAGTCGTCATTGAAATAGATCGGATCATCATGACTTAGAAAGATATCACGACTTCGTAAGTACCGTAGGAACGTGTATAGCGAAGTGAACTTAGAAAAATTTGCCGGTTCTCGAGATAAGGAAAATGCGAGTGCACGACGGCGTGCAAGTCCTTTGTGCTTCGTTGAAAAGTCGCGTTTACTGGAAGTCTGCCAGTTCGCATTTGGCCGCGTCGCGAGCTATTTCGTCTCGGTATCATCTCCCTTTTCTCTCTTCGTCCATCGGTAGCTAACTTTCCAAGTGTAGATACACGTGTCGCGTGTCTAGGAGCTTCAAACTTGAAAATGAAAACGGGAAATGGTTCCCTTCACCCTACGGATATCACGATTTCTTCATAGAACAGTTTTCTGCTCTTTCGATCGCCTCGAACGGATGCGTAGCCGACTCGAACAATTTTCTGGCTCTTCGTTCCGAGAACTCGAGATTGGAACGATTCAGAAGTCAAACTTGTTGATCTATGCAAAGTGAGCGATCAGTGTTAGCTGAATCGAATCATTTGGATCGTTGATACTCCTACATAGACGAATCTTGTGTTTGACTGTTATTTATATTAATTATGTTACATTAACTATATATAGAAAGTGCACACGGAAGTGGTTCGTGTAACAAAAGATTTTTATAAGACAGTTTTGATTTAACACGAGTAGAAAATCAAGGAAATTCTCCCTCTTAATTTCTTACAACACAAATCGGCATGGCACGACATTTTTTAAGAACCTTATCATATACACAAAGGTTATCTGTACATTGGATATATTTTACAGTCATTATTTTATAGTTAACATATCCTAAAATATATATTTAATAAGATATGATAAAAACGGTATCTTGATTAAACTCTAAAGGGATTTAGTCAAATATCAAACGATGGCAAATCATTGTCCAATCCCACAAAATTCAGATTCATCCTAAAGAATGCAGAATCCCTAAAGATTTGATCAAGATACCGCTCTTGACATATCCCTGTGACATATATACACACATATATGAGATTACTTTCTAAACCATTAGATCGTATCGATATAAAAAGAAGCGTAAAATCGAAGGACAAAATCTCAGGGATTAATCGTGATCTATCGATCGCTCATAACGAGGCAACAATGCGACTGAGATTTCATCGTGAGTGTCGTGTTCTCATCCAAAGTCCCCAAATTCGCTCGTAAAAGGACCTCGGCAATGATCCTTTCCGCTATAATACACTGACGTTCGGTTGATTTTTTTAATTTCGAAGCCACGTATAGGCCGAACGTTTTTAAATCGTCTTCCATCGTACAACTGACAATTTGCTTCGACGAGACGTCGACGTAAGCCGATTGCGTGTCGGTGCAACAATCTCGAACGCATTCGACAGTGTGTTTTCTTTCTTTTGATGATGGAAGATCCATCGTCGTTGAAGGAGAGTATTCTAGTCCATAAGATCCTTCGGTTTGCAGAATGACAGGACGAAAGTTGCTCGGTGTGCTCGATCGCGATGACACCGGTGAAGGCGGCTCGATTTTCTCGACGTTATTTTCAATTGACTACAACAAGTTTTTTGTCATTTAAATTTCATCAATTTTGTAACTCATTATTACAAATTTATTTAAAAATTTTTTAACTCATTGAACTGAGAAACAGAATTGTTGAGGTTCTTATTTTCGGCATGAACTATGATAAGAATTACGTATCATGTATTTTATTGTGGAAGAATGTTTTTTTTAAATTATTAATTAAAATGATTACATGACTGAAATATGTTTTATCAGACCTTCTGCTTCAAGTAATAAGTAACGGTAAAAAATATGTTTGATATCATAAAGTATTACACACGTACACAATTCTAATTACTAAGATTATCAAAAAAGTCTACTCATTTTCTATTCATCGAATTGATTTCCGAACTCATTAATGAATTATGATACCAACTAACGAAAAAAAAAAGTGATAAATCGTTTCCTCAAAATATCTTTGTCTCTTTCTACCATAGAATTCCCGTCTTCCTTTCGTTATGAATTCTACATTTCGTGTCTAGATTTGCGGTACGATTTACGTCCAACCCAGCTGAACGTACATACAACCGTATGTCTGGTATACTCGAGTACGTGTAAAAGAGAGAGTGAGCTAGACATATGGAGCAGCTAGGCCGTGTTTCAGCTTTGTTTCTAATTTACATGTAATTTCCTACGCGGAGAGCGTCGAGTTTTCGGATCGATAGTTCCACCTCGAAAGAGAGGAGAGGATAGAGTATAGCGAGTTTCACGGAAATTACGTTAGAATTTGAGACAACGTAAATTCATGATGTTCTCGCCAGACACGAGAAAAGGCATATCACGTGATTGTTTCTTCGCGATCGAGTTGAACTTTATGAACTATGTCGTTGATGAACTCTACTTCTTCTCCACGTTCCTCTTGTATATGTATCGCATGTAAACACAATGTGAAGAACTTAAAGTGCTTCATCGTCTCGTACCTCTCGATATCGATGACCCCTTGAAACGCGAATGAGTACACTTGAGATCTAAGCTTCGGATTAAATTAAAGTGACCCAAGGGTTTTCAGATGCTAGTTTGTGTGAGTATAGATGTATAACGTGAAACAATATCAATATTTTCAATCAATCTTTCCATTTTTCTTTTTTTCTAGGTTTATGATATATTACAAATATATTATCCATTACAACCATTCTATAGTAACAGTTAATATTATAAATATATAATCAAATATACGTTAACAAGATTGCCTAACATTAACAAAATTTGTAATATATTATAAACATAAAATACATACAACTCCAAGTGTTGGAAACGTGTAGAAGACGATCCTACCCTAACCATTACTATTTCTCAGTCAATATAAAACAACAACCTCTCCTAAACCCCTCTAACAAATATCGTACCATGATCTGCTCGTTAGGTAACACCAAAGCAGGATCTTCACCCTTCGATTCTTCGTTCTTCATAGCCACATCCTCATCGTTCTGTTCAGTAACAAATTTCATAAGATCGTAGTACCATAATGATGATTTGTATAAATCTTCAGGATGTTTGACAGTGCATTCAGACTTTAAAACCTTTTTATATTCTCTCCTAAAAGCCGTTCTCAATGTGTTGATCTTTCTGATGACCGTATCCCTATCGGCACGCTCGTTCACCTGCCGTAATTTCTGTGCGAGCACGTCGTAAGCGCGATTTCTCAGTAGCCTATCTTTGTAACCCTTACACCTGATTTGCCATAGGCAAGGTAGGGCACGATAGAGCTGAATAAACTCAGTCATGAAGTCGTGCGTGTAGCCAGCGAAGTCCGGCGACGACATATCCTTGAATCTTTCCACAAACCGGTTCCAACTTGTAAGAATGGATGCTGCGGGTCCTTAGAGTATCCGGACTGCTAGAATTCTCCTCTCCAGAACAATTCTACCTTGTGGTTTGCGAACGTTTCGTTCTGAACTTTAGCTTCTGAGATTATCAAAGTAATAAAGAACAAGCTTGGGTATAAAGTACAGCTATTACTATTAATATTGCTTGTCGATTGTTATCATTGATTTTTCCACCTTTTCTTTCTCTCACACGTTCTTTAGTTGCTTTTTTTATTAAGCGATGATAAGTCGTGTGTTACGTAGCTAATTAATTATTTTTTTGCCATCGTTGAGTCGAGTTTTATACATTTTGCGATCCAGTTAGTTTTCTTCAAGCTTGTGACGTTTCTAAGTTTGTTAGAAAAAATATATTACTTATACATATATTCTTGATGTATCGGCAAAAAATTAGTCTAATTAGGACGCTTAGAAAAAACAGTATATTATTTATCCGAGTGTCATATGCGATAGTCAAGACTGTAAAATAATGAACAATTACGTGACTAATCAAAATTATTTTATGTTTAACTATCTAAAATATTTGATAATTATTTAGAATAATCAAGGAATTCTAAATCTATTGTAGATATTCATATAATTATCGATTATTAACTATTTAAAATTGAGTTAAGTTTACCCTGCTTATTATCGTCAAACTTCGATCATCCAAAGGATTCGCGTATGACACGTTACCCTGTCGAACGTTTGTGACCACAGACTGCGTTACTTCGGGCTATTATTTCAACAAAGCCGAAAAATTGTCACGAGAAGATCGCCAGACGGAACACATATGATGCGTTCTACGCACACGAGCTGACTGAGGCCCCGACCAGTTCTCTCTTCTCTCGTGTATATTGCCTCGCGTGTAGTGGTGTACTCTCTTGTTTATCCATGTTGCGCCGATGATGACGACGGTAACGCGCCTGCGTTAAGCGTTTGCTCAAACCACGTTGCCAGATTTTATATCCTACGTCGTGTTTGCATACATTTGCTACTTCGTTCTTCCCAACTATCCCTCTCTTTCACTCTTATACTATGTGTATTTTTATTTTGTTAAATTAAATATTTTTATAATGATTTTTATGCTTACGTTTGATACCTGAAAAATATTAAACTTTCCTGGCAAATTATTTCTTTATGCAAAATAAATTCAAAGTTTGAAATTTGTATATCTTCTAATCGAATCCAACTTTTGCAAAATGATAGGATTCGATGAAATGACAGAAAATGTAAGTGCCATTTTGTTCTGAAGTTAATAATTCCTAAAAAATTATAAACTTTTAGATACAATGTGTATTATTGAAAATAATATTAATAGAACAGACAAATTTACGAAAAAAAATAATAATTCGCTGCTGGACTTGAATCTAGGATTCAATAAATATAAATAAGTAAATATTTGTTTATCTCTCTCTATCTTTTCTTTATCAATCTTATCGTGTGACTTAAAATGATCACCATTCTTCTAGAAACGTGATCAAACCATGTGTCCCACGCTCGTTCAACCAAACAAGCTCATACTGACTAAAAAAAATTAAATATCTTCCAAATTTTCCAAACATTTTAGTTTCAAATCACTCTAGTTTTCTACTTCTACTAAGTTCGATCTAACGCATGCGCGATGCCTAGACACATTCTCGCAATCGCTTGATAGTTTTACGCAAATGGCCGTGAACTTCGACACAAAATAGCAAGAACTCGATCACGAGGCTGCAGAATTTTTTTTTCATTTCACTTACGAAGACCAATCAGAGGATCGATCGTAAATGTGACACTCACGTTGGTCGCATATTAATGAAGCTTTTTAAGAACGTAATGTTGCCGTTCTTTCTGGGTTTATGTTAGTTTCGTTTCGTTCTGATAAAACATCGTATACGTATGCACAGATACATACCACGATGATTAAAGCCGTACACGCACACATACGTGACTCGTGGCACGTTCATTTTCCATTTCCTCATGAATATCCTTTCGATGAATATCGATGAATCATTATTCAAATTATCATGATAATGTTACATTTTGTTTGCAACGAAATGTATGAATTAAAAAAATCATATTAATGGAGTTACTTTGTAGCTCTATCGGTTTTAGAGAATGCAAAACGGTAAATAGCAATGATCATGTAAGGTTGATGTATTTTATTCGTTTTTTTTAAATTTCAGTACTGGTAACCCATATATTCTTTTACAATTAATCATAGTAAAGAAGGTATTATTTATTAATAAGTGGATGAAGCAATGACGCAATTTTTTTTTCTTTTAAATTATCATTGACCTTCCATATCAAACATTTAATATACTTGCAAAAGAGAATATCATGAATGCAAGAAAAAAAATTTTGAAAATAAAGAAACGAAAAATCATCCCCACCCCACACTATTATTAATTTTTACCGTATACCGAAAGAAGCACGATAAGAAGATGAAACGGAAACGCTTCATTTTACTGGAGTAAACAGTGACGAACGAGCCAGTAAAAGATATAAATAGACTAATCGTGCAACGGGAACGTTGCAACGCAACTTTTGCTATCTTATTCGTATTTTGTGCACTCGTTCCTCTCTCATTCACTCGTTATCGAATCGATACAGCACGCGATAGCGTTTAAAACTGTACCCGAAAACGTACCGAATTAAAAGTAATCTTTTATCAATATTGTTGCTATTACAAAAAGCAGCTGTTTGAGTGCAAACAAAAGAAATAAAATTGAATGGCTCTCTTTTACAAAAAAAAAAGAATGATAAAATTGAATTAAAAAATCGTAATCTCGTTAACCATATCACAGCATCCCTGTTTCAATGTCTCTTTATAATAAAATCAGCTTACTTTAATTCTTTATAAAAATTCATTTACGAAAAGTCGTCACGTGGCGTATTCACAATTTTAACGTTCCATTTTACGACAATGGAACGCAACACACACAGCCGGCAGCACGTTGGACATGCATACATATCTTCCAGGCAATCAGAATTTTTGATATTTTTTCGACTAACGTGAAACAGAGAACGAAGGGAAATAGTAGGTGGATGGTAGAAAAAGGAAAGAAAAGTTAGGTGCAACGAACCGTTCATGCATATACCAAAGGTACTACACCTTACTCGCCCTGTCTTTTATTTGTTTCTTTCTATCATTCGCTATATCTCTCTCCCACTTTTTTTTTTTTCTTTTTACTGTAAGAGAATACGACGGATAATTTTCCAAGCTCGGATGTCGTGCCTGAATTTACGTGAGAATTTTCATCGAGCCACGGCACGCTTCCAGAAGATATTCTCACTCTCTTTGCTTTTTTATTTAAAAGTCTAGTCGACTTCGAGCGTGTGACAAGGAGTGAAGCTAAATGTACCTTGTGAATTTAGAAGTAAATCGACGAAGGAGACGTGATTTATGGGACAGTGCTAATGTTGGACGATGTTTGTATGTATGAGATGTAACTTAATGCTTTGGTGCTATTTTTAGAAATAAAAGAAAAGAATAAATAAGAAAATAATCATATGATATAATAATACGAGTGAGTAATAGAAAATATATGCGTTATTAAAATTATTATAAGTTCGTTGGATGTAATTAGCAAAATTGTTACACACGATATGATAAAAAATATCACTAATGCATCCATACTCGTATGTAAACCTAAAAGTACATACGTACAATACATAGATAATCGTATTCGATACACAATAAAAAGTTTGTCGCAGCTTACAAAAGGATTCTGAGCCACGTGACATTGTTTGAAGAAACTTTCAACGTTTCGTAAGGCGTCTGTTGCGATAATTGCAGACGAGCCTCGTATAAATGGATTCGTGCTAATACCATATACGGTATACTGATTTTGATACGAAATAAGGAGTCAAGATTTACGTCCGGGTGAACGCGTTCCGTTAAAGATTGAAATTTTTTTTCTCTTTTTTTTTTCAATCTCTGGATCAGTCGAGAAGAGTCGATGAAACCGGACTCGGGACGGATCGAACGTGTCCCGTTTCGCAATTGCGTAATTGAAATCGTCAAGATAAAATTCCATCGGGCGCTTCATTGTCGAAACGTCATGTCAATGTTGCCGAACGCCGGTGTATTACTGTCGAACGACGATAACATATGCTTCGTACCAATATTTGGAGTTCCACAAATTCCTACAATTTCTATACTAGTGACGAACATCTGAAAGTGATTTTAAAAAAAAAACAAAAAAAAAAAAAACGAGTACATATCGTTGATAATTTAATTCCACGTAATTCACTACTACAGATTAAATTATGAAACTAAAATCTTTTAAAATATTTCACTACAAAGAACAAACATCGTTTTGTAAGTAAAGCTTTTGTTTAATTTTAAAGTATATAAGAAAGTTTGTTGCTCGTTTAAAATATTTCAGACAAAAGACGTTAAAAGTTAATTTAAGCAAGGAGTCAATTTTTTTTGTATTTCACAGGATGCATAGAAAAGTATAATGGCACGCATGCATCTATATATAATTGCATTTATGGCACACGTGTGAAAATTAACGCGGTCGCGACAGACACTTTCACCCGATAGGTAGAGATAATGCAACATAGTGCAAAATGCATATCAACCGGTGCACTTTCGAGGACGATGAGTCGTTACGTGTATTCCGCGCTGCGTAAAACGGTTCGGCGCCGTTGCGAGCGTGGCTTGGCGCCAACTCCTCTTTCGTCCCACCTCCGTCATCACTAGCACCTCATCCTCCTTCACCATCTCTTCGAAGAAACTTCTCCAGTCGTCGTCTCCTCCTTCGTAACGAACTGCAAGCTTGATCCGCGTCGATATCGAAGAATGGATCGAATCAACTCGATCGACGTTGCTTCTAAATTCATGCGTGAAGCAATCACTCTCGAAATTTTACGTGTCTGTGATTTATTTACGGCAGAGATGCATTATTCAATACTTTATCAATTTTAGTCATTTATTTTTTATTTATCTTCAGAATTAATATCTTGATGTTTTATTAATTTTAATATGATATTATTTATTTTTTACATTAATTTGTATCAATCTTTGAAATTAGCTGTGTTGTTTTATTAATTTTAATAAGACTAAAAAATAAATACATCGAAATTTTTCATACAAAAGAAAGATAGATATGAGAAGATGTGAAAATAAAAATTCATTCATTCAATTTATGTTAAATGAATATGCTGTTCTTTCGTTACAATGTCCCTTCTTTGGTTTTTTCCACCGATACGATAAGATAAAAATTTCAACTTGAATAGTTTCAAAACCATTCTTTGGGCTACCACATAAATTTTTATTTTTGTCTTTCTTCCTTTTCATGAATCGATCATTCCGATCACGCAGTCCCGTCTCGTTCGAGAATTTCGAAACGTCCGACACGATAGAATTCCCAGGATATTCGCTCTTCGATTCTCCGGCAACACGCTTTTCGACGCGTCGTGAAACAAATCAAGCCCCACCTCCCCTCCCCTATCTCTCTCAATGCTTCCATCTTTTATAGATATGGTCCTTTAGAAACGGCAATCTCTGCCAGCATTCCGATTCTTTGAACAACGTAATCTGATCGGTTGTTCCTGGTGAAGACACACGTCATCCGGTGCAATCTCGAGCAAGAACGCGTCCTGGTTTTTAAAAGAGCCGTATTCACATTTTTTCTAACTCGTGTACTACCTATAGCAGTATATACTTTATATATTTTGTTCATGGTATAAAAAAATAATGTCATATATATTTACTATAGGATATAGGTACAAATATATGTCCAAGTTTGATAAGCATGAACATATGTGCTCGGTACGTGTGCGTTTATAATTACATGTGTACACATGTACCTATATATACCTACGTGTACATACACTAGACATATTTGTACACGTATTTATGCATGTATCTAATCACGTATCTAAACACGTGTATGGATATATACCTAACTGTATAAGAATATGAATATTCGTCAATATTTTATTTAAAATATCATTATCAAAAATAAATTTTCTAAAGATACCAAACCTACTCCATCAAATATTGAGTTTCATTAATAAATATTTGTTAAAAAATAATGTTTGATCATTCAGAAGCATTAGTTTAATTTGTTATCCTTGTGTGATTAGTGCAAATACACGAAGATGAAGGGGAAAGAATATCTCCCAGGAGGATTTTTCTTTATCCACCGTTCTTTCAACGACGCTCCACCTTCTTCCCTATTTCTCTTTTTTTCCTCGAAGGCAGCAAAGCGGCAACGTGTTCTAAACGAATGGCGACCACACCTTGTCCGGAGTCCCGAGAAGAGAAACGCGTTGGACAGTCAGCTGTTTTATGATGGCAATGTGTTCCTGTCGAGCAACCCGACTTTTTCCTCGTCTTTGAAGAAATCATCTTTTAATTTTAATAAAAGGAATATTTAATTTAATTAAACAACTCCACACTTTTTTTATTATATGAAATAAAAGAAGTTTTCATTGTTTAAAAACTATACGATCGATAGAAATCGTTATTGAAACATGAATAAACAATTAAACAAACACCTTCTAGTTTAATCAAATATGATTTCAATTTTTGTGTCCATAGTCCAGGAACGAATACAACCGTTGAACGGGAGTTCACGTTTTAATCTCAGCATCAAAATGGACCAAACGATCATTTAGCGGTTTCATTTAAATGCGTCAGCAAAATTGAAGAGATCAACTCGGAGTTAAATTCAATATAAACAAGAAATGATCATTCTGACGTGTCATTTAACAAAATTCGTCCCTTTTTTTAACACCATGGAACCTTTGTTCCATAAATCGCACGCCACGATGTTGACTCCGTAAAGCACCACCATATATGGCGAAGTACAGTTTCCTCTGATCGAGCTGCGAGATAAACGTCTCGATAAAGCTCGATATGTTAATGCCCAGGACCGTCTGCGGTCTTTCTTTTCTCTTAAATAATGTACTTTCGCCGTTTGCACGGCAATGACGCGAGCAGCATACTACGTACATAAATCGCGCCACGTAACGAGTGTCCTCATCCTCGTAATTACGTTCATATATCATCCATGATACCTTCGACAAAACGTGGAATAAGACCATGGTATACCTTGATATGTT
This sequence comes from Ancistrocerus nigricornis, assembly GCA_916049575.1. Taxonomy (NCBI): domain Eukaryota; kingdom Metazoa; phylum Arthropoda; class Insecta; order Hymenoptera; family Vespidae; genus Ancistrocerus; species Ancistrocerus nigricornis. The sequence goes on from OU696667.1 coordinate 2,341,406, forward strand.
ATTAAGTCTTCACATTTTTTATACTGATTATGCAAAGAGGTGTAAAAAAAATACGATAGGTACTCGCTCATCATTCGTTGTTGTGTAAAAGTGTGAATATTCTCTTGGACAAATTGTACTCAACAATTAATAATAATTTAATTTATATGATTTATGATGAAAGATCTACATGTTCAGGGTAGAATTATCTTTGTGATATGCAAACGTTATGGAGATTCACTTTTTCATTTTGAAGTAATTTTGTTGGTAAGAAAATGCAGCTGTACATTTTATAAAAATTTCTTTATGTCACGATGATTGACTGTTCATAACATTTTTTATTATTTTATCAATTTTCATCATCTTATAATCTAAATTTTGAAATACCATCGCTAATGATTATTAATGATTATAAATCAGTTTTATCGATACTTTTTAAACACACTGTACATATTATACGTAGACAGGCCTGCGAACAATAGCAACTCGGTGGATGAAAGAGAGAAAAACTAAAAAGAAAAATCTATCTTTCAACATAGAATCGCGTCCGGCGGTACGCGTAACGCCGACTACAAGTGGGCTTAATCGATGCGCGTATTTTATTCAAATCTCCGCCCGTCGACGCGACGAAAGATAAAGAGAAAAAAAAGCACTGTATTTCCTCCCCCACATATGTAAACGCAATCTCGTACAGTAAAATACAATAATTCTTTCGAAACTCATTTTACCCACATGTTCAATGTATTCCCAATATTTAAATATAATTTTTGTTACATTTTTACTAGCATTATTTTTGCAGGAAAAGAATAATGAATTCAATACTTGTCTGATTCGTTCTGACTAGTTTGAATTATCGTTACAAGAAGCTAATTCTAAGATTCTAATGAATGTAAAATAAAAATACCACTAAAAAGATGTAAAAAATCAAAAGAATAGAAAAATGACTCCCACTAGTCGCTATTCTATCTTCTCACTATACATTCATACATAATTTCTTGCTAATTGCAACTCGTGACAAAAGAATAGAACAGAACCTACACGCTAATCGTTCGACTGGAATTCGCGCGACACGACGACGACAGGAAGTTGCGGGTAGTTGTTGAAAGAGAGAAAAAAAAAATCAGAAAGAAAGAGGGAGGCAAAAACCGAGAAGATTTCTTATTTTTCGTGTTTCGCAAGAGGCCTCGATAAATCGACGCTAACGGCGAATTACCTCTTTTTCACCTCCTCTCTTTCTCTCATTCTCGCTTACGTACTATTTACATCGAAAAAGGAGACGAAAAATGTTCCTCACCGCGGTCCACGCGACTCTCGGTGTTCCACAGGGGTACATACCTCGAGGGTGGCGCCAGTTAAATCTTATTTTACGACCGACCGTAGAAGGACGAGCGTTCGTTCGTTCCTTCCTTTCCATTTGTCCTTTACAGCCATCGTTGTCCTTCTTCTCTCCTGAAACTTCTCGAGGATCTCACCGGCTGCTGCTAATTAGCGACGATGAGTCTGCCTTTATTGAGTTGTCCCAAGAGAGAGAGAGAGAGAAATTCGTTTTGCTTGCGATTATAACGTAAATCGCGATCCACTTTGCATCAATTAAACAATTATTTTCACAGCTTTGATTTTAATTTAATAAGGAAGCTATGATTTAGAGTTTTATATGAATATAGAAAAAAAATTAGAAGATAAATATTTCACAAGGAATATGTAAGAAGTTTAAAAGTTACAATCCATGTTATTAAATTTAATTAAACTGTTTATAAATAATAAGTATAAAACAAATTTGCAATTGGTCATCAGAGCTGCTTCTCTTTTAATTTAAAAATCTATGTCCATATTAGTTAAATAGTCCACGTAGATTGAAATAAATTAAATATGCAGTCCAGGTCTGTATTTAATGCGAGTCTGGCCCTCTCCCTTCACGTTTCTCCCATTTAATGCACAAATGAAATTACAACCGTCACGTTAAATTAATAACTTTATCCCCAAATCGTTGATGCCTGACTGAAGTTCTAGTTTATAGATACCTATCTGCAATAGACTATTGAATTTCAAACAATGGGATACACATACAGAAAATATGACAAAATCGTGTTACGACAATTATTTTTATTAAAATCTGTAACAAACACGGCAAAGTACTAAATTTATTATATAAGAAAATGCAATATTTACACAGGTGATATTACTTGTTAATCGTATTCGGTATGCTATCGTTGTTTCAATAATCGGGCTACTTCCGTGGTGAATGATCCGACTAATCTGATTGTTCCTCGAGTTTCCAGGCAGACAGGAGAGAGGCCAGTGGCACTACTAGCTCTAACTTTATTATAACTGCACTCTCAAACGATAGTTCGTAATAAAGTGTAACGTGCTGTAATGGCCTTCAGAAAGAGCCACCAGAGAACTTTCGGCGTTTGGTTACGGTCGATGATTAAAAGAATGCCTTGATCGTCGGCCTTCTATTTAAGAGAAAACGTTCAAGAGTCAAAGCACTGTTCTTTATGACGAGCAAAAAGTTTCTAACTATAAAGGAAATTGCAACAGAACGATAGAGCGCTATTTCCAAGTACTTTCTAATTACAGACTAACGGCAGTTAGGCCTGTCCGTCGCAAAAAAGTAGGACTAACGCCGGTGGTATATTTACAGCAAAATCGAAATTTCAAGGGAGGGGGAAACCTTAAAATGCTAATATCTCATCGACGTGAAGTGCTACACAATTTTGGCTTGTTTCATTATAATCCTGGAACTTTTTCCCATCCGTTGATATATAATTTATTAGGATCGCGGCTTCCAATAAGTTAATAATCTAATTTATGTGTTTTGAGGAATTAATTCTGTCACAGTGTTTTTTTTTCCGACCTTTTCGTTAACATTGCGACTATATCTATATATATCGAATTTTGTCCCCTTTCCTAAATTCGCCGCTAGTGGTGCTAGCGTCGACATCAGGTGGAAATCTAGCCAGCGCTGGAATGTTTGACATGTCAATGTCCTTAACCTATCACATTTTTTTATTTTTTTCATTAAGAATCAAGTTTCGGGTATTATGTGAATTTAACTCGATTTCCTTGTTTATTGATTATTTCTAATTTTTCTTTAAATTGTATGATATATTTATTGGTGTTAATTGAGAAGCTGCTGCTGGACAAGGCTTGGCGTACGCTGAGCGAGTCAGAGAATATCGTTACGATATCCAGAGCCTTAGACATTGCTATACTTTCGGCTGTGTAAATAGAGAAATCATTAAGAATACTATAAGTCTCATAGTGATCTAAATCTAAACAGGCTAAAGCAATCCGTGTGGAAGGTCCCACTTTAGTTTTGGAACCATCTGAGAAAATATTAATGTACGTATTATTGAAAGTACTAACATACCCTGTAAACTTTATATTCAGAATATGAGAATTTTTAAAAGTTCTACCAATTTAAGTATTGCAGTCTACCGATTTTATCATTATAATATGAGATATTTCACACAAATTCATTTTCGGAGAATATTATATCAGCATATTTTTTAACTTTATTAAGGCATAATAGGAATAGTCTATCTCTGTTGCTAATTATCCTACCCTTATTATCCTATCACATTCTATTTATTTATTGTACCTGTCAGTACGTTCACCACTTTGTCTATGGAAAACATAGAGGATATGTACGGTTAGAAGGGATGATTAAGGAGGGCAGTTGACATAAAATCTGGCTTCCATTCTAATCGAGGTAAGTCTAGTAGTGCAGTCGAGTAAAGTCTTGTAACCATTCTAGTTGACGTGAAGTATGACTACATTTCCAACCGATGTAAAGTCTGGCTATCATTCTAGTCGAGGTAAAGTCTTGTTACAATTTTAGTTGAAGTACAGTCTGGTGACTATTAAATAAATACATTAATACTTTTTCAGATGGTTCCAAAACTAAAGCGGAACCTTCCACCAGAATTTCTTCAGCCTGTATAGATTTGGATTACTATGAGATTTACAGTATTCGCAATGATTTCTCTATTTACATAGCAGAAAGTATAGCAATATCTAATGCTCTGGATGTCATAATAATGAATCCTTTTCATGTATTTGCAATATTCTCTGACTCGCTCAGCGTACTCCAAGCCTTATCCAGCTGCAGCATTGTTTTACTAGAAGACCACACGATTTGGGAAATGAAGTTTGGCACGAGACTTTGTGTGGTTGTAGTAATACCTTAGAGTGTTACTATGGCAAACGGAAAAAATGCACTGGCCAGCCAGTTTTGAGAAATAACGCTTCAAAGATTTCATCTACGCTTACATATGAAAAAGATTTAGTCTTCAACTGCTTCAGCGGTTGAGACAGTAGCAGTTCACTCCGGTAACCCAGAGGAGAGGTTCTATGTTTGAGTCTCGACACGTGCACTTTTTTTTTCTTTGTATTTTCTTACTTGTGCATTTTATTCAATCATTTTTGCTTTTTACTTTTTATTTGCACTTTTTCACATATTTTATTTATTAAAAAATAATTTGTGCAATGTTGTGAAAATTTTACTTTTCGTTTGTAATATTCAAATCGTATCACGTTTTAAATATTGTGTACTTCAAACGAACAGTGTTCCCAAAAATACATAAACACAATATTTAAAACGTGATACGATTTGAATATTTTAAGCGAAAAGTAAAATTTTCACATCATTGCACAAATTATTTTTTAATAAACAAAATACGTGAAAAAGTGCAAATAAAAAGTAAAAAGCAAAAATGGTTGAATAAAATGCACAAATAAGAAAATACAAAGAAAAAAAAAGTGCACGTGTCGAGACTCAAACATGGAACCTCTCCTCTGGGTTATCAGAGTGACCCGCTACCGTCTCAACCGCTGAAGCAGTTGAAGACTAAATCTTTTTCATATGTAAGCGTAGATGAAATCTTTGAAGCGTTATTTCTCAAAACTGGCTGGCCAGTGCATTTTTTCCGGTTGTCATAGTAACACCCTAAGGCATTACTACAACCACACGAAGTTTCGTGCCAAACTTCATTTTCCAAATCGCGTAGTCCCCTTGTTAGTTATACAAGAGAATTTAGAAGAGTTCTACCAGTTGAAGTATTCCAGTTTACCAATTTTATCATTATATTATAATTTGAGATATACCCTGAGATATTGCATCTAAGGAAACATAGGGGATATGTATAATTAGAAGAGATAGATTAAGGAAGGCAGTACATTTCTACCTCACCAGTGTTAAAAAAAAGAGAATGGACATAAAGTATGCCTGAGAAAGAATTAAATGGACCATGATGTTAGGGTTTGTGAGACTTATACGCATTTTTACATAGATTTACACTTAATTTTTTAAACTTTCCAAATTTTTTGTATAGTTATTTAATTGATTATTTTGTAATTGAAACAAGAATTTGTTATAACAAAATGATGTAAAATCAACACAAATGACATTAAAAATGTAAAGTGGGCCGTCGCTGTAGTTAATGTAAAAAACAATCGCGCTTTCTTCTGTAACATAAAGATATTAAATCAATGATGCGTCGCATCTTTATTAACAACTTTTTATCAAACATCTAAAATTTCAAATTCCTCATTGGTTCTTTAGACTATGTTAAACATTGTTGACTTCATGAATTACACATTCTCCTTCAAACAATTTTACTAAAATAACAATCTCTGTAAAAAACCTTGTACAAAGTACGCGACGGCCCGCTTTTTTTAAAAAATGAAAAAATACAACCTGGCAGCCTGCGAAGCCTACTTATTGGTATTTAATAATTGAATTGGAAACATGAGGTGGAGCAACTCTAGCGCAGGAAAATAAACTATGTACTTGATTCAGGTCGTTATCATACTAGAAGAATTATTCTACGTTATACGGTTATTTATGAACTAGGAAACAATAGAAATTGAATAAATTCATTAAAATGTTTAATAAATTAAATGTTATCATAAATGTACCGGTGGGTTTAAATTTTAGAAAAAAGATTAGTAAAATAAATTCTTTTATTCTTACTGCACATAAACAATTTTCAAAAATTATCTGAAAATTGTATATGCATAACCTTCGAAAAATTAAACTTATTTATTATTTATACAAACATGTTGAATATTGAACCTGGATTGATAGGTGTACCAAAATGTTATATTTAACGTTTTCGAAAAAAGCGGGCCGTCGCGTACTTTGTACAAGGTTTTTTACAGAGATTGTTATTTTAGTAAAATTGTTTGAAGGAGAATGTGTAATTCATGAAGTCAACAATGTTTAACATAGTCTAAAGAACCAATGAGGAATTTGAAATTTTAGATGTTTGATAAAAAGTTGTTAATAAAGATGCGACGCATCATTGATTTAATATCTTTATGTTACAGAAGAAAGCGCGATTGTTTTTTACATTAACTACAGCGACGGCCCACTTTACATTTTTAATGTCATTTGTGTTGATAATTTTCACGCTTGATAATTTTCAATCGGATAAAAATTTAGTATATTTAATTGTTAATTTTACTTTTAATTGTGCTTTTCGTAATTCTTTATTTTGTTACTGTTCATTATACCTTCCTAATAATTCAGTTATTGGCTCGTAACGATTGATTTGTTAACCATACATAGAAATCTTTCCGCTTGCATTGAGAAGTTTTTACACGTTTTTTTTTCAATTTCAAGCAAACGACTTTTTTGGGGCAAGTTTTCCAAGTTTTCCAAGGAAAAATCCTGATGTATGCATCATGATTTTTGCCAAAATGGTCACCACCGCCGATTTCAATGTTTAATGGCTCATTTTAAAGAAGAAAGCATGCAGAATACTGTCCCGTTGTCCGTTTTTCGATATCGTTACGCAATGATGAGAAATTAATTTTTTAAGGTCGGAGTATGGGTCGTTTTGAAGCTTTAAACTGCTATATCTTTCGAACCAGCCATCCTATCGAACCGCGACTTGCATATTCGTAAAGAGGAGACTTTCCCCTTTCGAACGAGTATTTGATCGGGCAAATTCGAGATACTTCGATTTTTGACAAAAATCCTGACCTATGCATCATGATTTTTGCCAAAATGGTCACCACCGCCGATTTCAATGTTTAATGGCTCATTTTAAAGATAAAAGCATGCAGAATAATGTTCCGTTGTCCGTTTTTCGATATCGTTGCGGAGTGATGAGAAATTAATATTTTAAGTGTCGGAGTATGGGTCTTTTTCAAGCTTTAAACTGCTGTATCTTTCCAACCAACCATCCTATCGAAACGCGACTTGCATTTTCGTAAAGAGGAGACTTTACTCTTTCGAACGAGTATTTGATCGGGCAAATTCGAGATGCATCGATTTTTGACAAAAATCCTGATGTATGCATCACGATTTAGAAAAAAGAAAGCATGCAGAATACTGTCCCGTTGTCCGTTTTTCGATATCGTTACGCAATGATGAGAAATTAATCTTTTAAGTGTCGGAGTATGGGTCGTTTTGAAGAGAAAAATCGCTGTAACTTTTTAACCAGTCATCCTATCGAAGCCACACTGCCATATTCGTAAATTAGAGACTTTCCTCTTTCGAACGAGTATTTGATCGGGCAAATCCGAGATGCATCGATTTTTGACAAAAATCCTGACCTATGCATCATGATTTTTGCCAAAATGGTCACCACCGCCGATTTCAATGTTTAATGGCTCATTTTAAAGATAAAAGCATGCAGAATAATGTTCCGTTGTCCGTTTTTCGATATCGTTGCGGAGTGATGAGAAATTAATATTTTAAGTGTCGGAGTATGGGTCTTTTTCAAGCTTTAAACTGCTGTATCTTTCCAACCAACCATCCTATCGAAACGCGACTTGCATTTTCGTAAAGAGGAGACTTTACTCTTTCGAACGAGTATTTGATCGGGCAAATTCGAGATGCATCGATTTTTGACAAAAATCCTGATGTATGCATCACGATTTAGAAAGAAGAAAGCATGCAGAATACTGTCCCGTTGTCCGTTTTTCGATATCGTTACGCAATGATGAGAAATTAATCTTTTAAGTGTCGAAGTATAATCGCCAAGTAACGCAAAATACTAAAGGCCTTTATTACCTAGTTCAATGCGTTACACACATGTGACGATCTCTTGATAGTGTACAATATCATGCTCGTTCGATCGGCTAATTAATCGAAAGGATTCGTCCGTTACAACGGACACTCTCGTGCAGCCTCCTCACTAGAGCCACATTATCGTTCGGGTGGTACGATTTGGTCATGATTGGAATGCATGCGTGTCGACGTAAGCGGTCGCGATATGGCTCCTGTGGTACAAAGGACATATCGAAAATCGATCGACACACCGCTACCACCGTGATTGCTCTCAGAAGACCGACGCTTTACGTCCGTGGAAAACGAGCTTTGGTGTACACCGAACGTCCACGGTAATGGGTTTTTCTATTTCGACACTGGAAAGCAATTTTGTTGTAAAAACTAAAATTAGAATACATAGCAAATATAAAGAAAAATTTAATTTTTGCAAAAATATTGTCCTTTAAATACTATTTTACCAAAAAATTGCTGGCGTGTGGTGTCGAATAATTACTTTCCAGTATCGACGAAAACTATGGAAGATTCTTTAAAAAAAAAGCAACATCACTTCAAAAAAGTCTGTTGATAATGATAAAGAAAATTGAATTTGCCGTCAAATTAGTCAAATTAGTCAAATTTGTCGTTCAACTGTCTTTTTTGTAATGTTACCGACACGAGGTAATATGTAACATTTATGGTAAGCAGTTTCTGTTAAATACATATCATACTGCATGATTTATTAGGTCACTAAAATATTAGAACTTTGAGATCAAGTATTATTTGCAATATAATCATAAATATAATGTAATATTTAGTACATCGTTATTAAATCATACATGATATTCTTGCATCGAAATATTAAAAAATGTCATCAATAACATCGATCAACGTCTACGAATAATACAGTTAGAAACAGATCGTATCATTTACTTACGAAAGAATAAAAATTGTTAAGCCATTCTGTTTTTCAACACTTTCTCTTAAAGAACCACTCTCCACGAACATAGTTCAATTCAAACAAAAGTCTCTAAATGACTGGTCTATCGACAAAAAAAAAGAATTTCAAAGTCACAGGCGTTAAAGGACGCGTGTACGCGCTCGATGAAAGAAACACCGACTGAAGTGCCATCGAACGAAAAGGACGTAGAGAAGAACGGAAAGCGAGCTCTACGAACGAGCTGGCTACTAAAAACCCACGCGAATCGTTCGCACGGGACACATGTCGGCTAACCAGGAGCCATATACCTAGCTATTTATACATATACATACATACGTTTACACATACACGCATAAGTTACATTTATACGTACGCGTGTCCACCTCGATCAGTTTCATGAATATTCACGAAGAGACACGAGCGGTGCGCTGAAATATCGAGCATCCACTATGATCCGCTTCGTTGATCCTTTCCTTTCTTTCATGTTTTTAGGGAATTTTCTCAAATTTCGTGTCAATTGAATACTCCGCCCTCGTATAACACGGTTTTGATAGAAATTGAGAAATATCATAATTACGCGAGGCAATCGTATAAGATTCAAGTTTTTACAAAATTTTTTAAACATTATATATTACCACGTTTGTAAATGCTGTACTATTCTTTCGTAATGATTTCTAACATATTAATCATTCATTAAGGTTATAGATTATTTGTTGTGTAATGTAGGATTAGAAATTATATAATATAATATAGTGACCGTTCATTTACACTATCATCTGTCATCAAAGTAATTCATTATTCCGTCCTTGAAAAATGTCCCATTTTTATTGATAAAAAACCTATTGACATTCATCCAATCTAGACATATAATAATACTATAGACCAGTATGTAATTATGATCAAATCTTATAACAGAATATTGAAAAATCCAGTGAAACTTAAACCAAAGCTTGTCTTCTTAAAAAAATAATAAATGAAACTAAAAGAAACGTCGAGATATAGAAGATAAAAAAAAATTGTCGCGAGTTATCGTTTCGCAAGCTTACCTTAGCCCTTTTTTTTTTACGATGGAGTGTTCGTCAGTCACATATACTTTAACGCAATGACGACGAGCGCACCGTCGGCTAATAAAACTTTTCTTCTGGACGCGTAACGCTAAGGAACGCCGTTAACGTCGCTGTTAAAAGGTTAATGCACCCAAGAAGCCAAGTTTTACGAGACGACACTACGAGTACCATCCCCGTAATGACATCTTGGTGAAAATGATACATTGTGAAGATGGGACGATTCCTCGAGGGATCGATATTACGGTCTATTTTTCGATTTGCGACAAATAGAAGTAAATTGGTATTTGAAAAAATATTTTTAAAAGTTTCTCCAAATATATTTTCTGTAAAACCTTTTCAAATGATGATTTTGTCTAAAATGTATTTATACGTTTAACTAAAACTCTTTTACAGTGATCAATTAACGATGTGAACGTTTGAGACAACCCTTGGCAACATTTTCCATTGATAAATTGTGATTCCCATTTGGTTTCAATGAAAGAATGGATAAATAATAAATAACCACTACAGTTAAAGGAAATCTGCTAGGAAAATAAATGAAAATATAAGAGGAACGAATGGAAATAAAGAAGAAATCTTGTTAAGAGAAAATCAATATTTCTATAAGACAAATTCTTGAGATAAAGAATTCTAAATATTTCCAACGTTTCTGTCTCCTATCAGACAGATGCAAATCCTCGTCGTTTCTTCGACACAGCAAGATTAGGATCGGTGCTCCCGGTTTTACGAGCAAACTCGTTTCCAAAAGGGGGCGAACAGACTCTCCTGTGTCGTTAACTCGTCAGCCCGTAGGGACGTGGTCGCGAGCGAAGAACAAAGTAGATCCATTCGTTGAAAGTGAAATAAAAGAAACAAAAAAAAGAATCGTCTCTTTCTCTATGTCTTTCTCTCTCTTTGTGGCTGGCTTTACCGGTCCGCCAACGTTCTTACGACTGCAGGCATCTACCTGCGCGTGTCTTACGTGAATTAATTGCGATCGACGATCGTTCGTGAAAGAAAATGTCGATGTTATCGTCGATCGTTTATTTACAGAAGCAAGTTAATAATTATAACCCTGTAAAATCTGTTGAATGATTTCCCAATTAATTATCAATACTGGGAAAGGTAGTCGTTTTCACTAAGGACAATTTTAAAGAGGAAGGATCATTTTTTTTATTACTATCTGATTGGAGTACCGAAGGTGGGTGTTAGGGAATTTGAAAAATGTCATTCGACAACCGGTTTTACGATTTTTAAATATTACATATACAATACAATACATATAATCCAAGCTCGTTATGAAAATACCTACTGTTTTAATGATATGTTAAACATTCTTATTTGGTTAATTAATCAGTTAGGGATATGTACATAAAAATCCTACAAAATCCACACTGAATATTAAATACTAAAAGTATCGATAAATTAAAAAAATTTACTTATATGTATAAAAATAAATTTATAGCAATATAGCATCTCGTTAAAGCTTTTCTTCGACGCTTCGTCGCCCCTAACTTACCATACGATGGAAATCCTTCGTAATAAGCGAACTGAGAAAGAAAGAAATAGAAGTAGGAAACGAGGACGGCGATAATTACGGTCGCCGTGGATTTTAATCGAGCGAGAGTAGCAAGTTCGCGCATAATAACGCGAAATTATGACGTGCGGAGTGTACAACATGCACTTGCCTTAATACCGAGATATACACATGCCGTGCCCCCGCGAGTGTAACGACAAGCAATTAAGTCGAGACACAGAGCGTGACGTATCTAAGCGCCAGAATATTTTACTCCTTTTGCTTCTATGCTCCTTTCCATATCTATCGGTATAAATAGATCCCTGGAATAGATAAAGAATATTCTAAGGTACCTCCAATCTACTACCTAATCCAAGAAATCCAACGTGGTGTACGTTTATGATTAGGATAATTAGGGTAAATAAAACAAGAAATCGAATGACAGACTAGAAGAAAATAATTAAAAATTTATGATAAATTCATATCGATTTAATATCGTGGGGCATATTAATAACATAGTAATTAATATTCCCGTTTATTCCCGTGAATGTTTTATCTTAGAGAATGTGTGCAGATACGGGTTACTCTCGTATAGCACGAAAATTTCAACCAAAAATGATTGTAAATATTAATTTTCGTGTTATATAGAGCTCCAGGCGATTCCCAGACTACATTCTCAAAGTACTGTAATGTATTAAAGATCAAACATAAATATTCTATATTAAAAAAAGGTAAAATAATAATATACATCTCCATAAATAAATGTAGTATCGTAAATATAGGATTATCGATCCTTATATCCAAACGATAGACTTCAAAGGGTTAAAAATAATGGAGAGAAAAAAATGTTAACCACATCGGAAATCTCTAAACCACGGCGAAACTTTAGAATACTCATGCTTTAATTACCCGTACTACCAGAGTTAGTTACTCTGGCGTAAAAAAAAAAAAAAAACAAGAGGGAAGATACCGTTTCGTGTAAAATCGTAGGCAGGAGATTCTCCAGCGAGGAACGGTAGGTAGGTAATTGCAAACCGGTGATTAGTTCGACTAGACGCTTTCGAAGCCGCGTTTAGATCCGCGCGCGCGTGTCAGAGGAAAAGGCAAGAGCGATGGGTGGGATGCTTATCGTTGGACTTTGAGCTTATCGGGAGCGAATCCACGAGTAATACATCAAACGAACACCGAGGGTAGTAGTTTGAGACCTATATATGTATGCATATACAGGTATAGAACTATGCATAGAGTGCTTTAGGATGTGCAGATAAACCGATGCGAGGATAGATGAGATCGCTAGCCACGTGGATCATGTAGATGTTCCTTTATACTTGCTTCTAGTCGAACATGAAAGGATTTACTCTTTTAAGAAACATAATTAATTATTAATTTTAAACATTTTTTTGTTTAAAATTAGAGATCATAGACTAAAATTATAATTATTTATAAAGAATAAAAATCATAATATGCACTAAACAAAAATGAATTAATAATGTTAACCTTCCTATACCCGCGCCAAATGCAGTAACACATATACCCGCGCACGGTGTCAGGGACCGAAAGATTTAAAGCCTCTTATTTGTTTTAATTATATGAGTATTTTAATAAAAGTAACTTTTATTAGGTAAAGGTAATAGGCTAGGTAGGTAGGTAAAGGTAATCTGTCGGTCTGATAGACCAATGCGCGGGTATAGGAAGGTTAAGTACAGTGTACAAGTTTCAAACCTTCTACACAGTAAATCCTTGCTCGGTATCACCGATTAATCAAATTTTATTCCATATATGGAACTACAGTATCGAATCCCTCGGAATTTATCGAAAGAAATTCATAAAATATTCTCGCTCCGTTGATCGTTCGTGGAAAGAAGCGTGTGCCATTCCAACGGAATGACCCTTAATACGATCTTGAAAACCGATCCGCCCTGCGATCGATTTATCGTCCGACGAATCTTGGCTCCATCCGTGAACACTCTTGCACATTCACGTGTGTACATGTTCGTCGAATATTTACGAGACACCCCGTAGATAGATGTTATCGAACGTAAAGCCGCGGGTTACGGAGGATGAACCACCCTTTTATGGAGCGCTGGAAATGCTTGGAGGATATAGAAAAAAAGATAGACGGAAAAAAAAAGACAAAGAGAAGCTGAAGAAAAAAAGAGGAGGCAGGATGTGATTGCATTTTACTTCGTGATCAAAGAAAGTCTCTCGCACTTTCTCTCACTCTTGTTGTCTCTCACTCTCGCTCACTCGTTGTCTCTCTTTTAGTTTGTCTCCGCGGCTTTTTTTCGCTTCGTACATCCGAACTCGGTGTTCCCAGACAAAAGGTAAACGCGTTTTCTATCCCGCGCGTCTATGCGAATGCTTCAAAGGAAAACGCATGCTCGTGACTCTCCAGAGGAGAGGCCTCTTCAAAATTACGTTTCTTTTAACCCTCGCATCGTAATAATAATCAAGAAATATTTCTTCAGCTTAGGAATCTTCTTTGCTAAATCGTATGAAACGTATGAAATGTTCCTTTTTTATTCGAAGTAAGGTCGACACCCGTTTAACACGAGTTCCTGTAACTGTGTAAGTGCAGATCTTCTATATTACATTCATACTTCTAAATTTGTAGATAATCTACTGCAATTTCTTTCTTTCTGAATGTTTGAGAAATTGGTATACAAGTTACTCTTGTATAACATGTTCTGAAAAGTTATGAAACTCGTATATTAATATCGACCCCTCGATAATCCTCATTTTGTTCGATTTAGATAAAACACCGATACTGAATATTATGAAACCTTTGTAATTTCTCATATTTTAAACCCATGCATGTTTTCATCGCTTCCTTACCTTCCCACAGTCTAAACACTAAAGATTCTCCTGACCACAAGTAATTTTCTTCGCTTCTCTTTGTCCCACTCCCTTGAGGCGTGGACATACCGGAAGAGAAGAAAGGGCAGAGCTCTCTTACTGTCCCAGAGAAGAGAAGCCATAAGGTCGACGTCATAGTGTTTCTTGAGGATGGTGGAAGTAGAAAAAAAAAAGTAGTTGGTGGCAGCCTGAGAGATAAGTTCGAAAGGATGAGAAAAGGAGGTAGGGCCTAGAGTGTGTAGGTATAGGAGCGTGAAAGAAAGAAAGAAAAGGATAGAAGACGATGCTAATCCCCTTTTGTATGGAAAACCGAGTGGTCCGTCGAGCAGTCTCTGCCAAGGCAGACTTTCGAATAACCTATTCAACTGGTGCAATATACCGTGCAAATATAGTGCATCCCGTCTAGACGACACGGTTGCCTCCGCACGGACGAAAAGTTACCTCGTTATTTCGTGAATTTCTCCTAGCGTGTAAGCGAGAGGGAAATCGTCGATGAAAGGAGATATCTCGAATCTCTATAGATTTCTTCTTATTATTATTTTCTCCGAGGCTTCGATTCGCCGAAAAGAATCCCACGAAATGCGACGAAGCACGTTAAAATCATAAATTGTCGGTCAGGGTAACGAGATTAGTTAATTCCCACGATAAATCTTTTCGTCGTCTTTGGAAGAATGAAAAAAAATGAGGGAGGAAATCGGTTAAAGGGATTAAAAAGGAAGAGAGAGGAAGAAAAATTGATTACGGGTGATTGAAAGAAAAGAAACCGAGTTGGTGGAATAGGGAGGAAAAAGAAAATATTAATAGGTACAGTGAGATGAAAAGATGGCAATGTCAAAAATGCAAAAAATAGAAATCAATTTTGTGAGATACGTATGCAATGAACAATAAACAAAACAGTGTAAAAGAAATTACAAAAAAAGAAAATTGATACCGTATTTACCATCCACGTTTTAATCAAATTAAAAGCCTGTCGCAGTCTCGCCGTAGTAAGTATCTACGTATAAACGTATACATCTATCTTCGATGTCCAATAACCACCCCCATCGTTCGTCCCTTAGGTACATAATAACGTGAAGTTCGGTATACGCTTCACGTATAACCACGAACTGGTACAAACTGTCGTGAAGCAACGTTATCTGGACAAGTTTAACAGCGTCGAGACGATACAATGGCCGTTCGGTTGTGTCTGAAGGCAGAAGCGTGTTCTTCGCCATCAACGGCTACCGGCACGGTGTCAGTGGTACATCTCGATTTCGTTTCTCACGCTCGATACCTTCGTGAATTTCTCATTCGAACAACGTATTCTCGGCTATCGTTATCTTCTCTCGCTAACTTAGGGAACAATCATCTCGATGCTATCGAATCTTTCGATAGAGCTAAATAGACGAATTTAGAGGGAAGAGGAATCTCGTTTGTGTTACTTGAGATCGTCACTTGTCAATAAGACTGTGATATTAGAAAAGATAATGGATGGAGTATTGATTAGAATATTAGAAATTATATATTTTAATAGGAATATTGATTAGAATATAATTAGCAAAAAAAAAAAAAAAGGATATAAAAATAGACCTTATTTTATATGATACGTACGTGTACATGTTTCCTTCTCATATACAAATTCATATAACCATATACATACCTTTTGTATAAAAATAAGCTCTTCGTACGTATAAAAAAAAATCGACGAGCATGAAACATTCTAGAATGGCTTGCCCGAAGTAATGACAATTTAACGAACCACTCGATATGCAAGAAGAGTAGGAACATCGAACGCGAGAGAGACTGAAGAGTATGAAAGGCTCTGCCGATGCAGCCGGTGCCTGTTAGAAGACAATGGCAGGTTCGAACAGACTGGCAGTGTCAGAGAGCAGATACCGCGGTTCAGTCGCCATACGTTTTGCTCTGATGTTTTATTAAAAGGTGAGTATACCCTGTGCGACAAAAAAAAAAACAACGAAATACTACCTATAGTATCTGCTCTATAGCATCACACGACAAAAAAATTCTTATTTCGAGAGTCAATCATTAAAATATAAAACTAATTATCTAGATATCGGATAAGAGCATTTATGCTCTGCTCTGATGTTTCATTAAAAGGTAGTATATCCTGTGAGACAGAAAAAAATACAACCTATAGTAGATCCCATAAAAAAGGAAAATTAATTATCTAAATATCCACCGATAAGAGTACTTACGTTCTGCTCCGATGTTTCATTAAAAGCTGAGTATACCCTGTGAGAGAAAAGAATAATGAAATACTACTTACAGTATCTTTTTCATAGAATCCCATAAAAAAAGAAAATTATTAATCCGAGAGTCAATCATTAAAATGAAATTAATTATCTGAACATTCATCGATAAGAGCCCCTTACTCATATTTCGCGAGATCGCTTATTATTATTAATAATTAAATAGAAGACTCGATCGAAATTTTCAAGATGAGGAAACGGGAACGGCTCTTCGTGGCGCGAAAATTCGAGCTCTTCGCGCTTTGTAATCGCGATAAAATGAGGAACTTGCTACGCGAGAGGACAAGGAGTGGAATGCTCTCGAGACGCAACGGCGAACCAATTAGCGAATGCAAAGTAATTACGAAGCGTGTAACGTTGACACGAGGACGACGTTGGCTGACGATAACGCCCATGATTTTCGAGGAGAAAACTCGTTAATTAAATCACCTGTACGTGTCTTGCGCGAATTCTCCAGTGAAAATGATTTTCCCAAAGAAAGAAGTCTCCGATTGATCTCGTGCATTTGTTTTTCGTTATCCTCGTCTCTCTCTCTCTTTTTTTTATTTTACAATCTGGTTCTGATTTTGTTTTCAGTGGCGTATTGCGTACGAATTGTATAAATAAAAAAAGAAAGTCTATCGTAAAAAGTAATTTTCCGTGATGTTCGATGACGAGTGCGTCTATTGAAATTTCCAACTCGACCACACCTACGCGTTCTACTTCGTATGTAATCTATCTTGGAATTCGCGTCTCGAGCGTATATACGAACGAAATAAAGGAAAAAATGTGCTAAGCGTTGTTAATTCAACTTGGTGATTGGTTCTTACGACGACGGTATCCGGTTGTTATGATATTATATCTTGTTGAAAAAATACGTTCGTTTATTCTCTATTAATAAAATTATCATTCCTTACATATCGATAACGTAGTAAACTAAAAATAAATTTCTTCAGCCGAAATAGGCGTCGTCGCTGGAACCCTCGGTAGCGCAATTATGTAGCAACGAGGCTGGATTGGACATATCGCTAATGACGTCACCGTTTCCGCCATTACCACCACCACCCGTCGTACCATTTCCGGTACCGTCGTTCTGCGATTTTGGTGGTTTCACGTCTTGCGTGCCATCGTAGCTACGGACTTGGTGATTCTGAGAATTGATCTCGTTGTAAACGAGTTCTTGGATCTTTAACCTTACGAACATTTGTCTATCGAGGGGTAGACTCCTTAGGGGGTTCCTAACGCTCATTAAAAAGTGGTAGGTGTCGTCTTCCTCTTCCTGAGCGAGAACCAATCTCTTTTGAAGCGCGTCGTACCTCTTCCTATCCATCTCGGGGTAATCGTTATCCATCGCCTCCATCAACGTACGCTTCCTACCGATTTTGTTGAGCATCTTCGGAGGTGGCATCACGTGATGGAGGCCATCGTCGTTCGACAGCAAAGATTGACACGAATCACCATCCAAATCATCGAACTGCGTCTCCTCGTGACCCTCCAATATGTCGATCTGCGGCTCGATTTGCGTACCGTCCGGCGAGGAACGCAATGCCGCACAATTTTGATTAAGGGCGCATCCGATCACCCTCGAATTCATTTGGTCCCTCAAGAAAAAGAGGCTTCGAAACCAGACCCATTTGGAATCGTGCTCGCTACCACCGCTGAGACTACCGTCGCACTTCCCCCGATAGGTCTTTTTCAATTCGTTCCGGAAGTTGTCTCTGAGGTGCTTCCATTTTGATTTCGCTACGTCGGCTGAAAGAGAGAGAATTTTTGGGGATTAGTTTATTTGTTTTATGAGAATTTAATTGGGTTGCTTTCTTTATTTTTTCCGGTCTTACGTTGAATCAGATCAGAAACCCAAAATGAGAGTTGTATTACTTAAAATTGAAAATAACTTGATGCCACCATTAAATATTTTTGAGTAATAGATTTAAATCGAATAGAAATTTAAATATAACTCTTATTTTGAGTCTCTGGTCAGACATTTTTGAGGATACACAATTTTGTATTATCGATGTTTACAAATTGAACAAATTATCTTTCAATTTGCAAGAAAGTTTAGTAGTCTAATCTATTATCACGTTGTATCATTTAATTCCCATTCATCCGTAAGAAATGACAAGTATTTAATTTGGCGCCATGTGTCGCGCATCATCGATAAGGTGCTAAGAAATAACGCGAGTTGGCCTTTTAAAAGATTACAAACGACTAGGTCGCTCGTTTCGTCTTTTTATCAAGCAGTTTATCTCACTTGAAGCCGATCGTCATCCTCTAATTCCAACGTGCTACTCGGCCTCTTTCCAAAGGCAGAAATACGTACGTATATACACGATCTAACGGGATCGTAAATTCGAATACGATTACTATTTATTCGTGGAACGGGCGAGAGGGCAAACTTCGTAAATCAATCTTACTGTCACGGAAGTTAAAGAAGCTACTTTAAAGATAGAAGTAATAAGTATTAAGAGCTTTCGGAAATTTAAATAAAGTATTATTTAACGTATGTTAATTATTACTAAATAAAATATTGAAATTTATCGATGTTACAAAATTCCGAGTGTTTTTAAATATTAGTGTCCTAGGGTCGAAATAAATCTATAATAAAAAATTGCCAAACACTTACCAAATCGATAAGTTCCCTCGATCGTATAAAAATTATACCGACAATAGCAATTACTTAAAGAATAAACCACGTTTACCAACATTTATTTAAATTTAAATTGTAAAAACAAATATATACAACTTTCCTCCATACCATCTCCTTTTGTAAACCAACTCTGTTTAAACGGCTGATTCGGAGTAACACCTATTCGTAACCTCACCGCCATCTACCGTCCCGTTTCCCCAAGTACCGAACACGAGAATCTCGCTGGCGCCGTCTACGCGTCGATACAAACGCTACCACCCCCGCCAACCCTTATCCGGTGAACCAAGAAGCGCGAGGAAGTAGCCACGTTCAAGTTTCCCGCGTTTAACGAACACCCGAGAACGTATTTGATTCGTTCTCACGGTGGTTCGTGTATATATACACCCAACGCGTCACAGGGGCTCCCCCTACGTCCCTATCGTTGCTTCTTCCAATCGCAAACTCCTTCCCTCTCTCTCTCACGTAAATACATATACGTACATAACGTATTGAAACGAGAGAGAGAAGAGCATACAACGATGCACGTTAAAAACCGCATCATCCATCTCTCTCTCGGTTTCGAGAACATAGTAACGTGTGCCTCACACAACACGCACACACACATATAATATGTCATATAGACACATCTCTCTCTCTCTTACTCACTGGAAACTTCGCAGGCTCTCGCGATCTCCCGCCACATCTTCAGTATGACGTCGCGGTTGTGATAGTTGACGTTCTTCTGATCCCAGATAGCCGGTCTCGCGTGCACCTCGTTGATCAGCCTCTGGAGATCCATCGTCATCGCGTTCCTGCGACCGCTCGCGTTGTTACA
Organism: Ancistrocerus nigricornis; assembly: GCA_916049575.1. Classification (NCBI taxonomy): domain Eukaryota; kingdom Metazoa; phylum Arthropoda; class Insecta; order Hymenoptera; family Vespidae; genus Ancistrocerus; species Ancistrocerus nigricornis. The sequence goes on from OU696667.1 coordinate 2,361,431, forward strand.
TCTCCTGGCCGATCTTTTGGCCGTCCTGCGATTGAGAAACGTGATGTCGGCGAGTATCGGTACGGAAGAAGATGCTGCGGTTGAGGCAGCGGTTGACGAGCTCGTAGCTCGTTGTCCGTTTCCACCGTTTCGTAGTGCACTCGTCGCGGGATGATTCCTTTCGTTGAGTCTTTGATTGTCCTCGTCCAGCAGTTCTTCGTCTTCCTCTTCTTCCTCGTGATTGTTATTGTTGTTGTACTCTTCTTCACCTTCGCCACCACCGGTAGCCGTGTTATCTTCTGATTGGTGTTGACGGTGGTTAATACTACCGGCAGTGGTTGTTTGGTGATTGTGTCGATGACGAGAACCCTCTTCGTCGGCTTGCTGGCAAACGTTTCTTCTTGTACCACTTGCGTTTGTATTAACCACCGATTGTGGTAAAAGATTGTCACCGGAGTCTTCGAGATTCGCTGAATTGATACGAGAGGATGATACGTTCGAAGATTCAATAAGATTTCCACCGTCGTCGTCGCTACTACTTCGTCGTTGACGCCTCCTTTTCTTCCTCTTACGTTTCCCCGACGATACTCCTCGGCAGGTGGTGGCAGCGACGGTGGTCGTCGGTGTTGTCGACGAGGATGTCGCGATAACGCTCGTAGAAGAGGAATTATTAAAGCCGAGCCGAGCGGAGGAGCGCAAACGAGAGGCGGATTCCAGGGCTCGAGCCTCCTCGGTGCGTGCACCATGCGTGACGACGTCCATACACGGCCGGCGGTGAGCGCGCGCGCGCGAGTCAGCCGCGATCAGACGCGCACACACGCGCGAGCGATCACTTCTTCTCGTAGTTTTCGTCCTCTTTTTCTTGTTACTCGACGATCTCGTCGTCTTCGTTATCCTTATCGCTCGCGTCCTTTTTTTCTTCCAACCTGGAGGCGTATCTTTTAAGGAGCCTAGTTGTTTCTCTCGCTTACTCGCTCGCACGCTCGCCTGGACGCGCGCAAGAGGAGAGGACGCGCGCGCCTGCTCGTGCAGGCTGACACCGGTACGACCTTCGGCTCCGCTCGGCGCCGCTCGGTTCCGCTCGACTCCGCTCGACTTCGGTCTCGGCTCGGCTCGATTCGGCGCTACCCGCTCCGAGACTCTCTCCTTAACGTCTCCTCCTCCCCCTCTCTCTCTATCTTCGTTCCACGCTTCGTTACACAGCTCCTCCGATGGTCTCCACCTCCTCTTTCTCGTCTTCTTCGTCGTTACTTCTGGACAGTGACGGATCTACCCTCTCCGTAGCCCCCCCGACCGACAAACAACACCAAGGACGCGTCCTTCTCGTTGAACCACCTCACTGACCGATCGCTTCCTTTCGACCTTCTTCTCCCGCACCCTCGTTACCTCTTCTTCTCTCCTCATTATTTTCATCTCTTCTTTTTCTTATCGACTTTTTTCTTCCTAACCCCTTTTTTCCCTTGTGATTTCATCCGATGCTCAATGAAATTCTTATTACGATGTGATCAAGAACGATGTAGTTCTCAAGCTTGTACAAATTAGAGATTAATGAAGACTAACCAAGAACCCGTGTTACAATGTTATAAGCCAAAGGGTTAAACCTGGTAGGATATTAGATAACTTGCTCGAATCCGTTCTTCAACTAGGCTCTGCTTTCGGTTTTATCGAATTTCGATCCCATTGGCAACCCCTTTTACGCATCATCTTTTTATCCGTACGGCTCGGAATCAGAAATATTAACCCTTCGCGCTCGAGTGCTCCTCGAGGCTGAATGTTTTGTCTTCGATTCACCTACCAGCAACTCGAACATTTTTCTCAATATACCCAGTGATACGTATATCATTTGAAATTATATCATGTTGGAAATGTATCGCCTCGGAGGCAAAGGGTTAAGTTCTCCAAGTTTGTTTCAAACTCATCTTGCGTTAGAGTCGTACTTCTCTTTCTATCTCTCTTTTGCTTCGCGATGCCAAAGTATTCCCCTCTCCTCGCGTCGTCGCTCGGCCCGGCTCGGCTCGACTCGGTGCCTCGATACGCTTCAACGTTCTCGGCATTCTCCGCAGCGAGCCTCTAATCCTCGGCGAGGCGACCCGCTCGATAGCGGTTGTGTCCTTTAAATGGACGAGAATGAGAAAGCTACGGTACTTATATATATGGTATACGGGGTGTCTCCAAAGAAACGTATAACGAAATGAGAATCAAAGTGTATGAATCCGATTAAGATAACTAGAAACTTTCGAGAATACTGTCTCATCATTTTTTTTATACACGTGCATGGGATTCAATTATTTTCTTTTTAACACATTACGTGCTACGTCATACCTATGTATGACACGAAAAATTTGACTAGAAGTTATTTATTATTAATCATAATGATATCTGTTTATTGTAATGAAGCAATAATATGGTAATTTAAGCTTTGTAAGTATTAAGTATAAAATTTATTTCTAGGACACAAACCAACGACTGATACAATATTTCCTGTTGGCCCCAAGGGAGTTTTTTTTTAATTCTATATTGTTTCATTCGACATTAACGAGAACACGATTGAATAATTAATTTATAACGATCTAGTGAAACTCGCTGTAAATAATACATTTTACCTTTATAAGGATATCTCGGTTCGATGAAGTTGGTCACTTGGAGCAGCTTGCATTTTTTCTATTTATCTGTCGTCGAGCGAACTCGAAAAAAGTCTACTACCACCTACGATGGTACTTATCAATCTCGAGACACCCCGTATATATTTCTACTTCTCTTCCATTTTCCTACTCCTCTTCTTTCGAACTCTACCACCGTTAACGCACGGTATACTCGAAAAGCTTTCGAAGTACGATTCGAAAAAGGGATGCTGGAATAAAATGGTTGCAAAAAAATTGCCATTTTTGTATATACTCGTACATATACAATTTTATTTTACCTTCTCGAACGAAACTGCTACGATTTAACGAGTAAACGTTTAAATACTCGTCTCTCCCACTCGTACGTAGGTATAATAACGCGTGTACCACCATGGTGTAACGAAGCCTAACTTGTAGTAATCTCCCGACGTGCGTCTCATATCATCTGTTCGTCATGCATAGTCGACAAATACAAAAGAGAGGAAAATCCCTCTCGCATTTGCCTTCGCTCGCCTTTCTCTCTTTCAAGGGTTCCCGACTAATAACGTCCTGCTACGGAGATTTCTCGTCGATTCAAAAGCCGTATGGTAAACGGAAGAAGAAAAAGAGAGACGGAAAAACACGATGCAAAACGATGGAATCGCTAGGTAATCTAAAAGAGGAGAACCTTTTATCGAATAGAGGAGAGTTTGTTTTACCGTCGTCGCTTCGCGTTTTACCCCTTTTCCCGTGCTTCTACGTTTCAGTTTAATTGGAATGGAGGCCAAGCGAGACGTATTTCCTGGTAGGACCGTGCAAGCTACTCTCCGAATTTCGTTATCCTTCCAGATGATCTTCCGGTGTTGCATAGAGCGAGAACGGGGAGATACAGAGTTTGAATCATAAAACAAGTGTCTCGGTGGTACAAAAACGGTGGTACAAGTTTAAATGGTTGCGGTGGAATGACAAATAAATTGGAATTGTCGATACAATAAATAAGAAATGTTAGAGTTGTTAGCATTATGAAGTTAAAATAGAAACTAATTTTAGGTGTAATGGTTGAAAAGATTTTTAATTGAAATAACGTGAAAGATAAAATACATTGAAACATTCTAAAATGCTACTCCTTGCAGCTAAATTTAAACAATTACCAAACATTCTTAAATAAAGCTACGTAACAATTAAAATACGAACAATATTTTAAAGATAGTTGCAGAAAGAACGATTAAACCTCCAAAATTAGCCAGAAACATATTACAGCAAAGAGCGACCACAAAAATTTTCTAATTAAAACCACGTCGAGAGATAACGCGTAAAACACGTGGAAGTAAAATATGTTTCAAGATGGCTGCACAGCCTGTACAAAGAAATAGAGACGAAGGGAGATAGAAAGAGACGTTGATAGGAGCTTTGTCATAACTCTTTCATAACCAACGTCGTCCTGTGCTTTAGTACGAATATCCTCCGCGAATAGTTAATATCCTCCCGAATGCATTCAACGCGGTCCTTAGGCATGCAGGTATATCAGGATCGATAATATACACCGAGAATGAGGTATCCATTGTGCGCGAAGAGACAGTCTACCATATGTACGATGCTTGTTTGCCCTTGTCTGTTCGCCTACTATTAGCCACGATCGATTACGCGAAACGTAATCACGCTATTGCTAGTATATACCTTCATCCTTTCTCTCTCACTGCAGAAATGCGTGCAGCAGTTCCATGCTAATTTCAACCCCTTACATTATTCTTTTTTTTTCCTTTTGTTAACGTCAACGAACCTTGAGATCGCGTTCTTGATAAAACGTGTATAGGTACTACGTAGGGTTCTAACGAACGAGCGGTAGGCGTTTAGTTCACCCCGTATAATATACGTTCCTTCCGTGTTTTGTATCCTTCCCTTTGTAACACGGTCAACGAGTATACGCCTCGTATTCTCGTTAATTTGAGATTACGAGGATGTCGGTTAATGTGATTGTTGAGTAACAATAGGGTTGGACACGTGCTTCAGTCGAGATAAAAATGATAGTATATGATTAATGGTTTTATGGGAGTGTTGGTGTGTTTTATTTTGGGGTATTGTGGATCACGATTGGGGATGTTATTAACACGTTCATCAATTTATTCATTATTTTTAATTATACTGGAATTTGTAGTGGTGTATGTTTTATAAAAATATTTTATATTCGTGTCGATAATAAAATTGATTAAAAATGATTAAATACGTGAGTTGTATGTAAATAAAATATTCATATATATCTATTTGAATGAAGAACGAGATAAATTTCCTATCAAATAAAACATGTACCAACGTCCCAACTTTGTCTAATTTAAATCCTATCTTATTTCACGGTCCGTAAAACGTAACGACTCTAATTAACAAAAACGTAGGTACATATGTGTATATGTACTATGTAAATGAAAAATTCGAATTGCATCGACTCGAAAATCTTTGCTCGTCCAAATCAGTTGTACATCGATTTTTCTCATCGGTTTGCGCGCGGCTAACGTGAGAGAAGAGAGAGAGGAAATTTCTCTCGTTTACCCGAGTACTTAATTACGATGTAATTAGTACTTCGTGTCAAACGAACGAACGGACGAATGAGCATACATAAATACTCGACAAGCTGTATCGGCCGGTCAACACGACTAACCCGTTGCTTTTTCTACCTATACGATCCGGTTTACAAACAGTAAGAGCATTTCCAACCCAAATCGACGAATTCCTGCGGCGTTTTAATCCAAAACTCGCTTTTCGGATCTCCACCAGTTTAAATAAATAAATAAATAAATAAATCCTGGGTACGTTTCGTTTACCAGGTACCTCTTTACGCGAAAGTATCTCCCGGCACGTTTCAATCCTTTTTTTTTTATTATTTCCTGTGCACGGGGAAATATTTACCAACGAAAATGGACAACTGGATAAAGAGAGAGGGAGAGGATTTTGCTGAGCTGCGAGGGTTTTTGAAAAATCGATCAGAGTCCCACCTGCCACGAAGGTTTTATCGCAAAACTCTCATTACATTTACATGCTAACGAATGGATCCACTTCAACACGGACCTACGAGCTTCGACCAATCCGTAGTTTCTATCGATCACGAGAGGCACTTCGTATAAACAAGATTACCGCTTTCGTCTCGGAAAATCCCACGTGCCAATTCCCCGAACGTCCGTGGATTTTCATGGACCCATCTCTATGCAGATTGTCCAATCATCGTTGCAAGAGACGTCGTTATATTGTACGTACCATGGTAGCGTGTATGTAGATCTTGTAATACGTGTATGTACCACGAGATGTTAACATAATTTGAAGTGGTACCTTTGTGTTTCTTTGTAGTTTGATCTAAGATGATCTTGGAGTTTGATTCTATTAGTATGCTATTACTAGCAGGAAGATATTTCTTGTACAATATGTAATATTGTATTTATTTATTATTATAAAATATAAAATCAATTTTGTTTACATGTATATGTTACACACAATATTGCTTACAGCGAACAATATTTGTTCACGTTAGGTCGTTAATATTGTAAAAGTTTTTATTATTAGAAAATATAAAACAAATTTTATATTATTTATGTTACAGGCATAGTTATTACTTATGCTCTACACGTTGATCACCTGCAAACTTTCTATACGAAATTACGTGTCATGCTAATAGAGAAGTTAGATGACAATTTTATAAATTCAGTACACGATAGGTTCCCTGAATTACATCAGAGGCATAAGTTTAATGCCCGGATGAGCTTGCACGTATGAGCTTTAATCTAATGACGAGCGATAATACGATACACGTATAGTTCAGGATGAATCTTCGAGGCGTTTGCAACATACCTTGAGGTCCTGAATAATTTTACAACGTTATCCTCGTATTTAATGGATACACGAGACGACTCTATTACAATGAATACGAATTTATATTAACACACTTCGGTAAAAGACTGAATTGCACGACTTGTTCATGGTCTGACAACTTTAATAATTTTACTTCGAAACTTCTTATTGAAGTTACTTAAAATCTGAATATCTAGTACTTTTAGATCGATATAGATTTTTCATCATTTTTATACCCATTTGTTACGACGATTATTGTTATTATTATTCGTGTTTGAGTGACTGTAAAACATATAGTTTATCTTTTGGTTCTTGTTCATTTTTTAAAAATTGTTTTTAAAGCGACACGTTAAAGTCCTTAAGTTCGCGATTAGGTTTCTTAATCCACTTATTCACTGCTTCAATAACGGGCTCGAAAATCATTAAACTTCTATCCTCGACCATCTTTATGACACGATTTTGAAATACGCGCGTTAAGCCTTGTCCTATCGCGTTCAACAATGGGTCGAGTTTGTGACCATATAACTTCACGGTGAACTTGCTGCAAAAAGAAAAAAAAACAACAATATGATTATTTATGTAATTATTATGTCTGTGAGTTTTATAGAAAATGTTCTCGAATAACTCGAAAAATAAAATGTTTTAACGATAGCTCGTTTTAAGAGTAAGGTTAATCGATATAAGATACAAACGTAGTGTTGAGATTATCGTAATTTGGTTTCGTGACCTTCACTTCAATGATCCGACTTATCAGATCGCTAGTACATTATTTATCTATTAATTGTCAGATCGCGAGGACATTATTTATCTATTAATCTTGCATTCCGATGAATTTATGAACAAGAAACGGTAGAAAGAATCAATGTAAGTGCCGTCTTATCTTTTCATCGTTGGTATAGCGTACAACCAATTGTATTTTTGACTATATCTATCGTTTTTTACGGTACGTTCCATTCTCGTAATTATTTTGCGATGTTTATCAAAAGAAATAACTCTTATATTCGTGTTCATAATTGTTACGAATTTCCTAGGTGGACATTACGTAACTAACCTAACATATTTAGTTAGATCAGTTGATAGCAAGGAAACATATGTATCTAAATTTGTAAAACAACGACGATAAATATTAATTCCCGTTAAAAATTATTAGTAAACAAATGAAATATAAATTAAGGCTGATAATTACTCGACTCTGATGGCGTGTATCTTGTGAAGTATCACTTCGTAATTATTGAAATCCACTTCAATTATCACACTAAAGTCAGCATCCTCGAAACGACCATAAACGTCACCACGCCTTTGTATTAACAAATACGTAAAATCGTATTCGTAGTTAAACTGTAATAAAAAAGAAAGAAGAAAAAATAATAAAGATTTTTTTCATACGAAAGAAAAGTTTTAATTGAAGAAGAAATAAAAAAAATATTCTTACGTCCAAAAGACGCCATCCCAGAGTCATCTCCAAAAATAAACGCTTATCGTGGTAATGAGCCGTTACGTGTTTCGCTCGCCTCAATTCGGACATGTAATGAAGAAATCCATTCCGGAAATTGATATTTCCTTTGAGTTTTCCTGGCTGAAAATATGTTGAAAAAATGTTTCCTCTCGTTCGTCAACTTTTAATATATATAATGTTTGCACAGGTATACTTACAAGTGGTACAACTCGTTCGGAGAAATTTGGAAGTTGCATCGGGTCCATGCGATTTTCTTTTATGGTCTTCTGAATTTTTGGTAAGAGTTGGTCGAATATTTTGTCGACGTTCGCTGTGCCCGCTCTGTTATCTTGTTCCAGGCTGTATTAAAAACAAACATAATTTAATTTAGTTGCTTTTAGTCAAAGTAAATGAATGTTTTTTTATACTCAAGATAAATTGACTTAAAAGTATATGAATAATAAATTAATTTGACTCAATAGCTTATTTTAAAAGGATTTTAAATAAATTTACCAATTTTTTATTCTTACCTAGTTCTTTTTGAATATCCATTAGCAAATAAACCCACCAAGACCAGAAGGTAAAGCGATAAGTTACGGAGATCCATCTTGACAGCCTTGATTGACAATTACCGTCAATCTGACAGCCCAGCTGCAGGTTTCTCTATTTTTATTGAACATGTTAATGCTATCGTCGACTTTATCAGCATTCGCGGCTTAAAAGTCGATAAAAACATACTTTTATTATCGACGTTAGCGAGAAAAGATCGATCTAAGAGGGAGGGAGTTCGAAAGAAAAAATAAGATTACCTTTTTAACATGTATTTCATATGTATCTACATGATGTGATAAAAAAATAATATTTTCACGAGATGAAACTTCACTTCCTCTTATTACTTAAAATCCTATTCTATCCTATTTAAAAAAGCAAACCATTATAATAAGAACGTAAAATCTTGCTGGCGAGGTCCAAATTTGCTGAGGAAACTTTTTATAACGGTAGACACTTCAGAAGAGATGGTTTTTTTAATATAATTGTTAAGCATAGCCGTTGCTGCATTTGTGATGGCATTCACGATCCAATCGGAGTTATTATTTCCGCTAAGTTTCACTTTGATTTGTCTGAAATGGAAAATAGACAAACTTAGAAATATTGAGAACCACTGTCATTGGTAAATAAACGTTTAAATGATAAAAGCCTACAGAATTTAAAAGTATAAAACATTACTTTAGGTTTACTCTAATTGTAAGGTGTATTATTATAAAAATAACTAAATTAGATAACATACTTGATTTGTTTAACATTGAAAGTAGTCAAACTGATGTTAAAAGTCTTGAAGTCAAAGTGCATGCCGATTTCTACGTGAAGAGGCGAGGCATAAGCAACGACTTTACCGTAACGCTTCGTCCATACCCGTTTAAGGGCATAATCCGCGTACATCTAAATAAGACATGAAAAGTAAGTATTACGTATAATAAAAAAAAAAGGTACATAAATGAAGCAAGAATTTAAAGAAACTCATACAGCAGTTTCATAAACGATCTTCCACCTACCGTGACATTTTTGACCTCTAAACCGGTAAAGAAGGTCAACTGTTTATTATGGTAAATGAGAGTCGCAGGTTTGTTGCGTCGAATCTTCGACAAATCGTGGAGGTATCCATTTGTTATATTAACGGTCGACTGCAAGACAAAAAATATGTAATCGTTGTGTACATCAATAAACAAGAATTCCGAAGGAATTTCGAGTATAACAGAATTTATCATTTTATCGATCAATCGTTTTCGAGGATTGAGATATTAAAAGTAGCGCATCCAAATCAATGAAATGAATCGAAGCGAGTAAACAGATTTCGCTTTCTATGTATTTAACACGTTCAACTCGACTTGCTTTTTTTTTTACACGATGAACAAGCACGAAGTTCTAAGCTGCTCATTCGTCTGACGGTACTTGTTTCGATCACTTGTTCACAATTATCAGATTCTTACTGTTTTGAAACTTTTTAGCTCTTTTCCAAAATGAAAGTATGCTTTTAAATATATAATTAGAAATGTACGCGAACCACAAATGGTCCACGAGGTCAGACAGTGAAAAATAAGTGAAGATGTTAAACTCGAAGGACGTTTCGAAGAAACTATCGAAGGAGTTTCACTCGAAAATGGGCTAACGAGAAAGTCGTCGAGTCTCGACTCTCGATTTCAGTCATTTCACTTTCGGTTTCGGTGAAGAAAAAAAAGGAGAACACTTTTAGGCACGATTAGCCTCCAACGTGTCACGCTATGAAGCATACCCGCTTGGAAACGATCCTTATTTACGTTCCTTTCACTTTCATTCGTCTTTATGAAAAAAGATCCATCGACGTTCGATCTTTTTAAGATTCTTATCGTATACATCGATCTTATGGAGATTAAATGCAATCATACGTATGTCCACTTGCATAAAAACAAAATACATCTTAAATTAAATTAATTGATAAATATTTATATCTCTGTCTTATCGTATAATAATTATTATATCGTATATAATTATTAAATTCGAAACTTTAAATCCTTTGGAAATGTATGAAAAGAATGAAATTAAAGAACTTCTCTGTCTTTTCTTCGATTGATTCGTTTCGTAAACTTTTCATTGCGCTAGGTCAGTGCTCGAAAGCGTCGTACAAACTTTACTCTCGATTTCGTTCGTACCCACCGAAACACCGCGAACACACTCTCGCTTTTTCGAACTCTCTTCTCTCTTTCGAGAGCGTTCACTTTCGCGCCTTCGACATACTGACCCAGAATACTCAAATTTAACCTTATAACACGGTTTTCACCTCGCGTTCGAAAATCTTCACGGTCGAAATATATTTTATCATCGTTTTGAAAGTCAAGCGATTATTTGACCATGAAAAATAAAAGTCAAACTCAAAACTCATATAAAAATTTAATGCAATAAATTATAAGTCAATTTAATTAATAAATAAATATATATTAAATGAAAAAGCGTGCGATTCGCGATAGATCAGATCGAAGTGATTGACGTAAGGAAACGTGAGCGACCTTAGATCGTTTCCGTCGATAAATTCGATAGCTACGTTATTAAGATGACATGCTTCGGATTATTTTGACACTGATAAAAGACAAATCTCATGAAGATTTCGTTCGATCTTGGAAAATCATTCGAAAATGTAGAATACACGCGTGGCGAGTGCGTACGTACCAATGCAATAGATTTCGTTATGTTAGGTAATTGCAACGGATCGAGTTTGTTTTCCACAATGGCGGCAACGATCAAAGGATTGGCGCGATCTATGAAATCGTTTAAATCGAAGACGATCTTCTTATCGGTCTCTTCCCTAAAATTGTTTACATGAAACAAAATAAAAAGATAAATATTACGTCAATCTTTTCTTTATAAAGATCAATTTTTTTAAAAGGTGATATAAAAATAATTATAAATACAAATGCTTACCCGACACAAAAGGCAACTGAAAGAAGAAGTACAATGGAAAAGGTGTACAAACGTGCCATCGTGAAAGTTTTATGAAACTAATCTCTATGTCTAAATATTCGCCACTTTTATAGTTTCGGATCTGTAAATGGCAATTATCGCGCATGATTATCTTCATCGATCGTTTTTTAAACTCTTAACAAGGTTCAATTTAGCGAATATTAGTTTCTTATCTTTATTAAGTGCCGGACGTCAAATTAATATTTCTATCGTACTAATAGAAATCACGATATCGATATTAGGTGTCCGATTAGTGGACCTTGACACGTGATATTTAGTAATTGAATTTTGTATTCTACGAAGTGAAAAATGTTTTGTTCTAAGTATAAAAATAGGAAAAATAAAACTATTAACGAATATATTGTTCTTAGAAAAATATGATAAAAAAAACGAGACCTCGAACGATGCGCCGTCTCGTAGCGTATCGTAAAAACTGGAATTCAAGTCGGTAATGTAGATACGATCACGCGAGAACAACATTATGGCATCCGTGTGGTTTTTCGACGATCGCTTCACTGGTTTAATAATTTCTTATTTTTTCCATTGGTATTTAACATGAGTGACGAAGAGGATACGTTCCTAGAGGAAGACAAAGATCAAGTAAACCATTTTTTAAATATTTTCATTAATTTCTTGTATATTATCATTGCATAAAGTCCAAATATACTATTTGAGGTTATGGTTATTCATCTTTTATTTACGTACACTCTTTTATGGTAATATCTTGTAAATTGTAGAATGAGATTCGTGCTCAGCTGTCGCAGATGAGTTTCGAGGATTTGCAAAAGCTGAAAGAAAAACTGGGCACTAAAGTATACAATGAGACTATTTTTGGTAGTCGTAAAAGCAAACAGATCACTTTTAAAAGAGAGAACAAAAATAGGCCACGCGAGATGTCCGCGAGGAAGCAAGTGCCAAGGTTCAAAGAAGTAATTCAGGTGAAAAAGCATATACCCAGGGATCCGCGTTTCGACAGTCTGTGCGGTAATTTCAACGAAAAGGCATTTAAAAATGCTTACAGCTTCGTTAACAAGTTAAGAGAGAACGATTTGGCTGCTCTGAAAGCAGAGTTGGAAAAGACCGAAGATCCTAAGAGGATAAAGAAAATAAAGTATCTCATACAAAGATTGGAAAATCAATTGAGAGAGGAAAAGAAAAAGAACGAGCGGGAAGACAAGATTATTCAAGAAAAGAAGGAAATCCTGGAAGCTGTTAAGTCCGGGCAAAAGCCTACTTTCAAAAAGAAATGTAAATATATTTTCTATTTCAACTAATTATTCTTTAACCAATAAGATATCCAATATTTATGCTTTATATTTTAATTGCAGCCGAAAAGAGGGTCCTGGACTTGGTATCTCAGTACGAAGAACTGAAGAATTCAGGGAAATTGAAGAAACATATTAAAAGGTTACGCAAGAAGAATTTACATAAAGACAGGACCAAAATAAAGCAATCAAGTTTCACGGTATCCGATGTGGAATAATAAATTTGTACATGTTTTATATAAGTTTTAAAAAGTATAATAAATACAATTTAGCAATAAAACAAATCTTATCGTCGATCATATTCACAGCTAATATCCAACTAATCCTGGTAAAGTTTCGAAAGAAAAAGAGACGCTTAATTATGTATTTTTTATTTAACATCAAAAGTAATGACACTTGGGTTGGACAATGTCTCTCGCTTCATCCTTAATGTATTCATGTGTGAAAACGGAACTTATAGAATAATCAATATGAAAGGAATCATCAATTAGAAGAGATATTGATCGATAGAGCGGCGTATCTCTGTATCTCTATTCTCGTAGGTGTGTGTGTGTGTGTAGTTTATTCTGTGTGTAGATACATTCATGTATGTTCTTCCCACGTGTAGATGTATATGTCTCTCCCTCTGTGTGTGTTCCGTATGCGACGCTAAACGAAAAACGGAAAAAGAGTACAAGGAGACCCGTACCCAAAAGGCGGCCCTTCTCAAGCGTGGGAGCGCCTTCTCGTTGGGTCACCGTTCACGCACGATCTGTTTGTCCGTCTTCAATTATTTAAAATATGTACAATATTAATAAAACATCATTCATTTTTTTTCTTCTTCATCATCATCTCCTTCCTCTTCCGCCTATCTTTTTTATATTTTAATCATTCAATGATTCTCTCGCTTTTTATACGTGGCGGGCTGCGCAGGTGGTGACGTTCCACTAAATTTTCGTAGAAACCTCGGATTTATCATCGATAGAATATTTGAGGTTAGAATTATAACACGGATGATCTTATGGCCATTTCGTCGTCCATATCGGACAGGGGAGTAAAACGTTGTTCTTTTATTTTTACTCTTTTTCGCGAATCTCTTTTTCTCCGTTCGATCTCGAAAAAAAAAAAATGGCGGACAAAGAAAAAGAAATAAAAATGAAGGAAGATAATCGGAAAAGAGATAAAAACAAAGATAGAGCGAAAACCTCGAAGATCTCTTTCTCTCTCTCGCATTTGCTCTCGCAACCGTTCTCGGATTCACTCGGTAATTTGATTTTCGCGCAAAGAAAGATGGCCGAAAAATAAGAAAACCTAATTTTCATTTTTCTCATTTATCGTTCATACGGTAAACAGAAAAACGCGATTAGAATTTTATTTTCTCCTCCGAGCACGAAAGCAAAGCGGAAATTTGTCTTTTTCCCGCTCAGTCCGCCACAGTTTATGGTCTTAGACCGAAATTTCTTTCACGACCGTACGCTATCCCGAATATTATCTTTCTTTTACATCATTTATCTCTTTTATTTCTTGTTTCTTTTGTTACTCTGTTATTTTTTGTTATGTTTTGCAATCAATCAATCAAACTCTTTCGCTCTCTCACTCTCTCCCTCTCTCTCTTTCTCTCTCTTCGTCGTCATGCTTCCTCTGCTTTTCTTTCTTCCTCTTCTCTCCTCCCCTCTCGTCTCTCACTCTCATATTTTTTTTGTTCGCTTATACGTACTTTGTTTTTTTTCTTCAACAACACAATCTAGACTAAACCATATATAATAATTACATCTAATAATATCTTATTGTAACATGTATTATATTATCATTATCATTATCATTATTATATTATTAATATTTAAATTATTAGCCTAAAGTAAAGAGGCGGCGCACGACGGCAAAGCATTTTTTGGGCTCCTACGCCCCCCGGGCACGGAACACCCTGTCGACAACCGCGGATCCTAACTTTTGAATTTTTTCTTCATTCTCTCTATCTCACTCTCCCTCTCTTTCTCTCGATATCTTTTACACACTCTCTCTTACGTCTCTCTTGCACACATTTTCGTTTTCATTCCAATCTGTCGCGAGTTACCTTCCTCTTACCCAAAGAAAGAAACAAAGAAAAAAAAAAAAAAAAAAGATAAGAAAAAACGAAGCAACGGAGGACCAACCACACACACACACACACTCTCTTTCTCTCTCTTCTTTTCCTCTATCTTGCATCCCTCTTCTTCGCGGTATCCTCTTTATCGAGACAAAACACGGATGTAAGATTTACACGACCAACCCCCACAATTTTTTACCTTTGAATTTCTTCTATTCACTCACTCTCACTCTCTCTCTCTTTCTCTCTTGTCTCGATGAGATCCTTGCCTATTTTGTTTGTTTTTTATCTTTTTAATATTTTGTATCTTTTTTTTTTTTTCTTATTCTTTCTTTTCACTTGAAACAAAGAGATCGATATTCAGCATGTCGTATGTTGTTAATATATGCCATTGTTTGTTCTTTTTTTTTGCGGAAGGTTCCCTTTCGGTTTTCCGATGCTCTTCTGTTATTTGATTTTTTTTTTTGTTTCTTTTTTATCCCTAGCCGGTGAAGCCGATAGAAGTCGTATAGCGCGTGGTAAGCGAAGATTGGCGGCAACTATTCGCGAGGAAACGAACAATCGTGTCTAAATCGTTATCTGCAAAAATTCAATTGATATCTTCGAACGCGACCCTTACCCTCACTTTTTTGTGGTCCTCCTTAAACTCCCACCCTCCCTTTCACCTTGATCTCTAACTCTCTCTCTCTCAAATTCTAATTCTTGGCTATCTCTGTTCACATATTGTTTTTTTTTTTTTTAAACAAATACCGAAACACGGACGATTTTTTCGCGCCGGAAGAAGAAGAGCCGAAGGAGAGCTTTCGTAATATTTCTTTCTAGGAGGGGGGAGAACGAGGATCGGGTGGATTAAGGAGGAGAAGAAAGAAGAGGAGGGCCGATGGAGGAAAAAGGGTGGGGGGCCGAGGAGAAAAGGAAGAACGTGTTTAACGCGTGTACGGCACCTCGAGAGAACACACCTCGCTTTTTATTTTGAACACTTAGGGTAGAGTTTTAGGGCCCGGGCCGCCGAGCGAGCGTTTATGTATCCTTTTCTCTCTTTCTTTTATCGAGTCTCAGTACCATTCGTATCATTCACCGTCATCCGTTCTATGCATCACTTGGACCATACGACGTTGAACGAAACTCCACGGTCGTCGAAATCGGCTCGATCCGCGCCGAAGGAAGAGACGAGGACGATGGATCGTGCGAGAGCTCGTTCCACCGAGTTCAATCATCATCATCATCATCGTCGTCATTATTATTCTCAAGAACGAGTAAATCAATCTAAATCGGATCGAACGAGCTCCGCGACTTTCCCGTACGGAGTTTTTTTCCCTTCTTTTGGACGGCGGACAGAAGCGTCTCGACTCTACTTAATTGTTTTTTTGTTAAATCGATATTTCATTAATTTTTTTATTCATTTAGTTAGCTTTTTTCCTCTGTACCATCTCGAAGCACGACACCCACGGAAGATGAAAGGGAATCAGTTGTTTTTTTTTTATGTAGTTTAACCGTGTACATGTCTGTGTGTATTTACGTGTATATGTCTCCTTGTATACGTGTTCGTTAATGTCAAGGGCCAAAGGGAGGACACGTCTCGTTCTTTTTGAGTCTTTCTTTTCTCTACATTTAAACGACAATATCTTTAGTATCAGACGAGAGACCCCGGAAAAAAGCTCGTTCGACGCGATTTTTCTTACTTTTTGTCGTCTCGCACGTCTCGGCTCGTCCCGGCCCAAAAAGTCGCGTGGCAGGTATCTTTAAGTCACCTTCGTTCTAAGAAGGGGCGTTGTTTCGACGTTGCGTTGTTGTTTTCATTTTTGTTTAGCATCTCTTGTTGTTATTTGACTTGTTATTTGTTGTTGCTGATGTTATATATCTTGTTTTTTTTTTTTGAGTTTTTTTTTGTTAAATAACACGCACGCACGCACGCAAACAAGCACGCACGCAAGACACAACACGGGCATTCCTTTTTTTTTTTTTTTTTTTTAAATATTTCGCGCGATTTAAAACACGATCGATCGACCGCGGGTTCGAGGAGCAGGGCGTTCTGCGTTCGGGGGTCAATGATTTATAGCGAGCTGTCCCGCTGGCGTTTTCTTTAAACCTATGAAAA
Organism: Ancistrocerus nigricornis; assembly: GCA_916049575.1. Lineage (NCBI taxonomy): Eukaryota > Metazoa > Arthropoda > Insecta > Hymenoptera > Vespidae > Ancistrocerus > Ancistrocerus nigricornis. Next base: position 2,378,199 of record OU696667.1, read on the forward strand.
ACTAAGAGAATGAATTTATACCATTTTTTTTGTCTCGTTTACCTTTTAGTTTCACCTAAGTAAGAATGTGTTTTTCCCCTTCCTCCGTTATTTTTTTTTTTCCTTATTCCACTTTACCATTCCCGTGTCTTTGTTCTTCGCTCGTCTCTGCGCTTCCTCTCTTTCTTATCTCTTAATTCTTTCCCTTCTACCTTTGCAATTTCCATCCGCGTATACCTAGCCGATAATATAATATCTCTTTGTGTCTACCGATAGCCGTCCGAGCGCTTATAATTCTCTATTTACTCGTTTAAATCGATAACATTATCATAAATCATTTGTCACTCTTTTTCTTCTTTGCCACCTTCCTCTTCATCTTGTTATGTTTTTTTTTTTTTTTCTCTATTTGTTGGTTTATTCCTCATCGATGGATCGCAAGCGTCGCGTCCAATCTCCGGTCCACAGGGCACGCGACCGCAAACTTCCATCTTCTTCTTCTTCCTGTCTAAACCTCCGCTCGCCCCCTTCCTTATTTCATTTCGAACGAATTAGTCTAGATTTTTGTCGAACTCACACCGTTCTCTTCTCGGCTGGCGAATAATTTGGTATGTGTTAGTAACTGTGTTCTCCTCCGTCGTTCTCTTCTTTCTCCTTCTTTCTTTGCTTCTTCTCTTCCGGCTCAGGTAACGTTTCTAGAACGAAGACTCGACTACTGAATCTACGCGATGCGAGTCTGACCTTTGATATAGCTACACGGATTAAGACTCAAACCGAACTTGTTTATTTATTTATACTTAATAATGAATACTGCGAACGCGCTTTTTTACTTCTCTCCCGGTTTGCTTCGTCATTTATCATCCTCTCTTTCATAATCTTCGTCGTCGTCGTTTGTTAGCTTCGCTTTTTTTTTATTTAACTCGTCTGCATTGGTTTAATCTCAAAACACGCTTCTATTAGCTTCCTATTAGCTTCCCGCCGTTATTAATGGATTAATCCTAGGGCGTGCCAATCTAACGTACTGCTTTCTCCCACGTTTAGTGAATTATCGGATAAAGAAATGGATAGCCGCGAAGATTCTCATCGTGCGTGGTCTTTGCTTCGATCGAACGACATTTTGCATCTTTTTTTTTTGTTCTTCTTTATTTTTAAATATCTTACTATAATTCCATCGTTACAGTTTTATCGGTCGTTAAATGTCTTCACTCTCGTTTTCACCCTCATCGACGAGGGCGTGCCGATCGAAACGTACTGGCCCTCTTCTTCCTTTGCTTTTCCTAATCGGACTGGATAACGAAGAAACGTTTTTTTTTGTTTGTTTGTTTTTTTTTTTTATTCGATAGATCCCTTTCATCGTCCGTGCGCGTCGTGCCCATTGTCTTCTTCCGGATTGAAATTTGTCGCGCGTCCTCAACGCTTTTTTTAGGCCCATTTCTCGTTTCTCGCTTCACATTCCTTGATACCTTCGTCTCGTGACAGTACGGATAGACCCGGTTAGCACGCCCCGTGTTAAGATGTGTGTGTGTGTGTATTTTTTTTTTAGTTAAAACGTGAGTGAATACTTCTTTTTTTTAGCTGGGTGTAGTTTTTTTTTCTGCGTGGGTATGCGTCTCTCTCACTCATTCTCGCAATCTTTCATTCGTGTCGTCTCATTCACTCTTAACCTTTCGCGCGCACTTTCGCTCTCTTTCTCTCTTTCGTTCGCTCGTCGTTCTTTCTCTCTTCTTGCTCTCTTTTCTTTTGCTCGCGCGCTCTGCGTGTGTAAACTTCTCCTGTGTCTCTCTAGTAGTAAGTTTCTTGCTCTAACCAGCCACCAGGATTTCGGCGCAAGTAAAATCGTCTCGTCTCGTCGTAGATGAAGATGGCGAACATGAACGGCAGAGCTGGTAGCCACCAGACGAATCTGGAAAAAAGAAGTTTATTGTGATCGAATGTTTCACTTTTTTTTTTTTCTTAACAATTTATGACAAAGTTTTTAAGTAACTCATATTATTAATTAATCGTTAGAAAAAGTTTATAATGCTTACTTAAGCGGGAACATGCGTAGACCCTTGTCCATGCCGGGTGTGTAGCTTAGGAACGCAGCTAGTGCAGTCTCAAAGATGAGACCAAAGTTGAGCGCCCAGTTTCTCATTCCCTGATGGATGATCGAATTACGACGCGTCTTACAGACTATCAGATCGGCCCACTGTACGATGACGATCGATACGAAGAAAGCCGTGTGGCAGGTGAATTCCAATGTCTTCCTATCCCTGTACGTCTATTCAAGAAAAATATTAAAAAAAACATATAGAAACGATTGAAAACATATGAAACATTCTTATCAGAAAAAGAATAATTTATATAAATCATGTTCACGATAAAGAAGAATAAAAAAAGAATTCTGTATACATCATGCTTGATCAAAGACCCTGATAACCCAAAATCATTCTAATTTATAAACCATGATTAACATAAATCATAAAAATATGATTTCTTTACCCATTCCTGTCCATAGCTGTCTCTGAGATCGTTGATCGCCTTCGAGTCCCATTGCTTTCGGATACCGAACAAGTGAAGCGGTAAGAAACCATTTTCAGCCATGATGACGAAGTAAACGAAGAATCCAGCCGCGGCTTGAATCATACCGATCTGTCCGTACGCCATGGAGATAAGCCTAAACGTTTGAAGATCACTCGTTATAGAAAAACATCTATTCTTTCGGTCGTCAACAAAAAATTAGGGTTTGCTGTTTGACGATGACCATCGAAGAATCTTTTCGATAATTTTAACAAATACCTCGTTCACCATATTTCTTTGCAAACTATGATGATTAATATTAATTACATCGATTGCTAAACATTAATTATAAATTAAGATCCGATGAAAAAAGATTCTTCGAGTGCCACGAAGCCGTTCGTGTGTAAGGTATAAATATATATAATATGGTCACTAAGAGAAGGCCTAAGTTTATTTGACTATCTAACTAGCCTATCTAATGGTGGTGTTAGTATATACGTATAAAAGCCGTAAAACGTTATGTCCTTGGTGTATCTTATCCAAGGACAAAATGCAGATCACTTACCGATAAGACGAAGACGGCAAAATGAATTTTGCTCTTTTTCCTTCTCACCGATACATCGTCATCGTCAACGTCATCATCGTCGTGAAGCATGCCACGCTTATACAAATACGCGCGCACACATAGTAGTAGTAGTAACGATAGTAATAGTAGTAGACATAGTAGTGACAGATAGGCAGAAGTGACACAGCCAGAAGACAATGTTTTTTTAGAGTTTTTTGAGCTTATGCCGTGTCAAGAAATGCATTTGGCAAAGGTGCATGCGATCGAAGCTGTGGTATCGTGCAAATTTGTCTGTTTTTTTTTTTTTCGGTATTGTTAGTTTCGCCCTGGAAATCGCAGCAGCTTTGCTCGGGCGATCGAATTATTCGAGCAAAAGTTTTTTAATATTTCTGACATATGTATGTATACACGTACACGATAGTGTGAAAAGTGTTCATGTAATTGTTAAAATCGAATGACTGATTTTTTATTTAATAAATGAGTTAATCTAATATTGCGAAGAAATTTGAAAGCTCGCTGGATGATATCTATTAAAACATTTGGAAACATGGTTAAAGCTATTTGCAATACTTATAAAAGGAGAATTAACTGACTTTGATACGGTCTATAAATATTGAAATGTTTCAGAAAAAGTGATTCAATTTGAAACATTCTTCTACACTCGTTGTACGTGCACGAAAGGTACGCGTGTGGTACGTAAAGTGAAAAATAAATAAAAAAAATGATCGAGTCAGACACTTTCATCTTATCTTTACTTTCACGGTTATCGGTCAACACTGTTTAATCTACCACGATGCATCTCCTTCGATTAGTCTTTTTAATCATGAGCTAGATCAGATTGATCGGTGAAGATTAATTAGAATGCGAGTATGCATAATATATGTTCAAACATATACATATATATGTCGATACATCGTGCTTCGAGATATTCGCGATGATGGGGGGCAAAAGAGAATGGGGTTAGAAAATTGGAGGAAAATAAGAGTGAGAGAGATAGAGATGGTGAGAAAAATCGTGAATGGTATGAAGTATCGTGAACGATTATAGTTGTAAAAAAAAATAGTACTATTTCTAAACGAGTCGTTTTCAGAAGAAAAATTAGAAAAGCAACTATGAGAATTAATTGGATTATTTATTTTCTTCGAATTTTGGTTCCTTCGTCTGTTATTTCTAATTCGCTGCCAGGCCGTGCACTAAGAATATTCACTTCCAAAAGCGGCTCGATTCTTTCTACCATCTAAACACGGGCCAGTGAAAATGATGATTGATCGATCATGGTGAACGGTCATTTGTTCGGTTGATATGTAGGTATCGTGCAGAAAGACACGCATATCGGTGCTGTGCGGTATATGAAATATCGTTGCTTGTAAAATGAAAACACGTAGAAGTTTCTCAAGCTAAGAGATTAAACGACATGTTTTAAAACGAAATTAGTGCCACGCACGCAAAATCATCGTTCTATTATTTGTTTCAGCGACGCTCTAAAAATGTGTGTGGCTAAGAAGCATTCGGCATTCCCAACATCTTAAATCATCGTATTTGAAAAAACTTGCTTTGTGCTATGCTAAGAACTAAATTCCTAGAGAAAAGAGAGAGAGATAGACAGATAGAGAATGAAAGTAGTGTGATAAAAAGATAGAGAGAGAAAGAGAGAGAGAGTGAATATAAAATGTGACAGTGTCTAATAATGCGGAGTATCTACCGAAATATTTTACTAGAATTAATCAAAAATATTGTAGCATTAAAATTGACAAATTTCTTTCAATCATTTCAAAAGCGATTGTTCTCGTTTGATTTAAATAAATTAATTGTTACGAAGACTGACAAAAATTTCTTTCTTTGAACATTTCATTGTTTATAAATCTTTTTCAACAAAAAATATCGGTAAGCGCTCCGTCATTGTGGTGTAACAAACATGATGGTCTCGATATGAATCGTAAGAATATTTGCGATATTTAGAGCGGCCAAACGTGAATTTGTATTATTCATTTGGAATACAGTTTCTTCGTTCACTTCCGTCCCTTTCTCATGCCTCTTTTTTTTAGTCACGACAGTCTTTACTATCTTCACTAAACCATAAATCCTAATTAATAAAAAATTCAATATATAAAAAAAAGAATTTTGATCGACGAACTTTTATCAACATTAAAAAAAATTGTCAAAAATACGGTGCCCATTTGGCCACTCCGACAAAAAACAATCGCGAATGATAAGATTGGGTCTGTCGATGAAGATGTGACGGAAAGAGAAAGAGTGATCATCAGCTGTTTTTTAGCTTTTTTTTTCTCTCTCTGACGATCTGCTAAACTTTTTTGTTTCTCTCGTTTCTTTAATTTTGTTGGTGTTGTCGTTGACTGTTTTGTCTGTTTCTTTTTTCTCTTTTGTTTTGGATGAGTGCATTAGAGTTTCTCTAGGTTTTCGTTCTGTGGGTGGGTAGTTGGGAGACCCACCTTCGGTTGACAAGATTGTCTCTGTAAGGATCGCGCGGCTGCCGTTTCATAATGTCCGACTCCGGTGCCTCGTAGGCTAGCGAGATGGCCGGCACCTGCCATCCACCAATCATTAGAAAATGTACCACTGACCCACCGTTTAAGTTTAAAGAAATTTCAAAAAAAAAAAAGTCAAAGTAAAAGAGAGATAGGTACATGTACGCATAGTATAAAGTATATATAGGTAATATATCTCCTAAATTTATATAGATATATTAGAAATGCATTTATGTATATGTATATATATAGTTAATCTGCATGTATATTATATACATATATGTATATATGCACAGTGCGAGCGAAAGAGATAGAAACAGGTAATTAGAAAAGTTATTATAAAAAAGAGATCAAGTTCAGGCATTCCGATCGAGTTTTCTAAGCCCCAGGGAAGAGGAATTCAGAGTCGTAGAAAAGCGTATCATAGAAAAGTAACCAAGCAAGATTCTGATACGAGCTTAAGCAACCTAGGTGCCTCGTAATTGTTTGCTTTTTCTTGCGACTTTACCACCACCCTGGTTTTATATTTCAAAATAGAGAGACGAATTTTTCGATTAACAAGTTGATCGCCATATTAATTTGACACAAAGTTTGCGATACTGTAAATATAAATTATGTGGAAGAATAAAGTGGAATATGATCGATACGAAAGAATTCATTTTTGTAAACGAGGATAAATTCGTTTTTTTTTTTTAATAAAATGAAAATTATTCGAATTATTTCGTTTATATTGATTTCTACAAAATTCGACCAGCGATCAACATGTTAAACGATTTTTCGCACTTAGCCGTGCATATCGTGCTTTAAAAAAGTGACAAGGATGACCAGTCCCTATACCCAGCCGTGTCGAAACATCTACTTTTTTCCAAAAATCATTTATCATTATAATTCGTCCAACGTCTGGGCATATATGTTGAGACTGTTCGACCGTGAGCAAAGAAAGAGGATTCGCGTACGATCGTAATCTCAAAATGCGAATCGTCATGTGCAAGAGGAAAGAAAATGGTAGAAAAAGAAGTACATATTCGCCTCTCTTGTTCATCCATTTTTTTTTTTTGTATTTTTTCTCAAAATTCAAACGGTTCCCTTCTCTTTCGTGCACTTCGTATAAAAAGTTTGAAGCTTGACCTTCGATTAGTAACCTTAAACACAATCTAACTCCCTCACGTAACACATGAACGAAAAAACCATATGAACGATATTTTAAAGAAACAAGAGAAATACGAATTAATTGAAGAAACAAATTTTTATTCGTGTCTGTGTTACGTGAGAGCGTCAAACGTATTTTCACCCTGTCGATTAGTATACGCCTTTTCCATTAAACAAAAAGAACCCTTTAATCTCCCACCACATTATCGATTCTTTTCTTTCTCTTAAAAAAAAGTTTTTCTTTTAGCAACTTTATCGCTTTCTCGGCCGTTCAGCACCCATTAGAAAGTTGCCAGTCGCAGAAGTGGTAGAAGGCAGCGGCGAAGGCAGCGCATTACAGAATAAAACATGAGAGATTACTGTAAAGAATAAAAACTGCAAGAAGTCATGACGCCCAAATGTACAAGAGGTGCCTTGCAGTGATGGTGGCAATAAAAAACAGTAGTAATAGTAGTGGTAGTAGTAGTAGTGGTGGTGGTGGTAGTAGTAAGTAATAGTAGGCAGTAGGTAGTAGTAAGTAGTGGTTGTAGTAAGTAGTAGTAGTAGGTAATAGTAAGTAAATAGTGGTATACAGAGGTAGCAACTGTGAACTGCAGCAACTGTGACATTAGATAAAAATAGGTAACGATAGTAAAAAACCGCAAACTATGGAGAATGCTGGCTTTGTGATGACACAAGGGGATAATTACTGAATATTAGAGAATAAATAGATATAGATAATATTTACGTATCTCGATCTATATACACAATATATATATATGATATATACATGTAAGGTCGATCGAAAAATCAACTAGACTAGCTCGTTCTAATTCGGAAGTCACGTGACTGGAATTTCATCGATATTATTTTAAAAAAAACGAAAATTGCATTATTTTCTATTCCTTGAATTTTTTTTATTTAACGATCACCGTTACAGTCACGAGATCTCCATCTACCAAAGAGATTACCAATCATACGGATAAGAAAGATCGTAGCAGCTCGGTCCGTGATCTGAAGGGTTAGAAACAAAAAAAGAGATATTGCTTGATACAGAAAAGACGTGAGAAGTTCGTCCAAAAAAGAATCTACACACGAAGCCGATATATGTATAAATGATTATAAACGTGCACGGATCGATATCTATGTATTTAGGGTTGAAAGAAACGATTCTCGAACGTAGTCTGCAAGCTTACGTAAGAGGAATTATAAAGGTATAATGATAATCTAGAAAAGTGATACCTAATAATAAGGCGTTGTTGTGTCTTGGAAACACGAGACTTTTCTGCATCAATCGGATTAAGACGATCAAGTTCCTGTAAAATGTATCTCCTCCAATATTTTTTTTTTTTTTTTTTTACACATTCACGAGTACTTTGTTCGTCATAAAATTGTTGGCTGATATACTCACTAGGACGATTCTACGGGCTCCGGCGTACAATATTCATTAATATAAATATATCTATAGGTGGAAAAATAGGAAAGAAATCAGGGAGATTCCTACGAGATTCTGCGAAAGCCTTTACACAGTAAACGATTTGACGATAATATTTAAGAGTGCGATCAACGATCCTCCTCCAGACACTATTACTTTTTTTTTTAAATTTTCTATCAATTTCGAATATTTGAAATATTAATTTTTTTCAATCGAATCTCGAGTAGGATCGCCGAATGACGCCCTTCCATAGATAGAGATACAACACAACAAAGTGAAAACAATGTCGATCTCTCGAGCGAGGCACAAGAAACGTTCAAATTTGATCTGTGGCGTGAGAGGCAGCCAAGGGGAATGGGAGAAGAAAAGAAAACCGAAAAATCAAATATAATCAACGCACGAGGCAATCCGTGACGGTGGTTTCGCTGAAGATTGGGATTCTACAAAAAAAGTTTTAAGATTCTAATCTAGAAATGAAAAGATTATAGATTAGAAATGACATTTTCTCTGAACATAATAATTAATTGCAACATAGAACACCAATGTCCACTCAGCCACTGCGTCACCGTATACGCAAAAAAAAAAAAAAAGATTTATAATAAAAGATATAGCGCATTTCATCGAGAAAGGAAGAGACATAGTAAAGATAGAGATAGATATATAGGCGTAGGAAAGTAGAGAAAGAGTGGAAAAAACAAGGGACGGCAAGATAATAGATAGAAGAATGCTGATTAGGTGAGATATATTCAACGATCATGCGAATTCTTAAAGGAAAACGCTTTCCTTTATTCTTCAGCTGTGCACAACCCATACACCTTGAGCCCCTGCGTTGGATTAACGATCATTATGGATCATGATGGCCGGTGCGAAAGTTCCCTTTCCTTTATATATATATATATACCACATACAAAAAAAGAACAATCTTGTTGGCAAGAAAAGCTCGAAATTCTTAGAGATTAAATTTAAATAGAGATAGACGAGGGTGTAGACGAGGAAGAGAGATTAGCTGAATAAATATAGAAACAAAGAGACTTAGGATCGAGATTAGAATCAGCTTACCTTGACATTAGCTATGAAATACGAATACGATCGAGGAGGCGTCATCGTGGATCTTTTTCGAGAAGAAAATTAGAAGAAGAAACCTCGATTGCTCGCCCTTTTTTTTAATTAATTAACGACTTCTCATAATAAACATAGGGGGAAATGGTTGAAAACCATGGAAAAATATTGAGAAATGGGAGAAATAATTAATTAAAAGTATTCATCGTATTTTACGATTTAATCAAATAGACCGGTCTTGCGTGATGCTGTATCGATGTAAACGTAACTTCTTTATTACTCAAAGATTTTTTGTATGGCGACGAACAACTTTGAAAGAGAATTCTGGAATGACGAGCAACCGTAATTGAATCAGCTGTATAAGATAGAGAAAATAGAGATAGGTGGAAAGGATAGATAGAGAAAGAAGATCAAACTCTGATAGTAAAGCTTCCTGATACCTAGCAACCAATCCCCTGACGTGTTACATCTTCGTGCATGAGATCCCTTTACCTTGTTGTTACGTTTTGTCCTACCGTGTTTTAGATCGAGGTATCGAGAACGCAAACAAATTGATCCGAGCCCCACATATATATAGAAGTATTAACAATTTGAATAAAATACGTGAGATATATGTAAAAGAATGAATTAAGTGGTGGATGGAAAACAATTTGTCTGGCAACTCACTGATCACCTCGATCTTCGTGTACCCTCGATCGTACGTAATCGATGAAAGAAACGTGCGACGAGATATAGAAGTAGGCCTTCGAGTCTTGGTGTGTCTTTTTTTTTCTCGGTGTATCAATAAATATAATACTATATATACATTTGGTAATAAAGTAATATATATATAGTAATATAACTTATACGAAATAGAAGAAACTAACTACTAAAGTAACCATAGTAGAATAAAGTGTAAAGAAATATATCGATAATAAAGAGAGCGATCGAATCATCGTGAATCCTTAGGTTGTCGAAGCTCCATCGATTGTTTTCAAAAATGAAATCATAACTTTTCGATGATTAACTTTCTTAAAACTTGAGTAGCTTCGAGAATCCCATAGGATTATCACGCGATAGACGATAACCCTCTCTTTATATTTGTTCTTTTCGATCACAGAGAATCGTCTCGTGTGTTTTCGTGGTAGAGATTTCGTTTATGTTGTTTTGATGTGTTACCTTTCGTTAACTAGCTTGTCAGTGAAGGGGTTTCGTGGCTGTCGCTTCATAATATCGCTCTCTGCCTCCTCGTAGGCTAGTGAGATGGCGGGTACCTGACGTCACATTATCAAGAAGCTCAGTATAACAACGCCAACATGTAAATCAAGAATACGTCGGTTTCGGTGACCTTCACGCAAGCATGCTGACCAATCTAACGGTTACGGTTATCGAATTTCATTATGGCTACTACTAGAATTAAAAAAAAAAAAGATCTACGTGGTTCTACCATGGCATGGAGAAAAAAAAAATAGAAAGAAAGGAAATGATATATTCGACTACATTTTTTTGTTCCCGATCGTACCGTCAGCATCCTTGCCCGAGAAAATACACGACGAAGCGTAGAAGATAAATCAAATTAAATGAGAAAACTAAATAAATTTGGAAAACGAAGGAACCAGGAAAGATACCGAAGGATCACAGGGATTATGAAGTCTTGGAATTTTTCCACATCGATGTGTGCACGATCGATGATATTTATCGGGGCAATCGTTTTTTATCTTTTTTAGCTGGTTATGCGTTTAGTTATTGGTACCTGAAAGAAAGAGTCGTTGTTCGACCACGAGTATAACGATAGATGATAAAAGAGACTTGAAATGTTGCGTTTTGTTAATAGTAAGACTCAGGGTTGAAATCCTCGTGCTCGAATCAACATGAAAAAGAGAATTATAGTCATAGCCGTATGCCATCTTATCGGTGGCGTAGATTTGACCTAAAAGAAGCTACGAATTATATAAAGGAAGAGATAACTGCTCGTCAAAGGTGGTCGTTGATCGGTGATTGGTCTGCATCTAGCATTTACTGCACATGTACTGGAGCTCTACCTGACAAGGGTCTTTTTTTACGAAAGAATCCAACAAGGTTATAACAAAGAAATGTGAAAAAGCGAGTAATTCCTAATGGTTTGGAATTTTGTTCTTGGGGGAAGAATAGAGAACCTTTCGTTAACGAGGTTGTCTCGATACGGATCACGTGGCCGTCGCTTCATTATATCGGACTCCGCCGTCTCGTAAGCCAGTGATATAGCTGGTACCTGACAATCATCAGTGATCTTTAGAGAGGAATCGAATTTTTTCGTGGTTCGCCTGTTGGTGGAAATCTTCATCGTGACAATTTTGTTTTCTTTTTTTTCAAAAAGTCAATACAGTGACCCTGGAGCTACGCTTGGAAAGTAAAAGATTCATATTCAGAATTTCCAGCGTGGCTCGAAGGTCAACCGTTTAGAAAGAGAGGTATAAGAAATTTCAAAAGAAAAATATATAACTTTGTCCTTATCCTCCTCCTCGTCAATTCGATTCGGCTTAAGAATGACGACGAGGAGGATGTATCGGACTGATCACTCACCATGTCGGTTCCCAGATCGATGCAGAGAATAGTGACGGTACCAAGAGGCAACGGTATGTCACAGAGGATGAACGCCAGGAAAGGAGAGATCTCGGGTATATTCGAGGTCAAGGTATAAGCGATAGATTTCTTCAAGTTGTCGAAAATCAGACGACCCTCTTCCACGCCAGTTACGATGGAAGCAAAGTTGTCATCTAGCAGGATCATGTCGGCGGCTTGTTTCGAGACATCCGAGCCGGCTATACCCATAGCTACACCGATGTCTGCTTTCTTCAAAGCTGGCGAGTCGTTGACACCATCGCCTAGAATATTACCAAGAATATATTATAGACATAGGGTTTATAAAAGAGACGAAATAAGGGTCGAGACGTTAAAAAACGTACCAGTTACGGCTACGATGGCACCCATTCGTTGACAGCCTTCGACGATAATGAGTTTCTGCTGAGGCGAGGTACGGGCGAACACAATTTCGGTGTGGTACCTGAGAATCTCGTCCAGTTGGTCGGAGTTCAGTTCCCTGAGTGCGGTTCCATGGATGACTGCGGCCTTGGCTTCGCGAGGATTAACCTCGGGTACGGGAATGTTGAGCCGCTGTGCGATATCCTCGACGGTTTCGTTACCTTAAAACGACAGAACATATGATCCAACGTTTTGCTAAGTAGAATATAAAGAAATTAAAATGAGTATATACCTTCGGAGATGATGCCGACGGATTTGGCAATGGCTTTGGCAGTGATCGGATGGTCACCGGTGACCATAATAACCTTAATACCGGCGGATCGGCACTTGGCGACCGCATCGGGCACCGCAGCCCTGGGCGGGTCGATCATCGACATCAGGCCCACAAAGCGGAGTCCGTCGCACGGGAAATTAGGGTCGTCGGAGTTGAATTTGAAGCCGATCGGGAACTTGTCGGACGGCAGTACGAAATCGCAGAAGCCGAGTACACGCTCACCGAGGCCACCGAGCTCGAGGTAAGCATTATTAAAGGCTTCCTTCATCTCCTCGTCGAGGACCTTTTCCTTGCCACCGATAAATATGGTCGTGCACCTGTCGAGAATCCTTTCTGGGGCACCCTTCATCACCAATAGATGTCTCGGATCGTTGGGATCGTCGGATTCGTGGACCGAGACTTGATACTTGTTGGTAGAGTTGAACGGAATCTCGCAAACCTTCTTATTCTTCTTCCTCATACCCATTACATCACCATGAGCGAGTTCCATACATTTGAGAAGAGCAGCTTCTGAAGCATCACCGTTAACCTCACGCTGAAGAATAGGAACATCGTCTTGGCTAGGCTTGAACTCGGCACGGTTGCAAAGCGTAGCGATCTTGGACAATGCCTTGAATCCTGGACTCGTACGATCGTACTGCAAACCAGACTGATTCTCCGTGGTATCGGCTTCGATGATTTGATTGTCGAACCACATATGAGCGACGGTCATTCTATTTTGGGTGAGGGTACCTGTCTTATCGGAGCAAATGGTCGACGTAGAACCAAGGGTCTCGACGGCTTCCAAATTCTTAACGAGGCAGTTCTTCGAGGCCATCCTCTTGGCCGTAAGCGTGAGGCACACCGTTACAGTTGCGAGCAATCCTTCGGGCACGTTCGCCACGATGATACCAATAAGGAAGATTACGGCATCGAGCCAGTGATAACCAAGGATGAAGGCGATTAAGAAGAAGGTTATTCCAAGAAATACGGCTACGCCAGTAATCAAATGAATAAAGTGATGAATTTCCTTAGCGATCGGTGTCTCGCCTGTATCCAAACCGGATGCTAATCCAGCGATCCTACCCATCACCGTTTGATCACCACAGCAAATCACCACACCTTTCGCGGTACCCTCTACCGCGTTCGTAGAGAAGAAAGCAAGATTCTTCGTTTCCAAGGGGTTTTCGTTCGTGAACTCGGGCGACCTGGATTGTGGTTCGGATTCACCGGTTAGCGAGCTGTTGTCTACTTTGAATCCTCGCGATTCGATGATTCTAACATCAGCTGGGATACGATCACCGAATTTTACTTCGACTACGTCGCCGAGCACAAGGTCCTCCGCTCTCAGGGTCAATTTTTCACCTTCCCTGATCACAGTCGCGAATTGCGGGACCATGTTCTTGAACGACTCCATGATCTTGCTCGACTTGCTTTCCTGATAATACGAGAATATACCGGTCACTATGACGACCGCCGCCAGCACGATGCCGAGGTAAAGATTGTCGTCGTTCGGGTCCTCGCTCGTCGACGCTTGGATCGAGTACGCGATGAAACATAAGATCGCACCGATCCAAAGTAGCAAGGCAAAACCACCGAAGAGGTTCTTGCAGAATTTCAACCATTCTGGTGTCTGCTTCGGTGGCGTTAACGCGTTCGGTCCGTCCCTCTCGAGGTTTTCTTTTGCTTTCGCGTGACTGAGGCCCTGCAATTCGAACGAAATCTCATTAGATGTTTATCTAATGTCTTTTACTTATCGGAATTCTATTAACCTTTTTACACTCGATGAGATTGATTTTAATGACAATAGAGTGGCATCAGAGACCAGAGTAATAGATTTTCAAAATCTATTCGGGTCTCTGGTGGTACTCGATGTTTCTTTTTATTTTAATTTATCTACCAACAACTCGAATATATTTTTTTTTCATAACTTGTGAGTAATATAAGTAGGGGAGACCGGGGCTAAAAGTCCCAGCGGGAAGTTGTCCCAGTCATAGTTTTGGTATCTTAGGGTGGAAGGGGAAACGTGTCCGGTGCATGGTGTACAGGTCTTAATGAGTAAAAAAAAGTATAGTGGTGGTCGTTGTGTTTAGTCTTCCCTGGTTACTTCAAGAGACGAATTTATATTTTGATAAGTTCAATTCTACTTTGGGTACATTACTTAAGCATCTCTAGGCAATAGTAAAAATCGATTGCACACGAGTTCGCACATGTAATAGAAAGAGAATTTGGTCAGCTTCATTTCCTTGCCAGAATTTTTAAAAAACGCCTCGATCTGACTGAACTATTACCCGAGAAACAAACCTATGAAAATGGGGCAAGTTGTCTCACACGTCGGGGTAAGTTGTCCCGACAATGAGATCTGGGACAACTTGCCCCATCCTCATTTTTTTGCTGTAACGTTTGTTTTTATCATTAGTTTTCGACAGAATTCAGGTTTTCGTTCATGATGCATACATCAGGATTTTTGTCAAAAATCGATGCATCTCAAATTTGCCCGATCAAATACTCGTTCGAAAGAGGAAAGTCTCTAATTTACGAATGTGGCTTCTAATCTAGTGTGGCTTCGAAAGGATGACTGGTTAAAAAGTGACAGCGATTTTTCTCTTGAAAACGACCCACACTCCGACACTTAAAAAATTTATTTTTCAACACTCCGCAACGATATCGAAAAACGGACACCGGGACAGTATTCTGCATGCTTTCTTCTTTCTAAATCTTGATTCATACATCAGGATTTTTGTCAAAAATCGATGCATCTCGAATTTGCCCGATCAAATACTCGTTCGAAAGAGGAAGGTCTTTTCTTTACGAATATGCAAGTCGCGCTTCGATAGGATGACTGGTTCGAAAGTTACAGCAGTTTAAAGCTTGAAAAAGACCCATACTCCGACACTTAAAATATTAATTTCTCATCATTGCTTAACGATATCGAAAAACGGACAACGGAACATTGTTCTGCATGATTTTATCTTTAAAATGAGCCATTAAACATTGAAATCGGCGGTGGTGACCATTTTGGCAAAAATCATGATGCATAGGTCAGGATTTTTGTCAAAAATCGAAGCACCTCGAATTTGCCCGATCAAATACTCGTTCGAAAGAGGAAAGTCTCTAATTTGCGAATATGCAAGTCGCGTTTCGATAGGATGACTGGTTAAAAAGATACAGCAATTTTTCTCTTGAAAACGACCCATACTCCGACACTTAAAAAATTTATTTCTCAACACTCCGCAACGATATCGAAAAACGGACACCGGGACAGTATTCTACATGCTTTCTTCTTTCTAAATCTTGATTCATAGATCAGGATTTTTGTCAAAAAATCGATGCATTTCGAATTTGCCCGATCAAATAATCGTTCGAAAGGGAAAAGTCTCTAATTTACGAATATGCAAGTCGCGTTTCGATAGGATGACTGGTTAAAAAGTTACAGCAGTTTAAAGCTTGAAAATGACCCATACTTCGACACTTAAAAGATTAATTTCTCATCATTGCTTAGCGATATCGAAAAACGGACAACGGAACATTGTTCTGCATGATTTTATCTTTAAAATGAGCCATTAAACATTGAAATCGGCGGTGGTGACCATTTTGGCAAAAATCATAATGCATACATCAGGATTTTTCCTTGGAAACTTGCCCCATGGCGTGTCCCAAAAAACTCGTTTGCTTGGAATTGAAAAAAAACGTGTTAAAAACGTCCCAATGCAAGCGGAAAAATTTCCATGTATTGCTAAGAAGTTGGACTTTATGATGGTCACCAAAAAATTCGAAAATATAAGCTACAGAAATCTGTAGAAACAAAAAACCTAAAATTGGGACAACTAGCCCCGGTCTCCCCTATAATTAAAAATGAAATAGTACAACGTCTGAAATGACGTGAAAATGAGCTAGTAAAAGTTTAATGTTTTGTACTGTTATTTTCACCATTTCTTTAACGATTTTAAAAATCGATAGCTTGATAGAACCATAACGATAATATAAAATACTCACGTTTTCAGGATGCGTTTGAAATCTTTGATACAGTTCCTCGGGTGTGATTTTGTGGAAGTCAATGTCCAACTCCTGCTTCAAATCGTCTAAATTCTCTCCCTTCCGCTTTGGGTTCTTTCGCCGCGACTATATTAGAAAACAGAGGAAAAGAGAAGTACTGTTAGTAATTTCCTTTATTAATACCCTCGTAGACCATGATTTGCGTTAGTCCCATGTTTTCCAGAGTCAGTGAAGTGTGAATGGCGTAAGAAGAAAAGTAGTAAGAGAAGAAATGAAGTCACGACGTAACGGATTACATCCGCTCGAAGTTCCCCTCGAATTTTCCAAGATAGACGAAGTTGTGCTGAGAAACTCGTGTAGAAAATACAACACGAAGCTGACGTGAGTGCATTGCAGTACGGATGTGTATTAAAGTTTGGAAAGTGTTAGCGTTAGTGTAGTAATGGTAATAAAGTTTCGACTCTGGTAATTAATTATCTTCCATCACCTTTAATAGTACAATATAATCAGGTTAACAGGTTTATAAGATAATATTATAGAATACCCGAACGGTATAAGATCCCAATGAAGAAAGACAAGCTAGAAGATTACCTTTCGAATGTGAATATTAGAGAAATTAGGAAAATACATCGAAAAGAGGAGTAGGTACTTCAAATATTGTTAAATCGAGGAAAGTTGATCGATTAAATAGAAGAAGAAGAAAATTAGAAGTAGAAGAAGAAAGAGAAGATTGAGAATTCGCTGAGAAGAAAATATATTCTCGACCGGTAGCCAAATCGGCGTATTTCCCGGCTTGCGAGTTCTCGTTTATCGAAGAAGCGGATATCCCAGCACCGGATGCACAAATTAAGATTATTTGAAACGGAAGTCCTTCCTGAATACCTTGTACATCCCATCGGCTGTTTTGTTGTCGTCGCGAATGTTCGGTAATGTGGCGACCCTGTATGAATCTGAGCGGCCATGCTGGAAAACAAATGAGTGACAAACAAAATCATGAGGTGTAAATTGTATGACAAAAAAAAAAAAGATAAAAAATTGAAAATAATAAATAAAACCAAGTGTTTTTGAGTGACGTCGAGTGTAAAACTTGATATGAGATATATTAAAATAAAGGATGACGGATGAACGACGAGTTTTTAATCATTTCCCCCATATTTGTACTTCTATTTTAAAATTGTGCTTCGAGTGTTTGATATTTTATACGAATAAACTTCGTATATAATTAATCAACTTCGTTAGTTATTCAATTTATGTTTTAAATTCTTTGTATTCTTCTCTAAACTTTTTCAATCGACGATTACGTCCTCGTGCTTGAAGGGCTCTAACGTAACCGTACCGTTGAAACGAATACAAAATACTGCCTAATTTTCAAGAGCGACCTCGAGAGCGCGCGATGGCGGCCGGCACCGACGGCCTCGTTGAAATCCATCGTGTTTGGATAACGACCGTTTCCGGTTGGACGATTCAATGGAGACGCCAGAATGAATGGGCCGAACGTGTTCCGTAATCGACACCTTGACTCGGACAAAGACTCATTTATCGTAATCCCTTTGATTTTCCTGCTTTTTTTTCACCTTCCCACTATTATCGACGAAGTCACGATAACGAGTGGAATTTAAAAGGCTCGATGGTGATCCTTCAAAGATCTCGTAAAAAGAGGCCTTTCGATGGAAAACGTTCGAGTTGGAAGAAATTCCTAGGTTAATTGACGCGGGAAAATAGATCGAGTGAATAGTCTTTTTTTTATAAAGCAACGAAATATTGTTTTGGCTTTTTTTAATCGTTGCACTCGATTATAAAATCCTTAAATAATCCTGGTCGTTTGTTAAAAGCTCAATTCAATGAATGAACCTTAGTTTGAAATTTTTCATTGACTGAAACTTGAATTAGAATACACTCAAACCTATTTTTTTTGTGCGGTAGATATTTTTTTCAAAAATGTATTGTGAACAGTAGCTTTGTTAGCTACTTATGACGTTTCGGAATATCTTCTTTGTGTTTTTCCTTTTATGCAATCCCTATTCCCCGCACGAAACAGGTTTTGGAATGTATTATAAAAAATCCTTAAGTAATCTTTTCAGCGTGAAATTGACAGTAATATTCCAGAAGTTGCAAATTGCCATGAGAATAATTAACAACAAAATCTAAGTTATATTTTGCAAATACTAGTCCTCTAAATCTTTCTAATCGGTACATTGCACTGTAAAAGTTCTAGAAAATTAAAAAATTTCATTGCTGGTCAAAAGCCTGTTTAGTCTTTGTCGCAATTCGCAAGGGAAAACGGAACAGCGAATAGCGAGAGGTAGATATGCGAATAGAAACCGAGAGAGAGATAAAAGAGGGAGGGGGATGCAATGCTCGTAGAGCATAGAAATTCCCTGGGAAATCGACGAAACGCCGCAAATTCTGCTTTTATCGACCACCTTGCGGAGACGCCTTGCGGCAAACTAGCTGAGTCAACGCGAATTTACTGCGCGGCACGCGATACACGATACTCCAGATTATCCAACGAATACATTGCCGATGACGTAAGCTCGTAGCGCCAACGTTTGCCCTAAAAAAAATTTCAAGGGTCCCCCTTTCGAGAGACCCCTTCGGCCTCTCACTCCCTTTTTTTACCGTTGCAGTGTCGAGGAGAAGGGTCACGCACCCCTTCGTGCCAACGAGAAGAGAGGGGTTGGCTGTATGGGTTCCAACTTCGTCCATCTCACGAAAGGACTATGAACTTGGCCTAGAATTTGCGTTCACAAATGTGGGTCTACTCGTTCTTTAAGAAATCAAACCGAAGGAATGCAAAAAAAACAAAAATTTTTAAAAATCATTCGATAAATGAACGATCACGGTCGTGTTTTATTTATTTGTTTTTTTTTGTTTTCAATCAAATTGAAGTTTGTCAATTTAAAAAAAAAATTGCCACTTTTTTGCAACGCTTCGATCGATAAATATAACGAACGTTGACGAACACGTGAAAAAGAGACACGTTCGTTGACAACGAGCAATTACTGTCGAACGTTACGCCAGTGGAAATTCTCACGGTCTGTCAAGCAGTTAATTCTAATCGCGATGATATAAAGAAGATAAAAGCATTTTATCAGACAGCCTCTCCGTCTCTCTTCTATACGCGTCATGATATCGTACGGAAAATCTAGAACTTCCTTCTCTCCCCCCTAGTCTGGTATTTCCTAAAGGTTCATCTCGATCGAAAATCTCAGGAACTCGGGCCGATGAACAATTACGATCTCCTCCGGGCTCGAAAGATCGCGATCTTCTTGCGAAGAATGTGACGGAAGCATGCGATAAGATCGCTTTGAAGCGAACGACAATTATCTTGAAATTAATCTCTCTTCCGTGACAAAGTTGTCGACAAAGCTGAGCTTGTTAGAAGATATTGGAAAGAAGCTGGATATTTAGCGATTTCTACAAAATTATATCCCTTTTTCTGTTATTACACTTACTTATGTACCTACAAACACAATATTTTCAATATAAATTCTGTATTATACGATTTTCAATATATATTTTACGTAATTTAACAAAATAAAAACTTGGAAACCTTGCATAGATTTGTACCTTTTATAACAAATACAATTCACATGAAACCCAATAAATTCATTTATACTATTCCTATCTACTAAAAAAACAATCTGTCAAAATACATCCAAAAAGACATATTACCTAAAGACCCCAGCATTCTTAAGCAATAGTTACATATTAATCTTACGCAGTCTTACCAACTATTATACCAACCAAACAATATCTCCCAAAAAATATAACAACCAACTAACCAGAGATCCCTCGAAGCAAACGAAATAACTAATTCAAACCCTAGCAGTGTTCGAAAGCCACAACATTCATAACGTTCCAAGCACGATCTTCCTACATATGAAATTTTGATAATTTTTCCCCAAGCTTCGGTACACGTGTACGTAGGTGCGTGCGATATATCTATCGAACTACCTCAGCGAGGTAGTAGCAGAGAAACGGCGACGAAATTGCATAATCGTGCTTCCTCAATGACGACCAAGCGTGCGACGACGACGGTGGCGGCGACGACGACGATGAACGAGAGATAATAATGTCACGGAATTGTCGTTTACATATATGAGGTGCGCGCGCGAAACCGCCATTGCTGCTAGGCCGCCGTGTCGTACGTAACAAAGTTACGTTTTTACGATCGTTCCTTTAAACGAACGAACGACCCTGTGACGTTTATCCAATCCCACACGGTGTAACCGGTTTCCGTGTCGAATTTAGTGCACGTGGAGAGAGATCCCGAGGACTTTTAGTGGCCGGGCATCGCGTTACGCCTTTACTCGATTCACCAGCCTAGGAATTTCCGTTTTAAGATCATTCCTATGATTGATCGTTGATAGAAGATCACGGTAGTTAGAGAGATACTGGGAAACGTTTGAAGAAAAAAAAAAAAATTCAAACGTTTTATGAAAGGGGTAAATCACGATTACGGAGTAAAGGATAGATGTAATATGTCATTGTGTGTGTTAGAGAGGGCTAGTACCTACAGGTGCTATGAGAATACTACCTAACGTGAGAACCATATACAACACGGTACTTCTATCACGGTCTAGGACTTACTTGGAGTCCTGATATGATAAGAAATCTTGCGAATACGACTTAAAACTTATAATAATCGCTTTTATGTAACATGGAAACTTTGAGTTAACAAAGAATTCCTGATGCTATTTATAATCAAGGTGTTACAATTTTATCTGTTATCTCATACCACGAATTGTATAATAACGCTGTGATTTCAGTTAACGTGATACGAACTTTCGATATGAGAATAATCACGTATGATCGATAGATGGAATTAACGAGTCTGTCGATGCGTGCTACGTAACTAACATACCTAGGTACCTACGTACGTTGGTATTCATAAGAGAACGCATAATAATGCCGGTATACGATTAGATGGAATACGAAGAGAGAGAGCAATAGAAGTCCGTGAATATACGTTCGGTAGAGTTCGCGAGCGTTCGCGAGCGGAAGTGGTCGGCCGGGGGCGATGCAACCGGCCGCAGGAAAGCGCCGACGCGATAAAATCGCGTCCCGAAGAACGTATACGTGGCTGCTGATACGTTATTGCGGCGACTCGTAACTCACGAGTGAATTGACCTTAAGAGCTTGCCTGGTCGCGACCGTGCCACTGAATACGAACCTCTTCGAACGAGCCTCTCC
Source organism: Ancistrocerus nigricornis (assembly GCA_916049575.1). Taxonomy (NCBI): domain Eukaryota; kingdom Metazoa; phylum Arthropoda; class Insecta; order Hymenoptera; family Vespidae; genus Ancistrocerus; species Ancistrocerus nigricornis. The sequence goes on from OU696667.1 coordinate 2,399,792, forward strand.
ATTTCTATCTCGTTCTATTCCTATCATCATCTCTTTCTTATACTTCATTAATTCATTAACTTCGTGGCCCCTTCGTCTCATTAATTGCTTAATCAATTTATCTCGATCGTACCAACGAGCAGAATTTCCCAAGACGGGTAATTAGCCTACAAAATAGTTCGTTTTGATCGGGGGATCGTAAGGGTAACGATTCAACGAGATCTAATGAAAGATCAGAGAGACGGTAAATAGGGGAGAGAAGAAGGAATGTTGTGGGCCGAGACTAGTTGGAAGCTGACAAGAAAATGATAGCCGTCGAGATCGTCTAGCAAAGGGCTGTGTTGGTGATACAAGATCGTTAAGGGAGCAACGAGACTTTAAGGGATTCGCGAAGGGTCGTTCAACCGAGTGTTCTCGATTCGAGTGCTACTCCCTCGTTTTTTTTATTCTCCCGTTTTAGATTGCTCTCTTCTTCCCATAAATATTCGAGGAATTTCCCTTTGTGGTTATTGTAATCGACGTGACGTCAAAATGCATACCAGTGGTAGACCAAGCTGATTGTTTCATTCTTGGAAATGGATGAGCTTCAAACGGTTTTAAATCATTTCTATTAAGGAGGATAAAGAAATGTTTCGTTCGAGTATTAAAACTGAATTGACAATTTCGGGACTGGGGATGACAATTTGTGATTTAGGGGATTGTCGTATCGTTTCGATTACTTTCTTTTATATGGAATAACACTCGTTATGGGAAAATACTGGGAATGATACAAAATATCAAGTAAATTATCGATCTTTAAATTTTAATTAGAAATATCTAAAGTATTCCACCTTTGAATCCTGATAAAGGTCGAAGATTCGATGAAAAGACCACGTTCGTTAGATTCTAATTATTCCGTTCAGCTCCCACTTCCATTGTCTGTCACGTAATCGGAAACCGTGATTATATAGTACCTATTTCAAGCAAAAGTTTAAACCTTCTAATCGAGTCTCTCCTCGAAATCTCACGAAGGTATTTGAGACTTTCGTCGGCTGTTGGATCCGACAAACGGAGTTTAATCGAGTTGCGTAACTATCTTCGGGACCCTCTTCACGAGAGCGAGACGGTATGCGTGCGTATATATGTGCGAGATACGTATGTGTTCGGAAAGAGACAGATAGAACATGAGAGAGGGTTGAGAATAAAGGATGCCCAACCGAAGAGAAGGGTTTTAACGAGCCGACACCGAATTATGAGCTAGTCTCACGGCTTAACCCAATTCAGGAGTTTGGAGCTTCTCGAAAGCGACGTTTGGCACGATGAAATGAGAACTTTCAATATTTCTCACCTTAGGAAATGTCATACGGTGTTCCAGAAATACGATCATTTACAAGAGAATTATTTTCCCTGTTAATTCTCTCGTTCTCTTTTTAACCTAATACATAAACCTAATCTAAAAACTATTCTTAGGATCTCTAAAAGCAAATAACATTGTATTTTAAACAAGTAAAGTATATCCCAAATGACGTAAGTACACAATTTTAAAGAACCCGAACTAAAGACAAACTATCAACATTAAAAGGTTTCTAAATACCGATCCATTTAAAAAAACCACAAAACTACTTTCTAAGTCCCTCTACTCTGATCTCAAATCGGAGATGTTCAAGTTAAAACCCCGTAGCAGCGATCCATCCCTCAAACTAGTTTCACTCAACGCATCGATCAATGTTCCACTAACAAAACAAGCAACGATAATTTCGGCCTACGTCGAAGACTAGTTCGAAATTCATGAAAAAGATGTACTACGTGAATCTTCGTAGTAAGGTAAGTAAAAGATCGATGAAGATCATGAAATAAATTTTGTCCGCAAACCTTTAATCATGCTAATTTTCAACAGTAATACGTAACGTCGCGTGCTTCGAGCACATATCTTCTTTTTCCCCTCTGTCTCTTTCTTGACCTCTCGTTACATATATCGTACGAACTTCGTGTCCGTGCCCTGTATCGAGGTTGATTTAAACCCCTCCTGTCCCTTCCTAACCTAAGAAGGTAGGTACGTTCCACAGTACGGTTGGTACGGTACCGATCTAACGAAACTAGACCTCTTTCTCTTACATGCATAAGTATATATACCCTCCTGGTATAATCTATCGTTGTTTCCTCTCTCTTGCTCGGTTTTCCGCATTACGCCTTCTATTTCTCTGTCTCTTTCGTCCCCACCGTCGCGGGTCGATGATGAAGGAACCCCGATGGAAATGCGCATGCGTTCTACGGTCTCACCACCCCTAACAACCCCCCGCACCATCATGGATCAATACCCAACCAGGGCACCTACAACGTTCGTCCTCGTCTACCGCAGAGCTCATCGCACACCAACTCACCCTGCACACACGATAAGAATAAACCAGACTGAAATGACCCTTTCTTAAAGATGTCCTTCGATATCCTGGATTGATCTTTGATATCTTAGTTTGATTAATATGTATACATATTATACTCGTGATACACCAACGATTCTACACATAGACTCGAATGCTTCTGCGGTAAGAATAAACCAAGTGACCCTTTCTTAAAGGTGTCCTTTAATATCCTTAGCTTAGTTTCTACCTATTTTCTTTATTTTATATTCTTTTTCCATTTCTCTACACCCCCAATGCGTAACCAGTTACGATTATCAAACCCCGTTTGGTGTAGCAAGCTAATCGAACGGGTAGGAAGCATCGTGGCCCGAGTTTATCGAAAGTCTCCCCAGAGGTTACCTCGTCTTCCTGTCACGCGTATCCATGCTCTCGAGACGAAAGAGACTGTGTTTGAGGAGGATAGACTAAGCCCGCGAAGCAACCAGCTGGCAACGACGTCGAACCGCTGACCCATTAATGGGATATGCTCCGTTACTCCTGAAGCTTCACCTCCTACTCTCTTCATCCTATATCCTCTAATGCATTTCACGCCGAAATCTATGCCAAGATTTATCGTGCTCACGTTCGATGGTATATTGCCGAGTAGAGGATTATAAGGACGAACGGTTGATGATTGTTCCAGGGTTTTGGGATTGTTCTGAGCTTTTGGTTGGGTTGCCATGTAATTGATCACGATGAAACGTCGTGTTTGGTTAGATCGAGATAATTGAAGCTGTGGGAAGTTTCTATCGATGGGGGTTGTGTTTAGCTATTTGAAGCCTGCTAAATGTAGATGGAACTGTTTTTATAGGTCGTTTCATAAATAGTACGATTTTCTTTCGGTGTGATTAGTACACTGGTGCACTGGTGCTATACAAAAATTTAGAGAGTTCTGATGGAAATGTATCATGCTGAATGTTAATATGATTAAATGAAATGTTGTTTTTATACCATTTTAGTCATTCTTTTGGTTTTCATTTAAAAAAAAATAGATACGAACGAATTTTATGAGTAATCCACCCCAAAAGAGTAATCGTTTTTTAATGGACGATGAACCCTCGTTGGTAGCAATAAAAATGGTGGATTATTACGATCGATCGAATACAAAGCAAACGATTGGACGTGATGAAAGAGAGATCTACTGTATTGCTCGACACAACCCAATCCGCAAACCTATTCTCCATCGTTCGATCGAGAAAATTGCTTAGCCTCTCGAGAAATCAAATCCTCGGAATAGAACGCGTTGAAAACTTGCTTAGTTCGAACTGTTCTATCGAATCCTTTGTAGGAGAATCCTTTATAGTTGGACTGGGTTTACGAATCGCGCCAAATTTATAGGTTCGTTGCCCGTTGACCTAGATACGAACTCATACGGTAGTATCCGTTCAGAAATTATTGATTCAAATGTGTCTTAAAACGGTAATAATGATTTCTGTGGATTACTGATAGAGGCTTCGATGTCCATTAAAAAAATTATACATTAAATATACATATCTTGTTAAACGAGAAGAATATATTTCAAAGCTGGGAGATTTCCCCTAAGAAACAATTTCCATCAAAAAATTCATACCACAAACTAACAACAATACTATATCCTCATATAACCCAAGACAATTTCTTCCAAACCCTGCAGCTTCTTGTAACCCATCCGAGGAACAACTTCCATCCCTAACTTATACCTCCAGGAAACATAAACTTCTGGCCTCGATTATCTCAAATTTGAAACTGAGTTACATCTAGTTTGCATTTCCCCTACAAACTTCTATCAAATCCAACACCGAACGTGTTAACGACACTTAACGAACAGAATACCAATAGTATTCCGGTACTCGGAAGACACTAATTGTCTAATGAACAAACGTTTAGGGTTTCTAGAACCTTAAAGTTTGAAAATTCTCGTGAAAAAGAACGTTTCGATGGAAGATGCAGCATCCGGGTACGTAGTCAACGACCGATCGAATCTCTTCCGTAAGCAGAAGAGCATCAACTAAGAGAGAGAGAGAGAGAATACAGATACAACAACGGCTGGCCTTGCACGCACCCTCACGCGTTACTCACTCTCGCAGAAAGAGAGAGAAAGAGACCTGTGACGTCAGGCGTGCGTCGCACAGGACGTTTTACGAATTGGGTCAAGAGGGAGAGATTGGCCGTTTAACTTGAGAGTGGCTACGTGCTGCTACAAACACACACATAGTCGTATGTTAGTTCGTATATTCTACAGTAACGTTCTTGCTACTAGTAGCAACTCACTATTACCGTAACCAACCGATCGCTCGGTTATATTGTCTTGCGACTAACACTTCTTTACATCTATATGTCCGAGCATGCACGCGCGTATCAATGGCAAATTAAATCCGCGATTAGGAGCACCCGCGAAATGGCACGCGGCGAGTAAATCTCGAGATATGTTGTTGCTGCTACGATTTCCTCGTTTGAGTTGGTGTTTTCTTAGTTCGTGCTTGCCAAGATTGTTTTAATGCTATTAAAAAGAATTATAGAAATATGAATAGTGGTTTAAGGATCTTGTCAACAATATGTGAAGGTATTTAACACTAGAATTTGACCAAGTGACGAGGTTTGACTCATTTATTAAGTATAGAAAAACTGAAATAATTTTTTTGAAACATATATTGGTTTCTGATAAACTGTATTACATCCAGCAATCTAGTGTTAAAAAATAAAAATTGTTCTATGGTTGAACTTGAATTAATTCATTAGTATTATTACCGGTAGCAGGTGCATATTTTTTAAGTCTTATATTTCGGTAAAAGATGAATCAGTTGATTTTCCTTAAATGATTATTAGCTGCTATAAAATATCGTGAAATAAGTTATCGATAAAGAATAATTCTATTACGAAAATTGTACCTAATTAAATGATAAAGCAGATATGATCACCTTAAAAGAAAATTATATAACAAATGCGTCCGTATGTTAATAATGTTGTCACAATTCATGCCAAGTTGTACCGATCGATCGAAATGATTTCATGCTTTTTCCTCGTCTATAGTAACCGTGGGTGGACGAGATTGGTGACTCGGGTAAAAGCGAATGCGCTTTTGACGCTTACGAGTACGAAGCTGTGTATGTTTTTGTTGATTCCCCGTTGGTGGGCACGCAAGGAGTGTACGCGGGTCGAGGTTCCGCGATTAAAATTGGCTTTTCGTCTATTCTCGTCCAGTCGTCCCTGAAAGTCTTCGAGACACTGACTGTATTTGTGTCGCACACCAGTTGTGTGAAAGAGAAGTAGAGAGAGAGAGAGAGAGAAAGCGAGAGAAAGAGGAATAGAAAGAGAAAATGCTTTAGGAACTCAGCCAACATTCTTCACTAATACTTCAATCTTCCCATCGTTCGAACTTGTCTACCGGGTGTTCAATCTTTGAGTCAGAGATACTCTACTTATGAACGCATAAAGGATAACATTTTTCTTCATTTTTTAACCGTTTCGACTTCAAAGTTTTCCAATCGGATTATGAAATATATCGATTCGAAGAAAGTCCGTTTTATCTCGAATCTAATTAGTTCGTGGACACGCAGGACCTTAGCCTCGAATTAGACAATTAAAACGATCGAACGAATTAATCCAATGAACCTTAACCTTTAAATTGAGCCGCATCCTTGAGCGTAGTGACAATTAAACGAAGACGATCTAACGTTCTCTTTACCTTCGTGGGAGCGTAACGAATTAAAGGGATCGAGAACGAGTGATTTTGTTATCGATCTTTTCATTCATTTTTCTCGTCATTCGATTCGTTTATTATTTATGAGATTATTAAGTAACCTGACGGTAAATATAATCATCATATTGGATGACAAGGATGATCATAATTAACTTATGTCTCGATAAAGTAATATGACATTAAATATAAATGTATTGGATGACAAGAATCGTCGTAATTCATTTATATACATTTTAAAATTTTTGTTTAGGTACTATTTAACTCGTATATTAATAATGAGATATAAATATGATTAATGTATTAAATAACAACCATTATAATTCAAAAACTTAATAAAAGTAATCTCTCCACTGGGTAGATACCGATTATAGAAAATCAGGTTAGAATCTAATATTGCAGGTCTAAATGATTGATTGCATGTTTTTTTGTTTCACAAAACTACTTTGCTACTTTATACTAATATCTTCCCAAATAAAAATCATGCAATTATGGTGGATCGATGAAATAAAGATGGTCGACAAGATTAAAGTAAACATTCCTACATGCGTATGCAAGTGCATCCACGTAACATATAGTAAAAAAAAAAATGATTTAGTATGATACGAGTATATATTCCACGAACGATTCGAGACATCGACCAACACGTTGAAAGAAACGTGACGAGCATCGACGTTACTAATCCAGAGTAAATACGAGAAAGAAGTCTTAGCAAATTGTCAACGTTGAATTCCATCTTCTAACGCACCTCTTTTATTTTTTATTTTTACTTCCCCACCTCTGCTCTCTTTACCACTATTCCTGTCATTCTTTTTGTATTTAGAAAAAGGCAAAACGTGCTCAACCTTCGCGGGTCAACGACCGCACTGGATGCTTACCGCATTATAGAGAGAAACAACGCTTCGTGCGAAGACCGAGAAATGCTCTAAGCGGAAGTCTTTGAAAGGGGGCAATTAAAACCGAGAGCGAGAACGCATTTGTTCGTTCCGTCATTCTTAGAATTCGGATTTAATAAAGAATCAATCGATTTTATCGAAAAATTTCTTCTCTTTCTCAATAAACGATTATATATCGAGAATGGTTGATTATTTTTTAATCGTATCGATTTTCCCACAAATTACAACTTTTCTTTCACTATTTTCATTTTTTCCCGAGCAAATAGGCGTTTGTTCGTTCTAAAATTCTCAATTATTTTTCATTCGATCGTTTTCTCGAAACTTTGATCTTTTTCTTCACCATTCCTCGTTTATTTCACGCTTTGAACGAGTATCAAGACAATAAACGATGATTTCGTGTTAAATTCCTTTTAAATTCGTCTTCAAGGTACACGAAGTCGTACGCTACGCGATTAGGCGGTTTCACGAAGCGATTAACTTTTATGAATGACGATGAATTACAAATGACTTTGACATTATACACGGTCAGTCCGACGTACACGGCCATTTATTATCTACTTTCGTATCGTACACACGTCCCATCGGGATCTTCATGCAGTTTACGATGGAAACGAAATTCCGTTAATTAATGAGATTGTTAATCAAAACTTTTCAATACCGATTAATTGCGATAAATTATTTTGGTGTATACGAAATTGCGAATCGGGTAATGCGACGATTACTGATCGGTATTTATAATGTTGAATGGTATGAGTTTTAAGTAAGTGATTTCTATAAATAAACTAGGCATCTCCCTAAATATCTGTGTATGAGGACAGTGACGAAACTGGTACTCGTACCTTTGGGCGATAGAATCTAATTTTCTAATGTATGATTTGTATGTGGAATTGAGATTATACACGAGTACATAATTTTTGTAAGTTTTAAATGAACATTTAAATATATAAATATTTTATCAAATACGAGCTAGTTCTCCTAAAAATTAAATTCCAAGAAGAGATAAATTTATCACAAAACGAACGAAATTCAGACTCTCGTCCCAAAGAAATCATGAAATTCTTTTTACGGAGGAATCAATGATGGAAATAAGAATCAAAAAATACAAAAAGCAGTCTGTAGTGGAAGTGAATTTATCGAGTGGCTCCCATTTCTGAAATTATTGAGCTAGAGGAGGGTATAAGATGGAAAAAGGAGAGCATAAAACTCGTGCCGATTTCAGCACTTATCGATCATTTCCAAGAAAAGAAGGCGCTATGTAGAGGCCGTGCAGAAATAGAAACTCTCGTTGCCGCTCATGCAGGATAAATGAGAGGAACGGCGGGAGAATTCAAAATCAACAGACTGGAGCGAGCATGTGTTGTATCGTCGTTCCAAGGTTCTCTTTATCTCACTCTATCTCTCTGGCTAGAAAAAAGTTCAATCCTTTTCAAACGAGGACGAGGTAAAGCATTTGTGCTTGCACGGAAATAGGTAAGTTCAGGATAATTTGACGAGAATAGAAATCGATTATTATGAACGAGCGTTGCAAAGGAGGGATCGATAGGAAACAATGTGATAGGAATTCGATCGAGAAGGTAATAACTAATATTCTCGTTGCATATATGACTAATCGTTTTTATCATATTCGAAATAATTTCTGAAGAGTTTCATTGTTTTTAGAAAAATTTTAATTATGAAAAATTTGCATTACTACGATCGTGTGTAATTTACGATTTAAGGAATAAAAGTAGCGAAGTAGGTCACTTATCTAATCCGATCTAATATGTTTAAATTACGCACGTGCATATTAAACATTATTTATGTTTATCAAACATTTATTATAATTCTTCGAATTGTAGTCAGGCTAACTCTGATTGAATAAATTTTTAAACATCCTGATCGAATTCTTCAAAATGTAACTGTCACGAAAAATAGACATTGATACGTGTCGATATCAAACGAACGAGACATCGAAACGAAAGGTAGAGATAAAGTAGAACCACCATTGTGTAGCTCGAAAAACGAATAAATGGAACGTCGGTAACGGAATATAACTTCGTCGTTGGGGAAGGGACGATTCTTTAGCTCTCGTCAATATTTGAAGGCGGACTTTCGCGAGTCGCGACAGTACTCGTGTTCCATCGACGAAATGGGGGTAGGCATCCTCGAGAAAAACGTGATCGAAGGAGAAACGAACGGAAGCTTTTATCGATCACCTCGCTAAAACGTACATTCTAGCAACTTTTTGTAAAAACAGTTCATATTTAATCAGAAATTGAATAATGGATATTAATAAATGTTAATTTGCAACATTTTTGATGAATTATAAAACAGATAAGGAATATTAGTAAACATATTATCGGTCCATGATAATGTACTTATTAGATCATTTGTCTAACCATATTGATCATGTAACGAAATATAAAATAATTAACAAATATAAATAAACGTTAATTCGACCATACAGTGACACATATTTACTAATAACAAAACTTTTTCAACACACTATCACAATAATTATATATTTAAATAAGTCCAAAAAAAAATGGCCGACTTCACGATGATTAGGAGTATGTAAAATAATAAAATTGTTATTACTAATATCCATTTACGAAATGAAAGATGGCTTTAGTGTAATAAACGAAAAAAAGGAAATGGTGTACCCTAAAAATGTCTTTGTTCCAATGGCGGCAGCAGAGAGTTTCCCGTAACCAGTTTAGAGAGTAAATACGAAAGGAAAAATGAGAGGAAAAAAAGAAAATCGATTATCCAGGAAAAAGGAACGATATCCAAGGTGGAACACGTCGAATGGACGATACAATTGGCCTGGACGTTATCGTACGAATCGAAATGTCAGATGAATTATAAATAGGTTAGGATCGATAGGCGCCCCAGAAGGCAAGTCGCCATGGGCGCCACCTAGTCTCTGGCCCTTCCACCTACGATCGTCGTCTCTCTCACAGACACAAGCGCGGACACTATCTTCGACTCGGTGTTACCAACTCTTTTGTACCCTCTTGAGGCACCCTCGACTCGCTCCTAGCGATGAGAAGTGAGACCAACGATGTAACACACCCTGACACCCCTACTTTCGTCCTTCCACTTTATCTTCTTTTCGATATCGTTCTAAAAAAAAGAAGAGAGAAAATGAGAGAGATCCCAGTTTTGTTCTTACTCAACCTAACCTCTTCGTCACGTTCGCCACGTTAAGGGATTTGCTCGGAAATGAAAAAAAAAAAATTCAACGCTTTTCTAATTCTCATCTTCTTCCATTTTCTTAGCTTCTTTATTTAGAAGAATATTCGTGAAAATCGGTAATGAGCTTGTAAATCATTACTCGCAACATTGTAACAAAAACGATTAAGCAAAGCAGTAAGTCTACGTCAAATAAGCCCTACTCGTTCGTGAGAAGCTTATCTCTTTCTTTCTAACAAATGTAAAAAAGATAACGGTGATAAGTTGACGCGATCGAGCCTGCCATTGAAAAGCGCGAGAAACGGTTTTCAAGAAGGATGGATAAACCGGTTTGAACAGCTGCTCGTGTCACGGTTTACGCTCCAACCTGACAAGAATTCTTTTTGTTTTCTATCAAATTATTGGAATACAAAATCCATCTTTTTGGTCAAAAACATTCTGTAATTCCATCAAAAGTAAAAAAAAAAATAAGATGGTAGATAATTTAACGGTGGAAAAGTTTCTTTTGACAATTTTGTTTCCTTCGCTTTCCAATTTGTGATTTCTCCAGGAATCTCTTGATCTTCCCACCCACTCTAAAATAAAAAACGAGCTGATTCTGTTTAACTTTTGACAAGCAACGTTTACCCTACGACTTAGTAGCAAGTGATAAAGTCATCGCTGTTATTAGCAACACTGTTGCCGACGTCTGTCCCTTTCCCCATCTTAACATAAAGATCATATAATCCTGTTTAATAGTAAATCCAAACTGGAAAGTTTCCTTTCGACGGGCTAACCGTTCGACGACAGCCGGACGAGCTTGGTAGCCTGAATGGGCGAACGTCACTGCATTATGTAACCGCCCTGAACACATCGCAAAGGGCGCAAGTCCCTATTACGAGGCGTACGCCTGGAATGATCAATGAGGTCGCAAGCTGCGCCACCTTAAGAGAGAACGCGTTCGTTGGAAAAAAGGTCGGTCCTACCGATTCCTTCGAGAAGTAAAAGAACAAGATCCTTCTTTCTCTAACTCGTTACGAGCAAACAATTAAAAAAAAAAAAAAACACCGATCGTTCCAATAAATCTTGACGCACTCCCGAAGATCTAATTAAGTAGATACTACTCTTAAGAATAAGATATCACTATGAACACTGTAATAATTCTTCTTTCTCTTCTAAAAATAATTCTAAATTAGTTTAATTGAGATGGCCGACAAAGAGCCGACGCGTTATCGCCACCCGTCACACTTTCTCGAATCTTTCCTGTTCTCACTTTCGAGGGTCTCATTAATACGATGATTAAAAGAATCAAGATGAAGAAATATGAAAGGGAAAAAAAAGGCAAGTATGCGATAATAGAAGGGGCTCGCGTGATAGGAGCGTGCGCTCGCGCGAAACGACGCGATAATCGCAGGCGGAAGTTAGCCGCGGCGCGCGGCAGCGAAGAAATTTCAATGAATGGAAAACGTCGGTAAGGGCCTCTTAAAAGGATCGACCTTTTCAATTGACGGCACCGTCCTTGGATCACAGTCACGAACTCGCGCGAGTGAGGCACGCCGCGCTGTTACGCGCCGCTGTTAGGCTAAACCATTGCGAGGGCACGGTCCGTTTTTCTATCCCACTTTGTGAAACCTCTCCGTACGCAAAGTTGGTTGCCTTGCTTGGAGAGTCATAGTTGCACTTCTATGTGAAATCTTGAATAAAGAAAAAGTTAGAATGAAGAAAGTCTCTTTCTAGGTTGGGAAGACTCGAACAAAAAGTTAACTGTATTTCAACATCTCAAAGCTGCACTTCAACGGGGAAGCTTGGATGATGATAATAATAATAAAAAAGAGGAACAAGTTATTCGCTATGGGCCACGTTTCTTTTCATGAAGTCTTCTCTCTATCTCTAACATTCTTGACCTCTTTGTAACACATCTGACACACTCGTCTGCTATCGATCGTTACACTTTTTATATCAAAGAAGAAATAACGATTGTGGAAGAGGTCTCTTTGCTTCTAGCTCGAAATTTGTTCTCGTTGGATTTGGAGAAGGCTGGAAGAGTAGAATGAAATTAGTAGGATAGATCGATGAGACAACTTGTGTGTATGTATGTGTGTGTGTGTACGAGGGTACAAAGATGGGAGATAGAAGAGAGGGATTGGTGCGAACGGAAAAGCTGGGAAAGAGGGAGCTTGTATTCGAGGGCGTGTCGGGAGTCTTATCATCGAGGTTAGGTGGGAGCTTCGATCACGAAAAGCTCGTTCGACCTTTCATTCCAATTTAAAGAATTTTACAAATGACGATCAAAAATTACAGCCGATCGAACTCAAATTCGCTGGAAATAGTATACCTATATTTGCAATTTTTGTTCAATATGTCAGAAACTGTCACGAATGAAAATAATTATTGACACGAATTAAACTGACGAGATTCTAACGTTCTCCCGAGTTACACAAATTTGAAACGAAAGATATGATTAAGTGACGGAAAACTGATAATAATATAAACTATATATATTTTCGAAATCTTAAGAACGTCCTGAGAATATTATAACGATCAACGAAAAATTCGAAAGAAATTTTCTGTCAAGAATTGGCCTATATGTGTCTCCTTTGCACGAGAGAGAAAGAGAGATAGAGGTCTCTGCGCAGAAGCCGATCGTGAGAAAATCACTACGCGCGCATTTGCATCGGGTGACAACGGAATTTTTTGGCAGCCGTTTCGATGCGACGGTATTGCTTTCTCTCTCTATCTCATTCGAAAGACAAGTCAAGCGTCTAGATGCAACTCTCGCAACTTCGATTCGTTCTTCACTTCCGAGTTGTATAAGCGTTAGGTTCGCGAGTCGAGGATGATCACTCCAACAGGAATATGAGAGAAAAAGATAAATTTGGATATCGTTTAAATAGTAAAAGAGAGAGATAGAGACATTGACAATGTAGAAGCAAAAGATGATTGGAACGTTTGCCAGAATATCGTGTCACAAATTACATCCAATGTTGGTTGGTTCTCTTCGTTTTGGAGTTCTCCATTTCACGAGATGTCTATCTCTTTCTTTCTCTTTGGAAGGATCCGCGGCAGCACGGTCGCGCATGCGCAGATCACAAACGGTACGATAATCACTGCGCTCGATTTCCCTTTTCCATTAGCGTCCTCGAAAAAGACTCTCGAAAGAATTCCATCTTGTATCTCTTTCTCTCTTTTAATTCAGCTGTATTTGACTCTTCTGTTTGGCAAGAAGATGTAAGAAGCTGGTCGAACGCGTCACGATGAATCGGGTCAGAAAACCACGAGCGATGTACTCTCTAAGAGAGAAAAAGAGAATGAATTAAAAAGAGAGAGCATTGGTCGTTAAAACTCAGCACGCAAAGTACAGTCGATTTAAAGTTCGTCTATTCTTCTCTCTCTCGGCTTAGCCAGCCCGAAAGCACACGAAAAGCGCCAGCTTGACAGCACGCTCCACCTCTTTCACCACCACCTTCCTCCTCCAACCACCACCTTCGACCACCTTCTCAACCGATTATTTCCTAGCGGTATAAGAAGAAGAATCTACGTTGAAAGAAAATGAAACTACAAAATATATCCTTTTAACGATCGATGAACTACCGACGATTATATCACTGACGTTAAAAATCAACCTGAAGTGTAAGAAAGAAAAGATGAAATTTCCTCCGTTTTTTCCTGGAAATAATGACACTAGATGATGAGATCCGATCACTGGTTAGAACTATAGGTTAGAAATGATAAGGTAGGGAACGAAGAGTCGCGAGACAAGTGAGAGAGAAATTTTTAGGAGAGAAAAGGAAAAAAAGTGTTTGAAAGACAAAAAGTTGCCAGGTTAAAAGAGATAGAAAGATAGTAGAAGATAGAAGAGAGTGGAGCTTTCGGAAGTACGACCCTACCTTGACTCTCTCTCTCTCTCTCTCCTCTCCCACCCTCTCTCTTGCAGGACGGATCGAAGCTCCTCTTTAACAGTGTTACACTACCGACAATTTTCTTCCTCTCTTTTTTCCTTACTCTATTCCTTTCAATTCCTCTCTCTCGCGCACAGACACACATTCTCTCTCTCTAACTATTCTCTATTGCTCTCTCTAACTTAATCTCACCAAGAAAAGCAGCAAGACGATCAAACAATGGAATAGTAGATGAAAGTTCTCTCTCTCTCAATAAACGAAGATGTAAAGAGTTTGGTTTTGGAGAGTTTGGTTGTAATAAGCACAAACCTTGTCACCCATGGCTGCGGCGAGCGGTGTGTTCGATGAGATAGAAGGTTAACAGCGCGACTTCGAGTGGACCAGAGACTGACTGGCGTTTCGTGTCGACGAGGACCGCCGGCATCATCGACCCGTCCTCCCCACCACCGTCTCTAACGGAGCCGCCGTTGCGCGCGAGCGCTGCCTGCGCGAGCCTAACCCCCACCATTCTACTATAGGAACCCCCCACCACTTTTTAGACAACCTCACGAAGGATATGGCTAGCGAGAGCTAGACGGTACCGTAGAGCTGGCTCGACCCCCACTTTCTTCCCTTTCGTTGCTACTCCCCACCATATGATCAGCAAATCCCCCCCCCTCTGCCCCTACTATGCGTTCCCACTACTACCGTCACTATATTCCGTGCTACCCGGCAGCGCCACCGCCCAACCGAGCGAGGCCTTCGCGCATACACCCCCCACCACTAGTCTCGAAGCCCAGAACTGCCCGCACCACCCGTTTTCTCTATGCTACGCCACTAGCAGCTATCTCTCTTGCTCTCCTCCTCTATCTAGCTCTCCTTCTAACCTATGTAACGCGCCCCCGAAACGCTAGAACGAGCGCGCAAGCTCGGTGCGATCTCAGTGGTTCTCGATTCCCCTTTTTTTCTCTCATTCCCGAAACCTCGGAGAATTAACGTTTTACCCATTTTCGGAGGTACCAAGGGTGCACGTTCTATCGATTTGTAAATCTTAAATTGCTTAAGAGGAGGTTTACTTGGGCGGATTTGGTGTACCACGTTCTTCGTTAAAGTCGATCATTTTGGTTGATTCGGTTTGAGAGTCACGGATTGTTTCGAGGACGTTTTCTCTAGTTTTCTGGGACAATGCAGGACTTCGCAGGACTTCTCTCTCTTCTTTAGTATCCCCAGACTGGTAAAGGGTTCTAGGTTGATAGTCACTGTAGCGTGATCTGTGCTACTGGGCTACGCGCCACACGGCGCTTTGGCCGACCGACCGACTCTACTCAACCCACTCCTCACATATACACACATCGACTTACACACAATATGTCGGTAGGATTTTTGTATGTATGTGTATGTATATATATGAGAATTTATACGTAGAGAGAAGGAGACACACGCAGTGCTATCTCTTATAACTGTCTTTCCTATCTGCCACGTTAGAAACCCCGTTTTCATCCCCCTTTTCCTCTACCTTCGAGAGAGATAGAGAGTTAAGCGTGTGCCTAGAAGCTCTCCCGTAGGATTCCCCTTTTCTTCGCAAGCTCCGCAAGCCTTCGCGGTATAATCGAATGGGTCGTTCCGTGGCTCGCGGCCGTTACTTCCGCTCGTAAGGTGTTCTACCGACTCAAATCACTTTTTTTCG
Source organism: Ancistrocerus nigricornis (assembly GCA_916049575.1). Taxonomy (NCBI): domain Eukaryota; kingdom Metazoa; phylum Arthropoda; class Insecta; order Hymenoptera; family Vespidae; genus Ancistrocerus; species Ancistrocerus nigricornis. The sequence continues at coordinate 2,415,439 of OU696667.1, forward strand.
ATTCCTCCCTTTCGATCTTCCTTATACGCGAGGAAGATCATCGAGAGAAGAAAGAAGCGAGCCCTCTCGCGCGAGTAACGCGCGTTACGTGCTCGTCGATCGATTCGAGAGAGAGAGAGTACGTACGTAGTAGGTACAATTCGTTGCTTCGCTTTTCTACTTCCTCTTTTTTTTTTTTTCTTTTTCTCCTTCCAAGGCAGCTTTTCCACCGGTGAAAACTCGAGGGTGGATTTAAGTAGTTTCTCGTGTTTCGAGCACGTCGCGATTCCGCGTTCGTCGAATGGTGACTAGTGGGCGATTTATAAGTCTGTAGGTTTATGTGTCGATGTACTTTCGGGAATTTTAGATAGGGAATTAGAGTGGTGCCGTTGTTTAATGTGTTTTTGGATTTGTTGTCACGAGGATAGAGCTTGTGTTACATCTAATGGACAAAACGAGAATTTCGGAAACTTTGAGAGTAGTGTTACTAATCGGACTGACTTTGGGTTGGATGTATTTAAGGGGTTGATTTTTGCTGGAATAAGTTTACAGAAGGAGTTATAGAATTGTAATTTTTTCAAAGATAATTTCATGGGATGGTTAATAGTTCGGTTTAATGTTAGACTAATTAGAGAATTTTTGTGGTTTTTGTTGGGGAGGAACAATTCCGGACTTTATTATATATTCTGTTATAAAAACATTGTATAAAAAATAATGCAAGACATGGAGTTATTACCATCACTCCCCAAGGACTATGTGAACTATGCGAAATTCTCATCGTGTAAGCAAAAATTCAAATTTTTGCCGGCACGGAACTCCGCATGGAACGAAACGGTAGAGAAAACGAAATTTCTGACTTTTAATGGGAATTCTGAATAGTAACCGAGAGAACTCGCGTTTGTTTCGAAAAAATCGAAAAAGGGGGATGAGTTGACTTCTTATAGACACCGTGTAGATATCTAGACGCATAGCCTGAGTAGAAGATATTAGAATACACCCAAAAAATAAATGTTTTATAAAACTCTTTCGCTTTGAGGATTTTTCAGAATCATTTCCAAGCACTTTGTTCATAAAAAAAAAAATTATTCATTACAAAAGTATCTACGAATAGTTTTCACATTGTCTGTACATACAGGACATTCTACTGTCGTGTGTTTGAGGAAACGCGTTAAGGAAGACGTTCACCGACGATAGGAGTAACGATAATAGTTGTAGTAAATAGTAATGGCAGTATCTAGGCCCGTCTAAGTGTCGCGCCACTGCGCTGAGTCAGACCATTACCGGGATTTTTGCTTAATTACCGCAGAACCTTCCTATTTATCTCTATCTCTCCCCCTATCACTCGTCATCGTTGACGAATTTGTAAATTATACAAAATGACAAAAATTATGGGATAATCGATGAGGAAAAAAACATCCGTGACGCTATCGGAAGAATATAGGCCGTGAGACCGGCGACGAATCGATATGCATTCGACGCTAATCGGAAAGAAGAGACGAACATAGCGGAGGATGCAGTGAAAAAAAAAAAGTAGATGATCTCCTCGATGATGAGAACGATACTTTCTTCTCATCGTGCAATTTCTTTTATTATCGTCATTTCCCTACAAATTTTTATCTCGTCTCGTTAAAATTTTTAATTAATAGACTTGATTTTCATCTCACTTTTTATTCTTTTATGTTTAACTAATTATTATTAAGTATATTTTATTTCAATCTTATTAATACTGTTGTCTTTCTCATATTCTCATATTTGTACAATAAATAAGATTGTTATTTCTTCTTCTTTCTAATATTTCATGTCTATACATTCTTGCATCGTGTCACACGAGATTACATTTTCTTGACCTTCTTTATTCTTCTCTTTCCCAGAATGTGTCGATGTAGATCGATCGAAAAATATCACGACAATGTTGTACATAGGTAACATAGTAGAAGGGACTGGTCCCGTAGGACAAAACCATGGGATAAATTCTTTACGATCACAGCCATCTCCTTTGATCGAGTACGTTATACCTAGCTTAAATGTTTGCACGCGCAATCTCGTTTATGGCTTTCGTGAATAACGAAAGATTCGATTCCACTGAGGCCGATCATAATAGATGATCTTAATGCGTTCTACAACCTAGTAGAATAGTTTGTTATTACATTAGCTCGTGATCTGGTTTCGAGATCCTACGTGGTTCATTTATAATCTTGCAAGCTGACGAAGATTTAGATCGTGTAAATTGATTTTCTATTTTTAAATTAAAATAAATATTAGCGATAATTTAAACACCTTTTGATTGAATTACTTCACGATCTAGTATTAATTCTATATGATGAAAAAAGGAAATGATTCTTAATAAAAAAATATATTTTTTACTCGTAGAGAACGACTAGTGGAAAATCTGAGATGCCAAAACAATTTTTCTTAAATCCTTTCAAAACTGTATCATATGGGACACCCACTCTGCGAGAACGACGTTTAAAAGTTGCGTAGATTTTTAAAATGATGTAGATTTCCGGCAGATGGTAGCAAATACTGAGACTTCGAAAAGAAATAAACAACAAATTGTACAAAACTACATGACTCTCGAACTTGCAAACCTCTAACATAAGTCACGATTCATTGCAAAGGAAAAAATTGCAAATACGACAGAGGACGTAATGTTCTAGAAATAAAAGATATGGCAAAAGAAGAGAGCATATAAAAGAAAAATGCCTGAAGAGTATGACACTATGAGATAAGAAAGGACAGAAGGAAAGAAAAGGGGGGGGAGGAAGTTCTCCGCCATGTTACAGAGGCGCGAAAGCGTTCACTCATCGATAATCCGATATCGTTCCACGTCAACGATCGTCACGGTTGTCTCGACTCGCAGGAAGCTCTTGTACGTAAAGAAGAGGAGGAACGTAAGAACGTGCCTCGTAAAATCGTCCTTGAGAGTGTAGAATTTTCTTCGTCTTTAAATCGCCTCCCTTTTAAGTAAAGATTAACCGAAGGAAGTCTTCTATAAATCTTATTTTTACGAACATTACGTAACAAATATTTTTTGCATCGCAATAACCAAGAAGAGATATTTAGGTGGCCTTATTTAAATGGGCCACCCTGTATACTTAATATACATATGTACAGAAAGAGATTTATGAAATATTACCTAGAAAATACACACACGTACATATCTAAAAGTACATGTATACATATAAGGAGTACTGAAAAATAAAATAAGTAGGTTAATATGATATTTTGTGTTACAAGTCTTTAAAAAAAGTGTTTGTAAACCTGTTCAAATGCTTTTTAACCACCCTGTATGATTACATAAGTATAAATAAACATTCTTATTCTCTTTATGTACACAATCCATAAAAATGGTTAACGATATTGTTCCACGAGTCATAAATCGAAAACGGCAATATCGTAGTCTCGTAGAATCGCGAATAGGCAGGACTGAAAAAGATGTATAATATCATAGGAAGTATCAAGATAGACGGGGAACTCGAGAATAACGTAGGAAGCAGCGGAATATCACGTGGCTCTCTACCAAAATTCACGATTATAAATAGACCATGAACGGTGACGACAACGACAACGACCAAGAAGTAGGAAGAGGAAAAGATCGAAGATGGTTGGTTCGGTTAAAAGGGAAGACCACTCTCTCTCGTCGCAAGTGCGTCAATGACATTCCGGCGACGACGCGATTACACGCTTTCGTCTAGCGCCGACGTCGTCAACCTGCTATTGTATGCGTATCTTTGAATCAATGTTTGTGACTATTCTCGCGTCACCGGACCTACCTCACTTCTTTAGTGACGATAAATATTATTTATAATCTTTGGTTGTCCAATTTTTGGTAAAAGAAAGTAATTTTTAATTATTTTCTATTAATAAATAGAAATTCAGATGAAACGTCTTTTCGTCTATGAATAGAGAACAAATATAGCGATTTATTCGACAAGGGAACAATTTTTTTTTGAGCATGAAAAATAAATAAAAAAATAGAATGTAAATGAATTAGAAAATTTAGATTTATCGTGTTTTAATAATGGACAAGGGTAAAGTAGAATGTAAGCAAGTAATAGGGTAAAAGAGTGCAAAAATAGGATATACAAAAATAATGCAACACGTTCAATCTGTAGATAAATAATTATCGTTATGTACTATATGTATACATAATCTAATAAATCATTACTACAGCAATACTCGATAATATTTATTTTTGGTATTATATATAAAAAAAAATGTTATTATTACGGTAATTACATTCGTCTGAGGAACTTCTAACGAGGTACAGAAACCATTCGATAATAATCATAAAATAGATACTCCCAAGAGCCCTGGAAATCGTTCCAATCACTAAACTCTCCATTCTCATCGAGTTCAAGCAAGTTTCTTCTTCCCTTTTCTCCACGGTCATTTGGCTTTCTCACGGATTAACGTTGAAGCAACGTGCGCCATCTCATACGAGGACAACGTAATCGTACATCCCTTCTTCTTCCTCGTTTGCGCTTATTCGAGGCTCTAGCCACTTCCGCATCGACGAAAAGGAGGACGTCCCGATTTTCAACCCTCTACTACCATATCTAGCGACAGCAGCAGCATCGCTGGTATAGCAGCACCACCCTACTACTAGTACACGTGGCTTCGACCGAACGACACGGCGCGAACCAACCCGTTCTACTTTGAAAAGAGTATAAAGAGTATGGAAAGTCGAAAGTTTCACCCTTCGTTCGATAGTTGTCTCTACTCTCTTTCTGTCTTAAAGTCTACCCTTTAAATACTTCAGAAAACGTTTTCTCGATCTATTCGATTTGAAGCACATGGCTCACAAATATGGTTGTCAAATGGGTACTTCACGGGTTGCACTGTTTTGCAAGTAACTAAATTAACTGTAAGTATATATAATAACTTGCCCCACTGCGGGGTAATGGGGCAAGTTTTCCAAAGTTTCCAAGGAAAAATCTTGATGTATCACATCATGATTTTTGCGAAAATGGACACCACCGCCGATTTCAATGTTTAATGGCTCATTTTAAAGATAAAATTATGCAGAATAATGTTCCGTTGTCCGTTTTTCGATATCGCTAAGCAATGATGAGAAATTAATATTTTAAGTGTCGGAGTATGGGTCTTTTCCAAGCTTAAAACTGCTGTATCTTTCGAACTAGCCATCCTATCGAAACGCGACTTGCATATTCGTAAAGAAGAGACTTTCCCCTTTCGAACAAGTATTTGATCGGGCAAATTTGAGATGCATCGATTTTTGACAAAAATCTTGATTTATGCATCAAGATTTAGAAAGAAGAAAGCATGCAGAATACTGTCCCGGTGTCCGTTTTTCGATATCGTTGCGGAGTGTTGAAAAATAAACTTTTTAAGTGTCGGAGTATGTGTCGTTTTTCAAGAGAAGACTATTATTCGTGGATACAGGTATAACGTACGTGAGAATCTCTCTTATTAATATTTAACGTACCCACGAATACTCCTATGTCGAGGTCATCGTGAATTTACTTCCGAGACGGCACTATATCTCTCTATCTTCTAATTTTTTCATTTAATTCGCCTATTGGGACCGTTTTATTAACCCGTCGCTAAGTTAAATCCCAGCAGTAGCTCGCCTTTCGCGAGAAAGGATTCCATTTTTTAGCATTAGTTCGCAGTGGTATAGAAAGAAATAGAAAGATAGATATATAGGTACAGGGAAGGGAGTGAAGAGAGAAAGGAAGAAAGAGAGAGAAGGCAACGCTCTTACGTAAGCGAAGAGCAGCCACGTCGTTAAATGAGCCGTTAAACCTACCCCTTTATTGGTAAGAGCTTGTTGTTTCGACGCTCCCTTTTATTTGTCCAAGTTCTCGTGCGAAATATATTAAGACTCACCGTTTCCACTCACGGGTAGTATTAGCTGGGTTAAGTTTCATCAGGAAATTATGTGGTTGAGAATCCGACTGTTATGCTTTCATTTATTAAATACCATATTGCTCTTGTCACGAACGAAATTAATAGAATAGGTCCGATAAAAAAATATCTATAATTGTAAGTGAACTATAAAATAGATCGAATAAAGAAAATGATTATGATTTATATACATTTGTAGATATAGATCTCTTCCAATTAATTAAAATTGTAATACATATTAAATCGATATAATAATTTTTTTTTTTTCTAATCGTTCAATCTTATTCCTTTCTGCGAGTATTATAGAAAGATCCCATCAAAGCGATTATAGCTCGAATTAAATTTCGTCTTTGGTTCGACGTAGGATTATTACGTGCAGCTTGAAAACGGCACGTAATCCAACCCCTATCTGTATCTATGTGTACGTGAGTCGGGGATTAGATTGAATTATCTCTCGGATAAATTTCGACTCGAATTTTCGTGATTTTGCCAATAATTATTACTACACGATACATCGAATTTGATGTTCGCTTATATTATATCCTGTCGCAAAGTTTTTGACAATGTTACATACTTTTTTACAATACAACTATTTTTATAAAAGGGTTAAACGAAAAGTTGTTTGATAAGTATGTCTTTGCTATCAGTCGCACGCGCTCGAGAGTTTGCCGTCCTTTCTGCGGGCTGAAAGAAAAATGGGCCGACTCCCTCGAGATATGCGCTTCGATAAATGATGATAATCTCATAAAAAAGAAGACAGATATCTACAAAAAGAAGTCGAAAGGAAGAAGTAGACGAAAAGCCGGCACTAAACTCAACTACTCGCCAATAAAACCAATCGATAATCGATATATAAAAACGCGTTTGTCTTCGACTTATCCTTTGAATCTAAAATCACATATCTCCATGGATTAGAATTTTGATATTATATACAGGGTGACCGGAGAGAACATCGCTATCGTGAAAGTCGATTTTCTTTAATACGGCTGCTTCTTCTCGCATGAAACGCTGTCCACAAAGCCGTAAAACTAGTAATGCTCGGCCTTTAAAAAATATTCGCTTAAGCTTATCGCATTTTCACGATCGAGCGAGCGAGTGGCCTTCGTTTCGCATCTTCGCTTCACGGCTATCAAACGCGTCGTCTGTGGTTCGTCCGATGCGATAGCGATACCGTTTCTTAAACTTCGAGTCTCTACCTTGAGCGAGATGGTCGCTTTTATCGATGGATCGAGGAAATCCTTAGGATTAAAAGTAACAGGATTTCTTCTTTTTAGTCGATTTTAGAGAATTTGAAACGTTATCATACGAAATTAACTTTAAACTTTTCATGTCTACGTTTAGTTTTAATTTACAATATGAATCATAAACCCTTGCAAAGTATTTTAAATGTAACAAGAAATTGGGTAATTTACTTCTAACTTTAAGAAAAATTTGAAGAGTTTAAGTTAAACATAAAATAACAATATGGTATAGACCGGTTAGAAATAATGATTAACGATAAGAGTGAAAAACTATTTCGTTCGATGATCTCAAACGTATCGCAATTTAGAAAAATTAGAAAATTCTAAATGCTACTACTTAGTGTCAAATTATCTTTTCGATTCTCTAATGACAGTTTAATGACAGCAAAGACGTAAGAAAAATGAATAAGGAGGATATGAATATAGAGATAAAAAGAGTAAAAAAACATAGATATGTATATAGGTATACACATTGAAACAATATGAAAAAGGATGAGATGAACATAGACAACATCGAAAAGGAAGGGATAGAAACTGAATTGAAGAATAAGATCCTTCTGAAAAAAAAGAAAAGCCTCGTGATTAGAGATGTTAATCCGACTATATTCGAGAAAATCGAAAGTCCTTTGATCCGCACACCTTAATCTAATCTTCCTTATCGTTTTTCGTTTCAAAAATTGATCGGTCCAGTAAATAAATCGCTAGGAAGCCTCGTGCACGTGAAGGGGGAGAGTGAGAAGATAAATGCCGTTTGGTTCTTAAAGCGAAGTCGGACTCTCAATTTCCATTAAATCGTTCCGTTCGATCCATCCATAATTCCGTCGTTCGAATCGCGGAAGCCGCTCCGCAGTGCAGTTTGTCTTACGAGCTTGCGGATTTATCCGAGCCATCGAGCAAAACCGATATATCGTCTATTCGATTTGCCGGACTTGTCCTTCGCTAAAATCATGGAAACCAGTAGATATGTGTTTTAAAAAAGAAAGGAAAGTTTGGGCAGGACACGTGAATATTTTACAACACTAACGTCTAATATTTATTGCAAATTGCTTCAAGTTTTGTCTGTTTATATGATAAACATTTACAAAATATAATTTGTAAATAAATTTACATATATTTATGTCAGGTTCTCAAGCCATTTCTAATTACCACATAGTTTATCATATATAAATCCATTAAGCAATATTATCACTCATATTTTAGAACCCTGCAGTATTCAGCGATAGACTTTTAAAAATAGTGAGCGACATCCACCTAAGGCTCTCGTGTCAGAACCACCGGCTGCAAAGCGTTAATTCATTTATAATATCTCGGAACTGACGGGGACTTGAATGTAATTTCCAACTACAGTAGTATATAATATATAAATCACATATTTATAAATAATGCATTTGTTAATCATTTGGATAATTACTTAACTATAATGTTCTAACGAATGAAGTAGAAATCTTCTACTATAATAATTAATAAACAATTGATCAACTATACAGTGATAAATAAATTACATAAAAATCTTGGAAGAAAAGAAGGGATAAAGATATGTCAAAAAAAGGATAAAAAGAAGAGGGATGCTGGGTCCAGCAGTGTTCATCGAGCGGCGGAGGCGAACGATTCGCACTGACGCGAGTTATGCAATCGCCGCGACTGGCCTTGCGCCAATCTTGCGTATCACTCGAACTCGTCCCACAGAAGGAGCGAGCGAGAGATACCGAACCGCGACCGATGAATAGAGATAGAACGAGTGAGAGAGAAGGAAACGGAGAAGAGAGAGAGATATTATGGACCAGAGATGGAACGAGAGAGAGAGAGAGAGAGAAGGGGGAAACGAGCGTCGATCGTACACACGTTCTGCGTGTGACGCAGGTTACGAAACGCGTGTGATGTCGCGAGCGCGTACGAGTTATCTATGTATGCGATTGCGTGTATGTACATTCGTGAATGTCTCTGTGAAACAGGGCATACCGAGTATACCGTCGATCATTTCGTTTTCCGTGATCAATGACGAAAACAAGCGACAAATAAAATATCGATTAAATATCGTTATATTGTAATTCATTGAATTGTTTTGCCTTATTTCTATCAAATATTATATCGTCGTTAAAATAAAGTAAATAGTAATAAAACACCTTGTATCTACGAAATATTTGCCATGTGATTCATTACAGAGAAATGTAATAATTCCCACACGTTATTCGTACTGGTAATATTACAGAATTGCAATTAATGATATTAATGGTGAAATTGGATAATTATCATGTTAATTTTCAGGCACAAGAAAGATATTTGTTTTATTATGCGTCGTGAAAAGAATGCATCGAAAGTGCAACGGCGATAGTAATAATTTTCTTACTCGAATCTGCCACGTAGGAACATATAGATATCCCCGTCTCGGCAAAACCTCGAGAACTAGAGACTCGTGTGTAATCCTATGCGGATTGCAATTTTTGTACAGACGACAGTTACTTATCGTGTATCTCGATGCACTCGTGTGTACTTGACTAAGGTAGTAGAGTTACTCATTGCCATTGAAAACGTCGATCTCGATCTTGTCCTTAATATTAACGCGATGCTTATAAGTATTCACAATGTTATAATATATAATACTAACTCAAAATAATCCATCTAACATTTACAAATTCTTTAATCTAATAACCACAATACAAATGAAATTCTTATTAAATTTTAATAGAACCAGCACCTCAAATATATGAAATTCCTATTACTCGCAATAAAATATATTGAATGATATAACAGATTCGAATAAAATTCAAATAGTTTAATAAATCTGAATTGCTCTCCAAAAAAGACTCGACCATTCTATAGATTTTGTTTATTATAAAAAATCGTGAAAAACGAGCGTAACAATAACCGTAGACTTTTATCTCTCGATTCATGAAGGAAGATAAAGAGAAGATTCCGCGTAAAGGCGATACGTTCGCTCTCGATTAAACCACGTGACGATCGCTCGGATATATTCAAGGCGCGGCGATCTTGAAAAGTTGACGACTCGCATACTTGAACTCTATGCGAGAGCAAAGATAGATAGAGAGGTAGAAAGAAGAGAGACGATACACGGTCCAGCTTATGGTACCAGTGCGTGGTACGACACGACGAGTACGGCTATGTATTTAGTATATAACGTTTATATACGTGTACGTACGCCCGGGCGCGTTATTTCTCGTACGTGGCCGTACCACGATGAAAGATCTCGTCACGTGCGACATTCGCCGGACGTGAAACTGTGTGTGCCTTTGTCCACGTGCCACACACGCGCACAAGATCCACGATTCTCTGTTTTTCTTCTCTTCTTTTTCTTCATCGCCGTTCCTTCTATCATATTTTCATTTTCTCATATATCTTAATTTATATCCATTCTATTTTATTTCCATCCAACGGCAACGTCGGTTTGATTTATTTAAAAACTGCATGCTTTTAATAAGGATCTATCTTGTTCTCGCATCAATTTTAGAATTTTCATTCATTCGTTTCTATTCCGAAATTCTATCGTTTTACTAATTTACCTTGAGCCATTGTAACGTTCATCGATAACTGTGTCTGTCTTTTTCAAAGTATCGATTACATAAGATTTAGGAATCTATCGTTAAATAATATAATAAATTCTTGCCCAGATACGTGGGGCATCTTTTCGGAAAGGTGTGAATAACTTTACAATTCAATTCGATAAAAAGTGCGAAAAGACGATGTAAATTGATTTCCAGCATAAAACCCAATTTGCTCGAGGTAAACGTGAAGACGATTATCGTTAAAAGCATGACACGGATGCCTGAAGAAACGTAAACGAGTGATAAAGCAACGGAGCGCTCGCAAATAAGCCGTCTGACATAAATTATACAAACTGGCTCTGGATCTTATAATGAAGCGTAAGCAAATAATTCGTTGAAATAGAAAGTCGATATCTTTGAGGACTACTCTGCAACACAAGAGAAAAAGAGAGAACGATAATACATGCACTTATGTAGCAGGAAGAAGACTATCAGAAACGATAGTATCTAGTATTTTTATTAAATTTTATACGACAGTCGAGTGAGCGATTTAAGTGTCTTGCCTGTGTCGAATCTTGAAAGAGAGTATGCTCGCCGAAAGGATACAGCAAATGCTTAGGCTATGAAAATTATTCGTCAGGTTTGAATAGAAAACAATTGTGTGTTATTTCGGTGTAAGTCATGGTCGTTGTTTGATAAGTGCTAATAATAAATGAAGTATTAATAACATATAAACTAAAAACTATTAATCCTTATTTTCACTTACTAATATTTTTAATATGTATTAACTTTGATTGAACCATACAATTATAAAAAAAAAAAATTGCTAAAACGCCCATAATATCCTATCGAATGCATTACCTACTCACTATTCAAAAAAAGTTTAATCTTTTAACGAACCATCTTTATCTACCCGATTGAAAGAAATAAAGCAAAAAATCTGTGCATTATATCAAGCCCTATGCATACGCGAGTCATAATACAAGCCGATTGCTCGTATTTGAAGCACGTTTACGGAGTGTACACGTACGCACACACTGGCTATACTGAATTAACGTGTACGTAATTATTGGCCGGTAGGTATGCGACGCAACTATACGTCCCATAATCGTGCTACTATCGACGTTACAATAGCGGCTTATCGTGGCAAATTACCAGCTGGCCAAGCCGATACGTAAGGTAGAATTTCGAAGCGCGCGTTTTATTCGCCCTCACTTGCCTCGCAAATCGTTTTGTTTTTCTAATCCACATGGTTTTTTTCCTACTTATTCTGAGAAAATTCATAATTTTTTTTTTTATGGATGGAAGCGAATGAATATAACGAAGTCGCGAGGAAAGAGTGAGGTATAAACGGAACTCCGGTGCGTTCGGAAGTCGTGAATCATTTATGACTCACGCGTGATTCATTATGCGCGTAATTATAATTTACTTTTCGGCGAGTACCGTTCGTACGAAAAACGTCCAAATGGAAATTTTCCATTTATACCATTAACATTTCTCTTTTCATAAACCTGAATACGTTTTCGTTAGCTGATCTTAACTCTAGATAACCGATCTCTCGTAAAAATAACGATTCTATTATCACTGGTCTATTCTTACTTAATCCTGTTACCTGAGATTAAGTGATCCTAAAAAAGGTTTTAGAGGTTCAAACATTCTTCAGAGTGTAGTTTATAGACATTGTTAGTGTATTTATTTATCTACGAATGAATCGAAGCCCTTCTCCAATTTGTAATAATTTGATTAATACGTTTTGAAATGACTTAATTAAGTAGTACACTTCGTTTTATATTCTTGACGTTATCGCTTCTTCGTATTTAGCAACTTCAACGTTTTGCGAAGCGATAGAATAAACACCGAAGCCATACGACCCTCTTCAGATACCATTGTTCCGTCTCACTTGAAATATTGTGTTCGCAGTAGTAATTATGTCTCTGATGACTTATGATTTCTTTTAATTGCGATTATATTTATTACTAGGGTAATAATTATATGAATGAAGTAAATTTTTTTTAAGCCTGAGGAGAAAACAAATTTATATTTATATGTATACTCGTATTATTTGATTAATAAAAACTAGCAAGAATTACTACAACATATTAGTTATGATTTTTATAATTTATTAATCCCGTTAAATTGATAGGTCCCATAAATCTAAGAATACCCAAAAAAATATTTTGCACCAACATATTGATATTTTCACTCATTATTAATATCCCTTATCTCACATGCACGTATGTAATGCAACATCGTTTATGAAACTATTCGATTATCGACCCAATGACTCTAACCAGCGCAGAATTCCACGAAATCGGTTTAACAACGCGCGGGAATTTGCTAACGCGAATTAATTTAATCTTGCGGTTTTACATGCATCGAGTAATTCGCACCTTGTTCCGTCGCTTTGAACGAATTTCATTTCCGCCTCCATTTTGTGAAAAAAACATATTTTTTTACACTTGCCCCAAAGGTGATTCGTCGAATATCGAATCAACAGATTTCGATTTCCTGAAATCCATGTGCTTTTAATCTTGGAAATACATTTCTATGAGAATTTTGCATGGAACTGTATTCTGTGATTTATATGATCCATAAAAAGTAGGTACAGTTTAATTATAATAGTCATAATAAATATGTATTAATACGTAATAGATATATTAACACATAACATTAGATACTATTTTTATAGCATAAGTGTGTTAATAATTATATGTATATTAATTTATTCGTGGAATTATCTTTTTCTATTTCAAAATTTAAATAATCCTTTTGGCTCATCGAAAAACCTCAAACTTTATACATCGGAGAGTTAAACGACACCGAGTGGAAATACACGTCACCGGAAATACACATATACACACGAAACCACGAATTTAGACCGAGTGATCGATCGAAGAAACAAATTTATAATTTATTATTCACCGATCGACCGGCTACGAACTCAGAGATGTATTTTTACGTAATTCGTATCGACGAATGAGGAAAACGAGCGTCAGTAAAAGAGATTAAAAAAAGTCGATCGATCGATGACGACGAAGCGGAGTTTTCTTTTTTTACATTTCACGGAACAAACGTGCAATCGTGAGACGAGATTCGATAAGGAGGCCGACTGGCGCCAAAATACCGGTTATGGTATACTTTTATTACGAAAAAAACAACCGAGGTAAATCGTTGCATTAAGATATTCCGTTGTAGGTATATGGCACGTTTTTTTATCGTCGCATGACATAAAAAGATACGATATTTGTCGATAGATCGCGCTGACTCCTCGTGACAATAACCGACTTTTCTAGTTTTCTATCTCTTTTCCTTGTATTTATTATATATACCATTCTATATATTATTATAAACATTTGACGCATATTAGAATTGATAATAAGACACATTCTGATTCATATGTCTATCACTTGCCATACGATTTTTAACCAGTTAAGCGTGGAATTTAGTTTTAAAAACCCTCAGCAGTGTGCGGAATTAAAATCAGGAAATGACGTGTATTTCTATTATAAATTTTATGAAAACCGAGGACGAACTACATTTTTACTTAATAAAAACTTAACAATTTTTTTTTTGAAAAGTAAACAAAAATAAAAAATAATAATACCAAATAATATTCTTATTTTATTTTATTAAAATTCCGAGTTTTTACAGAATTCATATTCTATCTACCTGTGACGTCTAGATACTAACGCTACTAGAGCCGGGCGGAGAGTGTCGCGTCTAGCGTTGGGTCCAGAGGCTTTCGCCCGAAGGCCCACCCCTATTCCACGAATGCTGAGCGTATGCATAACCATTCGTGGAACTATGCGATAAGCTCGGAGCTTAAAAATTTTTGTTCGTTACATACCTATGTACCTTTCTTTCTATCTCTCTTTACCCATTTAATTTGGGCGGGCGTCATCGTCACGTTAGAACTCGTGGAACTTATAAATAAAAGCGTGCGATCGTTCGACGAAATTCTTACGTCAATTCGTACGTTCTAAAATTTTGACGTAATCGTCGCCCCTACGATTTGAGTAAGAGAGAAAAATAAAGAGGAACTCATTCGATTCGTAAGACAAAATTTGCACGCGTACGAATAAATAAAAACTGTGATAGAGACTGCTTATTTATGTATATGTGAACGAGAGAAAGAAGGAAAGAGAGAGAAAATGCACGCAAAGTGTACAGGCACAGCAGGCTAGCGCACGAAAGAGAAAATCTCAAAGTCGTTAAAGGCTAAAATTAGAAGGCACATGTAGCGCCGTTGTCGTTAAAGGTAGGCGTCTCGGTTGTGTAAAGGTCACGTGGACTGGATGGCCGTTGATGATAATTTTATGCGGCTTTGGCCGCAAACAGTAGCGACGAGCATCTCGCTCGTCCTCGCTTTTTAAGCCTTGCTCTTATTTTTTTTTTTTTTTTTTCTTTAACGAGACTCCTGGCCCTTTTTCCATCGGAGAACTACCAGTTGGTTACGATCCGTGATCTAAATTTCATTTTTTTTGGCACGAAGATTAACTTTTTACGTCCATCTCGTAATGGTAACGAAATGCAATTTGTAAGATAGAACTGCAGGGAAATAAAATTCCAAACAAATAAATTGGACCATGTGATATAATTTATAATAATCTTAGCAGAAGGTAAAAGTTCTTAGATTTGTGAGTAAAAGAATGAACAAAACTAAAACATGTAGGTATACATTTCCGAATGAGAGAAAGTGTGAGAGATAGAGAGAGAGAGAGAGTGCTAAGTCACTACCGTTAACCAAATAGTAAATTACATACACGTGAGCGCACAATACAATCGAGTTTCCCCGAACTCGGTGAATTTTGTGTGTTCACGTAACCGAAGTTGTTAATTGTACTGAAAACTTTTGGTCATTGAAACGAACGTTTGTCCTTTTTTGAAACTTTGGAAATTATAATAACCTGTTGTTACTCGTAGCATTTAAATGATTGTAAAAAATGTCAAAATTTATAAAAAATTATTGATCGAACATCATAACTACAACCAACATCATAACTTTATCTAATAATTTTTTTATACGGAGAGATACACCTACAGAGCAGATACTAATGACGTTTCGCTAGAAGCCACCATTTTATCAGGCATAATTGTCTATTCCGCGACAAGCCATAATCTCATCTCTCAACAATAATCACGTTCTTACGATTAGAACGAGAAAAAAAAAGAGGTAATAAGTATTTCCTAAACAAAGTCGAGGAAGTCTGGAGTGACGCCGTCACGTGTATGCTGTTAACGCGTTATTGGCAAAAAGTGGATTACGTTGCTAAATTTCTCGGAAATTGCAGTCCGGTTGCAGTCACGATAAGTGAACGGCCGTTGATCCACGTTCATCGATAAATCATTCTCACTACATACTCAAACGAAACAAATTCCAAATAAATACATATAATAGTTATTTAAAATATAAATAGATAATCAAATAAAAACAAATAAAAATGAATAGTATACAAATAAATGAAACAATGTAAGAATATATAAAAAATATATAAAAATAATTACATGATGGTAAAACTATTAAAGTATATCAAATGTAAATAAAATATAACACGTTATATCAGTTATTAAATATTAAAATAAAAAAATATAAGAAAGCTAAATAGGAACACGTTTGAACCTACAAGTATATTTATAATAAAAAAAACATTATCAATAAAAAATATCAAAATGAAACTATACCGAAATTTAATTTCTAATATTAGAGTATAAATACAATAGAATACAAAAACGTAAAAAAGAAATACAGTAGATATCTACCAGACAAAATATATTAAATGGACAGGAACCGTACGGAATGTGCATGAAGGAAATAACGTGCGCTCGAGTACACACGTGCGAGCGCGTAGGAGTACGCACGACGAGTAACACTGGTAGCACGTGGTCGTAGAGAGGATACACGCGTTAGCCATCGTAAGGAGAAACATTTCTGGTGAATCACGACTGGTACCGGATCGCTCTGGTTTCGTCGGCCCATTCACCGATCCACAATTCGTACCGGTTCGTACCGGTAAATCGACGACAGACAGTCTTATGCGATTTGATTAGCGGCTACCGGTTTCTCGCGTACCTGAACCTCAACGAGGGATACTGTTCCACTCATAAGTGGCCTATCTCGCTAACGCGTATTATGTGCTTGAATAATTTACAAATTGTTGTTAAATGATGTCAGCATTTTTTTCAATCTTTTTCATATCATTGAAGTATATGAAATGTTTTATACGAGGATAGAAAAATTGTAATACATATGATAAATAAAATGACATTGCTTGTTAGTTATTATTGTTGCCAAAGTTTTTTGAAAAAAGTTAAGACTACTCGTGTAACATTAATTTAAGCACAGATTACAACAATTCATAAAAGCCAATGTCGTTATTTATTAATTATTTACAAGATCACTAATTAAAATTGGACATCTAATAGGTACTTAATCATACAATGAACAATACAATCAGTTCAAAGCAAGATTTTTAATTACCAAAGAAAATCATTCATCCCATATAATTTGTATTAATCATCTACAATGAGAAATGAGACAGTCCTAATAGGATAATTAATATTTAAGATACGAGTAACGATTAAGTAAACTGTAGTACAACTCTATGGCCTTACCCCTACTCTCTTTCTCTCACTCTTACTCACTCTTGTCGTTCCATTCACTAACAATAAATGATGTCTCGCGTATCGTAGCCAGTTCGAACCGGAAAAGCGGCGACTGGCAGTCTCGGGCGACTCGATAGCGTCGCCCAAGCAAGCCGGATCGGATACCCTGGCGTCTGCTAGCAGTTCTCTCTCTCACTCTTTCTCTTGACACTTCAATTTCAATCTCATGCGCGTTCACGGTGAACGGGTTCTCTCCGTGTATTGTCTCCTTTATGAAGCGTTTCACTGACCCCGACCTAACGAACTTCTCGACCTTTTATACCGAAACTACCCAGATTTTTGCTCCTGTTGTTTAACGCCACCGATACAACGCCCACGCCTGTCATTGTGAAGTAGAATATTTTGTAAAAAAGTAGAAGTTTAAAGTATGCGTTCGACGTTTGAATTATTTTGAAGAAAACAAAAAAATCTGATCACATAAGTTACTGTACTTATTTTATATCACTAAATGATTTAGCTTAAAATGTCGTTTTACGTTGGGTGATGGCAAAAAAATACAAGGAAAGAACCTGAACAATGAATTCAAACTTGCTATGTCTAAAGTTGTTTCAAAAGTTGTCCTAGTTGGAATAATTGTTAACGAATCTTTTTCTGGAAGAAAGATATGCGAAGAGTGGATCAGTGAACGCAATTAAAAAATTGTTTTACTCAAACTCTTTTAAAAAATTTAATCAATAACATATTAAAAAAAGACGAATGGTGAAAATCTTTTTAAAGACTTCTTTTCAATCGAAAAGATATATGTTCGAGCAAAGTAACGATATTCCCTGCCAAAAAGAGGAAAGATTCAACGTTGGAAGTATTCGGATTACCTAACGCGTGATTTTAAAAGCCGGAAAAGGAGAACGCGGATTTACGAGCGATGACTGGATAGAAATCTCACTTTCTTCATTTTTTTTATTCGACGATGAATAGTCGTGCTTCTTCCCGTGGCGCCTACAACCCGTTGTTGCGTCTGACTCCGAGCATACCGCGGTTTGCTATTTGAAAAGCTATGGTAGGAAAGGTAGATACTATGCTGCTGGGTCTTCAAAGAGTGCAGTCACTATTATGCCTACGCTCGCTCGTGCAAAACGTGAGTAAATAAAAACGAAAATCCATGTATGCTACGTGTCGTACACGTTAAAGCGAATACGTGACGGAGAATACATTTTTTTGATTTATCTTTGTCATGGAAATCTATGTTGTAAAATAACTATGTTTCTATTCGTGTATTTGTAGTTGACTATCAAAAGATTTCAACATTTCAAATAATACCGAACGTTATTACCTTATCGAAAGACAAGAGATAATTGATTGAAAAAAAAAAAAAAAAAACATCGTGAAGAATACCAGCTCGTCTTATACTTTAGAGAATAACACGATGCCGATGACAGGAGAGAGGACGTTCGAGTTAACGCAAGAATGGACGCAACCAGGACGATCGATGTGGAGGAACTGGTACTGGGTCTTATCGCAACCCGGCAAACTGCTTCCCGATAACAGCTCCGTTGGTTTGGAAAACCAATGACCCTAATCACCCTACCCGATATGCACCGAGCTTCGATCTTCACTACGCGTTCGTATGTTTGGAAATATCAATGACCTTTAAAGCAAATGCGTGACACACAGCTGTCACTAAACAAAACAAATCGAAAACGATCATTTTTAACAAACATTTTTTGTGTCATCGTTCTGTTTATAACTCTGATTTGCTTCTAATGTCAAAATCCAATAATAAAAAGAAATAGAAGTATCTGAGTGTTCGTCGAATAAACATTTTTTCTCATATTTAACTTGATTGAACTTCCTTGATTAGACACTTCCCCGTTTCGTCATTAATTAAAAATTGACTTCTAGCAACAGGAAACATCTGGGAAGTTTCCTCTACTTGTCCCTGCTTGAAAAAGAAAAAAAAATTTAAATAGCGTGTAGCTAGCCCTCCTTTTGAAATATTTCACAAACTTTAAAGCTTCCCGAACAAACTTCGAACGACATCCCGTTTTTCTTTTTTTTCTCGAAGCGGAGTCAATAACTGGCGCACGTGCAGAGCTTTGAAACATCAGCCTCCATCGAGTTTCATACCTACATACGTACATGTATAACATACAAAAAAAAAATTGCAATACAGAGCTTGCGTAGAACTAAAAAAAAAGGTAGAAAGAAAAAAAAGGGTTCGAGAGAAGCCGTACATTTCCATGGCATGTTCGTTCATTCGTACATTCATTACAATATTTCGTGTATGCTGTACACCTCACACGCACACACGTCCGACGAAGTCATACATATACGTATGTATGTATATATATAAGTGGAAAAAGAGTACGATAGGAACGAAGTTACGCATTCGCGTGCTCGCTCGTGTCTATGGTGACCGTGACTGTATCTGCGTCGGAGGAAGAGACACATTATGCTTAATCTACCTCTGGCTCCGCTCCGCTCGACTCGTACTTCGTGTTTCGCGAGCGTGATGCGACTCTGATGCGAGAAAAAGAGAGACGGAGATAGAAAAGAGTGAAAGAAGAGGAGATCGGAGCAGTGACTCATTCCTACCGCGTTCAAAACACTTTTACGCCCTGGTATGTAATGTTCCCGCTTTACATGCCCACATATCGCTCTTATAAACTGTAAGAAGAGACAAGTGCATATAAGTCTACATACCGTTTATGAGATTTTAACGACTCTGCCGGTAAGTAGGCAAAAGTGATTGGAAAAATGACCGTGAATCTAATCGTAAATTATTTCATACTTTTTTTTGTTTCGTAAAGATGCGATAAATCGTTTAAAATTTGTGATACGTATGCATTATTGTCTAGAACATACAAATTTTACTTTGTAAATTGACTATTTTTTAGTTAATAACGATCTGTTAAAATTATTGGCTGGTTTAGAAAGATTAGAATTAGAATGGAGATATCGATATTTTCTTACCGGATTACATTAACTTTTTGGACTCTTCACTTTTGTATTAATACTTCATTAGAAAATGTCTTAAACCCAAAGAGTTAAGACGATTTGTAAATAATTAATTACTTCCCATTTAATCTAATCACAAAACTCTTAATAACCTCATATCAAGTTTAAAACATTTAGTCCCATTTTCAATAATATTCCCTTATTTTTTTTTAGACACCCCCCAATGATGGACAATGATCAAGACGTAACAGGTGCTCTAAATAACCCAAGAAGAAGCACACCTGTGTATACACACACGCTGAAAACTATTGCAACTCGTGAAAGATGTCGAGTGCTATCGAGAAAGATGAAGAGCTTGGCATGAAGCAAAAGACGAAGCAAGATAGACAGAGACAGGTAGTGGGCGTATAGTTTCGACACAGGAACAAGCAGTTAACCGCTCGAACGTTCGCTCTCGTTGCCCAGCACACAATGTTAGAGGAAACATTAGGCCAACGTTAGGCGCGACGTGAGAGCAAAGTTTGCTCGTTCACTCGCTAACACGCACGTATAAGCGCGTGACCGCACCCGGGGTTATTGTGCGTCGTTAAGGCGCGTTAAGCTACGTTTCGAATACACATACACATATATATGTATATAATAGATTCATATATATTGTATATACATAAACGATGACTTAAGGTCAGGTGTACGAGAAAGGCGTCCACGCACTGACCTCTTCACGGACGACCTCATAACTAACTTGGTGCATTGTGTCGATGTTTAGGGAATACAGGTGACTCTCGTTGGACATGATACCTTTGGAGAACATGGTTTGAAATTAATGAGGAATTTTTTAATGTTTTTTTTAAGTACTGGTAGAAAAGCTGGTTGAAGTATTTTGAGTATGTATTATGTAACAAGGTTCTGTTTGAAATAGAGCTGTGATATAATACAATACAAATGTTTGTGCTATAAAAGCATTATTTGTAATTCATCTGTAATCACGTGTTTAACGAATTTCTTAATAATTTTTTTTTTTATGGCAAGATTTATACAATTTGGTAAATTGTATGAAGAATTTGTAGTTATACATTTATCATGTTTCATATCTTTAATTTATAACTACATATCTCGATGAAAAGAGGAAAGAGAGAAGGAGAAATGTATAACTTTTTGGTGTTAACATTTAAACTTATCCCACGGGCAAGTTAGGGCGCACGTAGGTGGAATAACGAGATATTTCAGTTTTCCCTGACACACATACACGCACATTGACACACAGACATAGAAAATAACATTCACTGAAAAATATATTCCGAGAGACTGAAGTTAGGGTAGGAGTTTAATCTTTCCTTAATTTCTTCTCCGAGGCTGGTTCCGCGAGACCGAATTAATATACGAAATATTCTTTCCTTTCTCCGCCTCGTTTTCTGAAAGAGCTTTCTTAAGAAATTCTTCAAATCCAGGGAGATGTGGTAAAAATTCTAAAACACTTATTTTTTACACTTTTCAGAATTCTATACATATTTTAAAAAAAGTTTAAAAGCCAAAAGCTCTCTAAAAGCCAAATTAGAGTTGATAAAAAAAAAAAAATGTACTTCATCTTTGTCCCTGCTCTAGAAATACATATGTATACCTACCTCTATGACAGTGATAGAAATTGGCAGCTCGCGAGACACATGCAGCTTTTTGGCTACTTCGATAAATAAGATTATCATAAAGTATGATATCTAGTTTTATTCATTGTATTTAATTTCAACCAACTTCCAAAAATATTGGTAGGTACTGTAAAGAAATTTGATTTTCAAAAGAAATCTAAGTAATTTTTTTTTTACCAATGAGTTTTCCGACCACTGCTCTATGGCAAAATGGTGATTGGACGTTTAAAATTCATATCACACTATCTAAATATCGACTTCGACTGTGTACTCGCGCGTCCATTATCAAGTTTACGTATCGGAACGAGACACGCGCGATATGCAAATTCTCGCTCGTGATCGGTCTCTCGCGACATTACGCTTCCTTACAGCGAAAAGATGAATACTTTGGAGTGAGGCTGAGAGTGGAACAGAGAAAGAAAGGGGGGTGGGGGAGAGAAGCTGACTGAGACTAACAAGACAAGACTAACGAACCGACTTCGTACTTGCGTCTCACCGTCACGAAAGGTTCACGGCATGCACGATGGGAGAAGAGGGGGGAAGGAGAGGCGTGCTTAACTAAGCTAATTAGAACTAACGAGTTTGCAAATCGTTTCAAAAGCGGTTGTCGCTCGATCGTCGCACGCAAAACGTTCTTTTTTCGTAGAGCTTCTCGAAAGAAGTGCGCATACTCGCGCTTTTTCCTTCACAGGCCACTCGAAAGGATACAAAGATGAGAGAAAGTGAGTGAAAAAAAGTGTTGAATGAAGGATCTAGCAAAAATGTCGAGACTCTCTTCGAAATAGGTATCATTGATCACTCTCGTGGTAGGTATTTGACTTTTTACTAGAACTAGAGGGAAAAAAAAGAAAGATCGTAAAATGAGTTCACTTAAAACACTGTTACCACGCACTAGACTCCTAATTGCTTAAGTATTAGCTTCCTAATTTACTCATTTTTGTTTTAATAATGATTCTAAAGTCATTCGGACATACTGGCTTGATTCATAAGATAAAATACATATTGTGTTTTTATTAATTTAATTTTAAATAACGAATAACGAATATGTCTAAAAATGTTTCGTTATCGCTAAAAAAACTGCTGCTTTTACGGAAACGACACCTCATTCCTTTCTGTCCTCGTTCTCTCGATGCGTCAAACCAACGAAATCGTTGGACTAATTTCAACTGACAAAAGTGCTTGCACGGTGTCCCGATAATAGGAAGCTTACGGCACGGTCGCTCGAATATATTATCGGTGATCGCGCGTGACCAAACGGTGTAGGAGCGTTCCTTCTCGTTCTTACGTAACGATTCCATTAAAGTCAGCCCTAGAGTACAGCGTTATTATGGGTACGGGTAGTCGATATAAAGTAAATTCCTTCGAGCGTTGATAACGTTGATAAAGCATGACTTTCTATCTTTTCTCTACGCTTGGCGCGCTCTTAATGAAATTCTTCCGCGTACCACGAGAAAACGTTCTACCTAAAATTCGTTTTCCTTTGGATGATAAGAATTTGCTTTCGAGCAAGGCCGATCGATTTTTATTTTCCATTTTTCCTCCTTCGTTGCTGTTCGAGAAAAAGAAAAAATTCGGTGAAAGATCGACAAATAATTCGAGATATCGAGTGAACCACGTTCACGGCTTATTCGTTAAGATAGAAAGCACTCGTCAAGGATTCAACGTGGATTGATTGAAGTGGACGACTTCGGGTCGAGCTATCGGAAGAGAAAGGCAAGGAAGAAGGACAAAAAAAAAAAAAAACATGAAGTGGAATTAGAAGCGTAGACATGGTGATTTACAGCCACTCGACGCTCTACGGAAAGAAAGGACAGAAAGAGAGGACTTTTACAAGAGAGTCTTTAAGCACGCAACCGTACGAGCTCGTGTGAAACGTTCTAATCACTTCCTATCTAATACCAGTTTGTACCGAAATGTTAATGATAAGTTTATGATGCTTCGTATACGTTAATATTATAATGGATTTGTTATTTATCGTAATAATGGTGCATAAATGAATTATGATATGGATCTATTCTTATAGTTCATATTCAACAACCCATATACATATGGTAATTCGAAAAATTCCATTACCATGACTTCCTCAGTTCTTTCTTCCTTCTTTATCACACGACCCATATAAATACCATAAACAAGAACAAAATTTCCAAAACTTATCGAACCAGTAAACAAAAGGAACGCATCTGTCCAGATGGAACAATATCTAAGGAAACGTTTCTGAAGCATCGATAATAGGAGATTATACGAGTGGAAAGGAATGGGCGAGGCACTCCTCGATCGATTCATCGAACTACGTGGAAGGCGTTAATGCGATCCCTTGGCTATTCCCCTCCTTGGCTACGTTCCGAAGTACGTAATTAAGAGCAACCTCTATTTGCTTGGCACTCGACTAAATTTACTTGAATCCCCCGTCATCGTCGCTCGTCGGCTTCTCTTTCTTTAGCAACAATATTTTTCCTATCTCTCGAAAGCACCCCAAGATCGGTTTTAAGAAAGAGAGAGAGTGGAATAGAAGACGTCCACTTCGTCGTCTTTCTCGTCCTAGTCGCCATTGTGCTTTAAGACCACAATGCGGTTCTATCGACAGTCTACGTTACAATTTTCTGCTCGCGCTGCGAACTTTCTTATCGGGCACACCATGTGTGTATCCTCTTTAGGTGCTCCGTGACATCTTCCGTGAGTTTTAGAGAGAAATGCTTCTGTCAAAGAATTTTTTAAAGTAAACGTTAAGAATAAAAGTAAAGGTAACAAAAGATTTTAATAGTTCTCGTTCTAATTTTAAATAAAATATGTATAATTTCAAGAGTGATGGAATCTCTGATGCTGCATTATTATTGTAATGCTTTATGAATTTTTAATAAAATAATTTTAAATGACTTTAATATTATGATAAAAAGATTTTTTTTTAATGTATATTAACAACAATACTTTTAATAATTCTACAAACGGATCGTATGTTGACTTCATAGAAGTAATATTTTTTTTTATAAAACACAATTAACAATTTTAGCCTTAACACCAACAATAATATTTTTATATACACGCACGTAAGTATATCTACACATACGTTTTCACGTATGGAGAATCATTCGCTGAGAGTGACTTAACCTCGTTCCTCTGTAGTATCCAGCCTACATTTTAGCCCGGCGGATTTGAAAAGGGAGCACGTATGTTCCTTTCTGGAAAACCGCGACGACAGAAATGTCTACCATCTCTTTTCCTCTCATATAAATACATGTATACGTACATACAATGCACACGTTCTCTTGCGAGACATAAACACGAGTGTATAGGTATGTAGCCGTTCGAAATGTCACGACTTTTTAGCGATAAAAAAGACAAGCAACTGTGGTTACTTTCTGAGGCAAAAAACCGACCAATGTTTTCTTAAAATTGACATTTAAACCTTTTTTAGATTCTTGCTTTTCGATCTGCATAGAATTTTTGTTTGTTGTAAAAAGATGTTAATCATTTTCAAAATGAATAAACAAAAGAAAATATTTTAATATTTGACTATTTTTCAAAAGTGATTTTACAACATTATTGTCCATTTTAAATATTGCTTTAAAATCAATACAGAAATCTATAAAATCATGTTAAACTATTTGTAAAGTTAACGTAAGCAAAATTGAAACACCCACTTGTTCAAATAAGTAGATATACGTACGTGAGTTTCCAGTTTATAAATAGCAAACGAATGCTAATTCCGAAGTCTACTTCTTTCATTTCTACGAACTGTTCGCGTAGATCTAATAAACGGGATACAATCGCTATGCTAATGCATTCTTGATCCCACTTCACCTTCGACCTTTCCTCGAAGACTACACGTAGAGAAACATTCTTCGTCCTTATTCATTCAAAAAACCTATTCGCTATACATCCTTTTGATTCGTGTGCAGAGAAGAAAAAACATATCGTTCTGCCTTAGATGCGCTTCACTGTTTAAGAAAAAGAAACCAGGACTAGAATCTTATCTTCGGTTACAATAAATATGTACATTAAAGGCAAACGATGTATGTATTACTTTTTTGATCTTGCATTTCTTTGGAAATATAGTTTGCCCGTTGTGTGGTATCGAGTCCCAATAAGCAAAAGAAAAATGATGAAGAGGCGTGATCAAAAGTTTCTTGCCTTTTTCGCAATGGCTCCCTCGTGGATTAAACTTTTTAGAATTGCTGCGAAACGGTTTTATAAGTACTACAGGGAATTGTGAGAATTTAGTATTTTTTCTAATTTAGATAATTATTTTTTCCAAGAAAAATCTGTTATAGGAAATTATGTGAGATTAAATGAAAATAAGACAGAGATAAAATTATCTTCTCAACGCGTGCACCAATTTGATTCCAAATGGAGCTATATTACAGAAATGAATAAACATAAAAAATTTTTCGATAAATTGCTAATTCTGTCCTTTTTTTTTTAAAAAATGTAGAAAGTTCGATAAAGAATTGTCATGTGCATGCACAGAAATTTGACACTCCGCGAAAACACTCTAGATACTTTATCTAGCGAAAATTCATTTTAACGGGTGAGTCAGGGAGAGTTTTGGATCTTTAACAGAAATCCAAACGGTGTTTTCATCAACACCAGGGAGCATCTTTGACCTACTTTACTTATCCCATTAACGAACGATGATAACCTTCCAGCTTGGAAGGCGATTTTAAAATAGCGCTAATTTGTCGTCCATCTCGTGATCCAGGAAACAATGTAAACGGGTACCTGAATTTTATACACGTCGTAGTAAGCTTGGAAAATAAATGATCTAGCATGTTTTGTCCGTGTTTCCCGCGTTTTATCCCCTTCCCACGGCTCGTTTGTAATCTACCACGCGTGAAGTACAGAACGATAACATTTTTGGGAGGCATTTAAAGCAAATGTTCTTTCACCTTAAATCAATTCACTTGAACTCGACAAAATGTTTAATCACTTTTTTATCTTCCAAGTTTTCTGAAAACTATCTGCCTACAGGGAGTACGCGTATTTGAAAAGGTACAAGGGTCGATCGAACGAAATTCAATTTTCCTTTGGTCCTGGAAAAGTGCCGGGTAAATCGATCCGACCTTCCGCGATGGCATCCGGTGGCGCTCGCGCTTCAAGAAAATGCGCGCAAAAATGTCAACCGAGATTCTTGATATCGGCTTCAATAAAGATCGTGTACGCTTTTCAAAGGATTGGACGGTAATGTGTATTTATGTAGGTCACTTTTTGACAGAAATGATAAGTATCGAAGTATCCTATATTTCACGAGCGTTCGTAAAATTTGTTTAGCGACGTTTACTGATAAATATCGTGCCCATGACTCGAAGTAAAATCTACATAGTCGAAAGATCTTGTGAAAATGATTTCTATTTTACAAAAAAATTGTGAAAGATATTGAAAAGTAATTCGAAGAAATGTAATTATCATAAAAATGTCTTAAACGTTTCACCAGAGTAGTAGTTAATTAAACGGTACTAGACGAACACGTGCTAATCAGCCCGGAAAGTGAGAATGACGTTTCGTACGTACTGCATAAACCAACAATACTTAGACTTTTCCTAGCAAGTGCTTCAAACGATAATCAAATCATACTTTATATTCATGGTTCAAACTTCGTGCCTCTTCGTATAAATGGACAAACACATTACGAAGTATAACAGTTATTAAAGTAACCGTTTGAATTTTTCATTATATTCTTGACACTACGGTACGTTCTATTACTTAACCTTATTCAAATAATACTTTTAATTGTTTATAATGTTTCAGATATTAATATCAAGCTCTCGAAAAGTTCTTCCTTATTACTAAAAAAAAAAAAAACCTGAAACTTCAAATAGCCACTAATCCACTTATCCACCGCACGTATCTCCAACGAACCCTTTAATATTCCTTGAAGCGACCTAGAAAACTCGCACCTACAATTTCCACGTACAAACACCCCGGCAAAAGGGAACGTTTCCTCGTAAAGAACAGATTATATCCGCTTTAGCGAGTCAAACATAAGAGCTAGCCCTTTATTAACCCAACCATTGTGCTATCCGAACAAGCCTGTCCTGTGTAACACCTTCGAGTAAAGCTACAAGGCTCCATCGAGTACACACGAGCTACGCACACATTCATAAAGTGAGAGAGAGAGAGGCACGCAGCGTTCGAAGAGGGGTAGAAAAGGAAGAAGATTAACCAAAAAGAGGACGCCATCTTCCGTCCATTATTTTCGGCCACGTTTACCAGAGAGGAACCCTTCTTTCTTGGGATATATAGCCAGTGTGTCTCTCTCTGACACACTCGAGCCATTTCGACCTTCTTTCGTGCAGCTCGGTGCAATGGCCAGGCTACGTGGAAAGTACGTAGGTGGCGCTCACGCTAATCACCGTGTGCAACCTGGAAGCGAAAGGGGGAGTAGGGGTGAGAAAGAAAAAAGGTGAAACGAAGATAGAATAAGATAGAGAGACACGCATACATATATGTAAAGATATGGATGGAAGAAAGTTGGACGAACGTATCTCCGAGCAGAAAAGTCTACGTGAGAGTGAGATAGACATAGTGGATGGCCAAAGAGGGGTTGGAAAAAGGGTCGAGAGTGGGGATGGGGTTGTATCGACCGCGCCGCACTGCGGGGCTTTATCCCCTCCTTCTCGTCCGTTCACTACCTCCCTTCCAGCCCACCTCGTCCATCCCAACGAACCCCGCCTGGACGTCCGCGAGAACGTATCCCCTTTTCCTACCATGACGACTTCCCTTTCCCTCTTACGGTCAGTAACCCCCTCCCCCCCTCTCTCTCTTGCTTCTATCTGCTACAAAAAATCCTGGGTATACCAGAATAGTATGGAAAAAGTGGTCTTCCCCCTTTTTGATTTTGCTTCTATCTTGATCGGTTTAATTTGATTGTTAGAAGGGATTGAGTGAATCGTGATCGTGTTTTCTAGTAGTTGCTGAAGTATGGGAGTGGTATTATTGTTCGGGCTGATATTGTAATTTGTGATTGGAGTGATAGTGCCGGTTGTAGAATGTAAGGGGAATATGGGGAAATTTTCGGGGATGTTGGGAATTTGTTTTGGAGGGATTCGTTTGATATTGGTGTATGGATTTGTTTTAGGGTAATTGTTATGACTGGATTATACTTTGTAGTGTTATTTAGAGTATAGGATGTAATAATTAATAATAATTTATACTCTGTGTACTTTCTGGTAGACAATGGTAATATTAGAAATGATTGGGAATAATAGTTTGTTTTGGGATGATAATATCTAGTAATATGTAGTAAAACTGTTTATAATTTCTATACTTTTTAATGGATCTTGGAAGATCTTTAGACAACTATAAACCGATACTCCAACGACCCTACAATTTCCTCGGACAAAACCTTCAGAACCAGAATACAATAACTACGGTAGATAGAATCTCGATTATTTCAACCAAGTCCGATAAATTCAAGTTGGACCGATAAATTGATACTCGTTTACCTGTTTGATTGTTAAAACAAGATTCGTATACAGAGATCAGTATTATGTAACATACTATAATAACTAAAACCTTCTCGGATATCCTATTATTCCATACATATGTCCTGATAATCCATTATAATTAGAACAAAGACCGAGAGGCAGATATAATATAAATGTACCAAAATTAGAAGAAAATCAGACGAAATGTTCTCGATAACGGAAGCCCTTATGTAAATCGTCGTTCGATTTCGTAGAAGAGAAGACTCGAGGTTGGTGTGACGGAAATTGTCGAAAGCAGGACTCCTTTTATAGGTTCCACTTCGATTGGAAAGATAGAGGGGGTTGGACCGGTCAGGAGCGGCCAATAAAGATCCACCTTCCTCCCCTGCACCGAAGGGGATGAACGACGAAGCGAATGTAATTATGTTCCTCGTCTTCGTGTCTTTCGTTTGCCTATAGAGAAAGTTCGAAATGTCGAACAGCTTGTATATTATTTCTGGTCACCCTGTTTTTAACCTTCCACGGCATACAATTCTTTAAATAATTACATACAAAGGTCAAAACATTCCATGATTAATATGTCTTGATTATACCAACATTTTTTTTCAAATTAATTCTTCAACAAGTTGATTATTAAATCAATTTTACTTAATATTTATCCTAATCTTTATAAATACTGATAAGTTATCACTAACGATCTCCATAATAGGCCAAACCAATTGAAGACGCCCATTCATTAAAAAACGACACTTGATAAGGTTGTAATAAAAAGGAAAGAAAAAAAAAATCAATTTTTATCCAACCCAATCGACCTTAATCCGATTTTCTTTTCTACTCTTTCCAAATAAAAGGATAGATATCATTACGATCAAGACGGAAATGAAAAAGTTTTCTTTCGACATCTTATTTACCGGTTCCTCCATTCGCTTTTCCCAAAGTTAGTCTATTTATGGTCTCTCCCCTATTTTTGTTTTCGTGTTCTCGTCTTCTTAACAAACGTCGAAAGGGGAAGTTATGGTTTTCGGTATATTTCGAAGGAAGTTTCTCAGATAAAAGCGTTCTCAACGCGGATCGTACGAACGTATGTACTGTACGTTCGAATAGACGCGAAGTGTAGTCGAGCTCATTTGTGGAGCGACCGCGTTGTTAAACTGAAAGGACGGAAATTAATCGGTCACATCGGTCACGTCTGGACACGATTGACTCTCTCACTCGCTCTGGTTCGCTTTGTGCATCGAACTACTTCCCTTTGCACGATCTGAAAAGACGATCGGCGCGTAAAACGCACACTCTGCGTGTTCGATGTAGATATAAACACGTATATGACACATACGTGTGTAAGGGAAGAAACGAAACGAGAAAAACATCGAAGGTAGTCGAGCTTTTTTACGACTCTGTCGAACCCGATGAGGAAAAGGGGTAAATCGGTGTGTCTCGAGTGGAGTAGTCGAATTCGTTATATGAAAATAGTGGAAACGTTTTGGGAAATGGAATATACGTGTATGCGTGTAGTCGGCTCGATAGTACTGTCGCTGACAACCAGAATCGGCTTTAAATTTCAGCATTTTTCGAATCCAACCTCCGATCTCGTGAATTGAAAAGAAAGAAGTTGTTGGATAGTGTACAACCGTGTGTGCAGTAGTTTAGTAACGATCGTGAAAATGATTTATTTATATTTTCGAGAGTGAAACCATCGACTCGTTCGATAGGCCAGCCCGTAAGTTCGTTAGCGGAAATTGTGTACCCGAGTTAATGAAAGGTAACCCTCGCACGAGACCCAAACGATAACGGACACGGAATATACCTATGTATACACGTACATTTATATATGTCTATATATATATAATGGCTATGAAACCGTGGAAATAATTAACTACTCGCATCTGTACGCCATTGCCGCGATGATATTATGATTTCGTCATTTTACTCCTGTGTATTGCCTGTGACCCCTATCGAATACCGTTAAATCGTAAGCGCATAATATTTTCGCAATAAATTCTCGAAAGGTCGCTTATATTTATTTCACTGCAATATATTTATATACTATACCATACGAACTGTTATTTCATGGAGAAAAAAAAAAATATCAATAAATAAATGACGATTTTTATCTTATTCCATTTCTCTGTTTATTTATTGTATTTATACTGGTTGCTTGTGTATTTTATATATAGGGTGCTTCAACAAAACGTTAATACTATTAGGAAAATTAAAGTGTAAACATTATTTTGAAAGCACGCTCTATTTTGTTCTAACCACGCTTCGTGTCGATGAACTATCAATTTATTTATCTGTCGCGATAAAAATTAAATAGCATAGAAAATAACGATTCACGATTAATATCAAGAGTATACTTTAATAACGGGCTTATCGTTTCAAGCTCGCTTTCCCATTCTTTCGTCTAAGTACGGGCTACGTAACCCGACCGTTTAAAAATGGTAATCTAATCGTGCCCACTCCACTTTTCGTTCGTTCATTAAAGACTCCATCGAGTCGATCCTCGGAAATCGATCGGTGATTCTCTTCTCGTTACTTTAATTCGCGTCTTCGAGATCTTAACGATGCGATTTCAATTCCCCAAGTATTTTTTTCTCACCCTCTCTTTCTTATACCGTAACGTTTACGAAATATTCCTACACTTTGCAAAACTGAATAAAATTTTTTATAAACAATGTCCTGAAATAGTGTATACATTTAAAAAATATAATTCACTTAACAGTAAGTTATTAAATAACTTAAATACAACAATGCATTTCATAAGTTCCATTAATCAATAGATATCATTTCTGACGACAGATCGTTAAAATTGTTTAATTTTGAGATGAGTTCCAAACGTGAGAAGAAATGTTTTCAAAAGTTATTCGGTGTATTTATACAGTCTACGAATACTTTCTTCACTCACTGTACACTGTGCTATATATTTTCTCTCTCTCTCTCTTGAATTTAATAGACGACCATGATAATACCCGTAAAAGAATTTCTCAGTGAAAACGTAAAATACAAGAGGAGATCGAACCGTCGAATCGTCGTCTTGCGTTCTCCCCCGGCGACGACGGCGGTGGTGAGAAGTCGGCGCGAGAAGTTTAATTAAAATTGTCAGAACGTTTTCGAGAAAATTTGATTCGAGACGGCAATTTCCTACCAGCGAATGGGACATCCTCCCTTTTAAACGTTCACCCTGGGGAGTGTTCCGCTCGTAGATAAAGAGAAATGCCGAGTAAGGTAGCAACAAACGTGTACAGAAAAAAAAAGTTGATGCAAGTATAACGCTGTGCATGTATGTGTAAAAAAAGCAAATAAAGAGAGTGAGAGATAGGAAAGAGTCTAAAGCGTCGATTGCACTCGCCATTAAAATCTCCGAGTAATGGCACGCTGATGCACCGGGTTAAACGACACGAACACGCCGTTTAATCTCTGAACGATATACACGCACAATGCATCGGAGGTTAATCGATTAATCCTGCCGCACAACCAATTATCGCATTCCGTCATCAAAATATCGAACGTGCGCGCGAAATTGACGGCTTATTTGATACGTACCAATTTTATTCCATGCACGGTTCAAATCGATTACGCGTAATGTGTTTTATATTTTTTACGAAAACATATGAGAAAATAATATTTAATAGAAATATCTGTATAGTGAGTTTTTAGTGATATTTTTTTTATATGAAATGAAATTCCTTGAGAAGCAACATCGATGTTAATGATCAAGTATTACAATTTTGTTCGATGGGGGAAAATAACATTTGTATACAATAACGTTTTTTTATTATAAAATATGAGTGAGATATTTAAGAGTTTCACGTCAGATTAATATCCTGTAGGTATATGGATGTACTTGTATCGTTTTAATCCTATGTGCAAGTGTTTATAACTATGTAGTGTTACTGTTACATAAATTTCCATATATGAGAAATACGTACGATAATAATTATTTGAAATTATTAAATGCATTTGAAAATAGGAATTACACCCAACCTAATTTAAATACCTACTCGATCACTTTATCTTTCGTCCGAATAAACTCGTTTTAGTTTATAAGACGAATCACCATAGGATTTTCCTTCGCGACCGTCTCGACGTAATGCAATCTACATTTCTAGAATGCGCCAACAACGATAAAATTACAGGACCGGCGATTATCGAGCTGGAAAAGGAGGAAAGAAGAGGAATTAAAAGTCTGAAACGCGCGAGCTGGACTGTCTCGGCTGTTCTTTCTCTAAAAAAAAAAGCTATAAGTACTCGAAACTTTCTAATAGCGACAAAACGATACGAAAAATCTGCAAATTTGATTATGCCACGGAAGATACATGTGAATTTTAATTAAAAATTAGAATTTAAAATTGCGTTTGTCGGTCGGAATGTTTGAGATATATGAAAAAAGTCATATTAAAAAGCTTGTACTAATAAATAGGCAGGTACATACACCATGCTTTTTGTAAGAAATCATTTCATAACATATTAACATTCTGTATAAAAATTTGTATAAATACATTAACAATATTGTCAGATTTTTAATATATAAATCTACATATTCCAAATTTGTAAAAGAAAGAAAATTAAAATATTTAAATGAAAAATAATCGATCAATTCCTTTATACAAAATTCCGATTGAAACCAGTATCGAATTATCGATACCTACTCGAACATCACGTGATGTAACCCACCAAGAAATAAAAATAACAAAATCTATATAAATTCTTTTCAATCACCTAGGAAACAAACAAATGTCAATCCTTCCATCGATCGTTTCGCAAGATCTCTCTGACACTTTCTACGCAAAGTCTTAGCTGCCATCGGTAGCATGAACGGCTTTCAAAGCGTGTCGTTGGCTTTCGTCACCGATTACTGGACGACTAGTTGAAATTTCATCGAGGAAACTCTACACGGCATACCCTTTCCACCAGTGGAAAATGGAAAGAACGTATCCCAGGGTAAGGGTCCTCGATGATGATGATGATGACGACGACGAGGTGTATCGTGTAGTCCACTCGAAGGATGACGAGCGCTTGTCAAAGCGGGTAATAACAAGCTCTACCCGCCAGAGTGTAGATACACGAGTGTACAGTCGGAGAAGCAAGGAATGGCGGATGTGGTTCGCTCGTGTATCATAAGAGAGAGTGTTTACATACGACCAAACGCACACGCACATGTCAAAGCACCGAATTCTACCTGGATACTTTGGATATACAACGTGATTAGAAACTGTTATTATGGTTTACATTTTACTTGATAATTAAGCGAAAGATATGCTTCGTAAGGCTCTGCTGCGAGCAATAAACGTTAAACAAATGAATTGCAATTTTGGTACATATCTGAAAATGAGAATACAATAAACGTCATATCTCTTAAGTGTATTATTATATTCTAGATTTATATTATTTGTTTCTTTTATTTATTGGGAATTGAATATCGAGGTCACTGACCCTACATACTCTAATTTCTGTCATTAGCGTTATTTATTCATTCATGTTTCTCGAAAACTTTGCAAGCAAACGTAACGCGTGACCGTAAGACGATCGAAAAGATATTTCCACCTTGTTCCTAAAGGAAATAGGATAGAAATCTGGGCCAAAGTGGTATATCTCGATGATATCGTGAAAACGAAACGGAAATACGGTGCTGGTTATGTTTTTTACGAGGACCCCTCCCCGTAAGATTTATCACGGCGAATTTAGAAGCGTAAATACATAGGTGCGAGATAACGCCTTGGTTTTGGTGTAAGGTACGGTCCGACACGCCCCTTGAACCATGTTCGACCCATCTGCTGGTTCCCTTCCGTGCCGTTACCTTCGACCATTCCACCTTTTTTTTGACTTAAGCTTGAAAGTCTCTTGATCTATGATGACTCTGTTTTACCGTCGATTTAAAACTCATCTTTTCAATCCAACTTCAGTAATATTTTATAAGAAGGAACTTTTGAGACCGGTAAATATTACGAATGCTTCAAGGGAATAAATCAAATGAATGAATGCATTGAAAAGATGATGTTAATAAACGAATAAAACTATTTCCACTCTTAATTAAAATTATTTTTCATATTCATGAATTTCTTGAATTAAGTACGTTTTTCTTTGTTACGGATACTTGAACAGCTGCATTTGTAATTAGGGAAAACATTGGACGACTTAGTTATACGAAATTCGTACGATCTTCGCCACGTTACCTCGTAACAACATTTCCTTTAAATGGAGATTCAAGAGAAACGAACCTAGTGACTGACGGAGTAAAACCACCAGTGAATAAAAAAAAAGACTTCACGAATATCAGATTTAATAAAAGTAATCAAAACCACGTTTTTACTACCATTATTTAATGAATTTATGCGATAACGAGATAATTATAAGAAATTCTATAAGTTTCAAACTATATCTTTTGTTAAAAAAAAAAAATTTGAGAAATCCAAATATGCATATTTAATTTCCAATTCTATAATTCACCATACCATTAAAATTTAAAAACTACGTACACTCTCCTATCCATAAATTTCTCAAATAATTGGAACAAAGTATCTAATCACAACTAATTACGAGATCTTCCTTACACTACCTTATAACATATCATCGATAACACCTAGGCGTCGGGGGTGCGATTTCTTCAAGGTAAACGTAGGAAAAAACCCTCTCGAATGTCTCTCGAGATTTTTCTGGAGCATGGCCAGGTAGCATGACGCGATGAGAGACGATAAACAAAAATGCTGTATATAAAGAAATTGTAGAAGAGTCTTTTTCCGACGTCGCGTGCCACACGGAACGACATTATTTACTACTGTCAAACCTAATTTTCCTGTGGAATACGATGGACGAACGAGCGGAACTAACCAGACGAAGAAACAGAAAGGAAGAAGACAGAGAAAAAAAAGGAGAATTATACAAAATAGTTACGAATCAAAGTATCAAGTATAACTATATACAATAAGTATACACTGTAAAACGTTTGCCGTGGGTGACATCGTCGCTTTTATCGCGAACAGTCCACGCCCCTAAGGTGCACTCCGACAATCGTAACGCGGCCAATTTTCGAGCGGCTCTTAATTAAAGTTAAACCCATTAACGTGCACGTAGTACGTATACTTATATATGTAGATATACACACGCGCGTAGTCGTGTCTCGGTATTACGTAATTTTATTGCTGGATAAGCCCTTATCGAACGCATGCTACGTATGGATTATAATGCGATGCTTTATGAGGAACATCTCGTATTCAGTATCGACCAATAATAATAATAATAGTAATAATACTCAATAAGTATTGGAAGATATCTTCATATTTCCTGACGTCGAATAAAATTTATTCGCAGGTAATCCAAAAGTATGTTGACAATTTCATATTAAGTATTTTAGTGAGATATCTGTAAATAAAATTGGATTTTTTGAATATTTTCTAATATGTGACAACGTACCGTAATTTTTAAGTTACTGGAACGGGTAATACCAATTAGGGTCATTGTAGTTTACAAATTATACATAGAAAAAAAAAGAAATTCTTTAAATAAAATTGATCAACTTATTTGGTATATGTATAAAGATATTTATAAATATAATATTATATACTGTTTCATACTAGAAAAAATAATTAAGATTACATATCATTAATCATAAATAAAATTATGAAAAATAATGTAATCAATTAAGACGAGTGCCCTTCGCGCTTTCGAGAGAACATAAGAGGCCGAGTACTCGCGGAAATGGTCCTCCTTCGGACGAGTCACGATGAATTAGACATTAGAACGTTTTAAGGGCCGGTACAGGGCGGTTTCCTACCGAGGAATTATAATTCGTGGTCGCGTGGGTCGACCCTCTTCTTCTGAACCGAACGTCTCGAGGAAGTTCGCCATTAAAATGGCCCAATCAAAGAGTGAGAGAGACAGAGAGATACCCGAGACGTATCGTTTTCGTCATTGTCGTCGTCATCGTTGCTCGGGCAAAGACAGAAAGATAAAGAGATATAATAAATCCTCTAGCGTGATAGACGATAGCTTTATGAACGAGATAATCTAATAGAAAGATCAAGCGTGAAACTTAATATTAGAAATCTAACGTTAGAACCTTCTAACATGGAGGCGCGTCGATCGTCTTCGAAGGGAACACCGTGAAATTGTGCGTGCTTTAACACGATTTACCCTCTTCTAGTTTCAACTTACGGTAGAGAGGGAGAGAGAAAAAGGGAGGGAGGTATACTCGATCGATGTAACGTACGAATTACAGAAAAAATCAAGAAAAATGTCCGTTCGACGAGGGAAAATAAACCCTTCCTTACTTCTCTCGCTTTCTTCTTTCCCTACTTTTTCACGAAAGACCATTAGACGGACATTAACCTAAGCAATCACGAGAAGAATACTTTCTTTTGGTACGAAGAAGGTAGTATGCCACGCACGCATTGTTTCGAGACGAAAGGATTGAACCCTCCGAGCAATCGAGGTCGTGCGAGCTTGCGCTCCTGTTCGCTCGCGAGAACGATCGACTCGAATGGGATTTCGGATGGGGTGGTTCCGAAAAAAAGGTGGGATCACGACTACGTTGTTGAAACCTATCAAATTCTATGTATAGATTTAATTGTTCATTTCAAGGAACATTACCCAAACATCTCGACTATTTAAAAAATATTTTTATTACTTGGAAAAATCCATTCATTTACACTAACCAACCATTATGCTAATATCGTTCTAAAACCACTTTCCATACGATTATAGACAATAGATAGCTAGGTAAGCTGTTTAAATAATTCAAACTCTCCAAATGTTTTTGTGATACTTGGAAAATTCTTCCTCAGGTATTTCGTGAACAGTTTTCATTGAACGTGTTGAGATAACTCCCCTATAATAAAGTTTTGATTAAAAACACAGTCTAAAAATTGTATTAATCATTCGGTAAGGCAAAACTTTTGATAAAATTAACAAAGAATCCCTTATGGCCAAGTAACCCTCATTTGTGACAAAACACAATATGAATTCACGTACTCCATAAGAATCAGCTGTTTAGCTAACGGTCCTACACACGTCATGTTGACAGTTGGACGATCATAAATCGTTTCAGAAAAGTGATGGCCTTATGACAGTCGCACGGATCACTCGGGACACAATCGTTCGTGATTCACACGTGTATATATATATATATATACGTCAATACGTAGGTGTGCATGAAAACGCGAGCACTCGTGCTTGTATGCGTCCGTGTGCGTGACACACGGCCCCCTGACACACATTGACTCGTTAAAATAACGACATAATGGCTAATTTAGCGATAATAAGCGCAAACCGTATCGCTCGAATTAGCGTCGAAGGTGAGACGAGTGGCCGGGGGAGGCCGAATGGTCGAGAGGAGGGGTTGCTACGAAAGGGGGGTACCGAAAGAGAGAAACGGAGATAAAAAGAGTGTACACCGGAACACAGGGACGACGACGGACGTATGTACTCGGAATTCCAAAGCTCGAACGTGTGTGTACGCGTTCTATCTAACCCTTTTGTTGTACGTATCCTGCCATCTCGCGGTTCATTCGAGAGACGCTTGCGCGAATTGAGAGAATATGAGAGAATGTGAGAAGAAGATTGACCGACCTTTTTCAGTCATCCATTCGACTACTTTTTGGGATTGTTGGAATAAAAGCAAAAAAAAATTGATGTATAATGCGTTTCATATTTATAGAAATGTCTAGGGAATCGATTTTTTTAATGCATAACTTGGAACAAACGTGAAATATATGTATGCAACATGGTTCGTGATATTTAGAAAGCACGTATCAATCTTTTTACATGTGTGTACATCCGCATGGTTGACATGGAAAATATGCGTATGGGCGATGTGCGAAGCAGGTAAAATGTGACACATATGTGAACATTCTTGTATGTAAGAGAAATGTTCATTCGTCTTCTGTACGTGTACATATGCACTTTCATCTTTCTGCATAATAAATTCATTAATGGATACACTCCTGCCCCCTTTTACCCTTCTTGCACATAAATGTTACACGTATAGCTACTAATGAGTACCGATTTTTTAAATGTAATAAAATCTTTTAAAAATATTATCCATTTAACAGCACCCGTGTCGATGATACTATTATATTATCTTGTGGTAGAGCAAAAATATTCCAATGTTATTTATTTTATTTTATACTATTGTAAAAATGATAATTTATATTTCTAATAGTAACACTATAATATTATAATTTTGTTAGTGTATAATACTTTGAATTTTGTAATCATATATTTTTTACAGCTTTGTTACTCGAAATCAACTAATTATGAAGTCACGTTATATCAAATCCAAAATACGATCGGCATCGCAAAGTTTGATTAACGTTCGTATCAGCTTAGCAAAGTAACTAATGGAATTACATACTCGTACGAGACTAACAGAGAAAGAGAGATAGATAAATAGGCAGATAGAGAGAACAATGCAGCTAAATCAAAGGCTATTACGTTTAATAAATGCGTATTATTATTATTAATGCACAGTCATGGACACTGGCATCTCCACAAAGTGACGATGATAATCACGTACGATCGGTAAATCGGTTAATGTGTTACAATTGTTAAACAACGGATCGATCGATATCTACTCGATCGATCGATTTAACCGTGGCACTATTACCTTCGATCGTAAATATAGGTACATATATCCTCTAATTAACTCGTTATTGGTTGATTAATTAACACGTTCTATTATCGAATCGATAAAGCCACTATTCGTGATCGAATCACTATGTTGCCTGAATTAGTGTTATTCATTTAACAAAGAGCACGTTTGTTTTTATCATTAGTTTTCGACAGAATTCAGGTTTTTGTTCATGATGCAAACATCAGGATTTTTGTC
Source organism: Ancistrocerus nigricornis (assembly GCA_916049575.1). Classification (NCBI taxonomy): domain Eukaryota; kingdom Metazoa; phylum Arthropoda; class Insecta; order Hymenoptera; family Vespidae; genus Ancistrocerus; species Ancistrocerus nigricornis. The sequence goes on from OU696667.1 coordinate 2,455,471, forward strand.
AAAAATCGATGCATCTCGAATTTGCCCGATCAAATACTCGTTCGAAAGAGGAAAGTCTCTAGTTTACGAATATGCAAGTCGCGTTTCGATAGGATGACTGGTTAAAAAGTTACAGCAATTTTTCTCTTGAAAACGACCCATACTCCGACACTTAAAAAATTAATTTCTCATCATTGCTTAACGATATCGAAAAACGGGCACCGGGACAGTATTCTGCATGCTTTCTTCTTTCTAAATCGTGATGCATAGGTCAGGATTTTTGTCAAAAATCGAAGCACCTCGAATTTGCCCGATCAAATACTTGTTCGAAAGGGGAAAGTCTCTAATTTACGAATATGCAAGTCGCGTTTCGATAGGATGACTTGTTAAAAAGTTACAGCAGTTTAAAGCTTGAAAATGACCCATACTCCGACACTTAAAATATTAATTTCTCATCATTGCTTAACGATATCGAAAAACGGACAACGGAACATTGTTCTGAATGATTTTATCTTTAAAATGAGCCATTAAACATTGAAATCGGCGATGGTGACCATTTTGGCAAAAATCATGATGCATAGGTCAGGATTTTTGTCAAAAATCGAAGTATCTCGAATTTGCCCGATCAAATACTTGTTCGAAAGGGGAAAGTCTCTAATTTGCGAATATGCAAGTCGCGTTTCGATAGGATGGCTGGTTGGAAAGATACAGCAGTTTTAAGCTTGAAAACAACCCATATTCCGACACTTAAAAAATTAATTTCTCATCATTGCTTAACGATATCGAAAAACGGGCAACGGCACAGTATTCTACATGCTTTCTTCTTTAAAATAGGACATTAAACATTGAAATCGGCGGTGGTGTCCATTTTCGCAAAAATCATGATGCATACATCAGGATTCTTCCTTGGAAACCTTGGAAAACTTGCCCCATGGCGTGAAACACCCCGCAGCGGGGCAAGTTGTCCCAAAAAACTCGTTTGCTTGAAATTGAAAAAAAAACATGTTAAAAACTTCTCAATGCAAGTTTATGATGGTCCCCAAACAATTCGAAAATATAAGCTACAGAAATCTGTAGAAACAAAAAACCTAAAATTGGGACAACTAGCCCCGGTCTCCCCTACATGTTTATAGAGAGAAAAATTGTTTGTGGAAGTGGAAAATGTACCTGCATCGTAATGGTGAGTGCATTGTGATAGTTATGTATATACTTACGTGTACAGTGCAATATTCCTAAAAGGTAAGGCACTTTCTGAACCATGCGAAAAAATTCCTGAGTAAACGTATAATAAGAAATTTGTATTTTTCTAGAAAATACCCAAGTACCGTAAAGTTTTTTTTTTTTTTTAACGTATATATTTGTTTAATAATAATTGTTTGTATGCATGTAAATAGATGCTATCGTTTTAGATAACGATTATCGAAGTGAAATGGAATTTAGTGAAGGGTTTTATCAAAGCGAAAGCGAGAATCGATGACATTTGCGTGAGATCAACCAAGAAGATCATCACCTACAACAAACGATCAAAGTATCATACGTTTTTGATTTTTTCATGTAACTTTAGGTCCAACGTGTCTTTCTTCGATTCGTTGTTGGTACAAAGCGACTGACACGGTCGAAATGTTCGAACTCACAGCCAAAGATCGACCTTTTCCCGATTGTTGCCTCCGATTATCGTGGATCGTCGAAAAGCTTCTCGTACCAGCAAGTTTTTCACGAAAATCCTTTTACATAATTCTCCCTTTCGCGATACCTACTCGTTATTTTGCCGTTTTTCTCTAGTTTATTTCACAAATGGCAATTTCTAGGTTGGCTAGATGAATGTATTTAGAGATAGAAATAATTTCCTTCCGTGCGATTCTATTTCCTGGCGTTAGAATCTATTAATCGTATAGTCGTTGGTTCGATAAACGGTTTTCGCTAGCTACAGGCTGTCCCAAAAGAAATATAAATGTACATGCAATATCTCGAGAAAAAATTCTGAAATAACCCTTAAAAAAATGTTAATACGTGACTTATTTTTCTAACGAGATTACGATTGTCGTTGATGATGATCATAAATTGCCACATGTGATATAATTACACTATTAATAAAAACACAGTTTTATCTAATCGTAATTTGATTATAAAATAATTATCTACGGTAAAATTCGTTGAAAACAAGTTCTTTCTCAATATTGTCAAAAATTAATTAAAATTGCAACATAAAATTGATCGAGCGAAAAACGAGGGCACGAGCATTCTATAAACTGTCGTTGACTTAAAATAAATCGAAAGCTATAAATAAACAAAATCCTACTTTTAAAGAAGTGGGGTCTCGAAGCTAAGCACGAACACGGGTCGTACGTTTTGCGAGGAGATAGAGTCCTTCCTAATAGAAAGAGATACGGTAGAACGAGTTTATGGTACTTCCTGAGGTTTTACTGTCTCTCTCTCTGTCTTCGTCTTATTCCTTTCTCTGTCGGTGACACGTGCACCGGCCATTCCCGAGGGAGTGGTGGGCTCGTCTATGACTGACGTTCGAGACAGCCTTGACACAGATTCCACGTCCAAAAAAGAATCTCTGTCGTGACTTCTTATCTCGATTATTCGACTTGTCTTTCGATTGCCGTTCAATCAACGAAAAGTATCAATGAGATCAACTCGATGGCGTAACAATATTTTTTGATAAAAAGTGATAAGTTTTTTTTAATCAATTCAGTAATGATAAGTGTAAGTTTATTATTTCATGTTATAGTGTAATCTCGTATACCGATGTTATCGGTATATGTATGTTTCATATCCGATTCGTGTCGTTATATTCTAAAGTACCACGTTAGAAGCCACTGATGAAAATTTTCCTCGTTTCTAAGCTTTGTTTAGACGATGTTAAGTAATCATATATGATAGTATAACAATTTAAATAAAAATAATTTACTTCCGTTAACTAACAAAAAGACTGTTATTATTGGGGACTGAGGGATGTATAAATTTTGTAATAATCGCATATAATTCACTAGAAACTCGTGTAAAGAAAACTTTTAAAAATCATACTTTGTAATTACTACATTAAATAAAAAATGTCTTTCAATTTACTAAAAATTGTTTCTGATATTTGATTAACCTTAATATAGATTTATATAGAAACAGGGAAATAAAAAAATTCATTGAAAGCGTTAACGCGTGAGAGCTTGGAAATCCAATGCAAAAATGGACGACTTAAGGTTACTGCGATGAAAAAATAAAATTGTTCGAAGCTTTTCGTATACCTGTGCGTGTCTGTGTGGATGTTAGGTATTATAACGAGTTGCTATCAAAGGGAGAAGATAAAAGGCGAACACGAAGGAGAGAAACAGGAGCACTGACATTCCAATAGCGTGATCGCACTTTATCCGGTGTACGGAAAGAGAAAAGTAGAAAGAAAGAAAGAGAGAGAGAGTGTGTGTATATGCCGAGAACCTTGACGTTTTATTCCGTCGCTTTTCCCTATAAATATCTCCTTTCTCTAAATCGAACCTTCCTGCAGCCCACTCGCAACCAAGTTTAAACATTATCTTCGTAACGATAAGCACTGACATTTATGCGTCCCACATCGAAGAGAAAGAGAGAGACAATAAATGAAGTCACGTGTGTTAACCAACCCATGCGAAAACCGACGAGTATTTTTGTCGACGCGGCGAACGACGTATGAATAATTGCAAATTAATCGTGACAGCTTATTCGAGTTCTTTTCCTTGCATTTCTTGCTCTACTTTTTTTTTCCAATGATTGATTTATTTAATCTCGATAGATTTATTCTAATGTAGTTGCGTTAATAAATTGAAAATTAATTATTTAGTTGTAAGGTTTTGATAAGATTAAGGTTATATAGAGAATAATATAATAATCGTTATTAGAATAAATAAATATTGCCTTATCTTTCCATAATTCTTATCCAATATACATATAACATAATATCGTAGGTACATCGACAGGCGTATATTAAAACGTCAAACATTCTCCAGCGAAAAATTTGTCAAACATTCCTATTTGTCAAATAACCCCAGTAGTCACGAACACGCGCGCGTGGGACCCCAAGTTATTACCGACGACAAAATATTTTTCACCCGAACGTAAACACGAGGTAAACGACCCACGTTCGTTGGCAAATCGATTTGGCTGTTCCGTTCAAAGAAAGTGTTTTTAATCGACCACTCTTTTCGACAAAAAAAAAATTCCTACTCTCTCTAAAAAAAAAAAAACAGGTTTCAAACACAAAGAACTAGAGAGCATCATCGTCGAACGAGCAAGTCGATTGAATCACGCGGTATTAAAACGATCAATGAGCGTAGGATCGTCGTCGTTAGAAAGGGGGAGAAAAAAATCGTTAGAAAGTCTGTGCTCGAGCGTGACAAACGAGTCGAATCGATGAAATCCGTCGTATTGAAGAAGAACGATCGAACGAATGCCGATTACGGCGATGCTGTGCGCGCGCGCATTGAGCGTTAATAAATATCCTCGTTAAAAGCCCGCCTTTTTTTTTTTCATTTCTTTCACCCTTAATCGCCCTACCCCGGAGGGTATTACTTACGTCTCGAATTGATTCAAGTCTGTTTGTGTGTGTGCTGATGATGGTTTCTTGGATATTCCCTCTTTTTTTTTTAATTACACGAAAAGAGTTGCGTTCGACAGATATTTTCTCACTAATCTATTACATCCTGTTATGATAAAAGAAATCGATTGTGACGATAAAAAATTCGATTAAAAAGATTAACTTGTATACACTTGAATCTCCCTTATACAGTATTTTTTACATGATTTTAAAGTTACGCGGTTTCCATTAACACGATTTATTCTGATTTGTATGATTTTTTTTCGATTAAACGAGTTTGTCGTGATTGTGTAGTTTGAAGTGATCGAAACTAATTCTAACCTAATTAAACACGACACGTGAACTATATCACGGTGATCGTAGATAAAGAACCTCACGCTTTGGACTCGAAGAATTTAAAATCGTAATACAAATTATAACGAAGAATCGTCCTACAGAATTTTTCGTATTTTCATTCTAAACAAACCTTAGGAAACTTTCTCCTTCAAGTACAATTCATTATTAACAGTTGATTTGTCTCGTTAATAAGAACGAACGACCGAAGAATAAAAGTTACAAAGAGCGTGTATCAGCCGAGTGCCTGAGAACGGGCATGCCAGACTCATTAAAATTATCCTTATCATTGACATTACGTAGTAAGAAGATAATAGAAGAAAAACTGTCGTGGGTCAATGTACAGGGCGGGTCACCATGTTCTTCTTCTATGTCACAATCTGTCACATTAGTCTCGTTGCCAAGGATCGTCGATCCGAGCAATAATAGATTTTAATCTTGACACCATATACATACATCGTGTTAAATATACAAACTTTACAAACTAAAAAAAAAATACGAGAAACCACAAATCGATAAGATCGATTACGTTATATCCATACGCGCGAATTTTCGAAATATGACATATATTTCCTAACTTTAAAATAAAAGCAGCACAGTAAATAATGAAGATCGAAAAAAAAAAATCGATATGCCGATCGATTTCTTCGCGCCAAAAAAGAACGAAATAAGCACGAGTAAAAGGAACGTGAAAGGGCGTGGTTTACCGTACGATCTCCCTGCGTAGACGCGTGGCCTTTTAGAAATGCGCGAATACGCTCGATCGAAATCGATCACGAGCAATCGGTACGTCTACCTTCCTCTTCAACCTACATCGAACGCGTAATCCGAACACGTTCGTTCTTTAAGAAAGATTCTAAACTACTTTCGATACTAGTTAAGTTCTTGACTAGCGATATCGATTATTTAAACGATCGAAGTGATAGAAAATGAAAACATTACTCACCTCGGTCGCTAGCTTCCCTTTCGACGCCATCTTGACAACAACGATGGCCGTCCACTAGCGAAGACGATGTTTCGACAACCTGCTAGCACACTCCTCTCTGTCTTCTCGTTTAATAACACTCTCTCTTCCTGTCCCTTTCACTCTTCGACTGTCTCTCTCTCGAAACCACTGAAAACCCTTCGATTCGCGCGCTTACGAACAGCGGCAACAAACACGACGCACCTGTTGAAGGGACCGAAGTAAAAACAGAATGAAAGAGAAAAAGAGAAAGGGATAGAAAGACTTATGTAGCTAACTCCTTTTCTCACACACACACGCGTGGCGCACGCGCGGACTCCTGATTACGTATGATCACGAAACTCGTGAAGAAAAAAAAAAAAATAGAAGGAAACTTTTTCTCTCTCTCTCTGTCTTCTTTTGAGACCGAAAACCAGTTGGCCACCACGCGCACCACGTCTGACGTCACACTACGAACCTCTTATAACACGGTAACACGATAAGCACGAAGGTATCCCGAGACACACTGGCCACGATCGACGCCCCACCACTGTGTACGCCGCTTCCCGAGACCGGCACGCACCAAATTCCCCTCTTCGTTCATACTCGATTATCTTCGACTCGACTCGGCTCGATCGGCGCTCGTCATAGGACGATGGTCTTCCTTGTTAAACCAATGGCGTTCGTTCTAGCGTGCTCTTGCCGCCGCGCCGGCGCACTCGCGCCATCTCGTGCTAAACCACGTTGCTTCCGCGTGCCATGCTTTTCAAATTTATTTCAACGAAATGAAAAGTATACTTTTTATCGAGAAAGATCGATGATTCGATTAATCGTTACATTTATATCGTTTAGGTTTTTAGGTTATGTTGAGAATGTTATTATCATGATATATAAGTAATATTTTCGGAAATCTATCGTATCGTTTGATGCGACATTCATATCGTACACATAAATTTCTTATTCGAGGTGACGGAGTTAGATCTAAAGCGAATTAGGTAAATGGCGTACCCTATGCACTCTTGTCATTGGACGAGAAAGAGTTGGTTGTTCCTTTAGCGCTCTCTCCCGCTCGTTAGAGGAATCCGCTTTAATTTAGGGCGAATTAACCTTCTCCAAGACTTCTGCCCTCGTTGATCCCTACCACTTGATCCTAGGGAAGTGACGCGCAGACTTTTATTCGAAATTTCAAAGACGGGCAAAAGGAATACGTACGGAAAAATTGTTAATCGAGTTAAAGAATTTTTGTCGATGGTAAATCAAATCTGATTTTCACGAACGTTGTCTATTTCTTTCAGATAGTAGCTCGGAAAACTTCGGGGTGCTTCGGATCCCTCTTCGAGTATCGTCGATTCGCTTCGGTTACGATCGTTTATCATCGGTTCACTTAGTAATTCAAAAATCGACTACTTTAGTCAACTTATAATAATTTATCTGTGAAATTAATTAACGACATAATTTCATATGTATTTGTTTGTCTATATTGACGACTGTTCTACCTCGCTTTAGGAAATGTAGTTGATCATTTGTTTTTTTAAAAATCTATTTAAAGAATTCAATAAATTTTTTCAATTTATTTCTACTATGTTTACACCATTTTGATTTCTTGTCAATTTCAAACAAATATTTTAACAATATTCTTTTCTTCTAACTCTCATAGTAATATCAAAGACCTGCATTATTTAATTAAGTTTCTCACAAAAAAACCGCCAGTGTCTCGAAAGTGTCAACTGTCCAATAAAATAAATTTGTTATTCGTTTCTTGTAAGTTACTTATGCATTTGAACAACAGACAATTTTGTGAACGAAAAACAAAAAGGTGGAATCATCATCCATCATTGTCACACTCCACGCGTCGTAACACGTGTGTCTCGGCTTCGTGTGCTTTTCAAAAGTTTTTCCCTCGTGAGTCGTACATTTTCGGCTTCGTTCGTACGCCGTGCACGGCAGACTTTATTGATGCGGGGATGTCGGTGGAATCTGTATTACGTACGTGCGTTATAAAGCGGAAAGGCCGAAAAAGGAGGAAGAGAGATAGACGGATAGATAGAGAAATGCCGAAAGAAAGGGAGAACGTAGACGTCTTTAAAATAAAGAGAGACAGAAAATGCGAGTCTCGTCTAGGAAGGTTTGCGTGGGTCGGTAAATCCATTTGGCCGAGCTCTTGTTCGAGCTGACAAGAACGGAAAGGAAACGATGGCTACGGTAGACCTATCGTTCCAGTTCGAACCTTCGAAACTTCCCTCGTTATCCTCGATGTATGACACGTAGGTAACTGTGAACTGTAAGTGTATGAATACCTATGTATGCACGTGTGTGCTCATATTACGGCTACGTATATCTAAATATTTGCACACACACGTATAATATATTGATTGTGTGAATTAAATATATTATATATGCAATATAAATCAATGCATATATTTAAAATTATGCTAATTATAATACAACTTTATACACAAATACACAAAATCACAGTGAATCATCTTAATCGTATATACCTACACATTCTCGTTTAAGCACATACATATATTTATGGAAACAGTGTAATGAATTCGTGCGATCCATCGATGCTCCTGTACCAGGAGTTTCTTCCGAGGTCGTCATCGAATCGAAATGATGTCAAGGACTCGTACGAACCAATCGCTACCAGAGAACAAATTTATAAACCATTGACGCAGAAAATGCTCACCGTCCGAACACACGAACGAACATGCTCGAATAGTACAGCAAAAAAAATGGCTACGCCGTTAAATCGATCACGGTGTCTTCGTTTTTAGCGATTATTCTTTCTAATGATATTTCATATTCAACGATCGTTTCGATACTAATTCAAAGTTGTTTTTGTAACACGATCTATTTTGAGTAAATAAAAACGCACTTGCAGCGAGGTTTTTGAAAATTATATCGCTCTCACGTCGAAATCCGTTAGATCGTGTCACGGTGAGACGTTGGTGAAGCCGATAAGGTGCCACGAAAGAAATCCTGTCGTTCGTACGAAAATATCCAAATCTGTCGACTAGCACGATTGAAAGATACAATAGCTTTATCAAAAACGTGATATTCCGGGGATCGACGTCTCCTTATCGAATCCTTTTCAAAAGTATTCGAAAATGACGTTATTGCATTGAATTGTTCCATGTCCAAACCTACTTCCATTTTGATTATTTCCGTCTTTTGATTACTCCCGCTGTCTTCTTTCCAAGATCGAATTCCGTAGAAATGGCTAGACGAAAGAGCAAAATTGTAGAAAATATCGGTACTTGGCTACTCGAAATCGCTCGTAAATTCGCGACTGAACGGTAGCCACGTTGTAAAGTGTCGAGAAAATAATAGCACCACCTTCGCGGCGAGTGACGTTCAATAAAGTTGCTCGGTATAACCATGGAACAGCTATCTCTGCTTCGACGTAGGATTTCTAGCCGATCACGACCATATCGCTTGATTGAAAATTTATTAGTCGGTGTAATACCCCGACCGCATCTTTTACCGCGTTTAAAACGATTGATCGTAAAGCTGACACGGTATATGCGTTAACTGATTATTTGTTATAACGATGGCTCGTTATCCTTTCGACGAATGTCTATAATTAATCTCTATGTTACTGGAGAATTCATAGATGAAAAAATGAAAGAAAAGAAACTCCATTATTACCACATTATCTGTTATCTCTATATCTAAAATTGTCGCAATTTTCTTAACTATAAATATCTATCGTTTTAAAACCTTCGCATAAATGATACATATCCCACTCCAAGTCAAAGCGATCGACTCTATAGAATTTCTTTCAATCGTATGCTTAACTTTTTTTTTACAGAGTTAATTATTTTACATTTCAAATACTTCATAGACACACGAACCGTACCATAAATAAATTCAATTACAATAATTAAATTAATAATAATTTCATCAAATCATTGACGATACAAAATCTACAGTGAATTTAATCGAGAGACGGTCTAACGTCTTTAGTTCTATCAGCAACAAGAAACGAATTAGAATTCAAAGTCCCAGATTTGTGGTTCGAGCGAACCCATAATGATTAATGCTACGGGGAAGAAGGGAAGAGGCTTTGTCACGATGCGCACAATACCGGTCTTTGATTTTAACACAATTTGCAGAAGTTGTTCGCGACGTCGGCAGTAGTAGCGGCGGCGGCGGCAGTCGGTTGGTTCAATGTCGTTGCTAGATATCCCTCTAAAGCCGAGCGACTGGGCCGATCGATGTGCAGGGATGTGGGTCAGGCATACGCCCGAACCCCCAGGATTTTCATCTCGCTCCTTTCTCCAATGGTACACGTGTACGTAAGCGTCCCTTTCAACTACCTTTTATTTATGCCTTTTTCCCCCTTTTCTTTTTCTATCGTAAACGTCGCAATGCTAAATGTCTTTTATCGAGAAAAAGGAGACTTCAAGTATACTTATCCACATATGAAAGATATCGCACGAGTTCGATTATTACCGTAAGATTTACTCTTCTTCAAGGAGTAGTGAGAAAACAAGGAAGAAAAAAGAATTATCGTAGGTTTAAATGATTTCAATTTAGACTCTCAAATATATACGAACATCGTGCTTGGATAGAAATAACAAATTTATTCAATCGAAAAATTTTCAAAACGTTATTCGACGTTGTGTCTGCTGAATCGATCCGCGAGACATATCCATGTATATATATATCTATATATATAAACGCTCGAAACAATATCGTCACCTGACGAATTTCGTCAACCAAATAGCGCAACGATGTCTAATCTCCGGCCTTTTTTTTCGATTTAATTTAACCAAGCACTTTACATTGCTGTTAATTATAGTCATGGATAATAATTAATATTTACGATCGATTAGGTCGATAATTATCTCATGGTTCGTTTTCAAGGGAAAAGTAACGAGCGTAAAGACGGATTGACGACTTTTCCGTCTAACTTGAAGCAAGCCTGCGCGTTGTCGTTTTGATCCAGTAGTGCGAACTCGATGGTCAATTCCAACTGTGGGTAACCCGCTAAGATCGGCATCGCCAAAGAATACGTTACTTCCTCGCCTTTCTCCAATGGACATTCACCGTTTGATAAGTCTTCGCATGCGTTTGTACGCGGGTATGGGTATTCCGTGGTGACATCAAAGAGTGTTACTCTTACTCGTGGTTTCAATGATTCGGTATCAGCAGCTGTAATCAATATTTAGATTCTTGTAAGTGAAAAAAAAATGGTGTTTACGTTGAATAGGTTGATCTTAACAGCCGATCAAAATATACGATATACATATGTTGATCTATGTATCCTTGTTAATTATTGCTATGAACAATTGTACTAGAAATTAGATTACAATGGTAGTACGTACAATGTTATATTAGTTATAAAAAATGGTTGGTACTTACTAACTTCGAAGTCCCATTCTGCTTGAAGATTAGTACCTCTGACCAATGGGCAAGGCAACGAGGTGCATCCTTGGATTCTCAAATCCAAAGGTACTGGTGATCCATCGTCGCATTTGCGAAATGGTGTCGATTGGACGGATAAGGCGATGCAGAATGCAGCCAAAACGTAAACTACAAGAACACCAATGAAATTAATAATAAGTACCTAATGTCTGAAATTAATATTTAAAGAAATAACTGCTTGAAAGCTATATAAATAAAGGAGACTTTACCGGAACCGAGTAGAGCCATTGCGATGATTTCGAACGAGATCTAACTGTGAACTAACTCCGATGCTCCTACGAGTCAGTATTTATTTGTTTCTCAATATCTAATCAAGCACTTGGGTCAAAAAAAAGATAAAACTCGTTTGAAACACTCGAAATGCACACCTGTGCTTGATCAGCTGAGCAATTTTATTGTCACGAGTCAACATTTTATCTGGAAAATTCATCCGGAAACAATACGGATTTAATACACCTACTGACAAAAGTTAATTGATTGTTTTTCATTTACGTAGGTAATTGTCAATCAATTTAATAAACCGGCCTATAACCTAAATACTGAATCAAAAAATATATAATATTGTATTAAAACTGCATATAGAACTATGATTTATTTGTTTGGAAACTTAATAAGAAAATTAAGACGTTAGAGTTAATTAAGATGAAGTTAATCATAATTATCAAAGATAAAAAAAAATGTTTATGTAAATTTTATTGGAAGTATATCATGCTTACAAAATACATATAAAGATTATATAGCAAAACATGTTATTCCCTTTTAGATTTACAGGAAGTTTCTTTTGTTTGCTAAACTAAATTTCTTAGAACGATCTTTAAACACGTTATTCTCCAAATTATCGATATTTCATTCCGAGGAATTATCTAACGCCGATGATGTCTTATCAACTATCTTCTTTTGCCATCCAGGCAGTTTCACGAATCTCACTGCCAGCCGATCACGTACATAATAAGGTGTAATTTTAAATAAAGTGTAGTAAAAAGAGTATCTCCAAGGCTCGCACCTGCAAGAAAATATTTCGTTATTACATGTAGCATTTAATGCGATTAAAATTAAGATTATTTAGTATATCTGTACGATACAGATCGTAATACAATTATAAAACAAAGATCTATTTATCAAACATCGATATCGATTTCATGACAAAGTGTTTTATAATCAACTTTTAATCTCTCCTTCTTAATAACGGCATCAAGTTAGATTGTACAATAATGTCCGATAAATCGTCGTGTACAAAGTTCGATCGAAAAAAAGATGAAAAAAAAAGAAATGAAAACAGTCGTGGTATCATCGGATGAACACCTGACATTGGAACGTTTATCTAATAACTCACTTGTATATTGCCGAAGGATATCTGTCTAAAAGTGCTCCTGCGAATTTCTCATAAATTTCCGGATTTTCTACGGCTTTCGGCGTAATTTTTTGGGCCAATGGGGCAAAGTAGTTTGCGTAACGATCGAAATAATCTCCATAAAAGTTCTTCGCTTCTGCCGACATTGCAGCTTTCATCGATTCGAAGTGTCTTGATTGTCGCGCGAAAATATTGCTGTCTCGCGTGAAAGAGCCTAAAATAAAGAATAATAATAAATACACGAAGTGTGAGAAATTTGTAATCGATTAAAAATGTAATAATCCGTTAATATCGAAATTATGAGAGACTACGATTTATTTATTATTGCTATTTACCCAACACTCGAATCTAAAGTAGAATAGCTTTTTTCTTTAACAAGTTACAACTCCTTCGATGCAGAGGGTATATTCAAAACTACCCCTTTTCATTTAAACTTTGGAAACTGACCCGCCGTAGAAATTAAGTTCAACTGCGTTATTAAACGATGAATAAGTGGGTCTCTTAAAATGCAGCAACAAATCAAATTTAATAACAACTAGATCTTCATCTTTCATAATTTCACAAATATTAGTTACGCGTAAATACTTTGAAATTGACGTTAACTGTAAAATTCAAGTTAACAATTCAATCGCATAAAGCATTTATGCAATATATTTAATCTTACATTCTATATAATATAAATAAACGTTTATTTATGCAATAGCATATGGTTGGTCTATGCATTTAATATGTTGACTGCCATAATGGTCACCCATGACCACAATTTAATTTCTCAATGAAACTGCGATGATCGTCGATAATGGTCACGAATATTCATCAATAATATAAATGTACTAGAATGCAGTCTTATTTAACCATATTATGTATAATTTATGATTATGTACTTATAATAAGAAAAATTTTATTACAACCATCCAAGATAAAATTTGTAAAAGATTCGCGTGGCAGACAACGTGTTAAACCATAAGAAAAATAATGTTTATGATGTTAAAACGGACCAGGGACGAAAGGAACAACATCGATCCCATATTTTTGAAGTTCCGCCCTGATGCCCGTAGACCAAGCATTGATCGCAGCCTTTGTCGCGCTGTAAGCCGCCACTCCGGGCAAAGATTCGCTCGCGCAATGGCTCGAAACCACGACGATCCTGCTTGAATCTTTTCGGATGAGCGGCATCAACTGACGCGTAATTCTCATCGTCCCGAGGAGATTCACTTCCACTTGATGCCTGACTTGATCTTCGGTTTGCCACTCAAATTCACCGAAGATCATAATACCCGCGTTGTTTACCAATGCTGCTAACTCTGGAACATCATAGAAATGTGTTTACCACTTTTACATGATCGATATTTCGTTCAAGATCGCAAAATAAGTGAGATTTCCTTTCTAATCCACTGTGGATGAAATTAATCACCGTTTGCAAAATTAATGTTTTTAAACAAATCTCTATCTTCGAATCGAAATAAAATTATTTCATAAGTAATACTACTTGTAAAAGTAATATATATTATTAATAACCAAAGCCATGGTGTTGCTACGTTTATTATACTAGTATAAAGAACTTGGTATTATTGTTGTAAATTAAAAAAAAATTATATATCGCACCGATATGAATAATCTGGTCACGTGATAGATACAAATGTCACTTATATACGTACACGATGCGCAATATCTTATTAATTGAAGTAGCTATTGAATTATTACTCAATTCTTTCTGTTCCAGCATCAGCCGTACGGCATCACCGAAATCTTGAACGCTCTTTCCGTCTGTAATATCCAGAGGAAGAACCACGACATCTTGCTTCTTTAATAATTCAGCTCCTTGACCAGTCTCCTCGAGAACACCGGCCACTACGATCGCCCCAAGAAATCGGCAATATAAAGCCAGACTGTATCCAAGTCCCGAATCACAGCCAGTAACGACCACTACGTGATTCGCATTAAGCACGTTCCGAGATGTGCATCTTCGATGCAAGCATGCACCACCTGTCGATGAAGGATTTATTTAAATCTATCCTACGATCTGAGATTTATTTCAATCCGAAGGTAAGTTAAACCTTAAGAGATTTCTCTAACGCATCCGTTTTATTTTATTGGAGCCATTTTGGTTGCACTACCACGTGCACATTTTTGTCGAGATCAGCAAGTGGCAAATCAAATGACATGACGATAGTAATACGAATCTAGAATACTATCGAGTTCAAAAAATATACTTTGCGTTACTATCTTATTAAAATGAACTGTTTTTTGTCATCTTTTGTTAATATGTATATGATTTTTTTTTTAATTCTATTCATAAACATATAAGGTAAACGAAAAAAGTGTGCAACGCACGTAAAAACGATGAATTTGTATACTCTAATGAGATTATTTTAGTGAATTTTTTAAATAATCTTTAAATAATAATCTTTAAAACAAAATTAGGTGTATCTGTTCTACATCGTTGAAAGAATGTACCAGTCTGGCTGCACCCCTCTTATCGCAAGGTAAGTAATTTTAATGAAAATTCAAAGTACAAAGGCGTAGCTTACCAAAGGAGCACAATGAAATCAAGGCAGCCAGCTGTTTATTCGCGGTATGCCAGGAATACAGAAGCCCGGCCACACCGGTGACACCAGCGGTCAGTATCATCGAACGTTTCCTGATCCACGATGAGAGAGCCATTTTCAATTTGTCGCAAAAATTTTCGGGAAACTTCGATTTGTTTCCGTTTGATCGTCACTGTTTCTGAAAATTTATGTTAAGTACATTAGAGAATATAGTTTTTAGTAAAATAAACGTCGCGAAACATCGATATATTATCTCTTAAAAAAAGAAAAATGCTGCACTTAAGAAAATGGAAGACGAACATTTCGATTTGTGATGAAAATTATATTTGCAAAAAAAAATCGCCATACCTTATCGTCCCTTTCAACAGCAACCATTGACCGATCATTTACGCATGCGCAAAAAGGTCCACGTGGATCTCCGATTGAAACAAGAAGAATAAGACGTACGAAACTCGCTTGTGCCTTCGTCTCGTACCTAAGTGGATATGGTGGAACGTGAAAAGGAAGAAAAATCAGGTATCCCCACTCTTGTTGCCTTCCCGTGGTGTCCTTTTTTTTTCAAAATATATATAGGAACGTAACGGCGAACGAAAGGGACGGTTCCGCCACGTTACGACGCGCTGCTTTTGAATTCAAATTATTCCGATCGAACTACCAATCGTGAGTCGTTACGCGAATAACATGAAAAGTGTTCAAATCAAATTGATTATTTTGTTGTTTCTTTGTCGTAATCTCAGGAAAAGAAGTTGTGAGATCACGTTACACTTAATTCTGTGACCGATATATCCATGTACTTCGAGTGTTGGTATGAGAGCAGTTTACAGGCATCCTCGCTACTATGTATAATTCATCTATGTAAATAGGCGAAATATTTTATTGGAGACTTTCTCTAAGAAAATTTGAATGAGATTTTACTTGCAACGAGGCAAGAACGGTGATGATAAAATCTTTAGTGGGATCATTTTGTAATCGTGATGATTTTATAGGCGTAATCGAATCTTTAACATCGCATAGAAGAAAATTACAAAGGATACCTATCATCCGAGAGCGATGAAGATTCGCTCGATGACTGCATTTGTATTTTTTACTCCATCTCGAAATCTCATTTGAAATTCAAATAATGTGTGAAGCAGTCGAGATGTATCGAACATCGTTGATCTATGCGTGAAGTTAAGATGATCATTAATATGATACAATGTAGACAAATTGCGTATAACGATAAACGTAATAAAGAACTAATTCTGCGTACAGTAATGACATATTTTATAAATTTCGTTTAATTAACTGAAATATACAGCTTAATCGTACAGTCTAAATTACAAAAAAAATGAACTGATGTTATTAGAGCTAGGAGTACACTGTACACGTTATCTTGCACTCGTATTCATTTCGTGTAAATAATATTTCTCCTTTAGCTTTTCGCTTCTTTCTTCAATCTCTTATAACTTGGCCGTTTTATACATCGATTTAATTTCTGCTTTTCGTTTTACGGCTTATACCACGATCGTGTTTCGACGTGTATTATATTTTTAGCTTGGACCTTACTCTTGGACCTTAACGAGCGGATTAACGTATACGTTATAACTTGGATCTCCTTCGGTCGACATTCTTCCCAACCATGAAAGAAGGAAGAGGATGATACAGAAGGCTGTTATGCCTGCACAAATTAACATAACGTATCTTTTATGTACGGAACCGGCTGTGGCCCTTCGCCGTACAGGCTGCCTTGAGATTATCTTCCACCATCTGATGAACCACTCGATAGCCGATTTCCTTTGATATTTATTTTCATCGTGGTCGAAGGTCATGCTTTTTGGATCGTCGTAAGCCTCGCAGACTTTCTTCGATGTTTGACTGGACAAGCCCATGGACGTTTCTATATTTACTACGGAATATGGTGGCCCAGCTTTCTGATTACTCAAGTGGTCATTATTCATATTAGAATTGACAGAGCTGACGTTACTACTGGTACGGGATGTTGCTACGGTAGGTGTTGAAGTTGTCATTGCGTGATTGTGGTAAGAGTACGCTTCGAGAGCTGACGAAACGTGTTCGGGTTCTGGCTTTTGTTCTCTGTCTTCGCTGAGCTAGAAGGTGAATAAAATATGTGAAAATATTTGTATATACGCATTATTCGTACGACTATAATATAAAATTACCAATGGTAAGCCCAGACCGGCGCGTGCCCAATTAACGCCAGCTAATTTTTCTCTTAAAACATCAGCAACTGGAGATACCAATTTTGGTTGAGGAAAAATACATGTTCCACATGCTGGACAAGTGTATCCTGCGGGTGCTGTTGTGGCTGGTAAATCTCTAGCATATCTATCTAGACATGCCCAGTGATACATGTGATAACAAGTTAATCGAACGCAGTCTCCGTCGCTTAAATTTCCAGAACATAATGTACAGACTGGATTGTAGTCGTGATCGTGAAGCCATAGAAGATACGATTGCACTATACACTGCAAGAAATAATTTTTCATTAAATTATGCCAAATAAAACTAAATTAAAACTAGGTAAATATAGGACAAATTGTTTATAATAACAAAAATCTGTCGCACCTCTTAGATGCATATTCTTAATACTCATATAAATGCTTATAGGAACCGTACAACAGGTTGTGTACTTTTTTTAATACGTATCTACAGGGCAATTCATTAACTTTACATATAACGATGCAAGAACAGAAAAATAACCAACACACTCTTGATAACCTTTTAAATCGTAAAAAAATGTTATCCTTATTAATATACCTTCGGATGATTAGTAACCATGCAATGTTCGCAAACATTGACACGATGCTCAAAACAAAACTGATTTGTTACTGTTCGCTTTGGACACTTGCACAACCCCATTTTTTTTTTAATACGATATTACCACAATGTCATAAAATGTCGTTTGGTTCCGTTTAACTTCTAGTAAAACAATAGGAATCAAATAAATCTTTCTAATTCCTAATTCACTGCATGACAACTCTCAATCACAGAACGGTTTGATCTGTATTGTTTAACACAGCCACCATATTTTCTTGGCCACGTCGCCTGACATTTCGTGCATCAACACAAAGGAATGGTCCAATCGAAACGTTCTCTTCAACGGTTTCGTCCAATTGTTGCATTTGGTTGCACTTACGATGATGCACTTATCTAATTAAATGCATATACTTTTATCGTATGTTCCTTCTAATTAGTATTCCATGTTTTTTTCAAAGAGAAGAAAATTTAATCCCTTTATTGCCAATTTATAACCATGTTTGCATGAAGTCTTCGAAATAATATTTTTACTACGAAGATTTGTTTCTATTCGATATGAATACGAACTTTGTAAAAAAACATCGAACTAAGTATGGAATATTGTAAATAAATTATTTTATTCCGTTCAGAGCCTATAATTCATTTTTTTAAATTAAAGTTTTCCTAGTGTATCGTTGAACGCAATTTTCGAAAATGGCCGCGCTCTGTCGCTTCATAGCAAAAATTGGAAAGAATTTTGTATTTCCTGAACATAACAGAGCTATATCGTTATCAGCAACAACACGTTTGAAAGAAAGTAGGTTGAGTTATTAATAAACCACAAATTATCAGAAAAAACATTGATAAATTTCATTTCGAATTTACACAGTACACCCATAACCTCTTGGTTTGATTATGATGTTTTTTTAACGAAGATTTCTGTTTTAGTAATCGAGAAGAAAGAAGGAAATGATTTAATTATCGAAGCCGTGATACATCCAAATAAGGATGATCCTTTATTATTGAAAAGAAAAAATGGAGCATGTCCTTTATGTTCTGCCGGTGTTAATGTGAAACATACCGTAAGACAAACTAACTTCTTTGTGAATTACATATTCTATGCTGTGGCATAATGTTATAAATCTATTACTTTCAGGATGTTCTTATATTACAACAATTTCTCAGAAAGGATGGCTGTATGTTACCGCGTAGAATAACTGGTTTATGTAGTATACAACAAAAGAGGGTTGGTATCATGGTCGCTATGGCACAGAAAGCAGGTAATTGAAATATTTGAGTTTGAGTAAAAAGTATTAGAGGCATTACTATTTAGGATTAATTTAATATTACAGGTTTGATGTCTAACATAGCTCCAGACAACAGCAAAAAAGATCCTACAAGAAGACGTCATTGGAAAAAATACCACACATATTTCGATGAATCAACTATTAAGCAGAGATATCTATGATTGTTAAAACAGTAAATATCAAGTGACATGTAAATAATTTAATCTAAGATATATAAAAAGTCAAATATTGAAACTTATTTGTTTATAACTTTGTATCCTCTCCTCTTCACAATAAAAAGAACATTCAGTATCGTATATATGGCTATATATATATATATATATATGCAGGTGTTTTTTCTTCCTTCCTCCACTAGAAGTTAAATCGTTCGTATATATTATACGTTCAAAGGTGTACCATACCATATCAGGGACCTAACAGAACGTATTGTACTATTACAGAATTTAATAAAAAATTCTGGCAGTGCAAAGTTCTTGAATGATTTGACAACCGGAAATGAAGTATACAATACCATGCACGTGGTTCCGGAATTCCTTATGTGTCGAATAGTATAGGTTAGGATTTTTCACAATTTATTCATCATGTTACACCGTAAACTAATAAAAACTTCCTGGTGCGAGCTTTGTAAACGATATATACATAATACCAAGTGTGTGAATACAAATTCTAGAGAACATGATGTTAAGAAAATACGAAATCTTGGAATTTTGGCACACATTGATGCTGGTTTGTACATCTTTTATATCGTTTAAAAAGACGTTATAAAATAGTAATAAACATTTGATGTTATTATATTATAGGCAAAACGACTACGACCGAGAGAATGCTATATTATTCTGGACTTATTAAAAATATGGGAGAAGTACATCATGGGAATACAGTGACAGATTACATGGAACAAGAACGTCAACGTGGAATAACTATCACATCTGCAGCTGTCACATTTGATTGGAAAAACTACCGTTTTAATTTAATTGACACTCCAGGACACATCGATTTTACTATGGAAGTAGAACAAGCATTACGTGTAATGGATGGTGGAGTAGTAATACTCGATGGATCAGCCGGTGTAGAGGCTCAGACATTAACTGTTTGTAGACAAGCAGATAAATACAAGATTCCTATGATAATTTATGTGAATAAAATGGACCGGTTCGATGCAGACCTTGAAAAAAGTTTAAACTCTATAGAATCAAAATTAAATCTTAATGCATTGCTTACACAATATCCTATAAAAAAGGGAAATGTATTGGAAGGTATAGTAGATGTTATATGTTTAGAGAAAATAATATTTGATAAAAAGAATCAAGGATTAAATCTTGTCAAAACAAAATTAATGGAAAACGAAGACAAAGATCTATGGAATATAGCCAATGAAAAACGTGAAACATTGATAGATAAATTATCAAATTTAGATGACAAATTAGCTGACACGATTATACAAGAAGAATCTTTTGATAAAATATCTAATCAGATGCTAACAGAATCCCTCAGAAGAATCACATTGTCTAGAAAAGGTGTGCCAGTTCTTTTAGGCAGTTCTTACAAAAATATTGGTGTGCAACCTTTAATGGATGGTGTTGTATTATATTTGCCATCTCCAGATTCGAATGAATACGCGAATCAATATCGATGTTTTGGGAACGATTTATCTGCACGTGTTTTCAAAATTGTACATGATAAACAAAGGGGACCTATCACTTTTCTTAGAATCTATTCTGGCCGTATAAAGAAAGGAGACAAATTATATAATATTCGAAAAGAAAAAGTAGAACACTGTAATCGTCTATATATTGCTTGTGCCGATGATTATGAAGAAATTAATGAGATTCATCATGGTAATATTGCAGCTGTTACTGGATTAGAAACTACTGCTACCGGTGATCTGATAACTAGTAGTGCTTTGGCATTGAAACATGCACAAAATAAAATGAAGAAAACCAAATTTACTGACTCAACTAAGATGCATGTAGATATTCTTACTCCTGGCATTGCAATACCAGAGCCTGTTTTCTTTTGTTCAATAGAAGCACCTTCCTTATCGAAACAATTACCGCTAGAAATTGCATTACACGAACTTGAAAGAGAAGATCCCAGTCTAAGAGTAAAGCAAGATGATGAAACTGGCCAAACGGTCCTAGCTGGAATGGGAGAATTACACATTGAAGTTATTAAAGAAAGAATTAGAACTGAATATAAAATTGATGTTGATGTAGGTCCCTTGCAGATAGCTTACAAAGAAACCATGAGAGAAACAGTCAAGGATACTTATTCGTCTGAGCATAAAATAGGCAAGACTACTCATAGCGTAAACGTAACTATGTCTTTAGAACCAGATTACACAGGGACGGAAATTTTACAATTCGATCATTCACGAGAATCCGCTTCTAATATTGATAAAATACATCCTAGAACAATGAATGCTGTAAGAAAGGGCGTGAAGCTTGCTCTTCAGCATGGTCCAAAAGTTAATTCTCCAATTATAAATACCGGGATTAAACTTCATTGGTTGGAGGTACGAAGTGGCACATCGGATACCATGGTCTCTGCTGCGGTTACGCAATGTATCAAACAAGTAAGTATATTGTATGAAATCAATAAATCAAAATAAATTATTTGATTTATATATTTTTAAATTTTATGAAAATCTTGTATTCAAAACCATCATCAGACTTTACAATTTTACTTTGGTTTAGCTCTTTTTTGAATTTCAGAAATTTTTACTGCATCATTTTTTACTAAAACTTTCGGCATCTCCGATGTATTACTTTCCGACATATCATTTGCTTTAGAATAATGCTTTCCCTCGCATAGGTATCTATAGGTCCATTTTTCTTCTAAGTTATCCTTTAAAGTGTCCATTTCTTGCTGATTAATAAATATCTTATTATATGTGTTTTGTGCACTCATAGATGCGGGACTAAATTTCTCTTCGGTATTTTTTGCAAAATTGTTCAAATTTGATAAATCGTTGTCTTGACACTTGTCTACTTTCTTTTGTGATTTATTAACGGTCGTTGGTACAGCATATGATTTTAATATTATGTGATCTTTGAAATCTTTAGTAGGAAATGAACTGAACTGTTCTCTGTTAAAAAATTCATCTACTAAGCTGTTCGATCTTGTTTTTATATTGTTTATTAATTCTGCATTAACTTCTCTTGGATAATTATCTAGTTGTGTTTGCATAATGGAATTATCTATTTTGCCACCATAATGTAGCTCATTTAAATTAGGAGTATTGTGTGTACTTAACAGATTTGAAAATAATTTATTATTTTTAACATTGGTTTTTTTATGTTTTAAATTTGTAGTTTGCGTTGCATTCTCCACTTTATGGATGCCCCATTTTAGCATGTATAGATCAAGAAAACCTTGGTATAGTTCCGCCGAAAGTTCACAATCGCTATAATGTCTGTCTACGAAATATACTCTACGCAATCGGCAATTGGCACAGATTTCTAGTCTTTGAGTTGCCATATACTGACATTTAAATGCAGTCTCGGTTAACGTTTTTAAGTTTAATTCTATCTTATTCCAACCAGATTGGAGTTGAATCTTAGCGCGACAAATAACAGGATCTCTGACATTTCTACTTTTTTCTATTTCTCCAGTATGGAATTGGAAATGATGGCGCACTTTATTTGTATCTATGATCTACAATTAATATTATTATTGTTGTATCTAAAAATCATGAGGTATTTAACTGACCTGAACTTGAAAACGGCAATCGGCACCAACATTTTTTAATATGATAACAAGGACGGGTAATTTAATATTGAGAAGTTGAGTTATATCGGGTGGGCAAGAGATCAGAGTCTTTGAAATGTTTGACTGTTGAACGTCCTGAATCTCTATTACCTTTACGAAAATCTTAAATTTAGACTTTAGAATATTCACACAAGTATATAAAAGCATATCAACAGCGTACATTTTCAAGTAAATCAGCGTCTAAAATCTTGCGAATGCATCCTGTCTGCGTTTGACGTTTACCCCAGTATTCTAATGGCTTTTCACTGATGCTGTATAGAAGAGACAAGTATGCGGCAACCATTAAAGTTTCTTTTGCATTTCTTATTTCTTAAAATTAGGAATCTTTAATTAAGAGAATGGATGGAGAACTGATGTGCAATTTGACACTTAGCAATTTTTAGGTTTTTTCTTCAACTGTTTCTCTACTTCTCTCATCAATAATATTTTGTATATCTGGTGTTGAGAAATTTCATTCTACACAAACTTTGTTTCACAGTTGATGCAGAAAGGAGAGAGTGTAATACTGGAACCAATCATGAGCGTAGAAATTGTAACAACCGAAGAATGTTCGTCTGTTGTTATCGCCGACCTTAATCAACGGAAAGGCGATATACAAAATATCGGCATGCGTGGAAAAAATAAGGTTTACAGCAATGTTTTTATATAATTTGTATACTTTTTAAGTTAAAAGAGATCGAGAGCCAGCATGATTCGCTAATCGAAACATATATAGTTATTAGAAAGTTATTCGCGTGCCAACCCCTCCATAATTTGTATCATAAATAAAGCATTTTTCATGCAGGTGATAACAGCTTTCACCCCGCTAGCAAATTTACTTGGATACTCGACAAGACTAAGGATCATCACGTCCGGTACCTCAACGTTTACGATAGAATTTAGTCATTACAAGGCCATGGAAACCATCGACGAACGAGAAACCATCAGAAAGATAACTGGATTTTAATGTAAAGATTAAGTATGTAACATAACATAGATTATTTAATTATGATAAAAAAAAAACTGTTCAAGAAGTAATTTAAAGTAAACCTAGTCAAATTAGATGTCAGTATTACGAAAGAAGAGAAAGAGCTCCAATAAATTTTCATAATTATTATTTTTAATTATTACAATTTCATTGCCTGGTTATTGGCTCGATCTAATCAAAATATATTGCAACATTACGAATGGTGCATTACAATCTTCTCTTTTACAATCGTCAATTTCGCGGACCACTACTTACGATGTTGGAAAGCGCATAACGCATTTTATTATTATTATTATTATTAATAGGCAGGAGCAATCGAAAGCGCGTACCATTAGAAAAGATCATGTTGGAACTTACCAGCACCACGAGTAGCAGTCGCGTATAAATATATTAATATTGCTTAAGGTCATGCAAAAAAGTTCATACATAGTAAAATATATGTATATGTATATATATATATTTTATGTATATGTATGGAGGGATTAAATGTTGTTTAGCATCGAGTGAAACGTGCGACGTGTACTCCCGCCGCATAGAAAATCTAAAAAAAAAATGTTAGAGCGGTGTCGGGTAAAACAGCAAAAGAAACTCGATACGTAAACTTTTGCTTCGTTCGCTCGCTAGTATGGTATTTGTACAACAATTTCCTCGGTTCCTTCGTGCCGCATGATCGACCCGCTCTGAAAAAAAATGATACGTTTCGGAATCGTTGTGCACGACTCAGAAATCGCATATAAATTTTCCGCTTACCATCTAGCATTGTTCTCTTAACTACTAAATCTCGACTTTCGGTTTTTGTGTGTGTGTATAACACTATATATATATATGTATACATATAGTATAAAATCTGTTTAATTTTAATTATCTAAAAAAAGACGACCTTACGCACGTATTTATTTAATTCTAATTTATTTGCATTACTTAGAAAAAATTTAAATATATTGTGTGTATATATATATATATATATATACGTATTTATCACTCGCGCGCAGATGCTCTCGTGTGCCACACCTGCGCGCCGGTGCTTCTCGTGATTAAAAGTATGACTCTCCGAGTTTCATTGTGTTTATTGTGTTTGCGCCCGTTTGAACAACAACAAAGAAGAAGACAACACGTCTGCCTATCCTTTATCTTACTATCGCATAGGTAGAAATATCTTTGTAATCTATTACAAAATCGATCGCGGTTACCGCGCTAAAAATTTCCAAAGACAAAAAATTCGCAGCTCCTCCCGTTGATTCGCAGAACCAACGGTTATTAAACATCAAGAATCACAAAGCTCATTATTATCAAAATACACGCTTCGAGATTCGACTTTTCGAACCCGAAACTTCCGACATAGTACAAAAATACTCCCTTCTTTTATCGACGATACAACGAAAAAAAAGACTTTATTTCTCTCTCTCACTCTCTCTCACTCTCTCATTACAGGCAACAACTCCGCAGAAATCTCTTCACCTCACTTTATTTTTTTTTTACAACAAAGAAACAACGTCAGCTCGACGGACAAGAACAAATGGATTTCCTGGAAATGAACGGAGGCACACGCGCTTACGTAACGTATCTATGTATTTGTTTATTATTGCACGAATGCACGAGAAAATTGCAACGATGCCTTAGAAAAAGGATACTTCCGTCGTATGGGGTGTTTCGGGCATGGTGTATCACCATGTATCCCCGTATATTATAAAATAGAGAAAAAAGAAGAAGAGAACCCGACCAGCGTGTGGACGGTATAATCGAAAAAATACAACGTATGTATATATATATATATATAATATATAACATTATTTATGGCAACTCGTGATGTCTGCGACGTAAAAACGGTTTCCGAGAGATCACTATATTCTTCTTTCTCTCTTTCCATTCGAGATGTTCTCTCTCTCTGTCTTCGTATATCTCGTGGCGATAAAAGCTGCAGCACAATTAAGACAGTCCTTCCATTTCAGAAGAGAAAGGGTATGCGTGCGTGCGGCGAGATTGGCGAAGTAAAATGCGTAGCCATAACGCACACGGTAATGATTCTTTTCATTCCGGATCGTCCTCGTTCGATCCGTATTCAACGATGTCGTCTTGGCGTCACAAGCTCACGAGTTTCGGTGGATTGGCATCCGGGGAACTGAGGTCTACGGCTGAGAGATTGTTCCTCTGTTGCGTCGAGCAAGATGGTATCAGTGGTGTCGAGACTGGCGTCAGACCGGTGCCACCTTCCATCAGGGAATCGAAATTAAATGGTATACCACTTGTAGGTGTTGTGATTGGCATACCAGCCACGTCTAACGCCGGTTTCATGAAAGACGGTGTCTCGACCGTCTTGAAGGGCAACGTGTCCGGCCTGTCCTTTGGTTGTGGTTCACCGAAGATCGATAAAGAATTCGGTCGATTATTATTGTCGAGGCCGACCGGCAAAGAATTCGGTCTGCTAGGTCTCGCTGTCGTCAATGTGACGTTGTCGCGCTTCGTAGGCTCGACGAATTGATCCTCCAGCTGAATCTCGGGCTTTATCACAGGCTTCACGTCGGGTGGAGACGAGGAACGTAGTCGACACACCGCTCTATGAGCTTCGAGGATAAACTCGAGCTCGTCCTTGGCCTGCTGCAATTGATGAATCTCGTCCTGCAAGCTCTGCTTCTTCTGTTCCAAGCCCTCTGTCTCCTGCGAACACGAAACAGGATCTCCTCTTAGAACTCATCCCTTTCGTCAAAAGATTTCTAATTGGTTGTTATTATTCTTTTTTTTTATCATCATCGATCCCTTCTCTCCTTCTCTTTCGCACTTTTGGTTCAATCAAAACAATCTCGTGGAATCGTAACAACGATAGTAACAGTCTATACGGTATCGCTATGAGGACACTGGTTAGAGCGGTAGGGTGATGCTGTTACTATCTAGAATGGAAAAAACAACGACTAGAAATATTTATACCATTCTAATTTCAAGAGTACTCTTTACGGGTATTATTCAATGAAGGGATCGATGATGCTTTCGTGCGAAGAGGAGAAAGAACCAACGCGATTCTACGGTGACTCATGAAAATGATCGTAACAACGATTATGATCCAAGCGACGCGTTTATAAGCGATCATTTTCTTGCGTCACTACGTAGAAACTATTCGAAATCTCGAAAACTTACTTCTAGCAGGGCATTGGTGTGATCCATTCTTCGCTTGCGACACCTTGCTGCTGCCATTTTATTTCTCTCTCGTCTAATCTGTCGTCTCTTCTCTTCCTCGGGTGTCATCCCGATCGTTCTGGTCGGTCTTCTACCACCCATGTTTCGTTTTGTTGCCTGCTGCTGCGGTTGCTGCTGTTCTTGGGATTGCTGGGGTATCGTTTGTTGACTCTCGATCAACGTGGTCGTTGGATTATGATGCGCCGCCAGATTTTGCGTTTGGGCCGGAGTCGGTTGGGATGGTTCGACCAATGGTGGTACGAAACCAGCCTCTCGACTGTGCGAACCCGTCTCGCTCGTAAGCTCGAGGAAAGTCTGTTCGATGCTTCTCAACGTTGTTGGTGTCAACGTTGGCGTCGTTCTTGTTGGTACCCCACTGTGCAACCCGTCCAATGATACCAGCTGTAACAGAGGAAGAAAAGTTTGTTAAAATTTGTTTCATTGGGATACTACTGCCTTTTATTTTTATATACTCAACATGGTAAATTGTACGTTTCAATTGTAAATACTAGTTGCAAATATAATAGTTTTATTTTAAATACGTGTCAAGTAGATCAATCAATTTAATGTCCGTAGTTTTAGCATAGGACTGTTTTTCTGTACTTAATTAATCTATTTTTATATAGTACCATGTAGGTATATACTACAAGTTAAATATACGTTATCCCCATATACTTTAACGTACACTATTATCCCTTATATACCTTAGTATTATCGTCATAATCCAACCACTATCTTTACATAACTTTTACAAATCCACATAAGACCCCTCTAAATGGACCGGAAATGTAAGAAAAGAGAAAAAGTGTCGGCAAATATATAGAACCTTCGACGAACGACGTTCGCATAACTTTTATCAACTCTTTTCAACTCGGTTATCGGTGAGCTGATCCAACGAAGACACAATGATAAAAATAACCGTGATCCAATAGCCGATAAGTTATCGCGAGCTAGTCAGATAGATCGTTATAGGACCTGCGTTACGGACCGCTCGTATCATCGCTAAAATTACGACGAATCTCGGAAGAACACCTTACACCAGCGAACTACACGTACACTTCCCCGTATAATCCCTAATCTCTTGGGTTCTATCTAATCGCGCGAGGTGCTCGCGTGATCTCGACAACCCCCCACGCCCCCATTCTCTTCTTCATACGTGTACTTACTATTATTACATGAAATGTAATGTTTTTATGGATGATTCGTAATTAATGAACATAAATTAATACTTTAATGAGAGTCTTAACTGAATACCGCAGAGTTGACATTACACGATAGAAGAATGAAAAAAAAAATTGTTTTATATTATTCTTGTTTCATTAGGAAAAATATTGTTAAAAAATTTACTTAAAATTGAAAGACAAATCACGTGTGCTAAAAAAGGTGTCAAGTTAATGTTGAAGAGTAAAGTTCGAAACGCAAGATGACCATGCAATGTCCGATTACGTTTAATCCGCTAATATTTGTCATTGAATTTATGCAATGACTTTCGGAAAATGAATTCTTTGATTTTATCGTTTCGAGAAACGATAAAACGAGCCGCGCGAACATGAACCTCGTGAAACTCGGTTTACGCATAAACCAACAAACGTTCTACGAGAGCGCACGACATTGTAGGCGCTAAGTGTCATCGCTAAAATTACACGACGTACCACCTCTGGCGAATAAGAGAGCTTTTACACGCACGAACCGACCGTTCCTGGTATCCAATTAAGCGTTTAAAACAAATCCCGAATGAGAACTCGTACGGTCCTTTTTCTCACAATTTCACGACTTTATAAAGTCGAAGTCACGTGGTGTCGGCGCGCGTAAACGACGAGCCAATCAATTTGGACCTGCGCGCGCACCGGACATCTTGCTGTATAATGCCCGTCGTTTTTGAAATTAGAAATGAAACTCACGATCGTTTATTAATAATTTTCGTGACAATATCGTTAAAAAATGTAATTATTACTTATGTATATGTATATTTTAATAATACAAGTATACATAATTTTGTATCCAACGTAAAAAATAATTAAAAGAACGAGTGTGGATATCGGAATTTCGAGAATGAAGTTACATATAACGTAAAATAAATATGATTTCTTTTTCATATCATTACGTCGTCCAGTCTCGAGCAACGAGTATCCAGAGATAACCAAGATAACCATGTTATCGAATTTTATCGCGACCATCGACTTTTCCGCAATTTAACACTACTCTTACCGAGCGTATAAGAGCAAAATTACACGGCTAATTACCTACGCGAGGATAGCGATCTAAGATCATCGTAAACGATCTCTGTCCCAACGAAAAAAAAAGGAACAAAGAGATAAAGAGGAAATGACAGCAAGTCGCATAATCGAGGATACAACACTGTCCAGGGAGAGATGCATCGTTAAAATAACTCTGAAACGAGTTTCGTTCGAGCTCACGTACGGGGCCGCACGAACGAAGGAGAGCCTGCCTCGTACCGGAAATGACGAGCGTTCCTTTCGCGCGAGCTCGCGGTCTCCATTTGGACGACAAAAGAAGAGATTCGCGCGTTTACGACGTACGAAGCCAGGAGAGTGGTATGTGGCCCATTGCCGGCACCCATCGAGCTTTCGTTCGATATCGATAAAGCGATAAATCGTCCTGTTATCATCGATGCAGACGCGTACGAAATACGTTATTTCCTTATTAGGAAAAGAATGCGATGTACCATCGACGGAATTTACGTCAGATCAAAATTCACACGCTTTTTTTCGTGTGTTGATTTTTTGTCGAGAAATCGTTCGGAATATATATATATTTATATGATTATAGGTACGTTTAGATAAATCATGATTTGCTGTTTTTATCGAAATCTTTTAAGTATCTAAGAAGTGATTCATTAATCTTTTTCCAAATACTACGAAAATTTTGATGAAAGAGTGGCCACCGTACACGCTTATCGGTTCGTTATCTTACGTACACGTGTCAGAGGCGTGGGTTTTTCATCTAAAAAAAATACTGAGATAGAAAAAAGGGTACATTCGCTTTTGACAAGAGTTTATCCTTAAATATAACCAACAATATTAAACTTTAGTCTAATAAACATGAAGAAAGTGCAAGAAAAGTTTTTTTGTTTAAAAGATAGCTTCAAGTATTAAAAAAAGAATGACATTATTATATAGTTCAAAAGATTTGAGAATTGGATTCCCAGAACGCTTCTAACAGTTTGAAAGCAAGTTATTTCAACTAAGTTGTCTCGTTTCCAAATAAAATATTTACGTACGTATGTCCAATCGATCTTTGCGCCACCGCGAGGAAAACGAAGAGGAGTCCACGTGGATTCGCTTGATCCATAAGAGACAAGAAAGTTTTGGCTTTTCGAAGACGAACCCTCGGTTTTAAGTATGCGTCTATGGTCTCTTTCATGCGTGTACGCTTGGACGGAGAAAAACGGTACCGTTCGCCGTTTGGCAGAAATATTTCGCGCGGATGCGCGACGACGAGGACGACGCCGACGTGATCTTCGTCCCTCTTTCTTTTTTTTTTCTTTTCCTTTTTTTCTTTTTCTTTTCTCTTGCTTCAAACACCATCGTTGGCATGCGAACGCGCCTTCCGTTTCGTGACGCGTTTATTCGCTCTCTTCTTCCCCTACTCATTTCACCAGGACACGTGATGCACAGAAAATGTTTTTATGTGTGTGTGTATATATATACATGTTTATACATATATATATTATATGTATGTTTTCATTCATATTTGTATCTACAAAAGAGAGAAGAAACGAGCACGTGCACACAATGTACACAAAAATGTATATCCAAACGCAAATTACATATACGTACGTGTGTGTGTGTGTTTGTGTACACACATATACATTTGGTATGAATACATACATGTACCTACACATGGATACAGGGAAGCGGGCGCACACGGACCGTGATTCTATAAATAAATGCGTTTGCTGTTCTAATCTGCCCTGGGCTCGCGTTGCAAAGCAGACAAAGGGCGATATCAGCCACCAGAAAATCGTTGCGAAACGTACCCACGGAGAAAGACAAAGTGAGAGAGGGAGGGACACGTATTTACGACGCGACGAGCGTGGAGAAAGACTCGCGGTGGGAGAAAGTATAGAAGATAACGTGGATTATCGCCGATTGTCTGGTTTAGACAGAATATAATCAAAGGAATTTCCAGCTATAGGTAATTTTATATATAGATAGGTATATATAATATAACTTAGAGATTATTTATTATGATTTTCGAAATTATGTTAAGGAGTTATGCTAGTAGAAATATGTGACTAGGAAACAAGATAAATTGAAATATGTATAATAGTGACAGATGTCCCTGTGATTAAGAAAAAAAATAGTTCCCAACAAATGACCTTGAAAATAATTTCCTTTTGTATCAACTCTTTCAAAAGTCTGGTGCTATAAATTTTTGTCGCAAATTATTTTAACGACCGTGTACTTGGGTTTTTTCATTTGAATTGCCCGCCTTATACAATGTAGTCGCGTGTTTGGATACATATGTAGAGAGATATAGAGATAAATCGAGTACAAAAGAAAATTTTATACACGGTCTGGAATAGAATTAGAAGACATTTTTAATAAATAATTAAAGAAAATTCTTATAATCGATCCTAATATATCTATTTAAATGAATCACTGATCGGCACATCCCTTTAAAGCTCTTTAAAATATCGCACGGTCTACTTTATGTCGATGAAGGAGGTCGATACGCGACCTTGTGTGGAATTCCGCGAAAAATCTATCCTCTGCTATATCTATATATCTCTATTTCTCTCTCTTTCTTTTCTTTCTTTTCATTATACTCTATTTTTTCTCTTTCACTCGTACTTGGA
This sequence comes from Ancistrocerus nigricornis, assembly GCA_916049575.1. Classification (NCBI taxonomy): domain Eukaryota; kingdom Metazoa; phylum Arthropoda; class Insecta; order Hymenoptera; family Vespidae; genus Ancistrocerus; species Ancistrocerus nigricornis. The sequence continues at coordinate 2,487,400 of OU696667.1, forward strand.
CAAAGGCGAGAACCGTTCTTGGAAATTTCGGTGGACAAAAAACTAAAGAATGGATCGTCTTTCGATAACTACCAACACACAGAAAGTCTATATAAATCTGCGTATTTATATAAGTATATACACTAGTTCGAGGCTCGCTTGATTTCTTGGAAAACGCGACAGGCCTTAAGCGAAAGACATTAAAGGGGATATCGAAGGGAATATTAAAGAGTATTAAAGAGAAAGGACTCGTTCTATCGATTCGATATCGTGAATATTTAATGAATCGAGATATTTGAAGTTATGACGTAACGTGTGCAATTTAATACGTATCAATGATAAACAATTTTTATATTTTAATACGATTGCACGTTATATTATTCAAAATTTCGTTCAATCAGAACGATTCCATAGTGCGATATAATTTGCTTAATGAGCGTGGTTTATTTTTGAAGTCATGACGCATGGTACGAATTACATTTATATACGGTAAACGATTTCTAAATTTTCATACGTTTCAGCACTGTCTTTTCATTCAATTACACTGATTCGTTAATATCATATAATTCCTGCTATCTTACAAGACCCTTGGTTATAAATGTCGAAAATCTTATTCTCGGTTATACCGATTAATTATTAATACGAAAACGTGAATTGTTATTTTTAGCGGATGGAAATACCGTCGGTGGTTCCGGCATATTTCCAAATGAACGGAGCACTCGCGATTAAATAGAGCACACCGGCGGACTTTAATTTGCGTTTCAGGTTTTAGAATCGAACTATATCTGGAAGAGAAACCTGCGAAATCGTCGAAATTTCGACAACGATACTCGCGATTATTCGCCGTGCGTTTTGCGAATCGTTAGTTCCACGAACCGACCCAGGTGGAACTTCCAACTACGTTGCACAATATTGCACAATTTGCTCGTTCGTTCGCTTGCTCGCTTACTCGCATTTATTAGTATGTATCTGTTTCTCTTTCTTTCCGACAAACAACGCGTCGTTAACTTTCTCTTTCAAGTTCATCCACTTTGGAGCATTGCTCTATGTTTTCGAACTCTATTAAAAGGTTGTGATCGATGAAACTCGAACGAAATGGTAAACGGTTCTTCTATTTTAGTGGGACATGTCAAATGAAAGAAGTTCGCGGTCATCAGGTGTTCCACTTTAATCGTTATTTCCTTAAGATTTTTTATTAATTTTTCACATAACTGTAGTATAATTTGAAATTTATTTTTTAATGGATAAATATATAAATCAAGACGACCGAAACTGGAGGATATACGTGATGCTTTAATCGTAAGTTTGAATTCAACCAATTTCTTGTTACTCTCCGATTACAAGATTAATTTCTATGAATAGAAAACTCGAGAACGATGTGAAATTAACACGAGGAGTTCAAAGATCTTTGAATAACTTACACGAAATCTTAGAGTGCGATAAACGAACACAGAAACCAACGAATGTACGCGGTAAAATCGAGGAAAAAACTGAAAAAACTTAAACGTATATCTGTGGTTACCTGCTGATAAAGCAGTTCCTGCGCGAGGATATTCGCGATGTCGACTGGATCCATGGCGGTGGCTGCCATAGTTCGTGCGGTCGTTGTGATTCGTTGATAAAACGTTCGTTTAAAATAATCGTCGTCGTCGAAAAATCGAATAGGAAGAAGGATAAAAGGCGGGAACGGTCTATAAAAGTAGGAAAAATGAGGAATGAAAATGGAATCGAAGTTACAAAAAAAAAGGAATTAGCAAAATGAGAAAGTATGGAATTAATTGGTGTTAATTAGAAAGAACAAGGAATATGGAAGAAAGGAAAGGAAAAAGAATTGATTTTCAATCGGTCGTTCGTTCGTGAGAAGATCTCGTTTCGGACGTCGGTGTGCGCTTTTTCTTTACTCTATCTCTCTCCCCCACTTCTTTTCACGTATTTCCCCTCTCTTTCTATCTGTCTGCAATCGTTCACCCCTCTCCTATCCTTTCCCCTCTCTCACGCTCGTTTTATAAACTCCCTCGTGCACGCGCTTTCTTCTCTTCGTCGAAGTCGAGTCTTCTCACTTTCGAAAAGGGTTTCGTCCCAAACTTGCGTCCTCCACCGACGCCTCTCTTACACTGAGAGAGCGTCTCGACGCCACCGCCGCTTCTTCTTCGTGGCCTTACGCGACGAGGAAACCTATCCTAAAAATAACCTTCGAAAAGTTCGTGCGTGTATATACACTCTCGCTCGCTGCGAGAGGGGATTCTAGAGAGAAAGAGCGAGAGATAGAAGGAGAAAATGATGAGACTAAATCTTATTCTATTGTTTCATCCTATATTATTACATATTTATATAAGATAATAATTATATGAACCAATAAACTGGTAAAATTACTATAATATCAATAAATTATTCATAACATAATAATAGAAGTAAATCTTCCATTTTTCATTTACTTGTCCCTATTTTTATTCCATATTTACATATGTATCTCTTTCTGTACATATCTCTTTCTACATGGGAAGAAATGAACCGTCGGCCATCTTGGATAACATTCTACCCCCTTCGACGTTAAAAGGACAAAGATAGGATTTTATCCTTGATGGACGCAATAGAGGAGGTAAGAGCTTGAGATTAAACGCGAGTTCTTGAACCTTTTTTTTTTTTCTTTACTCCACGACTCCTCCCTACGCCGGTTACGAAGAGATAACGAAGAGAATGGCTTTACGATGCTTTCGTATCGGCAGTAAAACGTTTGGAAAGATTTTTTTTTTTTCGGCTACGTAACGGTCTCGCGTAACAATCGATGAGAAAGAGAGAATAAGAGTATATACGCGGTTAAGATTTTATGGTCTACATATATACGAGCAGTTCTCCGGTGTTCTTTCTTATCGAGAGGGGAGCTCCGATTCTGGAAAGGAAATTGCTGAACCACACACAATGTATGTAATCTTTGCGTGTATGTAACGTACGTGAACGAGAGCACGTAACCAAGAGAGTCGATTTAAAAGCAACGATAGGCGAGGCAAAGTATCGTAGAAGATAACGCTCGAGCCGATTTTCTCCGGAAAGAAACATTTGGAAGTGGTAAAACGCGACAAGAAAGGAACACAAACAGTGCGGTTTCGATCAGCACATACCGTATTGTAAGCTAACGAGATAGACGAAGAAACGATGAATGTGGATTTAGGTACGATAGTTTTGTCATACGAGAGTAATACGATCCGTATGATCCATAGAATTTGTAAACGTTCTTGGTTGTCGATTAGAAGAATGTTTTACAAGGATGTTGATTTTTTTGTGGCGTCAACGATCCTTCCTTGTTTTCGTGAAATTTTAAGACATCGTAAAGTCAGGTGATGGTTCGAAGAATCGAGTCATCGCGAGAGTATGCAAATCGATGATCTTCTAATCCCCACCCATGGCCGTCGTTACTAAAACTATACTACTACTACCGACTCAGAATTCCTAATTGCAAGAGCGTCGAAGGAGACTTAATTAGTTCGAGTTCTAAGTTTAACACCTGTGGAGCGTCGTTCTTCGTCTTCTTCTTCTTAGCACGCTCGTTGGATCTTTTGGATCAAAGCCAGGAGACTCTCGGGCGAAGATCTCGAGCGTGAAAAGCTCGATTCGATCTTGAAATCGAGTAGAACGATACTCCACTCCTAAGCGATTAACAGAAGTCTCCTTTCGTTCCGTTTAATTTTCGTTGGCATTTTCTTGCTTCGTTATTTTTCGCAAGAATTTCACGCGATTAAAAGAGTCAAAGGAATTAAGAATTTTGGGAATTCAGGAAAATTCGTTTAAATCGAGATGAGAGAGAGCTTGTTACACACGTTGGACGGATTTAATTTTATCGTTTGTCCCACATAGTAGATGCCAGTTCGAGAACTTTTCGTTTCCTTCATATTTCAAAGGAATTTTTCAACGCGTACAAACGAGAAACCTTTCTACGAGACACGCAGTCGTTTATCGCTTTCGACGTTTCCAGGATGTGGCTCTACAGGATAGAGACACATTCTACCCTACCATTTAAATGCATTCTATTGTCCAACGACATTTCGAATACATTTTCTTTTTTCTCCATTCCTTTTTTTATCTTTAGGAATTCGTTCAAAGACAGCAAGAACGAACTGATAAGAAATATTTGAAGTATCTAAAACTGTTGAAACATTTATGTTCACATATTTACTACATTAATGCGTCTATCTAATCATCCATGAATTCGTCTAAACACATATTTTATGCGAACATATTTACGTATATACATGTGTTCATAAATATAGGTATGTCTAAACCCGCATAAAAGATGTAACATAACAAGTTAAGATTTCGAAGTTGGTAGACCACCGATGGTAGGTATCGCTTGATATCGCCTCAAGCTAAATGTTACGCCGTCATTAATTTTTTTGGTACTTCTCTAACAACGTCGTCGCCAAGAGTGAGGCGATCAATTACTTCGAAATATTCCGTTGCGAGAAACCTGCTCGTTTTTACGTCACTCGGAAGTGGGAGTCTGGCCTCCATAGGTGAACACGAGATGGACATTTAAAACCCTAGCTTATCTCGACTTGATACGCAAACATATGCCAGCCGGATTACAATAAACAATCCGTGTTGTATTTTACCAGCTCGAGAGCAGTGGTAGGAGTAGCTACAGCTAACGTGAAACTCTCTAAACATCAAACATTCGAATCGTATCATAGATTGTGTAGAAAAGTTGGATTACGCGCGAATATTGGATTGCCTTAGCCTTTCGGGATCTCCGCTTACGAGATTACGTAAGAATGGAAGAAGAGAGAAAAAGATTCGCGCGCTCGAGAGCTCCGATATCCGGTTTTTCGCGCGAAACGACGCGTGCTGAGATCGACGAGAAGTTTATATATTTTTTTTGATAGCGAACGATCGTTAACTCGAAACACGATATTTTTACATCAGTTTTTTCCCTAAACAAAAACTTCAACTTTAACCCCTCAGTACGTATGACTTGGAGATAACGTTGTTTTAGTCGAAATTAACATATTTGTGTCATGATTTTTTTACGAGCGATTACTAACGTTATAGCTAATGTATCAACATTTCTTTCGATATGATCGTTTGAAATGACATTTATTTATCTGGTAATTACAATGTATTCGCATTTAAGACAATATATTTCTCGATACTTTATTTTTTATATTTTAGGGTACAAAGAACACATTCGTATCGAGAAACGAGAATTCTCGCTTTCCTGATAAATTCTCAGCTAACAGGATTATAGAGACTATTCTTAAATCCACCGAACAATTAGTAACATGGTACTGACTTCTTACCGTAATGGATGAATTTGAAAATGAAATTTATAAATGTACAATAAAAATATCTAAAAAAAATATCTCGATGCGAATGTGTTAATAATGAAAAATATTTTATTTGACCAAGACACTTTCAACGTAAGTTTTCTAATATTAGGGGATTTCCAAGCAGTCGATCGTGTCACGTGAGACAGATGATTGGAGGGGGTGAAGGGGGAGTCGAAATTTACCGTGCGAACGATTTATATTCGAGAGAGAAATATCTCGAGGCGGGCGACACGACACGCGGTGGTACGCGATAGCTCACGATCGACCGGGCAGCGTGTGTGCGCGATTAGCAGGAAAAATATAGAGGCGGATAAATATTTCCAGGAAATCCATTGAGTTCCTGCTGCCCGCCACCACCTTCTCATCGTCGCCGATGGTACCGACGACGTCGTAGTACAGCGGTCACGCACTACCTACGCTTAATCCAACGATATTAACCCCTCGCCAAATCTTTGTGTGTCCCCCATATCCGATAATAATCATGATTCCACTTCGAAGAACTCCATTGGCAATCCCTGCCTTCGCGACAACTATATCTTCTCTCTTTTGCATAACCAATGGTCTATTTTCTTCTATCTTTTCGTGATAAGGTTATTTTTAGTTCTTCTTTGTCTTTTTAGTTTTTAAAAATGAGATTTTGCAATTTTTTATATTGTGGATCAGCTGTTGATCTATTCCAATTTATTCAATGTTTATATTTTTTACTTTAATGCAATAAATCTTCATTTTTCTATTTATTATATAATCATTTTCAATTTTACTTAAAACTTGTACCGTCGTATTTACACTTTCTTTTGTGTCACCTTTATATAGCACGATAGTTTATCCATTTAGTTTTTGTCGCTTTCTGTCTCTCTATCTCTTTTATTCGATTTAGGAAACAAGCACGACGAAATCACGCACCGATAAAACGCGTATCATAGAATACAAGCGCGAGCATACGCGTTAACGCGCTGCACTTATCGACGATGACAGATTCTCAACGCGAAGTATTACACAACCCGACCGTGGTTGTATATTCATGAAGCCACGTCTGATCGAAAGCTGAAAACAGATAGAGGGAGGGAGAGATAGACGCTAGGACGATATGCATAGGTAACGAAGCAAATACCTTGCAAATCCTAATTGCGAGTGACGATCTTGCAGTTTCTTGTCCTTGTTCTTATTCTATCATGTAACAACATATCCTCCGGTTATCGTGAAACGAAGAGTACGTTTCAATGAAAATTCCATTTACGTGTGAGAGAGAGTCAACTTGGAGCTAAGAAAAGAGCATGAGTGGAGAAAAGACAGAGAGAGTAAAGTTTATTACATCCTTGAGCTCCCTACAGACGAAGGAAAATGTATATATGAAAGAAAAAAATATATATATCTATAAACAATAAAAGAAATAAGTTAACAGATATAGAAACAAGACCGAAAGTAGAGTAGAGATATTTTTATTTGCTACAATGTCGCAATAAAATAAAATCAAAAATCAAAGAGCTTTAAGAGAGAGAATTGTAGCCAGGGCTTTGCACGATCCGAACTCACATTCCGTAGCCCGAATCCAAGGTCGGTTTCGTGGGTAAACAAATTGCGAGCGAAAGAGAGACTTCGCTACTATCGTTGCATTTTTCGCACGAGAATGCCACTACTACCGTGTCTACGTTATACTACCGAAGTGCTGTTGTAGTTTTTACTGCGTAATTAGATGCACGTGCTACGGACGTAAAGAGAGGAGATAGAAAAAAAATCGTTTCTTTGGAAAATGATTATATCGCGTAAGCAGACTCGTTTTATTCCATCTCGAAATACGATCGATGCATAGGTATAATAGATATATGCGTGTTAATATATACCTATGTATACATATATGTATATGTTTATAGGTCGTGTATTTTATCTTTTCGTTTATATCTTGCAACACGAATATCGTTTGTACGATCTCAATGGTTGAATGTACCAAAAATAGATGTAATTTTATGAGACAAACACGGACACATCCAATGTTTTATTAATGTGAGTTTAATTGGCAAACAAAAAAGTGTTGACAATAACGATTTCAAAATGAATTCTATAATTTTCTAACGAATACGTTCTGTAATTAGAGGATGTAATGATATTCTAAAAATTTGGAAATCATAATCTTTGTTTAAAGATCAAGGTATTATTATTAAAGTTTTCTACCAAATGAAAATTAAGACACCATTTGAGTACTAAATAGAAATTATGCCGATCACGACGTTCCAAGACACTATATCGTGCTGCGTAGAATCGACAAGTCTGTTCGAAATTACGAGAACAAAGTCCAACAGAGAAAAAGAGAGCGAGAGAAAATGAAATATAGCAGGGGTCCATCCTGCCCGATCTTTTTGTCCATCCTGGGCATCCTTCCACGAACTTTGGTCTTCGAGTCCAAAATCGTGTTGTTCGCGAACCAAATCTTGTAGATACTCAAAGTCCATAATAATTTAATCTCGAACAAATTTGATCATCGATCAAACAACAATTTATATACGAAACAAGGTGAAGTACGAACTCTCGTTCGAGTTTATAATCACGAGGACGAAATTAGACCGTTCGATCTATATTTCGACGGTACTGCGACGTATTTTTATCTGGTCGTTCTATTTTCAGAAACATATAACACGGTTTCCTGTTCGTCCGTGTTTCTCTCCCACTAAGAAACTACTAACATACAATTTAGTTGTAACGGAACGGTATAGAACCTTTATCGGTAATTGTTTGTACAGGGTGAGTCAACTATCGTCATTAGAAATCAGTGTTTACAGATCTAGGAGTAAAATGTCTTTTCGTGACAAAGTGAGGAAAGTTCAATTCTTAAACAGTCCTGATACTTATATCGATAACAATAATTATATACTATCGATGATAATAAAAATCTATTTTCGCTTGTATTTGCAATAATATTCATTATTTTCGCCTGAATTTTTTCCAATTACAATAATAATTTACACACATGTTGTATATTACAAAAGAAAACTAAAAATACATTTACTTTCTACCGGATGATACTAATCTCATTAAAAATATATCCTTTTAAAACAATCATCCTAAATTAGACTGTCTTCATGTTACTTGGATAAAACCAAATAAAATTAAAAAAATGTCTCCAAGCTCAACTTTAAACATACTCAACCATACAACCCATCTTTCTCTCCGTTTCGTATACGGAGGAAACAGTGCGCGCGATGCGACAAATGGCTCGATTACGTCCGCGTGCGAAAAGCGCTATCGCGTGCAGGAAAAAAGTAATGGGCGAGTATGGACAATAAGCGCAGCCTTGGATAACAAAGGAGTCGATCTCTCTCTCTCACGCACGCACTACGCGCAACAGAAATCGCCGCAGACTTGAGTTCCACCTCCTTCTACCCAACTCTCTCCCTTCTTCTTCACCTTATCCATATTCGTTACTCTTTTTCTCGAGACTCTCTGCGCAGAAAGCGCGCATACGGAGCCTCGACTTTCCGACGTTTCCGAGGTGGGAACAAAGAATGTAAACATGATAACGAACGCAGCCAGTGCTGCTGCTACTCTTGCCGTTGTTGCTGCTGCTCCTATCGAGTTTTCTTCGTCCATTTCTCGCGATTTCCACAAAAGATCATAATGAAGTTATAAAGAAGGGAGTCTAAACTCGGCCAGTGGACGTCGTTCAAATGTTTAGAATTACGATCTATGTCCGAGTCTCTGTTGTTTCTTCGACCCTTTTTCTAGTTTCCGAACTTTGACACATCGACGCTTTCTCGTGACCTTTATACCGTTCGCAGAAAATTTATGTAAAACGAGAAGGTGGAACGAAAATATGAGGCCACGAGAGTGCGTGGAATATAAAATAAAAAAAAATAAAAGAGAAATAACGAAACGTTGAGCGCGTGCGTGGTACGTAGTTGGGACCGTGCAACGGGCCACGGGAAAACCGGCCTGAGGAAAACATCGTGCGATATATAGTGTAGCAAGGTTTCGAGGAAGATAAGAGAGAGGGAGAGAGAAGGGGAGTGGTTCAAAAGTAAATACTACGGTGGTTTCCTGCTGTGTGGAAACGTACGTGGTTTGTAAGCTTTTTTTGATGTTTCGGAGTAATCGTTTTGTTTGTGATCGTTCTTCGTTTGGAGAAGTCATTGATAAACCAGCATTCATTCAAGAGTGCGCACTATAAAATATTTTTAATGTAAAACTTTGGGATTTAAATCATTCATCTGTATTTCAATTCTGAAAAGATTATAAATAATTTGTTAAACCATTGGTTCACCGGTATTAAAGAAAAATATTAACGCGAAACCTCCTGTAACTTTGGTTCTGAAAAATTCATAAAATAGTAAAAAACATAAGCTTGCCAGGGCGTTGATAAAAAAAAAACTATTACTAGAAAGCCACTTCTCCGAAAGGCTCTCGAAATCCAGGAACGACGTCATTGGTACGTCTCTCTTCCACTCTCCTTCTCTCTCAAGTTTCGAGAAAGAAGTAGAGAGGGGATTAGCTGCTTAATCGGAAGGAGTTCGACGCGCACGGTTAAAAAAAAAAAACAGTTTCCTACTTCATCGTCGAAAAAGAACAAGAGAGAAAGAACATTCCTTCCGAAAATGGAAACGTTTTTGAAGTAAACCGACTCACCTCGAGAGACACGTAGCTCCAGGTTCGACCTCGTGTCGGTTAAAGAAGCAAAACGTACGAACGAACGATGCTCGCCGACCTCGAACGATCTTCTAATCTCGTTCTCTCTGTATGCACCGAGGAAAGAGCTAGGTAACGCGCGCTTAGAACAAAAACGTATGCCGCGAAACTACTCTATCGTGGTCGACCTTGTCGATTTCTCGATCGATTTTACGATGAGAGAAGAAAACGAAAGAATCGAAAAAAAAAAGACGTAAGGAAAACGATGCGGAGATAGAAAAAAAACAAACAAAGGAGAACAATAAACAACGGCTATCTCAAACGTGCGACAAGATGGGAACGAAGATTCTCGCGTGGACGAAGCGCGCCCGTCGACAGTCGCACTGACACTGACAGCGTTTCTGTCATCATCGCGCTATCACCACATGGTCGACTCGGCCTCGCGTAACTTCGGAAACGTTCGGCGAAACTCGGTTTCTCCTTTCTCGCGAGGACTTCGTGACAGCCGCGCGCCTCTCGGAGGATCCTCGGCGCGCGCCGAGGGGGTGGGTGGGAGGAGGTTATGTTCGTCGAGGAAAAGAACGTGGTAGTATGGAGGAAGAGAGAGGTGGGATGAGAAGAGACACGACTTGGGAGGGATAAAGGATGACTTCATTCGAATCCGAGTGAAAGAGATGGAAGATGCTATTTCAAAGCTGACGATAGAATGCAATTAATTGCGGCAACAGCGCTTGTCTTTTGCTCTCTTTTCTTTCTTTCTACTAATCTTATATTTCTTTTCGGATTTTTAAACAATTCTACAGATCTATTGAATTTCTTTAGGGATTTATCCTTTCGGGTTTCTCTTTTCCTTTATTGCTCCTTTTTTTTTCAGTCATGATTTAAACGTAGGCCGTGAAATCGCGTCATGGCGATAATCGAGCTAATATTCGATGTAAAATTTCGTAAGATTCGAGTCTCGATCCTTGGCACGATTTGCGACACACCGTTTCGGCTTTACCGGCGCGTAATTAAAGAGTACTCGTGTCTACTCGTGTAAACTTATAAGGGATCGTACCTACACGAGGAACATGCGCGTTGTCACCGTCGATCGAGAAAACAGGCGCCATTCTTGGAAGGATCGATGATGACTCATGAATCGCGGAATCGTCGTTTGCGGAAATTCAAAGTCGAGAGCGCGTCGTTGCGTCACGAATCGTACGGAAGAGTTCCTTTTTCCTGAATGAAATTGAACGGTGGAGAGGCGTGCTGGTTGTAACGTAGGTTCTACGAATTCCTATTGAGAACATTCTACGAGGCACTAGTCATCTTAAGAGCACGTGCTCGACCTACAAGATATCGTTTAAAAGAATCGAGACCCATTTGGAAGATTTTTTTTCAACATTCAAACAATCAATTTAGAAAGTTGGAACACGTAGAACGTCGTAAGAATCTTAGGAGTATTTAAAGACTCTCATACTTTCGGTATGTTCGAGTTCCACGAGTTACTCTTTCAGATCTCATTTAAATCGTTTGCTCGCGTTAGCCTCTCTTCAAAGCTTACATCTAGGGTTCTTAATTGGAGTCTGGCCTTTCCCGAGGCTCGATTAACGATTATCACTGTGAACGGTGCTGCCGCGTCGGTCGCACGCCGCCCTTTTTTTTTAAACGTATTACCAACAAACTCGAACTATGCTTCTTATCAAAGACATATACACTTTGGTTGGACGAGAAATTGTTTTTGAACGTTACAACCATAAAAGTATTATACGAGAAATTTAAAGAGCGTAGGTACCTACTTCGAGTATACTCCAAAAATGTCTCGTTCGCGTGAACTGCTTGTAAATGAACTACGAGACCCAAATAACACGTATATACGTATGTATGTATTTGGTACAAGGTTCTCAATCCTCTCGTTGACAAATATCCCTCGAAACTTTGACCCACGCCTATTTGCAAACACCTCTTACGGGATCTCTTTCATAAACACGAGAGAAAGCCAGATAGAGAGAGGGGGGGGGGAAGGAGAACGAAACTCGAGCTCGGAGTACACAAGTACTTACAGAAATTATCCACGAGAGTGGTGGTCGATAAACGGTTTGGCGATAAGGGCAAGAGCGGTGCTACGACCAACCGTTTTTAGCACCTAAGCGAGAACAAAGGCCAGCAGCAGCACGAGATGCTGCGGAGTCACGATATAGGAGGTGAACGACACCGAAAGCTAAAGTGCTATGTATCCAGAACTCTCCCCTCTCTCTCTCTCGTACTCTTATATTCTCCTCTTTCTACACTCTCTCCGCGTATGTAATTTTGGAAATTCCGAGGTCCACGTCACGGCCTTGTCTCTCTTTGTTCGAACGCGATATGTAGGACATTGAACCAAGGCTTCCCCAGAGTCTTCCAAGGACAGAATCTCACATGAGGAAAAGCAATTCTTGCTTTCCGTGAAGTCGACCTTTCAAAAATTTTATTTCGTAATCGGTCTAACGGGAAGGGATTGTTACGTTATGAAAAATATTTGAATTTCTTGCATATAGTACTTACTCGTGTAATATGTATACCTATAGTACCTATTAGTGATAGAGCCAAGCATTTGATAATAAACTTATTTACACGTATATTATAGATAAACATTTTTGCAACACTGCTCCGTGATTTTAACAAATTTATAGCTGAATATAGCAATCTTCTGGTATTAAAATGACGTA